>JARGYO010000094.1:50604129-52026629 GCA_029206835.1 Rana muscosa | reverse complement strand
ATCCCCTTCCACAGACACTACACCAGTCTGAGATCCCCTTCCACAGACATTACACCAGTCTGAGATCCCCTTCCACAGACACTACACCAGTCTGGGATCCCCTTCCACAGACATTACACCAGTCTGGGATCCCCTTCCACAGACACTACACCAGTCTGAGATCCTTTTCCACAGACACTACACCAGTCTGAGATCCCCTTCCACAGACACTACACCAGTCTGGGATCCCCTTCCACAGACATTACACCAGTCTGGGATCCCCTTCCACAGACATTACACCAGTCTGGGATCCCCTTCCACAGACATTACACCAGTCGGAGATCCCCTTCCACAGACATTACACCAGTCTGAGATCCCCTTCCACAGACATTACACCAGTCTAAGATCCCCTTCCACAGACATTACACCAGTCTGAGATCCCCTTCCACAGACACTACACCAGTCTGAGATCCCCTTCCACAGACACTACACCAGTCTGAGATCCCCTTCCACAGACATTACACCAGTCTGAGATCCCCTTCCACAGACACTACACCAGTCTGGGATCCCCTTCCACAGACATTACACCAGTCTGGGATCCCCTTCCACAGACACTACACCAGTCTGAGATCCTTTTCCACAGACACTACACCAGTCTGAGATCCCCTTCCACAGACACTACACCAGTCTGGGATCCCCTTCCACAGACATTACACCAGTCTGGGATCCCCTTCCACAGACATTACACCAGTCGGAGATCCCCTTCCACAGACATTACACCAGTCTGAGATCCCCTTCCACAGACATTACACCAGTCTAAGATCCCCTTCCACAGACATTACACCAGTCTGAGATCCCCTTCCACAGACACTACACCAGTCTGAGATCCCCTTCCACAGACACTACACCAGTCTGAGATCCCCTTCCACAGACATTACACCAGTCTAGATCCCCTTGCACAGACACTACACCAGTCTGAGATCCCCTTCCACAGACACTACACCAGTCTGAGATCCCCTTCCACAGACATTACACCAGTCTGAGATCCCCTTCCACAGACATTACACCAGTCTAAGATCCCCTTCCACAGACATTACACCAGTCTGAGATCCCCTTCCACAGACACTACACCAGTCTGAGATCCCCTTCCACAGACATTACACCAGTCTGAGATCCCCTTCCACAGACACTACACCAGTCTGGGATCCCCTTCCACAGACATTACACCAGTCTGGGATCCCCTTCCACAGACACTACACCAGTCTGAGATCCCCTTCCACAGACATTACACCAGTCTAAGATCCCCTTCCACAGACATTACACCAGTCTGAGATCCCCTTCCACAGACACTACACCAGTCTGAGATCCCCTTCCACAGACATTACACAAGTCTGAGATCCCCTTCCACAGACACTACACCAGTCTGGGATCCCCTTCCACAGACATTACACCAGTCTGGGATCCCCTTCCACAGACACTACACCAGTCTGAGATCCCCTTCCACAGACACTACACCAGTCTGGGATCCCCTTCCACAGACACTACACCAGTCTGGGATCCCCTTCCACAGACATTACACCAGTCTGAGATCCCCTTCCACAGACATTACACCAGTCTGAGATCCCCTTCCACAGACACTACACCAGTCTGAGATCCCCTTCCACAGACATTACACCAGTCTGGGATCCCCTTGCACAGACACTACACCAGTCTGAGATCCCCTTCCACAGACACTACACCAGTCTGAGATCCCCTTCCACAGACATTACACCAGTCTGAGATCCCCTTCCACAGACATTACACCAGTCTGAGATCCCCTTCCACAGACACTACACCAGTCTGGGATCCCCTTCCACAGACACTACACCAGTCTGGGATCCCCTTCCACAGACATTACACCAGTCTGAGATCCCCTTCCACAGACATTACACCAGTCTGAGATCCCCTTCCACAGACATTACACCAGTCTAAGATCCCCTTCCACAGACATTACACCAGTCTGAGATCCCCTTCCACAGACACTACACCAGTCTGAGATCCCCTTCCACAGACACTACACCAGTCTGAGATCCCCTTCCACAGACATTACACCAGTCTGAGATCCCCTTCCACAGACATTACACCAGTCTGAGATCCCCTTCCACAGACACTACACCAGTCTGAGATCCCCTTCCACAGACATTACACCAGTCTGAGATCCCCTTCCACAGACATTACACCAGTCTAAGATCCCCTTCCACAGACATTACACCAGTCTGAGATCCCCTTCCACAGACACTACACCAGTCTGAGATCCCCTTCCACAGACACTACACCAGTCTGAGATCCCCTTCCACAGACACTACACCAGTCTGAGATCCCCTTCCACAGACACTACACCAGTCTGAGATCCCCTTCCACAGACATTACACCAGTCTGAGATCCCCTTCCACAGACATTACACCAGTCTAAGATCCCCTTCCACAGACATTACACCAGTCTGAGATCCCCTTCCACAGACACTACACCAGTCTGAGATCCCCTTCCACAGACACTACACCAGTCTGAGATCCCCTTCCACAGACATTACACCAGTCTGAGATCCCCTTCCACACAGACATTACACCAGTCTGAGATCCCCTTCCACAGACATTACACCAGTCTGAGATCCCCTTCCACAGACATTACACCAGTCTAAGATCCCCTTCCACAGACATTACACCAGTCTGAGATCCCCTTCCAAAGACACTACACCAGTCTGAGATCCCCTTCCACAGACACTACACCAGTCTGAGATCCCCTTCCACAGACATTACACCAGTCTGGGATCCCCTTGCACAGACACTACACCAGTCTGAGATCCCCTTCCACAGACACTACACCAGTCTGAGATCCCCTTCCACAGACATTACACCAGTCTGAGATCCCCTTCCACAGACATTACACCAGTCTAAGATCCCCTTCCACAGACATTACACCAGTCTGAGATCCCCTTCCACAGACACTACACCAGTCTGAGATCCCCTTCCACAGACATTACACCAGTCTGAGATCCCCTTCCACAGACATTACACCAGTCTGAGATCCCCTTCCACAGACATTACACCAGTCTGAGATCCCCTTCCACAGACATTACACCAGTCTAAGATCCCCTTCCACAGACATTACACCAGTCTGAGATCCCCTTCCACAGACACTACACCAGTCTGAGATCCCCTTCCACAGACACTACACCAGTCTGAGATCCCCTTCCACAGACATTACACCAGTCTGAGATCCCCTTCCACAGACACTACACCAGTCTGAGATCCCCTTCCACAGACACTACACCAGTCTGAGATCCTCTTCCACAGACACTACACCAGTCTGAGATCCCCTTCCACAGACATTACACCAGTCTGAGATCCCCTTCCACAGACATTACACCAGTCTGAGATCCCCTTCCACAGACACTACACCAGTCTGAGATCCCCTTCCACAGACATTACACCAGTCTGAGATCCCCTTCCACAGACATTACACCAGTCTAAGATCCCCTTCCACAGACATTACACGAGTCTGAGATCCCCTTCCACAGACACTACACCAGTCTGAGATCCCCTTCCACAGACACTACACCAGTCTGAGATCCCCTTCCACAGACACTACACCAGTCTGAGATCCCCTTCCACAGACACTACACCAGTCTGAGATCCCCTTCCACAGACATTACACCAGTCTGAGATCCCCTTCCACAGACATTACACCAGTCTAAGATCCCCTTCCACAGACATTACACCAGTCTGAGATCCCCTTCCACAGACACTACACCAGTCTGAGATCCCCTTCCACAGACACTACACCAGTCTGAGATCCCCTTCCACAGACATTACACCAGTCTGAGATCCCCTTCCACAGACATTACACCAGTCTGAGATCCCCTTCCACAGACGTTACACCAGTCTGAGATCCCCTTCCACAGACATTACACCAGTCTGAGATCCCCTTCCACAGACACTACACCAGTCTGAGATCCCCTTCCACAGACACTACACCAGTCTGAGATCCCCTTCCACAGACATTACGCCAGTCTGAGATCCCCTTCCACAGACATTACACCAGTCTGAGATCCCCTTCCACAGACATTACACCAGTCTGAGATCCCCTTCCACAGACATTACACCAGTCTGAGATCCCCTTCCACAGACACTACACCAGTCTGAGATCCCCTTCCACAGACACTACACCAGTCTGAGATCCCCTTCCACAGACATTACACCAGTCTGAGATCCCCTTCCACAGACATTACACCAGTCTGAGATCCCCTTCCACAGACACTACACCAGTCTGAGATCCCCTTCCACAGAAACTACACCAGTCTGAGATCCCCTTCCACAGACACTACACCAGTCTGGGATCCCCTTCCACAGACATTACACCAGTCTGGGATCCCCTTCCACAGACATTACACCAGTCTGAGATCCCCTTCCACAGACACTACACCAGTCTGGGATCCCCTTCCACAGACATTACACCAGTCTGGGATCCCCTTGCACAGACACTACACCAGTCTGAGATCCCCTTCCACAGACACTACACCAGTCTGAGATCCCCTTCCACAGACATTACACCAGTCTGAGATCCCCTTCCACAGACATTACACCAGTCTGAGATCCCCTTCCACAGACATTACACCAGTCTGAGATCCCCTTCCACAGACACTACACCAGTCTGGGATCCCCTTCCACAGACATTACACCAGTCTGGGATCCCCTTCCACAGACACTACACCAGTCTGAGATCCCCTTCCACAGACACTACACCAGTCTGGGATCCCCTTCCACAGATACTACACCAGTCTGGGATCCCCTTCCACAGACATTACACCAGTCTGAGATCCCCTTCCACAGACATTACACCAGTCTGAGATCCCCTTCCACAGACATTACACCAGTCTAAGATCCCCTTCCACAGACATTACACCAGTCTGAGATCCCCTTCCACAGAAACTACACCAGACTGAGATCCCCTTCCACAGACACTACACCAGTCTGAGATCCCCTTCCACAGACATTACACCAGTCTGAGATCCCCTTCCACAGACATTACACCAGTCTGAGATCCCCTTCCACAGACACTACACCAGTCTGAGATCCCCTTCCACAGACATTACACCAGTCTGAGATCCCCTTCCACAGACATTACACCAGTCTAAGATCCCCTTCCACAGACATTACACCAGTCTGAGATCCCCTTCCACAGACACTACACCAGTCTGAGATCCCCTTCCACAGACATTACACCAGTCTGAGATCCCCTTCCACAGACACTACACCAGTCTGAGATCCCCTTCCACAGACACTACACCAGTCTGGGATCCTCTTCCACAGACATTACACCAGTCTGAGATCCCTTTCCACAGACATTACACCAGTCTGAGATCCCCTTCCACAGACATTACACCAGTCTGAGATCCTCTTCCACAGACACTACACCAGTCTGAGATCCCCTTCCACAGACACTAAACCAGTCTGAGATCCGTGTCCACAGACTCTACACCAGTCTGAGATCCCCTTCCACAGACACTACACCAGTCTGAGATCCCCTTCCACAGACATTACACCAGTCTGAGATCCCCTTCCACAGACATTACACCAGTCTGAGATCCCCTTCCACAGACATTACACCAGTCTGAGATCCCCTTCCACAGACATTCCACCAGTCTGAGATCCCCTTCCACAGACATTACACCAGTCTGAGATCCCCTTCCACAGACATTACACCAGTCTGAGATCCCCTTCCACAGACACTACACCAGTCTGGGATCCTCTTCCACAGACATTACACCAGTCTGAGATCCCCTTCCACAGACACTACACCAGTCTGAGATCCCCTTCCACAGACATTACACCAGTCTGAGATCCCCTTCCACAGACATTACACCAGTCTGGGATCCCCTTCCACAGACATTACACCAGTCTGAGATCCCCTTCCACAGACATTACACCACTCTGAGATCCCCTTCCACAGACATTACACCAGTCTGGGATCCCCTTCCACAGACACTACACCAGTCTGAGATCCCCTTCCACAGACACTACACCAGTCTGAGATCCCCTTCCACAGACACTACACCAGTCTGAGATCCCCTTCCACAGACACTACACCAGTCTGAGATCCCCTTCCACAGACACTACACCAGTCTGAGATCCCCTTCCACAGACACTACACCAGTCTGAGATCCCCTTCCACAGACACTACACCAGTCTGAGATCCCCTTCCACAGACACTACACCAGTCTGGGATCCCCTTCCACAGACACTACACCAGTCTGGGATCCCCTTCCACAGACATTACACCAGTCTGAGATCCCCTTCCACAGACATTACACCAGTCTGAGATCCCCTTCCACAGACATTACACCAGTCTGAGATCCCCTTCCACAGACATTACACCAGTCTGAGATCCCCTTCCACAGACACTACACCAGTCTGAGATCCCCTTCCACAGACACTACACCAGTCTGAGATCCCCTTCCACAGACATTACGCCAGTCTGAGATCCCCTTCCACAGACATTACACCAGTCTGAGATCCCCTTCCACAGACATTACACCAGTCTGAGATCCCCTTCCACAGACATTACACCAGTCTGAGATCCCCTTCCACAGACATTACACCAGTCTGAGATCCCCTTCCACAGACACTACACCAGTCTGAGATCCCCTTCCACAGACACTACACCAGTCTGAGATCCCCTTCCACAGACACTACACCAGTCTGAGATCCCCTTCCACAGAAACTACACCAGTCTGAGATCCCCTTCCAGAGACACTACACCAGTCTGAGATCCCCTTCCACAGACATTACACCAGTCTGAGATCCCCTTCCACAGACACTACACCAGTCTGAGATCCTCTTCCACAGACATTACACCAGTCTGAGATCCCCTTCCACAGACATTACACCAGTCTGAGATCCCCTTCCACAGACATAACACCAGTCTGAGATCCCCTTCCACAGACATTACACCAGTCTGAGATCCCCTTCCACAGACACTACACCAGTCTGAGATCCTCTTCCACAGACATTACACCAGTCTGAGATCCCCTTCTACAGACATTACACCAGTCTGAGATCCCCCTCCACAGACATTACACCAGTCTGAGATCCCCTTCTACAGACATTACACCAGTCTGAGATCCCCTTCCACAGACATTACACCAGTCTGGGATCCCCTTCCACAGACATTACACCAGTCTGAGATCCCCTTCCACAGACATTACACCAGTCTGAGATCCCCTTCCACAGACACTACACCAGTCTGAGATCCCCTTCCACAGACACTACACCAGTCTGAGATCCCCTTCCACAGACATTACACCAGTCTGAGATCCTCTTCCACAGACTATACACCAGTCTGAGATCCCCTTCCACAGACACTACACCAGTCTGAGATCCCCTTCCACAGAAACTACACCAGTCTGAGATCCCCTTCCAGAGACACTACACCAGTCTGAGATCCCCTTCCACAGACATTACACCAGTCTGAGATCCCCTTCCACAGACATTACACCAGTCTGAGATCCCCTTCCACAGACACTACACCAGTCTGAGATCCCCTTCCACAGACACTACACCAGTCTGGGATCCTCTTCCACAGACATTACACCAGTCTGAGATCCCCTTCCACAGACACTACACCAGTCTGAGATCCCCTTCCACAGACATTACACCAGTCTGAGATCCCCTTCCACAGACATTACACCAGTCTGAGATCCCCTTCCACAGACATTACACCAGTCTGAGATCCCCTTCCACAGACACTACACCAGTCTGGGATCCTCTTCCACAGACATTACACCAGTCTGAGATCCCCTTCCACAGACATTACACCAGTCTGAGATCCCCTTCCAAAGACACTACACCAGTCTGGGATCCTCTTCCACAGACATTACACCAGTCTGAGATCCCCTTCCACAGACATTACACCAGTCTGAGATCCCCTTCCACAAACATTAAACCAGTCTGAGATCCCCTTCCACAGACATTACACCAGTCTGAGATCCCCTTCCACAGACACTACACCAGTCTGAGATCCCCTTCCACAGACATTACACCAGTCTGAGATCCCCTTCCACAGACATTACACCAGTCTGAGATCCCCTTCCACAGACACTACACCAGTCTGAGATCCTCTTCCACAGACATTACACCAGTCTGAGATCCCCTTCCACAGACATTACACCAGTCTGAGATCCCCTTCCACAGACATTACACCAGTCTGAGATCCCCTTCCACAGACATTACACCAGTCTGAGATCCCCTTCCACAGACATTACACCAGTCTGAGATCCCCTTCCACAGACATTACACCAGTCTGAGATCCCCTTCCACAGACACTACACCAGTCTGAGATCCTCTTCCACAGACATTACACCAGTCTGAGATCCCCTTCCACAGACATTACACCAGTCTGAGATCCCCTTCCACAGACACTACACCAGTCTGAGATTCCCTTCCACAGACATTACACCAGTCTGAAATCCCCTTCCACAGACATTACACCAGTCTGAGATCCCCTTCCACAGACATTACACCAGTCTGAGATCCCCTTCCACAGACACTACACCAGTCTGAGATCCCCTTCCACAGACATTACACCAGTCTGAGATCCCCTTCCACAGACATTACACCAGTCTGAGATCCTCTTCCCCAGACACTACACCAGTCTGAGATCCCCTTCCACAGACACTACACCAGTCTGAGATCCCCTTCCACAGACACTACACCAGTCTGAGATCCCCTTCCACAGACATTACACCAGTCTGAGATCCCCTTCCACAGACATTACACCAGTCTGAGATCCCCTTCCACAGACACTACACCAGTCTGAGATCCCCTTCCACAGACACTACACCAGTCTGGGATCCTCTTCCACAGACATTACACCAGTCTGAGATCCCCTTCCACAGACATTACACCAGTCTGAGATCCCCTTCCACAGACACTACACCAGTCTGAGATCCCCTTCCACAGACATTACACCAGTCTGAGATCCCCTTCCACAGACATTACACCAGTCTGAGATCCCCTTCCACAGACATTACACCAGTCTGAGATCCCCTTCCACAGACACTACACCAGTCTGAGATCCCCTTCCACAGACACTACACCAGTCTGAGATCCCCTTCCACAGACATTACACCAGTCTGAGATCCTCTTCCACAGACACTACACCAGTCTGAGATCCCCTTCCACAGACACTACACCAGTCTGAGATCCCCTTCCACAGAAACTACACCAGTCTGAGATCCCCTTCCAGAGACACTACACCAGTCTGAGATCCCCTTCCACAGACATTACACCAGTCTGAGATCCCCTTCCACAGACATTACACCAGTCTGAGATCCCCTTCCACAGACACTACACCAGTCTGAGATCCCCTTCCACAGACACTACACCAGTCTGGGATCCTCTTCCACAGACATTACACCAGTCTGAGATCCCCTTCCACAGACACTACACCAGTCTGAGATCCCCTTCCACAGACATTACACCAGTCTGAGATCCCCTTCCACAGACATTACACCAGTCTGAGATCCCCTTCCACAGACATTACACCAGTCTGAGATCCCCTTCCACAGACACTACACCAGTCTGAGATCCCCTTCCACAGACATTACACCAGTCTGAGATCCCCTTCCACAGACATTACACCAGTCTGAGATCCCCTTCCACAGACACTACACCAGTCTGAGATCCCCTTCTACAGACATTACACCAGTCTGAGATCCCCCTCCACAGACATTACACCAGTCTGAGATCCCCTTCTACAGACATTACACCAGTCTGAGATCCCCTTCCACAGACATTACACCAGTCTGGGATCCCCTTCCACAGACATTACACCAGTCTGAGATCCCCTTCCACAGACATTACACCAGTCTGAGATCCCCTTCCACAGACACTACACCAGTCTGAGATCCCCTTCCACAGACACTACACCAGTCTGAGATCCTCTTCCACAGACATTACACCAGTCTGGGATCCCCTTCCACAGACATTACACCAGTCTGAGATCCTCTTCCACAGACATTACACCAGTCTGAGATCCCCTTCCACAGACACTACACCAGTCTGAGATCCTCTTCCACAGACATTACACCAGTCTGAGATCCCCTTCCACAGACATTACACCAGTCTGAGATCCCCTTCCAAAGACACTACACCAGTCTGAGATCCCCTTCCACAGACATTACACCAGTCTGAGATCCCCTTCCACAGACATTACACCAGTCTGAGATCCCCTTCCAAAGACACTACACCAGTCTGGGATCCTCTTCCACAGACATTACACCAGTCTGAGATCCCCTTCCACAGACATTACACCAGTCTGAGATCCCCTTCCACAGACATTACACCAGTCTGAGATCCCCTTCCACAGACATTACACCAGTCTGAGATCCCCTTCCACAGACACTACACCAGTCTGAGATCCCCTTCCACAGACATTACACCAGTCTGAGATCCCCTTCCACAGACATTACACCAGTCTGAGATCCCCTTCGACAGACACTACACCAGTCTGGGATCCCCTTCCACAGACATTACACCAGTCTGAGATCCCCTTCCACAGACATTACACCAGTCTGAGATCCCCTTCCACAGACACTACACCAGTCTGAGATCCTCTTCCACAGACATTACACCAGTCTGAGATCCCCTTCCACAGACATTACACCAGTCTGAGATCCCCTTCCAAAGACACTACACCAGTCTGAGATCCCCTTCCACAGACATTACACCAGTCTGAGATCCCCTTCCACAGACATTACACCAGTCTGAGATCCCCTTCCAAAGACACTACACCAGTCTGGGATCCTCTTCCACAGACATTACACCAGTCTGAGATCCCCTTCCACAGACATTACACCAGTCTGAGATCCCCTTCCACAGACATTAAACCAGTCTGAGATCCCCTTCCACAGACATTACACCAGTCTGAGATCCCCTTCCACAGACACTACACCAGTCTGAGATCCCCTTCCACAGACATTACACCAGTCTGAGATCCCCTTCCACAGACATTACACCAGTCTGAGATCCCCTTCCACAGACACTACACCAGTCTGAGATCCTCTTCCACAGACATTACACCAGTCTGAGATCCCCTTCCACAGACATTACACCAGTCTGAGATCCCCTTCCACAGACATTACACCAGTCTGAGATCCCCTTCCACAGACATTACACCAGTCTGAGATCCCCTTCCACAGACATTACACCAGTCTGAGATCCCCTTCCACAGACATTACACCAGTCTGAGATCCCCTTCCACAGACACTACACCAGTCTGAGATCCTCTTCCACAGACATTACACCAGTCTGAGATCCCCTTCCACAGACATTACACCAGTCTGAGATCCCCTTCCACAGACACTACACCAGTCTGAGATCCCCTTCCACAGACATTACACCAGTCTGAGATCCCCTTCCACAGACATTACACCAGTCTGAGATCCCCTTCCACAGACACTACACCAGTCTGAGATCCCCTTCCACAGACACTACACCAGTCTGAGATCCTCTTCCACAGACATTACACCAGTCTGGGATCCCCTTCCACAGACATTACACCAGTCTGAGATCCTCTTCCACAGACATTACACCAGTCTGAGATCCCCTTCCACAGACACTACACCAGTCTGAGATCCTCTTCCACAGACATTACACCAGTCTGAGATCCCCTTCCACAGACATTACACCAGTCTGAGATCCCCTTCCAAAGACACTACACCAGTCTGAGATCCCCTTCCACAGACATTACACCAGTCTGAGATCCCCTTCCACAGACATTACACCAGTCTGAGATCCCCTTCCAAAGACACTACACCAGTCTGGGATCCTCTTCCACAGACATTACACCAGTCTGAGATCCCCTTCCACAGACATTACACCAGTCTGAGATCCCCTTCCACAGACATTACACCAGTCTGAGATCCCCTTCCACAGACATTACACCAGTCTGAGATCCCCTTCCAAAGACACTACACCAGTCTGAGATCCCCTTCCACAGACATTACACCAGTCTGAGATCCCCTTCCACAGACATTACACCAGTCTGAGATCCCCTTCCAAAGACACTACACCAGTCTGGGATCCTCTTCCACAGACATTACACCAGTCTGAGATCCCCTTCCACAGACATTACACCAGTCTGAGATCCCCTTCCACAGACATTAAACCAGTCTGAGATCCCCTTCCACAGACATTACACCAGTCTGAGATCCCCTTCCACAGACACTACACCAGTCTGAGATCCCCTTCCACAGACACTACACCAGTCTGAGATCCCCTTCCACAGACATTACACCAGTCTGAGATCCCCTTCCACAGACATTAAACCAGTCTGAGATCCCCTTCCACAGACATTACACCAGTCTGAGATCCCCTTCCACAGACATTACACCAGTCTGAGATCCCCTTCCACAGACACTACACCAGTCTGAGATCCTCTTCCACAGACATTACACCAGTCTGAGATCCCCTTCCACAGACATTACACCAGTCTGAGATCCCCTTCCACAGACATTACACCAGTCTGAGATCCCCTTCCACAGACATTACACCAGTCTGAGATCCCCTTCCACAGACATTACACCAGTCTGAGATCCCCTTCCACAGACATTACACCAGTCTGAGATCCCCTTCCACAGACACTACACCAGTCTGAGATCCTCTTCCACAGACATTACACCAGTCTGAGATCCCCTTCCACAGACATTACACCAGTCTGAGATCCCCTTCCACAGACACTACACCAGTCTGAGATCCCCTTCCACAGACATTACACCAGTCTGAGATCCCCTTCCACAGACATTACACCAGTCTGAGATCCCCTTCCACAGACATTACACCAGTCTGAGATCCCCTTCCACAGACACTACACCAGTCTGAGATCCCCTTCCACAGACATTACACCAGTCTGAGATCCCCTTCCACAGACACTACACCAGTCTGAGATCCCCTTCCACAGACACTACACCAGTCTGGGATCCTCTTCCACAGACATTACACCAGTCTGAGATCCCCTTCCACAGACATTACACCAGTCTGAGATCCCCTTCCACAGACACTACACCAGTCTGAGATCCCCTTCCACAGACATTACACCAGTCTGAGATCCCCTTCCACAGACATTACACCAGTCTGAGATCCCCTTCCACAGACATTACACCAGTCTGAGATCCCCTTCCACAGACACTACACCAGTCTGAGATCCCCTTCCACAGACACTACACCAGTCTGAGATCCCCTTCCACAGACATTACACCAGTCTGAGATCCTCTTCCACAGACACTACACCAGTCTGAGATCCCCTTCCACAGACACTACACCAGTCTGAGATCCCCTTCCACAGAAACTACACCAGTCTGAGATCCCCTTCCAGAGACACTACACCAGTCTGAGATCCCCTTCCACAGACATTACACCAGTCTGAGATCCCCTTCCACAGACATTACACCAGTCTGAGATCCCCTTCCACAGACACTACACCAGTCTGAGATCCCCTTCCACAGACACTACACCAGTCTGGGATCCTCTTCCACAGACATTACACCAGTCTGAGATCCCCTTCCACAGACACTACACCAGTCTGAGATCCCCTTCCACAGAAACTACACCAGTCTGAGATCCCCTTCCAGAGACACTACACCAGTCTGAGATCCCCTTCCACAGACATTACACCAGTCTGAGATCCCCTTCCAGAGACACTACACCAGTCTGAGATCCTCTTCCACAGACATTACACCAGTCTGGGATCCTCTTCCACAGACATTACACCAGTCTGAGATCCCCTTCCACAGACATTACACCAGTCTGAGATCCCCTTCCACAGACACTACACCAGTCTGAGATCCCCTTCCACAGACACTACACCAGTCTGAGATCCTCTTCCACAGACATTACACCAGTCTGAGATCCCCTTCTACAGACATTACACCAGTCTGAGATCCCCCTCCACAGACATTACACCAGTCTGAGATCCCCTTCTACAGACATTACACCAGTCTGAGATCCCCTTCCACAGACATTACACCAGTCTGGGATCCCCTTCCACAGACATTACACCAGTCTGAGATCCCCTTCCACAGACATTACACCAGTCTGAGATCCCCTTCCACAGACACTACACCAGTCTGAGATCCCCTTCCACAGACACTACACCAGTCTGAGATCCTCTTCCACAGACATTACACCAGTCTGGGATCCCCTTCCACAGACATTACACCAGTCTGAGATCCTCTTCCACAGACATTACACCAGTCTGAGATCCCCTTCCACAGACACTACACCAGTCTGAGATCCTCTTCCACAGACATTACACCAGTCTGAGATCCCCTTCCACAGACATTACACCAGTCTGAGATCCCCTTCCAAAGACACTACACCAGTCTGAGATCCCCTTCCACAGACATTACACCAGTCTGAGATCCCCTTCCACAGACATTACACCAGTCTGAGATCCCCTTCCAAAGACACTACACCAGTCTGGGATCCTCTTCCACAGACATTACACCAGTCTGAGATCCCCTTCCACAGACATTACACCAGTCTGAGATCCCCTTCCACAGACATTACACCAGTCTGAGATCCCCTTCCACAGACATTACACCAGTCTGAGATCCCCTTCCACAGACACTACACCAGTCTGAGATCCCCTTCCACAGACATTACACCAGTCTGAGATCCCCTTCCACAGACATTACACCAGTCTGAGATCCCCTTCGACAGACACTACACCAGTCTGGGATCCCCTTCCACAGACATTACACCAGTCTGAGATCCCCTTCCACAGACATTACACCAGTCTGAGATCCCCTTCCACAGACACTACACCAGTCTGAGATCCTCTTCCACAGACATTACACCAGTCTGAGATCCCCTTCCACAGACATTACACCAGTCTGAGATCCCCTTCCAAAGACACTACACCAGTCTGAGATCCCCTTCCACAGACATTACACCAGTCTGAGATCCCCTTCCACAGACATTACACCAGTCTGAGATCCCCTTCCAAAGACACTACACCAGTCTGGGATCCTCTTCCATAGACATTACACCAGTCTGAGATCCCCTTCCACAGACATTACACCAGTCTGAGATCCCCTTCCACAGACATTAAACCAGTCTGAGATCCCCTTCCACAGACATTACACCAGTCTGAGATCCCCTTCCACAGACACTACACCAGTCTGAGATCCCCTTCCACAGACATTACACCAGTCTGAGATCCCCTTCCACAGACATTACACCAGTCTGAGATCCCCTTCCACAGACACTACACCAGTCTGAGATCCTCTTCCACAGACATTACACCAGTCTGAGATCCCCTTCCACAGACATTACACCAGTCTGAGATCCCCTTCCACAGACATTACACCAGTCTGAGATCCCCTTCCACAGACATTACACCAGTCTGAGATCCCCTTCCACAGACATTACACCAGTCTGAGATCCCCTTCCACAGACATTACACCAGTCTGAGATCCCCTTCCACAGACACTACACCAGTCTGAGATCCTCTTCCACAGACATTACACCAGTCTGAGATCCCCTTCCACAGACATTACACCAGTCTGAGATCCCCTTCCACAGACACTACACCAGTCTGAGATCCCCTTCCACAGACATTACACCAGTCTGAGATCCCCTTCCACAGACATTACACCAGTCTGAGATCCCCTTCCACAGACACTACACCAGTCTGAGATCCCCTTCCACAGACACTACACCAGTCTGAGATCCTCTTCCACAGACATTACACCAGTCTGGGATCCCCTTCCACAGACATTACACCAGTCTGAGATCCTCTTCCACAGACATTACACCAGTCTGAGATCCCCTTCCACAGACACTACACCAGTCTGAGATCCTCTTCCACAGACATTACACCAGTCTGAGATCCCCTTCCACAGACATTACACCAGTCTGAGATCCCCTTCCAAAGACACTACACCAGTCTGAGATCCCCTTCCACAGACATTACACCAGTCTGAGATCCCCTTCCACAGACATTACACCAGTCTGAGATCCCCTTCCAAAGACACTACACCAGTCTGGGATCCTCTTCCACAGACATTACACCAGTCTGAGATCCCCTTCCACAGACATTACACCAGTCTGAGATCCCCTTCCACAGACATTACACCAGTCTGAGATCCCCTTCCACAGACATTACACCAGTCTGAGATCCCCTTCCACAGACACTACACCAGTCTGAGATCCCCTTCCACAGACATTACACCAGTCTGAGATCCCCTTCCACAGACATTACACCAGTCTGAGATCCCCTTCCACAGACACTACACCAGTCTGGGATCCCCTTCCACAGACATTACACCAGTCTGAGATCCCCTTCCACAGACATTACACCAGTCTGAGATCCCCTTCCACAGACACTACACCAGTCTGAGATCCTCTTCCACAGACATTACACCAGTCTGAGATCCCCTTCCACAGACATTACACCAGTCTGAGAACCCCTTCCAAAGACACTACACCAGTCTGAGATCCCCTTCCACAGACATTACACCAGTCTGAGATCCCCTTCCACAGACATTACACCAGTCTGAGATCCCCTTCCAAAGACACTACACCAGTCTGGGATCCTCTTCCACAGACATTACACCAGTCTGAGATCCCCTTCCACAGACATTACACCAGTCTGAGATCCCCTTCCACAGACATTAAACCAGTCTGAGATCCCCTTCCACAGACATTACACCAGTCTGAGATCCCCTTCCACAGACACTACACCAGTCTGAGATCCCCTTCCACAGACACTACACCAGTCTGAGATCCCCTTCCACAGACATTACACCAGTCTGAGATCCCCTTCCACAGACATTAAACCAGTCTGAGATCCCCTTCCACAGACATTACACCAGTCTGAGATCCCCTTCCACAGACATTACACCAGTCTGAGATCCCCTTCCACAGACACTACACCAGTCTGAGATCCTCTTCCACAGACATTACACCAGTCTGAGATCCCCTTCCACAGACATTACACCAGTCTGAGATCCCCTTCCACAGACATTACACCAGTCTGAGATCCCCTTCCACAGACATTACACCAGTCTGAGATCCCCTTCCACAGACATTACACCAGTCTGAGATCCCCTTCCACAGACATTACACCAGTCTGAGATCCCCTTCCACAGACACTACACCAGTCTGAGATCCCCTTCCACATACATTACACCAGTCTGAGATCCTCTTCCACAGACATTACACCAGTCTGAGATCCCCTTCCACAGACATTACACCAGTCTGGGATCCCCTTCCACAGACACTACACCAGTCTGAGATCCCCTTCCACAGACATTACACCAGTCTGGGATCCTCTTCCACAGACACTACACCAGTCTGAGATCCCCTTCCACAGACATTACACCAGTCTGAGATCCCCTTCCACAGACACTACACCAGTCTGAGATCCCCTTCCACAGACACTACACCAGTCTGAGATCCCCTTCCACAGACATTACACCAGTCTGAGATCCCCTTCCACAGACATTACACCAGTCTAAGATCCCCTTCCACAGACATTACACCAGTCTGAGATCCCCTTCCACAGACATTACACCAGTCTGAGATCCTCTTCCACAGACATTACACCAGTCTGAGATCCCCTTCCACAGACACTACACCAGTCTGAGATCCCCTTCAACAGACACTACACAAGTCTGGGATCCCCTTCCACAGACACTACACCAGTCTGAGATCCCCTTCCACAGACATTACACCAGTCTGGGATCCCCTTCCACAGACATTACACCAGTCTGAGATCCCCTTCCACAGACACTACACCAGTCTGAGATCCTCTTCCACAGACATTACACCAGTCTGAGATCCCCTTCCACAGACATTACACCAGTCGGGGATCCCCCTCCACAGACACTACACCAGTCTGAGATCCCCTTCCACAGACATTACACCAGTCTGGGATCCTCTTCCACAGACACTACACCAGTCTGAGATCCCCTTCCACAGACATTACACCAGTCTGAGATCCCCTTCCACAGACACTACACCAGTCTGAGATCCCCTTCCACAGACACTACACCAGTCTGAGATCCCCTTCCACAGACATTACACCAGTCTGAGATCCCCTTCCACAGACACTACACCAGTCTGGGATCCCCTTCCACAGACATTACACCAGTCTGGGATCCCCTTCCACAGACACTACACCAGTCTGAGATCCCCTTCCACAGACATTACACCAGTCTGAGATCCCCTTCCACAGACACTACACCAGTCTGAGATCCCCTTCCACAGACATTACACCAGTCTGAGATCCCCTTCCACAGACATTACACCAGTCTGAGATCCCCTTCCACAGACACTACACCAGTCTGAGATCCCCTTCCACAGACACTACACCAGTCTGAGATCCCCTTCCACAGACACTACACCAGTCTGAGATCCGTGTCCACAGACTCTACACCAGTCTGAGATCCCCTTCCACAGACATTACACCAGTCTGAGATCCCCTTCCACAGACATTACACCAGTCTGAGATCCTCTTCCACAGACATTACACCAGTCTGAGATCCCCTTCCACAGACACTACACCAGTCTGAGATCCCCTTCCACAGACACTACACCAGTCTAGGATCCCCTTCCACAGACATTACACCAGTCTGAGATCCCCTTCCACAGACACTACACCAGTCTGAGATCCCCTTCCACAGACATTATACCAGTCTGAGATCCCCTTCCACAGACATTACACCAGTCTGAGATCCCCTTCCACAGACATTACACCAGTCTGAGATCCCCTTCCACAGACATTACACCATTCTGAGATCCCCTTCCACAGACATTACACCAGTCTGAGATCCCCTTCTACAGACACTACACCAGTCTGAGATCCCCTTCCACAGACACTACACCAGTCTGAGATCCCCTTCCACAGACACTACACCAGTCTGAGATCCCCTTCCACAGACACTACACCAGTCTGAGATCCCCTTCCACAGACATTACACCAATCTGAGATCCCCTTCCACAGACACTACACCAGTCTGAGATCCCCTTCCACAGACACTACACCAGTCTGAGATCCCCTTCCACAGACACTACACCAGTCTGAGATCCCCTTCCACAGACATTACACCAGTCTGGGATCCCCTTCCACAGACACTACACCACTCTGAGATCCCCTTCCACAGACACTACACCAGTCTGAGATCCCCTTCCACAGACACTACACCAGTCTGAGATCCGTGTCCACAGACTCTACACCAGTCTGAGATCCCCTTCCACAGACATTACACCAGTCTGAGATCCCCTTCCACAGACACTACACCAGTCTGAGATCCTCTTCCACAGACACTACACCAGTCTGAGATCCCCTTCCACAGACACTACACCAGTCTGAGATCCTCTTCCACAGACACTACACCAGTCTGAGATCCCCTTCCACAGACATTACACCAGTCTGAGATCCCCTTCCACAGACATTACACCAGTCTGAGATCCCCTTCCACAGACATTACACCAGTCTGAGATCCCCTTCCACAGACATTACACCAGTCTGAGATCCCCTTCCACAGACACTACACCAGTCTGAGATCCCCTTCCACAGACACTACACCAGTCTGAGATCCCCTTCCACAGACACTACACCAGTCTGAGATCCCCTTCCACAGACACTACACCAGTCTGAGATCCCCTTCCACAGACACTACACCAGTCTGAGATCCCCTTCCACAGACACTACACCAGTCTGAGATCCG
Organism: Rana muscosa; assembly: GCA_029206835.1. NCBI lineage: Eukaryota > Metazoa > Chordata > Amphibia > Anura > Ranidae > Rana > Rana muscosa. The sequence goes on along the minus strand of JARGYO010000094.1, from coordinate 52,006,879 downwards.
TGTCCACAGACTCTACACCAGTCTGAGATCCCCTTCCACAGACATTACACCAGTCTGAGATCCCCTTCCACAGACATTACACCAGTCTGAGATCCCCTTCCACAGACACTACACAAGTCTGAAATCCCCTTCCACAGACATTACACCAGTCTGAGATCCCCTTCCACAGACATTACACCAGTCTGAGATCCCCTTCCACAGACACTACACCAGTCTGAGATCCCCTTCCACAGACATTACACCAGTCTGAGATCCCCTTCCACAGACATTACACCACTCTGAGATCCCCTTCCACAGACACTACACCAGTCTGAGATCCCTTCCACAGACATTACACCAGTCTGAGATCCCCTTCCACAGACATTACACCAGTCTGAGATCCCCTTCCACAGACACTACACCAGTCTGAGATCCTCTTCCACAGACATTACACCAGTCTGAGATCCTCTTCCACAGACATTACACCAGTCTGAGATCCCCTTCCACAGACATTACACCAGTCTGAGATCCCCTTCCACAGACATTACACCAGTCTGAGATCCCCTTCCACAGACATTACACCAGTCTGAGATCCCCTTCCACAGACACTACACCAGTCTGAGATCCCCTTCCACAGACACTACACCAGTCTGAGATCCCCTTCCACAGACACTACACCAGTCTGAGATCCCCTTCCACAGACACTACACCAGTCTGAGATCCGTGTCCACAGACTCTACACCAGTCTGAGATCCCCTTCCACAGACATTACACCAGTCTGAGATCCCCTTCCACAGACATTACACCAGTCTGAGATCCCCTTCCACAGACACTACACCAGTCTGAGATCCCCTTCCACAGACTCTACACCAGTCTGAGATCCCCTTCCACAGACACTACCCCAGTCTGAGATCCCCTTCCACAGACACTACACCAGTCTGAGATCCCCTTCCACAGACACTACACCAGTCTGAGATCCATGTCCACAGACTCTACACCAGTCTGAGATCCCCTTCCACAGACATTACACCAGTCTGAGATCCCCTTCCACAGACATTACACCAGTCTGAGATCCCCTTCCACAGACACTACACCAGTCTGAGATCCCCTTCCACAGACTCTACACCAGTCTGAGATCCCCTTCCACAGACATTACACCAGTCTGAGATCCCCTTCCACAGACATTACACCAGTCTGAGATCCCCTTCCACAGACACTACACCAGTCTGAGATCCCCTTCCACAGACTCTACACCAGTCTGAGATCCCCTTCCACAGACACTACAGCAGTCTGAGATCCCCTTCCACAGACATTACACCAGTCTGGGATCCTCTTCCACAGACACTACACCAGTCTGAGATCCCCTTCCACAGACACTACACCAGTCTGAGATCCTCTTCCACAGACACTACACCAGTCTGAGATCCCCTTCCACAGACACTACACCAGTCTGAGATCCTCTTCCACAGACATTACACCAGTCTGAGATCCCCTTCCACAGACATTACACCAGTCTGAGATCCCCTTCCACAGACATTACACCAGTCTGAGATCCCCATCCACAGACATTACACAAGTCTGAGATCCCCTTCCACAGACATTACACCAGTCTGAGATCCCCTTCCACAGACACTACACCAGTCTGAGATCCCCTTCCACAGACACTACACCAGTCTGAGATCCCCTTCCACAGACTCTACACCAGTCTGAGATCCCCTTCCACAGACACTACACCAGTCTGAGATCCCCTTCCACAGACACTACACCAGTCTGAGATCCCCTTCCACAGACACTACACCAGTCTGAGATCCGTGTCCACAGACTCTACACCAGTCTGAGATCCCCTTCCACAGACATTACACCAGTCTGAGATCCCCTTCCACAGACATTACACCAGTCTGAGATCCCCTTCCACAGACACTACACCAGTCTGAGATCCCCTTCCACAGACTCTACACCAGTCTGAGATCCCCTTCCACAGACACTACACCAGTCTGAGATCCCCTTCCACAGACATTACACCAGTCTGGGATCCTCTTCCACAGACACTACACCAGTCTGAGATCCTCTTCCACAGACACTACACCAGTCTGAGATCCCCTTCCACAGACACTACACCAGTCTGAGATCCCCTTCCACAGACACTACACCAGTCTGAGATCCCCTTCCACAGACATTACACCAATCTGAGATCCCCTTCCACAGACACTACACCAGTCTGAGATCCCCTTCCACAGACACTACACCAGTCTGAGATCCCCTTCCACAGACACTACACCAGTCTGAGATCCCCTTCCACAGACATTACACCAGTCTGGGATCCCCTTCCACAGACACTACACCAGTCTGAGATCCCCTTCCACAGACACTACACCAGTCTGAGATCCGTGTCCACAGACTCTACACCAGTCTGAGATCCCCTTCCACAGACATTACACCAGTCTGAGATCCCCTTCCACAGACATTACACCAGTCTGAGATCCTCTTCCACAGACATTACACCAGTCTGAGATCCCCTTCCACAGACACTACACCAGTCTGAGATCCCCTTCCACAGATACTAAACCAGTCTGAGATCCCCTTCCACAGACATTACACCAGTCTGAGATCCCCTTCCACAGACACTACACCAGTCTGAGATCCCCTTCCACAGACATTACTCCAGTCTGAGATCCCCTTCCACAGACATTACTCCAGTCTGAGATCCCCTTCCACAGACATTACACCAGTCTGAGATCCCCTTCCACAGACACTACACCAGTCTGAGATCCCCTTCCACAGACATTACACCAGTCTGAGATCCCCTTCCACAGACATTACACCAGTCTGAGATCCCCTTCCACAGACACTACACCAGTCTGAGATCCCCTTCCACAGACATTACACCAGTCTGAGATCCCCTTCCACAGACACTACACCAGTCTGAGATCCCCTTCCACAGACATTACACCAGTCTGAGATCCCCTTCCACAGACATTACACCAGTCTGAGATCCCCTTCCACAGACACTACACCAGTCTGAGATCCCCTTCCACAGACACTACACCAGTCTGAGATCCCCTTCCACAGACACTACACCAGTCTGAGATCCGTGTCCACAGACTCTACACCAGTCTGAGATCCCCTTCCACAGACATTACACCAGTCTGAGATCCCCTTCCACAGACATTACACCAGTCTGAGATCCTCTTCCACAGACATTACACCAGTCTGAGATCCCCTTCCACAGACACTACACCAGTCTGAGATCCCCTTCCACAGACACTACACCAGTCTAGGATCCCCTTCCACAGACATTACACCAGTCTGAGATCCCCTTCCACAGACACTACACCAGTCTGAGATCCCCTTTCACAGACATTATACCAGTCTGAGATCCCCTTCCACAGACATTACACCAGTCTGAGATCCCCTTCCACAGACATTACACCAGTCTGAGATCCCCTTCCACAGACATTACACCATTCTGAGATCCCCTTCCACAGACATTACACCAGTCTGAGATCCCCTTCTACAGACACTACACCAGTCTGAGATCCCCTTCCACAGACACTACACCAGTCTGAGATCCCCTTCCACAGACACTACACCAGTCTGAGATCCCCTTCCACAGACACTACACCAGTCTGAGATCCCCTTCCACAGACACTACACCAGTCTGAGATCCCCTTCCACAGACATTACACCAATCTGAGATCCCCTTCCACAGACACTACACCAGTCTGAGATCCCCTTCCACAGACACTACACCAGTCTGAGATCCCCTTCCACAGACACTACACCAGTCTGAGATCCCCTTCCACAGACATTACACCAGTCTGGGATCCCCTTCCACAGACACTACACCACTCTGAGATCCCCTTCCACAGACACTACACCAGTCTGAGATCCCCTTCCACAGACACTACACCAGTCTGAGATCCGTGTCCACAGACTCTACACCAGTCTGAGATCCCCTTCCACAGACATTACACCAGTCTGAGATCCCCTTCCACAGACACTACACCAGTCTGAGATCCTCTTCCACAGACACTACACCAGTCTGAGATCCCCTTCCACAGACACTACACCAGTCTGAGATCCTCTTCCACAGACACTACACCAGTCTGAGATCCCCTTCCACAGACATTACACAAGTCTGAGATCCCCTTCCACAGACATTACACCAGTCTGAGATCCCCTTCCACAGACATTACACCAGTCTGAGATCCCCTTCCACAGACATTACACCAGTCTGAGATCCCATTCCACAGACACTACACCAGTCTGAGATCCCCTTCCACAGACACTACACCAGTCTGAGATCCCCTTCCACAGACACTACACCAGTCTGAGATCCCCTTCCACAGACACTACACCAGTCTGAGATCCCCTTCCACAGACACTACACCAGTCTGAGATCCCCTTCCACAGACACTACACCAGTCTGAGATCCGTGTCCACAGACTCTACACCAGTCTGAGATCCCCTTCCACAGACATTACAACCAGTCTGAGATCCCCTTCCACAGACATTACACCAGTCTGAGATCCCCTTCCACAGACACTACACAAGTCTGAAATCCCCTTCCACAGACATTACACCAGTCTGAGATCCCCTTCCACAGACATTACACCAGTCTGAGATCCCCTTCCACAGACACTACACCAGTCTGAGATCCCCTTCCACAGACATTACACCAGTCTGAGATCCCCTTCCACAGACATTACACCAGTCTGAGATCCCCTTCCACAGACACTACACCAGTCTGAGATCCCCTTCCACAGACATTACACCAGTCTGAGATCCCCTTCCACAGACATTACACCAGTCTGAGATCCCCTTCCACAGACACTACACCAGTCTGAGATCCCCTTCCACAGACATTACACCAGTCTGAGATCCTCTTCCACAGACATTACACCAGTCTGAGATCCCCTTCCACAGACACTACACCAGTCTGAGATCCTCTTCCACAGACACTACACCAGTCTGAGATCCTCTTCCACAGACACTACACCAGTCTGAGATCCCCTTCCACAGACACTACACCAGTCTGAGATCCTCTTCCACAGACACTACACCAGTCTGAGATCCCCTTCCACAGACATTACACCAGTCTGAGATCCCCTTCCACAGACATTACACCAGTCTGAGATCCCCTTCCACAGACATTACACCAGTCTGAGATCCCCTTCCACAGACATTACACCAGTCTGAGATCCCCTTCCACAGACACTACACCAGTCTGAGATCCCCTTCCACAGACACTACACCAGTCTGAGATCCCCTTCCACAGACACTACACCAGTCTGAGATCCCCTTCCACAGACACTACACCAGTCTGAGATCCGTGTCCACAGACTCTACACCAGTCTGAGATCCCCTTCCACAGACATTACACCAGTCTGAGATCCCCTTCCACAGACATTACACCAGTCTGAGATCCCCTTCCACAGACACTACACCAGTCTGAGATCCCCTTCCACAGACTCTACACCAGTCTGAGATCCCCTTCCACAGACACTACCCCAGTCTGAGATCCCCTTCCACAGACACTACACCAGTCTGAGATCCCCTTCCACAGACACTACACCAGTCTGAGATCCGTGTCCACAGACTCTAACACCAGTCTGAGATCCCCTTCCACAGACATTACACCAGTCTGAGATCCCCTTCCACAGACATTACACCAGTCTGAGATCCCCTTCCACAGACACTACACCAGTCTGAGATCCCCTTCCACAGACTCTACACCAGTCTGAGATCCCCTTCCACAGACATTACACCAGTCTGAGATCCCCTTCCACAGACATTACACCAGTCTGAGATCCCCTTCCACAGACACTACACCAGTCTGAGATCCCCTTCCACAGACTCTACACCAGTCTGAGATCCCCTTCCACAGACACTACAGCAGTCTGAGATCCCCTTCCACAGACATTACACCAGTCTGGGATCCTCTTCCACAGACACTACACCAGTCTGAGATCCCCTTCCACAGACACTACACCAGTCTGAGATCCTCTTCCACAGACACTACACCAGTCTGAGATCCCCTTCCACAGACACTACACCAGTCTGAGATCCTCTTCCACAGACATTACACCAGTCTGAGATCCCCTTCCACAGACATTACACCAGTCTGAGATCCCCTTCCACAGACATTACACCAGTCTGAGATCCCCATCCACAGACATTACACAAGTCTGAGATCCCCTTCCACAGACATTACACCAGTCTGAGATCCCCTTCCACAGACACTACACCAGTCTGAGATCCCCTTCCACAGACACTACACCAGTCTGAGATCCCCTTCCACAGACTCTACACCAGTCTGAGATCCCCTTCCACAGACACTACACCAGTCTGAGATCCCCTTCCACAGACACTACACCAGTCTGAGATCCCCTTCCACAGACACTACACCAGTCTGAGATCCGTGTCCACAGACTCTACACCAGTCTGAGATCCCCTTCCACAGACATTACACCAGTCTGAGATCCCCTTCCACAGACATTACACCAGTCTGAGATCCCCTTCCACAGACACTACACCAGTCTGAGATCCCCTTCCTCACAGACTCTACACCAGTCTGAGATCCCCTTCCACAGACACTACACCAGTCTGAGATCCCCTTCCACAGACATTACACCAGTCTGGGATCCTCTTCCACAGACACTACACCAGTCTGAGATCCTCTTCCACAGACACTACACCAGTCTGAGATCCCCTTCCACAGACATTACACCAGTCTGAGATCCCCTTCCACAGACATTACACCAGTCTGAGATCCCCTTCCACAGACATTACACCAGTCTGAGATCCCCTTCCACAGACATTACACCAGTCTGAGATCCCCTTCCACAGACACTACACCAGCCTGAGATCCCCTTCCACAGACACTACACCAGTCTGAGATCCCCTTCCACAGACACTACACCAGTCTGAGATCCCCTTCCACAGACACTACACCAGTCTGAGATCCGTGTCCACAGACTCTACACCAGTCTGAGATCCCCTTCCACAGACATTACACCAGTCTGAGATCCCCTTCCACAGACATTACACCAGTCTGAGATCCCCTTCCACAGACACTACACCAGTCTGAGATCCCCTTCCACAGACATTACACCAGTCTGAGATCCCCATCCACAGACATTACACAAGTCTGAGATCCCCTTCCACAGACATTACACCAGTCTGAGATCCCCTTCCACAGACACTACACCAGTCTGAGATCCCCTTCCACAGACACTACACCAGTCTGAGATCCTCTTCCACAGACATTACACCAGTCTGAGATCCCCTTCCACAGACATTACACCAGTCTGAGATCCCCTTCCACAGACACTACACCAGTCTGAGATCCCCTTCCACAGACTCTACACCAGTCTGAGATCCCCTTCCACAGACATTACACCAGTCTGAGATCCCCTTCCACAGACATTACACCAGTCTGAGATCCCCTTCCACAGACACTACACCAGTCTGAGATCCCCTTCCACAGACTCTACACCAGTCTGAGATCCCCTTCCACAGACACTACAGCAGTCTGAGATCCCCTTCCACAGACATTACACCAGTCTGGGATCCTCTTCCACAGACACTACACCAGTCTGAGATCCCCTTCCACAGACACTACACCAGTCTGAGATCCTCTTCCACAGACACTACACCAGTCTGAGATCCCCTTCCACAGACACTACACCAGTCTGAGATCCTCTTCCACAGACATTACACCAGTCTGAGATCCCCTTCCACAGACATTACACCAGTCTGAGATCCCCTTCCACAGACATTACACCAGTCTGAGATCCCCATCCACAGACATTACACAAGTCTGAGATCCCCTTCCACAGACATTACACCAGTCTGAGATCCCCTTCCACAGACACTACACCAGTCTGAGATCCCCTTCCACAGACACTACACCAGTCTGAGATCCCCTTCCACAGACTCTACACCAGTCTGAGATCCCCTTCCACAGACACTACACCAGTCTGAGATCCCCTTCCACAGACACTACACCAGTCTGAGATCCCCTTCCACAGACACTACACCAGTCTGAGATCCGTGTCCACAGACTCTACACCAGTCTGAGATCCCCTTCCACAGACATTACACCAGTCTGAGATCCCCTTCCACAGACATTACACCAGTCTGAGATCCCCTTCCACAGACACTACACCAGTCTGAGATCCCCTTCCACAGACTCTACACCAGTCTGAGATCCCCTTCCACAGACACTACACCAGTCTGAGATCCCCTTCCACAGACATTACACCAGTCTGAGATCCCCTTCCACAGACATTACACCAGTCTGAGATCCCCTTCCACAGACATTACACCAGTCTGAGATCCCCTTCCACAGACATTACACCAGTCTGAGATCCCCTTCCACAGACACTACACCAGCCTGAGATCCCCTTCCACAGACACTACACCAGTCTGAGATCCCCTTCCACAGACACTACACCAGTCTGAGATCCCCTTCCACAGACACTACACCAGTCTGAGATCCGTGTCCACAGACTCTACACCAGTCTGAGATCCCCTTCCACAGACATTACACCAGTCTGAGATCCCCTTCCACAGACATTACACCAGTCTGAGATCCCCTTCCACAGACACTACACCAGTCTGAGATCCCCTTCCACAGACATTACACCAGTCTGAGATCCCCATCCACAGACATTACACAAGTCTGAGATCCCCTTCCACAGACATTACACCAGTCTGAGATCCCCTTCCACAGACACTACACCAGTCTGAGATCCCCTTCCACAGACACTACACCAGTCTGAGATCCTCTTCCACAGACATTACACCAGTCTGTGATCCCCTTCCACAGACATTACACCAGTCTGAGATCCCCTTCCACAGACATTACACCAGTCTGAGATCCCCATCCACAGACATTACACAAGTCTGAGATCCCCTTCCACAGACATTACACCAGTCTGAGATCCCCTTCCACAGACACTACACCAGTCTGAGATCCCCTTCCACAGACACTACACCAGTCTGAGATCCCCTTCCACAGACTCTACACCAGTCTGAGATCCCCTTCCACAGACACTACACCAGTCTGAGATCCCCTTCCACAGACACTACACCAGTCTGAGATCCCCTTCCACAGACACTACACCAGTCTGAGATCCGTGTCCACAGACTCTACACCAGTCTGAGATCCCCTTCCACAGACATTACACCAGTCTGAGATCCCCTTCCACAGACATTACACCAGTCTGAGATCCCCTTCCACAGACACTACACCAGTCTGAGATCCCCTTCCACAGACTCTACACCAGTCTGAGATCCCCTTCCACAGACACTACACCAGTCTGAGATCCCCTTCCACAGACATTACACCAGTCTGGGATCCTCTTCCACAGACACTACACCAGTCTGAGATCCTCTTCCACAGACACTACACCAGTCTGAGATCCCCTTCCACAGACATTACACCAGTCTGAGATCCCCTTCCACAGACATTACACCAGTCTGAGATCCCCTTCCACAGACATTACACCAGTCTGAGATCCCCTTCCACAGACATTACACCAGTCTGAGATCCCCTTCCACAGACACTACACCAGCCTGAGATCCCCTTCCACAGACACTACACCAGTCTGAGATCCCCTTCCACAGACTCTACACCAGTCTGAGATCCCCTTCCACAGACACTACACCAGTCTGAGATCCCCTTCCACAGACACTACACCAGTCTGAGATCCCCTTCCACAGACATTACACCAGTCTGAGATCCCCTTCCACAGACATTACACCAGTCTGAGATCCCCTTCCACAGACATTACACCAGTCTGAGATCCCCTTCCACAGACATTACACCAGTCTGAGATCCCCTTCTACAGACACTACACCAGTCTGAGATCCCCTTCCACAGACACTACACCAGTCTGAGATCCCCTTCCACAGACACTACACCAGTCTGAGATCCCCTTCCACAGACATTACACCAGTCTGAGATCCCCTTCCACAGACACTACACCAGTCTGAGATCCCCTTCCACAGACACTACACCAGTCTGAGATCCCCTTCCACAGACTCTACACCAGTCTGAGATCCCCTTCCACAGACACTACACCAGTCTGAGATCCCCTTCCACAGACACTACACCAGTCTGAGATCCCCTTCCACAGACACTACACCAGTCTGAGATCCGTGTCCACAGACTCTACACCAGTCTGAGATCCCCTTCCACAGACATTACACCAGTCTGAGATCCCCTTCCACAGACATTACACCAGTCTGAGATCCCCTTCCACAGACACTACACCAGTCTGAGATCCCCTTCCACAGACTCTACACCAGTCTGGGATCCCCTTCCACAGACACTACACCAGTCTGAGATCCCCTTCCACAGACATTACACCAGTCTGGGATCCTCTTCCACAGACACTACACCAGTCTGAGATCCTCTTCCACAGACACTACACCAGTCTGAGATCCCCTTCCACAGACATTACACCAGTCTGAGATCCCCTTCCACAGACATTACACCAGTCTGAGATCCCCTTCCACAGACATTACACCAGTCTGAGATCCCCTTCCACAGACATTACACCAGTCTGAGATCCCCTTCCACAGACACTACACCAGCCTGAGATCCCCTTCCACAGACACTACACCAGTCTGAGATCCCCTTCCACAGACACTACACCAGTCTGAGATCCCCTTCCACAGACACTACACCAGTCTGAGATCCGTGTCCACAGACTCTACACCAGTCTGAGATCCCCTTCCACAGACATTACACCAGTCTGAGATCCCCTTCCACAGACATTACACCAGTCTGAGATCCCCTTCCACAGACACTACACCAGTCTGAGATCCCCTTCCACAGGACTCTACACCAGTCTGAGATCCCCTTCCACAGACACTACACCAGTCTGAGATCCCCTTCCACAGACACTACACCAGTCTGAGATCCGTGTCCACAGACTCTACACCAGTCTGAGATCCCCTTCCACAGACATTACACCAGTCTGAGATCCCCTTCCACAGACATTACACCAGTCTGAGATCCCCTTCCACAGACACTACACCAGTCTGAGATCCCCTTCCACAGACTCTACACCAGTCTGAGATCCCCTTCCACAGACACTACACCAGTCTGAGATCCCCTTCCACAGACATTACACCAGTCTGGGATCCTCTTCCACAGACACTACACCAGTCTGAGATCCTCTTCCACAGACACTACACCAGTCTGAGATCCCCTTCCACAGACATTACACCAGTCTGAGATCCCCTTCCACAGACATTACACCAGTCTGAGATCCCCTTCCACAGACATTACACCAGTCTGAGATCCCCTTCCACAGACATTACACCAGTCTGAGATCCCCTTCCACAGACACTACACCAGCCTGAGATCCCCTTCCACAGACACTACACCAGTCTGAGATCCCCTTCCACAGACACTACACCAGTCTGAGATCCCCTTCCACAGACACTACACCAGTCTGAGATCCCCTTCCACAGACATTACACCAATCTGAGATCCCCTTCCACAGACACTACACCAGTCTGAGATCCCCTTCCACAGACACTACACCAGTCTGAGATCCCCTTCCACAGACACTACACCAGTCTGAGATCCCCTTCCACAGACATTACACCAGTCTGGGATCCCCTTCCACAGACACTACACCACTCTGAGATCCCCTTCCACAGACACTACACCAGTCTGAGATCCCCTTCCACAGACACTACACCAGTCTGAGATCCGTGTCCACAGACTCTACACCAGTCTGAGATCCCCTTCCACAGACATTACACCAGTCTGAGATCCCCTTCCACAGACACTACACCAGTCTGAGATCCTCTTCCACAGACACTACACCAGTCTGAGATCCCCTTCCACAGACACTACACCAGTCTGAGATCCTCTTCCACAGACACTACACCAGTCTGAGATCCCCTTCCACAGACATTACACCAGTCTGAGATCCCCTTCCACAGACATTACACCAGTCTGAGATCCCCTTCCACAGACATTACACCAGTCTGAGATCCCCTTCCACAGACATTACACCAGTGTGAGATCCCCTTCCACAGACACTACACCAGTCTGAGATCCCCTTCCACAGACACTACACCAGTCTGAGATCCCCTTCCACAGACACTACACCAGTCTGAGATCCCCTTCCACAGACACTACACCAGTCTGAGATCCCCTTCCACAGACACTACACCAGTCTGAGATCCCCTTCCACAGACACTACACCAGTCTGAGATCCGTGTCCACAGACTCTACACCAGTCTGAGATCCCCTTCCACAGACATTACACCAGTCTGAGATCCCCTTCCACAGACATTACACCAGTCTGAGATCCCCTTCCACAGACACTACACAAGTCTGAAATCCCCTTCCACAGACATTACACCAGTCTGAGATCCCCTTCCACAGACATTACACCAGTCTGAGATCCCCTTCCACAGACACTACACCAGTCTGAGATCCCCTTCCACAGACATTACACCAGTCTGAGATCCCCTTCCACAGACATTACACCAGTCTGAGATCCCCTTCCACAGACACTATACCAGTCTGAGATCCCCTTCCACAGACATTACACCAGTCTGAGATCCCCTTCCACAGACATTACACCAGTCTGAGATCCCCTTCCACAGACACTACACCAGTCTGAGATCCCCTTCCACAGACATTACACCAGTCTGAGATCCTCTTCCACAGACATTACACCAGTCTGAGATCCCCTTCCACAGACACTACACCAGTCTGAGATCCTCTTCCACAGACACTACACCAGTCTGAGATCCTCTTCCACAGACACTACACCAGTCTGAGATCCCCTTCCACAGACACTACACCAGTCTGAGATCCTCTTCCACAGACACTACACCAGTCTGAGATCCCCTTCCACAGACATTACACCAGTCTGAGATCCCCTTCCACAGACATTACACCAGTCTGAGATCCCCTTCCACAGACATTACACCAGTCTGAGATCCCCTTCCACAGACATTACACCAGTCTGAGATCCCCTTCCACAGACACTACACCAGTCTGAGATCCCCTTCCACAGACACTACACCAGTCTGAGATCCCCTTCCACAGACACTACACCAGTCTGAGATCCCCTTCCACAGACACTACACCAGTCTGAGATCCCCTTCCACAGACACTACACCAGTCTGAGATCCGTGTCCACAGACTCTACACCAGTCTGAGATCCCCTTCCACAGACATTACACCAGTCTGAGATCCCCTTCCACAGACATTACACCAGTCTGAGATCCCCTTCCACAGACACTACACCAGTCTGAGATCCCCTTCCACAGACTCTACACCAGTCTGAGATCCCCTTCCACAGACACTACACCAGTCTGAGATCCCCTTCCACAGACATTACACCAGTCTGGGATCCTCTTCCACAGACACTACACCAGTCTGAGATCCTCTTCCACAGACACTACACCAGTCTGAGATCCCCTTCCACAGACATTACACCAGTCTGAGATCCCCTTCCACAGACATTACACCAGTCTGAGATCCCCTTCCACAGACATTACACCAGTCTGAGATCCCCTTCCACAGACATTACACCAGTCTGAGATCCCCTTCCACAGACACTACACCAGTCTGAGATCCCCTTCCACAGACACTACACCAGTCTGAGATCCCCTTCCACAGACACTACACCAGTCTGAGATCCCCTTCCACAGACACTACACCAGTCTGAGATCCCCTTCCACAGACACTACACCAGTCTGAGATCCGTGTCCACAGACTCTACACCAGTCTGAGATCCCCTTCCACAGACATTACACCAGTCTGAGATCCCCTTCCACAGACATTACACCAGTCTGAGATCCCCTTCCACAGACACTACACCAGTCTGAGATCCCCTTCCACAGACTCTACACCAGTCTGAGATCCCCTTCCACAGACACTACACCAGTCTGAGATCCCCTTCCACAGACATTACACCAGTCTGGGATCCTCTTCCACAGACACTACACCAGTCTGAGATCCTCTTCCACAGACACTACACCAGTCTGAGATCCCCTTCCACAGACATTACACCAGTCTGAGATCCCCTTCCACAGACATTACACCAGTCTGAGATCCCCTTCCACAGACATTACACCAGTCTGAGATCCCCTTCCACAGACATTACACCAGTCTGAGATCCCCTTCCACAGACACTACACCAGCCTGAGATCCCCTTCCACAGACACTACACCAGTCTGAGATCCCCTTCCACAGACACTACACCAGTCTGAGATCCCCTTCCACAGACACTACACCAGTCTGAGATCCCCTTCCACAGACATTACACCAATCTGAGATCCCCTTCCACAGACACTACACCAGTCTGAGATCCCCTTCCACAGACACTACACCAGTCTGAGATCCCCTTCCACAGACACTACACCAGTCTGAGATCCCCTTCCACAGACATTACACCAGTCTGGGATCCCCTTCCACAGACACTACACCACTCTGAGATCCCCTTCCACAGACACTACACCAGTCTGAGATCCCCTTCCACAGACACTACACCAGTCTGAGATCCGTGTCCACAGACTCTACACCAGTCTGAGATCCCCTTCCACAGACATTACACCAGTCTGAGATCCCCTTCCACAGACACTACACCAGTCTGAGATCCTCTTCCACAGACACTACACCAGTCTGAGATCCCCTTCCACAGACACTACACCAGTCTGAGATCCTCTTCCACAGACACTACACCAGTCTGAGATCCCCTTCCACAGACATTACACCAGTCTGAGATCCCCTTCCACAGACATTACACCAGTCTGAGATCCCCTTCCACAGACATTACACCAGTCTGAGATCCCCTTCCACAGACATTACACCAGTCTGAGATCCCCTTCCACAGACATTACACCAGTCTGAGATCCCCTTCCACAGACACTACACCAGTCTGAGATCCCCTTCCACAGACACTACACCAGTCTGAGATCCCCTTCCACAGACACTACACCAGTCTGAGATCCCCTTCCACAGACACTACACCAGTCTGAGATCCCCTTCCACAGACACTACACCAGTCTGAGATCCGTGTCCACAGACTCTACACCAGTCTGAGATCCCCTTCCACAGACATTACACCAGTCTGAGATCCCCTTCCACAGACATTACACCAGTCTGAGATCCCCTTCCACAGACACTACACCAGTCTGAGATCCCCTTCCACAGACTCTACACCAGTCTGAGATCCCCTTCCACAGACACTACACCAGTCTGAGATCCCCTTCCACAGACATTACACCAGTCTGGGATCCTCTTCCACAGACACTACACCAGTCTGAGATCCTCTTCCACAGACACTACACCAGTCTGAGATCCCCTTCCACAGACATTACACCAGTCTGAGATCCCCTTCCACAGACATTACACCAGTCTGAGATCCCCTTCCACAGACATTACACCAGTCTGAGATCCCCTTCCACAGACATTACACCAGTCTGAGATCCCCTTCCACAGACACTACACCAGTCTGAGATCCCCTTCCACAGACACTACACCAGTCTGAGATCCCCTTCCACAGACACTACACCAGTCTGAGATCCCCTTCCACAGACACTACACCAGTCTGAGATCCCCTTCCACAGACACTACACCAGTCTGAGATCCGTGTCCACAGACTCTACACCAGTCTGAGATCCCCTTCCACAGACATTACACCAGTCTGAGATCCCCTTCCACAGACATTACACCAGTCTGAGATCCCCTTCCACAGACACTACACCAGTCTGAGATCCCCTTCCACAGACTCTACACCAGTCTGAGATCCCCTTCCACAGACACTACACCAGTCTGAGATCCCCTTCCACAGACATTACACCAGTCTGGGATCCTCTTCCACAGACACTACACCAGTCTGAGATCCTCTTCCACAGACACTACACCAGTCTGAGATCCCCTTCCACAGACATTACACCAGTCTGAGATCCCCTTCCACAGACATTACACCAGTCTGAGATCCCCTTCCACAGACATTACACCAGTCTGAGATCCCCTTCCACAGACATTACACCAGTCTGAGATCCCCTTCCACAGACACTACACCAGCCTGAGATCCCCTTCCACAGACACTACACCAGTCTGAGATCCCCTTCCACAGACACTACACCAGTCTGAGATCCCCTTCCACAGACACTACACCAGTCTGAGATCCCCTTCCACAGACATTACACCAATCTGAGATCCCCTTCCACAGACACTACACCAGTCTGAGATCCCCTTCCACAGACACTACACCAGTCTGAGATCCCCTTCCACAGACACTACACCAGTCTGAGATCCCCTTCCACAGACATTACACCAGTCTGGGATCCCCTTCCACAGACACTACACCACTCTGAGATCCCCTTCCACAGACACTACACCAGTCTGAGATCCCCTTCCACAGACACTACACCAGTCTGAGATCCGTGTCCACAGACTCTACACCAGTCTGAGATCCCCTTCCACAGACATTACACCAGTCTGAGATCCCCTTCCACAGACACTACACCAGTCTGAGATCCTCTTCCACAGACACTACACCAGTCTGAGATCCCCTTCCACAGACACTACACCAGTCTGAGATCCTCTTCCACAGACACTACACCAGTCTGAGATCCCCTTCCACAGACATTACACCAGTCTGAGATCCCCTTCCACAGACATTACACCAGTCTGAGATCCCCTTCCACAGACATTACACCAGTCTGAGATCCCCTTCCACAGACATTACACCAGTCTGAGATCCCCTTCCACAGACACTACACCAGTCTGAGATCCCCTTCCACAGACACTACACCAGTCTGAGATCCCCTTCCACAGACACTACACCAGTCTGAGATCCCCTTCCACAGACACTACACCAGTCTGAGATCCCCTTCCACAGACACTACACCAGTCTGAGATCCCCTTCCACAGACACTACACCAGTCTGAGATCCGTGTCCACAGACTCTACACCAGTCTGAGATCCCCTTCCACAGACATTACACCAGTCTGAGATCCCCTTCCACAGACATTACACCAGTCTGAGATCCCCTTCCACAGACACTACACAAGTCTGAAATCCCCTTCCACAGACATTACACCAGTCTGAGATCCCCTTCCACAGACATTACACCAGTCTGAGATCCCCTTCCACAGACACTACACCAGTCTGAGATCCCCTTCCACAGACATTACACCAGTCTGAGATCCCCTTCCACAGACATTACACCAGTCTGAGATCCCCTTCCACAGACACTACACCAGTCTGAGATCCCCTTCCACAGACATTACACCAGTCTGAGATCCCCTTCCACAGACATTACACCAGTCTGAGATCCCCTTCCACAGACACTACACCAGTCTGAGATCCCCTTCCACAGACATTACACCAGTCTGAGATCCTCTTCCACAGACATTACACCAGTCTGAGATCCCCTTCCACAGACATTACACCAGTCTGAGATCCCCTTCCACAGACACTACACAAGTCTGAAATCCCCTTCCACAGACATTACACCAGTCTGAGATCCCCTTCCACAGACATTACACCAGTCTGAGATCCCCTTCCACAGACACTACACCAGTCTGAGATCCCCTTCCACAGACATTACACCAGTCTGAGATCCCCTTCCACAGACATTACACCAGTCTGAGATCCCCTTCCACAGACACTACACCAGTCTGAGATCCCCTTCCACAGACATTACACCAGTCTGAGATCCCCTTCCACAGACATTACACCAGTCTGAGATCCCCTTCCACAGACACTACACCAGTCTGAGATCCCCTTCCACAGACATTACACCAGTCTGAGATCCTCTTCCACAGACATTACACCAGTCTGAGATCCCCTTCCACAGACACTACACCAGTCTGAGATCCTCTTCCACAGACACTACACCAGTCTGAGATCCTCTTCCACAGACACTACACCAGTCTGAGATCCCCTTCCACAGACACTACACCAGTCTGAGATCCTCTTCCACAGACACTACACCAGTCTGAGATCCCCTTCCACAGACATTACACCAGTCTGAGATCCCCTTCCACAGACATTACACCAGTCTGAGATCCCCTTCCACAGACATTACACCAGTCTGAGATCCCCTTCCACAGACATTACACCAGTCTGAGATCCCCTTCCACAGACACTACACCAGTCTGAGATCCCCTTCCACAGACACTACACCAGTCTGAGATCCCCTTCCACAGACACTACACCAGTCTGAGATCCCCTTCCACAGACACTACACCAGTCTGAGATCCCCTTCCACAGACACTACACCAGTCTGAGATCCCCTTCCACAGACACTACACCAGTCTGAGATCCGTGTCCACAGACTCTACACCAGTCTGAGATCCCCTTCCACAGACATTACACCAGTCTGAGATCCCCTTCCACAGACATTACACCAGTCTGAGATCCCCTTCCACAGACACTACACCAGTCTGAGATCCCCTTCCACAGACTCTACACCAGTCTGTGATCCCCTTCCACAGACACTACACCAGTCTGAGATCCCCTTCCACAGACATTACACCAGTCTGGGATCCTCTTCCACAGACACTACACCAGTCTGAGATCCTCTTCCACAGACACTACACCAGTCTGAGATCCCCTTCCACAGACATTACACCAGTCTGAGATCCCCTTCCACAGACATTACACCAGTCTGAGATCCCCTTCCACAGACATTACACCAGTCTGAGATCCCCTTCCACAGACATTACACCAGTCTGAGATCCCCTTCCACAGACACTACACCAGCCTGAGATCCCCTTCCACAGACACTACACCAGTCTGAGATCCCCTTCCACAGACACTACACCAGTCTGAGATCCCCTTCCACAGACACTACACCAGTCTGAGATCCCCTTCCACAGACATTACACCAATCTGAGATCCCCTTCCACAGACACTACACCAGTCTGAGATCCCCTTCCACAGACACTACACCAGTCTGAGATCCCCTTCCACAGACACTACACCAGTCTGAGATCCCCTTCCACAGACATTACACCAGTCTGGGATCCCCTTCCACAGACACTACACCACTCTGAGATCCCCTTCCACAGACACTACACCAGTCTGAGATCCCCTTCCACAGACACTACACCAGTCTGAGATCCGTGTCCACAGACTCTACACCAGTCTGAGATCCCCTTCCACAGACATTACACCAGTCTGAGATCCCCTTCCACAGACACTACACCAGTCTGAGATCCTCTTCCACAGACACTACACCAGTCTGAGATCCCCTTCCACAGACACTACACCAGTCTGAGATCCTCTTCCACAGACACTACACCAGTCTGAGATCCCCTTCCACAGACATTACACCAGTCTGAGATCCCCTTCCACAGACATTACACCAGTCTGAGATCCCCTTCCACAGACATTACACCAGTCTGAGATCCCCTTCCACAGACATTACACCAGTCTGAGATCCCCTTCCACAGACACTACACCAGTCTGAGATCCCCTTCCACAGACACTACACCAGTCTGAGATCCCCTTCCACAGACACTACACCAGTCTGAGATCCCCTTCCACAGACACTACACCAGTCTGAGATCCCCTTCCACAGACACTACACCAGTCTGAGATCCCCTTCCACAGACACTACACCAGTCTGAGATCCGTGTCCACAGACTCTACACCAGTCTGAGATCCCCTTCCACAGACATTACACCAGTCTGAGATCCCCTTCCACAGACATTACACCAGTCTGAGATCCCCTTCCACAGACACTACACAAGTCTGAAATCCCCTTCCACAGACATTACACCAGTCTGAGATCCCCTTCCACAGACATTACACCAGTCTGAGATCCCCTTCCACAGACACTACACCAGTCTGAGATCCCCTTCCACAGACATTACACCAGTCTGAGATCCCCTTCCACAGACATTACACCAGTCTGAGATCCCCTTCCACAGACACTACACCAGTCTGAGATCCCCTTCCACAGACATTACACCAGTCTGAGATCCCCTTCCACAGACATTACACCAGTCTGAGATCCCCTTCCACAGACACTACACCAGTCTGAGATCCCCTTCAACAGACATTACACCAGTCTGAGATCCTCTTCCACAGACATTACACCAGTCTGAGATCCCCTTCCACAGACACTACACCAGTCTGAGATCCTCTTCCACAGACACTACACCAGTCTGAGATCCTCTTCCACAGACACTACACCAGTCTGAGATCCCCTTCCACAGACACTACACCAGTCTGAGATCCTCTTCCACAGACACTACACCAGTCTGAGATCCCCTTCCACAGACATTACACCAGTCTGAGATCCCCTTCCACAGACATTACACCAGTCTGAGATCCTCTTCCACAGACACTACACCAGTCTGAGATCCCCTTCCACAGACATTACACCAGTCTGAGATCCCCTTCCACAGACATTACACCAGTCTGAGATCCCCTTCCACAGACATTACACCAGTCTGAGATCCCCTTCCACAGACATTACACCAGTCTGAGATCCCCTTCCACAGACACTACACCAGTCTGAGATCCCCTTCCACAGACACTACACCAGTCTGAGATCCCCTTCCACAGACACTACACCAGTCTGAGATCCCCTTCCACAGACACTACACCAGTCTGAGATCCGTGTCCACAGACTCTACACCAGTCTGAGATCCCCTTCCACAGACATTACACCATTTTGAGATCCCCTTCCACAGACATTACACCAGTCTGAGATCCCCTTCCACAGACACTACACCAGTCTGAGATCCCCTTCCACAGACTCTACACCAGTCTGAGATCCCCTTCCACAGACACTACCCCAGTCTGAGATCCCCTTCCACAGACACTACACCAGTCTGAGATCCCCTTCCACAGACACTACACCAGTCTGAGATCCGTGTCCACAGACTCTACACCAGTCTGAGATCCCCTTCCACAGACATTACACCAGTCTGAGATCCCCTTCCACAGACATTACACCAGTCTGAGATCCCCTTCCACAGACACTACACCAGTCTGAGATCCCCTTCCACAGACTCTACACCAGTCTGAGATCCCCTTCCACAGACACTACAGCAGTCTGAGATCCCCTTCCACAGACATTACACCAGTCTGGGATCCTCTTCCACAGACACTACACCAGTCTGAGATCCCCTTCCACAGACACTACACCAGTCTGAGATCCTCTTCCACAGACACTACACCAGTCTGAGATCCCCTTCCACAGACACTACACCAGTCTGAGATCCTCTTCCACAGACATTACACCAGTCTGAGATCCCCTTCCACAGACATTACACCAGTCTGAGATCCCCTTCCACAGACATTACACCAGTCTGAGATCCCCATCCACAGACATTACACAAGTCTGAGATCCCCTTCCACAGACATTACACCAGTCTGAGATCCCCTTCCACAGACACTACACCAGTCTGAGATCCCCTTCCACAGACACTACACCAGTCTGAGATCCCCTTCCACAGACTCTACACCAGTCTGAGATCCCCTTCCACAGACACTACACCAGTCTGAGATCCCCTTCCACAGACACTACACCAGTCTGAGATCCCCTTCCACAGACACTACACCAGTCTGAGATCCGTGTCCACAGACTCTACACCAGTCTGAGATCCCCTTCCACAGACACTACACCAGTCTGAGATCCCCTTCCACAGACATTACACCAGTCTGGGATCCTCTTCCACAGACACTACACCAGTCTGAGATCCTCTTCCACAGACACTACACCAGTCTGAGATCCCCTTCCACAGACATTACACCAGTCTGAGATCCCCTTCCACAGACATTACACCAGTCTGAGATCCACTTCCACAGACATTACACCAGTCTGAGATCCCCTTCCACAGACATTACACCAGTCTGAGATCCCCTTCCACAGACACTACACCAGCCTGAGATCCCCTTCCACAGACACTACACCAGTCTGAGATCCCCTTCCACAGACACTACACCAGTCTGAGATCCCCTTCCACAGACACTACACCAGTCTGAGATCCGTGTCCACAGACTCTACACCAGTCTGTGATCCCCTTCCACAGACATTACACCAGTCTGAGATCCCCTTCCACAGACATTACACCAGTCTGAGATCCCCTTCCACAGACACTACACCAGTCTGAGATCCCCTTCCACAGACTCTACACCAGTCTGAGATCCCCTTCCACAGACACTACACCAGTCTGAGATCCCCTTCCACAGACACTACACCAGTCTGAGATCCCCTTCCACAGACTCTACACCAGTCTGAGATCCCCTTCCACAGACACTACACCAGTCTGAGATCCCCTTCCACAGACACTACACCAGTCTGAGATCCCCTTCCACAGACATTACACCAGTCTGGGATCCTCTTCCACAGACACTACACCAGTCTGAGATCCTCTTCCACAGACACTACACCAGTCTGAGATCCCCTTCTACAGACATTACACCAGTCTGAGATCCCCTTCCACAGACATTACACCAGTCTGAGATCCCCTTCCACAGACATTACACCAGTCTGAGATCCCCTTCCACAGACATTACACCAGTCTGAGATCCCCTTCCACAGACACTACACCAGCCTGAGATCCCCTTCCACAGACACTACACCAGTCTGAGATCCCCTTCCACAGACACTACACCAGTCTGAGATCCCCTTCCACAGACACTACACCAGTCTGAGATCCGTGTCCACAGACTCTACACCAGTCTGAGATCCCCTTCCACAGACATTACACCAGTCTGAGATCCCCTTCCACAGACATTACACCAGTCTGAGATCCCCTTCCACAGACACTACACCAGTCTGAGATCCCCTTCCACAGACTCTACACCAGTCTGAGATCCCCTTCCACAGACACTACACCAGTCTGAGATCCCCTTCCACAGACACTACACCAGTCTGAGATCCCCTTCCACAGACTCTACACCAGTCTGAGATCCCCTTCCACAGACACTACACCAGTCTGAGATCCCCTTCCACAGACATTACACCAGTCTGAGATCCCCTTCCACAGACTCTACACCAGTCTGAGATCCCCTTCCACAGACATTACACCAGTCTGGGATCCTCTTCCACAGACACTACACCAGTCTGAGATCCCCTTCCACAGACACTACACCAGTCTGAGATCCCCTTCCACAGACTCTACACCAGTCTGAGATCCCCTTCCACAGACACTACACCAGTCTGAGATCCCCTTCCACAGACATTACACCAGTCTGGGATCCTCTTCCACAGACACTACACCAGTCTGAGATCCCCTTCCACAGACACTACACCAGTCTGAGATCCCCTTCCACAGACATTACACCAGTCTGAGATCCCCTTCCACAGACTCTACACCAGTCTGAGATCCCCTTCCACAGACATTACACCAGTCTGGGATCCTCTTCCACAGACACTACACCAGTCTGAGATCCCCTTCCACAGACACTACACCAGTCTGAGATCCCCTTCCACAGACTCTACACCAGTCTGAGATCCCCTTCCACAGACACTACACCAGTCTGAGATCCCCTTCCACAGACATTACACCAGTCTGGGATTCTCTTCCACAGACACTACACCAGTCTGAGATCCCCTTCCACAGACACTACACCAGTCTGAGATCCCCTTCCACAGACATTACACCAGTCTGAGATCCCCTTCCACAGACACTACACCAGTCTGAGATCCCCTTCCACAGACTCTACACCAGTCTGAGATCCCCTTCCACAGACATACACCAGTCTGGGATCCTCTTCCACAGACACTACACCAGTCTGAGATCCCCTTCCACAGACATTACACCAGTCTGAGATCCCCTTCCACAGACACTACACCAGTCTGAGATCCCCTTCCACAGACTCTACACCAGTCTGAGATCCCCTTCCACAGACATTACACCAGTCTGAGATCCCCTTCCACAGACATTACACCAGTCTGAGATCCCCTTCCACAGACATTACACCAGTCTGGGATCCTCTTCCACAGACACTACACCAGTCTGAGATCCCCTTCCACAGACACTACACCAGTCTGAGATCCCCTTCCACAGACATTACACCAGTCTGAGATCCCCTTCCACAGACACTACACCAGTCTGAGATCCCCTTCCACAGACTCTACACCAGTCTGAGATCCCCTTCCACAGACATTACACCAGTCTGAGATCCCCTTCCACAGACATTACACCAGTCTGAGATCCCCTTCCACAGACATTACACCAGTCTGGGATCCTCTTCCACAGACACTACACCAGTCTGAGATCCCCTTCCACAGACACTACACCAGTCTGAGATCCCCTTCCACAGACACTACACCAGTCTGAGATCCCCTTCCACAGACACTACACCAGTCTGAGATCCCCTTCCACAGACATTACACCAGTCTGGGATCCTCTTCCACAGACACTACACCAGTCTGAGATCCCCTTCCACAGTAGGGATGAGCTTCGTGTTCGAGTCGAACATACGTTCGACTCGAACATTGGCTGTTCGATCGTTCGACGAAGATCGAACGATTTGGGCCGTTCGCGCCAAATTCGAGTGACGCGAACGGCCCACAATGCACTACGCCATCGCAGTGTCATCCAGGCGCTGTGATTGGCCAAGCATGCACTGTGACCCCGCATGCTTGGCCAATCACAGCGCCGGCAGCGAGGAGAGCAATGATTGGCCACAGGCAGGATGCCTGTGGCCAATTATTGCTGAGGGTGTTTAGTACACGCCCCACACTATAAAAGGCCGCCAGCACGGCGGCCTAGTGTAGTGTGTTCCGGAGCAGGGATAGAGTAGCATAGGCAGGGACAGTGACTGTTATTTCTTTCTTGCTTAACCTGGATTCCTTTAGTTTAGGGAAAGAGAAGGATAGGTAGGGAGAGTGTCAGTGTGTTTTGTGCTTCTGCTATAGTGTGCTTAAAAAAAAACATTTATTCTAGGGACAGAAAACTCTAGGTAGGGACAGTGTCAGTTTCTTTCACTCTGCAAGTCCTTGTTTCCAGGGACCTGGAAGGACAGTGAGTGAATTGTCCTTTTGCTATATTGTGATTAAAAAAAACATTTATTCTAGGGACAGAAAACTCTAGGTAGGGACAGTGTCAGTTTCTTTCACTCTGCAAGTCCTTGTTTCCAGGGACCTGGAAGGACAGTGAGTGAATTGTCCTTTTGCTATATTGTGATTAAAAAAAACATTTATTCTAGGGACAGAAAACTCTAGGTAGGGACAGTGTCAGTTTCTTTCACTCTGCAAGTCCTTGTTTCCAGGGACCTGGAAGGACAGTGAGTGAATTGTCCTTTTGCTATATTGTGATTAAAAAAAACATTTATTCTAGGGACAGAAAACTCTAGGTAGGGACAGTGTCAGTTTCTTTCACTCTGCAAGTCCTTGTTTCCAGGGACCTGGAAGGACAGTGAGTGAATTGTCCTTTTGCTATATTGTGATTAAAAAAAACATTTATTCTAGGGACAGAAAACTCTAGGTAGGGACAGTGTCAGTTTCTTTCACTCTGCAAGTCCTTGTTTCCAGGGACCTGGAAGGACAGTGAGTGAATTGTCCTTTTGCTATATTGTGATTAAAAAAAACATTTATTCTAGGGACAGAAAACTCTAGGTAGGGACAGTGTCAGTTTCTTTCACTCTGCAAGTCCTTGTTTCCAGGGACCTGGAAGGACAGTGAGTGAATTGTCCTTTTGCTATATTGTGATTAAAAAAAACATTTATTCTAGGGACAGAAAACTCTAGGTAGGGACAGTGTCAGTTTCTTTCACTCTGCAAGTCCTTGTTTCCAGGGACCTGGAAGGACAGTGAGTGAATTGTCCTTTTGCTATATTGTGATTAAAAAAAACATTTATTCTAGGGACAGAAAACTCTAGGTAGGGACAGTGTCAGTTTCTTTCACTCTGCAAGTCCTTGTTTCCAGGGACCTGGAAGGACAGTGAGTGAATTGTCCTTTTGCTATATTGTGATTAAAAAAAACATTTATTCTAGGGACAGAAAACTCTAGGTAGGGACAGTGTCAGTTTCTTTCACTCTGCAAGTCCTTGTTTCCAGGGACCTGGAAGGACAGTGAGTGAATTGTCCTTTTGCTATATTGTGATTAAAAAAAACATTTATTCTAGGGACAGAAAACTCTAGGTAGGGACAGTGTCAGTTTCTTTCACTCTGCAAGTCCTTGTTTCCAGGGACCTGGAAGGACAGTGAGTGAATTGTCCTTTTGCTATATTGTGATTAAAAAAAACATTTATTCTAGGGACAGAAAACTCTAGGTAGGGACAGTGTCAGTTTCTTTCACTCTGCAAGTCCTTGTTTCCAGGGACCTGGAAGGACAGTGAGTGAATTGTCCTTTTGCTATATTGTGATTAAAAAAAACATTTATTCTAGGGACAGAAAACTCTAGGTAGGGACAGTGTCAGTTTCTTTCACTCTGCAAGTCCTTGTTTCCAGGGACCTGGAAGGACAGTGAGTGAATTGTCCTTTTGCTATATTGTCATTAAAAAAAACATTTATTCTAGGGACAGAAAACTCTAGGTAGGGACAGTGTCAGTTTCTTTCACTCTGCAAGTCCTTGTTTCCAGGGACCTGGAAGGACAGTGAGTGAATTGTCCTTTTGCTATATTGTGATTAAAAAAAACATTTATTCTAGGGACAGAAAACTCTAGGTAGGGACAGTGTCAGTTTCTTTCACTCTGCAAGTCCTTGTTTCCAGGGACCTGGAAGGACAGTGAGTGAATTGTCCTTTTGCTATATTGTGATTAAAAAAAACATTTATTCTAGGGACAGAAAACTCTAGGTAGGGACAGTGTCAGTTTCTTTCACTCTGCAAGTCCTTGTTTCCAGGGACCTGGAAGGACAGTGAGTGAATTGTCCTTTTGCTATATTGTGATTAAAAAAAACATTTATTCTAGGGACAGAAAACTCTAGGTAGGGACAGTGTCAGTTTCTTTCACTCTGCAAGTCCTTGTTTCCAGGGACCTGGAAGGACAGTGAGTGAATTGTCCTTTTGCTATATTGTGATTAAAAAAAACATTTATTCTAGGGACAGAAAACTCTAGGTAGGGACAGTGTCAGTTTCTTTCACTCTGCAAGTCCTTGTTTCCAGGGACCTGGAAGGACAGTGAGTGAATTGTCCTTTTGCTATATTGTGATTAAAAAAAACATTTATTCTAGGGACAGAAAACTCTAGGTAGGGACAGTGTCAGTTTCTTTCACTCTGCAAGTCCTTGTTTCCAGGGACCTGGAAGGACAGTGAGTGAATTGTCCTTTTGCTATATTGTCATTAAAAAAAACATTTATTCTAGGGACAGAAAACTCTAGGTAGGGACAGTGTCAGTTTCTTTCACTCTGCAAGTCCTTGTTTCCAGGGACCTGGAAGGACAGTGAGTGAATTGTCCTTTTGCTATATTGTGATTAAAAAAACATTTATTCTAGGGACAGAAAACTCTAGGTAGGGACAGTGTCAGTTTCTTTCACTCTGCAAGTCCTTGTTTCCAGGGACCTGGAAGGACAGTGAGTGAATTGTCCTTTTGCTATATTGTGATTAAAAAAAACATTTATTCTAGGGACAGAAAACTCTAGGTAGGGACAGTGTCAGTTTCTTTCACTCTGCAAGTCCTTGTTTCCAGGGACCTGGAAGGACAGTGAGTGAATTGTCCTTTTGCTATATTGTGATTAAAAAAAACATTTATTCTAGGGACAGAAAACTCTAGGTAGGGACAGTGTCAGTTTCTTTCACTCTGCAAGTCCTTGTTTCCAGGGACCTGGAAGGACAGTGAGTGAATTGTCCTTTTGCTATATTGTGATTAAAAAAAACATTTATTCTAGGGACAGAAAACTCTAGGTAGGGACAGTGTCAGTTTCTTTCACTCTGCAAGTCCTTGTTTCCAGGGACCTGGAAGGACAGTGAGTGAATTGTCCTTTTGCTATATTGTGATTAAAAAAAACATTTATTCTAGGGACAGAAAACTCTAGGTAGGGACAGTGTCAGTTTCTTTCACTCTGCAAGTCCTTGTTTCCAGGGACCTGGAAGGACAGTGAGTGAATTGTCCTTTTGCTATATTGTGATTAAAAAAAACATTTATTCTAGGGACAGAAAACTCTAGGTAGGGACAGTGTCAGTTTCTTTCACTCTGCAAGTCCTTGTTTCCAGGGACCTGGAAGGACAGTGAGTGAATTGTCCTTTTGCTATATTGTGATTAAAAAAAACATTTATTCTAGGGACAGAAAACTCTAGGTAGGGACAGTGTCAGTTTCTTTCACTCTGCAAGTCCTTGTTTCCAGGGACCTGTAAGGACAGTGAGTTAATTTTCCTTGTGCTATATTGTGATTAAAAAAAACATTTTTTCTAGGGACAGAAAACTGTAGGTAGGGAGAGTGTTTTTTTTCTTTCACTCTGCAAGTCCTTGTTTCCAGGGACAGAGAAGGACACCTGAAGGTAGCCCTTATTGCTTTTTTCCCATCTCCCTGCAGGCCATCTATTAGAATGTCTGGAAGGCAAACAAGGAGAGGCAGACAGTCAGGAGGCAATAAAAGAGGGCAAGCAGGCTCTGTGTCTGGGGGCAACAGTGCTGGTCGTGGACGCGGTGCATTGTCATCAGCACATGGCCATGGGACACGCTTGTCCTTCTTTTCGGCAGCTGGACATGTTGAGCCACATCATGCCGAAGACTTGGTAGAGTGGATGACCAAGCCCTCCTCCTCCTCCTCATCCTCTCTCACCCAGGCTCAGGGTACTGGAAAAGCAGCTGCCAAAGCGTCGTCTTCCCTGGTATCAATGTCAGACAAATCATCAGTCACTCCTTCCCTAGACCCACCATGTCCTCCTCCTGAGGAGTCCCCCGAACTGTTTCAGCACAGTGTTGGGTACATGCTCCAGGAGGATGCCCAGCGTTTCGAAGGGTCTGATGATGAAACCCAGCTAGAGGAAGGCAGTAGCGTGAGAGCAGACAGAGGGGATGCTCAAGAAGGACACCAATCTGGCAGTCATGTTCCAGCAGCTGCAGCATACTGCCAGATTGGCTCCAGTGATGAGGAGGGAGGGGATGATGAGGTCAATGACTCCACGTGGGTGCCTAATAGGAGAGAGGAGGAGGAGGAGGATGAGGAGGAGGCACATCTCCAACGAGGCAGGATGCCCTTTGGTGGCCAGCGTAAGGGCAGTACACCGACGGAATCACACCGCAGAGCTCCGCCTGTGCAGGGCGCTGCCTCTGCCCGTCATTCAAAAAGTTCTTTGGTGTGGGCCTTTTTTGAGGCTAGTGCATCAGATCGCACAGCTGCTGTTTGCAACATATGTCTCAAGCGTATATCGCGTGGCCAAAACATCAGCCGCTTGGGTACCACATGCCTGACCAGACATATGTTGACCTGCCATGCAGCTCGTTGGCAAGCCTACCTCAAAGACCCACACCAAAGAACAAAGCGGACCTCTCCTTGCACCGCATCAGCTGGGATCTCCAACCCCACTATAACTTCAGTCCTCTCTGAAACATGCACTGAGAGGAATGAAGGTGTAGAATTAGGTGTGTCACAGCCAAGTACTTGCGCCCACTCTGCTAGCAGTACACCGACGTCCGATTCTAGCAGGCAAATTTCCCTGCCCCAGCTGCTGGACCGTCGAAAGAAGTTCACTCCCAGCCATCCACATGCCCAGCGGTTGAATGCTAGCTTGGCTAAATTGCTAGCGCTTCAACTGCTGCCTTTTCAGTTGGTAGACTCGGCCCCCTTCCGTGAGTTTGTGCAATGTGCGGTTCCTCAGTGGCAGGTTCCCAAACGCCACTTTTTCTCACGGAAGGCTATTCCGGCTCTCTACCGGCATGTGGAAGGCAATGTCTTGGCCTCGCTGGACAGGGCGGTCAGCGGTAAGGTGCATATTACCGCTGACTCATGGTCCAGCAGGCATGGACAGGGACGTTACCTTTCTTTCACGGCCCATTGGGTCACTCTTTTGGCAGCTGGGAAGGATTCAGGACAAGGTGCAGTAGTGTTGGAGGTTGTCCCACCGCCACGCCTCCAAAATGCTACTACTGGTTGTGACACACCTCTCTCCTCCACCCCCTCCTCTTCTTCTTCCTCCATGGCCTCTTCCTGTGGTTTGTCCTATGAACCAGCGGTGCTCCGTAGCCGTTCACGGGGCTACGCAAGTACGCAGGCAAAAAGATGCCATGCCGTGCTTGCGCTGGTGTGTTTGGGGGACAGAAGCCACACTGGGGCAGAGGTCCTGTCTGCTCTGCAGGGCCAGGCCGAGAGGTGGTTGACGCCACGCCAGCTTAAGCCAGGAATGGTGGTTTGCGACAATGGCACCAACCTCCTCTCCGCCCTCCGACAGGGACAACTGACCCATGTGCCCTGTGTGGCTCACGTCCTTAACCTGGTGGTGCAGCGGTTCTTGGGCAGGTACCCGGGCTTACAGGATGTCCTGAGGCAGGCCAGGAAAGTCTGTGTGCATTTCCGCAGATCTTATAATGCCAGTGCTCGCCTGGCTGAGCTGCAAAAGGAGTTGAACCTGCCCAAGAACCGCCTTATATGTGACATGCCCACCAGGTGGAACTCAACGTTGGCCATGCTGCAGCGGCTGCACACGCAGCAGAGGGCCATCAATGAGTACCTGTGCGACTACGGCACCAGGACAGGGTCAGGGGAGCTTGGTTTTTTTTCTCCACGCCAGTGGGGCATGATCAGGGATGCATGCACTGTCCTGGCACCATTTGAGGAGGCCACGAGGATGGTGAGCAGTGACAGTGCATGCATCAGTGACACTGTACCTCTTGTCCACCTGTTGGAGCACACGCTGCGTGGAATAATGGACAGGGCACTTGAGGCAGAACAGAGGCAGGAAGAGGAGGACTTCCTTGCCTCTCAAGGCCCCCTTTACCCAGACAGTGTTCCTTCTGTCCCACCCATCGCACAGGAAGAGGAGGAGGAGGAGGAGGAGGAGGAGGAGGATTGTGTCAGCATGGAGGTGGAGGCTGGCACTCAGCATCATCAGCAGCAGTCTTTTAGGGATGATTTACAGTCCCAAGAAACCAGTGGACTTGTACGTGGCTGGGAGGAGGTGGCTGCGGATCATGTCGTCCTTAGTGACCCAGAGGACTCCGGAGCGAATGCCTCAGCAAACCTACGCTGCATGGCCTCCCTGATCCTGCAAAGTCTGCGGAAGGATCCTCGTATTCTTCGGATCAAGGAGAGGGACCATTACTGGCTGGCCACTCTCCTTGATCCACGGTACAAGGGTAAGGTTGCGGACCTTATGTTACCGTCGCAGAGGGAGCAGAGGATGAGACAACTCCGGGAGGCCTTGCAGAAAGGTCTGTGCAACGCGTTCCCAGAGACTGGGAGGTTGCAAACTCCTGGTCCTGGACAACGAGTTGCTGAGGCTTCGGCCAGTCAAAGAAGGAGCGGTGGGGAAGGTGGCCGTCTGACCGATGCGTTCAGACAATTCTTTAGTCCGCAGCCCCAAAGTATGATTGGTTCCAGCAACCATCGCCAGCGTCTGATAAACATGGTGCAGGAATATCTAGGGGCAAGGTCAGACTTGGACACCTTCCCCACCGAAAATCCTCTGGCTTACTGGGTCTTGAGGATGGATCACTGGCCAGAGCTTGCACAGTATGCAATTGAGCTACTGGCCTGTCCTGCATCCAGCGTTCTTTCGGAACGCACATTCAGTGCTGCTGGAGGATTTGTCACGGATCACAGGGTGCGCCTGTCCACCGACTCGGTTGATCGACTGACTTTCATCAAGATGAACCAGTCTTGGATCACCACCAGCTACCACACACCTGATGCTGATATAACAGACTAATTGATTTTAAAATGTCACATCCCTTCAAGACTGATGCTGATGCTGAGTGCCTGTGCTGTTATGTTGACTGGCTATCCTCCTCCTCCGAGTCCTCAATGATACGATTGATGATGATAGCTTGGAAGATCATTTTTGTTTATGGGTGCCGCCACCAGTGCCTAACGCCCAATTTTTCAGCCCCTGTTTAACAGGGGCGTGTAATTACAATTTTTGAAGCAATACTTTGCAACAGGGCTCATTGCTGTGCTCCAAGTACAGTATCTGTGAGGAGTTGCAGTGTTGTGCCACCAGTGCCTAAGGCCCAATTTTTCAGCCCCTGTTTAACAGGGGCGTGTCATTACAATTTTTGAAGCAATACTTTGCAACAGGGCTCATTGCTGTGCTCCAAGTACAGTATCTGTGAGGGGTTGCAGTGTTGTGCCACCAGTGCCTAAGGCCCAATTTTTCAGCCCCTGTTCAACAGGGGCATGTAATTACAATTCTTGATCTAATAATTCACAGCAGGGCCCATTGCTGCACCCACCAAGAGTAACTGTCAGGGCTTACAGTGTTGTGGCACCAGCACCACCATCAAAGGCCCAATTTTTACTACCACTGTTCAACAATTATATGTAATTAAAATTCCTGATATAATAGTTGACAGCAGGGCGTTCCAGCACCAACCAAGAGTAACTGTGAGTGCTTACAGTGTTGTGCCAACACCAACAACTAAGGGGCCTATTTCTGCAGAGTATATACGGCAGGTCCCTACTTTCAAACATCCAACTTACAAACGACTCCTACTTGCAAACGCAAGAAGACAACAGGAAGTGAGAGGAAATCTACCACTAGGAAGGAAAATTCTCTCCTGTAAGAATAAATATGGGAGAAAGGTGTCTCCTCTGTACTGATGCTTTATCAGCAATCCTTGTTTCAAGAAAAACACCACATTTCAAAAACAGTTGTCATTGGGACGGAAAGTGAGGTGAAATGTTCTGAACAGGGGCACAGACAGCAAAACAAATGTTACAGGGGTGATAACCCTTACCTATGTTTTCCAAAAAGTTTAAAAATAGATTTTTGGGCTGGAGCTACACTTCAACAATGTACCTGTTCAAAATTACAAACAGATTCTACATAAGAACAAACCTACAGTCCCTGTCTTGTATGCACCGCCTGTATACGGCTGTTCAGAGTATATAGGGCCTTTTTTATTTTATGTGCGGGGTTCCCCTTAATATCCATACAAGACCCAAAGGGGCTGGTAATGGGCTGGGGTAGGGGGGGGGGTCATGGGGTAGCTATGCCATTTTTCTTAAAGAATTTCATCCATATTACCGGGACCAGACATTACATTAAAGCCGCAAGCAGTTTTAAATGGCTTTTTTTTCCTTTAGAAGTGTCATTTTGTGCAGGGACAGTTCTAAACACGGGAAACACGTGGCACTTCACAGGCATACTTTAGACACCCCCCAGGTACGATATTTAAAGGAATATTTGACTTTTTTTTTTTCACTTTATGCATCATTAAAATGACTGCTCCCGAAAAACGACCGTTTTTAAAACTTCTTTTTGCATTGATACATGTCCCCTGGTGCAGAACCCGGGTTCCCAAACCCTTTTTAGGACAATAACATGCATAATAGTTGTTATAATTAGCACTTTAGAATTCGAACGTTCGCATCCATTGTATTTAATAGGGTTCTAATGTTCGTTCGAACTTCCGGTCCGTTCGCGGGTTCTGGTGCGAACCGAACCCGGGGGTGTTCGGCTCATCACTATTCCACAGACATTACACCAGTCTGGGATCCTCTTCCACAGATATTACACCAGTCTGAGATCCCCTTCCACAGACATTACACCAGTCTGAGATCCCCTTCCACAGACATTACACCAGTCTGAGATCCCCTTCCACAGACATTACACCAATCTGAGATCCCCTTCCACAGACATTACACCAGTCTGAGATCCCCTTCCACAGACATTACACCAATCTGAGATCCCCTTCCACAGACATTACACCAGTCTGAGATCCCCTTCCACAGACACTACACCAGCCTGAGATCCCCTTCCACAGACACTACACCAGTCTGAGATCCCCTTCCACAGACACTACACCAGTCTGAGATCCCCTTCCACAGACACTACACCAGTCTGAGATCCGTGTCCACAGACTCTACACCAGTCTGAGATCCCCTTCCACAGACATTACACCAGTCTGAGATCCCCTTCCACAGACATTACACCAGTCTGAGATCCCCTTCCACAGACACTACACCAGTCTGAGATCCCCTTCCACAGACTCTACACCAGTCTGAGATCCCCTTCCACAGACACTACACCAGTCTGAGATCCCCTTCCACAGACACTACACCAGTCTGAGATCCCCTTCCACAGACTCTACACCAGTCTGAGATCCCCTTCCACAGACACTACACCAGTCTGAGATCCCCTTCCACAGACATTACACCAGTCTGGGATCCTCTTCCACAGACACTACACCAGTCTGAGATCCCCTTCCACAGACACTACACCAGTCTGAGATCACCTTCCACAGACATTACACCAGTCTGAGATCCCCTTCCACAGACTCTACACCAGTCTGAGATCCCCTTCCACAGACATTACACCAGTCTGGGATCCTCTTCCACAGACACTACACCAGTCTGAGATCCCCTTCCACAGACACTACACCAGTCTGAGATCCCCTTCCACAGACTTTACACCAGTCTGAGATCCCCTTCCACAGACACTACACCAGTCTGAGATCCCCTTCCACAGACATTACACCAGTCTGGGATCCTCTTCCACAGACACTACACCAGTCTGAGATCCCCTTCCACAGACACTACACCAGTCTGAGATCCCCTTCCACAGACATTACACCAGTCTGAGATCCCCTTCCACAGACTCTACACCAGTCTGAGATCCCCTTCCACAGACATTACACCAGTCTGGGATCTTCTTCCACAGACTCTACACCAGTCTGAGATCCCCTTCCACAGACACTACACCAGTCTGAGATCCCCTTCCACAGACATTACACCAGTCTGGGATTCTCTTCCACAGACACAACACCAGTCTGAGATCCCCTTCCACAGACACTACACCAGTCTGAGATCCCCTTCCACAGACATTACACCAGTCTGAGATCCCCTTCCACAGACACTACACCAGTCTGAGATCCCCTTCCACAGACACTACACCAGTCTGAGATCCCCTTCCACAGACATTACACCAGTCTGAGATCCCCTTCCACAGACATTACACCAGTCTGAGATCCCCTTCCACAGACATTACACCAGTCTGGGATCCTCTTCCACAGACACTACACCAGTCTGAGATCCCCTTCCACAGACACTACACCAGTCTGAGATCCCCTTCCACAGACATTACACCAGTCTGAGATCCCCTTCCACAGACACTACACCAGTCTGAGATCCCCTTCCACAGACTCTACACCAGTCTGAGATCCCCTTCCACAGACATTACACCAGTCTGAGATCCCCTTCCACAGACTCTACACCAGTCTGAGATCCCCTTCCACAGACATTACACCAGTCTGGGATCCTCTTCCACAGACACTACACCAGTCTGAGATCCCCTTCCACAGACATTACACCAGTCTGAGATCCCCTTCCACAGACTCTACACCAGTCTGAGATCCCCTTCCACAGACATTACACCAGTCTGGGATCCTCTTCCACAGACACTACACCAGTCTGAGATCCCCTTCCACAGACATTACACCAGTCTGGGATCCTCTTCCACAGACACTACACCAGTCTGAGATCCCCTTCCACAGACATTACACCAGTCTGGGATCCCCTTCCACAGACTCTACACCAGTCTGAGATCCCCTTCCACAGACATTACACCAGTCTGAGATCCCCTTCCACAGACTCTACACCAGTCTGAGATCCCCTTCCACAGACATTACACCAGTCTGGGATCTTCTTCCACAGACACTACACCAGTCTGAGATCCCCTTCCACAGACACTACACCAGTCTGAGATCCCCTTCCACAGACTCTACACCAGTCTGAGATCCCCTTCCACAGACACTACACCAGTCTGAGATCCCCTTCCACAGACATTACACCAGTCTGGGATTCTCTTCCACAGACACTACACCAGTCTGAGATCCCCTTCCACAGACACTACACCAGTCTGAGATCCCCTTCCACAGACACTACACCAGTCTGAGATCCCCTTCCACAGACTCTACACCAGTCTGAGATCCCCTTCCACAGACATTACACCAGTCTGAGATCCCCTTCCACAGACACTACACCAGTCTGAGATCCCCTTCCACAGACACTACACCAGTCTGAGATCCCCTTCCACAGACTCTACACCAGTCTGAGATCCCCTTCCACAGACATTACACCAGTCTGAGATCCCCTTCCACAGACTCTACACCAGTCTGAGATCCCCTTCCACAGACATTACACCAGTCTGGGATCCTCTTCCACAGACACTACACCAGTCTGAGATCCCCTTCCACAGACATTACACCAGTCTGAGATCCCCTTCCACAGACACTACACCAGTCTGAGATCCCCTTCCACAGACACTACACCAGTCTGAGATCCCCTTCCACAGACATTACACCAGTCTGAGATCCCCTTCCACAGACATTACACCAGTCTGAGATCCCCTTCCACAGACATTACACCAGTCTGGGATCCTCTTCCACAGACACTACACCAGTCTGAGATCCCCTTCCACAGACACTACACCAGTCTGAGATCCCCTTCCACAGACATTACACCAGTCTGAGATCCCCTTCCACAGACACTACACCAGTCTGAGATCCCCTTCCACAGACTCTACACCAGTCTGAGATCCCCTTCCACAGACATTACACCAGTCTGGGATCCTCTTCCACAGACACTACACCAGTCTGAGATCCCCTTCCACAGACATTACACCAGTCTGGGATCCCCTTCCACAGACTCTACACCAGTCTGAGATCCCCTTCCACAGACACTACACCAGTCTGAGATCCCCTTCCACAGACATTACACCAGTCTGAGATCCCCTTCCACAGACATTACACCAGTCTGAGATCCCCTTCCACAGACATTACACCAGTCTGAGATCCCCTTCCATAGACACTACACCAGTCTGAGATCCCCTTCCACAGACTCTACACCAGTCTGAGATCCCCTTCCACAGACATTACACCAGTCTGGGATCCTCTTCCACAGACACTACACCAGTCTGAGATCCCCTTCCACAGACATTACACCAGTCTGAGATCCCCTTCCACAGACACTACACCAGTCTGAGATCCCCTTCCACAGACACTACACCAGTCTGAGATCCCCTTCCACAGACATTACACCAGTCTGAGATCCCCTTCCACAGACATTACACCAGTCTGAGATCCCCTTCCACAGACATTACACCAGTCTGGGATCCTCTTCCACAGACACTACACCAGTCTGAGATCCCCTTCCACAGACACTACACCAGTCTGAGATCCCCTTCCACAGACATTACACCAGTCTGAGATCCCCTTCCACAGACACTACACCAGTCTGAGATCCCCTTCCACAGACTCTACACCAGTCTGAGATCCCCTTCCACAGACATTACACCAGTCTGGGATCCTCTTCCACAGACACTACACCAGTCTGAGATCCCCTTCCACAGACATTACACCAGTCTGAGATCCCCTTCCACAGACATTACACCAGTCTGGGATCCTCTTCCACAGACACTACACCAGTCTGAGATCCCCTTCCACAGACACTACACCAGTCTGAGATCCCCTTCCACAGACACTACACCAGTCTGAGATCCCCTTCCACAGACATTACACCAGTCTGAGATCCCCTTCCACAGACATTACACCAGTCTGAGATCCCCTTCCACAGACACTACACCAGTCTGAGATCCCCTTCCACAGACATTACACCAGTCTGAGATCCCCTTCCACAGACATTACACCAGTCTGAGATCCCCTTCCACAGACATTACACCAGTCTGAGATCCCCTTCCACAGACATTACACCAGTCTGAGATCCCCTTCCACAGACATTACACCAGTCTGAGATCCCCTTCCACAGACACTACACCAGTCTGAGATCCTCTTCCACAGACATTACACCAGTCTGAGATCCCCTTCCACAGACATTACACCAGTCTGAGATCCCCTTCCACAGACACTACACCAGTCTGAGATCCCCTTCCACAGACATTACACCAGTCTGAGATCCCCTTCCACAGACATAACACCAGTCTGAGATCCTCTTCCACAGACATTACACCAGTCTGAGATCCCCTTCCACAGACATTACACCAGTCTGAGATCCCCTTCCACAGACACTACACCAGTCTGAGATCCCCTTCCACAGACATTACACCAGTCTGAGATCCCCTTCCACAGACACTACACCAGTCTGAGATCCCCTTCCACAGACACTACACCAGTCTGAGATCCCCTTCCACAGACACTACACCAGTCTGAGATCCTCTTCCACAGACATTACACCAGTCTGGGATCCTCTCAGTCATCCCAAAATCTTCTATCTGTAAAGCTGAAGTTCCCTCCAGTCTTGCACAGGTGTATCGGCTCCTCTCCTGGACTGAAATGTCTGAAGCCTCGTACACACGGCCGGTTTTCTCGGCAAGAAAACTGCTGGGAGAGCTTTTTGCCGAGAAAACCGTTGGTGTGTATGGTTTCTCTGCCGGGAAAACTGCCGGGAATCTCGATGAGAAAAATAGAGAACCTGCTCTCTCGTCGGGATTCTCGTCGGCCTGTTTCCCGACAAGAAAACCGTGGGTGTGTATACTTACCTGTCTCCAGGTAAGCCCGCGCATGCTCGATGAGACTCCGACGCATGCGCGGTAGCTTACAAGGGTAGTGTAGGGTGTAGCAAGATGGCGGCGGCGGCATCGAATGTGATGGGCGGAGGCTCGTCGTAGTTCATGACGTCACCGCGTTCTTGCCGGCGGTTCTTTTGAATGTGCCGTGTGTACACTCGGCGAGCAAGAAAAGTTTGCCGGGAATCCCGTCAGGAAAACCGACGGTTTTTTCCCAGACGGGATTCCGGGCCGTGTGTACAGGGCTTTATTCAGATCTCATTGCACACTGTGAGCTTCTCATAATGTGCCTTAGAAGCTGCAGCAAGTCACATAGAGCCCCAGCCTCATTTCCTGGCTGGAAGACGTCCAGCATCATCTAGCCCATTCCTCCCCAGACAGACTGTCTCTGACCTGCCTCTTTTAGTCATTGGATTTCAGTTCTTTGAGTCAGGGAGGCTCGGCATCACATGTGGGCGTTACCTAGGATGTTCTGCAAATACAACAAATACAGCCCACTCCTCCAGAATGACATCCACCCATCAAGGCATTTTGATATTTGCATAACTCCTCCCACTCATTGCATCAGGGCTGAGGGCTCTTGAGAGGAGTACTAAGGACGGGTGCTGTGATGTTTTTAGGAAGCTATGTACAGCACCCTGACAGCCCCTCCCACCAGCCATGATCTGCCTACATTGCATAGAGAAGCACTGAGACCCAGTGATGGTGTCACCCAGGGCCGGGACAAGGGGTGGGCAGAAGGGGAGGTTCGGGGGCACCACAAGGAGATTAGGGGGAGGGGATTTGTGTTGGGAGGGGGAATTTGGGTGGGTGCAGCAGGAGATAAGTATTGTTCTAGGAGGGGAAATTTGGGGAGGTGTGCTAGGAGTGGGGATTTGGGGGCGGGGTGATGTGTGCTAGGAGGGGAAATTTTTTTGAGGGTGGGATTTGTAATAGTAAAGATGTTTTGGGTGCATATTTGGGGAGGGTGGGGGGGGTTCTGCTAGAATGGAGAATTAGGGGGGGGGATTTGTTCTGGGAGGAGGGGATTTGGAGTGCGGAGGAGAGAATTTGTGCTCACAGGAGAAATTTGAGGGGTAGAGGATTTGTGCTAGGAGGTGGGATTGGGGGGGGGGGATTATTTGTTCTAGGAGGGGACATTTTTTTTTTGGGGGGGGGCTTGTACTAGAAAAGGTAATATGGTAGTGGGGAGGGGATTTGTGCTAGGAGTTGGGATTTGGGGGGGGCGATATGTGCTTAGGAGGGGACTTTTTTTGGGAGGGGGATTCGTGATAGTAGAGATGTTTTGGGGGCATCTGTGCTAGGAGGGGAAATTTGGGGAGGGTGGGGGTGGGGTTTCTGCTAGGATGGAGAATTGGGGGATGGGGGATTTGTGCTGGGAGGAGGGGATTTGGAGTGCGGAGGAGATAATTTGTGCTCAGAGAGGAAATTTGAGGGGGAGGGGATTTGTGCTAGGAGGAGGGATTTGGGGGGGGGAGCGATATGTGCTAGGAGGAGAGATTTGGGGGGGGGGCGTGTACTAGAAAAGGTAATATGTTAGGGAGAGGAGATTTGTGCTAGGAGGAGGGATTTGGGGGGGGGACTTCTACTAGAAAAGGTAACATGGTAGGGGGAGGGTATTTGTGCTAGGAGGAGGGATTTGGGGGGGGCTTGTACTAGAAAAGGTAATATGTTAGGGGGAGGAGATTTGTGCTAGGAGGAGGGATTTGGGGGGGGGGCTTCTACTAGAAAAGGTAACATGGTAGGGGGAGGGTATTTGTGCTAGGAGGAGGGATTTGGCAGGGCGATATGTGCTAGGAGGAGAGATTTGGGGGGGGGGGGGGGCTTGTACTAGAACAGTAATATGGTAGGGGAGAGGGGATTTGTGGTAGGAGGAGGGATTTGGTGGGGCGATATGTGCTAGGAGGAGAGATTTGGGGGGGGCTTGTACTAGAACAGTAATATGGTAGGGGGAGGGGATTTGTGCTAGGAGGAGGGATTTGGGGGGGCGATATGTGCTAGGAGGGGACTTTTTTCGGAGGGGAATTTGTGATAGTAGAAGTAGAGATGTTTTGCGGGCATCTGTGCTAGGAGGGGAAATTTGGGGAGGGGGGGTTTCTGCTAGGATGGAGAATTGGTGGAGGGGGGATTTGTGCTGGGAGGAGGGGATTTGGAGTGCGGAGGAGAGAATTTGTGCTCATAGAGGAAATTTGAGGGGTAGAGGATTTGTGCTAGGAGGAGGGACTTGTACTAGAAAAAGTAATATGGTAGTGGGGAGGGGATTTGTGCTAGGAAGAGGGATGGGGGGGGGGCTTGTACTAGAAGTGGTAATATGGTAGGGGGGAATGGATTTGTGCTAGGAGGGAACACTTTTTTTGGGAGGGGTCTTTGTGGTAGTAGGGATGTTTTGGGGGCATCTGTGCTAGGAGGAGAAATTTGGAGGGGGGTTTGTGCTAGGATGCAGAATTGGGGGAGGGGAGGGGTTTGTACTGGGAGGGGGATTTGGAGTGGGGGGAAGAGAATGTGTACCTGGAGGCAGGGCCGATCCTCCCTATACGCGGACTACGCAAGCTGCGTAGGGCCCCGAGGTCCGCGGCGGGCGGAGATAATGTCTCCGCCGGCCGCCATTTTCCCGAAGACCAGGATGAGAAGGGAGGGATCCTGCCGAAATAGAAATAGCGCTGCAGCGCCACCCACCCCCGCCCCCGGTCTGTCTGTCATCTGAGACTGTGACCTGTGGGGGAAAGGGGTGGGCGGTGCCGCAGCTCACTGTAGCCGGCCGGCTCCGCCTCTAATTTGTTCCCCCTCACCTCTCGCTGAGCTATAGAAGGGCTCAAAGGGGGGGGGGGGACACCTGAAATGTAAGGAAGCACTCCGCTGGCTGGGGACACCTGAGATGTAAGGAAGCACTCCGCTGGCTGGGGACACCTGAAATGTAAGGAAGCACTCCGCTGGCTGGGGACACCTGAGATGTAAGGAAGCACTCCGCTGGCTGGGGACACCTGAGATGTAAGGAGGCACTCCGCTGGCTGGGGACACCTGAGATGTAAGGAAGCACTCCGCTGGCTGGGGACACCTGAGATGTAAGGAAGCACACCGCTGGCTGGGGACACCTGAGATGTAAGGAAGCACTCCACTGGGGACACCTGAGATGTAAGGAAGCACTCCGCTGGCTGGGGACACCTGAGATGTAAGGAAGCACTCCGCTGGCTGGGGACACCTGAGATGTAAGGAAGCACTTCGCTGGCTGGGGACACCTGAGATGTAAGGAAGCACTCCGCTGGCTGGGGACACCTGAAATGTAAGGAAGCACTCCGCTGGCTGGGGACACCTGAGATGTAAGGAAGCACTCCACTGGGGACACCTGAGATGTAAGGAAGCACTCCGCTGGCTGGGGACACCTGAGATGTAAGGAAGCACTCCACTGGGGACACCTGAGATGTAAGGAAGCACTCCGCTGGCTGGGGACACCTGAGATGTAAGGAAGCACTCCACTGGGGACACCTGAGATGTAAGGAAGCACTCCGCTGGCTGGGGACACCTGAGATGTAAGGAAGCACCCTGCTGGCTGGGGACACCTGAGATGTAAGGAAGCACTCCACTGGGGACACCTGAGATGTAAGGAAGCACCCTGCTGGCTGGGGACACCTGAGATGTAAGGAAGCACTCCGCTGGCTGGGGACACCTGAGATGTAAGGAAGCACCCTGCTGGCTGGGGACACCTGAGATGTAAGGAAGCACTCCACTGGGGACACCTGAGATGTAAGGAAGAACTCCGCTGGGGACACCTGAGATGTAAGGAAGCACCCTGCTGGCTGGGGACACCTGAGATGTAAGGAAGCACTCCGCTGGCTGGGGACACCTGAGATGTAAGGAAGCACCCTGCTGGCTGGGGACACCTGAGATGTAAGGAAGCACTCTGCTGGGGACACCTGAGATGTAAGGAAGAACTCCGCTGGGGACACCTGAGATGTAAGGAAGCACCCTGCTGGCTGGGGACACCTGAGATGTAAGGAAGCACTCCGCTGGCTGGGGACACCTGAGATGTAAGGAAGCACCCAGCTGGCTGGGGACACCTGAGATGTAAGGAAGCACTCCGCTGGCTGGGGACACCTGAGATGTAAGGAAGCACTCTGCTGGGGACACCTGAGATGTAAGGAAGCACTCCGCTGGCTGGGGACACCTGAGATGTAAGGAAGCACCCAGCTGGCTGGGGACACCTGAGATGTAAGGAAGCACTCCACTGGCTGGGGACACCTGAGATGTAAGGAAGCACTCCGCTGGGGACACCTGAGATGTAAGGAAGCACCCTGCTGGCTGGGGACACCTGAGATGTAAGGAAGCACTCCGCTGGCTGGGGACACCTGAGATGTAAGGAAGCACTCCGCTGGCTGGGGACACCTGAGATGTAAGGAAGCACTCCGCTGGCTGGGGACACCTGAGATGTAAGGAAGCACCCTGCTGGCTGGGGACACCTGAGATGTAAGGAAGCACCCTGCTGGCTGGGGACACCTGAGATGTAAGGAAGCACTCCGCTGGGGACACCTGAGATGTAAGGAAGCACTCCGCTGGCTGGGGACACCTGAGATGTAAGGAAGCACTTCGCTGGCTGGGGACACCTGAGATGTAAGGAAGCACTCTGCTGGCTGGGGACACCTGAGATGTAAGGAAGCACTCTGCTGGCTGGGGAAACCTGAGATGTAAGGAAGCACTCTGCTGGCTGGGGACACCTGAGATGTAAAGAAGCACTCTGCTGGCTGGGGACACCTGAGATGTAAGGAAGCACTCTGCTGGCTGGGGACACCTGAGATGTAAGGAAACACTCCGCTGGCTGGGGACACCTGAGATGTAAGGAAGCACTCTGCTGGCTGGGGACACCTGAGATGTAAGGAAGAACTCCGCTGGGGACACCTGAGATGTAAGGAAGCACTCCGCTGGCTGGGGACACCTGAGATGTAAGGAAGCACTCCACTGGCTGGGGACACCTGAGATGTAAGGAAGCACTCCGCTGGCTGGGGACACCTGAGATGTAAGGAAGCACTCCGCTGGGGACACCTGAGATGTAAGGAAGCACTCCGCTGGGGACACCTGAGATGTAAGGAAGCACTCCGCTGGCTGGGGACACCTGAGATGTAAGGAAGCACTCCGCTGGCTGGGGACACCTGAGATGTAAGGAAGCACTCCACTGGCTGGGTACACCTGAGATGTAAGGAAGCACTCCGCTGGGGACACCTGAGATGTAAGGAAGCACTCCGCTGGCTGGGGACACCTGAGATGTAAGGAAGCACTCCGCTGGCTGGGGACACCTGAGATGTAAGGAAGCACTCCGCTGGCTGGGGACACCTGAGATGTAAGGAAGCACCCTGCTGGCTGGGGACACCTGAGATGTAAGGAAGCACTCCACTGGGGACACCTGAGATGTAAGGAAGCACTCCGCTGGCTGGGGCACCTGAGATGTAAGGAAGCACTCCACTGGCTGGGGACACCTGAGATGTAAGGAAGCACTCTGTTGGCTGGGGACACCTGAGATGTAAGGAAGCACCCTGCTGCCTGGGGACACCTGAGATGTAAGGAGGCACTCCGCTGGGGACACCTGAAATGTAAGGAGGCACTCCGCTGGGGACTGCTGAGATGTAAGGAGGCACTCCACTGGCTGGGGACACCTGAAATGTAAGGAGGCACTCTGCTGGCTGGGGACAGTGACATCAGAGCTCCCACTGATTCTGCATTATGGTGAGTTGAATGATTTCATTTTATATTACAATGTAATAATATAAATAATGTGCTTTAATCACCCTGACACCATAACAACCATGGTGCCGGGATGATTGAATTGCTAACACCAGGTGTTTGGAGAAACTTGATCTGCTGATTGTTAAACTTTATGGAATACTCATATTTCTATTGCGGTGTAGGATCTGGGCCTGCTGTCCCTCCATCCCTCTTATTTTACTTCCTCTCTCTCTCTCTTTCTTCCTTTGTTCCTCCCTCCATCCCTCGTTCATCTCAGACTCTAACCACACCCTTTGAGTCACGCCCCTTTAAGCCACGCCCAATATTATGCTTAAACAACGCCCATTATTCACGGGTCAGGTAGAGGGCCCCTTTGCAGAATTTTGCTTAGGGCCCCAGGGAGGTCAGGATCGATACTGCCTTGAGGGGACATTTGAGGGGTAGAAGATTTGTGCTAGGAGGGGGGATTTGGGGGGATTGTGCTAGAAAAGGGCAATATGGGCAAAATATCTGAGGGGGGTTGTGCTAGGGGGGAATTTATTTTTGGGAATGGGATTTGTGC
This sequence comes from Rana muscosa, assembly GCA_029206835.1. NCBI lineage: Eukaryota > Metazoa > Chordata > Amphibia > Anura > Ranidae > Rana > Rana muscosa. Next base: position 51,962,038 of record JARGYO010000094.1, on the reverse strand, counting down.
CAGTAGGGATGTTTGGCTGGCATCTGTGCTTGGAATGGAAATGTGTGTGTGTGGGTGCTAGGTAGGAGAATTGGGGGAGCGGGGTTTGTGCTGGGAGGGGGGATTTGGGGTGTGGGGGTGAGAATTTGTGCTCAGAGGGGAAATTTGAGGGGTAAACGATTTGTACAAGAAAAGGGAATTTTTATTTTTATTTTGGTTTTAATTGTGCTGGAAGCATATACTGAATGAGAGGATTTGAGCTGGGGGGGGGGAGATTTGTGTTGGAAGGGGGGAATTTCCGCAGGGGGTGGATTTATGCTTAGGGGGTAAGCATGCAGATTAGTGCTCGGTTTTTTGTGAGGGGAGAGGGGGATTTTTTCTGACACAGAATGCTTATACATCTTGCGGGGGGGGGGGGGGGTGCATGTTCACCCTGGGCTCTAGATGGCCTTGTCCTGGCATTGATATTACCTTATTATAAAACAAGGTTTGTCATGAAGGGTTTTATTTCATCATTTTCCCTGGGTTGTGCAGATTCCGCAACTGATCAGCAGATTGCACAGCAACAATCTGCACAACCCAGGGAACATGCATGTCTAAAGGAATGCCCGGGATTTGTTCTTTCCTATAATGCTTGAGAACAATATTAGGGATAGCAGAGAAAACTAATGGCTGTGAGAGATCAGAAGGAAAAGGGATTGATTATGATTGAAGTCGTTCAGACATGCCGGGGAGATCTCCCTCTCTATTGGTCCTGATGACCTTTGACTCAGATACTAACAGTAACAGGAAATCCTAAATGTTACAATTCTTAGAAATGGACTTCCAATAGGGACTTCCTTTATGAGGATGACAATCTTAGAGGGGATCTCTGGGTAACATGGGATGGTCAGGGGTCACTGGGTGACTTCTGATGGTCAGGGGTCACTGGGTGACTTGGGATGGTCAGTGGTCACTGGGTAACTTGGGATGGTCAGGGGTCACTGGGTGACTTGGGATGGTCAAAGGTCACTGGGTGACTTGGGATGGTCAGAGGTCACTGGGTGACTTGGGATGGTCAGGGGTCACTTTTGATGGTCAGAGGTCACTGGGTGACTTGGGATGGTCAGAGGTCACTGGGTGACTTGGGAAGGTCAGGGGTCACTGGGTGACTTGGGAAGGTCAGGGGTCACTGGGAGACTTGGGATGGTCAGGGGTCACTGGGTGACTTGGGATGGTCAGAGGTCACTGGGTGACTTGGGATGGTCAGAGGTCACTGGGTGACTTGGGATGGTCAGGGGTCACTGGGTGACTTGGGATGGTCAGAGGTAACTGGGTGACTTGGAATGGTCAGAGGTCACTGGGTGACTTGGGATATTCAGGGGTCACTGGAATACTCAGGATGCTCAGGGTTCACTAGGTGAATTGGGATGGTCAGAAGTCACTGGATGAATTGGGATGGTCAGAGGTTACTAGGTGCAGTGGGAATTTGGGATGATCAGGGGTCACTGGGGATGGTCAGAGGTCACTGGGTAACTGGGATGCCCAGGGGTCACTGGGTCAATTGGAATGGTCAGAGGTCACTGGGTGAGTTGGAATGGTCAGTGATCTCTGGGTAACTGGGATGGTCAGGGGTCACTTGGGATGGTCAGAGGTCACTGGGTGACCAGGGATGCTTAAGGGTCACTCAGTGACTAGGGATGGTCAGGGGTTACTGGTTGTGCAGTAAACTCAGGGCTCATGGGATGACATTGAATGCTTAGGGGTCACTGGATGACACATGATATTTAGGGGTCCCTGGAATACTCAAGATGCTCTGGGGTCACTGGGTGACTTGGGATGCTCAGGAGTCACTGGATGACTTGGAAAGGTCTGCAGTCACTGGGTCACTTGGAATGGTCAGAGGTCATTGGGTGAGTTGGAATGCTCAGAGGTCACTGGGTGACTAGGATGGTCAGAGGTCACTGTGTGACATGGATGGTCAGAGGTCACTGGGTGACTAGGATGGTCAGAGGTCACTGGGTGACTAGGATGGTCAGAGGTCACTGGGTGACTAGGATGGTCAGAGGTCACTGGGTGACTAGGAATGGTCAGAGGTGACTGGGTGACAGGGATGGTCAGAGGTCACTGGGTGACTAGGAATGGTCAGAGGTGACTGGGTGACAGGGATGGTCAGAGGTCACTGGGTGACTAGGATGGTCAGAGGTCACTGGGTGACTAGGATAGTCAGAGGTCACTGGGTGACTAGGATGGTCAGAGGTCACTGGGTGACTTGGAATGGTCAAAGGTCACTGGGTGACTGGGATGGTCAGAGGTCACTGGGTGACTGGGATGGTCAGAGGTCACTGGATGACTAGGATGGTCTGAGGTCACTGGGTGACTAGGATGGTCTGAGGTCACTGGGTGGCTTGGGATGATCAGGGGTCACTGGGTGACTTGGGATGGTCAGAGGTCTCTGGGTGACTTGGGATGATCAGAGATCAATGGGTGACTTGGGATGGTCAGGGGTCACTGGGTGACTTGGGATGGTCATAGGTCACTGGGTGACTTGGGATGATCAGGGGTCACTGGGTGACTTGGGATGATCAGGGGTCACTGGGTGACTTGGGATGGTCAGGGGTCACTGGTGACTTGGGATGGTCAGGGGTCACTGAAGACTTGGGATGGTCAGGGGTCACTGGTGACTTGGGATGGTCAGGGGTCACTGGTGACTTGGGATGGTCAGGGGTCACTGGTGACTTGGGATGGTCAGAGGTCACTGGGTGACTTGGGATTCTCAGTAGTCACTGGGTGACTTGGGATAGTCAGAGGTCGCTGGGTGACTTGGGATGCTCAGGGGTCACTGGGTGACTTGGGATAGTCAGAGGTCACTGGGTGACTTGGGATAATCAGGGGTCACTGGTGACTTGGGATGGTCAGGGGTCACTGGTGACTTGGGATGGTCAGGGGTCACTGGTGACTTGGGATGGTCAGGGGTCACTGGAGACTTGGGATGGTCAGGGGTCACTGGTGACTTGGGATGGTCAGGGGTCACTGGGTGACTTGGGATGGTCAGAGGTCACTGGGTGACTTGGGATTCTCAGGGGTCACTGGGTGACTTGTAATAGTCAGAGGTCGCTGGGTGACTTGGGATGCTCAGGGGTCACTGGGTGACTTGGGATGGTCAGAGGTCACTGGGTGACTTGGGATTCTCAAGGATCACTGGGTGACTTGGGATAGTCAAAGGTCACTAGGTGACTTGGGATTCTCAGGGGTCACTGGGTGACTTGGGATAGTCAGGGGTCACTGGGTGACTTGGGATAGTCAGAGGTCACTGGGTGACTTGGGATGCTCAGGGGTCACTGGGTGACTTGGGATTCTCAGGGGTCACTGGGTGACTTGGGATTCTCAGGGGTCACTGGGTGACTTGGGATTCTCAGGGGTCACTGGGTGACTTGGGATTCTCAGGGGTCACTGGGTGACTTGGGATGCTCAGGGGTCACTGGGTGACTTGGGATAGTCAGGGGTCACTGGGTGACTTGGGATAGTCAGAGGTCACTGGGTGACTTGGGATGCTCAGGGGTCACTGGGTGACTTGGGATTCTCAGGGGTCACTGGGTGACTTGGGATTCTCAGGGGTCACTGGGTGACTTGGGATTCTCAGGGGTCACTGGGTGACTTGGGATTCTCAGGGGTCACTGGGTGACTTGGGATTCTCAGGGGTCACTGGGTGACTTGGGATGCTCAGGGGTCACTGGGTGACTTGGGATAGTCAGAGGTCGCTGGGTGACTTGGGATGCTCAGGGGTCACTGGGTGACTTGGGATGGTCAGAGGTCACTGGGTGACTTGGGATTCTCAAGGGTCACTAGGTGACTTGGGACAGTCAAAGGTCACTGGGTGACTTGGGATTCTCAGGGGTCACTGGGTGACTTGGGATAGTCAGAGGTCACTGGGTGACTTGGGATTCTCAGGGGTCACTGAGTGACTTGGGATGCTCAGGGGTCACTGGGTGACTTGGGATGGTCAGGGGTCACTGGGTGACTTGGGATGGTCAGGGGTCACTGGGTGACTTGGGATTCTCAGAGGTCACTGGGTGACTTGGGATGCTCAGGGGTCACTGGGTGACTTGGGATGGTCAGGGGTCACTGGGTGACTTGGGATGCTCAGGGGTCACTGGTGACTTGGGATGGTCAGGGGTCACTGGGTGACTTGGGATGGTCAGAGGTCACTGGATGATGCACAATGTACTTTACAGCTAAAATCTAATCTCCTTCCATGTAGCCCTCCCTGGGTCATGAACCTATTAACCACTTCAACACCGGGCTTTTTTTACCACATCAGTACCAGGCCTATTCTGGCACTTCTCTCCTACATGTACAAATCATCATTTTTTTGCTAGAAAATTACTCAGAACCCCCAAACATTATATATGTTTTTTAGCAGACACCCTAGGGAATAAAATGACGGTCATTGCAACTTTTTTTCTTGCACGGTATTTGCGCAATAATTTTTCAAACGCCTTTTTTTTGGAAAAAAAATGGTTTCATGAATTAAAAAATAACAAAATAGTAAAGTTAGCCCAATTTGTTGGGGAAAATATGAAAGATGATGTTACGCCGAGTAAATAGATAACTGACATGTCACGCTTTAAAATTGCGCACACTCATGGAATGGCGCCAAACTTCGGTACTTAAAAATCTCCATAGGCGACGCTTTAATTTTTTTACAGGTTACCAGGTTAGAGTTACAGAGGAGGTCTAGTGCTAGAATTGTTGCATGCGCTCTAACGCACGCGGCGATACCTCACATATGTGGTTTGAACGGCGTTTACATATGTGGGCGGGACTTACGTGTGCGTTCGCCTCTGATCGCGAGCTACCGGGGACAGGGGCGTTTTAATTTTTATTTTTTTATTTTACTTATTTTATTTATTTTTTACACTTATTTTACTTCTTTTATTTTTTTGATCACTTTTATTCCTATTACAAGGAATGCAAACATCCCTTCTAATAGGAATGGTGTGTGACAGGTCCTCTTTATTGAGAGATGTGGGGTCAATAAGACCCCACATCTCTCCTCCAGGCTGGAAAGAATGAGATCGTAAATTTTTTTTCACTAATCTCATACTTACAGCCGCAATGGCGGCTTTGTTTACATATGAGGACCCGGGCGTGACGTCATCACATCGCGCCCCGGCCTCCGACGATCATAGAGATGACTGGTGACCATCTGGTCACCAGTCATCTCTATGCTCGTCACGTGACCCACCACCGGCGCCGACGATTCTCTCCGGGTCCCCGATGGCACGGGAGAGCCCGGAGAAGCACCGGATGGCGGCGGGAGGGGGGGATGTCCCCTCCCGCCGCCTATAAGAACGATCAAGCGCAGAATCGCCGGCACAAGAAAAGGATATCTGAATGATGCCTCTAGCTGCAGGCATCATTCAGATATCCCCCCTCAAAGCCGAGGACGTCATATGACGTCCACCCAGGATGGGAGATCCCATCTGTGGACGTCATTTGACTATGGGCGGTAGGGAGGTGGTTAAATAAACCCCTTCCATTTTCAATACAACCCTTATTTTACATGCAATGACATCATCACTGGCTCCTCCTTGGTCAGTGGATTGGTCTATGGTCAAACTTTGCCTCTGTACTGGAACTTCCAGGAATAAAGACCGCTCACTGCTGCTCTCTCAATCCTTGTGCAGGGTGACTGTTCTTGTCTCCGCCCCCTCCTGTAGTAGGGTGGAGCCTGCTGGGTCCCTCCCACAGTTCTGCTCTCTGCATGCATATGCATAGGTTATGTACTGCCTAGCGATGATATCACTGCTACCTTTATAAGATAATATCTGGATTTGTAAAGGCATTTGTTGCACACAAAGTGGATTTATATCCTTTTTGGCTATTGAGGAATAGATTTAAATCATTTTTTTTGGGCCCCAGAGTTCAGCTTTAAGATGCACTGCATTACCGGAGCCCGTTGATATATAACAAACCGGCTGTACTGAAAATTGGGCATGGCCCTTTAATTGGAGCTCTGGATACATGTCTGGCGGCAGCCTGGCTTCAATGACGTTCGGTGCATACAAGTTCTTTATGATTCTCCATAGTGAAATATTGCTTGGAATGGGGAGGGGGGGGGGGGGGTGTTACATGTCGTTTCTTGCCTGGGTTTCCTCTCCCGTCTGATCCTGGCAGGAGGCTCGGTGCTCAGGATCACCTCTTTGTGGAACGGGGTAGCTTGCAGCGAGCGAAAGTGTTTTATTTATATCGATCGTGCCGGAGAAGAATTAAATCTCTGTCTGCCCTGGAGGGGGATAAGCTGCATCGCTTGTCTGTAGCGTGAAGTCCCAAAGCCGGGGCCTTTCTCAGCCTGCGTGTGCGCTCTTAAAGGGGTGGCGGCAGGCTGAGCATGCGACTTGTTGTTTTATCTGGCCAGTAAAATGCAAGGTGTGAATGGGGAGGATTGGGGAGCACTGGTGGAAACAGCAAAAAAAAAAAACTTTAACAGTACTTTCTATATACATCCATACCAAAAGAGAAATAACCTAAGAATGAACAGGCTGCATGCTCTACAAAACCCTCCATGTGATTTACTCAGTGGGGTTCTGTAGCTTCCAGATTAGAGTAAATCATTGGTGACAGGTAGTGCTCAGGAGTCACTGGGTGACACGGGATGCTTAGGGGTCACTGGGTAATTTGGGATGCTCGGGGGTCACTGAGTGATTTGGGATGCTCAGGGGTCACTGGGTAATTTGGGATGCTCGGGGGTCACTGAGTGATTTGGGATGCTCAGGGGTCACTGGGTAATTTGGGATGCTCGGGGGTCACTGAGTGATTTGGGATGCTCAGGGGTCACTGGGTAATTTGGGATGCTCAGGGGTCACTGAGTGATTTGGGATGCTCAGGGGTCACTGGTTGATTTGGGATAGTCAGGGGTTCCTGGGTGAATTGAGATGCTCATGGGTCACTGGGTGACTTGTGATGGTCAGAGGTCACTGGGTGGCTTGGAGTGATCAGGGGTCTGGTGACTAGGGATGCTTAAGGGTCACTCAGTGACTAGGGATGGTCAGGGGTCACTGGTTGTGCAGGAAACTCAGGGGTCGTGAGATGACTTAGAATGCTTAGGGGTCACTGGATGATACAGGGTATTTCAGGGTTCACTGGAATACTCAGGATGCTTAGGGGTCTCTGGGTGACTTGGAATGGTCAGAGGTCACTGGGTGACATAGGATGGTCAGGGGTCACTAGGTTACTTAGGATAGTGGGATGCTCAGGGGTCATGGATGACACAGAACGCTCAAGGGTCACTAGGGATGCTCTGGGGTCACTGGGTGACATGGGATGCTCAGGGGTCATGGATGACCACAATGTTCAGGGGTCATTGGATGACCGAAATGTTCAGGGGTTATTGGATGACACAGAGCGCTCAAGGGTCACTGGGTCACTAGGGATGCTCTGGGGTCACTGGGTGACTTGGGATGTTAAGGGGTCACTGGGTGACATGGAGTGCTTGGGGGTCACTGGGTGACATGAGATGCTTAGGGGTCATGGATGACCACAATGTTCAGGGGCCATTGAATGACTGGAATGTTCAGGGGTTATTGGATGACACAGAATGCTTAAGGATCACTGGGTGACTTGGGATGCTCAGGGGTTTACTGGGTGACACAGGATGCTCAAGAGTCAATGGGTCATTTGGGATGGTCAGGGGTTACTGGGTGAATTGGGCTGCTCATAGGTCACTGGCTGACTTTGGATGCTCAAGGATCACTGGTTGACTTGCGGTGATCAGAGGTTATTCAATGACTTGGCATGCTCAGGGGTCACTCGATTACTAGGGGTGCAAAAGGGTCACTCAGTAACTAAGGATGGTCAGGGGTCACTGGGTGACTTGGGATGGTCAGAGGTCACTGGGTGAGTTAGAATGATCAAAGGTCACTGAGTGACTTGGGATGCTCAGGGGTCACTGGGTGAGTTAGAATGATCAAAGGTCACTGGGTGACTTGGGATGCTCAGGGGTCACTGGGTGACTTGCAATAGTCAGAGGTCACTGGGTCACTTGGGATAGTCAAAGGTCAGGGTGTCACTGGATGACTTAGAATGATCAAAGGTCACTGGGTAACTTGGGATAATCAGAGGTCACAGGTGACTTGGGATGGTCAGAGGCCATGGGTGACTTGGGATGCTTAGGGGTCACTGGGTGACTTGGGATGGTCAGAGGTCACTGGGTGACTTGCAATAGTCAGAGGTCACTGGGTGACTTGGGATAGTCAAAGGTCAGGGGTCACTGGGTGACTTAGAATGATCAAAGGTCACTGGGTAACTTGGGATGATCAGAGGTCACGGGTGACTTGGGATGGTCAGAGGTCTCTGAGTGCATTGGAATGGTGAGAGGTCACTGGGTGACTTTGGATCGTCAAGGGACACTGGGTGACTTGGAATAGTCAGATATCACTGGGTGACTTGACATGGTTATGGGTCACTGAGTGACTAGAAATGGTCAGAGGTCACTGGGTGACTTGGAAAGGTCAGGGGTCACTGGGTGACTTGGAAAGGTCAGGGGTCACTGGGTGACTTGGAAAGGTCAGAGGTTACTGGGTGACTTGGGATGGAAATTGAACTTTACTCATTTTTTATACACTTTTTCCCCTATGCACGACAAATGCGCAAAAAAAGAAGCTCATGCAGCTTTCTAAGCGTTGAACTTCACGCATTTTTTTTTCAGCCACACATTTCTCAAGCATTTTTCCGGCACGAAAAAAACACATCCACTTGTCGCGTTTGGGATACCACTAACAATAAATAGCTTTGCAAACGCGACGTGCATTTTGCACATGTTTCATTTCAATGAGCTGCCATACACGTGCCAAACACGCCAAAGCAGCTCATGCCGCTTTTTTGGGCGTTCGTCCCTGTTTCTTTTACCATGCATTTGTCAAGCGTTTTTCAGCATGGAAAAGCGCGTGTCTGTTTGCGGTGTTTTGGGTGCCCTAAACAGAAGAACGTCACCGCCAGTGTGACACGTGTTTTGCATGCATTTTGTAAACACTTGCAAAAAAATATGCGCTTTTGTGCGGTGAATGCATCTGTGTGCGCGCCAACCCTTCATTCGCGTTATATAACGCAATAACGGACACTGCGTTAAGGAAGCCTATTAAAAATAAAGGGCTACCAATCTGACCGAAAATGCGTCACAAATGGGACGTGCCCTGTTGTTTTTCGAGAATGTTGCGGCATTGCAGCACAAGTGCGTTTCCTTGAAACAAGGGTAACGAATGGCACAGCAGTACAGCGACGCATGCGTTAGTGTAAATGGGCCCCCTACAGAAGAGGAATGTACACGTCTCGCACAATCGACGTCTGTCACGCAGTAGTGGAAGTGCCCCGGCACAGTTAATCCCTGAAAGCCTTTGATCCCATTCCTGGGTTGTGAAAGGCCTGTGCAGCGAGCGGCGGCGGCGGTGCTGGTACAGTGACAGCGAGTTGCGTCAGCACAGTCACCAGCTGATGAGAATGTGAGTCAGCCTGGGGGCTTCCTGTCTGCTACTTGCACCTCAGCACGCGCTCACAGATACGCTGCTGGCTCAGGCCGTGCGGTGACAGAGATGATAATGGAATTGTTGGTGGTTGCTAGTTCAGGTCTCCCGTCACGTTCCACACATAGCTACAGCATGCAGCTCCTTCACACCTCCCCACAGCTCTGCAACTCGCACAGCTGATGACACTCCATGCATTGCACTGCCTACAGTATAATAGCTACAGTACAGGGCGACGCAACCGCGCAATAGGCGCAATAGGCTGTACCTAACACAACACACAATGCCTGCCATTAACTAGAGGGAAGCTCAAAACTAATCTTAGGCCTCATACACACGACCGGTTTTCCCGACGAGAAAACTGCCATGAAAGCTTTTGGCTGGGAAAACCGGCCGTGTGTATGCTCCATCGCAGGAGAACTTGCCGGGGAAAAAAAAAGAGACACAGCTCTCTTTTTTCCCGTCAGGAAAAAATCCTGCCGAGAAAACCGGTCGTCTGTATGCTTTCCCGAGGGGAGAAAAAAAAAACGTGCATGCTCGCAAACAATTCGACGCATGCGCGGAAGCATAGAACGTCATTTTGTCGGCTCGTCGTAGTCTTTGACGTCACCGCGTTCTTGGCATTCAAAATTTCAGCGGTCTTTTGTGTGACCGTGTGTATGCAAGGCAGGCTTGAGAGGAATCCCGTCGGGAAAAGCGTCGTTTTTTTTTCCTGCCGGGAAAACCGGTCGTGTGTACGAGGCATTAGAAAGTATTATTTTACTGAAAGGGTGGTTGAGGATTGGAATAAACTACCTGCAAAGGTAGTGAGACAGTCAACAGTAAACGGCTTCAAACATGCTTGGGATAAACATACATCTATAGTCAGACAACGAGGTTAATGGAAAAAACAAAACAATAAAAACAAAACAAAAAAAAAAAAACAAAACAAAAAAAAAAAAAAAATTGGGCAGACTCGATGGACTACTCTGTCTTTTTCTGCTGTCACTTTTCTATGTTTCCATGTTTGTGTGCGTTTGGCGCACGTTCTTACCCTACGTGCATAGGGCATACTGTTCATTTGTGTGTGTTTGGTGCAGGTTCTTACCCTACGTGAATAGGGCATACTGTTCATTTGTGTGCGTTTGGTGCAGGTTCTTACCCTACGTGCATAGGGCATACTGTTCATTTGTGTGCGTTTGGTGCACGTTCCCGCAATACGCGCATAGGGTAGCCCATCCGTTTGTGTGTGTTTGGTGCAGGTTCTTACCCTACGTGCATAGGGCATACTGTTCATTTGTGTGCGTTTGGTGCACGTTCTTACCCTACGTGCATAGGGCATACTGTTCATTTGTGTGTGTTTGGTGCAGGTTCTTACCCTACGTGCATAGGGCATACTGTTCATTTGTGTGCGTTTGGTGCACGTTCCCGCAATACGCGCATAGGGTAGCCCATCCGTTTGTGTGTGTTTGGTGCAGGTTCTTACCCTACGTGCATAGGGCATACTGTTCATTTGTGTGCGTTTGGCGCACGTTCTTACCCTACGTGCATAGGGCATACTGTTCATTTGTGTGCGTTTGGTGCAGGTTCTTACCCTACGTGCATAGGGCATACTGTTCATTTGTGTGCGTTTGGTGCACGTTCCCGCAATACGCGCATAGGGTAGCCCATCCGTTTGTGTGTGTTTGGTGCAGGTTCTTACCCTACGTGCATAGGGCATACTGTTCATTTGTGTGCGTTTGGCGCACGTTCTTACCCTACGTGCATAGGGCATACTGTTCATTTGTGTGCGTTTGGTGCAGGTTCTTACCCTACGTGCATAGGGCATACTGTTCATTTGTGTGCGTTTGGCGCACGTTCTTACCCTACGTGCATAGGGCATACTGTTCATTTGTGTGTGTTTGGTGCAGGTTCTTACCCTACGTGCATAGGGCATACTGTTCATTTGTGTGCGTTTGGTGCACGTTCCCGCAATACGCGCATAGGGTAGCCCATCCGTTTGTGTGTGTTTGGTGCAGGTTCTTACCCTACGTGCATAGGGCATACTGTTCATTTGTGTGCGTTTGGCGCACGTTCTTACCCTACGTGCATAGGGCATACTGTTCATTTGTGTGCGTTTGGTGCAGGTTCTTACCCTACGTGCATAGGGCATACTGTTCATTTGTGTGCGTTTGGTGCACGTTCCCGCAATACGCGCATAGGGTAGCCCATCCGTTTGTGTGTGTTTGGTGCAGGTTCTTACCCTACGTGCATAGGGCATACTGTTCATTTGTGTGCGTTTGGCGCACGTTCTTACCCTACGTGCATAGGGCATACTGTTCATTTGTGTGCGTTTGGTGCAGGTTCTTACCCTACGTGCATAGGGCATACTGTTCATTTGTGTGCGTTTGGCGCACGTTCTTACCCTACGTGCATAGGGCATACTGTTCATTTGTGTGTGTTTGGTGCAGGTTCTTACCCTACGTGCATAGGGCATACTGTTCATTTGTGTGCGTTTGGTGCACGTTCTTACCCTACGTGCATAGGGCATACTGTTCATTTGTGTGCGTTTGGTGCAGGTTCTTACCCTACGTGCATAGGGCATACTGTTCATTTGTGTGCGTTTGGTGCACGTTCCCGCAATACGCGCATAGGGTAGCCCATCCGTTTGTGTGTGTTTGGTGCAGGTTCTTACCCTACGTGCATAGGGCATACTGTTCATTTGTGTGCGTTTGGCGCACGTTCTTACCCTACGTGCATAGGGCATACTGTTCATTTGTGTGCGTTTGGTGCAGGTTCTTACCCTACGTGCATAGGGCATACTGTTCATTTGTGTGCGTTTGGTGCACGTTCCCGCAATACACGCATAGGGTAGCCCATCCGTTTGTGTGTGTTTGGTGCAGGTTCTTACCCTACGTGCATAGGGCATACTGTTCATTTGTGTGCGTTTGGCGCACGTTCTTACCCTACGTGCATAGGGCATACTGTTCATTTGTGTGCGTTTGGTGCAGGTTCTTACCCTACGTGCATAGGGCATACTGTTCATTTGTGTGCGTTTGGCGCACGTTCTTACCCTACGTGCATAGGGCATACTGTTCATTTGTGTGTGTTTGGTGCAGGTTCTTACCCTACGTGCATAGGGTAGCCCATCCGTTTGTGTGTGTTTGGTGCAGGTTCTTACCCTACGTGCATAGGGCATACTGTTCATTTGTGTGCGTTTGGTGCAGGTTCTTACCCTACGTGCATAGGGCATACTGTTCATTTGTGTGCGTTTGGTGCACGTTCTTACCCTACGTGCATAGGGCATACTGTTCATTTGTGTGCGTTTGGTGCACGTTCCCGCACTACGCGCATAGGGTAGCCCATCCGTTTGTGTGTGTTTGGTGCAGGTTCTTACCCTACGTGCATAGGGCATACTGTTCATTTGTGTGCGTTTGGTGCACGTTCTTACCCTACGTGCATAGGGCATACTGTTCATTTGTGTGCGTTTGGCGCACGTTCTTACCCTACGTGCATAGGGCATACTGTTCATTTGTGTGCGTTTGGTGCAGGTTCTTACCCTACGTGCATAGGGCATACTGTTCATTTGTGTGCGTTTGGCGCACGTTCTTACCCTACGTGCATAGGGCATACTGTTCATTTGTGTGTGTTTGGTGCAGGTTCTTACCCTACGTGCATAGGGCATACTGTTCATTTGTGTGCGTTTGGTGCACGTTCTTACCCTACGTGCATAGGGCATACTGTTCATTTGTGTGCGTTTGGTGCAGGTTCTTACCCTACGTGCATAGGGCATACTGTTCATTTGTGTGCGTTTGGTGCACGTTCCCGCAATACGCGCATAGGGTAGCCCATCCGTTTGTGTGTGTTTGGTGCAGGTTCTTACCCTACGTGCATAGGGCATACTGTTCATTTGTGTGCGTTTGGCGCACGTTCTTACCCTACGTGCATAGGGCATACTGTTCATTTGTGTGCGTTTGGTGCAGGTTCTTACCCTACGTGCATAGGGCATACTGTTCATTTGTGTGCGTTTGGTGCACGTTCCCGCAATACACGCATAGGGTAGCCCATCCGTTTGTGTGTGTTTGGTGCAGGTTCTTACCCTACGTGCATAGGGCATACTGTTCATTTGTGTGCGTTTGGCGCACGTTCTTACCCTACGTGCATAGGGCATACTGTTCATTTGTGTGCGTTTGGTGCAGGTTCTTACCCTACGTGCATAGGGCATACTGTTCATTTGTGTGCGTTTGGCGCACGTTCTTACCCTACGTGCATAGGGCATACTGTTCATTTGTGTGTGTTTGGTGCAGGTTCTTACCCTACGTGCATAGGGTAGCCCATCCGTTTGTGTGTGTTTGGTGCAGGTTCTTACCCTACGTGCATAGGGCATACTGTTCATTTGTGTGCGTTTGGTGCAGGTTCTTACCCTACGTGCATAGGGCATACTGTTCATTTGTGTGCGTTTGGTGCACGTTCTTACCCTACGTGCATAGGGCATACTGTTCATTTGTGTGCGTTTGGTGCACGTTCCCGCACTACGCGCATAGGGTAGCCCATCCGTTTGTGTGTGTTTGGTGCAGGTTCTTACCCTACGTGCATAGGGCATACTGTTCATTTGTGTGCGTTTGGTGCACGTTCTTACCCTACGTGCATAGGGCATACTGTTCATTTGTGTGCGTTTGGCGCACGTTCTTACCCTACGTGCATAGGGCATACTGTTCATTTGTGTGCGTTTGGCGCACGTTCTTACCCTACGTGCATAGGGCATACTGTTCATTTGTGTGCGTTTGGTGCACGTTCTTACCCTACGTGCATAGGGCATACTGTTCATTTGTGTGCGTTTGGTGCACGTTCTTACCCTACGTGCATAGGGCATACTGTTCATTTGTGTGCGTTTGGTGCACGTTCCCGCACTACGCGCATAGGGTAGCCCACCTGTTTGTGTGTGTTTGGTGCAGGTTCTTACCCTACGTGCATAGGGCATACTGTTCATTTGTGTGCGTTTGGTGCAGGTTACCGCACTACGCGCATAGGTCAGTCCATTCATTTGTGTGCGTTTGGTGCACGTTCCCACACTACGCGCATAGGGTAGCCCATCCGTTTGTGTGTGTTTGGTGACAGGTTCTCGTGCTACACACATAGGGCAGCCCATTTATTTGTGTGCGTTCGGTGCATGTTTTTTGCGCTTTGGGCAGCCCATTCATTTGTGCCCAGTTGGTGCCAGTTTTTTGCGCATAAGGCAGCCCATTAATTTGTGCCTTTTTGGTGCACGTTCTCCGCTTCGCGCATAGGGCAGCCCATTTATTTGTGCCTATTTGGTGCACAATCTTGTGCTACGTGCATAGGGCAGCCTATTCATTTGTATGCATTTGGAGCCCATTCTCATGCTATGCACATAGGGCCGTCTATTCATTTGTGCTCATTTGTTGCATGTTCTCGGGCTATGTGCATAGGGCAGCCTAATTATCTGTGCCCATTCGGTGCATATTCTCATGCTATGCACATAGGGCAGCTTATTTATTTTGCCCATTTGGTGCACATTCTCGTGTTACGCACATATGGCAGCCCATTTATTTGTATGCATTTGGTGCACGTTGTCACGCTACATGCATAGGGCAGCCCATTTATTTGTGTGCGTTTGGTGCACGTTCTTGTGCTGCACGCATAGGGTAGCTCATTCATTTGTGCCCATTTGGTGCACATTTTCACGCTATGCGCATAGGGCAGCTAATTCATTTGTGAACATTGGGTGCACGTTCTCGTGCTACGCGCATAGGGCAGCTTATTCATTTGTGCCCATTTGGTGCACGTTCTCGTGCTACGCGCATAGGGCAGCTTATTCATTTGTGCCCATTTGGTGCACGTTCTCGTGCTACGCGCATAGGGCAGCTTATTCATTTGTGCCCATTTGGTGCACGTTCTCGTGCTACGTGCATAGGGCAGCTTATTCATTTGTGCCCATTTGGTGCATATTCTCGTGCTACGCACATAGGGCAGCCTAATTATCTGTGCCCATTCGGTGCATATTCTCATGCTATGCACATAGGGCAGCTTATTTATTTTGCCCATTTGGTGCACATTCTCGTGTTACGCACATATGGCAGCCCATTTATTTGTATGCATTTGGTGCACGTTGTCACGCTACATGCATAGGGCAGCCCATTTATTTGTGTGCGTTTGGTGCACGTTCTTGTGCTACACGCATAGGGTAGCTCATTCATTTGTGCCCATTTGGTGCACATTTTCACGCTATGCGCATAGGGCAGCTTATTCATTTGTGAACATTGGGTGCACGTTCTCGTGCTACGCGCATAGGGCAGCTTATTCATTTGTGCCCATTTGGTGCACGTTCTCGTGCTACGCGCATAGGGCAGCTTATTCATTTGTGCCCATTTGGTGCACGTTCTCGTGCTACGCGCATAGGGCAGCTTATTCATTTGTGCCCATTTGGTGCACGTTCTCGTGCTACGCGCATAGGGCAGCTTATTCATTTGTGCCCATTTGGTGCACGTTCTCGTGCTACGCGCATAGGGCAGCTTATTCATTTGTGCCCATTTGGTGCACGTTCTCGTGCTACGTGCATAAGGCAGCTTATTCATTTGTGCCCATTTGGTGCACGTTCTCGTGCTACGCGCATAGGGCAGCTTATTCATTTGTGCCCATTTGGTGCACGTTCTCGTGCTACGCGCATAGGGCAGCTTATTCATTTGTGCCCATTTGGTGCACGTTCTCGTGCTACGCGCATAGGGCAGCTTATTCATTTGTGCCCATTTGGTGCACGTTCTCGTGCTACGCGCATAGGGCAGCTTATTCATTTGTGCCCATTTGGTGCACGTTCTCGTGCTACGCGCATAGGGCAGCCTATTCATTTGTGCCCATTTGGTGCACATCCTCATGCTATGCGCATAGGGCAGCCTATTCACTTGTGCCAATTTGGTGCACATTCTCATGCTACACACATAGGGCAGCTCATTCATTTGTGTGCGTTTGGTGCACGTTCTCACGATACGTGCATAGGGTAGCCCATTCATTTGTGCCCATTTGGTGCATATTCTCGTGCTACGCACATAGGGCAGTCTAATTATCTGTGCCCATTCGGTGCATATTCTCATGCTATGCACATAGGGCAGCTTATTTATTTTGCCCATTTGGTGCACATTCTCGTGTTACGCACATATGGCAGCCCATTTATTTGTATGCATTTGGTGCACGTTGTCACGCTACATGCATAGGGCAGCCCATTTATTTGTGTGCGTTTGGTGCACGTTCTTGTGCTACACGCATAGGGTAGCTCATTCATTTGTGCCCATGTGGTGCACATTTTCACGCTATGCGCATAGGGCAGCTTATTCATTTGTGAACATTGGGTGCACGTTCTCGTGCTACGCGCATAGGGCAGCTTATTCATTTGTGCCCATTTGGTGCACGTTCTCGTGCTACGCGCATAGGGCAGCTTATTCATTTGTGCCCATTTGGTGCACGTTCTCGTGCTACGCGCATAGGGCAGCTTATTCATTTGTGCCCATTTGGTGCACGTTCTCGTGCTACGCGCATAGGGCAGCTTATTCATTTGTGCCCATTTGGTGCACGTTCTCGTGCTACGCGCATAGGGCAGCTTATTCATTTGTGCCCATTTGGTGCACGTTCTCGTGCTACGCGCATAGGGCAGCTTATTCATTTGTGCCCATTTGGTGCACGTTCTTGTGCTACGTGCATAGGGCAGCTTATTCATTTGTGCCCATTTGGTGCACGTTCTTGTGCTACGTGCATAGGGCAGCTTATTCATTTGTGCCCATTTGGTGCATATTCTCGTGCTACGCACATAGGGCAGCCTAATTATCTGTGCCCATTCGGTGCATATTCTCATGCTATGCACATAGGGCAGCTTATTTATTTTGCCCATTTGGTGCACATTCTCGTGTTACGCACATATGGCAGCCCATTTATTTGTATGCATTTGGTGCACGTTGTCACGCTACATGCATAGGGCAGCCCATTTATTTGTGTGCGTTTGGTGCACGTTCTTGTGCTACACGCATAGGGTAGCTCATTCATTTGTGCCCATTTGGTGCACATCCTCATGCTATGCGCATAGGGCAGCCTATTCACTTGTGCCAATTTGGTGCACATTCTCATGCTACACACATAGGGCAGCTCATTCATTTGTGTGCGTTTGGTGCACGTTCTCACGATACGTGCATAGGGTAGCCCATTCATTTGTGCCCATTTGGTGCATATTCTCGTGCTACGCACATAGGGCAGTCTAATTATCTGTGCCCATTCGGTGCATATTCTCATGCTATGCACATAGGGAAGCTTATTTATTTTGCCCATTTGGTGCACATTCTCGTGTTACGCACATATGGCAGCCCATTTATTTGTATGCATTTGGTGCACGTTGTCACGCTACATGCATAGGGCAGCCCATTTATTTGTGTGCGTTTGGTGCACGTTCTTGTGCTACACGCATAGGGTAGCTCATTCATTTGTGCCCATTTGGTGCACATTTTCACGCTATGCGCATAGGGCAGCTTATTCATTTGTGAACATTGGGTGCACGTTCTCGTGCTACGCGCATAGGGCAGCTTATTCATTTGTGCCCATTTGGTGCACGTTCTCGTGCTACGCGCATAGGGCAGCTTATTCATTTGTGCCCATTTGGTGCACGTTCTCGTGCTACGCGCATAGGGCAGCTTATTCATTTGTGCCCATTTGGTGCACGTTCTCGTGCTACGTGCATAAGGCAGCTTATTCATTTGTGCCCATTTGGTGCACGTTCTCGTGCTACGCGCATAGGGCAGCTTATTCATTTGTGCCCATTTGGTGCACGTTCTCGTGCTACGCGCATAGGGCAGCTTATTCATTTGTGCCCATTTGGTGCACGTTCTCGTGCTACGCGCATAGGGCAGCTTATTCATTTGTGCCCATTTGGTGCACGTTCTCGTGCTACGCGCATAGGGCAGCTTATTCATTTGTGCCCATTTGGTGCACGTTCTCGTGCTACGCGCATAGGGCAGCTTATTCATTTGTGCCCATTTGGTGCACGTTCTCGTGCTACGCGCATAGGGCAGCCTATTCACTTGTGCCCATTTGGTGCACATTCTCATGCTACACACATAGGGCAGCTCATTCATTTGTGTGCGTTTGGTGCACGTTCTCACGATACGTGCATAGGGTAGCCCATTCATTTGTGCCCATTTGGTGCATATTCTCGTGCTACGCACATAGGGCAGTCTATTCATTTGTGCCCATTTGATGCACGTTCTCGTGCTACGCACATAGGGCAGCCTATTCATTTGTGCCCATTTGGTACACATTCTCGTGCTACGCGCATAGGGCAGTCTATTCATTTGTGCCCATTTGGTACACATTCTCTTGCTACTCGCATAGGGCAGCCCATTCATTTGTGCCTATTTGGTGCACGTTCCCACGCTATGCGCATAGGGCAGCCTATTCATTTATGCCCATTTGGTGCACGTTCTGGTGCTACGCGCAAAGGGCAGCCTATTCATTTGTGCCCATTTGGTGCACACTCTCATTCTTCTGGGAAGGCTGTCCACAAGGTTTAGTAGTGTGTCTATGGGAATGATTGACCATTCTTCCAGAAGTGCATTCGTGAGGTCAGGTTCTGATGTTGGATGAGAAGGCCTGGCTCGCAGTCTCCACCCTAATTCATCCCAAAGCTGTTCGATTGGGTTGAGGTCAGGACTCTGTGCAGGCCAGTCAAGGTCCTCCACCCCATGTCTTTATGGACCTTGCTTTCTGCACTGGTCCAAATCATTTGATAGAGGGGGGATTATGGTGTGGGGTTGTTTTTCTGGGGTTGGGCTTGGCCCCTTAGTTCCAGTGAAGGGAACTCTTAAGGAGTCAGTATACAAAGAAAATTTGGACAATTTCATGCTCCCAACTTTGTGGGAACAGTTTGGGGATGGCCTCTTCCTGTTCCAACATGACTGCGCACCAGTGCACAAAGCAAGGTCCATAAAGACACCAATGAGCGAGTTTGTGGTGGGGGAACTTGACTGGCCTGCACAGAGTCCTGACCTCAACTTGGTAGAACACCTTTGGGATGAATTAGAGTGAAGACTGGGAGCCAGGCCTTCTCATCCAACATCAGTGTCTGACCTCACAAATGTGCTTCTGGAAGAATGATCAAACATTCTCATAGACACACTCCTAAACCTTGTGGACAGCCTTCCCAGAAGAGATGAAGCTGTTATATCAGCAAAGGGTGGGCCAACTCAATATTGAACCCTACGGACTAAGACTGGGATGCCATTAAAGTTCATGTGTGTGTAAAGGCAGGTGTCCCAATACTTTTGGTAATATAGTGCATGTGCAGAATGCCGGAGATATTTTGGGGAAGAAGTGTATGTAAATGGTGGAGTTTGTTTTGTATCAGGGCAGCTTGGCAGGGCTACCGTGTCATTATGATATTGTTTTTGGGAAGTGTCGTAAAAAAGGATCTCTATATGATACAAAGGTCATTCCTCCACCAATGGGAGGGCAGCACCGTCCTGTATGTGTGAGCGGAATGCTGCCGGGGATATTTTCGGGAAGGAGCTTGTGAACGGTGGAGGTTGTGTTTTATCTGGGCCGCCTGGCAGGGCTACCATGTCATTATATGACTTGTAGTGTTTTTGTGGTTGGGGTGGTTTTGTGTTCCTCATTAAGTCCGGAGCTCTGCCAGAGTCTAAAGATATATTTGTAGACTAAACAACACAACCAATCCTATCCTAAAACTAGAGCGCCCCCTAAAACTGAAAGTGGACCGCCAGCCTTCCCCTGTATCAGGGTTCATTTTGATGTCAAATTTCGATTTAGTTTCAGTCATAGCCTTTTGACTAAAATGACATTTTAGTTTTAGTCGTATTTTAGTCATCTAAGATCTGTAGTACATTTTAGTTGACTAAAATCAAATGGGTTTAGTTAAACTGTAATGGATTATTTACACACTTCTCTAGAATTCCTAAACTCATTTTATACTTCTGGAGTAAAAAAAAAATCCAATAACCTGTTTTTATTTGTGGTATTAAGGTTTGAACACACTACACAGCCACAGATTTAGCTGTTATATAACATCTTTTGGTACCTAAGAGTTCTGGACGGTTTGGGGAGACCTGTAATGCACAGTGCTCTGGACGGTGGTCTGAGGAGGCATGTAATACACACAGTGCTCTGATGAGGCCTGTAATGCAAAGTGAGTGCTCTGAACGGTGGTCTGAGGAGTCTGGTAATGCACAGCGCTCTGGACGTTGGTCTGAGGAGGCCTGCAATGCACACAGTGCTCTGAGGAGGCCTGCAATGCACACAGTGCTCTGGTCAGTGGTTTGAGGAGGCTTTTAATGCACACAGTGCTCTGAACTGTGGTCTGAGAAGGCCTGTAATGCACACAGTGCTCTGGACGGAGGTCTGAGGAGGCCTGTAATGCTGCACAGTGCTCTGGACAGAGGTCTGAGGAGGCCTGTAATGCACACAGTGCTCTGGACGGTGGTCTGAGGAGGCTTTTAATATACACACAGTGCTCTGAACAGTGGTCTGAGGAGGCATGTAATACACACAGTGCTCTGATGAGGCCTGTAATGCAAAGTGAGTGCTCTGAACGGTGGTCTGAGGAGTCTGGTAATGCACAGCGCTCTGGACGTTGGTCTGAGGAGGCCTGCAATGCACACAGTGCTCTGGACAGTGGTCTGAGGAGGCCTGCAATGCACACGGTGCTCTGAGGAGGCCTGCAATGCACACAGTGCTCTGGTCAGTGGTTTGAGGAGGCTTTTAATGAACACAGTGCTCTGAACTGTGGTCTGAGAAGGCCTGTAATGCACACAGTGCTCTGGACGGAGGTCTGAGGAGGCCTGTAATGCTGCACAGTGCTTTGGACAGAGGTCTGAGGAGGCCTGTAATGCACACAGTGCTCTGGACGGTGGTCTGAGGAAGCTTTTAATACACACACAGTGCTCTGAACAGTGGTCTGAGGAGGCATGTAATACACACAGTGCTCTGATGAGGCCTGTAATGCAAAGTGAGTGCTCTGAACGGTGGTCTGAGGAGTCTGGTAATGCACAGTGCTCTGGACGTTGGTCTGAGGAGGCCTGCAATGCACACAGTGCTCTGGACAGTGGTCTGAGGAGGCCTGCAAAGCACACAGTGCTCTGAGGAGGCCTGCAATGCACACAGTGCTCTGGTCAGTGGTTTGAGGAGGCTTTTAATGCACACAGTGCTCTGAACTGTGGTCTGAGAAGGCCTGTAATGCACACAGTGCTCTGGACGGAGGTCTGAGGAGGCCTGTAATGCTGCACAGTGCTCTGGACAGAGGTCTGAGGAGGCCTGTAATGCACACAGTGCTCTGGACGGTGGTCTGAGGAGGCTTTTAATACACACACAGTGCTCTGAACAGTGGTCTGAGGAGGCATGTAATACACACAGTGCTCTGATGAGGCCTGTAATGCAAAGTGAGTGCTCTGAACGGTGGTCTGAGGAGTCTGGTAATGCACAGCGCTCTGGACGTTGGTCTGAGGAGGCCTGCAATGCACACAGTGCTCTGGACAGTGGTCTGAGGAGGCCTGCAATGCACACAGTTCTCTGAGGAGGCCTGCAATGCACACAGTGCTCTGGTCAGTGGTTTGAGGAGGCTTTTAATGCACACAGTGCTCTGAACTGTGGTCTGAGAAGGCCTGTAATGCACACAGTGCTCTGGACGGAGGTCTGAGAAGGCCTGTAATGCTGCACAGTGCTCTGGACAGAGGTCTGAGGAGGCCTGTAATGCACACAGTGCTCTGGACGGTGGTCTGAGGAGGCTTTTAATACACACACAGTGCTCTGAACAGTGGTCTGAGGAGGCATGTAATACACACAGTGCTCTGAACAGTGGTCTGAGGAGGCATGTAATACACACAGTGCTCTGATGAGGCCTGTAATGCAAAGTGAGTGCTCTGAACGGTGGTCTGAGGAGTCTGGTAATGCACAGCGCTCTGGACGTTGGTCTGAGGAGGCCTGCAATGCACACAGTGCTCTGGACAGTGGTCTGAGGAGGCCTGCAATGCACACAGTGCTCTGAGGAGGCCTGCAATGCACACAGTGCTCTGGTCAGTGGTTTGAGGAGGCTTTTAATGCACACAGTGCTCTGAACTGTGGTCTGAGAAGGCCTGTAATGCACACAGTGCTCTGGACGGAGGTCTGAGGAGGCCTGTAATGCTGCACAGTGCTCTGGACAGAGGTCTGAGGAGGCCTGTAATGCACACAGTGCTCTGGACGGTGGTCTGAGGAGGCTTTTAATACACACACAGTGCTCTGAACAGTGGTCTGAGGAGGCATGTAATACACACAGTGCTCTGATGAGGCCTGTAATGCAAAGTGAGTGCTCTGAACGGTGGTCTGAGGAGTCTGGTAATGCACAGCGCTCTGGACGTTGGTCTGAGGAGGCCTGCAATGCACACAGTGCTCTGGACAGTGGTCTGAGGAGGCCTGCAATGCACACAGTGCTCTGAGGAGGCCTGCAATGCACACAGTGCTCTGGTCAGTGGTTTGAGGAGGCTTTTAATGAACACAGTGCTCTGAACTGTGGTCTGAGAAGGCCTGTAATGCACACAGTGCTCTGGACGGAGGTCTGAGGAGGCCTGTAATGCACACAGTGCTCTGGACGGTGGTCTGAGGAGGCTTTTAATACACACACAGTGCTCTGAACAGTGGTCTGAGGAGGCATGTAATACACACAGTGCTCTGATGAGACCTGTAATGCAAAGTGAGTGCTCTGAACGGTGGTCTGAGGAGTCTGGTAATGCACAGCGCTCTGGACGTTGGTCTGAGGAGGCCTGCAATGCACACAGTGCTCTGGACAGTGGTCTGAGGAGGCCTGCAATGCACACAGTGCTCTGAGGAGGCCTGCAATGCACACAGTGCTCTGGTCAGTGGTTTGAGGAGGCTTTTAATGCACACAGTGCTCTGAACTGTGGTCTGAGAAGGCCTGTAATGCACACAGTGCTCTGGACGGAGGTCTGAGAAGGCCTGTAATGCTGCACAGTGCTCTGGACAGAGGTCTGAGGAGGCCTGTAATGCACACAGTGCTCTGGACGGTGGTCTGAGGAGGCTTTTAATACACACACAGTGCTCTGAACAGTGGTCTGAGGAGGCATGTAATACACACAGTGCTCTGAACAGTGGTCTGAGGAGGCATGTAATACACACAGTGCTCTGATGAGGCCTGTAATGCAAAGTGAGTGCTCTGAACGGTGGTCTGAGGAGTCTGGTAATGCACAGTGCTCTGGACGGAGGTCTGAGGAGACCTGTAATGCTGCACAGTGCTCTGGACAGAGGTCTGAGGAGGCCTGTAATGCTGCACAGTGCTCTGGACGGAGGTCTGAGGAGACCTGTGATGCTGCACAGTGCTCTGGACGGAGGTCTGAGGAGACCTGTAATGCTGCACAGTGCTCTGGACGGAGGTCTGAGAAGACCTGTAATGCTGCACAGTGCTCTGGACGGAGGTCTGAGGAGGCCTGTAATGCTGCACAGTGCTCTGGATGGAGGTCTGAGGAGGCCTGCAATGCACACAGTGCTCTGGACAGTGGTCTGAGGAGGCCTGCAATGCACACAGTGCTCTGAGGAGGCCTGCAATGCACACAGTGCTCTGGTCAGTGGTTTGAGGAGGCTTTTAATGCACACAGTGCTCTGAACTGTGGTCTGAGAAGGCCTGTAATGCACACAGTGCTCTGGACGGAGGTCTGAGGAGGCCTGTAATGCTGCACAGTGCTCTGGACAGAGGTCTGAGGAGGCCTGTAATGCACACAGTGCTCTGGACGGTGGTCTGAGGAGGCTTTTAATACACACACAGTGCTCTGAACAGTGGTCTGAGGAGGCATGTAATACACACAGTGCTCTGATGAGGCCTGTAATGCAAAGTGAGTGCTCTGAACGGTGGTCTGAGGAGTCTGGTAATGCACAGTGCTCTGGACGGAGGTCTGAGGAGACCTGTAATGCTGCACAGTGCTCTGGACGGAGGTCTGAGGAGGCCTGTAATGCTGCACAGTGCTCTGGACGGAGGTCTGAGGAGACATGTAATGCTGCACAGTGCTCTGGACGGAGGTCTGAGGAGACCTGTAATGCTGCACAGTGCTCTGGACGGAGGTCTGAGGAGACCTGTAATGCTGCACACTGCTCTGGACGGAGGTCTGAGGAGACCTGTAATGCTGCACAGTGCTCTGGACGGAGGTCTGAGGAGACCTGCAATGCTACACAGTGCTCTGGACGGAGGTCTGAGGAGACCTGTAATGCTGCACAGTGCTCTGGACAGAGGTCTGAAGAGACCTGTAATGCTGCACAGTGCTCTGGACGGAGGTCTGAGGAGACCTGTAATGCTGCACAGTGCTCTGGACGGAGGTCTGAGGAGACCTGTAATGCTGCACAGTGCTCTGGACGGAGGTCTGAGGAGACCTGTAATGCTGCACAGTGCTCTGGACGGAGGTCTGAGAAGACCTGTAATGCTGCACAGTGCTCTGGACGAAGGTCTGAGGAGGCCTGTAATGCTGCACAGTGCTCTGGACGGAGGTCTGAGGAGGCCTGTAATGCTGCACAGTGCTCTGGACGGAGGTCTGAGAAGACCTGCAATTCTACACAGTGCTCTGGACGGAGGTCTGAGGAGACCTGTAATGCTGCACAGTGCTCTGGACAGAGGTCTGAAGAGACCTGTAATGCTGCACAGTGCTCTGGACGGAGGTCTGAGGAGACCTGTAATGCTGCACAGTGCTCTGGACAGAGGTCTGAGGAGACCTGTAATGCTGCACAGTGCTCTGGACGGAGGTCTGAGGAGACCTGTAATGCTGCACAGTGCTCTGGACGGAGGTCTGAGAAGACCTGTAATGCTGCACAGTGCTCTGGACGAAGGTCTGAGGAGGCCTGTAATGCTGCACAGTGCTCTGGACGGAGGTCTGAGGAGGCCTGTAATGCTGCTCAGTGCTCTGGACGGAGGTCTGAGAAGACCTGTAATGCTGCACAGTGCTCTGGACGGAGGTCTGAGGAGGCCTGTAATGCTGCACAGTGCTCTGGACGTTGGTCTGAGGAGGCCTGCAATGCACACAGTGCTCTGGACAGTGGTCTGAGGAGGCCTGCAATGCACACAGTGCTCTGAGGAGGCCTGCAATGCACACAGTGCTCTGGTCAGTGGTTTGAGGAGGCTTTTAATGCACACAGTGCTCTGAACTGTGGTCTGAGAAGGCCTGTAATGCACACAGTGCTCTGGACGGAGGTCTGAGGAGGCCTGTAATGCTGCACAGTGCTCTGGACAGAGGTCTGAGGAGGCCTGTAATGCACACAGTGCTCTGGACGGTGGTCTGAGGAGGCTTTTAATACACACACAGTGCTCTGAACAGTGGTCTGAGGAGGCATGTAATACACACAGTGCTCTGATGAGGCCTGTAATGCAAAGTGAGTGCTCTGAACGGTGGTCTGAGGAGTCTGGTAATGCACAGCGCTCTGGACGTTGGTCTGAGGAGGCCTGCAATGCACACAGTGCTCTGGACAGTGGTCTGAGGAGGCCTGCAATGCACACAGTGCTCTGAGGAGGCCTGCAATGTACACAGTGCTCTGGTCAGTGGTTTGAGGAGGCCTGCAATGCACACAGTGCTCTGAGGAGGCCTGCAATGCACACAGTGCTCTGGTCAGTGGTTTGAGGAGGCTTTTAATGCACACAGTGCTCTGAACTGTGGTCTGAGAAGGCCTGTAATGCACACAGTGCTCTGGACGGAGGTCTGAGGAGGCCTGTAATGCTGCACAGTGCTCTGGACAGAGGTCTGAGGAGGCCTGTAATGCACACAGTGCTCTGGACGGTGGTCTGAGGAGGCTTTTAATACACACACAGTGCTCTGAACAGTGGTCTGAGGAGGCATGTAATACACACAGTGCTCTGATGAGGCCTGTAATGCAAAGTGAGTGCTCTGAACGGTGGTCTGAGGAGTCTGGTAATGCACAGCGCTCTGGACGTTGGTCTGAGGAGGCCTGCAATGCACACAGTGCTCTGGACAGTGGTCTGAGGAGGCCTGCAATGCACACAGTGCTCTGAGGAGGCCTGCAATGCACACAGTGCTCTGGTCAGTGGTTTGAGGAGGCTTTTAATGAACACAGTGCTCTGAACTGTGGTCTGAGAAGGCCTGTAATGCACACAGTGCTCTGGACGGAGGTCTGAGGAGGCCTGTAATGCACACAGTGCTCTGGACGGTGGTCTGAGGAGGCTTTTAATACACACACAGTGCTCTGAACAGTGGTCTGAGGAGGCATGTAATACACACAGTGCTCTGATGAGACCTGTAATGCAAAGTGAGTGCTCTGAACGGTGGTCTGAGGAGTCTGGTAATGCACAGCGCTCTGGACGTTGGTCTGAGGAGGCCTGCAATGCACACAGTGCTCTGGACAGTGGTCTGAGGAGGCCTGCAATGCACACAGTGCTCTGAGGAGGCCTGCAATGCACACAGTGCTCTGGTCAGTGGTTTGAGGAGGCTTTTAATGCACACAGTGCTCTGAACTGTGGTCTGAGAAGGCCTGTAATGCACACAGTGCTCTGGACGGAGGTCTGAGAAGGCCTGTAATGCTGCACAGTGCTCTGGACAGAGGTCTGAGGAGGCCTGTAATGCACACAGTGCTCTGGACGGTGGTCTGAGGAGGCTTTTAATACACACACAGTGCTCTGAACAGTGGTCTGAGGAGGCATGTAATACACACAGTGCTCTGAACAGTGGTCTGAGGAGGCATGTAATACACACAGTGCTCTGATGAGGCCTGTAATGCAAAGTGAGTGCTCTGAACGGTGGTCTGAGGAGTCTGGTAATGCACAGTGCTCTGGACGGAGGTCTGAGGAGACCTGTAATGCTGCACAGTGCTCTGGACAGAGGTCTGAGGAGGCCTGTAATGCTGCACAGTGCTCTGGACGGAGGTCTGAGGAGACCTGTGATGCTGCACAGTGCTCTGGACGGAGGTCTGAGGAGACCTGTAATGCTGCACAGTGCTCTGGACGGAGGTCTGAGAAGACCTGTAATGCTGCACAGTGCTCTGGACGGAGGTCTGAGGAGGCCTGTAATGCTGCACAGTGCTCTGGATGGAGGTCTGAGGAGGCCTGCAATGCACACAGTGCTCTGGACAGTGGTCTGAGGAGGCCTGCAATGCACACAGTGCTCTGAGGAGGCCTGCAATGCACACAGTGCTCTGGTCAGTGGTTTGAGGAGGCTTTTAATGCACACAGTGCTCTGAACTGTGGTCTGAGAAGGCCTGTAATGCACACAGTGCTCTGGACGGAGGTCTGAGGAGGCCTGTAATGCTGCACAGTGCTCTGGACAGAGGTCTGAGGAGGCCTGTAATGCACACAGTGCTCTGGACGGTGGTCTGAGGAGGCTTTTAATACACACACAGTGCTCTGAACAGTGGTCTGAGGAGGCATGTAATACACACAGTGCTCTGATGAGGCCTGTAATGCAAAGTGAGTGCTCTGAACGGTGGTCTGAGGAGTCTGGTAATGCACAGTGCTCTGGACGGAGGTCTGAGGAGACCTGTAATGCTGCACAGTGCTCTGGACGGAGGTCTGAGGAGGCCTGTAATGCTGCACAGTGCTCTGGACGGAGGTCTGAGGAGACATGTAATGCTGCACAGTGCTCTGGACGGAGGTCTGAGGAGACCTGTAATGCTGCACAGTGCTCTGGACGGAGGTCTGAGGAGACCTGTAATGCTGCACACTGCTCTGGACGGAGGTCTGAGGAGACCTGTAATGCTGCACAGTGCTCTGGACGGAGGTCTGAGGAGACCTGCAATGCTACACAGTGCTCTGGACGGAGGTCTGAGGAGACCTGTAATGCTGCACAGTGCTCTGGACAGAGGTCTGAAGAGACCTGTAATGCTGCACAGTGCTCTGGACGGAGGTCTGAGGAGACCTGTAATGCTGCACAGTGCTCTGGACGGAGGTCTGAGGAGACCTGTAATGCTGCACAGTGCTCTGGACGGAGGTCTGAGGAGACCTGTAATGCTGCACAGTGCTCTGGACGGAGGTCTGAGAAGACCTGTAATGCTGCACAGTGCTCTGGACGAAGGTCTGAGGAGGCCTGTAATGCTGCACAGTGCTCTGGACGGAGGTCTGAGGAGGCCTGTAATGCTGCACAGTGCTCTGGAC
Organism: Rana muscosa; assembly: GCA_029206835.1. NCBI lineage: Eukaryota > Metazoa > Chordata > Amphibia > Anura > Ranidae > Rana > Rana muscosa. The sequence goes on along the minus strand of JARGYO010000094.1, from coordinate 51,933,466 downwards.
GGAGGTCTGAGAAGACCTGCAATTCTACACAGTGCTCTGGACGGAGGTCTGAGGAGACCTGTAATGCTGCACAGTGCTCTGGACAGAGGTCTGAAGAGACCTGTAATGCTGCACAGTGCTCTGGACGGAGGTCTGAGGAGACCTGTAATGCTGCACAGTGCTCTGGACAGAGGTCTGAGGAGACCTGTAATGCTGCACAGTGCTCTGGACGGAGGTCTGAGGAGACCTGTAATGCTGCACAGTGCTCTGGACGGAGGTCTGAGAAGACCTGTAATGCTGCACAGTGCTCTGGACGAAGGTCTGAGGAGGCCTGTAATGCTGCACAGTGCTCTGGACGGAGGTCTGAGGAGGCCTGTAATGCTGCTCAGTGCTCTGGACGGAGGTCTGAGAAGACCTGTAATGCTGCACAGTGCTCTGGACGGAGGTCTGAGGAGGCCTGTAATGCTGCACAGTGCTCTGGACGTTGGTCTGAGGAGGCCTGCAATGCACACAGTGCTCTGGACAGTGGTCTGAGGAGGCCTGCAATGCACACAGTGCTCTGAGGAGGCCTGCAATGCACACAGTGCTCTGGTCAGTGGTTTGAGGAGGCTTTTAATGCACACAGTGCTCTGAACTGTGGTCTGAGAAGGCCTGTAATGCACACAGTGCTCTGGACGGAGGTCTGAGGAGGCCTGTAATGCTGCACAGTGCTCTGGACAGAGGTCTGAGGAGGCCTGTAATGCACACAGTGCTCTGGACGGTGGTCTGAGGAGGCTTTTAATACACACACAGTGCTCTGAACAGTGGTCTGAGGAGGCATGTAATACACACAGTGCTCTGATGAGGCCTGTAATGCAAAGTGAGTGCTCTGAACGGTGGTCTGAGGAGTCTGGTAATGCACAGCGCTCTGGACGTTGGTCTGAGGAGGCCTGCAATGCACACAGTGCTCTGGACAGTGGTCTGAGGAGGCCTGCAATGCACACAGTGCTCTGAGGAGGCCTGCAATGTACACAGTGCTCTGGTCAGTGGTTTGAGGAGGCTTTTAATGCACACAGTGCTCTGAACTGTGGTCTGAGAAGGCCTGTAATGCACACAGTGCTCTGGACGGAGGTCTGAGGAGGCCTGTAATGCTGCACAGTGCTCTGGACGGTGGTCTGAGGAGGCTTTTAATACACACACAGTGCTCTGAACAGTGGTCTGAGGAGGCATGTAATACACACAGTGCTCTGAACAGTGGTCTGAGGAGGCATGTAATACACACAGTGCTCTGATGAGGCCTGTAATGCAAAGTGAGTGCTCTGAACGGTGGTCTGAGGAGTCTGGTAATGCACAATGCTCTGGACGGAGGTCTGAGGAGACCTGTAATGCTGCACAGTGCTCTGGACAGAGGTCTGAGGAGGCCTGTAATGCTGCACAGTGCTCTGGACGGAGGTCTGAGGAGACCTGTAATGCTGCACAGTGCTCTGGACGGAGGTCTGAGGAGACCTGTAATGCTGCACAGTGCTCTGGACGGAGGTCTGAGGAGACCTGTAATGCTGCACAGTGCTCTGGACGGAGGTCTGAGGAGGCCTGTAATGCTGCACAGTGCTCTGGACGGAGGTCTGAGGAGGCCTGTAATGCTGCACAGTGCTCTGGACGGAGGTCTGAGGAGACTTGTAATGCTGCACAGTGCTCTGGACGGAGGTCTGAGGAGACCTGTAATGCTGCACAGTGCTCTGGACGGAGGTCTGAGGAGACCTGTAATGCTGCACAGTGCTCTAGACGGAGGTTTGAGGAGACCTGTAATGCTGCACAGTGCTCTGGACGGAGGTGTGAGGAGGCCTGTAATGCTGCACAGTGCTCTGGACGGAGGTCTGAGGAGACCTGTAATGCTGCACAGTGCTCTGGACGGAGGTCTGAGAAGACCTGTAATGCTGCACAGTGCTCTGGACGGAGGTCTGAGGAGGCCTGTAATGCTGCACAGTGCTCTGGATGGAGGTCTGAGGAGGCCTGCAATGCACACAGTGCTCTGGACAGTGGTCTGAGGAGGCCTGCAATGCACACAGTGCTCTGAGGAGGCCTGCAATGCACACAGTGCTCTGGTCAGTGGTTTGAGGAGGCTTTTAATGCACACAGTGCTCTGAACTGTGGTCTTAGAAGGCCTGTAATGCACACAGTGCTCTGGACGGAGGTCTGAGGAGGCCTGTAATGCTGCACAGTGCTCTGGACAGAGGTCTGAGGAGGCCTGTAATGCACACAGTGCTCTGGACGGTGGTCTGAGGAGGCTTTTAATACACACACAGTGCTCTGAACAGTGGTCTGAGGAGGCATGTAATACACACAGTGCTCTGATGAGGCCTGTAATGCAAAGTGAGTGCTCTGAACGGTGGTCTGAGGAGTCTGGTAATGCACAGTGCTCTGGACGGAGGTCTGAGGAGACCTGTAATGCTGCACAGTGCTCTGGACGGAGGTCTGAGGAGGCCTGTAATGCTGCACAGTGCTCTGGACGGAGGTCTGAGGAGACCTGTAATGCTGCACAGTGCTCTGGACGGAGGTCTGAGGAGACCTGTAATGCTGCACAGTGCTCTAGACGGAGGTCTGAGGAGACCTGTAATGCTGCACAGTGCTCTGGACAGAGGTCTGAGGAGGCCTGTAATTCTGCACAGTGCTCTGGACGGAGGTCTGAGGAGGCCTGTAATGCTGCACAGTGCTCTGGACGGAGGTCTGAGGAGGCCTGTAATGCTGCACAGTGCTCTGGACGGAGGTCTGAGGAGACCTATAATGCTACACAGTGCTCTGGACGGAGGTCTGAGGAGACCTGTAATGCTGCACAGTGCTCTGGACAGAGGTCTGAGGAGACCTGTAATGCTGCACAGTGCTCTGGACGGAGGTCTGAGGAGACCTGTAATGCTGCACAGTGCTCTGGACGGAGGTCTGAGGAGACCTGTAATGCTGCACAGTGCTCTGGACGGAGGTCTGAGGAGACCTGTAATGCTGCACAGTGCTCTGGACGGAGGTCTGAGAAGACCTGTAATGCTGCACAGTGCTCTGGACGGAGGTCTGAGGAGGCCTGTAATGCTGCACAGTGCTCTGGACGGAGGTCTGAGAAGACCTGTAATGCTGCACAGTGCTCTGGACGGAGGTCTGAGGAGGCCTGTAATGCTGCACAGTGCTCTGGATGGAGGTCTGAGGAGGCCTGCAATGCACACAGTGCTCTGGACAGTGGTCTGAGGAGGCCTGCAATGCACACAGTGCTCTGAGGAGGCCTGCAATGCACACAGTGCTCTGGTCAGTGGTTTGAGGAGGCTTTTAATGCACACAGTGCTCTGAACTGTGGTCTTAGAAGGCCTGTAATGCACACAGTGCTCTGGACGGAGGTCTGAGGAGGCCTGTAATGCTGCACAGTGCTCTGGACAGAGGTCTGAGGAGGCCTGTAATGCACACAGTGCTCTGGACGGTGGTCTGAGGAGGCTTTTAATACACACACAGTGCTCTGAACAGTGGTCTGAGGAGGCATGTAATACACACAGTGCTCTGATGAGGCCTGTAATGCAAAGTGAGTGCTCTGAACGGTGGTCTGAGGAGTCTGGTAATGCACAGTGCTCTGGACGGAGGTCTGAGGAGACCTGTAATGCTGCACAGTGCTCTGGACGGAGGTCTGAGGAGGCCTGTAATGCTGCACAGTGCTCTGGACGGAGGTCTGAGGAGACCTGTAATGCTGCACAGTGCTCTGGACGGAGGTCTGAGGAGACCTGTAATGCTGCACAGTGCTCTAGACGGAGGTCTGAGGAGACCTGTAATGCTGCACAGTGCTCTGGACAGAGGTCTGAGGAGGCCTGTAATTCTGCACAGTGCTCTGGACGGAGGTCTGAGGAGGCCTGTAATGCTGCACAGTGCTCTGGACGGAGGTCTGAGGAGGCCTGTAATGCTGCACAGTGCTCTGGACGGAGGTCTGAGGAGACCTATAATGCTACACAGTGCTCTGGACGGAGGTCTGAGGAGACCTGTAATGCTGCACAGTGCTCTGGACAGAGGTCTGAGGAGACCTGTAATGCTGCACAGTGCTCTGGACGGAGGTCTGAGGAGACCTGTAATGCTGCACAGTGCTCTGGATGGAGGTCTGAGGAGACCTGTAATGCTGCACAGTGCTCTGGACGGAGGTCTGAGGAGACCTGTAATGCTGCACAGTGCTCTGGACGGAGGTCTGAGAAGACCTGTAATGCTGCACAGTGCTCTGGACGAAGGTCTGAGGAGGCCTGTAATGCTGCACAGTGCTCTGGACGGAGGTCTGAGGAGGCCTGTAATGCTGCACAGTGCTCTGGATGGAGGTCTGAGGAGGCCTGTAATGCACACAGTGCTCTGGACGGAGGTCTGAGAAGACCTGTAATGCTGCACAGTGCTCTGGACGGAGGTCTGAGGAGGCCTGTAATGCACACAGTGCTCTGGACGGAGGTCTGAGAAGACCTGTAATGCTGCACAGTGCTCTGAACGGAGGTCTGAGGAGGCCTGTAATGCTGCACAGTGCTCTGGACGGAGGTCTAAGGAGGCCTGTAATGCTGCACAGTGCTCTGGACGGAGGTCTGAGGAGACCTGTAATACTGCACAGTGCTCTGGATGGAGGTCTGAGGAGACCTGTAATGCTGCACAGTGCTCTGGACGGAGGTCTGAGGAGACCTGTAATGCTGCACAGTGCTCTGGACGGAGGTCTGAGGAGACCTGTAATGCTGCACAGTGCTCTGGAAGGAGGTCTGAGAAGACCTGTAATGCTGCGCAGTGCTCTGGACGGAGGTCTGAGGAGGCCTGTAATGCTGCACAGTGCTCTGGATGGAGGTCTGAGGAGGCCTATAATGCACACAGTGCTCTGGACGGAGGTCTGAGAAGACCTGTAATGATGCACAGTGCTCTGGACGGAGGTCTGAGGAGGCCTGTAATGCTGCACAGTGCTCTGGACGGAGGTCTGAGGAGGCCTGTAATGCTGCACAGTGCTCTGGACGGAGGTCTGAGAAGACCTGTAATGCTGCACAGTGCTATGGACGGAGGTCTGAGGAGGCCTGTAATGCTGCACAGTGCTCTGGATGGAGGTCTGAGGAGGCCTGTAATGCACACAGTGCTCTGGACGGAGGTCTGAGAAGACCTGTAATGCTGCACAGTGCTCTGGACGGAGGTCTGAGGAGGCCTGTAATGCTGCACAGTACTCTGGACGGAGGTCTGAGGAGGCCTGTAATGCTGCACAGTGCTCTGGACGGAGGTCTGAGGAGGCCTGTAATGCACACAGTGCTCTGGACGGAGGTCTGAGAAGACCTGTAATGCTGCACAGTTCTCTGAACGGAGGTCTGAGGAGGCCTGTAATGCTGCAGAGTAGGGATGAGCTCGGTGTTCGAGTCGAACATACGTTCGACTCGAACATCGGCTGTTCGATCGTTCGACGAAGATCGAACGATTTGGGCCGTTCGCGCCTAATTCGAGTGACGCGAACGGCCCACAATGCACTACGCCATCGCAGTGTCATCCAGGCGCTGTGATTGGCCAAGCATGCACTGTGACCCCGCATGCTTGGCCAATCACAGCGCCGGCAGCGAGGAGAGCAATGATTGGCCACAGGCAGGATGCCTGTGGCCAATTATTGCTGAGGGTGTTTAGTACACGCCCCACACTATAAAAGGCCGCCAGCACGGCGGCCTAGTGTAGTGTGTTCCGGAGCAGGGAAAGAGAAGCATAGGCAGGGACAGTGACATTTTTTTTTCTTGCTTAACCTGGATTCCTTTAGTTTAGGGAAAGAGAAGGATAGGTAGGGAGAGTGTCAGTGTGTTTTACTGTGCGAATCCTTGTTTCTAGGGACAGGGAAGGACAGTGAGGGAAATTCTCCTTGTGCTATACTGTGCTAAAGCATTGATCATCAACCATCTTTAAAAAATCATTTTTTCTAGGGACAGAAAACTATAGGTAGGGAGAGTGTCAGTGTGTTTTACTGTGATAATCCTTGTTTCTAGGGACAGGGAAGGACAGTGAGGGAAATTCTCCTTGTGCTATAGTGTGCTAAAGCATTGATCATCAACCATCTTTAAAAAAACATTTTTTCTAGGGACAGAAAACTATAGGTAGGGAGAGTGTCAGTGTGTTTTACTGTGCTAATCCTTGTTTCTAGGGACAGGGAAGGACAGTGAGGGAAATTCTCCTTGTGCTATAGTGTGCTAAAGCATTGATCATCAACCATCTTTAAAAAAACATTTTTTCTAGGGACAGAAAACTATAGGTAGGGAGAGTGTCAGTTTCTTTCACTGTGCTAATCCTTGTTTCTAGGGACAGGGAAGGACAGTGAGGGAAATTCTCCTTGTGCTATACTGTGCTAAAGCATTGATCATCAACCATCTTTAAAAAAACATTTTTTCTAGGGACAGAAAACTATAGGTAGGGAGAGTGTCAGTTTCTTTCACTGTGCTAATCCTTGTTTCTAGGGACAGGGAAGGACAGTGAGGGAAATTCTCCTTGTGCTATAGTGTGCTAAAGCATTGATCATCAACCATCTTTAAAAAAACATTTTTTCTAGGGACAGAAAACTATAGGTAGGGAGAGTGTCAGTTTCTTTCACTGTGCTAATCCTTGTTTCTAGGGACAGGGAAGGACAGTGAGGGAAATTCTCCTTGTGCTATACTGTGCTAAAGCATTGATCATCAACCATCTTTAAAAAAACATTTTTTCTAGGGACAGAAAACTATAGGTAGGGAGAGTGTCAGTTTCTTTCACTGTGCTAATCCTTGTTTCTAGGGACAGGGAAGGACAGTGAGGGAAATTCTCCTTGTGCTATAGTGTGCTAAAGCATTGATCATCAACCATCTTTAAAAAAACATTTTTTCTAGGGACAGAAAACTATAGGTAGGGAGAGTGTCAGTTTCTTTCACGGTGCTAATCCTTGTTTCTAGGGACAGGGAAGGACAGTGAGGGAAATTCTCCTTGTGCTATAGTGTGCTAAAGCATTGATCATCAACCATCTTTAAAAAAACATTTTTTCTAGGGACAGAAAACTATAGGTAGGGAGAGTGTCAGTTTCTTTCACTGTGCTAATCCTTGTTTCTAGGGACAGGGAAGGACAGTGAGGGAAATTCTCCTTGTGCTATACTGTGCTAAAGCATTGATCATCAACCATCTTTAAAAAAACATTTTTTCTAGGGACAGAAAACTATAGGTAGGGAGAGTGTCAGTTTCTTTCACTGTGCTAATCCTTGTTTCTAGGGACAGGGAAGGACAGTGAGGGAAATTCTCCTTGTGCTATAGTGTGCTAAAGCATTGATCATCAACCATCTTTAAAAAAACATTTTTTCTAGGGACAGGAAACTATAGGTAGGGAGAGTGTCAGTTTCTTTCACTGTGCTAATCCTTGTTTCTAGGGACAGGGAAGGACAGTGAGGGAAATTCTCCTTGTGCTATACTGTGCTAAAGCATTGATCATCAACCATCTTTAAAAAAACATTTTTTCTAGGGACAGAAAACTATAGGTAGGGAGAGTGTCAGTTTCTTTCACTGTGCTAATCCTTGTTTCTAGGGACAGGGAAGGACAGTGAGGGAAATTCTCCTTGTGCTATAGTGTGCTAAAGCATTGATCATCAACCATCTTTAAAAAAACATTTTTTCTAGGAACAGAAAACTATAGGTAGTGTGACAGCAGGAAGGTAAAGTCACCTGGTTGCATCCAGGGGGGTAGATATATTTCGCCCAGATTCAGGCTTTACGCTGACTTATACAACTAGGTGGAGAGTTGTATAAGCCCAGCTAAGGCTAGTGGGCTCATGGATGACTCATACCTCTAGGGAGAGTGCTGGGCGTCGTGCAGACAGGGAGTTGATGAGACCAGCTGAAGCTTGTCAGCTCATTTAGGCCTCTATAAGAACTCCCAGCTTCATTAGGGGTTAGCTCATGCCTGGAACCAGACCTGTGTGGACTGTCTAGGGAGAGTGAACCCCTGTGCGGTGAGACAAAGCCTGTGTGGCTATTTGCTTGGACATTTAAAACCAGGGACTTAGGGACTAGGACAGCCCTAGGCTGATCCCAGTTGTTAGTTAGGAAACCTGTATGTTTAGTCAGAGGTCAACTTGACCAGGATTTATTTTGTTTATGTTTCTTTTGCTTTGCTGTGTTTTGTCACTGTAAATAGAAAATAAACCGCACCTTTTTGATTTTGAAAACCACAACCTCCGTTTGCTGGGCCTGTTTTGTGTGGGGAGCCCATCCCGGGGGTCACACACACCCGCTGCCGAGCTAACCCCCTCACAGTTGGTGGAGAACCAGTGGCAGTTTTTTTTAAGCCAGCATGGAGGAGATACTGAAGCAGCTGGCTCTAGCAAATGCCAATCAACAGCAGACAAATGCAGGTTTGCAAAAGAGCCTTGCAGCTCATCAACAGAGCCTTGCAGCTCAACAACAGAACTTCGCAGCCCAGCAGCAAGCTCATCAACAGAGCCTTGCAGCCCAGCAGCAGACAAACGCAACTTTGCAACAGAGTCTGGAGGCTCAGCAACGAGCCCAGCAGCAATCTGAGGCCCGCTTCATAGACCTGTTGCAGAAGCAAGAGCAGAGACTACAACAACAGATGGAAGCAGTAATGCAGCAACGTCCGCAGACCAGTGAGGAAAGCCGTCCCACTAATACCGCGTCCTTTGGGGTGAGTCGTTTATTGACAAAAATGACTGGAGAGGATGATCCAGAGGTATTTTTGACCACATTTGAAAGGACCGCTGAAAGAGAAAAGTGGCCTGAGGAGCAGTGGGCTGGACTGGTGGCTCCTCTGTTAACTGGTGAATCGCAGAAAGCTTACTATGACCTAGAGCCTAACCAAGCAAAAGACTATGTGATGCTAAAAGCTGAAATATTGGCAAGGCTGGGTGTCACCCAGGCTGTCCGGGCTCAGCGTGTGCATAACTGGACTTTCCAGCTTGGAAAACCCCCCAGGTCTCAAATGTATGATCTCATTCACCTGAGCAGAAAGTGGCTACAGCCAGAGACTTTGTCCGCACCAAAGATTGTGGAACGTGTTGTAATGGATCGGTTTTTGAGAGCTCTTCCTACTGCCATCCAAAAGTGGGTAAGCCATGGAGACCCAGAGACGGCCGATGGTCTTGTGGATCGTGTGGAGAAATACTTGGCTACAGAGAACCTGACGGCCTCTTCCAGAGACGCTCGGACTTTCCACCCTAAGACCAGACCATCCCCAGGGGCGGATAAGAGGATTCCAAGGGGTGAGGGTGGAGAGAGTGAGAGGGTGGGAGCTCTACCCCAAGTTTGGCGAGAACAGCCTGGGAAATCAGCGGCTCAAGAGGCGGCAAGAAGGATCGTTTGCTACCGCTGCCGGCAAGCGGGACATATTGCAGCCAATTGCCCGGTTGTGGAGGAACCCATGCAGTGTGACTTTCTGACGGGCAGACGTCAGTCGCTGTGTGCGACAATCGCATGCACTGCCATTCGAGGAACTGAGAAACATTTATGCAAAATGTGTGTTAATGGTAGAAATGTTGTGGTATTGCTGGATTCAGGTAGCCTTGTGACCCTGATAAAGGCTGAGTTAGTTAAAACAGAGGTCTCTGGGAATAGCAAGGTAGCTGTTATTTGTGTGCATGGGGAAACCCGAGAGAGGGTATTACAGAGATTCTATTGGCCGGGGGTGATGAAGGACGTAGAAAATTATTGTTCCTCCTGCCCTGTGTGTCAGAGGTCGGCCCCGATGCCACATTTCCGTAGCCCGCTGGTCCCTCTACCCATCATTGAGGTCCCGTTTGAGAGGATCGCCATGGATTTGGTAGGTCCTATAATCAAGTCCGCTAGGGGGCACCAGTACATATTAGTTATAATGGACTATGCCACCCGTTATCCAGAAGCGATCCCTCTCCGAAATACCTCGGCCAAAACCATAGCCAAAGAGCTATCTCTTGTGTTTAGCCGGGTGGGTATTTGTAAAGAACTGCTTACGGACCAAGGTACACCCTTTATGTCCCGGGTTATGAAGGAGCTGTGTAAATTATTCAAAGTGACGCAATTACGTACATCTGTGTATCACCCCCAAACCGATGGGCTGGTTGAAAGATTCAACAAAACCCTAAAACAAATGTTGAAGAAAGTGGTGGATAGAGATGGAAAGGATTGGGACTGTCTACTTCCTTATCTGATGTTTGCTATTAGGGAGGTGCCCCAATCCTCTACGGGATTCTCCCCCTTTGAGTTACTGTATGGGAGACACCCAAGAGGGCTGTTGGATATTGCCAAGGAAACTTGGGAAAGTGAGAGTTCTCCCCACAGGAGTGTGATTGAGCATGTCGCCCTGATGCAAGACCGAATTGCACAGGTAATGCCCATCGTGAAGGAACATTTGGCCCAAGCGCAGTTAGCACAGCAGAGAGTGTACAACCGTGGAGCCAAGACCCGTACCTTTTCCCCGGGGGATAGGATACTGGTACTTGTCCCTACGGTTGAAAGTAAATTCCTTGCCAAATGGCAAGGCCCCTACGAGATAATGGAAAAAGTGAGCGAAGTGAATTACAAGGTCAGACAACCAGGAAGGCGAAAGCCCGAACAGATCTATCACGTTAATCTGTTGAAAGCCTGGAGGGATAGAGAGTCCCTAGTCGCAGACACTTGGTCACCAGCTCAAACTGGTTGCGTGATTCCTGAGGTTGGAATAGCAGCCACCTTGTCACAACCCCAACAACAGGAGGTTAAGGAGTTTGTGCTTCGCAACAAGGAGGTATTCTCTGAGCTGCCGGGACAAACATCTGGGGTAGAGCATGACATCATTACCCCGCCCGGTGAAAGGGTGAAGTTAAAACCCTATCGGATCCCAGAGGCCCGATGGGAGGCAATACGGGAGGAAGTACAGAAAATGCTGAACTTAGGGGTGATAGAGGAGTCCCAAAGTGATTGGTCTAGTCCCATCGTGTTGGTGCCTAAACCGGATGGGAGCTGGCGATTTTGTAACGATTTTCGTCAGTTGAACAAAGTTACAAAATTTGACACCTACCCCATGCCACGTATAGATGAGTTGATCGACCGGCTGGGAACAGCCCGATACATGACGACTCTTGACCTCACAAAAGGGTATTGGCAAATCCCCCTGGCCAAGTCGGCCAAAGAGAAAACCGCATTTGTAACCCCAGACGGGGCGTTCCAATATAAAAGAATGCCGTTCGGGTTACAGAATGCGCCGGCCACATTCCAGCGGAAAATGGACCAGATGCTGAGGCCCCATCGGAAGTATGCTGCGGCTTACCTGGATGACGTAATTGTCCATAGCACAGATTGGGCCTCACATCTGCCAAAAGTGCAAGCAGTCCTGGACTCTGTTCGGGAAGCGGGGTTTACGGCTAACCCCAAGAAGTGTACCATTGGGCAGGAGGAGGCCAAATATCTTGGGTACACCATTGGGAGGGGAGTAATAAAACCCCAACTCAACAAAGTCGAGGCCATCCAGAGTTGGCCACGTCCCAACAGCAAGAAACAGGTACGAGCCTTTCTGGGAATCGCTGGGTATTATCGGCGATTCATTCCCCACTTTGCTTCTAAGGCTGTGCCCCTAACCAACCTGACGAAGGGGAAAGGGTCGGTCATGATTAAATGGACCCCCGAGGCTGAGGCAGCATTCCAATTCTTGAAACAAGCCTTATGTAGCCAGCCAGTGTTGTACTCACCCGACTTCTCTAAAGACTTTGTCGTACAAAGTGATGCGTCAGATGTGGGGTTAGGAGCAGTATTGTCCCAGGTCTGGAACGGGGAAGAGCACCCAGTCATTTACCTCAGCAGGAAGTTGAAGTCCCATGAGGTAAATTACGCCACCGTTGAAAAGGAGTGTTTAGCGGTGAAGTGGGCTCTAGATTCCCTTCGGTACTACCTGCTAGGTAGGCACTTTGACATGGTTACGGATCACGCTCCGTTAAAGTAGATGGCTCAAAACAAGGAAACAAATAGAAGAGTGAATAGGTGGTTCCTGGCCCTCCAGGAATTCAACTTCACAGTAAAGCATCGCCCTGGCGTTCAAATGGGGAATGTGGATGCTTTGTCTCGAGTACATGAATGCCTGATTGCTGGTGTTCCAACCCCGAGGTTAAAACAAGAGGGGGGGGGGTATGTGACAGCAGGAAGGTAAAGTCACCTGGTTGCATCCAGGGGGGTAGATATATTTCGCCCAGATTCAGGCTTTACGCCGACTTATACAACTAGGTGGAGAGTTGTATAAGCCCAGCTAAGGCTAGTGGGCTCATGGATGACTCATACCTCTAGGGAGAGTGCTGGGCGTCGTGCAGACAGGGAGTTGATGAGACCAGCTGAAGCTTGTCAGCTCATTTAGGCCTCTATAAGAACTCCCAGCTTCATTAGGGGTTAGCTCATGCCTGGAACCAGACCTGTGTGGACTGTCTAGGGAGAGTGAACCCCTGTGCGGTGAGACAAAGCCTGTGTGGCTATTTGCTTGGACATTTAAAACCAGGGACTTAGGGACTAGGACAGCCCTAGGCTGATCCCAGTTGTTAGTTAGGAAACCTGTATGTTTAGTCAGAGGTCAACTTGACCAGGATTTATTTTGTTTATGTTTCTTTTGCTTTGCTGTGTTTTGTCACTGTAAATAGAAAATAAACCGCACCTTTTTGATTTTGAAAACCACAACCTCCGTTTGCTGGGCCTGTTTTGTGTGGGGAGCCCATCCCGGGGGTCACACACACCCGCTGCCGAGGTAACCCCCTCACAGTAGGGAGAGTGTCAGTTTCTTTCACTGTGCTAATCCTTGTTTCTAGGGACAGGGAAGGACAGTGAGGGAAATTCTCCTTGTGCTATACTGTGCTAAAGCATTGATCATCAACCATCTTTAAAAAAACATTTTTTCTAGGGACAGAAAACTATAGGTAGGGAGAGTGTCAGTTTCTTTCACTGTGCTAATCCTTGTTTCTAGGGACAGGGAAGGACAGTGAGGGAAATTCTCCTTGTGCTATAGTGTGCTAAAGCATTGATCATCAACCATCTTTAAAAAAACATTTTTTCTAGGGACAGAAAACTATAGGTAGGGAGAGTGTCAGTTTCTTTCACTGTGCTAATCCTTGTTTCTAGGGACAGGGAAGGACAGTGAGGGAAATTCTCCTTGTGCTATACTGTGCTAAAGCATTGATCATCAACCATCTTTAAAAAAACATTTTTTCTAGGGACAGAAAACTATAGGTAGGGAGAGTGTCAGTTTCTTTCACTGTGCTAATCCTTGTTTCTAGGGACAGGGAAGGACAGTGAGGGAAATTCTCCTTGTGCTATAGTGTGCTAAAGCATTGATCATCAACCATCTTTAAAAAAACATTTTTTCTAGGGACAGAAAACTATAGGTAGGGAGAGTGTCAGTTTCTTTCACTGTGCTAATCCTTGTTTCTAGGGACAGGGAAGGACAGTGAGGGAAATTCTCCTTGTGCTATACTGTGCTAAAGCATTGATCATCAACCATCTTTAAAAAAACATTTTTTCTAGGGACAGAAAACTATAGGTAGGGAGAGTGTCAGTCTCTTTCACTGTGCTAATCCTTGTTTCTAGGGACAGGGAAGGACAGTGAGGGAAATTCTCCTTGTGCTATAGTGTGCTAAAGCATTGATCATCAACCATCTTTAAAAAAACATTTTTTCTAGGGACAGAAAACTATAGGTAGGGAGAGTGTCAGTGTGTTTTACTGTGCTAATCCTTGTTTCTAGGGACAGGGAAGGACAGTGAGGGAAATTCTCCTTGTGCTATAGTGTGCTAAAGCATTGATCATCAACCATCTTTAAAAAAACATTTTTTCTAGGGACAGAAAACTATAGGTAGGGAGAGTGTCAGTTTCTTTCACTGTGCTAATCCTTGTTTCTAGGGACAGGGAAGGACAGTGAGGGAAATTCTCCTTGTGCTATACTGTGCTAAAGCATTGATCATCAACCATCTTTAAAAAAACATTTTTTTCTAGGGACAGAAAACTATAGGTAGGGAGAGTGTCAGTTTCTTTCACTGTGCTAATCCTTGTTTCTAGGGACAGGGAAGGACAGTGAGGGAAATTCTCCTTGTGCTATAGTGTGCTAAAGCATTGATCATCAACCATCTTTAAAAAAAATTTTTTCTAGGGACAGAAAACTATAGGTAGGGAGAGAGTCAGTTTCTTTCACTGTGCTAATCCTTGTTTCTAGGGACAGGGAAGGACAGTGAGGGAAATTCTCCTTGTGCTATACTGTGCTAAAGCATTGATCATCAACCATCTTTAAAAAAAACATTTTTTCTAGGGACAGAAAACTATAGGTAGGGAGAGTGTCAGTTTCTTTCACTGTGCTAATCCTTGTTTCTAGGGACAGGGAAGGACAGTAAGGGAAATTCTCCTTGTGCTATAGTGTGCTAAAGCATTGATCATCAACCATCTTTAAAAAAACATTTTTTCTAGGGACAGAAAACTATAGGTAGGGAGAGTGTCAGTTTCTTTCACTGTGCTAATCCTTGTTTCTAGGGACAGGGAAGGACAGTGAGGGAAATTCTCCTTGTGCTATACTGTGCTAAAGCATTGATCATCAACCATCTTTAAAAAAACATTTTTTCTAGGGACAGAAAACTATAGGTAGGGAGAGTGTCAGTTTCTTTCACTGTGCTAATCCTTGTTTCTAGGGACAGGGAAGGACAGTGAGGGAAATTCTCCTTGTGCTATACTGTGCTAAAGCATTGATCATCAACCATCTTTAAAAAAACATTTTTTCTAGGGACAGAAAACTATAGGTAGGGAGAGTGTCAGTTTCTTTCACTGTGCTAATCCTTGTTTCTAGGGACAGGGAAGGACAGTGAGGGAAATTCTCCTTGTGCTATAGTGTGCTAAAGCTTTGATCATCAACCATCTTTAAAAAAACATTTTTTCTAGGGACAGAAAACTATAGGTAGGGAGAGTGTCAGTTTCTTTCACTGTGCTAATCCTTGTTTCTAGGGACAGGGAAGGACAGTGAGGGAAATTCTCCTTGTGCTATACTGTGCTAAAGCATTGATCATCAACCATCTTTAAAAAAACATTTTTTCTAGGGACAGAAAACTATAGGTAGGGAGAGTGTCAGTTTCTTTCACTGTGCTAATCCTTGTTTCTAGGGACAGGGAAGGACAGTGAGGGAAATTCTCCTTGTGCTATACTGTGCTAAAGCATTGATCATCAACCATCTTTAAAAAAACATTTTTTCTAGGGACAGAAAACTATAGGTAGGGAGAGTGTCAGTTTCTTTCACTGTGCTAATCCTTGTTTCTAGGGACAGGGAAGGACAGTGAGGGAAATTCTCCTTGTGCTATACTGTGCTAAAGCATTGATCATCAACCATCTTTAAAAAAACTTTTTTTCTAGGGACAGAAAACTATAGGTAGGGAGAGTGTCAGTTTCTTTCACTGTGCTAATCCTTGTTTCTAGGGACAGGGAAGGACAGTGAGGGAAATTCTCCTTGTGCTATACTGTGCTAAAGCATTGATCATCAACCATCTTTAAAAAAACATTTTTTCTAGGGACAGAAAACTATAGGTAGGGAGAGTGTCAGTTTCTTTCACTGTGCTAATCCTTGTTTCTAGGGACAGGGAAGGACAGTAAGGGAAATTCTCCTTGTGCTATAGTGTGCTAAAGCATTGATCATCAACCATCTTTAAAAAAACATTTTTTCTAGGGACAGAAAACTATAGGTAGGGAGAGAGTCAGTTTCTTTCACTGTGCTAATCCTTGTTTCTAGGGACAGGGAAGGACAGTGAGGGAAATTCTCCTTGTGCTATACTGTGCTAAAGCATTGATCATCAACCATCTTTAAAAAAAACATTTTTTCTAGGGACAGAAAACTATAGGTAGGGAGAGTGTCAGTTTCTTTCACTGTGCTAATCCTTGTTTCTAGGGACAGGGAAGGACAGTGAGGGAAATTCTCCTTGTGCTATAGTGTGCTAAAGCATTGATCATCACTCATCTTTAAAAAAACATTTTTTCTAGGGACAGAAAACTATAGGTAGGGAGAGTGTCAGTTTCTTTCACTGTGCTAATCCTTGTTTCTAGGGACAGGGAAGGACAGTGAGGGAAATTCTCCTTGTGCTATACTGTGCTAAAGCATTGATCATCAACCATCTTTAAAAAAACATTTTTTCTAGGGACAGAAAACTATAGGTAGGGAGAGTGTCAGTTTCTTTCACTGTGCTAATCCTTGTTTCTAGGGACAGGGAAGGACAGTGAGGGAAATTCTCCTTGTGCTATACTGTGCTAAAGCATTGATCATCAACCATCTTTAAAAAAACATTTTTTCTAGGGACAGAAAACTATAGGTAGGGAGAGTGTCAGTTTCTTTCACTGTGCTAATCCTTGTTTCTAGGGACAGGGAAGGACAGTGAGGGAAATTCTCCTTGTGCTATAGTGTGCTAAAGCATTGATCATCAACCATCTTTAAAAAAACATTTTTTCTAGGGACAGAAAACTATAGGTAGGGAGAGTGTCAGTTTCTTTCACTGTGCTAATCCTTGTTTCTAGGGACAGGGAAGGACAGTGAGGGAAATTCTCCTTGTGCTATACTGTGCTAAAGCATTGATCATCAACCATCTTTAAAAAAACATTTTTTCTAGGGACAGAAAACTATAGGTAGGGAGAGTGTCAGTTTCTTTCACTGTGCTAATCCTTGTTTCTAGGGACAGGGAAGGACAGTGAGGGAAATTCTCCTTGTGCTATACTGTGCTAAAGCATTGATCATCAACCATCTTTAAAAAAACATTTTTTCTAGGGACAGAAAACTATAGGTAGGGAGAGTGTCAGTTTCTTTCACTGTGCTAATCCTTGTTTCTAGGGACAGGGAAGGACAGTGAGGGAAATTCTCCTTGTGCTATACTGTGCTAAAGCATTGATCATCAACCATCTTTAAAAAAAACATTTTTTCTAGGGACAGAAAACTATAGGTAGGGAGAGTGTCAGTTTCTTTCACTGTGCTAATCCTTGTTTCTAGGGACAGGGAAGGACAGTGAGGGAAATTCTCCTTGTGCTATACTGTGCTAAAGCATTGATCATCAACCATCTTTAAAAAAACATTTTTTCTAGGGACAGAAAACTATAGGTAGGGAGAGTGTCAGTTTCTTTCACTGTGCTAATCCTTGTTTCTAGGGACAGGGAAGGACAGTGAGGGAAATTCTCCTTGTGCTATAGTGTGCTAAAGCATTGATCATCAACCATCTTTAAAAAAACATTTTTTCTAGGGACAGAAAACTATAGGTAGGGAGAGTGTCAGTTTCTTTCACTGTGCTAATCCTTGTTTCTAGGGACAGGGAAGGACAGTGAGGGAAATTCTCCTTGTGCTATACTGTGCTAAAGCATTGATCATCAACCATCTTTAAAAAAACATTTTTTCTAG
This sequence comes from Rana muscosa, assembly GCA_029206835.1. Taxonomy (NCBI): domain Eukaryota; kingdom Metazoa; phylum Chordata; class Amphibia; order Anura; family Ranidae; genus Rana; species Rana muscosa. Next base: position 51,916,151 of record JARGYO010000094.1, on the reverse strand, counting down.
GGACAGAAAACTATAGGTAGGGAGAGTGTCAGTTTCTTTCACTGTGCTAATCCTTGTTTCTAGGGACAGGGAAGGACAGTGAGGGAAATTCTCCTTGTGCTATACTGTGCTAAAGCATTGATCATCAACCATCTTTAAAAAAACATTTTTTCTAGGGACAGAAAACTATAGGTAGGGAGAGTGTCAGTTTCTTTCACTGTGCTAATCCTTGTTTCTAGGGACAGGGAAGGACAGTGAGGGAAATTCTCCTTGTGCTATCCTGTGCTAAAGCATTGATCATCAACCCTCTTTAAAAAAACATTTTTTCTAGGGACAGAAAACTATAGGTAGGGAGAGTGTCAGTTTCTTTCACTGTGCTAATCCTTGTTTCTAGGGACAGGGAAGGACAGTGAGGGAAATTCTCCTTGTGCTATACTGTGCTAAAGCATTGATCATCAACCATCTTTAAAAAAACATTTTTTCTAGGGACAGAAAACTATAGGTAGGGAGAGTGTCAGTTTCTTTCACTGTGCTAATCCTTGTTTCTAGGGACAGGGAAGGACAGTGAGGGAAATTCTCCTTGTGCTATAGTGTGCTAAAGCATTGATCATCAACCATCTTTAAAAAAACATTTTTTCTAGGGACAGAAAACTATAGGTAGGGAGAGTGTCAGTTTCTTTCACTGTGCTAATCCTTGTTTCTAGGGACAGGGAAGGACAGTGAGGGAAATTCTCCTTGTGCTATACTGTGCTAAAGCATTGATCATCAACCATCTTTAAAAAAACATTTTTTCTAGGGACAGAAAACTATAGGTAGGGAGAGTGTCAGTTTCTTTCACTGTGCTAATCCTTGTTTCTAGGGACAGGGAAGGACAGTGAGGGAAATTCTCCTTGTGCTATAGTGTGCTAAAGCATTGATCATCAACCATCTTTAAAAAAACATTTTTTCTAGGGACAGAAAACTATAGGTAGGGAGAGTGTCAGTTTCTTTCACTGTGCTAATCCTTGTTTCTAGGGACAGGGAAGGACAGTGAGGGAAATTCTCCTTGTGCTATACTGTGCTAAAGCATTGATCATCAACCATCTTTAAAAAAACATTTTTTCTAGGGACAGAAAACTATAGGTAGGGAGAGTGTCAGTTTCTTTCACTGTGCTAATCCTTGTTTCTAGGGACAGGGAAGGACAGTGAGGGAAATTCTCCTTGTGCTATACTGTGCTAAAGCATTGATCATCAACCATCTTTAAAAAAACATTTTTTCTAGTGTGAGGGGGTTAACTCGGTAGCGGGTGTGTGTGACCCCCTGGTTGGGCTCCCCACACAAAAACAGGGCCAGCAGACGGAGGTTGTGGTTTTCAAAATCAAAAGGTGCGGTTTATTTCTCTATGTACAGTGACAAAAACACAGCAAAGCCAAAAAGAAACATAAACAAAATAAATCCTGGTCAGCTTGACCTCTGACTAAACATGCAGGTTTCCTAACTAACAACTGGGATCAGCCTGGTGCTGTCCTAGTCCCTAAGTCCCTGGTTTAGTCAATGTCCAAACAAATAGCCACACAGGCTTTTTCTCACCGCACAGGGGTTCACTCTCCCTAGACAGTCCACACAGGTCTGGTTCCAGGCATGAGCTAACACCTAATGAATCTGGGAGTTCTTATAGAGGCCTAAATGAGCTGACAAGCTTCAGCTGGTCTCATCAACTCCCTGTCTGTACGACGCCCCACACTCTCCCTAGAGGTATGAGTCATCCATGAGCCCACTAGCCTTAGCTGGGCTTATACAACTCTCCACCTAGTTGTATAAGTCGGCGTAAAGCCTGAATCTGGGCGAAATATATCTACCCCCCTGGATGCAACCAGGTGACTTTACCTTCCTGCTGTCACATACCCCCCCCTCTTGTTTTAACCTCGGGGTTGGAACACCAGCAATCAGGCATTCATGTACTCGAGACAAAGCATCCACATTCCCCATTTGAACGCCAGGGCGATGCTTTACTGTGAAGTTGAATTCCTGGAGGGCCAGGAACCACCTATTCACTCTTCTATTTGTTTCCTTGTTTTGAGCCATCCACTTTAACGGAGCGTGATCCGTAACCATGTCAAAGTGCCTACCTAGCAGGTAGTACCGAAGGGAATCTAGAGCCCACTTCACCGCTAAACACTCCTTTTCAACCGTGGCGTAATTTACCTCATGGGACTTCAATTTCCTGCTGAGGTAAATGACTGGGTGCTCTTCCCCGTTCCAGACCTGGGACAATACTGCTCCTAACCCCACATCTGACGCATCACTTTGTACGACAAAGTCTTTAGAGAAGTCGGGTGAGTACAACACTGGCTGGCTACATAAGGCTTGTTTCAAGAATTGGAATGCTGCCTCAGCCTCGGGGGTCCATTTAATCATGACCGACCCTTTCCCTTTCGTCAGGTTGGTTAGGGGCACAGCCTTAGAAGCAAAGTGGGGAATGAAGCGCCGATAATAACCCGCGATTCCCAGAAAGGCCCGTACCTGCTTCTTGCTGTTGGGACGTGGCCAACTCTGGATGGCCTCGACTTTGTTGAGTTGGGGTTTTATCACTCCCCTGCCAATGGTGTACCCAAGATATTTGGCCTCCTCCTGCCCAATGGTACACTTCTTGGGGTTAGCCGTAAACCCCGCTTCCCGGATAGAGTCTAGGACTGCTTGCACTTTTGGCAGATGTGAGGCCCAATCTGTGCTATGGACAATTACGTCATCCAGGTAAGCCGCAGCATACTTCCGATGGGGCCTCAGTATCTGGTCCATTTTCCGCTGGAATGTGGCCGGCGCATTCTGTAACCCGAACGGCATTCTCTTATATTGGAACGCCCCGTCTGGGGTTACAAATGCGGTTTTCTCTTTGGCCGACTTGGCCAGGGGAATTTGCCAATACCCTTTTGTGAGGTCAAGAGTCGTCATGTATCGGGCTGTTCCCAGCCGGTCGATCAACTCATCTATACGTGGCATGGGGTAGGTGTCAAATTTTGTAACTTTGTTCAACTGACGAAAATCGTTACAAAATCGCCAGCTCCCATCCGGTTTAGGCACCAACACAATGGGACTAGACCAATCACTTTGGGACTCCTCTATCACCCCTAAGTTCAGCATTTTCTGTACTTCCTCCCGTATTGCCTCCCGTCGGGCCTCTGGGATCCGATAGGGTTTTAACTTCACCCTTTCACCGGGCGGGGTAATAATATCATGCTCTACCCCAGATGTTTGTCCCGGCAGCTCAGAGAACACCTCCTTGTTGCGAAGCACAAACTCCTTAACCTCCTGTTGTTGGGGTTGTGACAAGGTGGCTGCTATTCCAACCTCCGGAATCACGCAACCAGTTTGAGCTGGTGACCAAGTTTCTGCGACTAGGGACTCTCTATCCCTCCAGGCTTTCAACAGATTAACGTGATATATCTGTTCGGGCTTTCGCCTTCCTGGTTGTCTGACCTTGTAATTCACTTCGCTCACTTTTTCCATTATCTCGTAGGGGCCTTGCCATTTGGCAAGGAATTTACTTTCAACCGTAGGGACAAGTACCAATATCCTATCCCCCGGGGAAAAGGTACGGGTCTTGGCTCCACGGTTGTACACTCTCTGCTGTGCCAACTGCGCTTGGGCCAAATGTTCCTTCACGATGGGCATTACCTGTGCAATTCGATCTTGCATCAGGGCGACATGCTCAATCACACTCCTGTGGGGAGAACTCTCACTTTCCCAAGTTTCCTTGGCAATATCCAACAGCCCTCTTGGGTGTCTCCCATACAGTAACTCAAAGGGGGAGAATCCCGTAGAGGATTGGGGCACCTCCCTAATAGCAAACATCAAATAAGGAAGTAGACAGTCCCAATCCCTTCCATCTCTATCCACCACTTTCTTCAACATTTGTTTTAGGGTTTTGTTGAATCTTTCAACCAGCCCATCGGTTTGGGGGTGATACACAGATGTACGCAATTGCGTCACTTTGAACAATTTACACAGCTCTTTCATAACCCGGGATATAAAGGGTGTACCTTGGTCCGTAAGCAGTTCTTTACAAATACCCACCCGGCTAAAAACAAGAGATAGCTCTTTGGCTATGGTTTTGGCCGAGGTATTTCTGAGAGGGATCGCTTCTGGATAACGGGTGGCATAGTCCATTATAACCAATATGTACTGGTGCCCCCTAGCGGACTTGATTATAGGACCTACCAAATCCATTGCGATTCTCTCAAACGGGACCTCAATGATGGGTAGAGGGACCAGCGGGCTACGGAAATGTGGCATCGGGGCCGACCTCTGACACACAGGGCAGGAGGAACAATAATTTTCTATGTCCTTCATCACCCCAGGCCAATAGAATCTCTGTAATACCCTCTCTTGGGTTTTCTCTGTCCCCAGATGACCTCCAAGAATGTGCCCATGGGCCAACTCCAACACCAACTTCCTGTAAGGTTTGGGCACCACAAGCTGCTCAACGGTTTCTTCTGCCCTTTTTGCCACCCGATACAGTAGGTCCTTCTCTACGCTGAAGTATGGGTAAGTGCAGGTATCATCTGGGTTCACTAACTCGCCATCTATTTCCACTACGTTTTCCCGTGCCTTTATTAGGGCGGGGTCTTTTAACTGTTCTGTGGCAAAATTTTCCCTGTGAACCTCCAGATCAGAAAACTCCACAGACGGTAGGTTTTCGTCTGAGGAGGTGGGCTCCTCTCCAGTTTCTTGAGTCTCCCCTGCCAATACTGACAAGGGAAATTCTGGAGAGTCCTCACCACTCTCAGAGGAGTTCTGGCTATCACATTCCTGGTACATAGGGGCACCAGTGGGGGGCTCAGGATCATCCCACAGTTCCCAGAACTTCGGAAAATCCCTTCCCACAATGGCATCATGCGGTAATTGAGATACTAACCCCACTGGATGAGAGAGGGTACCTTTGGGGGTCTCGAAACACACTGTAGTCACTGGATACTCTCGGGTGTCCCCATGCACACAAATAACAGCTACCTTGCTATTCCCAGAGACCTCTGTTTTAACTAATTCAGCCTTTATCAGGGTCACAAGGCTACCTGAATCCAGTAATACCACAACATTTCTACCATTAATACACATTTTGCATAAATGTTTCTCAGTTCCCCGAATGGCAGTGCATGCGACTGTCGCACACAGCGACTGACGTCGGTCCGTCAGAAAGTCACATTGCATGGGTTCCTCCACAACCGGGCAATTTGCTGCAATATGTCCCGCTTGCCGGCAGCGGTAGCAAACAATCCATTTGGCTGCCTCTTGAGCCCCTGACTTCCCAGGCTGTTCTCGCCAAACTTTGGGTAGAGCTCCCACCCTCTCACTCTCTCCACCCTCACCCCTTGGAATCCTCTTATCCGCCCCTGGGGATGGTCTGGTCTTAGGGTGGAAAGTCCGAGTGTCTCTGGAAGAGGCCGTCAGGTTCTCTGTAGCCAAGTATTTCTCCACACGATCCACAAGACCACCGGCCGTCTCTGGGTCTCCATGGCTTACCCACTTTTGGATGGCAGTAGGAAGAGCTCTCAAAAACCGATCCATTACAACACGTTCCACAATCTCTGGTGCGGACAAAGTCTCTGGCTGTAGCCACTTCCTGCTCAGGTGAATGAGATCATACATTTGAGACCTGGGGGGTTTTCCAAGCTGGAAAGTCCAGTTATGCACACGCTGAGCCCGGACAGCCAGGGTGACACCCAGCCTTGCCAATATTTCAGCTTTTAGCATCACATAGTCTTTTGCTTGGTCAGGCTCTAGGTCATAGTAAGCCTTCTGCGATTCACCAGTTAACAGAGGAGCCACCAGTCCAGCCCACTGCTCCTCAGGCCACTTTTCTCTTTCAGCAGTCCTTTCAAATGTGGTCAAAAATACCTCTGGATCATCCTCTCCAGTCATTTTTGTCAATAAACGACTCACCCCAAAGGACGCGGTATTAGTGGGACGGCTTTCCTCACTGGTCTGCGGACGTTGCTGCATTACTGCTTCCATTTGTTGTAGTCTCTGCTCTTGCTTCTGTAACAGGTCTATGAAGCGGGCCTCAGATTGCTGCTGGGCTTGTTGCTGAGCTTCCAGACTCTGTTGGTGAGTTTGCTGCTGGGCTGCAAGGCTCCTTTGCAAACCTGCATTTGTCTGCTGTTGATTGGCATTTGCTAGAGCCAGCTGTTTCAGTATCTCCTCCATGCTGGCTTAAAAAAACTGCCACTGGTTCTCCACCAACTGTGAGGGGGTTAACTCGGTAGCGGGTGTGTGTGACCCCCTGGTTGGGCTCCCCACACAAAAACAGGGCCAGCAGACGGAGGTTGTGGTTTTCAAAATCAAAAGGTGCGGTTTATTTCTCTATGTACAGTGACAAAAACACAGCAAAGCCAAAAAGAAACATAAACAAAATAAATCCTGGTCAGCTTGACCTCTGACTAAACATGCAGGTTTCCTAACTAACAACTGGGATCAGCCTGGTGCTGTCCTAGTCCCTAAGTCCCTGGTTTAGTCAATGTCCAAACAAATAGCCACACAGGCTTTTTCTCACCGCACAGGGGTTCACTCTCCCTAGACAGTCCACACAGGTCTGGTTCCAGGCATGAGCTAACACCTAATGAATCTGGGAGTTCTTATAGAGGCCTAAATGAGCTGACAAGCTTCAGCTGGTCTCATCAACTCCCTGTCTGTACGACGCCCCACACTCTCCCTAGAGGTATGAGTCATCCATGAGCCCACTAGCCTTAGCTGGGCTTATACAACTCTCCACCTAGTTGTATAAGTCGGCGTAAAGCCTGAATCTGGGCGAAATATATCTACCCCCCTGGATGCAACCAGGTGACTTTACCTTCCTGCTGTCACACTAGGGACAGAGAACTATAGGTAGGGAGAGTGTCAGTTTCTTTCACTGTGCTAATCCTTGTTTCTAGGGACAGGGAAGGACAGTGAGGGAAATTCTCCTTGTGCTATACTGTGCTAAAGCATTGATCATCAACCATCTTTAAAAAAAACATTTTTTCTAGGGACAGAAAACTATAGGTAGGGAGAGTGTCAGTTTCTTTCACTGTGCTAATCCTTGTTTCTAGGGACAGGGAAGGACAGTGAGGGAAATTCTCCTTGTGCTATACTGTGCTAAAGCATTGATCATCAACCATCTTTAAAAAAACATTTTTTCTAGGGACAGAAAACTATAGGTAGGGAGAGTGTCAGTTTCTTTCACTGTGCTAATCCTTGTTTCTAGGGACAGGGAAGGACAGTGAGGGAAATTCTCCTTGTGCTATAGTGTGCTAAAGCATTGATCATCAACCATCTTTAAAAAAACATTTTTTCTAGGGACAGAAAACTATAGGTAGGGAGAGTGTCAGTTTCTTTCACTGTGCTAATCCTTGTTTCTAGGGACAGGGAAGGACAGTGAGGGAAATTCTCCTTGTGCTATACTGTGCTAAAGCATTGATCATCAACCATCTTTAAAAAAACATTTTTTCTAGGGACAGAAAACTATAGGTAGGGAGAGTGTCAGTTTCTTTCACTGTGCTAATCCTTGTTTCTAGGGACAGGGAAGGACAGTGAGGGAAATTCTCCTTGTGCTATACTGTGCTAAAGCATTGATCATCAACCATCTTTAAAAAAACATTTTTTTTAGGGACAGAAAACTATAGGTAGGGAGAGTGTCAGTTTCTTTCACTGTGCTAATCCTTGTTTCTAGGGACAGGGAAGGACAGTGAGGGAAATTCTCCTTGTGCTATCCTGTGCTAAAGCATTGATCATCAACCATCTTTAAAAAAACATTTTTTCTAGGGACAGAAAACTATAGGTAGGGAGAGTGTCAGTTTCTTTCACTGTGCTAATCCTTGTTTCTAGGGACAGGGAAGGACAGTGAGGGAAATTCTCCTTGTGCTATACTGTGCTAAAGCATTGATCATCAACCATCTTTAAAAAAACATTTTTTCTAGGGACAGAAAACTATAGGTAGGGAGAGTGTCAGTTTCTTTCACTGTGCTAATCCTTGTTTCTAGGGACAGGGAAGGACAGTGAGGGAAATTCTCCTTGTGCTATAGTGTGCTAAAGCATTGATCATCAACCATCTTTAAAAAAACATTTTTTCTAGGGACAGAAAACTATAGGTAGGGAGAGTGTCAGTTTCTTTCACTGTGCTAATCCTTGTTTCTAGGGACAGGGAAGGACAGTGAGGGAAATTCTCCTTGTGCTATACTGTGCTAAAGCATTGATCATCAACCATCTTTAAAAAAACATTTTTTCTAGGGACAGAAAACTATAGGTAGTGTGACAGCAGGAAGGTAAAGTCACCTGGTTGCATCCAGGGGGGTAGATATATTTCGCCCAGATTCAGGCTTTACGCCGACTTATACAACTAGGTGGAGAGTTGTATAAGGCTAGTGGGCTCATGGATGACTCATACCTCTAGGGAGAGTGTGGGGCGTCGTGCAGACAGAGATGAGGAGACCAGCTGAACCTTGTCAGCTCATTTAGGCCTCTATAAGAACTCCCAGCTTCATTAGATGTTAGCTCATGCCTGGAACCAGACCTGTGTGGACTGTCTAGGGAGAGTGAACCCCTGTGCGGTGAGACAAAGCCTGTGTGGCTATTTGCTTGGACATTTAAAACCAGGGACTTAGGAACTAGGACAGCACTAGGCTGATCCCAGTTGTTAGTTAGGAAACCTGTATGTTTAGTCAGAGGTCAACTTGACCAGGATTTATTTTGTTTATGTTTCTTTTGGCTTTGCTGTGTTTTGTCACTGTAAATAGAAAATAAACCGCACCTTTTTTGATTTTGAAAACCACAACCTCCGTTTGCTGGGCCTGTTTTTTGTGTGGGGAGCCCATCCCGGAAGTCACACACACCCGCTGACGAGCTAACCCCCTCACAGTTGGTGGAGAACCAGTGGCAGTTTTTTTTTAAGCCAGCATGGAGGAGATACTGAAGCAGCTGGCTCTAGCAAATGCCAATCAACAGCAGACAAATGCAGGTTTGCAAAAGAGCCTTGCAGCTCATCAACAGAGCCTTGCAGCTCAACAACAGAACTTCGCAGCCCAGCAGCAAGCTCATCAACAGAGCCTTGCAGCCCAGCAGCAAGCTCACCAACAGAGTCTGGAAGCTCAGCAACAAGCCCAGCAGCAATCTGAGGCCCGCTTCATAGACCTGTTACAGAAGCAAGAGCAGAGACTACAACAAATGGAAGCAGTAATGCAGCAACGTCCGCAGACCAGTGAGGAAAGCCGTCCCACTAATACCGCGTCCTTTGGGGTGAGTCGTTTATTGACAAAAATGACTGGAGAGGATGATCCAGAGGTATTTTTGACCACATTTGAAAGGACTGCTGAAAGAGAAAAGTGGCCTGAGGAGCAGTGGGCTGGACTGGTGGCTCCTCTGTTAACTGGTGAATCGCAGAAGGCTTACTATGACCTAGAGCCTGACCAAGCAAAAGACTATGTGATGCTAAAAGCTGAGATATTGGCAAGGCTGGGTGTCACCCAGACTGTCCGGGCTCAGCGTGTGCATAACTGGACTTTCCAGCTTGGAAAACCCCCCAGGTCTCAAATGTATGATCTCATTCACCTGAGCAGAAAGTGGCTACAGCCAGAGACTTTGTCCGCACCAAAGATTGTGGAACGTGTTGTAATGGATCGGTTTTTGAGAGCTCTTCCTACTGCCATCCAAAAGTGGGTAAGCCATGGAGACCCAGAGACGGCCGATGGTCTTGTGGATCGTGTGGAGAAATACTTGGCTACAGAGAACCTGACGGCCTCTTCCAGAGACACTCGGACTTTCCACCCTAAGACCAGACCATCCCCAGGGGCGGATAAGAGGATTCCAAGGGGTAAGGGTGGAGAGAGTGAGAGGGTGGGAGCTCTACCCCAAGTTTGGCGAGAACAGCCTGGGAAATCAGCGGCTCAAGAGGCGGCAAGAAGGATCGTTTGCTACCGCTGCCGGCAAGCGGGACATATTGCAGCCAATTGCCCGGTTGTGGAGGAACCCATGCAGTGTGACTTTCTGACGGGCAGACGTCAGTCGCTGTGTGCGACAGTCGCATGCACTGCCATTCGAGGAACTGAGAAACATTTATGCAAAATGTGTGTTAATGGTAGAAATGTTGTGGTATTGCTGGATTCAGGTAGCCTTGTGACCCTGATAAAGGCTGAGTTAGTTAAAACAGAGGTCTCTGGGAATAGCAAGGTAGCTGTTATTTGTGTGCATGGGGACACCCGAGAGTATCCAGTGACTACAGTGTGTTTCGAGACCCCCAAAGGTACCCTCTCTCATCCAGTGGGCTTAGTATCTCAGTTACCGTATGACGCCATTGTGGGAAGGGATTTTCCGAAGTTCTGGGAACTGTGGGATGATCCTGAGCCCCCCACTGGTGCCCCTATGTACCAGGAATGTGATAGCCAGAACTCCCCTGAGAGTGGTGAGGACTCTCCGGAATTTCCCTTATCAGTATTGGCAGGGGAGACTCAAGAAACTGGAGAGGAGCCCACCTCCTCAGACGAAAACCTACCGTCTGTGGAGTTTTCTGATCTTGAGGTTCACAGGGAAAACTTTGCCACAGAACAGTTGAAAGACCCCGCCCTAATAAAGGCACGGGAAAACGTAGTGAAAATAGATGGCGAGTTAGTGAACCCAGATAATACCTGCACTTACCCATACTTCAGCGTAGAGAAGGACCTACTGTATCGGGTGGCAAAAAGGGCAGAAGAAACCGTTGAGCAGCTTGTGGTGCCCAAACCTTACAGGAAGTTGGTGTTGGAGTTGGCCCATGGGCACATTCTTGGAGGTCATCTGGGGACAGAGAAAACCCGAGAGAGGGTATTACAGAGATTCTATTGGCCGGGGGTGATGAAGGACATAGAAAATTATTGTTCCTCCTGCCCTGTGTGTCAGAGGTCGGCCCCGATGCCACATTTCCGTAGCCCGCTGGTCCCTCTACCCATCATTGAGGTCCCGTTTGAGAGGATCGCCATGGATTTGGTAGGTCCTATAATCAAGTCCGCTAGGGGGCACCAGTACATATTAGTTATAATGGACTATGCCACCCGTTATCCAGAAGCGATCCCTCTCCGAAATACCTCGGCCAAAACCATAGCCAAAGAGCTATCTCTTGTGTTTAGCCGGGTGGGTATTTGTAAAGAACTGCTTACGGACCAAGGTACACCCTTTATGTCCCGGGTTATGAAGGAGCTGTGTAAATTGTTCAAAGTGACGCAATTACGTACATCTGTGTATCACCCCCAAACCGATGGGCTGGTTGAAAGATTCAACAAAACCCTAAAACAAATGTTGAAGAAAGTGGTGGATAGAGATGGAAAGGATTGGGACTGTCTACTTCCTTATCTGATGTTTGCTATTAGGGAGGTGCCCCAATCCTCTACGGGATTCTCCCCCTTTGAGTTACTGTATGGGAGACACCCAAGAGGGCTGTTGGATATTGCCAAGGAAACTTGGGAAAGTGAGAGTTCTCCCCACAGGAGTGTGATTGAGCATGTCGCCCTGATGCAAGACCGAATTGCACAGGTAATGCCCATCGTGAAGGAACATTTGGCCCAAGCGCAGTTAGCACAGCAGAGAGTGTACAACCGTGGAGCCAAGACCCGTACATTTTCCCCGGGGGATAGGATACTGGTACTTGTCCCTACGGTTGAAAGTAAATTCCTTGCCAAATGGCAAGGCCCCTACGAGATAATGGAAAAAGTGAGCGAAGTGAATTACAAGGTCAGACAACCAGGAAGGCGAAAGCCCGAACAGATCTATCACGTTAATCTGTTGAAAGCCTGGAGGGATAGAGAGTCCCTAGTCGCAGACACTTGGTCACCAGCTCAAACTGGTTGCGTGATTCCTGAGGTTGGAATAGCAGCCACCTTGTCACAACCCCAACAACAGGAGGTTAAGGAGTTTGTGCTTCGCAACAAGGAGGTATTCTCTGAGCTGCCGGGACAAACATCTGGGGTAGAGCATGACATCATTACCCCGCCCGGTGAAAGGGTGAAGTTAAAACCCTATCGGATCCCAGAGGCCCGACGGGAGGCAATACGGGAGGAAGTACAGAAAATGCTGAACTTAGGGGTGATAGAGGAGTCCCAAAGTGATTGGTCTAGTCCCATCGTGTTGGTGCCTAAACCGGATGGGAGCTGGCGATTTTGTAACGATTTTCGTCAGTTGAACAAAGTTACAAAATTTGACACCTACCCCATGCCACGTATAGATGAGTTGATCGACCGGCTGGGAACAGCCCGATACATGACGACTCTTGACCTCACAAAAGGGTATTGGCAAATCCCCCTGGCCAAGTCGGCCAAAGAGAAAACCGCATTTGTAACCCCAGACGGGGCGTTCCAATATAAAAGAATGCCGTTCGGGTTACAGAATGCGCCGGCCACATTCCAGCGGAAAATGGACCAGATGCTGAGGCCCCATCGGAAGTATGCTGCGGCTTACCTGGATGACGTAATTGTCCATAGCACAGATTGGGCCTCACATCTGCCAAAAGTGCAAGCAGTCCTGGACTCTGTTCGGGAAGCGGGGTTTACGGCTAACCCCAAGAAGTGTACCATTGGGCAGGAGGAGGCCAAATATCTTGGGTACACCATTGGGAGGGGAGTAATAAAACCCCAACTCAACAAAGTCGAGGCCATCCAGAGTTGGCCACGTCCCAACAGCAAGAAGCAGGTACGAGCCTTTCTGGGAATCTCTGGGTATTATCGGCGATTCATTCCCCACTTTGCTTCTAAGGCTGTGCCCCTAACCAACCTAACGAAGGGGAAAGGGTCGGTCATGATTAAATGGACCCCCGAGGCTGAGGCAGCATTCCAATTCTTGAAACAAGCCTTATGTAGCCAGTCAGTGTTGTACTCACCCGACTTCTCTAAAGACTTTGTCGTACAAAGTGATGCGTCAGATGTGGGGTTAGGAGCAGTATTGTCCCAGGTCTGGAATGGGGAAGAGCACCCAGTCATTTACCTCAGCAGGAAGTTGAAGTCCCATGAGGTAAATTACGCCACCGTTGAAAAGGAGTGTTTAGCGGTGAAGTGGGCTCTAGATTCCCTTCGGTACTACCTGCTAGGTAGGCACTTTGACATGGTTACGGATCACGCTCCGTTAAAGTGGATGGCTCAAAACAAGGAAACAAATAGAAGAGTGAATAGGTGGTTCCTGGCCCTCCAGGAATTCAACTTCACAGTAAAGCATCGCCCTGGCGTTCAAATGGGGAATGTGGATGCTTTGTCTCGAGTACATGAATGCCTGATTGCTGGTGTTCCAACCCCGAGGTTAAAACAAGAGGGGGGGTATGTGACAGCAGGAAGGTAAAGTCACCTGGTTGCATCCAGGGGGGTAGATATATTTCGCCCAGATTCAGGCTTTACGCCGACTTATACAACTAGGTGGAGAGTTGTATAAGGCTAGTGGGCTCATGGATGACTCATACCTCTAGGGAGAGTGTGGGGCGTCGTGCAGACAGAGATGAGGAGACCAGCTGAACCTTGTCAGCTCATTTAGGCCTCTATAAGAACTCCCAGCTTCATTAGATGTTAGCTCATGCCTGGAACCAGACCTGTGTGGACTGTCTAGGGAGAGTGAACCCCTGTGCGGTGAGACAAAGCCTGTGTGGCTATTTGCTTGGACATTTAAAACCAGGGACTTAGGAACTAGGACAGCACTAGGCTGATCCCAGTTGTTAGTTAGGAAACCTGTATGTTTAGTCAGAGGTCAACTTGACCAGGATTTATTTTGTTTATGTTTCTTTTGGCTTTGCTGTGTTTTGTCACTGTAAATAGAAAATAAACCGCACCTTTTTTGATTTTGAAAACCACAACCTCCGTTTGCTGGGCCTGTTTTTTGTGTGGGGAGCCCATCCCGGAAGTCACACACACCCGCTGACGAGCTAACCCCCTCACAGTAGGGAGAGTGTCAGTTTCTTTCACTGTGCTAATCCTTGTTTCTAGGGACAGGGAAGGACAGTGAGGGAAATTCTCCTTGTGCTATACTGTGCTAAAGCATTGATCATCAACCATCTTTAAAAAAACATTTTTCTAGGGACAGAAAACTATAGGTAGGGAGAGTGTCAGTTTCTTTCACTGTGCTAATCCTTGTTTCTAGGGACAGGGAAGGACAGTGAGGGGAATTCTCCTTGTGCTATACTGTGCTAAAGCATTCCTCATCAACCATCTTTGAAATCCTTGTTTTTTGGACAGTCAGGGAAATTGTCGTTGTGCTATTATGTGCGAAAGCAATCATCCTCAACCATATTTAGAAATCCTTAAGTAAAGGGACAGAGAAGGACACCTGAAGGTAGCCCTTATTGCTTTTTTCCCATCTCCCTGCAGGCCATCTATTAGAATGTCTGGAAGGCAAACAAGGAGAGGCAGACAGTCAGGAGGCAATAAAAGAGGGCAAGCAGGCTCTGTGTCTGGGGGCAACAGTGCTGGTCGTGGACGCGGTGCATTGTCATCAGCACATGGCCATGGGACACGCTTGTCCTTCTTTTCGGCAGCTGGACATGTTGAGCCACATCATGCCGAAGACTTGGTAGAGTGGATGACCAAGCCCTCCTCCTCCTCCTCATCCTCTCTCACCCAGGCTCAGGGTACTGGCAAAGCAGCTGCCAAAGCGTCCTCTTCCCTGGTATCAATGTCAGACTCATCATCAGTCACTCCTTCCCTAGACCCACCATGTCCTCCTCCTGCGGAGTCCCCCGAACTGTTTGAGCACAGTGTTGGGTACATGCTCCAGGAGGATGCCCAGCGTTTCGAAGGGTTTGATGATGAAACCCAGCTACAGGAAGGCAGTAGCGTGAGAGCAGACAGAGGGGATGCTCAAGAAGGACACCAATCTGGCAGTCATGTTCCAGCAGCTGCAGCATACTGCCAGATTGGCTCCAGTGATGAGGAGGGAGGGGATGATGAGGTCACTGACTCCACGTGGGTGCCTAATAGGAGAGAGGAGGAGGAGGAGGATGAGGAGGAGGCACATCTCCAACGAGGCAGGATGCCCTTTGGTGGCCAGCGTAAGGGCAGTACACCGACGGAATCACACCGCAGAGCTCCGCCTGTGCAGGGCGCTGCCTCTGCCCGTCATTCAAAAAGTTCTTTGGTGTGGGCCTTTTTTGAGGCTAGTGCATCAGATCGCACAGCTGCTGTTTGCAACATATGTCTCAAGCGTATATCGCGTGGCCAAAACATCAGCCGCTTGGGTACCACATGCCTGACCAGACATATG
Organism: Rana muscosa; assembly: GCA_029206835.1. NCBI lineage: Eukaryota > Metazoa > Chordata > Amphibia > Anura > Ranidae > Rana > Rana muscosa. The sequence continues at coordinate 51,900,961 of JARGYO010000094.1, read as the reverse complement.
TTGACCTGCCATGTAGCTCGTTGGCAAGCCTACCTCAAAGACCCACACCAAAGAACAAAGCGGACCTCTCCTTGCACCGCATCAGCTGGGATCTCCAACCCCACTATAACTTCAGTCCTCTCTGAAACATGCACTGAGAGGAATGAATGTGTAGAATTAGGTGTGTCACAGCCAAGTACTTGCGGCCACTCTGCTAGCAGTACACCGACGTCCGATTCTAGCAGGCAAATTTCCCTGCCCCAGCTGCTGGACCGTCGAAAGATGTTCACTCCCAGCCATCCACATGCCCAGCGGTTGAATGCTAGCTTGGCTAAATTGCTAGCGCTTCAACTGCTGCCTTTTCAGTTGGTAGACTCGGCCCCCTTCCGTGAGTTTGTGCAATGTGCGGTTCCTCAGTGGCAGGTTCCCAAACGCCACTTTTTCTCACGGAAGGCTATTCCGGCTCTCTACCGGCATGTGGAAGGCAATGTCTTGGCCTCGCTGGACAGGGCGGTCAGCGGTAAGGTGCATATTACCGCTGACTCATGGTCCAGCAGGCATGGACAGGGACGTTACCTTTCTTTCACGGCCCATTGGGTCACTCTTTTGGCAGCTGGGAAGGATGCAGGACAAGGTGCAGTAGTGTTGGAGGTTGTTCCACCGCCACGCCTCCAAAATGCTACTACTGGTTGTGACACACCTCTCTCCTCCACCCCCTCCTCTTCTTCTTCCTCCATGGCCTCTTCCTGTGCTTTGTCCTCTGAACCAGCGGTGCTCCGTAGCCGTTCAAGGGGCTACGCAAGTACGCAGGCAAAAAGATGCCATGCCGTGCTTGCGCTGGTGTGTTTGGGGGACAGAAGCCACACTGGGGCAGAGGTCCTGTCTGCTCTGCAGGGCCAGGCCGAGAGGTGGTTGACGCCACGCCAGCTTAAGCCAGGAATGGTGGTTTGCGACAATGGCACCAACCTCCTCTCCGCCCTCCGACAGGGACAACTGACCCATGTGCCCTGTGTGGCTCACGTCCTTAACCTGGTGGTGCAGCGGTTCTTGGGCAGGTACCCGGGCTTACAGGATGTCCTGAGGCAGGCCAGGAAAGTCTGTGTGCATTTCCGCAGATCTTATAATGCCAGTGCTCGCCTGGCTGAGCTGCAAAAGGAGTTGAACCTGCCCAAGAACCGCCTTATATGTGACATGCCCACCAGGTGGAACTCAACGTTGGCCATGCTGCAGCGGCTGCACACGCAGCAGAGGGCCATCAATGAGTACCTGTGCGACTACGGCACCAGGACAGGGTCAGGGGAGCTTGTTTTTTTTTCTCCACGCCAGTGGGGCATGATCAGGGATGCATGCACTGTCCTGGCACCATTTGAGGAGGCCACGAGGATGGTGAGCAGTGACAGTGCATGCATCAGTGACACTGTACCTCTTGTCCACCTGTTGGAGCACACGCTGCGTGGAATAATGGACAGGGCACTTGAGGCAGAACAGAGGCAGGAAGAGGAGGACTTCCTTGCCTCTCAAGGCCCCCTTTACCCAGACAGTGTTCCTTCTGTCCCACCCATCGCACAGGAAGAGGAGGAGGAGGAGGAGGAGGATTGTGTCAGCATGGAGGTGGAGGCTGGCACTCAGCATCATCAGCAGCAGTCTTTTAGGGATGATTTACAGTCCCAAGAAACCAGTGGACTTGTACGTGGCTGGGAGGAGGTGGCTGCGGATCATGTCGTCCTTAGTGACCCAGAGGACTCCGGACCGAATGCCTCAGCTAACCTACGCTGCATGGCCTCCCTGATCCTGCAAAGTCTGCGGAAGGATCCTCGTATTCTTCGGATCAAGGAGCGGGACCATTACTGGCTGGCCACTCTCCTTGATCCACGGTACAAGGGTAAGGTTGCGGACCTTATGTTACCGTCGCAGAGGGAGCAGAGGATGAGACAACTCCGGGAGGCCTTGCAGAAAGGTCTGTGCAACGCGTTCCCAGAGACTGGGAGGTTACAAACTCCTGGTCCTGGACAACGAGTTGCTGAGGCTTCGGCCAGTCAAAGAAGGAGCAGTGGGGAAGGTGGCCGTCTGACCGATGCGTTCAGACAATTCTTTAGTCCGCAGCCCCAAAGTATGATCGGTTCCAGCAACCATCGCCAGCGTCTGATAAACATGGTGCAGGAATATCTAGGGGCAAGGTCAGACTTGGACACCTTCCCCACCGAAAATCCTCTGGCTTACTGGGTCTTGAGGATGGATCACTGGCCAGAGCTTGCACAGTATGCAATTGAGCTACTGGCCTGTCCTGCATCCAGCGTTCTTTCGGAACGCACATTCAGTGCTGCTGGAGGATTTGTCACGGATCACAGGGTGCGCCTGTCCACCGACTCGGTTGATCGACTGACTTTCATCAAGATGAACCAGTCTTGGATCACCACCAGCTACCACACACCTGATGCTGATATAACAGACTAATTGATTTTAACATGTCACATCCCTTCAAGACTGATGCTGATGCTGAGTGCTGTGCTGTTATGTTGACTGGCTATCCTCCTCCTCCGAGTCCTCAATGATACGATTGATGATGATAGCTTGGAAGATCATTTTTGTTTATGGGTGCCGCCACCAGTGGCTAAGGCCCAATTTTTCAGCCCCTGTTTAACAGGGGCGTGTAATTACAATTTTTGAAGCAATACTTTGCAACAGGGCTCATTGCTGTGCTCCAAGTACAGTATCTGTGAGGGGTTGGAGTGTTGTGCCACCAGTGCCTAAGGCCCAATTTTTCAGCCCCTGTTTAACAGGGGCGTGTCATTACAATTTTTGAAGCAATACTTTGCAACAGGGCTCATTGCTGTGCTCCAAGTACAGTATCTGTGAGGGGTTGCAGTGTTGTGCCACCAGTGCCTAAGGCCCATTTTTCAGCCCCTGTTCAACAGGGGCATGTAATTACAATTCTTGATCTAATAATTCACAGCAGGGCCCATTGCTGCACCCACCAAGAGTAACTCTGAGGGCTTACAGTGTTGTGGCAACGCCACCACCACCACCACCACGAAAGGCCCAATTTTTCAGCCCCTGTTCAAAAGGGGCATGTAATTACAATTCTTGATCTAATAATTCACAGCAGGGCCCATTCCTGCACCCACCAAGAGTAACTCTGAGGGCTTACAGTGTTGTGGCAACACCACCACCACCACCACGAAAGGCCCAATTTTTCAGCCCCTGTTCAACAGGGGCATGCAATTACAATTCTTGATCTAATAATTCACAGCAGGGCCCATTGCTGCACCCACCAAGAGTAACTGTCAGGGCTTACAGTGTTGTGGCACCAGCACCACCATCAAAGGCCCAATTTTTACTACCACTGTTCAACAATTATATGTAATTACAATTCCTGATATAATAGTTGACAGCAGGGCGTTCCAGCACCAACCAAGAGTAACTGTGAGTGCTTACAGTGTTGTGCCAACACCAACAACTAAGGGGGCTATTTCTGCAGAGTATATACGGCAGGTCCCTACTTTCAAACATCCAACTTACAAACGACTCCTACTTGCAAACGCAAGAAGACAACAGGAAGTGAGAGGAAATCTACCCCTAGGAAGGAAAATTCTCTCCTGTAAGAATTAATATGGGAGAAAGGTGTCTCCTCTGTACTGATGCTTTATCACCAATCCTTGTTTCAAGAAAAACACCACATTTCAAAAACAGTTTTCATTGGGACGGAAAGTGAGGTGAAATGTTCTGAACAGGGGCACAGACAGCAAAACAAATGTTACAGGGGTGATAATCCTTACCTATGTTTTCCAAAAAGTTTAAAAATAGATTTTTGGGCTGGAGCTACACTTAAACAATGTACCTGTTCAAAATCACAAACACATTCTACATAAGAACAAACCTACAGTCCCTGTCTTGTATGCACCGCCTGTATACGGCTGTTCAGAGTATATAGGGCCTTTTTTATTTTGTGTGCGGTGTTCCCCTTAATATCCATACAAGACCCAAAGGGGCTGGTAATGGGCTGGGGTAGGGGGGGGGGGGGTCATGGGGTAGCTATGCCATTTTTCTTAAAGATTTTCATCCATATTACCGGGACCAGACATTACATTAAAGCCGCAAGCAGTTTTAAATGGCTTTTTTTTCCTTTAGAAGTGTCATTTTGTGCAGGGACAGTTCTAAACACGGGAAACACGTGGCACTTCACAGGCATACTTTAGACACCCCCCAGGTACGATATTTAAAGGAATATTTGACTTTTTTTTTTTCACTTTATGCATCATTAAAATGACTGCTCCCGAAAAACGACCGTTTTTAAAACTTCTTTTTGCATTGATACATGTCCCCTGGTGCAGAACCCGGGTTCCCAAACCCTTTTTAGGACAATAACATGCATAATAGTCATTATAATTAGCACTTTAGAATTCGAACGTTCGCATCCATTGTATTTAATAGGGTTCTAATGTTCGTACGAACTTTCGGTCCGTTCGCGGGTTCTGGTGCGAACCGAACCCGGGGGTGTTCGGCTCATCACTACTGCAGAGTGCTCTGGACGGAGGTCTGAGGAGGCCTGTAATGCTGCACAGTGCTCTGGACGGAGGTCTGAGGAGGCCTGTAATGCTGCACAGTGCTCTGGACGGAGGTCTGAGAAGACCTGTAATGCTGCACAGTGCTCTGAACGGAGGTCTGAGGAGGCCTGTAATGCTGCACAGTGCTCTGGACGGAGGTCTGAGGAGGCCTGTAATGCTGCACAGTGCTCTGGACGGAGGTCTGAGGAGGCCTGTAATGCTGCACAGTGCTCTGGACGGAGGTCTGAGGAGGCCTGTAATGCTGCACAGTGCTCTGGACGGAGGTCTGAGGAGGCCTGTAATGCTGCACAGTGCTCTGGACAGAGGTCTGAGGAGGCCTGTAATGCACACAGTGCTCTGGACGGTGGTCTGAGGAGGCTTTTAATACACACACAGTGCTCTGAACAGTTGTCTGAGGAGGCATGTAATACACACAGTGCTCTGAACAGTGGTCTGAGGAGGCATGTAATACACACAGTGCTCTGATGAGGCCTGTAATGCAAAGTGAGTGCTCTGAACGGTGGTCTGAGGAGTCTGGTAATGCACAGTGCTCTGGACGGAGGTCTGAGGAGACCTGTAATGCTGCACAGTGCTCTGGACAGAGGTCTGAGGAGGCCTGTAATGCTGCACAGTGCTCTGGACGGAGGTCTGAGGAGACCTGTGATGCTGCACAGTGCTCTGGACGGAGGTCTGAGGAGACCTGTAATGCTGCACAGTGCTCTGGACGGAGGTTTGAGGAGACCTGTAATGCTGCACAGTGCTCTGGATGGAGGTCTGAGGAGGCCTGTAATGCTGCACAGTGCTCTGGACGGAGGTCTGAGGAGGCCTGTAATGCTGCACAGTGCTCTGGACGGAGGTCTGAGGAGACTTGTAATGCTGCACAGTGCTCTGGACGGAGGTCTGAGGAGACCTGTAATGCTGCACAGTGCTCTGGACGGAGGTCTGAGGAGACCTGTAATGCTGCACAGTGCTCTAGACGGAGGTCTGAGGAGACCTGTAATGCTGCACAGTGCTCTGGACGGAGGTGTGAGGAGGCCTGTAATGCTGCACAGTGCTCTGGACGGAGGTCTGAGGAGACCTGTAATGCTGCACAGTGCTCTGGACGGAGGTCTGAGAAGACCTGTAATGCTGCACAGTGCTCTGGATGGAGGTCTGAGGAGGCCTGTAATGCTGCACAGTGCTCTGGATGGAGGTCTGAGGAGGCCTGCAATGCACACAGTGCTCTGGACAGTGGTCTGAGGAGGCCTGCAATGCACACAGTGCTCTGAGGAGGCCTGCAATGCACACAGTGCTCTGGTCAGTGGTTTGAGGAGGCTTTTAATGCACACAGTGCTCTGAACTGTGGTCTGAGAAGGCCTGTAATGCACACAGTGCTCTGGACGGAGGTCTGAGGAGGCCTGTAATGCTGCACAGTGCTCTGGACAGAGGTCTGAGGAGGCCTGTAATGCACTCAGTGCTCTGGACGGTGGTCTGAGGAGGCTTTTAATACACACACAGTGCTCTGAACAGTGGTCTGAGGAGGCATGTAATACACACAGTGCTCTGATGAGGCCTGTAATGCAAAGTGAGTGCTCTGAACGGTGGTCTGAGGAGTCTGGTAATGCACAGTGCTCTGGACGGAGGTCTGAGGAGACCTGTAATGCTGCACAGTGCTCTGGACGGAGGTCTGAGGAGGCCTGTAATGCTGCACAGTGCTCTGGACGGAGGTCTGAGGAGACCTGTAATGCTGCACAGTGCTCTGGACGGAGGTCTGAGGAGACCTGTAATGCTGCACAGTGCTCTGGACGGAGGTCTGAGGAGACCTGTAATGCTGCACAGTGCTCTGGATGGAGGTCTGAGGAGACCTGTAATGCTGCACAGTGCTCTGGACGGAGGTCTGAGGAGACCTGTAATGCTACACAGTGCTCTGGACGGAGGTCTGAGGAGACCTGTAATGCTGCACAGTGCTCTGGACAGAGGTCTGAGGAGACCTGTAATGCTGCACAGTGCTCTGGACGGAGGTCTGAGGAGACCTGTAATGCTGCACAGTGCTCTGGACGGAGGTCTGAGGAGACCTGTAATGCTGCACAGTGCTCTGGACAGAGGTCTGAGGAGACCTGTAATGCTGCACAGTGCTCTGGACGGAGGTCTGAGAAGACCTGTAATGCTGCACAGTGCTCTGGACGAAGGTCTGAGGAGGCCTGTAATGCTGCACAGTGCTCTGGACGGAGGTCTGAGGAGGCCTGTAATGCTGCACAGTGCTCTGGACGGAGGTCTGAGAAGACCTGTAATGCTGCACAGTGCTCTGGACGGAGGACTGAGGAGGCCTGCAATGCACACAGTGCTCTGGACAGTGGTCTGAGGAGGCCTGCAATGCACACAGTGCTCTGAGGAGGCCTGCAATGCACACAGTGCTCTGGTCAGTGGTTTGAGGAGGCTTTTAATGCACACAGTGCTCTGAACTGTGGTCTGAGAAGGCCTGTAATGCACACAGTGCTCTGGACGGAGGTCTGAGGAGGCCTGTAATGCTGCACAGTGCTCTGGACAGAGGTCTGAGGAGGCCTGTAATGCACACAGTGCTCTGGACGGTGGTCTGAGGAGGCTTTTAATACACACACAGTGCTCTGAACAGTGGTCTGAGGAGGCATGTAATACACACAGTGCTCTGATGAGGCCTGTAATGCAAAGTGAGTGCTCTGAACGGTGGTCTGAGGAGTCTGGTAATGCACAGCGCTCTGGACGTTGGTCTGAGGAGGCCTGCAATGCACACAGTGCTCTGGACAGTGGTCTGAGGAGGCCTGCAATGCACACAGTGCTCTGAGGAGGCCTGCAATGCACACAGTGCTCTGGTCAGTGGTTTGAGGAGGCTTTTAATGCACACAGTGCTCTGAACTGTGGTCTGAGAAGGCCTGTAATGCACACAGTGCTCTGGACGGAGGTCTGAGGAGGCCTGTAATGCTGCACAGTGCTCTGGACGGTGGTCTGAGGAGGCTTTTAATACACACACAGTGCTCTGAACAGTGGTCTGAGGAGGCATGTAATACACACAGTGCTCTGAACAGTGGTCTGAGGAGGCATGTAATACACACAGTGCTCTGATGAGGCCTGTAATGCAAAGTGAGTGCTCTGAACGGTGGTCTGAGGAGTCTGGTAATGCACAATGCTCTGGACGGAGGTCTGAGGAGACCTGTAATGCTGCACAGTGCTCTGGACAGAGGTCTGAGGAGGCCTGTAATGCTGCACAGTGCTCTGGACGGAGGTCTGAGGAGACCTGTAATGCTGCACAGTGCTCTGGACGGAGGTCTGAGGAGACCTGTAATGCTGCACAGTGCTCTGGACGGAGGTCTGAGGAGACCTGTAATGCTGCACAGTGCTCTGGACGGAGGTCTGAGGAGGCCTGTAATGCTGCACAGTGCTCTGGACGGAGGTCTGAGGAGGCCTGTAATGCTGCACAGTGCTCTGGACGGAGGTCTGAGGAGACTTGTAATGCTGCACAGTGCTCTGGACGGAGGTCTGAGGAGACCTGTAATGCTGCACAGTGCTCTGGACGGAGGTCTGAGGAGACCTGTAATGCTGCACAGTGCTCTAGACGGAGGTCTGAGGAGACCTGTAATGCTGCACAGTGCTCTGGACGGAGGTCTGAGGAGGCCTGTAATGCTGCACAGTGCTCTGGACGGAGGTCTGAGAAGACCTGTAATGCTGCACAGTGCTCTGGACGGAGGTCTGAGGAGGCCTGTAATGCTGCACAGTGCTCTGGACGTTGGTCTGAGGAGGCCTGCAATGCACACAGTGCTCTGGACAGTGGTCTGAGGAGGCCTGCAATGCACACAGTGCTCTGAGGAGGCCTGCAATGCACACAGTGCTCTGGTCAGTGGTTTGAGGAGGCTTTTAATGCACACAGTGCTCTGAACTGTGGTCTGAGAAGGCCTGTAATGCACACAGTGCTCTGGACGGAGGTCTGAGGAGGCCTGTAATGCTGCACAGTGCTCTGGACAGAGGTCTGAGGAGGCCTGTAATGCACACAGTGCTCTGGACGGTGGTCTGAGGAGGCTTTTAATACACACACAGTGCTCTGAACAGTGGTCTGAGGAGGCATGTAATACACACAGTGCTCTGATGAGGCCTGTAATGCAAAGTGAGTGCTCTGAACGGTGGTCTGAGGAGTCTGGTAATGCACAGCGCTCTGGACGTTGGTCTGAGGAGGCCTGCAATGCACACAGTGCTCTGGACAGTGGTCTGAGGAGGCCTGCAATGCACACAGTGCTCTGAGGAGGCCTGCAATGTACACAGTGCTCTGGTCAGTGGTTTGAGGAGGCTTTTAATGCACACAGTGCTCTGAACTGTGGTCTGAGAAGGCCTGTAATGCACACAGTGCTCTGGACGGAGGTCTGAGGAGGCCTGTAATGCTGCACAGTGCTCTGGATGGTGGTCTGAGGAGGCTTTTAATACACACACAGTGCTCTGAACAGTGGTCTGAGGAGGCATGTAATACACACAGTGCTCTGAACAGTGGTCTGAGGAGGCATGTAATACACACAGTGCTCTGATGAGGCCTGTAATGCAAAGTGAGTGCTCTGAACGGTGGTCTGAGGAGTCTGGTAATGCACAATGCTCTGGACGGAGGTCTGAGGAGACCTGTAATGCTGCACAGTGCTCTGGACAGAGGTCTGAGGAGGCCTGTAATGCTGCACAGTGCTCTGGACGGAGGTCTGAGGAGACCTGTAATGCTGCACAGTGCTGTGGACGGAGGTCTGAGGAGACCTGTAATGCTGCACAGTGCTCTGGACGGAGGTCTGAGGAGACCTGTAATGCTGCACAGTGCTCTGGACGGAGGTCTGAGGAGGCCTGTAATGCTGCACAGTGCTCTGGACGGAGGTCTGAGGAGGCCTGTAATGCTGCACAGTGCTCTGGACGGAGGTCTGAGGAGACTTGTAATGCTGCACAGTGCTCTGGACGGAGGTCTGAGGAGACCTGTAATGCTGCACAGTGCTCTGGACGGAGGTCTGAGGAGACCTGTAATGCTGCACAGTGCTCTAGGCGGAGGTCTGAGGAGACCTGTAATGCTGCACAGTGCTCTGGACGGAGGTGTGAGGAGGCCTGTAATGCTGCACAGTGCTCTGGACGGAGGTCTGAGGAGACCTGTAATGCTGCACAGTGCTCTGGACAGAGGTCTGAGAAGACCTGTAATGCTGCACAGTGCTCTGGACGGAGGTCTGAGGAGGCCTGTAATGCTGCACAGTGCTCTGGATGGAGGTCTGAGGAGGCCTGCAATGCACACAGTGCTCTGGACAGTGGTCTGAGGAGGCCTGCAATGCACACAGTGCTCTGAGGAGGCCTGCAATGCACACAGTGCTCTGGTCAGTGGTTTGAGGAGGCTTTTAATGCACACATTGCTCTGAACTGTGGTCTTAGAAGGCCTGTAATGCACACAGTGCTCTGGACGGAGGTCTGAGGAGGCCTGTAATGCTGCACAGTGCTCTGGACAGAGGTCTGAGGAGGCCTGTAATGCACACAGTGCTCTGGACGGTGGTCTGAGGAGGCTTTTAATACACACACAGTGCTCTGAACAGTGGTCTGAGGAGGCATGTAATACACACAGTGCTCTGATGAGGCCTGTAATACAAAGTGAGTGCTCTGAACGGTGGTCTGAGGAGTCTGGTAATGCACAGCGCTCTGGACGTTGGTCTGAGGAGGCCTGCAATGCACACAGTGCTCTGGACAGTGGTCTGAGGAGGCCTGCAATGCACACAGTGCTCTGAGGAGGCCTGCAATGTACACAGTGCTCTGGTCAGTGGTTTGAGGAGGCTTTTAATGCACACAGTGCTCTGAACTGTGGTCTGAGAAGGCCTGTAATGCACACAGTGCTCTGGACGGAGGTCTGAGGAGGCCTGTAATGCTGCACAGTGCTCTGGACGGTGGTCTGAGGAGGCTTTTAATACACACACAGTGCTCTGAACAGTGGTCTGAGGAGGCATGTAATACACACAGTGCTCTGAACAGTGGTCTGAGGAGGCATGTAATACACACAGTGCTCTGATGAGGCCTGTAATGCAAAGTGAGTGCTCTGAACGGTGGTCTGAGGAGTCTGGTAATGCACAATGCTCTGGACGGAGGTCTGAGGAGACCTGTAATGCTGCACAGTGCTCTGGACAGAGGTCTGAGGAGGCCTGTAATGCTGCACAGTGCTCTGGACGGAGGTCTGAGGAGACCTGTAATGCTGCACAGTGCTCTGGACGGAGGTCTGAGGAGACCTGTAATGCTGCACAGTGCTCTGGACGGAGGTCTGAGGAGACCTGTAATGCTGCACAGTGCTCTGGACGGAGGTCTGAGGAGGCCTGTAATGCTGCACAGTGCTCTGGACGGAGGTCTGAGGAGGCCTGTAATGCTGCACAGTGCTCTGGACGGAGGCCTGAGGAGACTTGTAATGCTGCACAGTGCTCTGGACGGAGGTCTGAGGAGACCTGTAATGCTGCACAGTGCTCTGGACGGAGGTCTGAGGAGACCTGTAATGCTGCACAGTGCTCTAGACGGAGGTCTGAGGAGACCTGTAATGCTGCACAGTGCTCTGGACGGAGGTCTGAGGAGGCCTGTAATGCTGCACAGTGCTCTGGACGGAGGTCTGAGAAGACCTGTAATGCTGCACAGTGCTCTGGACGGAGGTCTGAGGAGGCCTGTAATGCTGCACAGTGCTCTGGACGTTGGTCTGAGGAGGCCTGCAATGCACACAGTGCTCTGGACAGTGGTCTGAGGAGGCCTGCAATGCACACAGTGCTCTGAGGAGGCCTGCAATGCACACAGTGCTCTGGTCAGTGGTTTGAGGAGGCTTTTAATGCACACAGTGCTCTGAACTGTGGTCTGAGAAGGCCTGTAATGCACACAGTGCTCTGGACGGAGGTCTGAGGAGGCCTGTAATGCTGCACAGTGCTCTGGACAGAGGTCTGAGGAGGCCTGTAATGCACACAGTGCTCTGGACGGTGGTCTGAGGAGGCTTTTAATACACACACAGTGCTCTGAACAGTGGTCTGAGGAGGCATGTAATACACACAGTGCTCTGATGAGGCCTGTAATGCAAAGTGAGTGCTCTGAACGGTGGTCTGAGGAGTCTGGTAATGCACAGCGCTCTGGACGTTGGTCTGAGGAGGCCTGCAATGCACACAGTGCTCTGGACAGTGGTCTGAGGAGGCCTGCAATGCACACAGTGCTCTGAGGAGGCCTGCAATGTACACAGTGCTCTGGTCAGTGGTTTGAGGAGGCTTTTAATGCACACAGTGCTCTGAACTGTGGTCTGAGAAGGCCTGTAATGCACACAGTGCTCTGGACGGAGGTCTGAGGAGGCCTGTAATGCTGCACAGTGCTCTGGACGGTGGTCTGAGGAGGCTTTTAATACACACACAGTGCTCTGAACAGTGGTCTGAGGAGGCATGTAATACACACAGTGCTCTGAACAGTGGTCTGAGGAGGCATGTAATACACACAGTGCTCTGATGAGGCCTGTAATGCAAAGTGAGTGCTCTGAACGGTGGTCTGAGGAGTCTGGTAATGCACAATGCTCTGGACGGAGGTCTGAGGAGACCTGTAATGCTGCACAGTGCTCTGGACAGAGGTCTGAGGAGGCCTGTAATGCTGCACAGTGCTCTGGACGGAGGTCTGAGGAGACCTGTAATGCTGCACAGTGCTCTGGACGGAGGTCTGAGGAGACCTGTAATGCTGCACAGTGCTCTGGACGGAGGTCTGAGGAGACCTGTAATGCTGCACAGTGCTCTGGACGGAGGTCTGAGGAGGCCTGTAATGCTGCACAGTGCTCTGGACGGAGGTCTGAGGAGGCCTGTAATGCTGCACAGTGCTCTGGACGGAGGTCTGAGGAGACTTGTAATGCTGCACAGTGCTCTGGACGGAGGTCTGAGGAGACCTGTAATGCTGCACAGTGCTCTGGACGGAGGTCTGAGGAGACCTGTAATGCTGCACAGTGCTCTAGACGGAGGTCTGAGGAGACCTGTAATGCTGCACAGTGCTCTGGACGGAGGTGTGAGGAGGCCTGTAATGCTGCACAGTGCTCTGGACGGAGGTCTGAGGAGACCTGTAATGCTGCATAGTGCTCTGGACGGAGGTCTGAGAAGACCTGTAATGCTGCACAGTGCTCTGGACGGAGGTCTGAGGAGGCCTGTAATGCTGCACAGTGCTCTGGATGGAGGTCTGAGGAGGCATGCAATGCACACAGTGCTCTGGACAGTGGTCTGAGGAGGCCTGCAATGCACACAGTGCTCTGAGGAGGCCTGCAATGCACACAGTGCTCTGGTCAGTGGTTTGAGGAGGCTTTTAATGCACACAGTGCTCTGAACTGTGGTCTTAGAAGGCCTATAATGCACACAGTGCTCTGGACGGAGGTCTGAGGAGGCCTGTAATGCTGCACAGTGCTCTGGACAGAGGTCTGAGGAGGCCTGTAATGCACACAGTGCTCTGGACGGTGGTCTGAGGAGGCTTTTAATACACACACAGTGCTCTGAACAGTGGTCTGAGGAGGCATGTAATACACACAGTGCTCTGATGAGGCCTGTAATGCAAAGTGAGTGCTCTGAACGGTGGTCTGAGGAGTCTGGTAATGCACAGTGCTCTGGACGGAGGTCTGAGGAGACCTGTAATGCTGCACAGTGCTCTGGACGGAGGTCTGAGGAGGCCTGTAATGCTGCACAGTGCTCTGGACGGAGGTCTGAGGAGACCTGTAATGCTGCACAGTGCTCTGGACGGAGGTCTGAGGAGACCTGTAATGCTGCACAGTGCTCTGGACGGAGGTCTGAGGAGACCTGTAATGCTGCACAGTGCTCTGGACGGAGGTCTGAGGAGGCCTGTAATTCTGCACAGTGCTCTGGACGGAGGTCTGAGGAGGCCTGTAATGCTGCACAGTGCTCTGGACGGAGGTCTGAGGAGGCCTGTAATGCACACAGTGCTCTGGACGGAGGTCTGAGAAGACCTGTAATGCTGCACAGTGCTCTGGACGGAGGTCTGAGGAGGCCTGTAATGCAGACAGTGCTCTGGACGGAGGTCTGAGAAGACCTGTAATGCTGCACAGTGCTCTGGACAGAGGTCTGAGGAGGCCTGTAATGCTGCACAGTGCTCTGGACGGAGGTCTAAGGAGGCCTGTAATGCTGCACAGTGCTCTGGACGGAGGTCTGAGGAGACCTGTAATGCTGCACAGTGCTCTGGATGGAGGTCTGAGGAGACCTGTAATGCTGCACAGTGCTCTGGACGGAGGTCTGAGGAGACCTGTAATGCTGCACAGTGCTCTGGACGGAGGTCTGAGGAGACCTGTAATGCTGCACAGTGCTCTGGACGGAGGTCTGAGAAGACCTGTAATGCTGCACAGTGCTCTGGACGGAGGTCTGAGGAGGCCTGTAATGCTGCACAGTGCTCTGGATGGAGGTCTGAGGATGCCTGTAATGCACACAGTGCTCTGGACGGAGGTCTGAGAAGACCTGTAATGCTGCACAGTGCTCTGGACGGAGGTCTGAGGAGGCCTGTAATGCTGCACAGTGCTCTGGATGGAGGTCTGAGAAGACCTGTAATGCTGCACAGTGCTCTGGACGGAGGTCTGAGGAGGCCTGTAATGCTGCACAGTGCTCTGGATGGAGGTCTGAGGAGGCCTGTAATGCACACAGTGCTCTGGACGGAGGTCTGAGAAGACCTGTAATGCTGCACAGTGCTCTGAACGGAGGTCTGAGGAGGCCTGTAATGCTGCACAGTGCTCTAGACGGAGGTCTGAGGAGGCCTGCAATGCTGCACAGTGCTCTGGACGGAGGTCTGAGGAGGCCTGTAATGCTGCACAGTGCTCTGGACGGAGGTCTGAGGAGGCCTGTAATGCTGCACAGTGCTCTGGACGGAGGTCTGAGGAGGCCTGTAATGCTGCACAGTGCTCTGGACGGAGGTCTGAGGAGGCCTGTAATGCTGCACAGTGCTCTGGACAGAGGTCTGAGAAGACCTGTAATGCACACCGTGCTCTGGACGGAGGTCTGAGGAGGCCTGTAATGCTGCACAGTGCTCTGGATGGAGGTCTGAGGAGGCCTGTAATGCACACAGTGCTCTGGACGGAGGTCTGAGAAGACCTGTAATGCTGCACAGTGCTCTGGACGGAGGTCTGAGGAGGCCTGTAATGCTGCACAGTGCTCTGGACGGAGGTCTGAAGAGGCCTGTAATGCTGCACAGTGCTCTGGACGGAGGTCTGAGGAGGCCTGTAATGCACACAGTGCTCTGGACGGAGGTCTGAGAAGACCTGTAATGCTGCACAGTGCTCTGAACGGAGGTCTGAGGAGGCCTGTAATGCTGCAGAGTGCTCTGGACGGAGGTCTGAGGAGGCCTGTAATGCTGCATAGTGCTCTGGACGTAGGTCTGAGGAGGCCTGTAATGCTGCACAGTGCTCTGGACGGAGGTCTGAGGAGGCCTGTAATGCTGCACAGTGGTATGAACGGAGGTCTGAGGAGGCCTGTAATGCTGCAGAGTGCTCTGGACGGAGGTCTGAAGAGGCCTGTAATGCTGCACAGTGCTCTGGACGGAGGTCTGAGGAGGCCTGTAATGCTGCACAGTGCTCTGGACGGAGGTCTGAGGAGGCCTGTAATGCACACAGTGCTCTGGACGGAGGTCTGAGAAGACCTGTAATGCTGCACAGTGCTCTGAACGGAGGTCTGAGGAGGCCTGTAATGCTGCACAGTGCTCTGGACGGAGGTCTGAGGAGGCCTGTAATGCTGCACAGTGCTCTGGACGGAGGTCTGAGGAGGCCTGTAATGCTGCACAGTGCTCTGGACGGAGGTCTGAGGAGGCCTGTAATGCTGCACAGTGCTCTGGACGGAGGTCTTAGGAGGCCTGTAATGCTGCACAGTGCTCTGGACGGAGGTCTGAGAAGACCTGTAATGCTGCACAGTGCTCTGGACGGAGGTCTGAGGAGGCTTGTAATGCTGCACAGTGCTCTGGATGGAGGTCTGAGGAGGCCTGTAATGCACACAGTGCTCTGGACGGAGGTCTGAGAAGACCTTTAATGCTGCACAGTGCTCTGGACGGAGGTCTGAGGAGGCCTGTAATGCTGCACAGTGCTCTGGACGGAGGTCTGAGGAGGCCTGTAATGCTGCACAGTGCTCTGGACGGAGGTCTGAGAAGACCTGTAATGCTGCACAGTGCTCTGGACGGAGGTCTGAGGAGGCCTGTAATGCTGCACAGTGCTCTGGATGGAGGTCTGAGGAGGCCTGTAATGCACACAGTGCTCTGGACGGAGGTCTGAGAAGACCTTTAATGCTGCACAGTGCTCTATACGGAGGTCTGAGGAGGCCTGTAATGCTGCACAGTGCTCTGGACGGAGGTCTGAGGAGGCCTGTAATGCTGCACAGTGCTCTGGACAGAGGTCTGAGGAGGCCTGTAATGCACACAGTGCTCTGGACGGAGGTCTGAGGAGGCCTGTAGTGCTGCACAGTGCTCTGGACGGAGGTCTGAGGAGACCTGTAATGCTTCACAGTGCTCTGGACAGAGGTCTGAGGAGACCTGTAATGCTGCACAGTGCTCTGGACGGAGGTCTGAGGAGGCCTGTAATGCTGCACAGTGCTCTGGATGGAGGTCTGAAGAGACCTGTAATGCTGCACAGTGCTCCGGACGGAGGTCTGAAGAGACCTGTAATGCTGCACAGTGCTCTGGACGGAGGTCTGAGGAGGCCTGTAATGCTGCACAGTGCTCTGGACGGAGGTCTGAGGAGGCCTGTAATACACACAGTGCTCTGGACGGAGGTCTGAGGAGGCCTGTAATACACACAGTGCTCTGGATGGAGGTCTGAGGAGGCCTGTAATGCACACAGTGCTCTGGACGGAGGTCTGAGGAGGCCTGCAATGCACACAGTGCTCTGGACGGAGGTCTGAGGAGGCCTGTAATGCTGCACAGTGCTCTGGACGGAGGTCTGAGGAGGCCTGTAATGCTGCACAGTGCTCTGGACGGAGGTCTGAGGAGGCCTGTAATACTGCACAGTGCTCTGGACGGAGGTCTGAGGAGGCCTGTAATGCTGCACAGTGCTCTGGATGGAGGTCTGAGGAGGCCTGTAATGCTGCACAGTGCTCTGGGCGGAGGTCTGAAGAGACCTGTAATGCTGCACAGTGCTCTGGACGGAGGTCTGAGGAGGCCTGTAATACTGCACAGTGCTCTGGACGGAGGTCTGAGAAGACCTGTAATGCTGCACAGTGCTCTGGACGGAGGTCTGAGGAGGCCTGTAATGCTGCACAGTGCTCTGGGCGGAGGTCTGAAGAGACCTGTAATGCTGCACAGTGCTCTGGACGGAGGTCTGAGGAGGCCTGTAATACTGCACAGTGCTCTGGACGGAGGTCTGAGAAGACCTGTAATGCTGCACAGTGCTCTGGACGGAGGTCTGAGGAGGCCTGTAATGCACACAGTGCTAAGCAAGCTACGGTCGCTACCTTGCTTGCTGGGAGGGGAAACACTGACAGGCTTTATAGGCGGAGCTCCAAGGAAAGTATAAGTTTATGTGGGTAAACGTCTCTCCCTCATATCTTCTTTCCGTTTTCGTTCGTTGACGATAATATTTTCATTGATTGAAACGGCTTACTCTGATTTTGCCACACACTGTGAGTTTCTCACAATGTGCACTAGAAGCTGCGGCAAATTGGATAGAGCCTGCCCCATTTCCTGGCTTGGGGACGTCCAGCGTCATTTAGCCCTTTCCTCCCCAGTCTGGCCTGCCTAGCATTAGTAAAGGAAAAAAAAACGAAGCAGAGTAAAAAACAGCTTTAAGGCGTGTAGTGCTGGCTCACGTATCCTCAGGCTGCTGGAAGGGGCTACACACAACTCGGTAAAAATAGCGGAGCGGCCTGCCGCTTGTCACGTTAGAGATTGAGTCACGGCGGACGATTTCTATAGTCATCCAAAATCATTTCATAATGTTGTCTCTTCCCCCCCCCAACGTTCACCCCACACAGTGACTCATGCCGCTTCCGATTCATGTGGCTGCAAGCCGCAACCAACGGATCCCACACAACACTGAGCGCTGATATAGGTACGTCCCGCAATGCCAGCGCCATGAAAACAGGAAACATGTTTTATTACATCAGAGAGATAAAGTGGACCTGTCATTACCAGTTATGGTAACCCTAATGAGCACACCGGGTCTGCAAAGTCTTGCTGTTTGCTGATGCTGTAATGCAGCCACAGCCATAGTAAATCAGCTTGTCCCCCACCAGGCAAGCAGCGGTCTCTATGCAGGGGTCAAACAGGCCCCCGCCCCCCCTCCCCGGCTGAGACAGATCTAGAGCTCTTCAATGAGAAAAGTGCATGCTTCCTGCTGATTGCTTAGCTCTGACTCAGGAAGGAGAGTGGCTGACTGCTGCAGAGAGGCCACTACTTACATGGATAGCATTAGTCTGACCACTTTGGGGAGGCCACTGCTTACACATATAGCACTGGTTGGACCACTGTGGGGAGGCTGCTGCTCACACAGATAGCGCTAGTCGGACCACTACGGGGAGGCCACTGCTTACACAGATAGCACTAGTCTGACCACTGTGGAGAGGCTGCTGCTTATACAGGTAGCATTAGTTTTAACAACTGTGGGGAGGCTGCTGCTTACACAGATAGCAATGGTCTGACCACTGCAGGGAGGCTGCTGCTTATACAGATGGCAGTGGTCTGACCACTGCAGGGAGGCTGCTGCTTACATAGATAGCAATGGTCTTACCATGGCAGGGAGGCTGCTGCTTAAACAGATAGCAATGGTCACTCTGACCACTGCAAGGAGGCTGCTGCCTAAACAGATAGCAGTGGTCTGACCACTGCAGGGAGGCTGCTGCTTACATAGATAGCAGTGGTCTTACCATGGCAGGGAGGCTGCTGCTTAAACAGATAGCAATGGTCACTCTGACCACTGCAAGGAGGCTGCTGCCTAAACAGATAGCAGTGGTCTGACCACTGCAGGGAGGCTGCTGCTTACATAGATAGCAGTGGTCTTACCATGGCAGGGAGGCTGCTGCTTAAACAGATAGCAATGGTCACTCTGACCACTGCAAGGAGGCTGCTGCCTAAACAGATAGCAGTGGTCTGACCACTGCAGGGAGGCTGCTGCTTACATAGATAGCAGTGGTCTTACCATGGCAGGGAGGCTGCTGCTTAAACAGATAGCAATGGTCACTCTGACCACTGCAAGGAGGCTGCTGCCTAAACAGATAGCAGTGGTCTGACCACTGCAGGGAGGCTGCTGCTTACATAGATAGCAGTGGTCTTACCATGGCAGGGAGGCTGCTGCTTAAACAGATAGCAATGGTCACTCTGACCACTGCAAGGAGGCTGCTGCCTAAACAGATAGCAGTGGTCTGACCACTGCAGGGAAACTGCTGCTTCTACAGATAGCAGTGGTCTTACCATGGCAGGGAGGCTGCTGCTTACACAGATAGCAGTGGTCTGACCACTGCAGGGAGGCTGCTGCTTACATAGATAGCAGTGGTCTGATGACTGCAGGGAGGCTGCTGCTTACATAGATAGCAGTGGTCTGATGACTGCAGGGAGGCTGCTGCTTACACAGATTGCAGTGTTCTGACGACTGCAGGGAAGCGCTGCTTACAGCCTGTCCCCCACCCGGCAAGCAGCAGTCTCTCTGCAGGGGTCCAACATGCTCCCTTCCGCTGAGACAGAGCACTAGAGCACTTCAGTGAGCAAGTGCATGCTTTCTGCTGATTGCTCAGCTCTGAATCAAGAAGCAGAGTGCCTGACTACTGCAGAGAGGCTACTGCTTACACAGATAGCAGTGGTCTCACCAGGGCCGCCATCAGGGGGGTACAGGCAGTACACCTGTAAGGGGCCAGGAGGTCCCCAGGGGCCCGGATGGCCCCCCTTCTTTTTTTTTGTAAGGGGCCCAGAGGTCCCCAGGGGCCCGGAGTTCCCCAGGGCCCCGAATGTCAACCCCCCTTTTTTGTATTTTTTTTTTATAATTTTTTTTATTATTAATTTTTTTATTAATTTTTTTATTTATTTATTTATTTATTTATTTATTTTTTTGTAAGGGGCCCAGAGGTCCCCAGAGGCCCGGAGGTCCCCAGGGCCCCGGATGGAAACCTCCCTTTTTTTATTTATTTTTTATTTAAAAAAAATATTATAATTTTTTTTTTTTTTTTTTTGTAGGGGGCCCAGTGGTCCCCAGAGGCCCGGAGGTCCCCAGGGCCCCAGATGGAAACCTCCCTTTTTTTAATTTATTTTTTATAAAAAAAAAATATTATAATTTTTTTTATGATTTTTTATTTTATTTATTTATTTATTTTTATTTTTTTGTAAGGGGCCCAGAGGTTCCCAGAGGCCCGGATGGAAACCTCCCTCTTTTTTTTTTTTTTTATATATAAAAATGATTATTATTATTTTTTTTTTTTATAATTTTTTTTTTTTTTTGTAAGGGGCCCAGGAGGTCCCCAGAGGCCCGGAGGTCCCCAGGGCCCTGCTTCTCAATTCGTGATTCGTGGCACCCCCCCCGCTTCTCAATTTGCGGCAGCCCCCCCACTTTTCTCAATTTGCGGCGGCAGCACCCCCCCCCCCCCCCCCCCGCTTCTCCTCTGCTCCAGGCGGGGCCCCATGTCTGAAGCAGAAAATTCCTGATGGCGGCCCTGGGTCTCACCCCTGCATTGAGGCTGCTTCTTACACAGCAAAAAATGTATTCCATACTTTTTTTCATCCAGACATATTTTATGGGGGTGATTTATAACCAATTCATATAGCCATCCACCCAGTGAAAGTGCATGTACATTTGTTCTGTACGAATAAAGCAAAATATGAATGTAAACAGGCTACAGGCTGTGCAGTTCAAATGTAAATAGTTGAGTTAAAATGGAAAATACCACATTTGGCCACTAGATGGTATCAATCTCATAGAAATACTCTTGATAATACTTAGCACCATCTAGTGGCCATATTTGTTTT
Organism: Rana muscosa; assembly: GCA_029206835.1. Lineage (NCBI taxonomy): Eukaryota > Metazoa > Chordata > Amphibia > Anura > Ranidae > Rana > Rana muscosa. The sequence goes on along the minus strand of JARGYO010000094.1, from coordinate 51,880,526 downwards.
TTTTTTTTTTTTAATCAATGGATTACACTCAAACAGCACAGACTAAAGCCTATTTACATTCGTGTTTTTTCCCTTGTTCACACAGAACAAATACACATGCGCTTTTACCGGGGCTGATGGGTATGTGAATGCTTTATAAATCAACCTTTTATGTAAACAATTACCACAAATAACGATCACATCAGAGGATCGACCTGACCGGCGCCCATGTACATAGAGAGTTGCAAAGTGTACAGATAAAGGTTTTTTAATAGAATAACACACGTTGTTTAAATGAAGCCGATCCTTTTAACACGCAGCTCTAAGGCCTTGTTTACATTTGCGGTGGACAGTAAAATTGGGCAGTTGAGCTGTGTTTTTACTGCCCCTAACCGCTCCTCTCACACCCATTCACACCTGCAGGGCCACCATCAGGAATTTTGGGGCCCCTTACACAGCCTCAGGTATGGGCCCCCTGGAGCAGAGGCGAACCGGGGGGTGCTGCCGCCGCAAATTGAAAAGCGCGGGGGGGGGGGGGGGCGCTGCCGCGAATTGAGAGGAGGCGGGGGGTGGTGCCACGAATTGAGAAGCGGGGGGGGGGGGTGCTGCCCCCGCAAATTGTTGAGGATTGGGGGCTTTGGGTGCTGACGAAAAAAAAAAAAAAAAAGGGCCTCTTACAAAAAAAAGAAAGAAAGAAAAAAATAATTTATAAAAAAATATTTTTATAAAAAAATAAAAGGGGGGGGGGTTGCCATCCGGGGACCTCCGGGCCTCTGGGCCCCTTACAAAATAAATAAATAAATAAATAAATAAAAAATAATTATATAAAAAAATAAAAAAGGGGGAGGGGTTGCCATCCGGGGCCCTGGGGACCTCCGTGCCTCTGGGGACCTCTGGGCCCCTTACAAAAATAATAATAAAATAAATTAAAAAATAAATTAAAAAAATGTAAAAAAAATATCTTTTATAAAAAAAAAGGGGGGGGGGGGTTGCCACCCGGGGCCCTGGGGACCACCGGGCCTCTGGGGACCTCTGAGCCCCTTACAGGAAAAAAAATTATATATAAAAAAAAGGGGGAGGGGTTGCCGTCCGCTTACAAAAAAAATAATAAAAGAAATAAAAAAAAATGTAAAAAAAATATTTTTTATAAAAAAAAAAAAGGGGAGGTTGCCACCTGGGGCCCTGGGGACCACCGGACCTCTGGGCCCCTTACAAAAAAAAAAAAAAATACATTTATATATAAAAAAAAGGGGGGGTTGCCGTCCAGGGCCCTGGGGACCTCTGGGCCCCTTACAAAAAAAAGAAATAAAAAAAGGGGGGGTTGCCATGCGGGCCCCTTACAGGCGTACTGCCTGTACCCTCCCGATGGCGGCCCTGCACACCTGTGAGTTAGAAAACACATTATGTGTTTTTATCTCGCTTTTAATGCGTTGTGTTGAAATCAACGCAACACATAATGGGTTTTACTTGGGTTTTTTTTTTCACCTGGGATAAATAGATACGTGACTCAAAAAAAGCGCACCAAAAAAAACACGTGTATTTTCGCGCATGTTCACGAAAAACGTGCGCACTTGCAGTGCTATTCATTGGTAAGGATTTTTTTTTTTTTTGCGCGCGTTAAATCGCGATGTTAAAAATGCATGAAGCTAAACGCCTCTTTGGCGCATTCATCACGCGTAAGGCAGCCCATTGAAATGAATGGCCCTATGCATGTAGCGCGAAAACGCAAAAATGCACACGCGTGTGAACCCAGCCTTACAGCGCGGTTTGTGATGCGTTTAGAAAGCATTACTAGCCGACATGCTAGTACAAAAATCCATACAATAGAAAAGCAGCACAAAAGAGGCACGTGACAAGCATTGTTTACCGCGATGCTGACGCATGATAACACAATAGGCGCAATAATGGGTGAACATGATATTTATCATTTCCAGGAACATCTCAACTAGTCCTGATGATGGCCACATGCATAACAACATGATGAAAGAATACGATTTTTAGATATTTTCTTCACAAAAGGTTCAAACAGCAAATGATCATAAAAAGCAGGGGTCTCCAAACTACGGCCCGGGGGGCCACATGCGGTGCGCTATAAGATTTTACCTGGCCCCCGGATAGGGTCAGAGGCATGTTTATGGTCTCTGCTTCTGATGTAAGGGCGGACTCTGATAAGCAACCTGATATAAGGGAAAGGGCTCCAATAGGGACTGTAATATCAGGGGGAACTCCAATGGGGAACCTGATGTAAGGGGGGACTCTGACGGGGACTCTGATCCAATGGGGGACCCTGACGTATGGGGGGACGCCGATGGGGACCCTGATGTAATCGAGGAACTCTGATAGGGAACCTGATGTAATGGGGAAACTCTGATGAGGACCTTGATGTAAAGGGGGAACTCTGATTGGGACTCTGATGTAGGAGGAACTCTGATGTAAGGGGGCTCTGATGGGGACTCTGGTGTAATGGGGGAATACTGATGGGGACTCTAATGTAATGGGGAAACTCTGATGGGGACCTTGATGTAAGGGGGAACTCTGATGGGGACCCTGATGCAATTTAGGAACTCTGATAGGGAACCTGATGTAATGGGGAAACTCTGATGGGAACTCTGATGTAATGGGGAAACTCTGATGGGAACTCTGATGTAATGGGGAAACTCTGATGGGAACTCTGATGTAATGGGGGAATACTGATGGGGACTCTAATGTAATGGGGAAACTCTGATGGGGACCTTGATGTAAGGGGAAACTCTGATGGGGACCCTGATGCAATTGAGGAACTCTGATAGGGAACCTGATGTAATGGGGAAACTCTGATGGGAACTCTGATGTAATGGGGGAATACTGATGGGGACTCTAATGTAATGGGGAAACTCTGATGGGGACCTTGATGTAAGGGGAAACTCTGATGGGGACCCTGATGCAATCGAGGAACTCTGATAGGGAACCTGATGTAATGGGGAAACTCTGATGGGAACTCTGATATATGGAAGAGCTCTGATGGGGACCTTGATGTAATGGGGGAACTCTGATGGGGACTCTGATGTAGGGGGGAACTCTGATGTAAGGGGGCTCTGATGGGGACTCTGGTGTATGTGGGAACTCTGATGGGGACTCTGATGTAAGGGGGGTTCTGATGGGGACTCTGGTGTATGTGGGAACTCTGATGGGGACTCTGATGTAAGGGGGGCTCTGATGGGGACTCTGATGTATGGGGGAACACTGATGGGGACTCTGCTGTAATGGGGAAACTCTGATGGGGACCTTGATGTAATCGAGGAACTCTGATACATCAAGGTCTGATGTAGAAGGAACTCTGATGTAAGGGAGCTCTGATGGGGACTCTGGTGTAATGGGGGAACACTGATGGGGACTCTGATGTATGGAAAAACTCTGATGGGGACCTTGATGTATGGAATAACTCTGATGAGGACCTTGATGTAATGGGGGAACTCTGATGGGGACTCTGATGTAGGAGGAACTCTGATGTAAGGGGGCTCTGATGGGGACTCTGGTGTAATGGGGGAACACTGATGGGGACTCTGATGTATGGAAGAACTCTGATGGGGACCTTGATGTATGGAATAACTCTGATGAGGACCTTGATGTAATGGGGGAACTCTGATTGGGACTCTGATGTAGGAGGAACTCTGATGTAAGGTGGCTCTGATGGGGACTCTGGTGTAATGGGGGACTACTGATGGGGACTCTAATGTAATGGGGAAACTCTGATGGGGGCCTTGATGTAAGGGGGAACTCTGATGGGGGCCTTGATGTATGGGGGAACTCTGATGGGGACCCTGATGCAATCGAGGAACTCTGATAGGGAACCTGATGTATTAGGGAACTCTGATGGGGACTCTGATGTATGGGGGAACTCTGATAGAGAACCTGATGTTTTAGGAAACTCTGATGGGGACTCTGATCTAGGGGAGAACTCTGATGGGGACTCTGATGTAGGGGGGAACTCTGATGTAAGGGGGCTCTGATGGGGACTCTGCGGTAATGGGGAAACAGTGATGGGGACCTTGATGTAATCGAGGAACTCTGATACATCAAGGTCTGATGTAGAAGGAACTCTGATGTAAGGGGGCTCTGATGGGGACTCTGGTGTAATGGGGGAACACTGATGGGGACTCTGATGTATGGAAGAACTCTGATGGGGACCTTGATGTAATGGGGGAACTCTGATGGGGACTCTGATGTAGGAGGAACTCTGATGTAAGGGGGCTCTGATGGGGACTCTGGTGTAATGCGGGAACACTGATGGGGACTCTAATGTAATAGGGAAACTCTGATAGGGACCATGATGCAATCGAGGAACTCTGATAGGGAACCTGATGTATGAGGGAACTCTGATGGGGACTCTGATGTGATGGGGACCCTGATATATGGAAGAACTCTGATGGGGACCTTGATGTAATCGGGGAACTCTGATTGGGACTCTGATGTAGGAGGAACTCTGATGTAAGGGGGCTCTGATGGGGACTCTGGTGTAATGGGGGAACACTGATGGGGACTCTAATGTAATGGGGAAACTCTGATGGGGACCTTGATGTAAAGGGGGAACTCTGATGGGGACCCTGATGCAATCGAGGAACTCTGATAGGGGACCTTGATGTAATGGGGGAACTCTGATTGGGACTCTGATGTAGGGGGGAACTCTGATGTAAGGGGGCTCTGATGGGGACTCTGGTGTATGTGGGAACTCTGATGGGGACTCTGATGTATGGGGGAACATTGATGGGGACTCTGATGTAAGAGGGGCTCTGATGTATGGGGGAACTCTGATGGGGACCTTGATGTATGGAGGAACTCTGATGGGGACTCTGATGTAAAAGGGGACTCTAATAGGGACAATGATATAAGGGAGTACTCTGATGGGAAATCTGATGTAAGGGGGGACTCATATAGGGACCCTGATATAAGGGAGGAATCTGATGGAGACTCTGATGTAAGGGGGGACTCTGATGGGGTACCTGTTTAACAGGGAACTCTGATGGAGACCCTGATATAAGGGGGCACGCTGATGAGGACCATATTGCAAGGGGGTCTCTGATGGGCAACCTGATGTAAGAGGGGACTCTGATGGGGACCCTGAAATAACGGAGGGCTCTGATGGGGACCCTGAAATAATGGAGGACTCTGATGGGGACCCTGAAATAACGGAGGGCTCTGATGGGGACCCTGAAATAAGGGAGGACTCTGATGGGGACCCTGAAATAACGGAGGACTCTGATGAGGACCCTGAAATAACAGAGGACTCTGATGGGGACCCTGAAATAAGGGAGGGCTCTGATGGGGACCCTGAAATAAGGGAGGGCTCTGATGGGGACCCTGAAATAAAGGAGGGCTCTGATGGGGACCCTGAAATAAGGGAGGGCTCTGATGGGGACGCTGAAATAAGGGAGGGCTCTGATGGGGACCCTGAAATAAAGGAGGGCTCTGATGGGGACCCTAAAATATCGGAGGGCTCTGATGGGGACCCTGAAATAAGGGAGGGCTCTGATGGGGACCCTGAAATAAAGGAGGGCTCTGATGGGGACCCTGAAATAAGGGAGGGCTCTGATGGGGACCCTGAAATAAAGGAGGGCTCTGATGGGGACCCTGAAATAAGGGAGGGCTCTGATGGGGACCCTGAAATAAGGGAGGGCTCTGATGGGGACCCTGAAATAAGGGAGGGCTCTGATGGGGACCCTGAAATAAAGGAGGGCTCTGATGGGGACCCTAAAATATCGGAGGGCTCTGATGGGGACCCTGAAATAAGGGAGGGCTCTGATGGGGACCCTGAAATAAAGGAGGGCTCTGATGGGGACCCTGAAATAAGGGAGGGCTCTGATGGGGACCCTGAAATAAAGGAGGGCTCTGATGGGGACCCTGAAATAAGGGAGGGCTCTGATGGGGACCCTGAAATAAGGGAGGGCTCTGATGGGGACCCTGAAATAAGGGAGGGCTCTGATGGGGACCCTGAAATAAGGGAGGGCTCTGATGGGGACCCTGAAATAAAGGAGGGCTCTGATGGGCCTAAAATATCGGAGGGCTCTGATGGGGACCCTGAAATAAGGGAGGGCTCTGATGGGGACCCTGAAATAACGGAGGACTCTGATGGGGACCCTGAAATAAGGGAGGGCTCTGATGGGGACCCTGAAATAACGGAGGGCTCTGATGGAGACCCTGAAATAACGGAGGGCTCTGATGGAGACCCTGAAATAAAGGAGGGCTCTGATGGGGACCCTGAAATAAGGGAGGGCTCTGATGGGGACCCTGAAATAAGGGAGGGCTCTGATGGGGACCCTGAAATAAGGGAGGGCTCTGATGGGGACCCTGAAATAACGGAGGACTCTGATGGGGACCCTGAAATAAAGGAGGGCTCTGATGGGGACCCTAAAATATCGGAGGGCTCTGATGGGGACCCTGAAATAAGGGAGGGCTCTGATGGGGACCCTGAAATAACGGAGGACTCTGATGGGGACCCTGAAATAAGGGAGGGCTCTGATGGGGACCCTGAAATAACGGAGGGCTCTGATGGAGACCCTGATGTAAAGGGAGACACTGATTTTTTCCCCCCTGTTAATATTTGCAGAATGTAGGATGTGGCCCTCATTCTGAAAAGTTTAGAGACCCCCGATATAGAGGGATGAATGGTCCTGGCAGAAAATTCATTTTTTTAAATTTTTTATTTCTTAAGATAAACTATTTTTTATTTTATTTTTATTTTTTACATATTACCATTTGCAGTGAGGAAATCTGTCATCCTGTTATAATTCCAGCAAGCGTCAGACACGTTAGGGAAGCTGCTTTATACCGGGTCACAGTTAGGATTTTAGCTGCTTACTTGCAGCGTTTTTTTTTCTTTCCATAAACTCTTTTTTATTGACTATGGACAGCTGATTGGCTGCTTCCCTTGCTCCCAGTCTGAGCCCTGCTGTAGCTGTGTTAATTTTGCATCTTTTCTATCTGGCTAGAGTTCAGCTTTTTACCTATACTGTATGAATGAATGGAGGCTGGACTATTGTATTAAAGGGTCTCTATGTATTGGTGGGATCGGTAAATACAAGGCCCCTGTCTCGGGGGTCCCGTAGAATCCAGTCCCAGCTTGCAGGGAATGTCTCTGGTGAAGGGGATGGCCCTCCATTGTAGATGCGTCATCCCGACACTCTTCATGCTCCGCACTTTTCATTTGATCCTGTAAATCCTTCATTTATTCCTGCAAGGATTTCTCCATTGTAAAGAGCTGTTTGTGCTCCTGCCATGGTTATTAGGGGGGTCATCAGATCCCAGGAGCCCCACCCCTACATTACGTTATTGCGGGGAAGCTGGATTACATCTGTCAGGGCTCCTTATGACTGAGACAAGCCAAACCCCCTTCTTCTTCTTTCCACACCATTCTCTCTGAATGGGAGGAAGGAGAGCAAATCGCAGCAAATTTGGTATTTAAAGGACCAGTCCACCCTAAAGTGATATTTTAGTTATATGTACAGCCTGGTGGGCTCAGGCCTTGGCTTCTTATATGCTGTATCTTGAGTAATTCAGCAGCTGAGATCTCCCGGTCATAATACCCAAGTCTGTTCCTGTCCCCCTAAGACTTTTGAGTGTTCCGTCCACCTTTGTGTGTCCCAGCTCCTTCTGTAACATTCTACATCATATAAAATAAAAGAAAGTCAAGTAGGGATGGTGGGAACCCCTCATACGGCCTACAGCAGGTATGCAGAACTAGGGACTCATCACAGGGATGGGGGGAACCCCTCATAATGGGCACAGTAGGTGTACAGACCCAGGAACTCAGCACAGGAACGGTGGGAACCCCTCATAACGGGCACAGCAGGTGTACAGACCCAGGAACTTAGCACAGGGATGGTGGAAACCCCTCATAACGGGCACAGCAGGTGTACAAACCCGGGAACTCAGCACAGGGATGGGGGAACCCCTCATAATGGGCACAGCAGGTGTACAGACCCAGGAACTCAGCACACGGATCGTGGAAACCCCTCATAACGGGCACAGCAGGTGTACAGACCCAGGAACTTAGCACAGGGATGGTGGAAACCCCTCATAACGGGCACAGCAGGTGTACAGACCCAGGAACTTAGCACAGGGATGGTGGAAACCCCTCATAACGGGCACAGCAGGTGTACAGACCCAGGAACTCAGCACAGGGATGGTGGGAACCCCTCATAATGGGCACAGCAGGTGTACAGACCCAGGAACTTAGCACAGGGATGGTGGAAACCCCTCATAACGGGCACAGCAGGTGCACATACCCGGGAACTCAGCACAGGGATGGGGGAACCCCTCATAATGGGCACAGCAGGTGTACAGACCTGGGAACTCAGCACAGAGATGGTGGGAACCCCTCATAACGGGCACATGAGGTGTACAGACGTGGGGACTCAGCACAGGGGTGGGGGAACCCCTCATAATAGGCACAGCAGGTCTACAGACCCAGGAACTCACTACAGGAATGGTGGGAACCTCTCGTAATGGGCACAGCAGGACCTGGAAACTCAGCACAGGGTTGGAGGTAATCCCTCGTAATGGGCACAGCAGGTGTACAGGCCCAGGAACTTAGCACAGGGATGGTGGAAACCCTCATAACGGGGACATGAGGTGTACAGACTCAGAAACTCAGCACAGGGATGGTGGGAACCCCTCATAATGGGCACAGCAGGTGTACAGACCTAGGGACTCATCACAGGGATGTTGGGAACCCCTCGTAATGGGCGCAGCAGGTGTACAGACCTGGGAACTCAGTACAGGGAACAGTGATAACCTCCTCATAATAGGCACAGCAGGTCTACAGACCCAGGAACTCAGTACAGGGATGGTGGGAACCCCTCGTAATGGGCACAGCAGGTGTACGGACTCAGGAACACAGCACTAGGAGGGTGGGAGCCCATCATAATGGGCACAGCAGGTGTATAGATCCACAAACTCATGTCAGAGATAATGGGAACCCCTCATGATGGGCACAGGGGTGGGCAAGAAGGGCGGCTGTCTTGGGCACTGTGGTATCTTGTAAGGTGGGGGATGCCACAAAGAGATTAAGGAGGTATTTGTATTGGGAGGTGGAATTTGGGGGTGGCAGGGGGTAAGAATTGTTCTAGGAAAATAAATTGGGAAGGGAGGGGTGCTTTGATGGGGGAAAATGATTTGTGCTAGGAGAAGAGATGGGGATTTGTGCGGGGAGGGGGAATTTGGAGTGGGTGGGGGAATGAATACTCAGAGGGGAAATTTGAGGGGTAGATGATTTGTGCTAGAAGGGGTGACTTTTTTTCTTGGAGGCATACAGATTGGTGATCGTTTTTTTGGGGGGGGGGGATTTTTGACACTTTTCATTGGGGTGCAACCTATATGCTAAAGATGGTTTGCACTTGAATGGAAGGGGGTCTGCGGTGCTGGGGGAGAGGTTTAGGGGAAGGCTGGAGGAGTATTTAAACTAGGTTTGAGGGGGGAGGGTGAACTAGAATTACATCGGGCACACAGGTCAGTTAGTGGTCAGACATTAATGGAGAGTGGAATGGGGATAGATGGGGGGAGGGTTATGGCAGGTGACAAGAAAGTTCCCATGTTGCAAACAGCCATTGGAAACTATAGTGCCATTTGTACTACTAAAAATTATATGAAAAATACCAGAGAAAAATGTAATACATTAAAGTGTTTGTTCACCAATGCCAGAAGTCTGCCAAGCAAAATAGGTGAGTTGGAAGCTCTGGTGCATGAGGAGAGCTATGATGTAATCGGTATTGCTGAAACGTGGCTTCAATCCTCACATGACTGGATTATTAATATTCCTGGCTATGCACTCTTTCGGAGAGACAGGGCAAAAAGGAAAGGTGGCGGGGTCTGTCTCTATGTGAGAAGTGATCTCAAAGCGAGTGTGAAAGAGGACCTGGTTGATGGAGAGTGTGATGAGGCTGAAGCATTATGGGTGGAACTGCATACAGATGTGCGTAGTTCAAAGTTAATCATTGGAGTTTGTTATAGACCACCCAATGTTAATGAGGAGGTGGAGACTCAGCTCCTTGCACAGATGGAAAGGGCTGCAAGGGCTGGGACGGTGATAATATTGGGGGATTTTAACTACCCAGAAATTGACTGGAGTAATGGAACTGCTGGGACAGTTAAAGGGCAAAAATTTATAAGCCTATTGCAGGACAATTTTATGGTCCAGTTTATTGAGGCCCCAACTAGGAATGATGCTCTGTTGGACCTGGTAATCTCAAACCATGCAGAGCGTATTACTAATGTTCAGATAAAGGAACACCTGGGTAGCAGTGACCATAACATGATTTCATTTGATGTTAGCTGTAAGCAAGAAATACATGCAGGAAGGATAAAAACACTTAATTTCAATAAAGCAAATTTTCCAAGGATGAGGGCTGCTCTCCAGGACTTAGACTGGGAGGGAATATTGGCATCAATGGGCACAGAACAGAAATGGGAATTCTTCAAAAAGACTGTTTGTGAACTCACTGCAAAGTATATTCCCATGGGCAATAAGTTTAAAAGGCTAAAAATAAAACCTATGTGGCTCACAGTTAAAGTTAAAAAAGCTATAAACAATAAGAAAAGCGCTTTTAAAAAATATAAAAATGAAGGAACACTAGTGTCGTTTAAATGTTACAAAGAATATAACAGGATATGTAAAAAGGAAATCAAGGATGCAAAAATTCAAAACGAACGACAGATTGCAAAAGATAGTAGGACAAACCCCAAAAAATTCTTCAAATATATTAATAGTAAAAAGGTCAAGTCTGAGCATGTAGGCCCTTTACAAAATAATCTAGAGTGGGTGACTGGGGACAAAGAGAAGGCTAATTTATTAAATACTTTCTTCAGCTCTGTGTATACAATGGAACATAGGGGAGATCATGTCCATAATGGGGGTGGTAGTGACACAGCCCCAAATCCACAATGGCTCAAAAGTGATATGGTCCAGAAATATTTAGACAGAATAAAGGTGGATAAAGCACCTGGACCAGATGGCATACACCCACGGATCCTAAAAGAATTGAGCTCTGTAATTTCAAAGCCATTGTATCTAATTTTTAGGGACTCATTAATGACAGGAATAGTACCACTGGATTGGCGCAGGGCCAATGTGGTGCCTATATTTAAAAAGGGAACAAAGTCTTTACCAAGTAACTATAGACCTGTTAGTTTAACTTCCATAGTTGGGAAGATACTGGAGAGATTAATAAAAGACCAAATAGATGAGTTCTTGCTGGAAAAAAACTATTTAAGCAACAGACAGCATGGATTCATGAAAGACAGAAGTTTTCAGACAAACCTGATTTCTTTTTATGAAGAGGTAAGTAAGACCTTGGACAGAGGGGTGGCAGTGGACGTGGTATACTTGGATTTTGCAAAAGCGTTTGATACAGTTCCCCACACACGGCTCATGTGTAAGGTAAAGTCGACAGGATTGGAATTATCAGTTTGTAAATGGATAGAAAACTGGCTAAAAGGCAGAATTCAGAGAGTAGTGGTTAATGATTCTTACTCTGAATGGTCCAAGGTTATCAGTGGTGTACCCCAAGGTTCAGTGCTGGGACCCTTACTTTTTAATATCTTTATAAATGATATTGGGTCTGAGATCAAAAGTAACATTTCTGTCTTTGCAGATGACACCAAGCTATGCAGTGGAATAACGTCCTTACAAGATGTCTCCAATTTACAAGCCGACCTCGATGCCCTGTCTAATTGGGCGACTATGTGGCAGATGAGGTTTAATGTTGATAAATGTAAAGTTATGCACTTGGGGGCTAAGAATATGAATGCATCATACATACTAGGGGGAGTACAACTGGGGGGATCCGTAGTGGAGAAGGATCTGGGGGTTTTGGTAGATCATAAGCTCAATAATGGCATGCAATGCCAAGCTGTGGTTTCCAAGGCGAGCAAAGTCCTTTCTTGTATTAAGAGAGGTATGGTCTCCAGAGAGAGAGATATCATTTTGCCCCTGTACAAATCATTAGTAAGGCCTCATCTGGAATACGCAGTTCAGTTTTGGGCACCAGTTCTCAAAAAGCATATCGGGGAACTGGAGAAAGTGCAGAGAAGGGCAACCAAACTGATAAGAGGCATGGAGGAGCTCAGCTATGAGGAGAGATTAGAGGAACTGAATTTATTCACTCTTGAGAAGAGGAGAATAAGGGGGGATATGATTAACATGTACAAATATATAAGGGGTCCATATAGTGAACTTGGTGATGAGTTATTCACTTTACGGTCAACACAGAGAACAAGGGGGCACTCTTTACGTCTAGAAGAAAAAAGATTTCATCTCCAAATGCGGAAAGGTTTCTTCACAGTAAGAGCTGTGAAAATGTGGAACAGACTCCCTGCAGAGGTGGTTCTGGCCAGCTCAGTAGATTGCTTTAAGAAAGGCCTGGATACTTTCCTAAATGTACATAATATAACTGAGTACTAACAGTTCTTGGTAAAGTTGATCCAGGGTAAATCCGATTGCCTCTCGGGGGATCAGGAAGGAATTTTTTCCCCTGCTGTAGCAAATTGGATCATGCTCTGCTGGGGTTTTTTGCCTTCCTCTGGATCAACTGTGGGTATAGAATTGGGTATATGGGAGTGCACGATATTTTTATTTTATTTTATTTTAGTTATTTTTTTATGGTTGAACTGGATGGACTTTGTCTTTTTTCAACCTGACTAACTATGTAACTATGTAATGCTCACGCATCTTGGGGTTGGTGCACTTTGGCACGTACGCCCTGAGCTCTAGATGACCTTGTCCCGGAACTGGGCACAGCATGTGTAAAGACCCAGGAAGTGCAAAGTTGTTGGGAAATCCTCATAATAGATACAGCAGATGAGAAGACCCGGGAGCTGAGCACAGGAAACGTTTCTAGAACTCCAATGAAAGCAAAGTAGACTTTATTTCTCAACCAGCAGTGTTCTCTGGTTAGCGTTGTTTGGTACAGGCCAAAAAACGTAGAGGAGACCAGTCATAAGAGAAATATAAAGGCCTTCATCTCAATGCTTTGGCTTCAATACCTTCAAAGTCACTGGCCTGCAAGAAGTACTGAGATTGTAAAATTGTCAGCTGTACACTTGTGTGGCCAAATCGAAAGTCTACTACTATATGGAACTCTCGCCAATACTCTGGTCAGTGGAGAAAAAAAACCTTAGATCTATATCTTGGGACTGTAACCAGTGGAGAAAACCTGATACCTACGACTTGTGACTATAACCAGTGGAGAAAACCTGATACCTATGACTTGTGACTATAACCAGTGGAGAAAACCTGAGACCTACGACTTGGGACTATAACCAGTGGAGAAAACCTGAGACCTACGACTTGGGACTATAACCAGTGGAGAAAACCAGAGACCTGGGACTTGGGACTATGACCAGTGGACAAAACCTGAGACCTACGACTTGGGACTATAACCAGTGGAGAAAACCTGTAATCTTCTACTTGGGACTATAACCAGTGGAGAAAACCTGAGACCTATGACTTGGGACTATAACCAGTGGAGAAAACCAGAGACCTGGGACTTGGGACTATGACCAGTGGAGAAAACCTGAGACCTACGACTTGGGACTATAACCAGTGGAGAAAACCTGTAATCTTCTACTTGGGACTATAACCAGTGGAGAAAACCTGAGACCTATGACTTGGGACTATGACCAGTGGAGAAAACCTGAAATCTACAGCTTGGGACTATAAAAGTGGAGAAAACCTGAGACCTATGACTTGGAACTATATCCAGTGGAGAAATTCTACATGAGATATATGACTTGGGACTATAACCAGTGGAGAAAACATGAGACCTACGACTTGGGACTATAACCAGTGGAGAAAACATGAGATCTATGACTTGGGACTATAACCAGTGGAGAAAACATGAGACCTACAACTTGGGACTATAACCAGTGGAGAAAATCTAAAATCTACTACTCGGGACTATAACCAGTGGAAAAAACCTGAGCTCTATGACTTTGGACTATAACCAGTGGAGAAAACCTAAAATATACTGCTTGGGACTATAACCAGTGGAGAAAACCTGAAATCTACTGCTTGGGACTATAACCAGTGGAGAAAACCTGAGACCTACGACTTGGGACTATAACCAGGGGGACACAGCCTGAGGTCTGCGATTTTAGACTATAACTAGTGGGGCACAACTTGATGTCTATGCTTTGTACCTGAGGTACAATCTGAAGTCAAAAATGTGAGACTATAATCTGAAGTCTACAATTTGGGACTATAATTTGAAGTCTACAATTTGGGACTATAAATTTGAGGTCTACAATTTGGAACTATAATCTGAAGTCTACAATTTGGGACTATAATCTGAAGTCTACAATTTGGGACTATAATCTGAGATCTACAATTTGGCACTATAATTTGAGGTCTACAATTTGGGACTATAATCTGAAGTCTACATTTTGGGACAATAATTTGAGGTCTACAATTTGGGACTATAATTTGAGGTCTACAATTTGGGACTATAATTTGAGGTCTACAATTTGGGACTATAATTTGAGGTCTACAATTTGGGACTATTATCTGAGGTCTACAATTTGGGACTATAACCAGCGGGGCACAACCTGAGGACTGCGACTTGTGACTCTCATCAGAGGGACGAAACCTGAGGCTTGTAACTTTCATTAAAGGTCTACAGCAGGGATCTCCAAACTTTCTAAACAAAGCGCCAGTTTATTGTCCTTAAGATTTAAGGGGATGGTGGCCAGTATGAGCAGACATTTTCCTGGAATCAATGGGAGTAAACATTGGAGGAGGAATAGTGCCTCATCATTGGTATCATTGGGAGGAATAAGGCCCATCGTTGGTATCATTGAAAGGAAAAGTGCCCCATTATTGGTATCAGTGGAAGGAATAGTGCCCCATTATTGGTATCAGTGGGAGGAATAGTGCCCTTTCTATGGAGCCATTGGGAGGAATTGTGCCCCATCGACTGTGTCATTGGGAGGAATTGTGCCCCTTTATTGGTGTCATTATGAGGAACTGTGCCCCATCGTTGGTGTCATTAGGAGGAATTGCACCCCATTGTTGGCATCATTGGGAGGAATTGTGCCCCTCCGTTGGTATCAGTGGTGGGAATTATGCTCCAATGTTGGTTTCAGAGGATGACATGTTGCCCCAAGAGCCAGAGAAGGAACAGTTGGTATCATTGGGAGGAATAGTGCCCCATCATTGGTATCAGAGGGAGGAATAGTGCCCCATCATTGGTATCAGTTGGAGGAATAGTGACCCATCGTTGGTGACAGTGGGAGGAATAGTGCCCCATCATTGGTATCAGTGGGAGGAATAGTGACTAATCATTGGTATCAGAGGGAGGAATAGTGACCCATCATTGGTGTCAGTGGGAAGAATAGTGCCCCATCATTGGTATCAGTGGGAGGAATAGTGACCCATCATTGGTATCAGAGGGAGGAATAGTGCCCCATTGTTGGTATCAATGGGAAGAATAGTGCCCCATCGTTGGTATCAGTGGGAAGAATAGTGCCCCATCGTTGGTATCATTTGGAGGAATAGTGCTCCCTCATTAGTATCACTGGGAGTCAGTGGGAGAACTAGTGCCCCATTGTTGATATCATTTGGCCGAATAGTGTCTTGTATCAGTGGGAGGAATAGTGCACCAAGGGCCGTACAAAGGCCAGCAGGGAGCCACATCCGGCCCCTGGGCCACAGTTTGGAGACCACTTGGTCTACAGCTTGGGACTCTCTTCCAAAAGTTCCCAGGTATGCCTATTGAATAGAAGAGATCTAGCATTCTTTATCTTCTTTTCCATGGACACTTTTTTTAAATTTCCAGGGATGAAGTCACCTTAAAATTTCACTTTAAATATAATAAAATAAAAGCCTTGACCCTGGTTTTTCTGTTCCCATGTTGTCACAAAATTCTTCCTTTCCCTTTAAAGGCGACAAATCCGACTCTGACCACAAGCGCTACGTAAAATAACTGTTTTCTCTCATGTTGTCATTTTTAGGTCAGACAAGAAAAAAATAATTCCAGCTCATTACATGACTTGTTACTTGGCAGGGGAAGGGAGAGCCTTCTTGTAGCTCTGCGTGTTCGGCGATGGCATGGAATCTAACCGTGCCATGTTGTGGGCAGATGTAGCCAGACCCAACCGTCTGTCTTCTATTTATTCAGCATTAGGCTTGTTGACTCCTCCTGGGTAGTGATGAGCCGAACACCCCCGGGTTCGGTTCGCACCAGAACCCGCGAACGGACCGAAAGTTCGTACGAACATTAGAACCCTATTAAATACAATGGATGCGAACGTTCGAATTCTAAAGTGCTAATTATAACAACTATTATGCATGTTATTGTCCTAAAAAGGGTTTGGGAACCCGGGTTGTGCACCAGGGGACATGTATCAATGCAAAAATAAGTTTTAAAAACGGTCGTTTTTCGGGAGCAGTCATTTTAATGATGCATAAAGTGAAAAAAAAAAAGTCAAATATTCCTTTAAATATCGTACCTGGGGGGTGTCTAAAGTATGCCTGTGAAGTGCCACGTGTTTCCCGTGTTTAGAACTGTCCCTGCACAAAATTACATTTCTAAAGGAAAAAAAAGCCATTTAAAACTTCTTGCGGCTTTAATGTAATGTCTGGTCCCGGTAATATGGATGAAAATCTTTAAGAAAAATGGCATAGCTACCCCATCAACCCCCCCCCCCCACCCCAGCCCATTACCAGCCCCTTTGGGTCTTGTATGGATATTAAGGGGAACCCCGCACATAAAATAAAAAAGGCCCTATATACTCTGAACAGCCGTATACAGGCGGTGCATACAAGACAGGGACTGTAGGTTTGTTCTTATGTAGAATCTGTTTGTAATTTTGAACAGGTACATTGTTGAAGTGTAGCTCCAGCCCAAAAATCTATTTTTAAACTTTTTGGAAAACATAGGTAAGGGTTATCACCCCTGTAACATTTGTTTTGCTGTCTGTGCCCCTGTTCAGAACATTTCACCTCACTTTCCGTCCCAATGACAACTGTTTTTGAAATGTGGTGTTTTTCTTGAAACAAGGATTGGTGATAAAGCATCAGTACAGAGGAGACACCTTTCTCCCATATTTATTCTTACAGGAGAGAATTTTCCTTCCAAGGGGTAGATTTCCTCTCACTTCCTGTTGTCTTCTTGCGTTTGCAAGTAGGAGTCGTTTGTAAGTTGGATGTTTGAAAGTAGGGACCTGCCGTATATACTCTGCAGAAATAGGCCCCTTAGTTGTTGGTGTTGGCACAACACTGTAAGCACTCACAGTTACTCTTGGTTGGTGCTGGAACGCCCTGCTGTCAACTATTATATCAGGAATTTTAATTACATATAATTGTTGAACAGTGGTAGTAAAAATTGGGCCTTTGATGGTGGTGCTGGTGCCACAACACTGTAAGCCCTGACAGTTACTCTTGGTGGGTGCAGCAATGGGCCCTGCTGTGAATTATTAGATCAAGAATTGTAATTACATGCCCCTTTTGAACAGGGGCTGAAAAATTGGGCCTTTTGTGGTGGTGGTGGTGGTGGCATTGCCACAACACTGTAAGCCCTCAGAGTTACTCTTGGTGGGTGCAGCAATGGGCCCTGCTGTAAATTATTAGATCAAGAATTGTAATTGCATGCCCCTGTTGAACAGGGGCTGAAAAATTGGGCCTTTCGTGGTGGTGGTGGTGGTGGTGGTGGTGGTGGTGGTGTTGCCACAACACTGTAAGCCCTCAGAGTTACTCTTGGTGGGTGCAGCAATGGGCCCTGCTGTGAATTATTAGATCAAGAATTGTAATTACATGCCCCTTTTGAACAGGGGCTGAAAAATTGGGCCTTTCGTGGTGGTGGTGGTGGTGGCGTTGCCACAACACTGTAAGCCCTCAGAGTTACTCTTGGTGGGTGCAGCAATGGGCCCTGCTGTGAATTATTAGATCAAGAATTGTAATTGCATGCCCCTGTTGAACAGGGGCTGAAAAATTGGGCCTTAGGCACTGGTGGCACAACACTACAACCCCTCACAGATACTGTACTTGGAGCACAGCAATGAGCCCTGTTGCAAAGTATTGCTTCAAAAATTGTAATGACACGCCCCTGTTAAACAGGGGCTGAAAAATTGGGCCTTAGGCACTGGTGCCACAACACTCCAACCCCTCACAGATACTGTACTTGGAGCACAGCAATGAGCCCTATGGCAAATTATTGCTAAAAAAATTGTAATTACACGCCCCTGTAAAACAGGGGCTGAAAAATTGGGCCTTAGCCACTGGTGGCGGCACCCATAACCAAAAATGATCTTCCAAGCTATCATCATCAATCGTATCATTGAGGACTCGGAGGAGGAGGATAGCCAGTCAACATAACAGCACAGGCACTCAGCATCAGCATCAGTCTTGAAGGGATGTGACATATTAAAATCAATTAGTCTGTTATATCAGCATCAGGTGTGTGCATACAAGACAGGGACTGTAGGTTTGTTCTTATGTAGAATGTGTTTGTGATTTTGAACAGGTACATTGTTTAAGTGTAGCTCCAGCCCAAAAATCTATTTTTAAACTTTTTGGAAAACATAGGTAAGGATTATCACCCCTGTAACATTTGTTTTGCTGTCTGTGCCCCTGTTCAGAACATTTCACCTCACTTTCCGTCCCAATGAAAACTGTTTTTGAAATGTGGTGTTTTTCTTGAAACAAGGATTGGTGATAAAGCATCAGTACAGAGGAGACACCTTTCTCCCATATTAATTCTTACAGGAGAGAATTTTCCTTCCTAGGGGTAGATTTCCTCTCACTTCCTGTTGTCTTCTTGCGTTTGCAAGTAGGAGTCGTTTGTAAGTTGGATGTTTGAAAGTAGGGACCTGCCGTATATACTCTGCAGAAATAGCCCCCTTAGTTGTTGGTGTTGGCACAACACTGTAAGCACTCACAGTTACTCTTGGTTGGTGCTGGAACGCCCTGCTGTCAACTATTATATCAGGAATTGTAATTACATATAATTGTTGAACAGTGGTAGTAAAAATTGGGCCTTTGATGGTGGTGCTGGTGCCACAACACTGTAAGCCCTGACAGTTACTCTTGGTGGGTGCAGCAATGGGCCCTGCTGTGAATTATTAGATCAAGAATTGTAATTGCATGCCCCTGTTGAACAGGGGCTGAAAAATTGGGCCTTTCGTGGTGGTGGTGGTGGTGGTGGTGGTGTTGCCACAACACTGTAAGCCCTCAGAGTTACTCTTGGTGGGTGCAGGAATGGGCCCTGCTGTGAATTATTAGATCAAGAATTGTAATTACATGCCCCTTTTGAACAGGGGCTGAAAAATTGGGCCTTTCGTGGTGGTGGTGGTGGTGGCGTTGCCACAACACTGTAAGCCCTCAGAGTTACTCTTGGTGGGTGCAGCAATGGGCCCTGCTGTGAATTATTAGATCAAGAATTGTAATTACATGCCCCTGTTGAACAGGGGCTGAAAAATGGGCCTTAGGCACTGGTGGCACAACACTGCAACCCCTCACAGATACTGTACTTGGAGCACAGCAATGAGCCCTGTTGCAAAGTATTGCTTCAAAAATTGTAATGACACGCCCCTGTTAAACAGGGGCTGAAAAATTGGGCCTTAGGCACTGGTGGCACAACACTCCAACCCCTCACAGATACTGTACTTGGAGCACAGCAATGAGCCCTGTTGCAAAGTATTGCTTCAAAAATTGTAATTACACGCCCCTGTTAAACAGGGGCTGAAAAATTGGGCCTTAGCCACTGGTGGCGGCACCCATAAACAAAAATGATCTTCCAAGCTATCATCATCAATCGTATCATTGAGGACTCGGAGGAGGAGGATAGCCAGTCAACATAACAGCACAGCACTCAGCATCAGCATCAGTCTTGAAGGGATGTGACATGTTAAAATCAATTAGTCTGTTATATCAGCATCAGGTGTGTGGTAGCTGGTGGTGATCCAAGACTGGTTCATCTTGATGAAAGTCAGTCGATCAACCGAGTCGGTGGACAGGCGCACCCTGTGATCCGTGACAAATCCTCCAGCAGCACTGAATGTGCGTTCCGAAAGAACGCTGGATGCAGGACAGGCCAGTAGCTCAATTGCATACTGTGCAAGCTCTGGCCAGTGATCCATCCTCAAGACCCAGTAAGCCAGAGGATTTTCGGTGGGGAAGGTGTCCAAGTCTGACCTTGCCCCTAGATATTCCTGCACCATGTTTATCAGACGCTGGCGATGGTTGCTGGAACCGATCATACTTTGGGGCTGCGGACTAAAGAATTGTCTGAACGCATCGGTCAGACGGCCACCTTCCCCACCGCTCCTTCTTTGACTGGCCGAAGCCTCAGCAACTCGTTGTCCAGGACCAGGAGTTTGTAACCTCCCAGTCTCTGGGAACGCGTTGCACAGACCTTTCTGCAAGGCCTCCCGGAGTTGTCTCATCCTCTGCTCCCTCTGCGACGGTAACATAAGGTCCGCAACCTTACCCTTGTACCGTGGATCAAGGAGAGTGGCCAGCCAGTAATGGTCCCTCTCCTTGATCCGAAGAATACGAGGATCCTTCCGCAGACTTTGCAGGATCAGGGAGGCCATGCAGCGTAGGTTTGCTGAGGCATTCGCTCCGGAGTCCTCTGGGTCACTAAGGACGACATGATCCGCAGCCACCTCCTCCCAGCCACGTACAAGTCCACTGGTTTCTTGGGACTGTAAATCATCCCTAAAAGACTGCTGCTGATGATGCTGAGTGCCAGCCTCCACCTCCATGCTGACACAATCCTCCTCCTCCTCCTCCTCCTCGTCCTCTTCCTGTGCGATGGGTGGGACAGAAGGAACACTGTCTGGGTAAAGGGGGCCTTGAGAGGCAAGGAAGTCCTCCTCTTCCTGCCTCTGTTCTGCCTCAAGTGCCCTGTCCATTATTCCACGCAGCGTGTGCTCCAACAGGTGGACAAGAGGTACAGTGTCACTGATGCATGCACTGTCACTGCTCACCATCCTCGTGGCCTCCTCAAATGGTGCCAGGACAGTGCATGCATCCCTGATCATGCCCCACTGGCGTGGAGAAAAAAAACCAAGCTCCCCTGACCCTGTCCTGGTGCCGTAGTCGCACAGGTACTCATTGATGGCCCTCTGCTGCGTGTGCAGCCGCTGCAGCATGGCCAACGTTGAGTTCCACCTGGTGGGCATGTCACATATAAGGCGGTTCTTGGGCAGGTTCAACTCCTTTTGCAGCTCAGCCAGGCGAGCACTGGCATTATAAGATCTGCGGAAATGCACACAGACTTTCCTGGCCTGCCTCAGGACATCATGTAAGCCAGGGTACCTGCCCAAGAACCGCTGCACCACCAGGTTAAGGACGTGAGCCACACAGGGCACATGGGTCAGTTGTCCCTGTCGGAGGGCGGAGAGGAGGTTGGTGCCATTGTCGCAAACCACCATTCCTGGCTTAAGCTGGCGTGGCGTCAACCACCTCTCGGCCTGGCCCTGCAGAGCAGACAGGACCTCTGCCCCAGTGTGGCTTCTGTCCCCCAAACACACCAGCGCAAGCACGGCATGGCATCTTGTTGCCTGCGTACTTGCGTAGCCCCTTGAACGCCTACGGAGCACCGCTGGTTCCGAGGACAAACCACAGGAAGAGGCCATGGAGGAAGAAGAAGAGGAGGGGGTGGAGGAGAGAGGTGTGTCACAACCAGTAGTAGCATTTTGGAGGCGTGGCGGTGGAACAACCTCCAACACTACTGCACCTTGTCCTGCATCCTTCCCAGCTGCCAAAAGAGTGACCCAATGGGCCGTGAAAGAAAGGTAACGTCCCTGTCCATGCCTGCTGGACCATGAGTCAGCGGTAATATGCACCTTACCGCTGACCGCCCTGTCCAGCGAGGCCAAGACATTGCCTTCCACATGCCGGTAGAGAGCCGGAATAGCCTTCCGTGAGAAAAAGTGGCGTTTGGGAACCTGCCACTGAGGAACCGCACATTGCACAAACTCACGGAAGGGGGCCGAGTCTACCAACTGAAAAGGCAGCAGTTGAAGCGCTAGCAATTTAGCCAAGCTAGCATTCAACCGCTGGGCATGTGGATGGCTGGGAGTGAACTTCTTTCGACGGTCCAGCAGCTGGGGCAGGGAAATTTGCCTGCTAGAATCGGACGTCGGTGTACTGCTAGCAGAGTGGCCGCAAGTACTTGGCTGTGACACACCTAATTCTACACCTTCATTCCTCTCAGTGCATGTTTCAGAGAGGACTGAAGTTATAGTGGGGTTGGAGATCCCAGCTGATGCGGTGCAAGGAGAGGTCCGCTTTGTTCTTTGGTGTGGGTCTTTGAGGTAGGCTTGCCAACGAGCTGCATGGCAGGTCAACATATGTCTGGTCAGGCATGTGGTGCCCAAGCGGCTGATGTTTTGGCCACGCGATATACGCTTGAGACATATGTTGCAAACAGCAGCTGTGCGATCTGATGCACTAGCCTCAAAAAAGGCCCACACCAAAGAACTTTTTGAATGACGGGCAGAGGCAGCGCCCTGCACAGGCGGAGCTCTGCGGTGTGATTCCGTCGGTGTACTGCCCTTACGCTGGCCACCAAAGGGCATCCTGCCTCGTTGGAGATGTGCCTCCTCCTCATCCTCCTCCTCCTCCTCTCTCCTATTAGGCACCCACGTGGAGTCAGTGACCTCATCATCCCCTCCCTCCTCATCACTGGAGCCAATCTGGCAGTATGCTGCAGCTGCTGGAACATGACTGCCAGATTGGTGTCCTTCTTGAGCATCCCCTCTGTCTGCTCTCACGCTACTGCCTTCCTCTAGCTGGGTTTCATCATCAGACCCTTCGAAACGCTGGGCATCCTCCTGGAGCATGTACCCAACACTGTGCTCAAACAGTTCGGGGGACTCCTCAGGAGGAGGACATGGTGGGTCTAGGGAAGGAGTGACTGATGATGAGTCTGACATTGATACCAGGGAAGAGGACGCTTTGGCAGCTGCTTTTCCAGTACCCTGAGCCTGGGTGAGAGAGGATGAGGAGGAGGAGGAGGGCTTGGTCATCCACTCTACCAAGTCTTCGGCATGATGTGGCTCAACATGTCCAGCTGCCGAAAAGAAGGACAAGCGTGTCCCATGGCCATGTGCTGATGACAATGCACCGCGTCCACGACCAGCACTGTTGCCCCCAGACACAGAGCCTGCTTGCCCTCTTTTATTGCCTCCTGACTGTCTGCCTCTCCTTGTTTGCCTTCCAGACATTCTAATAGATGGCCTGCAGGGAGATGGGAAAAAAGCAATAAGAGCTACCTTCAGGTGTCCTTCTCTGTCCCTTTACTTAAGGATTTCTAAATATGGTTGAGGATGATTGCTTTTGCACAGAATAGCACACCGACAATTTCCCTGACTGTGCAAAAAAACAAGGATTTCAAAGATGGTTGATGAGGAATGCTTTAGCACACTATAGCACAAGGAGAATACCCTCACTGTCCTTCCCTGTCCCTAGAAACAAGGATTCGCACAGTAAAACACACTGACACTCTCCCTACCTATAGTTTTCTGTCCCTAGAAAAAATGTTTTTTTAAAGCACACTATAGCACAAGGAGAATTCCCTCACTGTCCTTCCCTGTCCCTAGAAACAAGGATTCGCACAGTAAAAGACACTGACACTCTCCCTACCTATAGTTTTCTGTCCCTAGAAAAAATGTTTTTTTAAAGCACACTATAGCACAAGGAGAATTCCCTCACTGTCCTTCCCTGTCCCTAGAAACAAGGATTCGCACAGTAAAAGACACTGACACTCTCCCTACCTATAGTTTTCTGTCCCTAGAAAAAATGTTTTTTTAAAGCACACTATAGCACAAGGAGAATTCCCTCACTGTCCTTCCCTGTCCCTAGAAACAAGGATTCGCACAGTAAAACACACTGACACTCTCCCTACCTATAGTTTTCTGTCCCTAGAAAAAATGTTTTTTTAAAGCACACTATAGCACAAGGAGAATTCCCTCACTGTCCTTCCCTGTCCCTAGAAACAAGGATTCGCACAGTAAAAGACACTGACACTCTCCCTACCTATAGTTTTCTGTCCCTAGAAAAAATGTTTTTTTAAAGCACACTATAGCACAAGGAGAATTCCCTCACTGTCCTTCCCTGTCCCTAGAAACAAGGATTCGCACAGTAAAAGACACTGACACTCTCCCTACCTATAGTTTTCTGTCCCTAGAAAAAATGTTTTTTTAAAGCACACTATAGCACAAGGAGAATTTCACTCACTTTCCTTCTTTGTCCCTAGAAACAAGGTTTATCACAGTGAAAGAAACTGACACTCTTCCTTCCTATAGTTTTCTGTCCCTAGAAAAAAATGTTTTTTTAAAGCACACTATAGCACAAGGAGAATTCCCTCACTGTCCTTCCCTGTCCCTAGAAACAAGGATTCGCACAGTAAAACACACTGACACTCTCCCTACCTATAGTTTTCTGTCCCTAGAAAAAATGTTTTTTTAAAGCACACTATAGCACAAGGAGAATTTCACTCACTTTCCTTCTTTGTCCCTAGAAACAAGGTTTATCACAGTGAAAGAAACTGACACTCTTCCTTCCTATAGTTTTCTGTACCTGGAAAAAAATGTTTTTTTAAAGCACACTATAGCACAAGGAGAATTCCCTCACTGTCCTTCCCTCTCCCTAGAAACAAGGATTCGCACAGTAAAACACACTGACACTCTCCCTACCTATAGTTTTCTGTCCCTAGAAAAAATGTTTTTTTAAAGCACACTATAGCACAAGGAGAATTCCCTCACTGTCCTTCCCTGTCCCTAGAAACAAGGATTCGCACAGTAAAAGACACTGACACTCTCCCTACCTATAGTTTTCTGTCCCTAGAAAAAATGTTTTTTTAAAGCACACTATAGCACAAGGAGAATTTCACTCACTTTCCTTCTTTGTCCCTAGAAACAAGGTTTATCACAGTGAAAGAAACTGACACTCTTCCTTCCTATAGTTTTCTGTCCCTAGAAAAAAATGTTTTTTTAAAGCACACTATAGCACAAGGAGAATTCCCTCACTGTCCTTCCCTGTCCCTAGAAACAAGGATTCGCACAGTAAAACACACTGACACTCTCCCTACCTATAGTTTTCTGTCCCTAGAAAAAATGTTTTTTTAAAGCACACTATAGCACAAGGAGAATTCCCTCACTGTCCTTCCCTGTCCCTAGAAACAAGGATTCGCACAGTAAAAGACACTGACACTCTCCCTACTGTGAGGGGGTTAGCTCGGTAGCGGGTGTGTGTGACCCCCTGGATGGGCTCCCCACACAAAAACAGGCCCAGCAGACGGAGGTTGTGGTTTTCAAGATCAAAAGGTGCGGTTTATTTCTCTATTTACAGTGACAAAAACACAGCAAAGCAAAAAGAAACATAAACAAAATAAATCCTGGTCAGCTTGACCTCTGACTAAACATGCAGGTTTCCCTAACTAACAACTGGGATCAGCCTGGTGCTGTCCTAGTCCCTAAGTCCCTGGTTTAGTAAATGTCCAAACAAATAGCCACACAGGCTTTGTCTCACCGCACAGGGGTTCACTCTCCCTAGACAGTCCACACAGGTCTGGTTCCAGGCATGAGCAAACACCTAATGAAGCTGGGAGTTTTTATAGAGGCCTTAAACGAGCTGACAAGCTTCAGCTGGTCTCATCAACTCCCTGCCTGCACGACGCCCAGCACTCTCCCTAGAGGTATGAATCATCCATGAGCCCACTAGCCTCAGCTGGGCTTCATCAACTCTCTCCCTAGTTGTATAAGTCGGCATAAAGCCTGAATCTGGGAGAAATATACCTACCCCCCTGGATGCAACCAGGTGACTTTACCTTCCTGCTGTCACATACCCCCCCCCTCTTGTTTTAACCTTGGGGTTGGAACACCAGCAATCAGGCATTCATGTACTCGAGACAAAGCATCCACATTCCCCATTTGAACGCCAGGGCGATGCTTTACTGTGAAGTTGAATTCCTGTAGGGCCAGGAACCACCTATTTACTCTTCTATTTGTCTCCTTGTTTTGAGCCATCCACTTTAACGGAGCGTGATCCGTAACCATGTCAAAGTGCCTACCTAGCAGATAGTACCGAAGGGAATCTAGAGCCCACTTCACCGCTAAACACTCCTTTTCAACCGTGGCGTAATTTACCTCATGGGACTTCAACTTCCTGCTGAGGTAAATGACTGGGTGCTCTTCCCCGTTCCAGACCTGGGACAATACTGCTCCTAACCCCACATCTGACGCATCACTTTGTACGACAAAGTCTTTAGAGAAGTCGGGTGAGTACAACACTGGCTGGCTACATAAGGCTTGTTTCAAGAATTGGAATGCTGCCTCAGCCTCGGGGGTCCATTTAATCATGACCGACCCTTTCCCTTTCGTCAGGTTGGTTAGGGGCACAGCCTTAGAAGCAAAGTGGGGAATGAAGCGCCGATAATAACCCGCGATTCCCAGAAAGGCTCGTACCTGCTTCTTGCTGTTGGGACGTGGCCAACTCTGGATGGCCTCGACTTTGTTGAGTTGGGGTTTTATTACTCCCCTGCCAATGGTGTACCCAAGATATTTGGCCTCCTCCTGCCCAATGGTACACTTCTTGGGGTTAGCCGTAAACCCCGCTTCCCGGATAGAGTCTAGGACTGCTTGCACTTTTGGCAGATGTGAGGCCCAATCTGTGCTATGGACAATTACGTCATCCAGGTAAGCCGCAGCATACTTCCGATGGGGCCTCAGTATCTGGTCCATTTTCCGCTGGAATGTGGCCGGCGCATTCTGTAACCCGAACGGCATTCTCTTATATTGGAACGCCCCGTCTGGGGTTACAAATGCGGTTTTCTCTTTGGCCGACTTGGCCAGGGGAATTTGCCAATACCCTTTTGTGAGGTCAAGAGTCGTCATGTATCGGGCTGTTCCCAGCCGGTCGATCAACTCATCTATACGTGGCATGGGGTAGGTGTCAAATTTTGTAACTTTGTTCAACTGACGAAAATCGTTACAAAATCGCCAGCTCCCATCCGGTTTAGGCACCAACACAATGGGACTAGACCAATCACTTTGGGACTCCTCTATCACCCCTAAGTTCAGCATTTTCTGTACTTCCTCCCGTATTGCCTCCCGTCGGGCCTCTGGGATCCGATAGGGTTTTAACTTCACCCTTTCACCGGGCGGGGTAATAATATCATGCTCTACCCCAGATGTTTGTCCCGGCAGCTCAGAGAACACCTCCTTGTTGCGAAGCACAAACTCCTTAACCTCCTGTTGTTGGGGTTGTGACAAGGTGGCTGCTATTCCAACCTCCGGAATCACGCAACCAGTTTGAGCTGGTGACCAAGTTTCTGCGACTAGGGACTCTCTATCCCTCCAGGCTTTCAACAGATTAACGTGATAGATCTGTTCGGGCTTTCGCCTTCCTGGTTGTCTGACCTTGTAATTCACTTCGCTCACTTTTTCCATTATCTCGTAGGGGCCTTGCCATTTGGCAAGGAATTTACTTTCAACCGTAGGGACAAGTACCAATATCCTATCCCCCGGGGAAAAGGTACGGGTCTTGGCTCCACGGTTGTACACTCTCTGCTGTGCCAACTGCGCTTGGGCCAAATGTTCCTTCACGATGGGCATTACCTGTGCAATTCGATCTTGCATCAGGGCGACATGCTCAATCACACTCCTGTGGGGAGAACTCTCACTTTCCCAAGTTTCCTTGGCAATATCCAACAGCCCTCTTGGGTGTCTCCCATACAGTAACTCAAAGGGGGAGAATCCCGTAGAGGATTGGGGCACCTCCCTAATAGCAAACATCAAATAAGGAAGTAGACAGTCCCAATCCTTTCCATCTCTATCCACCACTTTCTTCAACATTTGTTTTAGGGTTTTGTTGAATCTTTCAACCAGCCCATCGGTTTGGGGGTGATACACAGACGTACGCAATTGCGTCACTTTGAACAATTTACACAGCTCTTTCATAACCCGGGACATAAAGGGTGTACCTTGGTCCGTAAGCAGTTCTTTACAAATACCCACCCGGCTAAAAACAAGAGATAGCTCTTTGGCTATGGTTTTGGCCGAGGTATTTCGGAGAGGGATCGCTTCTGGATAACGGGTGGCATAGTCCATTATAACTAATATGTACTGGTGCCCCCTAGCGGACTTGATTATAGGACCTACCAAATCCATTGCGATCCTCTCAAATGGGACCTCAATGATGGGTAGAGGGACCAGCGGGCTACGGAAATGTGGCATCAGGGCCGACCTCTGACACACAGGGCAGGAGGAACAATAATTTTCTATGTCCTTCATCACCCCAGGCCAATAGAATCTCTGTAATACCCTCTCTCGGGTTTTCTCTGTCCCCAGATGACCTCCAAGAATGTGCCCATGGGCCAACTCCAACACCAACTTCCTGTAAGGTTTGGGCACCACAAGCTGCTCAACGGTTTCTTCTGCCCTTTTTGCCACCCGATACAGTAGGTCCTTCTCTACGCTGAAGTATGGGTAAGTGCAGGTATTATCTGGGTTCACTAACTCGCCATCTATTTCCACTACGTTTTCCCGTGCCTTTATTAGGGCGGGGTCTTTTAACTGTTCTGTGGCAAAATTTTCCCTGTGAACCTCAAGATCAGAAAACTCCACAGACGGTAGGTTTTCGTCTGAGGAGGTGGGCTCCTCTCCAGTTTCTTGAGTCTCGCCTGCCAATACTGACAAGGGAAATTCTGGAGAGTCCTCACCACTCTCAGAGGAGTTCTGGCTATCACCTTCCTGGTACATAGGGGCACCAGTGGGGGGCTCAGGATCATCCCACAGTTCCCAGAACTTCGGAAAATCCCTTCCCACAATGGCATCATGCGGTAATTGAGATACTAACCCCACTGGATGAGAGAGGGTACCTTTGGGGGTCTTGAAACACACTGTAGTCACTGGATACTCTCGGGTGTCCCCATGCACACAAATAACAGCTACCTTGCTATTCCCAGAGACCTCTGTTTTAACTAATTCAGCCTTTATCAGGGTCACAAGGCTACCTGAATCCAGTAATACCACAACATTTCTACCATTAATACACATTTTGCATAAATGTTTCTCAGTTCCCCGAATGGCAGTGCATGCGACTGTCGCACACAGCGACTGACGTCTGTCCGTCAGAAAGTCACATTGCATGGGTTCCTCCACAACCGGGCAATTTGCTGCAATATGTCCCGTTTGCCGGCAGCGGTAGCAAACAATCCTTTTGGCTGCCTCTTGAGCCCCCGACTTCCCAGGCTGTTCTCGCCAAACCCTGGGCAGAGCTCCCACCCTCTCACTCTCTCCACCCTCACCCCTTGGAATCATCTTATCCGCCCCTGGGGATGGTCTGGTCTTAGGGTGGAAAGTCCGAGAGTCTCTGGAAGAGGCCGTCAGGTTCTCTGCAGCCAAGTATCTCTCTACACGATCCACAAGTTTACCGGCCGTTTCTGGGTCTCCATGGCTTACCCACTTTTGAATGGCGGTAGGAAGAGCTCTCAAGAAACGATCCATCACAACACGTTCCACAATCTCCGGTGCGGACAAAGTCTCTGGCTGTAGCCACTTCCTGCTCAGGTGAATGAGATCATACATTTGAGACCTGGGGGGTTTTCCAAGCTGGAAAGTCCAGTTATGCACACGCTGAGCCCGGACAGCCAGGGTGACACCCAGCCTTGCCAATATTTCAGCTTTTAGCATCACATAGTCTTTTGCTTGGTCAGGCTCTAGGTCATAGTAAGCTTTCTGCGATTCACCAGTTAACAGAGGAGCCACCAGTCCAGCCCACTGCTCCTCAGGCCACTTTTCTCTTTCAGCAGTCCTTTCAAATGTGGTCAAAAATACCTCTGGATCATCCTCTCCAGTCATTTTTGTCAATAAACGACTCACCCCAAAGGACGCGGTATTAGTGGGACGGCTTTCCTCACTGGTCTGCGGACGTTGCTGCATTACTGCTTCCATCTGTTGTTGTAGTCTCTGCTCTTGCTTCTGCAACAGGTCTATGAAGCGGGCCTCAGATTGCTGCTGGGCTTGTTGCTGGGCTGCGAAGCTCTTTTGCAAACCTGCATTTGTCTGCTGTTGATTGGCATTTGCTAGAGCCAGCTGTTTCAGTATCTCCTCCATGCTGGCTTAAAAAAAAACTGCCACTGGTTCTCCACCAACTGTGAGGGGGTTAGCTCGGTAGCGGGTGTGTGTGACCCCCTGGATGGGCTCCCCACACAAAAACAGGCCCAGCAGACGGAGGTTGTGGTTTTCAAGATCAAAAGGTGCGGTTTATTTCTCTATTTACAGTGACAAAAACACAGCAAAGCAAAAAGAAACATAAACAAAATAAATCCTGGTCAGCTTGACCTCTGACTAAACATGCAGGTTTCCCTAACTAACAACTGGGATCAGCCTGGTGCTGTCCTAGTCCCTAAGTCCCTGGTTTAGTAAATGTCCAAACAAATAGCCACACAGGCTTTGTCTCACCGCACAGGGGTTCACTCTCCCTAGACAGTCCACACAGGTCTGGTTCCAGGCATGAGCAAACACCTAATGAAGCTGGGAGTTTTTATAGAGGCCTTAAACGAGCTGACAAGCTTCAGCTGGTCTCATCAACTCCCTGCCTGCACGACGCCCAGCACTCTCCCTAGAGGTATGAATCATCCATGAGCCCACTAGCCTCAGCTGGGCTTCATCAACTCTCTCCCTAGTTGTATAAGTCGGCATAAAGCCTGAATCTGGGAGAAATATACCTACCCCCCTGGATGCAACCAGGTGACTTTACCTTCCTGCTGTCACACTACCTATAGTTTTCTGTCCCTAGAAAAAATGTTTTTTTAAAGCACACTATAGCACAAGGAGAATTTCACTCACTTTCCTTCTTTGTCCCTAGAAACAAGGTTTATCACAGTGAAAGAAACTGACACTCTTCCTTCCTATAGTTTTCTGTCCCTAGAAAAAAATGTTTTTTTAAAGCACACTATAGCACAAGGAGAATTCCCTCACTGTCCTTCCCTGTCCCTAGAAACAAGGATTCGCACAGTAAAACACACTGACACTCTCCCTACCTATAGTTTTCTGTCCCTAGAAAAAATGTTTTTTTAAAGCACACTATAGCACAAGGAGAATTCCCTCACTGTCCTTCCCTGTCCCTAGAAACAAGGATTCGCACAGTAAAAGACACTGACACTCTCCCTACCTATAGTTTTCTGTCCCTAGAAAAAATGTTTTTTTAAAGCACACTATAGCACAAGGAGAATTCCCTCACTGTCCTTCCCTGTCCCTAGAAACAAGGATTCGCACAGTAAAAGACTCTGACACTCTCCCTACCTATAGTTTTCTGTCCCTAGAAAAAATGTTTTTTTAAAGCACACTATAGCACAAGGAGAATTTCACTCACTTTCCTTCTTTGTCTCTAGAAACAAGGATTATCACAGTGAAAGAAACTGACACTCTTCCTTCCTATAGTTTTCTGTCCCTAGAAAAAAATGTTTTTTTAAAGCACACTATAGCACAAGGAGAATTCCCTCACTGTCCTTCCCTGTCCCTAGAAACAAGGATTCGCACAGTAAAACACACTGACACTCTCCCTACCTATAGTTTTCTGTCCCTAGAAAAAATGTTTTTTTAAAGCACACTATAGCACAAGGAGAATTCCCTCACTGTCCTTCCCTGTCCCTAGAAACAAGGATTCGCACAGTAAAAGACACTGACACTCTCCCTACCTATAGTTTTCTGTCCCTAGAAAAAATGTTTTTTTAAAGCACACTATAGCACAAGGAGAATTTCACTCACTTTCCTTCTTTGTCCCTAGAAACAAGGATTATCACAGTGAAAGAAACTGACACTCTCCCTACCTATAGTTTTCTGTCCCTAGAAAAAATGTTTTTTTAAAGCACACTATAGCACAAGGAGAATTCCCTCACTGTCCTTCCCTGTCCCTAGAAACAAGGATTCGCACAGTAAAAGACACTGACACTCTCCCTACCTATAGTTTTCTGTCCCTAGAAAAAATGTTTTTTTAAAGCACACTATAGCACAAGGAGAATTTCACTCACTTTCCTTCTTTGTCCCTAGAAACAAGGATTATCACAGTGAAAGAAACTGACACTCTTCCTTCCTATAGTTTTCTGTCCCTAGAAAAAAATGTTTTTTTAAAGCACACTATAGCACAAGGAGAATTCCCTCACTGTCCTTCCCTGTCCCTAGAAACAAGGATTCGCACAGTAAAACACACTGACACTCTCCCTACCTATCCTTCTCTTTCCCTAAACTAAAGGAATCCAGGTTAAGCAAGAAAAAAATAAATGTCACTGTCCCTGCCTATGTTTCTCTTTCCCTGCTCCGGAACACACTACACTAGGCCGCCGTGCTGGCGGCCTTTTATAGTGTGGGGCGTGTACTAAACACCCTCAGCAATAATTGGCCACAGGCATCCTGCCTGTGGCCAATCATTGCTCTCCTCGCTGCCGGCGCTGTGATTGGCCAAGCATGCGGGGTCACAGTGCATGCTTGGCCAATCACAGCGCCTGGATGACACTGCGATGGCGTAGTGCATTGTGGGCCGTTCGCGTCACTCGAATTTGGCGCGAACGGCCCAAATCGTTCGATCTTCGTCGAACGATCGAACAGCCGATGTTCGAGTCGAACGTATGTTCGACTCGAACACGAAGCTCATCCCTACTCCTGGGTTTTCGGCAACGTGACTTTTTCTTATAAACTATTTGTAGGATATTGTTGTTTTCAGATGAGGAAGTGGTCTGAGGAAGTAGCTTTTTGTTATGTTACAATTTTCATTTTTTTTTTGTATAAATTTGTGGATACATAAATAGCTTGAAAGTAAAGAGACTTTACCATATAGGAACAATAGTTAGTCTGTTATCTGAAACCCCCACACGTTTTTGGTCTGCAATTTACTATATAGTGCAGAAAAAAAATAAAGATTTTAAATATATTCGACCCCTGATGAAGTCTTCTGTGAAGGTGACCAGATGTCCCTTGTTTCCTGGAACAATCTCTTTTTTTTTTTGTATAAATTTGTGGATACATAAATACTTAGAAAGTAAAGAACCTTTACCATGTAGGAACAATAGTTAGTCTGTTATCTGAAACCCCCACACGCTTTTGGTCTGCAATTTACTATATAGTGCAGAAAAAATATTGATTTTTAATATATTGGACCCCTGGTGAAGTCCTCTGTGATAAGGTGGCCAGATGTCCCTTTGTTTCCTGGAACAATCTCTAATTTTAAGGGGCTGTCCCCAGGAAAAAAAATGTCCCTGACTTTGTTCTTGGTTAAAAAAAATATAACCTCTTCTGTGATAGGGTGACCAGATGTACTGTACCTTTTTTCCTGGGACAGTCCCTTATTATAAGTGACTGTCCCCAGGAAAAAAAATGTCCTTGTTTAAAATAATGTAAAGTCTTCTGTGCTAGGGTGACCAGATGTCCCTGCTTTCCAGGGACAGTCCACAATTTTGGGGGTCTGTCCCCAGGAAACAAATGTGACTACAATTTCTTAATAGCTTAAATCAGGGGTCTCCAAACTGTGGCCCAAGGGCCAGATGTGGCCCTGTGCTTGACTTTACCCAGCCCTTGGGGCACTATTCCTCCCACTGACATCAACAAGGGGGCACTATTTTTCCACTGATACCAAGATGGGATACTGTTCCTCCTCCTACTGACCACCAACCCTGAGGCCATATTTATTCTCTCTGATGCTGGGCCCGGGACATTTTCTGCCCCCACTGGCCACAATCCGGCCCTCTTACAGTCTGGAAAGACATTAAACTGGTCCTTTGTTTGAAAAGTTTGGAGACTCCTGACTTAACCGCTTGCCGACTGCCTCACGCACATTTACGTTGGCAGAATGGCACGGGCAGGCAAAGCAACATATATATACATTGCTTTGAACCTGCCCCCTAGCGGGTGCTGCGGTCTCCGTGCCCGTGCCCGCGGGACCCGCAGACTCGATGTCTGTCTGTGTCCCGCGATCGGGTCACGGAACGGCAGAACGAGGGGATGTTTTTGTAAACAAGGCATCTCCCTGTTCTGCCTAGTGACAGGACACTGATTGTCTGCTCCCTCTCATCGGGAGCAGCGATCAGTGACGTGTCACAGTAAGCCACGCCCCCTAACAGTTAGAATCACTCCCTAAGACGCACTTAACCCCTTCCCTGCCCCCTACTGGTTAACCCCTTCCCTGCCAGTCACATTTATACAGTAATCAGTGCATTTTTATAACACTGATCGCTGTATAAATGTGAATGGTCCCAAAATAGCGTCAAAAGTGTCCGATGTGTCCGCCATAATGTCGCAGTCACGATAAAAATCGCAGGTCGCCGCCATAACAAGTAAAAAAAAAATTATAATAAAAATGCCATAAAACTATCCCCTATTTTATAGACGCTATAACTTTTGTGCAAACCAATCAATATACGCTTATTGCGATTTTTTTTTTTACCAAAAATATGTAGAAGAATACATATCGGCCTAAACTGAGAAAAAATTAGATTTTTCTAAAAATAATTGGGATATGTATTATAGCAAAAAGTACAAAATATAGAATTTTTTTCAAAATTGTCGCTCTATTTTTGTTTATAGCGCAAAAAATTAAAACATGCAGAGGTGATCAAATACCACAAAAGAAAGCTCTATTTGTGGGAAAAAAAGGACATATATTTTGTTTGGGAGCCACGTCACACGACCACGCAATTGTCAGTTAAAGTGACTCAGTGCCGAATCTCAAAAAGTGGCCTGGTCATTTGGCAGCCAAATGGTCTGGGGCTGAAGTGGTTAAAGTGGTTGTAAACCCTTTACAACCACTTTTACCTACAGGTAAGCCTAGATTAAGGATTACCTGTAGGAGTTTGAAATATCTCCTAAACCTCCACAGTTTAAAAGATATTTACAATAATGATGGGTGCTGATGTCTACGGCGCATGCGCCGTAGACAACGACGCAGGCGCACTTTAGAAGCAGCGATCGTGCCGTTTCTAAAGGAGATTGTGCCGTGACTGGCAGCTCCTGCGCACATGCACGAGAGTGACGTCATCGCGGCTCCAGCCAATCACAGCGCCGTAGCGGCGATACCCGGAAGTAACCCCCCGGGAGAGATGTCGGCCGCCGGAGCGGTGTACAAGGACGGCTGCGGGGGCTTCGATCTGAGGTGAGTATTACATAATGAGCTAGTATGCTATGCATACTAGCTCATTATGCCTTTGTCTTGCAGGTGGTGTTTTTAATTTTTTTTTGAAAAGTGGGTTTACAAACACTTTAAATACTGGTATCCCCGGCTCGAGGGGCTGCAGGGAGATCTATCCTAGCAACATTTCTGTGATTGGCTTGGAGTAGGTGGAGGGAGGGGAGGAGTGTGTCTAGAATTATTGATGATGTCATGTGGTGATATTATAGGGACTTCCCAGTCCCTCCTCAAAAACATTGATTGTGATACATGTTACATACCGTCGCGCACACCGGAGTGAGATCAATAATTCTAGCACCAGACCTCCTCCACAAAGCTAAACTGATGCTAAAGGCTGTTAAAGCGTCACCTATAGAGATTGTTAGATCTCGTAGTTTGGTGCCATTCCACGGGCGTACACAATTTTAAAACGTGACTTGTCTGGTATCCATTCACTCGGCATAACATCATCTTTTATATTTTGCCCAAAAAATTGGGTATTATATTGCGTTTGTGTTCACTGTAGGGGGCTATGGAAAATATAGGGCACACACAATTTTAAGGTTTGACATGTTGGGTATCTATTTACCCGGTGCAACCTCGTCTTTTATATTTTACCATAAAAATTATTATTTTTTAACCACTACCCGCCCGGCCTAAAGCAAAATGACGGCTGGGCAGTGGTTTCGTTATCCTGACTGGACGTCATATGATGTCTTTCAGGATAACAAGCCAGCGCGTGCCCGTGGGGGGCGGTGTGTCACTCTGACACACCGCATCTCTGATCGCGGTAAGGAGCCTCTGACGAAGGCTCTTTACCACGTGATCAGCTGTGACCAATCATAGCTGATCATAGCGTGAACCAGGAAGTGCCGGTAATCGGCTTTTCCTCGGTTCATGCTGACAGGGAGAGCCGATCGGCGGCTCTCCTGTCAGAGGGTGGGGGGGGCGTGCACTGATAATCAGCACATTGATTATCAGCGTAGCCCCCATCAGAGGTACCCACCACAGCTGCAAATCAGTGCCCATCAGCTGCCAGTCGGTGCCCACCCAAATCGTCAATCAGTGCCCATAAAAGTGCCAATCAGTGCCCATCAAAGTGTCCCATCAGTAATGCCTGTCGGTGCCCTTCAGATGCCCATCAGTAATGCCTGTCAGTACCTCCTCATCAATGCTGCCCATCAGTGCCACCTATCAGTGCCCATCAGTGCCGCCTATCAGTGCCACCTATTAGTGCCCATCAGTGCCGCCTATCAGTGCCCATCAGTGCTGCATATCAGTGACGCCTATCGTTGCCCATCAGTGCTGCATATCAGTGCCAGTTGGGTCAGAGTTTCTGCTGCCCGCTTCAGAAAGGTTGAACTCTCTCACAATGATACTTTTGCTCTGCTAAAAGTTCTGTGCCAATGTATTTAAAGAATTGAGGGGATCCTTTGGAGGGCTGTTCTCTACCCATGTACTGAAATCCTTGCTGTTCCAGTTGGGTCAGGCTTCCCCTTGATCAAGGTTGAACTGTCTCCCATTGATATTTTTCCTCTGCCGAAAGTCCTGTGCTAATGTATTTAAAGGACTTATGCCGCGTACACACGACCGCTTTTCTCGACGAGAAAAACTGCATTTTTTTTTTCGCCGAGAAAAACGATCGTCTGTGGGCTTTATGTCGTTTTTCTCGTCGAGAAAAACGGCATAAAAAACGACGAGAAAAATTAGAACATGTTCAAAATTTTCTCATCGTTTTTTCCATAATTTTTTTCCGCGGCAGTTTTCCCATAGGGAGACACTGCCGCGGAGCCCACAGACGGTCGTTTTTCTCGTCAAGAGAAAAAATGACGGGAAAAACGACCTTGTGTAGGGAACCCTTGGAACCGAAGCGGTTCCCTCGTTTTTCCTGTCATTATTCACGGCGGTTTTTTAACCGCCGTGAATAATGATCGTGTGTACGCGGCATGAGAGGATCTTTTGGAAGGGGAGGATGTGATCATCAGATTTGATTTATAGCAGAGTGCTTCCCCTCCTTCCTTGGCTCTTGTCTCTGGCAGTTTAACATGGTTGGAACAGCAACGCCCAACATGGGCCTAGATGTTCATCCAGCCAGGTTTCTGTTATAAAGACCACATTCCAGGTTTTTTACAAGGCCATGCGTAATCCTTGTTTTGTTTATGGATCAGGGATTATATAGAACAGATTAAATGTGCTTTTAGTTGAGTTCTTGAAATAAGTCTTACTTGGAAGGTGGTTTATGGACACTGGATTCTAACAGGACCTATAGAATTCAACACCCAAAACCTGACCTTAAAAACCTGACACCGCACAAAGCTGGATGTGTGGCAATCCTAGATGTGGCCAGAGCATAAGAAAACTATGTACAAATAGACACCTCTGTCTCCCTGGTGCCAAACATTTCAGGCTCTACAGTGCTCCAGGTCGCCTGACCAAGCTAGGACACAGTGGGTTGAACAGAGGCCAACAAAAGGCACCTGCTGGGTAGGGATGAGCCGAACACCCCCCGGTTTGGTTCGCATCTAGAACATGCGAACGGACCGAAAGTTCGCGCAGACTTTCGAACACCATTAAAGTCTATGGGACTCAAACGTGAGAAATCAAAAGTGCGGATTTTAAAGGCTAACATGCAAGTTATTGTCCTAAAAAGGGTTTGGGGACCCGGGTCTTGACCCAGGGGACATGTATCAATGCAAAAAAAAGTTTTAAAAAACTTCCGTTTTTTCCGGAGCAGTGATTTTAATGATGCTTAAAGTGAAAAAATAAAAGTGAAATATTCCTTTAAATATTGTACCTGGGGGGTGTCTATAGTATGCCTGTAAAGTGGCGCATTTTTCCCGTGTTTAGAACAGTCCCTGCACAAAATGATTTCTAAAGGAATAAAGTAATTAAAAACTGCTTGCGGCTGTAATGTAATGTCGGGTCCTGCCAATATGGATGAAAATTATTGAGAAAAACGGCATGGGTACCCCTCCCCCCCAGCCCATTACCAGGCCCTTTGGGTCTTGTATGGATATTAAGGGGAACCCCGCACCCAAATTAAAAAAGAAAAGGCGTTGGGGCCCCCAGGCCTTATATACTCTGAACAGCAGTATACAGGAGGTCCAAACAAGACAGGGACTGTAGGTTTGTTCTTAAGTTGAATCTGTTTGTAATTTGGAACAGGTACATTTTGTAAGTGTAGCTCCAGCCAAAAAATCTATTTTTAAGCTTTTTGGATAACATAGGGAAGGGTTATCACCCCTGTAACATTTGTTTTGCTGTCTGTGCCCCTGTTCAGAAGATTTCACCTCACTTTCTGTCCCAATGACAATTGGATTTAGAAAATTTGGGGTTATTAGGGAAACAAGGATTGTTGATAAAGCATCAGTGGAGACACCTTTTTCCCATATTAACTCTTACAGGAGAGAATTTCCCTTCCTAGGTGTAGATTAACTATCACTTCCTGTTGTCTACATCTGTTTGTAAGGAGTCGTTTGGAAGTCGGATGTTTGAAAGTAGGGAACCGCCTATATATACTATACAGCCTGCCCTATATACTCTGCAGAAAATTGGGCCTTAGGTGTTGTGGTACCAGAACACTGTAAGCCCTCACAGTTACTCTTGGTGGGCGCTGGAACGGGCCCTGCTGTGAAATATTAGATCAAAAATCGTAATTACACGCCCCTGTTAAACAGGGGCAGAAAAATTGGGCCTTAGCCACTGGTGGTGGTGCCCAGAACCAAACATTTTCTTAGAAGCTATCAACATAAACATTGAGGAGGAATAGGATAGTCACTCAGCATAACAGGATAGTCACTCAGCATCAGCATAGGCAGTCTTGAAGGGATCTCACATTCATAAAAAAAATTATCGGTTACATCAGCATCAGGTGCTTGGTAGCTGGTGATCCAAGACTGATTCATTTTTGAAGGTGAGTCGATCCACCGAGTCGGTGGACAGGCGCACTCTGTGATCGGTTACAAAGCCTCCAGCAGCACTGAATGTGCGTTCCGAAAGAACGCTGGATGCAGGACAAGCCAGTAGCTCAATTGCATACTGTGCAAGCTCTGGCCAGTGATCCATCCTCAGGACCCAGTAACCCAGTGGATTTTCAGTTGTAAAGGTCTCCAAGTCTGATCTTGCCCCTAGGTATTCCTGCACCATGTAAATCAGACGCTGGTGATGGTTGCTGGAACCGATCAGACCTTGGGGCTGCGGACTAAAAAGTTGTCTGAACGCATCGGTCAGATGGCCACCTTCTCCACCGCTCCTTCTGTGACTGACCGAAGGCTCAGCAACATGTTGTCCAGGACCAGGAATTTGTAACCTCCCAGGCTCTGGAAATGCGTTGCACAAACCCCTTTCTGCAAGGCCTCCCGAAGATGTTTCATCCTCTGCTCCCTCTGCGACGGCTGGATAAGTTCCGCAACCTTACCCTTGTAACGTGGATCAAGAAAGGTTGCCAGCCAGTAATGATCCCTCTCCTTGATACCACGAATCAGAGGGTTCTTTCGCAGGCTTTGTAGGATCAGGGCGTCCATGCAGCGTAGGTTTGCTAAGGCATTTGGTCCGGAGTTCTCTGGGTCACTAAGGACGACATGATCCGCAGCCACCTCCTCCCAGCCACGTACAAGTCCATGGGTTTCTGGGGACTGTAAACGATCCCTTGAAGACTGCTGCTGATGCTGAGTGCTAGGCTCCACCTCCATGCTGACACAATCCTCCTCCTCCTCTTCCTGTGTGATCGGCGGGCCCGCAGGAACACTGTCTGGACAAAGGGGCCCTTAAGAGGTAAGGAAGTCCTCCTCTTCCTCCCTCTGTTCTGCCTCAAGTGCCCTGTCCATTATTCCACGCAGCGTGTGCTCCAACAGGTAGACAAGAGGGACAGTATCACTGATGCATGCACTGTCACTGCTCACCATCCTCGTGGCCTCCTCAAATGGTGACAGGACAGTGCATGCATCCTTGATCATGAGCCACTGGCATGGCGAAAAAAGCCAAGCTCCCCTGTCCTGGTGCCATAGTCGCACAGGTACTAATTGATGGTCCTCTGCTGCGCATGCAGATTAGGCGGTTCTTGGGCAGGTTGTATTCCTTTTGCAGGTCAACCAGCCGAGCACTGGCATTATATGACCGACGGAAATGCACACAGACTTTTCTGGCCTGCCTCAGGAGATCCTGTAAGCCCGGGTACCTGCACAAGAACCGCTGCACCACCAAATTAAGGACGTGAGCCAAACAGGGCACATGGGTCAAGTGTCCCTGTCGGAGGGCGGAGAGGAGGTTGGTGCCATTGTCGCAAACCACCATTCCTGGCTGAAGCTGGCGTGGTGTCAACCACCTCTGAGCCTGCCCCTGCAGAGCTGACAGAATCTCTGCCCCAGTGTGGCTCCTGTCCTCTAAGCACACCAGCTAAAGCACCGCATGGCATCTTTTTGCCTGAGTGCTTGTGTAGCCCCTTGAACGCCTATGGAGCACCGCTGGTTCCGAGGACAAGTCTATAGAGGAAGAGGCCATGGAGGAAGAAGAGGAGGGGGTGGAGGAGAGAGGTGTGTCAGAATCACCACTAGTAGCATTTTGGAGGCGTGGTGACGGAACAAGCTCCAACAATACTGCACCCTGTCCTGTATCCTTCCCAGCTGCCAGCAGAGTCACCCAGTGCGCCGTGAAAGATCGGTAACGTCCCTGTCCATGCCTGCTGGACCATAAGTCAGCGGTAATATGCACCTTACCGCTGACCGCCCTGTCCAGCGAGGCCAAGACATTGCCTTCCACATGTCGGTAGAGAGCCGGAATTGCCTTCCGTGAAAAAAAGTGTGTTTGGGAACCTGCCACTGAGGTACCGCACATTCCACAAATTCACGAAAGGGGGCCGAGTCTACCAGCTGAAAAGGCAGCAGTTGGAGTGCTAGCAATTTAGCTAAGCTAGCATTCAACCGCTGGGCATGTGGATGGCTGGGACTGAATTTCTTTTGCCGGTTTAGCAACTGGGGTAGGGAAATTTTCCTGCTACAATCAGACGTTGGTGTAGCGATAGCAGCTTGCCGGAAAGTACTTGGCACACGTAATTCTACACCTTCATTCTTCTCAGCAGTGGCGGCCCGTCCATAGGGGGTGCCCGGGCGCCGCCCCCACTTCTGTGGTCACCAAAAAAAAAAGAAAAAAAAAGGGCCCTTTAAGAGTTTTTTTTTTTAAATGTCTTTTTTTCACACATGGCGGCGCGACCATAGTGGGCGCAGAAGCGCCGCTGCCGCTCGCTTCTGCGCCTGGCCGTCACTCACCACAACAATACATAGGTTCATGCATTGCACGAACCTATGTATTGCTGCCGCCCACTATTCAGATGGCCGGCCCCTTGAGCGCCGGCCATCTAAATAACAGCGTCTGGTTGGTCTTTAGAAGTGCCTATCAGAGCCAGCAGGCTCTGATAGGCTTCCCGACTACAGCCTGAGGGCTGTAATCGGCTTCTAAATACCTAATGAGAGGACGCACGAGGGTGCGTTCCCTGGCCAATCAGGTTCACCGAGTCTGGTTACCGGTAACCTGATTGGCTGAAGCGACATCGAGGGGGGGAGAAGACATCGAGGACGGAAGAAGGACGGCGCTGACTCGAGGAAGGTAAGTGCAGGGCTGGGGGGGACAAACTGGCTGCATTTGGGGGACAAACTGGCTGCATTTGGGGGACAAACTGGCTGTATTATGGGGGACAAACTGGCTGTATTATGAGGGACAAACTGGCTGTATATGGGGACAAACTGGCTGTATTATGGGGGACAAACTGGCTGTATATTGGGGACAAACTGGCTGTATATTGGGGGACAAACTGGCTGCATTTGGGGGACAAACTGGCTGTATATTGGGGGACAAACTGGCTGCATTTGGGGGACAAACTGGCTGTATATTGGGGGATAAACTGGCTGCATTTGGGGGACAAACTGGCTGCATTTGGGGGACAAACTGGCTGTATATTGGGGGACAAACTGGCTGCATTTGGGGGACAAACTGTCTGTATTATGGGGGACAAACTGTCTGTATTATGGGGGACAAACTGGCTGTATATTGGGGACAAACTGGCTGTATATTGGGGGACAAACTGGCTGTATATTGGGGGACAAACTGGCTGCATTTGGGGGACAAACTGGCTGCATTTGGGGGACAAACTGGCTGCATTTGGGGGACAAACTGGCTGTATATTGGGGGACAAACTGGCTGCATTTGGGGGACAAACTGGCTGTATATTGGGGGACAAACTGGCTGCATTTGGGGGACAAACTGGCTGTATATTGGGGACAAACTGGCTGTATATGGGGACAAACTGGCTGTATTATGGGGGACAAACTGGCTGTATATTGGGGACAAACTGCCTGTATATTGGGGGACAAACTGGCTGCATTTGGGGGAAAAACTGGCTGTATATTGGGGGACAAACTGGCTGTATATTGGGGGACAAACTGGCTGCATATTGGGGACAAACTGGCTGCATATTGGGGGGGAAACTGGCTGTATATGGGGGGGAAACTGGCTGCATATGGGGGGGAAACTGGCTGCACATGGGGACAAACTAGTGGCGTTTGGGCACAGTGGCTGCGTTTAATGGGGACAGTGGCGGCAATTGATGTTTTTTTTTTTTTTCAGTTTGTTTGCGCCCCCCCAAAAAATGTGAGCACCAGCCGCCACTGCTTCTCAGTGGAGGTTTCTGAGAGGACTGAAGGTATAGTGGGGTTGGAGATCCCAGCTGATGAGGAGCAAGGAGAGGTCCGCCTTGTTCTTTGGTGTGGGTCTTTTAAGTATGCTTGCCAACGGACTGCATGGGAGTTCGACATATGTCTGGTCAAGCATGTGGTGCCCAAGCGGCTGCTGTTTTGGCCATGCTTGAAACGCTTCAGACATATGTTGCAAACAGCAATGGTGCGATCTGCTGCACACGTCTCAAAAAAAAAAGGCCACACCAAAGAACTTTTGGGAAAATGTGCGGAGTCAGCAGCGCCCTGCACATGCTGAGCTCTGTGGTGTGATGCAGTCGGT
The DNA here is from genome assembly GCA_029206835.1 of Rana muscosa. NCBI lineage: Eukaryota > Metazoa > Chordata > Amphibia > Anura > Ranidae > Rana > Rana muscosa. The sequence goes on along the minus strand of JARGYO010000094.1, from coordinate 51,837,406 downwards.
TGGCTGCCCTTAAGCTGGGCCCTGGAGGGCATCCTGCCTCATTGGAGATGTGCCTCCTCCTCCTCCTCTTCTCTCCTATCAGGCACCCACGTAGAGTCAGTGACCTCATCATCCCCTCCCTCCCTGTCACTGAAACAAACCTGGCAGTATGCTGCAGCTGGGGGAACATGACTGCCAGTTTGTTGTCCTTCTTGGGCACCCCCTCTCTCTGGGCTCACGTTACTGCCTTCCTTAGGCTGGGTACCATCATCGGAGCCTTCAAAACGCTGCGCATCCTCCTGCAGCATGTACCCAACACTGTGGTCGAACAGTTCGGGGGACTCCTCCATGCATGATGGTGGGGCTAGGGAAGGAGTAACTGATGACTAGGGATTAGCTTCGAGTTCGAGTCGAACTCATGTTCGACTCGAACATTGCCTGTTCGCCCGTTCGCCGAACAGCGAACAAATTGGGGTGTTCGCGGCAAATTCGAAAAGTCTATGGGAGAAATCTAAAGTGCCACTTATAAAGGCTTATATGCAAGTTATTGTCATAAAAAGTGTTTGGGGACCCGGGTCCTGCCCCAGGGGACATGTATCAATGCAAAAAAAAGTTTTAAAAACTGACGTTTTTTTGGGAGCAGTGATTTTAATAATGCTTAAAGTGAAACAATAAAAGTGAAATATTCCTTTAAATTTCGTACCTGGGGGGTGTGTATAGTATGCCTGTAAAGTGGCGCTTGTTTCCTGTGCTTAGAACTGTCCCTGCACAAAAGGTAATTTCTGAAGGAAAAAAAGTAATTTAAAACTCACTCGTTCGCTCAGCCAATAACTCGGTGTAAGGCTAAGGACCTGATGCGGAACATGAGAAGGGGTGGGTCTATACATGTATTACACAGTGAAGGAACATGTAATAGACTGCGGAGGAAGTTCCCCATCAGGTCCGCTCAGGCTCAGCCAATGACAAACAGCGATGGACATCGGATCGCTGCGGGACACTGGATTTCACCGCTGGAATGTTTTTTTGTTTTTGTTTTTTTAATAAAGGACTTTTCCAAGGTGTTTGTGTGGTTTTTTTTTTACATTTTTTGACACTTTCTTCGTGAAATGGTAGGGGTACAATGGGTACCCCTTACCAATTCACATGGGGGGGCTGGGATCTGGGGGTCCCCTTTGTTAAAGGGGTCTTCCAGATTCCGATAAGCCCCCCGCCCGCAGACCCCCACAACCACCGGGCAAGGGTTGTGGGGATGAGGCCCTTGTCCCCATCAACATGGGGACATCCTCCCCATGTTGAGGGCATGTGGCCTGGTACGGTTCAGGAGGGGGGGGCGCTCTCTCGTCCCCCCCTCTTTTCCTGCGACCGGCCAGGTTGCGTGCTCGGATAAGGGTCTGGTATGGATTTTTGGGGGGACTCCACGCCATTTTTTTTTTGTTTGGGGTGGAGTTCCCCTTAAAATCCATGCCAGATCTGAAGGGCCTGGTATGGATATTTGGGGGAACCGCACACATTTTTTTTAAATTTGCGGCGGGGTTCCCCTTAACATCCATTCCAGACCTGAAGGGCCTGGTAATTGAATTCTGGGGGACCCCCACGCTTTTTTTTTTATTTTTTATCAATGACTTTTGTATGTATTGCTGGGAGCCGACAATTCATTAATAGCCGCGAGTGAGTTTTAAATGACTTTTTTTCCTTCAAAAATGACACTTTGTGCAGGGACAGTTCTAAGCACGGGAAACATGCGCCACTTTACATGCATATCATACACACCCCCCAGGTACGAAATTTAAAGGAATATTTCACTTTTATTGTTTCACTTTAAGCATTATTAAAATCACTGCTCCTAAAAAAAATGGCCGTTTTTAAAACTTTTTTTTGCATTGATACATGTCCCCTGGGGCAGGACCCGGGTCCCCAAACACTTTTTAGGACAATAACTTGCATATAAGCCTTTATAATTAACACTTTAGATTTCTCCCATAGACTTTTTAAATTTGCCGCGAACACCCCAATTTGTTCGCTGTTCGGCGAACGGGCGAACAGGCAATGTTCGAGTCGAACATGAGTTCGACTCGAACTCGAAGCTCATCCCTACCCTAGACCAGACTTTCTCAACTTTTTCAACACAGAGGAATCCTTGAAATACCTTTCCAGTCTCTGGGAACCCCTACTAATAATGACTATATCTACAACTCATGATACATTAGTGTGATGGACAGTGAGAAGAACGCTCCTAATGCCTCATATACACGATCAGCTTTTCCGACAGGAAAACCATGTTTTTTTTTCAGCAGGAAAACGGCTCAAACTTGTGTTGCATACACACGGTCACACAAATCTTGTCTGAAATTCCGAATGTCAAGAACGCGGTGACGTACAACACGTACGACGAGCCGAGAAAAATTAAGTTCAATAGGCTCGTCTGCTTTATTCTGAGCATGCGTGTTTTTTTTTTTGCGTCGTAATTGCATACAGACGAGCGCAATTCCAGATAGGAATTTTTCCTGTCACGAAAATAGAGAACCTTCTCTTAATCTTTTCTTGGCAGGAATTCTGACAGAAAAAGTGTGATGGAGCATACACACGGTCGGAATTCCTGACAAAAAGCTTACATCACACTTTTCTTGTCGAGAAAACTGATCGTGTGTACGAGGCATTACACTTGTGGCCATTGGGATGAATCCCCCCCCCTTTCAGATAGCTAAAAAGATCAATGGCGTCAGTGTGGGAACTTATCTGAGAGGCAGAAATTGTTCATTGCTCAAGAAAACCCTAGCAACCTCTGGAGAAACACTGGTTGAAAAACCCTGCCCTAGACCTTAAATTAACCCCTAGTCCCAAAGCTCCAGATTACTCAACAAAATGTAATGCCTAGTACACACAACCGGTTTTTCCAAAAGGAAAACTGCGATGAGAGCTTTTGGCCGGAAAAAAAAAAGAGAGCAGGATCTCTTCTTTTTCCCGTCAGGAAAAAATCCTGGTGGGAAAAATGTTCGTCTGTATGCTTTTCCGACGGAAAAAAACCCCGCACATGCTCGGAAACAATTCGACGCATGCTCGGAAGCATTGAACTTAATTTTGTCGGCTCGTCGTAGTCTTTTACGTCACCGCGCTCTTGGCAGACAAAAGTTCAGCGGACCTTTGTGTGAAAGGAATTCTGTCGGGAAAACCGTTGTTTTTTTTATCCGATGGAAAAAACGGTTGTGTGTACAAGGCATAACTCTTAGGGCCAGTTCACACCAGACACAGTTCCGTGTGCTTTTTTTCTGCACAAAATGCATGCACAGTATTTTCCATGTATTCCAATGGCTCTAGTTGGCTCTAGTTCACACCATGCAGTCAGTTTCCGGTCAGTTTCTGCACCGGAAACTGACCGGAAACTACATGGAACTACATGGAAAACACTGTGCATGCATTTTTAGTGCAGAAAAAATGCGCACGAAACTGAACGGAACTGCGTCTGGTTTGAGCTGGCCCTTAAAGCAGACCTTTAAACCAACTTCCAGAAACTTTCAAAGAAGACAGATGTTCTGTCAACACTTCCCTATTTGAGGAGATTTCCTCCCCCTTCCTGTTAGGTCTCCATAACAGGAAGTGAACAAAATATTCCTAGCAAGATATATAGACAAAAAAAACAACATAATAGGGATTTTAAAGCTGAACACCAGGGCAATGAAAAAAACTGTCCTTGAAGTAGGGCTGCAACTTTATCTGGGGTACCTACCTTGTAAAGTCACCAGAGAAATCCTGTAATCTGCTCTGTTACAGGATAATATAACGTGCAGTGTGTGTATTTGTTTAAAATCATTGCGCAAAATACCTTAGTTACAGCGCTGCTGGGCGCTCACGTAACCTGCTGGGGCTCTCCTTCCCCGCTCCAAGAACTACAGCGGGAGGGACCAAAATGTTTCTCTGACGTCAGCTGGAAGGAGAGGGGCGGTAGGTCCCGTGGGCATCCAGCGGCACTGTATATAAGGTATTTTGTGCAATAATTTTAAACAAACACACACACTGCACATTATATTGTCCTGTAGCAGAGCGGATTACAGGATTTTTCTAGTGACTTTACAACCACTTTAAGTCTAGGAGTTGGGCTGTGGTCTTGATTTAGGGGAAGAGGTTACATTGGGTTAAGTTTAAGAGTTGGGCTAGGCTCCTTTCACACGATAAGCCTGCTCAGATCTGCCTGTCCGTTCTTCAGACGGATCCGAGCGGGCCACTCATTGACTCCTATAGGAGAGGAGAGCAGCGGGCTGACAGTGGCACGTAACCTGACCACGGTAATCAGAATTGATTATCGTGGTCAGGAAAGACAGGGGGACAATGCTACAAACCCCTTTAACCCAATGTAATCTCTGACCTTCCACATAAACCACAGCCTAACTCTTAACCTAATGAAACCTCTGGCCCTCAAACCCAAAACACAGCTTAACCCTAAAATTAACCCAATATAACCTCTGGCCCTTAACCCTAAATCACAGCCCAATTCCTACACTTAACCCAATATAACCTCTTACCTTGAACTTAAGCCCCAGCCGAACGCCTAAACTTAACCCAATATAACCTCTGGCCCTCAACCCTAAATCACAGCCCAATTCCAAACTTAAGCCAATGTAACCTCTTACCTTAAACTTAAGCCCCAGCCGAACGCCTAAACTTAACCCAATATAACCTCTGGCCCTCAACCCTAAATCACAGCCCAATTCCTACACTTAACCCAATATAACCTCTTACCTTGAACTTAAACCCCAGCCGAACGCCTAAACTTAACCCAATATAACCTCTGGCCCTCAACCCTAAATCACAGCCCAATTCCAAACTTAAGCCAATGTAACCTCTTACCTTAAACTTAAGCCCCAGCCGAACGCCTAAACTTAACCCAATATAACCTCTGGCCCTCAACCCTAAATCACAGCCCAATTCCTACACTTAACCCAATATAACCTCTTACCTTGAACTTAAACCCCAGCCAAACGCCTAAACTTAACCCAATATAACCTCTGGCCCTCAACCCTAAATCACAGCCCAATTCCTACACTTAACCCAATATAACCTCTTACCTTGAACTTAAACCCCAGCCGAACGCCTAAACTTAACCCAATATAACCTCTGGCCCTCAACCCTAAATCACAGCCCAATTCCAAACTTAAGCCAATGTAACCTCTTACCTTAAACTTAAGCCCCAGCCGAACGCCTAAACTTAACCCAATATAACCTCTGGCCCTCAACCCTAAATCACAGCCCAATTCCTACACTTAACCCAATATAACCTCTTACCTTGAACTTAAACCCCAGCCAAACGCCTAAACTTAACCCAATATAACCTTTGGCCCTCAACCCTAAATCACAGCCCAATTCCTACACTTAACCCAATATAACCTCTTACCTTGAACTTAAACCCCAGCCGAACGCCTAAACTTAACCCAATATAACCTCTGGCCCTCAACCCTAAATCACAGCCCAATTCCTACACTTAACCCAATATAACCTCTTACCTTGAACTTAAACCCCAGCAGAACGCCTAAACTTAACCCAATATAACCTCTGGCCCTCAACCCTAAATCACAGCCCAATTCCAAACTTAAGCCAATGTAACCTCTTACCTTAAACTTAAGCCCCAGCCGAACGCCTAAACTTAACCCAATATAACCTCTGGCCCTCAACCCTAAATCACAGCCCAATTCCTACACTTAACCCAATATAACCTCTTACCTTGAACTTAAACCCCAGCCGAACGCCTAAACTTAACCCAATATAACCTCTGGCCCTCAACCCTAAATCACAGCCCAATTCCAAACTTAAGCCAATGTAACCTCTTACCTTAAACTTAAGCCCCAGCCGAACGCCTAAACTTAACCCAATATAACCTCTGGCCCTCAACCCTAAATCACAGCCCAATTCCTACACTTAACCCAATATAACCTCTTACCTTGAACTTAAACCCCAGCCAAACGCCTAAACTTAACCCAATATAACCTCTGGCCCTCAACCCTAAATCACAGCCCAATTCCTACACTTAACCCAATATAACCTGTTACCTTGAACTTAAACCCCAGCCGAACGCCTAAACTTAACCCAATATAACCTCTGGCCCTCAACCCTAAATCACAGCCCAATTCCAAACTTAAGCCAATGTAACCTCTTACCTTAAACTTAAGCCCCAGCCGAACGCCTAAACTTAACCCAATATAACCTCTGGCCCTCAACCCTAAATCACAGCCCAATTCCTACACTTAACCCAATATAACCTCTTATCTTGAACTTAAACCCCAGCCAAACGCCTAAACTTAACCCAATATAACCTTTGGCCCTCAACCCTAAATCACAGCCCAATTCCTACACTTAACCCAATATAACCTCTTACCTTGAACTTAAACCCCAGCCGAACGCCTAAACTTAACCCAATATAACCTCTGGCCCTCAACCCTAAATCACAGCCCAATTCCTACACTTAACCCAATATAACCTCTTACCTTGAACTTAAACCCCAGCAGAACGCCTAAACTTAACCCAATATAACCTCTGGCCCTCAACCCTAAATCACAGCCCAATTCCAAACTTAAGCCAATGTAACCTCTTACCTTAAACTTAAGCCCCAGCCGAACGCCTAAACTTAACCCAATATAACTTCTGGCCCTCAACCCTAAATCACAGCCCAATTCCTACACTTAACCCAATATAACCTCTTACCTTGAACTTAAACCCCAGCCGAACGCCTAAACTTAACCCAATATAACCTCTGGCCCTCAACCCTAAATCACAGCCCAATTCCTACACTTAACCCAATATAACCTCTTACCTTGAACTTAAGCCCCAGCCGAACGCCTAATCTTAACCCAATATAACCTCTGGCCCTCAACCCTAAATCACAGCCCAATTCCAAACTTAAGCCAATGTAACCTCTTACCTTAAACTTAAGCCCCAGCCGAACGCCTAAACTTAACCCAATATAACCTCTGGCCCTCAACCCTAAATCACAGCCCAATTCCTACACTTAACCCAATATAACCTCTTACCTTGAACTTAAACCCCAGCCAAACGCCTAAACTTAACCCAATATAACCTCTGGCCCTCAACCCTAAATCACAGCCCAATTCCTACACTTAACCCAATATAACCTCTTACCTTGAACTTAAACCCCAGCCGAACGCCTAAACTTAACCCAATATAACCTCTGGCCCTCAACCCTAAATCACAGCCCAATTCCAAACTTAAGCCAATGTAACCTCTTACCTTAAACTTAAGCCCCAGCCGAACGCCTAAACTTAACCCAATATAACCTCTGGCCCTCAACCCTAAATCACAGCCCAATTCCTACACTTAACCCAATATAACCTCTTACCTTGAACTTAAACCCCAGCCAAACGCCTAAACTTAACCCAATATAACCTCTGGCCCTCAACCCTAAATCACAGCCCAATTCCTACACTTAACCCAATATAACCTCTTACCTTGAACTTAAACCCCAGCCGAACGCCTAAACTTAACCCAATATAACCTCTGGCCCTCAACCCTAAATCACAGCCCAATTCCTACACTTAACCCAATATAACCTCTTACCTTGAACTTAAACCCCAGCAGAACGCCTAAACTTAACCCAATATAACCTCTGGCCCTCAACCCTAAATCACAGCCCAATTCCAAACTTAAGCCAATGTAACCTCTTACCTTAAACTTAAGCTCCAGCCGAACGCCTAAACTTAACCCAATATAACCTCTGGCCCTCAACCCTAAATCACAGCCCAATTCCTACACTTAACCCAATATAACCTCTTACCTTAAACTTAAGCCCCAGCCGAACACCTAAACTTAACCCAATATAACCTCTGGCCCTCAACCCTAAATCACAGCCCAATTCCTACACTTAACCCAATATAACCTCTTACCTTAAACTTAAGCCCCAGCTGAACGCCTAAACTTAACCCAATATAACCTCTGGCCCTCAACCCTAAATCACAGCCCAATTCCTACACTTAACCCAATATAACCTCTTACCTTAAACTTAAGCCCCAGCCGAACGCCTAAACTTAACCCAATATAACCTCTGGCCCTCAACCCTAAATCACAGCCCAATTCCTACACTTAACCCAATATAACCTCTTACCTTGAACTTAAACCCCAGCCGAACGCCTAAACTTAACCCAATATAACCTCTGGCCCTCAACCCTAAATCACAGCCCAATTCCTACACTTAACCCAATATAACCTCTTACCTTGAACTTAAACCCCAGCAGAACGCCTAAACTTAACCCAATATAACCTCTGGCCCTCAACCCTAAATCACAGCCCAATTCCAAACTTAAGCCAATGTAACCTCTTACCTTAAACTTAAGCCCCAGCCGAACGCCTAAACTTAACCCAATATAACCTCTGGCCCTCAACCCTAAATCACAGCCCAATTCCTACACTTAACCCAATATAACCTCTTACCTTGAACTTAAACCCCAGCCGAACGCCTAAACTTAACCCAATATAACCTCTGGCCCTCAACCCTAAATCACAGCCCAATTCCTACACTTAACCCAATATAACCTCTTACCTTGAACTTAAACCCCAGCCAAACGCCTAAACTTAACCCAATATAACCTCTGGCCCTCAACCCTAAATCACAGCCCAATTCCTACACTTAACCCAATATAACCTCTTACCTTGAACTTAAACCCCAGCCGAACGCCTAAACTTAACCCAATATAACCTCTGGCCCTCAACCCTAAATCACAGCCCAATTCCAAACTTAAGCCAATGTAACCTCTTACCTTAAACTTAAGCTCCAGCCGAACGCCTAAACTTAACCCAATATAACCTCTGGCCCTCAAACCTAAATCACAGCCCAATTCCTACACTTAACCCAATATAACCTCTTACCTTAAACTTAAGCCCCAGCCGAACGCCTAAACTTAACCCAATATAACCTCTGGCCCTCAACCCTAAATCACAGCCCAATTCCTACACTTAACCCAATATAACCTCTTACCTTAAACTTAAGCCCCAGCCGAACGCCTAAACTTAACCCAATATAACCTCTGGCCCTCAACCCTAAATCACAGCCCAATTCCTACACTTAACCCAATATAACCTCTTACCTTAAACTTAAGCCCCAGCCGAACGCCTAAACTTAACCCAATATAACCTCTGGCCCTCAACCCTAAATCACAGCCCAATTCCTACACTTAACCCAATATAACCTCTTACCTTGAACTTAAACCCCAGCTGAACGCCTAAACTTAACCCAATATAACCTCTGTCCCTCAACGCCTAAATCACAGCCCAATTCCTACACTTACGGGAATTTAACCTCTTACCTTGAACTTAAACCCCAGCCGAACGCCTAAACTTAACCCAATATAACCTCTGGCCCTCAATAGGGATGAGCTTCGTGTTCGAGTCGAACATACGTTCGACTCGAACATCGGCTGTTCGATCGTTCGACGAAGATCGAACGATTTGGGCCGTTCGCGCCAAATTCGAGTGACGCGAACGGCCCACAATGCACTACGCCATCGCAGTGTCATCCAGGCGCTGTGATTGGCCAAGCATGCACTGTGACCCCGCATGCTTGGCCAATCACAGCGCCGGCAGCGAGGAGAGCAATGATTGGCCACAGGCAGGATGCCTGTGGCCAATTATTGCTGAGGGTGTTTAGTACACGCCCCACACTATAAAAGGCCGCCAGCACGGCGGCCTAGTGTAGTGTGTTCCGGAGCAGGGAAAGACAAGCATAGGCAGGGACAGTGACATTTATTTCTTTCTTTCTTAACCTGGATTCCTTTAGTTTAGGGAAAGAGAAGGATAGGTAGGGAGAGTGTCAGTGTGTTTTACTGTGCGAGTCCTTGTTTCTAGGGACAAAGAAGGAAAGTGAGGGGATTTCTCCTTGTGCTATAGTGTGCTTTAAAAAAACATTTTTTCTAGGGACAGAAAACTCTAGGTAGGGAGAGTGTCAGTTTCTTTCACTGTGCCAGTCCTTGTTTCTAGGGACAAAGAAGGAAAGTGAGGGGAATTCTCCTTGTGCTATAGTGTGCTTTAAAAAAACATTTTTTCTAGGGACAGAAAACTCTAGGTAGGGAGAGTGTCAGTTTCTTTCACTGTGCCAGTCCTTGTTTCTAGGGACAAAGAAGGAAAGTGAGGGGAATTCTCCTTGTGCTATAGTGTGCTTTAAAAAAACATTTTTTCTAGGGACAGAAAACTCTAGGTAGGGAGAGTGTCAGTTTCTTTCACTGTGCCAGTCCTTGTTTCTAGGGACAAAGAAGGAAAGTGAGGGGAATTCTCCTTGTGCTATAGTGTGCTTTAAAAAAACATTTTTTTCTAGGGACAGAAAACTCTAGGTAGGGAGAGTGTCAGTTTCTTTCACTGTGCCAGTCCTTGTTTCTAGGGACAAAGAAGGAAAGTGAGGGGAATTCTCCTTGTGCTATAGTGTGCTTTAAAAAAACATTTTTTCTAGGGACAGAAAACTCTAGGTAGGGAGAGTGTCAGTTTCTTTCACTGTGCCAGTCCTTGTTTCTAGGGACAAAGAAGGAAAGTGAGGGGAATTCTCCTTGTGCTATAGTGTGCTTTAAAAAAACATTTTTTCTAGGGACAGAAAACTCTAGGTAGGGAGAGTGTCAGTTTCTTTCACTGTGCCAGTCCTTGTTTCTAGGGACAAAGAAGGAAAGTGAGGGGAATTCTCCTTGTGCTATAGTGTGCTTTAAAAAAACATTTTTTTCTAGGGACAGAAAACTCTAGGTAGGGAGAGTGTCAGTTTCTTTCACTGTGCCAGTCCTTGTTTCTAGGGACAAAGAAGGAAAGTGAGGGGAATTCTCCTTGTGCTATAGTGTGCTTTAAAAAAACATTTTTTCTAGGGACAGAAAACTCTAGGTAGGGAGAGTGTCAGTTTCTTTCACTGTGCCAGTCCTTGTTTCTAGGGACAAAGAAGGAAAGTGAGGGGAATTCTCCTTGTGCTATAGTGTGCTTTAAAAAAACATTTTTTCTAGGGACAGAAAACTCTAGGTAGGGAGAGTGTCAGTTTCTTTCACTGTGCCAGTCCTTGTTTCTAGGGACAAAGAAGGAAAGTGAGGGGAATTCTCCTTGTGCTATAGTGTGCTAAAGCATTCCTCATCAACCATCTTTGAAATCCTTGTTTTTTGGACTGTCAGGGAAATTGTCGTTGTGCTATTCTGTGCAAAAGCAATAATCCTCAACCATATTTAGAAATCCTTAAGTAAAGGGACAGAGAAGGACACCTGAAGGTAGCCCTTATTGCTTTTTTCCCATCTCCCTGCAGGCCATCTATTAGAATGTCTGGAAGGCAAACAAGGAGAGGCAGACAGTCAGGAGGCAATAAAAGAGGGCAAGCAGGCTCTGTGTCTGGGGGCAACAGTGCTGGTCGTGGACGCGGTGCATTGTCATCAGCACATGGCCATGGGACATGCTTGTCCTTCTTTTCGGCAGCTGGACATGTTGAGCCACATCATGCCGAAGACTTGGTAGAGTGGATGACCAAGCCCTCCTCCTCCTCCTCATCCTCTCTCACCCAGGCTCAGGGTACTGGCAAAGCAGCTGCCAAAGCGTCCTCTTCCCTGGTATCAATGTCAGACTCATCATCAGTCACTCCTTCCCTAGACCCACCATGTCCTCCTCCTGAGGAGTCCCCCGAACTGTTTGAGCACAGTGTTGGGTACATGCTCCAGGAGGATGCCCAGCGTTTCGAAGGGTCTGATGATGAAACCCAGCTACAGGAAGGCAGTAGCGTGAGAGCAGACAGAGGGGATGCTCAAGAAGGACACCAATCTGGCAGTCATGTTCCAGCAGCTGCAGCATACTGCCAGATTGGCTCCAGTGATGAGGAGGGAGGGGATGATGAGGTCACTGACTCCACGTGGGTGCCTAATAGGAGAGAGGAGGAGGAGGAGGATGAGGAGGAGGCACATCTCCAACGAGGCAGGATGCCCTTTGGTGGCCAGCGTAAGGGCAGTACACCGACGGAATCACACCGCAGAGCTCCGCCTGTGCAGGGCGCAGCCTCTGCCCGTCATTCAAAAAGTTCCTTGGTGTGGGCCTTTTTTGAGGCTAGTGCATCAGATCGCACAGCTGCTGTTTGCAACATATGTCTCAAGCGTATATCGCGTGGCCAAAACATCAGCCGCTTGGGTACCACATGCCTGACCAGACATATGTTGACCTGCCATGCAGCTCGTTGGCAAGCCTACCTCAAAGACCCACACCAAAGAACAAAGCGGACCTCTCCTTGCACCGCATCAGCTGGGATCTCCAACCCCACTATAACTTCAGTCCTCTCTGAAACATGCACTGAGAGGAATGAAGGTGTAGAATTAGGTGTGTCACAGCCAAGTACTTGCGGCCACTCTGCTAGCAGTACACCGACGTCCGATTCTAGCAGGCAAATTTCCCTGCCCCAGCTGCTGGACCGTCGAAAGAAGTTCACTCCCAGCCATCCACATGCCCAGCGGTTGAATGCTAGCTTGGCTAAATTGCTAGCGCTTCAACTGCTGCCTTTTCAGTTGGTAGACTCGGCCCCCTTCCGTGAGTTTGTGCAATGTGCGGTTCCTCAGTGGCAGGTTCCCAAACGCCACTTTTTCTCACGGAAGGCTATTCCGGCTCTCTACCGGCATGTGGAAGGCAATGTCTTGGCCTCGCTGGACAGGGCGGTCAGCGGTAAGGTGCATATTACCGCTGACTCATGGTCCAGCAGGCATGGACAGGGACGTTACCTTTCTTTCACGGCCCATTGGGTCACTCTTTTGGCAGCTGGGAAGGATGCAGGACAAGGTGCAGTAGTGTTGGAGGTTGTTCCACCGCCACGCCTCCAAAATGCTACTACTGGTTGTGACACACCTCTCTCCTCCACCCCCTCCTCTTCTTCTTCCTCCATGGCCTCTTCCTGTGGTTTGTCCTATGAACCAGCGGTGCTCCGTAGCCGTTCACGGGGCTACGCAAGTACGCAGGCAAAAAGATGCCATGCCGTGCTTGCGCTGGTGTGTTTGGGGGACAGAAGCCACACTGGGGCAGAGGTCCTGTCTGCTCTGCAGGGCCAGGCCGAGAGGTGGTTGACGCCACGCCAGCTTAAGCCAGGAATGGTGGTTTGCGACAATGGCACCAACCTCCTCTCCGCCCTCCGACAGGGACAACTGACCCATGTGCCCTGTGTGGCTCACGTCCTTAACCTGGTGGTGCAGCGGTTCTTGGGCAGGTACCCGGGCTTACAGGATGTCCTGAGGCAGGCCAGGAAAGTCTGTGTGCATTTCCGCAGATCTTATAATGCCAGTGCTCGCCTGGCTGAGCTGCAAAAGGAGTTGAACCTGCCCAAGAACCGCCTTATATGTGACATGCCCACCAGGTGGAACTCAACGTTGGCCATGCTGCAGCGGCTGCACACGCAGCAGAGGGCCATCAATGAGTACCTGTGCGACTATGGCACCAGGACAGGGTCAGGGGAGCTTGTTTTTTTTTCTCCACGCCAGTGGGGCATGATCAGGGATGCATGCACTGTCCTGGCACCATTTGAGGAGGCCACGAGGATGGTGAGCAGTGACAGTGCATGCATCAGTGACACTGTACCTCTTGTCCACCTGTTGGAGCACACGCTGCGTGGAATAATGGACAGGGCACTTGAGGCAGAACAGAGGCAGGAAGAGGAGGACTTCCTTGCCTCTCAAGGCCCCCTTTACCCAGACAGTGTTCCTTCTGTCCCACCCATCGCACAGGAAGAGGAAGAGGAGGAGGAGGAGGAGGAGGATTGTGTCAGCATGGAGGTGGAGGCTGGCACTCAGCATCATCAGCAGCAGTCTTTTAGGGATGATTTACAGTCCCAAGAAACCAGTGGACTTGTACGTGGCTGGGAGGAGGTGGCTGCGGATCATGTCGTCCTTAGTGACCCAGAGGACTCCGGAGCGAATGCCTCAGCAAACCTACGCTGCATGGCCTCCCTGATCCTGCAAAGTCTGCGGAAGGATCCTCGTATTCTTCGGATCAAGGAGAGGGACCATTACTGGCTGGCCACTCTCCTTGATCCACGGTACAAGGGTAAGGTTGCGGACCTTATGTTACCTTCGCAGAGGGAGCAGAGGATGAGACAACTCCGGGAGGCCTTGCAGAAAGGTCTGTGCAACGCGTTCCCAGAGACTGGGAGGTTACAAACTCCTGGTCCTGGACAACGAGTTGCTGAGGCTTCGGCCAGTCAAAGAAGGAGCGGTGGGGAAGGTGGCCGTCTGACCGATGCGTTCAGACAATTCTTTAGTCCGCAGCCCCAAAGTATGATCGGTTCCAGCAACCATCGCCAGCGTCTGATAAACATGGTGCAGGAATATCTAGGGGCAAGGTCAGACTTGGACACCTTCCCCACCGAAAATCCTCTGGCTTACTGGGTCTTGAGGATGGATCACTGGCCAGAGCTTGCACAGTATGCAATTGAGCTACTGGCCTGTCCTGCATCCAGCGTTCTTTCGGAACGCACATTCAGTGCTGCTGGAGGATTTGTCACGGATCACAGGGTGCGCCTGTCCACCGACTCGGTTGATCGACTGACTTTCATCAAGATGAACCAGTCTTGGATCACCACCAGCTACCACACACCTGATGCTGATATAACAGACTAATTGATTTTAACATGTCACATCCCTTCAAGACTGATGCTGATGCTGAGTGCCTGTGCTGTTATGTTGACTGGCTATCCTCCTCCTCCGAGTCCTCAATGATACGATTGATGATGATAGCTTGGAAGATCATTTTTGTTTATGGGTGCCGCCACCAGTGGCTAAGGCCCAATTTTTCAGCCCCTGTTTTACAGGGGCGTGTAATTACAATTTTTTTAGCAATAATTTGCCATAGGGCTCATTGCTGTGCTCCAAGTACAGTATCTGTGAGGGGTTGGAGTGTTGTGGCACCAGTGCCTAAGGCCCAATTTTTCAGCCCCTGTTTAACAGGGGCGTGTCATTACAATTTTTGAAGCAATACTTTGCAACAGGGCTCATTGCTGTGCTCCAAGTACAGTATCTGTGAGGGGTTGTAGTGTTGTGCCACCAGTGCCTAAGGCCCAATTTTTCAGCCCCTGTTCAACAGGGGCATGCAATTACAATTCTTGATCTAATAATTCACAGCAGGGCCCATTGCTGCACCCACCAAGAGTAACTCTGAGGGCTTACAGTGTTGTGGCAACGCCACCACCACCACCACCACCACGAAAGGCCCAATTTTTCAGCCCCTGTTCAAAAGGGGCATGTAATTACAATTCTTGATCTAATAATTCACAGCAGGGCCCATTCCTGCACCCACCAAGAGTAACTCTGAGGGCTTACAGTGTTGTGGCAACACCACCACCACCACCACCACCACGAAAGGCCCAATTTTTCAGCCCCTGTTCAACAGGGGCATGCAATTACAATTCTTGATCTAATAATTCACAGCAGGGCCCATTGCTGCACCCACCAAGAGTAACTGTCAGGGCTTACAGTGTTGTGGCACCAGCACCACCATCAAAGGCCCAATTTTTACTACCACTGTTCAACAATTATATGTAATTAAAATTCCTGATATAATAGTTGACAGCAGGGCGTTCCAGCACCAACCAAGAGTAACTGTGAGTGCTTACAGTGTTGTGCCAACACCAACAACTAAGGGGCCTATTTCTGCAGAGTATATACGGCAGGTCCCTACTTTCAAACATCCAACTTACAAACGACTCCTACTTGCAAACGCAAGAAGACAACAGGAAGTGAGAGGAAATCTACCACTAGGAAGGAAAATTCTCTCCTGTAAGAATAAATATGGGAGAAAGGTGTCTCCTCTGTACTGATGCTTTATCAGCAATCCTTGTTTCAAGAAAAACACCACATTTCAAAAACAGTTGTCATTGGGACGGAAAGTGAGGTGAAATGTTCTGAACAGGGGCACAGACAGCAAAACAAATGTTACAGGGGTGATAACCCTTACCTATGTTTTCCAAAAAGTTTAAAAATAGATTTTTGGGCTGGAGCTACACTTCAACAATGTACCTGTTCAAAATTACAAACAGATTCTACATAAGAACAAACCTACAGTCCCTGTCTTGTATGCACCGCCTGTATACGGCTGTTCAGAGTATATAGGGCCTTTTTTATTTTATGTGCGGGGTTCCCCTTAATATCCATACAAGACCCAAAGGGGCTGGTAATGGGCTGGGGTAGGGGGGGGGGGTCATGGGGTAGCTATGCCATTTTTCTTAAAGATTTTCATCCATATTACCGGGACCAGACATTACATTAAAGCCGCAAGCAGTTTTAAATGGCTTTTTTTTCCCTTTAGAAGTGTCATTTTGTGCAGGGACAGTTCTAAACACGGGAAACACGTGGCACTTCACAGGCATACTTTAGACACCCCCCAGGTACGATATTTAAAGGAATATTTGACTTTTTTTTTTTCACTTTATGCATCATTAAAATGACTGCTCCCGAAAAACGACCGTTTTTAAAACTTCTTTTTGCATTGATACATGTCCCCTGGTGCAGAACCCGGGTTCCCAAACCCTTTTTAGGACAATAACATGCATAATAGTTGTTATAATTAGCACTTTAGAATTCGAACGTTCGCATCCATTGTATTTAATAGGGTTCTAATGTTCGTACGAACTTTCGGTCCGTTCGCGGGTTCTGGTGCGAACCGAACCCGGGGGTGTTCGGCTCATCACTAGCCCTCAACCCTAAATCACAGCCCAATTCCAAACTTAAACCAATGTAACCTCTTACCTTAAACTTAAGCCCCAGCCCAACGCCTAAACTTAACCCAATGTACTCTTTGGCCTCAAACTTAAACCACAGCCTAACTCTTAACTTAACCCAATGTAACCTCTGACTCTAAACCTAAACCACAGCCCAACTCCTAAACTTAACTCAACGTAACCTCTGGCCCTAGAACCTAAAATATATCTCAACTCCTAAACTAAACACGATATAACCTCTGTCCCTCAAATCTAAACCACAGCCAACCACCTAAACTTAAAGCAGAACCACACTGCATCTGAGCACCACAAAGCAAAAATGCTATTTCATTCCTTTGTTAATATTCAAAGAAAACGCCCCCATCCATGTCTCCATGCTTTACTTTGCAGAGAAATAACTTTGAAAAACACCCGCCTGGCATTTCTGTCCATGGCCATCTTGAGAAAGGGCAGGTGATTCGTGTAGCATTGACATCCTGGAATCCATCTGCCCTTAGTTCATGCATACAAGCAGGAGGGCATGCTTATCTGAGAAAACTCCTTCTTCCCTTCCTTATGTCATACTGGGATTTATGACATAAGTTGCCTAGGCAAGAAACCAGGAAGTAACTGAAAAAAATGAAAAAGTAGTTTATCCACTCCCCGCCCGGCCTATAGCAAAATGACGGCCGGGCGGTGGTTGCGTTATCCGGACTGGACGTCATATGACGTCCAGCAGGATAATGCCGCGTACACACGATCAGACATTCCGACAACAAAACCATGGTTAAATTTCTGACGGATGTTTGCTCAAACTTGTCTTGCATACACACGGTCGCACAAATGTTGTCGGAAATTGCGAACGTCAAGAACGCGGTCACGTACAGCACGTACGACGGCACAATAAAACGGAAGTTCCATACCAAGTGTGCCACCCTTTGGGCTCCTTCTGCTAATCTGGTGTTAGTAGAAGTTTGGTGAGAGACGATTCGCGTTTTTTAGCTTCGTGCTTTTCAGTCCGTTACAGCGCGACAAATGTGCTATCTCCATTACGAACGCTAGTTTTACCAGACCAAGCGCTTCCGTCTCGTACTTGATTCAGAGCATGCGTGGAATTTTGTGCGTCGGAATTGTCTGCACATGCTCGGAAATTACGAGAACGGATTTTGTTGTCGGAAAATTTGAGAACCAGCTCTCAAATTTTTGTTGACGGAAATTCCGACAGAAAATGCCCGATGGGGCCTACACACGGTTGGAATTTCCGACCAAAAGCTCCCATCGAAAATTTGTTGTCAGAAATTCCGAGCATGTGTATGTGGCATTACAGCCGCCACGCGCCTGTGGGTGGTGCGATGTGTCAGTCTGACACACCGCTACACAGATCTCGGTAAAGACAGAGGCTCTTTACCACGTGATCAGCCGTGTCCAATCACGGCTGATCATGATGTAAACAGGAAGAGCCGTTGATCAGCTTTTCCTCACTCGTGTCTGACAGAGTAGAGGAGAGCCGATCGGCTGCTCTCCTGACAGGGGGGGTCTGTGCTGATTGTTTATCAGTGCAGCCCCCCCTCGCATCCCGCCCAGGACCACCAGTATGCCGCCCAGGACCACCAGAATGGCCATCCACACTGGACCACCAGGTATGCCCCCCCTTGACCACCAGGGAAATGCAAATCTGTGCCCAGGCAGCTGCCAATCAATGCCCAGGAAGCTGCCAATCAGTGCCCACTCACGATGCCTACCACTGCCAGTGCCACCAGGGATGCCTATCAGTGCCACGTATCAATGCCCAGCAGTGCCGCCTATCAGTGCCCATCAGTGCCCAGCAGTGCCACCTATCAGTGCCACCCATAAGTACCCATCTTTGCAGCCTTTCAGTGCCCATCAGTGTCGCCTATCAGTACCCATCAGTGTCCACCAGTGCCACCCATGAGTGCCCATCAGTGCCACCTGTCAATGCCCATCAGTGCTGCATATCAGTGCCACCCATCAGTGCCGCCTACCAGTGCCCATCAGTGCCGCATATCAGTGCCCATCGTCAGTGCCCATCAGTGCCTGCTCATTGGTGCCACCTCATCTGTGCCGCCTTATCAGTTCCCGTCAGTGCTGCCTTATCGGTGCCCATCAGTGAAGGAGAAAACATACTTACCATATATACTTGAGTATAAGCCGACCCGAGTATAAGCCGAGGTACCTACTTTTACCACAAAAAACTGGGAAAACGTATTGACTCGAGTATAAGCCTAGGGGGGGAAATGTGCCCATAGCCACCTCACTGTGCCAATTGCCCAACCTTACTGTGCCCATTGCCATCTCACTGTGCCCATTGCCACCTCACTGTGCCCATTGCCACCTCACTGTGCCCGAGTCAGTCAGTGTACCTGAAAATCTTCTTATTCCGCGGCCGGCGTCCATTGTTTAAATCTCGGTGCTTTCTTCTGGTCCCTTCCGTGATAGACGTTTCCAGCAAACACTGTGTTCAGTGTTCCGCCAATCACGGAGATCCTCTCATTCTCGGACTCCGTTTCCCAGCAGGCACTGTGTTCAGTGTCCCGCCAATCACGAAGGTCGGACAAGAGAACGTCCATGATAGGCGCAACACTCAACACAGTGTTTGCTGGAAACGCCTATCGCGGAAGGGACCAGAAGAAAGCCGCGAGATTTAAACAATGGACGCCGGCCGCGGAATAAGAAGATTTTCAGGTACTGACTTGAGTATAAGCCGAGGGGTATACTTTCAGCCCTAAAAAAAAGGGCTGAAAAACTCGGCTTATACTCGAGTATATACGGTATTTACAAAATTTTATAACAGAAACAAAAGCAAAACCTAAACCACAGCCCAACGTCTAAACTTAACCCAATGTAATCTCTGAACCTAAACCTAAAGAACAGCCCAACTCCTAAACTTAACCCAATGTAACCTCTCCCCGAAACCTAAACTACAGTCCAATTCGAAAACTTAACTTAATGCAAACTCTGACCATAAACCTACACTGCACCTCATTCTTAATTCCTAACTTAACACAATGTAATCTCTGGCCCTGAACCTAAACCAAAGCCCAGTTCCTAAACTTAACCCAATGTAACCTCTGACCCTAAACCTAAGCCACAGCCCAACTCCTAAACTTAACCCAATGTGACCTCTGACCCTAAACCTAAGCCACAGCCCAACTCCTAAACTTAACCCAATGTGACCTCTGACCCTAAACCTAAGCCACAGCCCAACTCCTAAACTTAACCCAATGTGACCTCTGACCCTAAACCTAAGCCACAGCCCAACTCCTAAACTTAACCCAATGTGACCTCTGACCCTAAAACTAGACTCTAAAAATTAACCCTAAGCTTCAAAGCCAGCCGTAAACCTTTTCTTGACTATACAGTCATAAAGAATGTTTCTTCTAGTATCAAACCACGTGCCCTAATATATCAACTGAGGTGACTGTGCCCACCTGATCTGGGAATGTACCATGCTATTAGTGTTGCTTGAACATGCCCTTGTTCGATTGGGTGGCAATTCAGCCTAATAGGCCAAAATAATCTGCAAAAACACTGAACCAAATCCAAATACCATTGAAGTCAATGGTGATAGAATTTGGGTGGGCTGTACACACTGCACTCCCACAACTAAATGACAGATTCCTGGAGGTAGTAGCTTTAAGTTGCCGCCAGAAATCCTGAATGAAGTCATTGACCAAATTTGGGAATGTGAATTACAGCCAGGATTTCGACATTTAGTGGTGGAAGTGCTGCATGATCACCAGGCAACCGGGTCATTGTCATTGACATGGGTTGCCTCACTGGACACCGTAATTGGCTCTGGATTTATTTCTGGGGGCATTAATAAACTTTATTTCAAAAGCCAGTATGTGTTTGTGTTTTTTTAATTAACCTCTTTGCGCCCGCGCTATAGACAAAAGACGCCTACAGCGCGGCGCTCAATTGCCGGGAGGGCGTCCCTGGACATCCTCCTGTTTACTTCCTCCTTGCGCACCGCCGTGGGCGTGCATCGGGGAAAAGCTGTGCCCGCTGCATCACGCGGGTGCCGATGCGCGTGCCTGGCGGCCGCGATGTCCGCCAAGTAGCCGCAGTCGCCATTTACAGAGCCAGGGACGTGGATCTCTGTGTGTAAACACAGAGATCTACGTCCTGTCAGGGAGAGGAGACTGATGGTGTGTCCCTTGTACATAGGGACACAGATCGGTCACCTCCCCCAGTCAGTCCCATCCCCCCACAGTAATGCCGCGTACACACGATCGGTTTTCTGATGAAAAAAGACAGATGGACTTTTTTCATCAGACAAACCGATCGTGTATGGGCCCCATCGGTCTTTTTTCCATCGGTATAAAAAAATAGAACATGTTTTAAATTTTACAGAGGAAAAAAAAACGATAGTAAATTCCGATCGTCTGTGGGGAACTCCATCGGAGAAAAAACCCACACATGCTCAGAATCAAGTTGACACATGCTCAGAAGCATTGAACTTAATTTTTCTCGGCTCTTCGGAGTGTTTTAGGTCACCGCGTTTGGGACGGTCGGATTTTTGACTGATGGTGTGTAGGCAAGACTGATGGAAGTCAGCTTCATCGGATTTCCGATGGAAAAATCCGTCGGATTTTATTCCATCGGAAATCCGATCGTGTGTACAGGGCATTAGAATCACTCCCTAGGAAACACATTTAACACCTTGATCGCCCCCTAGTGTTAATCCCTTCCCTGCCAGTCACATTTATACAGTAATCAGTGCATATTTATAGCAGTGTTCGCTGTGTAAATGTGAATGGTCCCAAAATAGTGTCAAAAGTGTCCGATCTGTCCGCCGCAATATCGCAGTCCTGACAAGAATCACAGATCGCCGCCATTACTAGTAAAAAAAATGTCATAAATCTATCCCCTATTTTGTAGGCGCTATAACTTTTGTGCAAACCCATCACTATGCGCTTATAGAAATATGTAAAAGAATACATAACAAAAAATTGGGATATTTATTATAGCAAAAAGTAAAAAATATTGTGTTTTTTTCAAAATTGTCAGTCATTTTTTGTTTATAGCGCAAAAAAAAAAAAAAACGCAGAGATGATCAAATGCCACCAAAAGAAAGCTCTATTTGTGGGAAAAAAAGGACGTCAATCTTGTTTGGGAGCCACATCGCACGTCCGCGCAATTGTCATTCAAAGCGCGACAGTGCTGAAAGCTGAAAATTGGCCTGGGCTGGAAGGGGGTTTAAGTGCCCAGTAAGCAAGTGGTTAAAGAATTTTAATTCAGTGTTGGTGTTTTTTTTTATTTTACCTCCTCATGGGAGTGAGTATGGGGTACTAATGTACCCCTGTACTTTTTACCCTGGGAGGGGTTAAATATCTTGTTATCCGCTTATTACAAAAGGGGCGTCCAGATTCCACCATAATCCCTTCCCATTTACTATTACCCCCTACTTGCTTTTTGGGGCACACAGAGGTGGCAAACAGGCCCTTGTCCCTCAATGTTAGGACAAGGGTACTTCGCAAGGTGGGGGACCCCTATTTTTATCTACTACATTCCCCTAACAGCAGTGTGTGGGGCTTTCTATGGAATAGTAACAGTATCTTTTTAATTCATCAGTCTCTCCATTGTGTCACACTTGGTCTTCCAATACGAAAAAACTAAAAGGGATACAATATTGGGAGGGTTCCACATTGGACCATTTGGTCCGCCACTAATAAGAATGAAATTGCTTGTGGAACTGTTACCTGAGATAAAGACTGCAAGCCAGCGTCTCCTCCCCGGGGGTTAAACTCACTAAAGATAAATTATGGAATTACCTCTCCATCTAGGCTTGAGAAAGAATGGGGAGTTTCTGCACACAGAAGTCCCCCCGAGGGTATCTTTATCAAACACGGAGAGCTGGAAGAACTTTAAATAACACGTTGAATGGATTGTGAAGTCACTGTAAATTTTTCAGCAGGGTGATATATTATTGATGCCCCATTTTATGTATATTTCATTCTATTTTCATTACTCGCAATTACTGTTGAGGAGCGGAGCTTAGCGTATGCTGTGCTGGGTGTTCTTTGGCACTCCGGAGTTCATGCAGAGTTCAGTTCGGAATCTGTTGTTCTGGAGAGTCAGTCACAAAGGAGCAGTTGATTTCCCAACACGGTACATTTTTTTTAAAAGTGTAACTCTTGCCAGATGGCCTAGCGTACGGGTGAAATAAATATCAGAAATTCTTGACTTCTATAAACTTTATTGGTAGATTTAAGTCCAATCTATTCAAAGGTGCCTTTTAATAGCGATCCTTCCATGAAGTTCCTTGTTCAGGCACTCAGGGTAAAAATGCTTTGTCCTTGTCTCCAAGTTGTTTTACTGCATTGTCACACCGTCTTTCAATGGGGACGACAAGTCACCATGTATCAAGTCTCTGATGTGAGGCCGAGTGGCAGAGAGGGCGCCCCTTGCGGCTGAGTGCAGCGCTCCCCAGGGAGTGATACAGGGGATACGGTGCCCAAAGGTGCATGGGTTGCCAGTAATGCTGCAACAGGCTGGTAAGCAGAACGTGGCTGGGGTGTGCTGGGTAGCGATGTCAGTAGCCGTGCAAGAAGAAGTCCTGAGTAGGCAGTTGCAGGATAAACCAGGAGCAGGGTTCGCAGACAGGCCAGAGGTCATATACCGGGAGACAGTCCAAGAGCAAACAGGAACAAGCCGGGTCATAAACAGTGGGCAGTGGATGAAGAATAGTCAGCCAAGCCAAGGTCAGAGCGAGGAGATAATCAGGATCACAAGTCAAGCCAGAAGCAGAAGTCAAGCCAGGGGTTTCAAGGTAAACAGGCACAGGAACACAGGAAGCTGACGACAATCCTGCAATTTGGGTCAGACAGTGGCAGCCTTTTATAGGCCAGCAGGGGGATCCACCTGTCACGTGATGTGCCTATGGCGCCCATTTCTTCTACTGGCAAGATTGCCAGTACTTCACACAGGCATTTCCCTGACAGTGCCCCCTCCCCCAAGGGGCAGCCTCCGGATGCCCAACCGGGTCTATCTTTCAGGGTATCGGGCACGAAATCTCTGGAGAAGTCTAGGAGCATGTATATTGCCTGCAGGTTCCCAATAATTTTCTTCTGCTGAGTAACCCTTCCATTTAATAAGAAATTGAATAGTCCTACCTCTCTTGCGACAGTCCAGGATGGATTCTACCTCAAATTCAGTTTCATCTCCCACTGAGACTGGAGGCGGAGGGTCTTCTTCTCTTCCTGGAAAAGGACTAGAGACAACAGATTTAAGAAGAGATACATAAAACACAGGATGCACTTTATACGAACTTAATAGTAACTTCAAACGCTACTGGGTTGATTTTTCGTTTAATCTCAAATGGACCGATAAATCTTGGACCCAATTTCCGGGAGGGGCAAGGGAGCCTGAGATTTGCTGAAGAGAGACAGACTTTATCTCCAACCTCAAGACTAGGACTCTCTCCCCTCTTCTTGTGATATTGTTTCTTGTAGTCCTCTTGCGCTTTTTGCATTGGTTAGCCGGAGGGCTTGATAATTAGCCTGAATGAAACTTATCCTGTCCTGAACTGCTGGGACTGAGGCTTCCGGAATGACGCGAGGTAGAAATGAAGGATGGAAACCATAGTTGGCTCAAAACGGAGATTGATTGGTGGTTGAGTGTACTGAATTGTTGTAAGCGAACTTCACACAAGGGAGTAGAGAGACCCAGTCATCCTGGGAGAAGGAGCTGAAGCAACGAAAATATTGTTCTAAGGTCTGGTTAGTCCTTTCAGTTTGACCGTTGCTTTGGGGGTGATAGGCTGAAGACAGGCAGACTTCAATTGATAGTGCTTTGCAGAGCTTTCTCCAGAATCGGGAGGTGAATTGTACCCCTCTATCAGACACAATGCTGTCAGGAAGGCCAGGAAGTCTGACTATCTGCCTTATGAAAATTTTGTCCGTCTCTGCAGCAGGAGGAGTTCCTGCCATGGGCAAGAAGTGCGCCATTTTGGATAGATGGTCTACAACCATCAGGATTATTGTAAATTCTTCGGATGGGGCAGCTCTACTATAAAGTCCATAGATATATTTCTCCATGGTTGTTCTGGCACTGGCAGTGGACGTAACAGACCCCAAGACTTGACGTTTGACCCTTTATTTCGCTGGCAGGTAGTACAGGAGCTAAAAAACTCCTTGCAGTCAGATTTCAAGGTAGGCCACCAGAAGGATCGTTGGATAAGATCCGTATTTTTCCGCACTCCGAAGTGGCCAGCGAGTTGGTGGTCATGCAATGTCTTTAGGACCTGAATTCGGGCTTGTTGCGGAACAAATATCTTGTCCTGATGCCAGAGATACCACCCCTGTTTTTTTAGAGGATGCTTCTGGTTCCTGGCATTGGAGGGAAGCCTGTTCAAGAGAAGATCTTAGATCGGGTTGGATCAACAGAAAGTTCTGAGGTGACAGGATCATGCTAGATGTTGCCTCTTCTGGAGTATCGGGGAACATTCAGGATAAGGCATTGGCCTTTCCATTCTTGGAACCAGGGCGGTAGGTAAAGTGGAAGTTAAACCTCGAAAAGAACAGAGCCCAGAAAGCTTGACGGGTCTCAGGCGTTTGGCAGTGCGGAGGTACTCGAGGTTCCTGAGATCTGTAAATATCATTATGGGGTGAGCAGACCCCTCAAGAAGGTATCTCCACTCCACTAAGGCTGTTTTAATGGCCAAGAGTTCGCGATCACCTACATCATAGTTCCTCTCGGGCTGGCTCATTTTCCGTGAGGAGAAGGCCTTAGGGCGAAGCAAAGACTTGGGTCCCTGGAGCTGTGAACGGACTGCCCCTGTGGCTACTTCTGAGGCATCGACCTCCAAGATGTATGGCAGGGCAGGATCAGGGTGTTGAAGAATTGGTGCAGAGGTAAACAATGACTTCAGTCTCTCGAAAGCAGTTTGGGCTTCGGAGGGCCACTGGAAGCGGATACGTAAGCGGGTTACCTGGGTTATGGGTGAGATGATGGAAGAAAAGTTCCTTATAAACCTTCTATAGAAGTTCGCAAAGCCCACAAACCTTTGCACCCCTTTCTTATCCAATGGAGTTGGACAATCCATTATTGCCTGCACTTTCTGTGGATCCATAGCGACACCGCCAGTGGAGGTGATCAGTCCTAGGAATTGTATTGATTTTTTTTCAAAGTCACACTTTTCCGCTTTCACGTAAAGTCTGTGTTTTCTTAGTGTGAGCAGCACTGTCTTTACATGGGTCCGGTGGAGCTCCAGAGTAGCCGAAAATATGAGGATGTCATCCAGATAGATGATGACGAAGTAGTCAAGATATTCCCGGAAAATATCATTTACGAAGTGCTGAAACGTTGCCGGAGCGTTACAGAGCCCAAAGGGCATCACGAGATACTCAAAGTGTCCGAATCTCGTTCTGAATGCTGTCTTCCATTCATCGCCCTCACGGATAAGAACAAGGTTATAGGCACCCCGGAGGTCGAGCTTGGTAAATACTTGGGCCGTACAGAATCTCTGAAAAAGTTCAGGAACTAGTGGCAGTGGGTAGCGGTTCTTTATGGTGATTTTATTTAGCTCCCTATAGTCCACGCATAGTCTTAAAGTCTTGTCTTTCTTTTCGACAAAGAAAATGCCGGCACCGGCAGGAGAGGAGGAAGCTCGGATGAAGCCTTTAGCCAAGTTTTCATCGATGTATTGTCGCAGAGTTCCTAATTCCATTTCAGAGAGAGGGATTATTCGTCCAAATGGAATCTCAGCCCCTGGAAGTAATTCTGGAAGAGGAAAAAAGCAGCGCCTTCTAAGCGTAGTAGTATCAGAGATTTATTAAAAAAATATATAATACAGCGGCAAGAGATACACTCACAAACGAGTATAATAAGAGGCTTATCTTAAAAGTTGTCATCCGCTCGACCCGGGAGCTGCGAATCCCGATGTTGACAAGCTGGAATCCCACGTAGTGGTTGGCGGTGGTAGAAGGAACTTCACTCTCGCGGCCGCAGAGATGGGGAAGAATCCTCACTGGAACACAGCTAGTGGAATCGTCACTTCCGGGTATGATGTCAGCGGGGGATGCGCGCGTTCGAAGCATGCGTGCTTCTTCATCAGGCTCATCTGGAAGTAATTCTATTGGACAGTCATATGGCCGATGTGGTGGTAGGACATCGGCTTATCTTTTATCAAAGACATCCATGAATTCTTGGCATGCCTGGGGTACATTCTGGTTAGTGGTAGATACAGGGTGAACTGTCAAGCAACTGGTAGTGTCTCTGGGTTCAGGAATGAGGCAATGCTGCTGGCAATAGGGAGAGGTGAACAGGACTTCCTTCTTGATCCAATTGATCTGAGGGTTGTGGGCTTGGAGCCATTGAATTCCTAAGATAACTGGAGACATAGGCAAGCTCAGAGCGTCAAAACGTATGAATTCCTGATGGCCATCAGGAGTGGTGATAAGGAGAGGGATAGTCTCTTGGGTAACAGGGCCAGAACTAGGCAATGTGACATCGGCCAGGCGAACTTCCAGCCCCCATTTCTTGTGGAGAAGGGGCATCTTAAGGTTTCTCGCCAGGTTCAAGTCCACAAAGCAGCTGCATGCTCCAGAATCGATTATGGCCTGCAGCTGGATCTCCTCTTTTCCAAACTGCAGCGTGATGGGAAGAACTAGGTGTGCAGGAGAAGCTCCGGAGACCTGGAAATACACTGGAGGGTAGGAAGGTGGCTTCTTGGGCCTTCTAGGGGCAATTACACAAGAAATGTCCGCTTCCTCCACAGTAGAGGCAGAGCCTAGATTGCATACAATGATGCCTTTCATCCGGGGTTAATGCGGAACGTAGCAGGCAGACTTGTCTAGGAACAGGGGTAGATGTACTGGTGGGCACAGGCACTAGTGAAGTGGAAACTTTAGGCGGAATCATGGCAGGCCTGGAGAACTGAGTTCGTTCAGACTCTCTCCCGTAGACGTCGGTCCAGCTGGATGGATAACTGGGTAAGATCCTCAAGTGTAGTGGGGACCCCAATCCTGGCCAGCTCGTCTTTGAGAGACTTGGAAAGTCCTAAGCGAAACTGGTGCTTGAGGGCTGCCTCGTTCCAGCCTATGTCTGCAGACCACTGACGGAAGTCCACGGTATAGTCCTCCACTGGTCGACTACCCTGCTGTAATGAATGCAGAGCGGCTTCGGCGGTGGCTGTACGCTGAGGGTCCTCATTAGGCTTGTGCACAACGGAAAAATTTGTTCCGTTTCGGTTCGTTTCTTTCCGGTCCTGTTGATTCGTAATCATTCGTAATTTTGCTAGACGGGATTTTTCGTGTTCGGACTCATTCGTATTTTTGCAAGCGACATTTTTCGTTGAATTTTTTGTTGCTTTATAATTCGTACTTTCGGTAGAGTACGTTGTTTTTCGTTGATTCTGGACACAACTCCTACTTTCGTAACTTTTTTTGGGTTCGTTGATTCGTAATTTTCTGTGTCTCTCTCACGACGACGCTGCCTATTATGCCTAATGTGCTTCGAATGGATTTGTACTTTTCGAAATACATAGCGGTTATTTGTAACGATTCGAAATCTCGTATTTTACTTTCGTTTTTTACATGCGGCTATAGCCTCCGCCCCTGTACACCATTTTGAGAGGGTTCAGCACGGTGAGGGAGAAGCAGAGAGCAGAGCAGAGTGTTATTGTGCTTCGAATGGATTAGAAATCTCGTATTTTACTTTTGTTTTTTACATGCGGCTATAGCCTCCGCCCCTGTACACCATTTTGAGAGGGAGTTCAGCACGGTGAAGGAGAAGCAGAGAGCAGAGCAGAGTGAGTGTTATTGTGTTTCCAATGGATTTGTACATTCATAAGTTTTTTCATAACGAATTATGCCGAAGACATTCGGGCATTCGCTATTTTGCGGTATAATTTATTTCGGATTCGGTTTTATTCGTAATTGCTTTGTTCGGAAATTCGAATGCTTCCGAATGTCCGAAAGTTGCTAAATTCGGACGAATTTCGATTCGTTACGAAACGAATTGCACAAGCCTAGTCCTCATAGAGTTGTGCCATAGCTGCTAGGAATGTGTCCACTGTGTTAATGACTGGACTCCTTTGTTCCCATAAACTGTGGGCCCAGGTCTGGGGTTCATCGGACAGCAGGGAGATGAGGAACCCGACCCTAACAGTTTCTAAAGCAAAAGTCCGGGGACTGCAAAGCTAGGTATAATAGGCAGGCATTCTTGAAGGATCTAAACTTTTTTCGATCCCCGGAAAATCGTTCAGGGATGGGAACTCGGGGTTCTGGAGAAGGGAACACCATCGTAGGAGCCACAGAGGAAGGTGCGTGGGTGGAGCTGGTAGAAGGTGGAACCGGGTCCGCAGAAGCAGATGATTCTGACAGGTGTTGCAGCCTATCCTCCAGCTGGAGGTATCCGGATTTCCTGTAGTGTCTGGATTGCTTGGGTCAGAGTAGTGGCCTGTTGACACAATGCCTCTAACAGGGACGCACCTCTGCCAGTCTCAATCATGGCTGGATTGTACTGTCAAGTCTCTGATGTGAGGCCGAGTGGCAGAGAGGGCGCCCCTTGTGGCTGAGTGCAACGCTCCCCTGGAAGTGATACAGGGGATACGGTGCCCAAAGGTGCACGGGTTGCCAGTAATGCTGCAACAGGCTGGTAAGCAGAACGTGGCTGGGGTGCGCTGGGTAGCGATGTCAGTAGCCGTGCAAGAAGAAGTCCTGAGTAGGCGGTTGCAGGATAAACCAGGAGCAGGGTTCGCAGCCAGGCCAGAGGTCATATACCGGGAGACAGTCCAAGAGCAAACAGGAACAAGCCGGGTCATAAACAGTGGGCAGTGGATCGAAGAATAGTCAGCCAAGCCACAGTCAGAGCGAGGAGATAATCAGGATCACAGGTCAAGCCAGAAGCAGAAGTCAAGCCAGGGGTTTCAAGGTAAACAGGCACAGGAACACAGGAAGCTGACGCCAATCAAGCAATTTGGGTCAGACAGTGGCAGCCTTTTATAGGCCAGCAGGGGGATCCACCTGTCACATGATGTGCCTATGGCGCCCATTTCTTCTACTGGCAAGATTTCCAGTGCTTCTACGGCCATTTCCCTGACACCATGTCAACACAATTTACACAGGCATGGTCCACTGGTGTCACCATCAGGAAACCTGTATGTAGCACTTAACTGTTCCTTGATTCAGTAGCGGGTTCCCTCTCCACTATGTGGCTGCAGGCACTTTTGGGTTTGGGAAAGCCAGAGCTATACTCCACCAGAAGACATCTCTTCTGATTGGTGTTGGTTTCAAATGGGGTAGCAATGCCAAAGCCAAGCCCCTTGCTGCAGTGTCTCCATTGATCCCAGAGCTCTTGCGCCTCCAGTGAATCTATGTCCCTTGTGCACTCCAGTAACCTCAGTGTCTCCGGCGACTCCAGTGCTCTTGGGCATCCAGTGACTATGTGTACCCTGTACACTCCAGTAACTTCATTGTCTCCAGTGACCCCAGTGTTCTTGGGCCTCCAGTGACTCTTTGTCCACTGTACACTCCAGTAACCTTATTGTCTCTGGTGACTCCAGTGCTCTTGGGCCTCCAGTGACTCTGCACTCCAGTAACCTCATTGTCTGTGGTGACTCCAGTGCTCTTGGGCCTCCAGTGACTTTGTGTCCCCTGTACACTCCAGTAACTTTATTGTCTCCAGTGACACCAGTGGTCTTGGGCGTTCAGTGACCCTGTGTCTCCTATATACTCCAGTAACCTCATTGTCTCCAGTGACCCCAGTGCTCTTGGGCCTCCAGTGGCTCTGTGTCCCCTGTACATTCCGGTAACTTTATTGTCTCCAGTGACACCAGTGGTCTTGGACCTGTACACTACAGCAACCACTGTGATTTCAGTGCTCCTGTGTCTCCGACTCTCCATTGACTCTGTATCCCCTGTACACTCCAGTAACCAGGGCTGGTGCAAGGATTTTTGACACCTTAGGCGAAACCTTATTTTGCAGCCCCACCCCTGACCCCACCCCCTTTGCTCTGCCCATGTATACCCCACCTTTTTAATAAAGCACCATCCAATGCAGCCTCACCAGCGCCCATCAAATGCAGCCTCCCCAGCGCCCATCAATGAATATTTGCTTGCTTCCATTCATTCGGGAGTTGGGACACAGACACAGTCCTCCGCCACCGATGCGCCTCTGACACTATGTGCAAACGAAGCGATGGCTGCCAGCTGATGCTGAGATTAGTTGCTTGCTGCAGAGAGAAGAGAGTAGGAACACCAATGGCCGGGCACCCTAGGCAGCAGTGCGCCCTAGGCGGCTGCCTAGTGGTAGCACCGGCCCTGCCAGTAACCTCATTGTCTCCAGTGACCCCAGTACTCTTGGGCCTCCAGTGAATCTGTGTCCCCTGTATACTCCAGTAACCTCAATGCCTCCAGTGACCCCAGTACTCTTGGGCCTCCAGTGACTCTGTGCCCCCTGTACACTACAGCAACCACTGTGTCTTCAATGACTTCAGTGCTCCTGGGTCTCCAATGACTCTGTGCTCTCCAGTGGCCCTAAGGCCTCATGCACACTGGATGTTTTTGGACATTTTTACAGCTGCTGTTTTTGGCTTCAGACGTTTTGTTTTCTACAGTCAATAAACTCTCCAGCCTGTTATCCTATGTGTCCTGGGGCGTTTTTTGGCTGTAAAAACAAAACACAAAACTAGTGGTTCTGAGGAGTTTTTCAGCTGTAAAAACGCTCTAACATAAAAAAAAACACCATTAAACGTTCAAAAACGTGACTCACCAGCGTTTTTTTTTTTTTACGTTTTTGATCCGATTGATTTAAAAAAAAAAAAAACGCTTTTGCAAAAATGCTGAAAAACTTTGAAAATCTCACTGCAAAGCTACTGCCGTTTTTAAAACGCTATAATAACATTCAGTGTGCATGAGGTCTAACACTCCTGGGCCTCCTAAAAAGCTTTGGCCATACTTCTCTTTTAAGCATCAGTTTTGTTTGTTTTTTTGGTTGGCCACTGTAGCACGTCTCCATTATGACATGCATGTGTCCCAGCAGTTAAGCAGTTGCCTTATTGATGTCACTTGTTGCTTGTAGTACATAAATTGTTTGCAGTGACAAATCTTCTGTGGGGATGAGCCTAAAGTAGGGTGACCAGACATCCCCGGTTTCTAGGGACAGTCCCCGGATTGAGGACACTGTCCCCGGACCAAGTCTGTCCCCGGTTTTGTCCCCGGATTGGATTTGAACAGGGGCTGGGGCAATTTCAAAGACAGTCAGTGCAAAATTTAAAAAAAAAAAATTCTGAATGCACCCGAAACTGAAGAAATATTCCCTCCGCTCCGACCAGCACAATGATCATCAGAAAGGGGCACAGATAATGGAAAAAAATACACCCCCCTCAGCTAGTAGGAGCGGCGGAGCGCGGGGGTGTATTTTTTTCCATTATCTGTGCCCCTTTCTGATGATCATGTGCTGGCTGAAGCGGAGGGAATATTTCTTCAGTTTCGGGTGCATGCCCATTCAGCTCCGCTCGCATGTTCTTCTGCCTCGACTCAAGTCCCGGCCAGCCGCCTGCCTGCTTATCTCCTTGCCTTCCCTGGCAGCAGTGGCGGCTGGTGAAGTTTTAGGATGGGGGGGCGCAAGACCCCGCCCCTCCATGTTTGTCCCCTCCCACTTCTCATAAGCCACACCCCTTATAGAATCCACCCACTCCGTACCCTGTATTCCACTTGCTTCCACTCATAGTGTCAGGAGTATACAGCCCCAGCATCACAGGACATAGTATATAGCCCCAGCATCACAGGACAGAGTATATAGCCCCAGCATCACAGGACAGAGTATATAGCCCCAGCAGGCCCGGACTGGGACAAAAAATAGGCCCGGGCATTTTATACTGGGCAGCCCAATTCCTGGGGGAAGTAGGGCAGAGATGTGGGGCGGGCATTCGCGGGGTGGTTGGTGACCAGATATTCATTCTGAGAGACATCCCAATACAGCAAAGAGACATCCCCAGACCAGCAAAGAAACGGCCCCATGCCAGTACAAATAGACAGCCCCATCATGCCAGTACAAATAGACAGCCCCATCATGCCAGTTAATAATAGACAGCCCCATCATGCCAGTTAATAATAGACAGCCCCATCATGCCAGTTAATAATAGACAGCCCCATCATGCCAGTTAATAATAGACAGCCCCATCATGCCAGTAATAATAGACAGCCCCATCATGCCAGTAATAATAGACAGCCGCAAACGCACTGGAACATGTTTTTTTTTTCTCAGTGTGCTCACCTTGCTCCCTGTGTAGCAATCAGTGTCTTGGCCAGTGTTAGGAGAGAGGAGGCCGCCGGTGTTAGGAGAGAGAAGGAGGCTGCCGCCGCCGCCGTCTCCTTCAGTGCAAGTGCAGCTATACCTCCGGCCCACGAGGTGTCTGTCCAGCACCTGCACTTCCTGCAGGTCACAGGGGTCTTCTCTCCCGCCTCCTTCTGCGCCTCGTAAATGTGCTGGCGCCGGCCGTTCTTTAGGAATGCCGTATAGCGGGAGGTGAGCGGCGGCCGCGATCTGTGTTAACCCTGTCCAGACCGCGGTCGCCGCTTACTTCCCGCCGTGCGGTTCAGTCATCAAGAAGCCACTCTTCTAAAAAAAATGCAGCCCAGGAGCAGCCGGCACCCCCCCTGGTGATATAAAAAAATTGGACTCTGATATAAGGGGGGGGGGGGGGGGTTGTGCCGCTGCTCCTGCCGGCCTGGTGATAGAATAAAATAAGCGGGGGGGGGGGGGAGTTGGCCTGTCGGCATGGTGTTACAAAAAAAATTAAGCGGGGGGGCTGATATAAACAATTTTTTAATGATAAGCGGGGGGGAAGAAGCTGCTCCCGCCGGCTGGTTGATATAAAATAATTTTTTACTGATAATCAGGCCTTCTGATTAAAGAAGCGGGGGGGGGGGTACGCTGCTCCCGGTGGCCGGTTGATTTAAAATAATTTTTTACTGATAAGCGTGGGGGGGGGGGGGGGGGGGCACTGGTCCCTCCGATCCCGCCGGCCGGGTGATATAAAAAAGAAAAAAAAGGGTCAGACTGATAACCGGAGGGGGGTTGACGCTATGTTGTCTCCTACCTCCTCTTGCTGATCCGATCCTCTCAGGCACGTTTGACGTCCTGACGTCGGGACTAGAGGAAAAGGAAGCACCGCCCATGTCCATGCCTGTGAAAGTCTATGAGGCGTGCACCCGCCCGGCCACTCTGTCGCGCCAGAAGCTGTGGCGGCCTCGAATGCGCCACAGAGCGCGTTTTTTTCTGCAAATGAAGCGCCTTGTCTGTAATCTTGTGATTGCACAGACGTGGCGTTTCCCATAAGCATGGCGCCCGGCGCCCTGCGCCCGGATAAAGTGCACATAAGGACCTTTTTAAAAAAAAAAAAATCTTAAAGGGACATGTTTAAAAATATTTTTATTTTATTTATTTTTTATTTATTTTTTTGACTGCTTGGGGGTGGGGGGGGGGACGGCGCCCGGGCGCCCCCTATGGACGGGCCGCCACTGCCTGGCAGAGTGATCTTCCTCCACTCCCCACCCAGTAGTAGCCGGGGCCCGGAGAGTAAGACTTGACAAGCTGTGAGGCGGCGGCGATGGGCAGAGAGTCGCTGATTGCCGCCATTACTAGTAAAAAAAAAATATGTCCCCGGATTTCATTTGAAAAATCTGGTCACCTTAGCCTAAAGTATAACTAAAGATGAACCTTTTTTTTTTTGTTTTATGATAGAGTGGAGAGGGATTAGAATGCTTGTCAGTTTTAATGGCTGTCTGTGATTTCCCCTTTCTATTGGTCCTGGTTACCATTATCATTGAAAGTGAAAGTCCCTGGAAAAGTAATTGAGGGGAAATCTTCCAATGGGGACACTAGTTCTAGTGATGTCGGGGTCCCCAAGGGATTCCCTTAATTTGCAGTTACTGTATTTTCTCCCACTTCCTGTTTGGCTATGAGACAGGAAGTGAAGGGAGATCTCTGCAATGGGACACAGATGGCGGAAAAAAAGTCTTGATACAAGTTATAACCCCCCCTTACTCTATCCAAAATGAAAAAAACTTTAAGGTACAGTCTGAATATCATGCCCAATAGTGCTATTACATCTGTTATTACACATGCTCCAAGCTCCAAGCTGTCCATGGTTTTTAAGGATGCAGATGGGTCCAGGCACTGCTGAGTCCTTAAAGAGGAGCTCTGGGCTCCCCAAAAAAATACTGAAGCTGCTGACTTTTAATATTAGGGCACTTACCTGTCCAGACAACCAGCGGTCTCCTCACCCGGGCTGATTCTTCAATAGACTATCAGGTGCTGCCGCCGCCATCTTGACTAAGGGAATCCGGAAGTGACGCCTTGGGGCTTCAAAGCCGGTTTCCTACTGCACGAATCGCGCTGCCCTTTGTGAAGGGGGCGCAGTCTTCTGGGACCGTGAAGTGTCCCAGAAGGCTACGGGGGAAGGAGGGACGAACTTCCAGCTCAGTTTACTACAGTCTAAACCAGGTACCCCCTCCCCCCAAAAGGTGCCAAATGCAGCAGTGGAGGGGGAGAGGAGGCAGACATGCGGAGCTTCCCCTTTTGGGTGTAGCCCTGCTTTAACAACCAATGACATGACCGGCCTCATTCACTTATATGTAAACCCTAGTCTTGTAAGCAAAGGAGCAGGGATAGTGTAAAAAAAGGCACGAAGTTCCCTCTAATATTCACCAGGCCCTTTAGATCTGGTCAGAATTTCAAGAAGGATCCAACAAAAAAATAACAAAAAAATGTGAGACCACCCCTCCAAAATTCTATTTCAGACCCTTTGGGTCTGGTACGACTTTTAAGGGAGACACCATGAAAAAAAGCAAAATAATAAAGCTTGAGGTCCCCTAAAAAATATACCAGACCCTTAATCGAAGCATGCAGCATAGCCGCTAAGGAAAATGGGAAAAAAAGTGTGCACCCCCCTTTCTCCTGTAGCGGGGTATTCCCCTTTAATATCCAGAGACTACATTTCCCAGTACATCTTGCAGCACCCAGGGTGCATTGCCCCGGAGCAAAGACTGCTGGGGCGGACTTTATAAAGGGGAGGCGGAGTTTATTCGGGCTCTCTGGACACTTCCTGCCTATCAAGCAAGAACTCTGTGCGAGACTGCTGAAAGCCCAGGCCTGAAGCCTGGGCATTTTCTTCCAAAGAGCCCTCTGCCAGCCTAGCAGAACCTGAGAGACATCTCCTCATCCTTGCTGTACTACACCAGGAGGACCGAAGACCCGGATGTCGATGGATCCATGTGCCTAGACGAATCGGCGAAGGAAACGGACTGGGACTGGTCCGGGTGGTGAGAGAACACTTGCTCATAGACAAATACTGTATCTTTACTACCCGTTTCGATTACAAAGTTGTTCATCAAGTGCACCACCGAAAGATTGCTAGCGAAGATTGTTTACAGAACTTTCATTTAGTTCAGTCAGGCCTGACTGCGTAGGTAGACATTTCTGAGCGCTAGTCTGCCCACGAGGGGAAGTAGCTGTAAAAAGGCAGCGTTAGATTCGCATAGTAATACATGTTTATTCTGTTCATTTAAATACTGTTTATTGCAGGGACCTGCAACTTGTCATCCTTTTGTTTATTACTTGCCCATTAGCCTCAGTAAAATATCTGGGTCAAGTACATTGGTGTCAGTTTCAATTACTTTAATAGAAGTTTTAAAGTATATCACTGTGTGTGTTTGCCATAGGACTGCGTCACCAAGGGTTGCGGTCACGCGGTCCTATCTCCCCTTACTAGCTGTGCCACGGGAGGATAGAGCCGATTGCCAGGGGTTGACAGCGGTGCACTACAGGGCCCAAATCAATACCAGCGGCTCTCTTAACTGGGGGTAGCGCTACACGTGGGGGCTCGAGTCCGGGATCCTTGTACGTTGCACGCTGCAATCAAGCCGGTCAGAAGTACTAGCATGGACCCGCTGGCAATGGAACAGTGGTGCGCAGCGGCTGGCACCAATCCAGCCACGGCGGTAGTTATTGAACTCCCAGGGGCGATCTGGCAAGAAGAAGCGATAAAGCAGCTAATAATGTCACTATCACCGAGCCAGAAAGCATGGGTGATGGATACAAGGTCAAATGCCTCGTTTACGTACGCACTGGTAGAATGTAAAAACAAAATCCCAGAGCATTTTAAAAGTCCGAGTATACAAGCCATAGATAATCAGACCTATCACTTGATACATACGCTGCCAGTGAAGGGAGAATAGTTTCAGACACCAAAGCTATCACCCCCGCGATTATCTCCACCATTATCCCCTAAAGCAGAAAAGCCTAAGGAACTATTAAGCCCAGGATCACCGCTGGCCGCTATAGGGCCTGAATTGTTGAATGCTCTAGGAGACCTTGTAATTAAGTGCCAGAAAAGCAGTACGGTGCATGTGGAGGACGGTTACCGGAAGCTTTGCACCTTTTTCAGAGAAACAACCAGTGCCTGCCAGAGAAGAAGAATTTGACACCTGGATTGAACAGGCCATGCAAGCGGTAGAAGGATGGGAGGTACCAGAGGCGCAGAAGAAGCAGTGCATCAGCGAAAGTCTAAAGGGCGCTGCTGCTGAAGCTGTAAAGAACCTCAGGCTTAGCAACGCTACCTGTACCGTATACGATTATCTGGCTATGCTGGAGGAGGCATTTGGCCAGCTGGAGAAGGCGACTGAACTGATATACCAGTTCGAACATACCCTCCAACAGCCGGGAGAGAAGTTATCCGAATATGTGCAGAGGCTAAACCGGAAGCTGTGCCAAATTGTCCTAAAGAAGGGAATACAGCCGCAGGTCATAGACGCAACCCGAATGAAGTAGATCCTGAGGGGAGCCCTGCGTTCAGATCCAGTTTGGCTTTACTTGAAGACATCTGAAGGAGTGATGACTTTGAGTTACCCAGATCTTGTACGGATCATAAGAGATGAAGAAGCCCTCTTAAATGAACAGCAAGGGGCTGAGAAGACCACTACCCTCCCCGCGGTGGGAGTCATATCAGTTATGGCTACGGAACGGGACTCAGAAGTGGAGATCCTGAAGACTCAGATGTCCAAAATAATGGAGATGGTGACCGGGTCACTGGATGTCAGGTCTGAGATAGACACACTGAAGGTGCAAGTGTCCCAGCTGGCAGAGATGATGAACAAATTGATGGCAGAAAGTACTGGATTGTCCGCCCAAAAGCCCACGAAGCAAGACATCTGTCGAAACTGTGGAGGTGTAGGTCACTACCAGCAAGTATGTCCAAGTCCACGAATGGAGACAGAAGGCTGGCGGAGGCCTCAGAGAAGTGACCCAAGAATGGAGAGAAGATCCGGGCCTTCAAAAATAACTTTCCCTGAATCTGCGAGGGAGCGGTGGAGGACACCTGCAGTTTATGCCGTCTCAGTGAACAACGCTTATCAGCCTTCCAAACAACGCCAGAAATGGCATTCCCAGCGCCGGAAGCTGAAGAGAGCACAAGTCCAAGTATGCCAGTCTGCTGTTACAGGTGTTTCCAAAAGGACTGCTACCCAATTGGTAGGTCCTCTGCCTGTAGTGCCTGTTCTGATCGAAG
This sequence comes from Rana muscosa, assembly GCA_029206835.1. Lineage (NCBI taxonomy): Eukaryota > Metazoa > Chordata > Amphibia > Anura > Ranidae > Rana > Rana muscosa. The sequence goes on along the minus strand of JARGYO010000094.1, from coordinate 51,799,229 downwards.
GGATCTACACCAGAGCCATCCTTGATACAGGTGCTCAGGTTACCCTGATGACCAGAAACTTTTACAAGAAGTACCTGTCATACCTGCCCCTGGACGAGTTGGGAGACACCAAGATTCAGGTTATTCAAGCAGAAGAGTACTCTTGTGATGGATGTCTGCGGATCAAGTTGTCGTGTGATCCATTGAGGGCTGGGGAGCCCCAGAACTTTGAGACACTGGCCATTGTCTGTCCCTGGCTGCCAGGGCCCTCAAGAAGCTCTCTCATCGTTGGGACCAATACCGATCTGGTGAAATGGCTTTTAGCCCCTGCTGTCCCCAAATGTGATCCCTTACCCTCACTGCCAGTAGAAGGATCCACAGCAGTAGTGGAAGAAACCAATCTGCAGGAGGCAGAAGTACTCAAAGAGGCTAGTGAGCATACCATGTCTGAGCCAGTGAAACAGAGAAAGCGAAGAGTTAAGTATCCTCTCAAGAGACCGACTTGTGGTCTGATTGGTGAGAGCACCGAAGAAGTTATCCTCACCCCTCAAGGGTTGCCAAGAGAGACTGACCTTCTCACCACAGATTTGGTGGAGGGCAACCCCAGCTCACTTCCTGGCACAGTTAGACAGGTCACCCCCACTGGAGCGACCTGTGGACAGGACAGCTCCCCATCATATGATGATTGGTGGGAGGCTCCTCTGTCAATCCTATGCAACCGCATTGAAGCTAAAATGTTTTGCAGATCTAAAAATTTTAGATGTCTTTGGGGACCAAATATTCTAAGTGGGGGGGTGTGTAGCGGGGTATTCCCCTTTAATATCCAGAGACTACATTTCCCAATACATCTTTCAGCACCCAGGGTGCATTGCCCCGGAGCAAAGACTGCTGGGGCGGACTTTATAAAGGGGAGGCAGAGTTTATTCGGGCTCTTTGGACACTTCCTTCCTATCAAGCAAGAACTCTGTGCGCGACTGCTGAAAGCCCAGGCCTGAAGCCTGGGCATTTTCTTCCAAAGAGCCCTCTGCCAGCCTAGCAGAACCTGAGAGACATCTCCTCATCCTTGCTGTACTACACCAGGAGGACCGAAGACCCGGATGTCGATGGATCCATGTGCCTAGACGAATCGGCGAAGGAAATGGACTGGGACTGGTCCGGGTGGTGAGAGAACACTTGCTCATAGACAAATACTGTATCTTTACTACCCGTTTGGATTACAAAGTTGTTCATCAAGTGCACCATCGAAAGATTGCTAGCGAAGATTGTTTACAGAACTTCCATTTAGTTCAGTCAGGCCTGACTGCATAGGTAGACATTGCTGAGCGTTAGTCTGCCCACGAGGGGAAGTAGCGGTAAAAAGGCAGCGTTAGATTTGCATAGTAATACATGTTTATTTTGTTCATTTAAATACTGTTTATTGCAGGGACCTGCAACTTGTTATCCTTTTGTTTATTACTTGCCCATTAGCCTCAGTAAAATATCTGGGTCAAGTACATTGGTGTCAGTTTCAATTACTTTAATAGAAGTTTTAAAGTATATCACTGTGTGTGTTTGCCATAGGACTGCGTCACCAAGGGTTGCGGTCACGCGGTCCTATCTCCCCTTACTAGCTGTGCCACGGGAGGATAGAGCCGGTTGCCAGGGGTTGACAGCGGTGCACTACAGGGCCCAAATCAATACCAGCATCCCTCTTAACTGGGGGTACCGCTACACTCCTAAACCATACCAGGCCACATACCTTCAACATGGAGGGTTCGTTGCAAGGAAGGATCCCCCTGGCAAAGCACCTTGTCCCCATGTTGATTAGACCACGGGCCTCAACTCTGGCCTGGTGGTTGTGGGGGTCTGTAGGCAGGGAGCTTATCGGAATCTGGAGCTTCCTTTAATAATAAGACCGGGTTCACATATGCGCCTAATTGGAATTAGAGGAAAGTAATGTCCTTTAAATGCACAAAATTTAACAAATTAATTAGTCTACATAAAAATACAGTAGTACAGTAGAAAACATATGTAGCGATATCCCCGTAGAGGTTACTAAGTGATGTGGCCCACCCGTCTCCCTGCCCAGCCCAGCATTCACTTCCCAATACCTTTTTTGGTATTTTATTGAGGGAATTTAAATTGGATGGGTAAGGGAATTTATGGGATGCCCAGTGGAATGAACAAATGACTGACTGTGCAGCAATCAGTTGGGACGACTATATACATTTGGTTACTCCAGTCTCCTCCAGCACATCACTTTCTTGCAGACTGTTAGGCCTCGTACACACGACCGTTTTTCTCGTCCAAAACAGTCAAGAAAAGTGCCGCGAGAGTTTTTTTGTCTAGAAAAACGTTCGTGTGTATGGTTTTACGACGAGAAAATTGCCGAGAATCTCGACGAGAAAATAGAGAACCTGCTCTCTATTTTCTTGTCAGGATTCCAGATTTCCTCCTCGTGTTTCTCGTCGGCCTGTTTTGTGACGAGAAAATGGTTCGTGTGTATGCTTTTACGACTCTTCCAAAAGCACGCATGCTCACAAGCAACTATGAGACGGGAGCGCATCTTCTGGTAAAACAAGCCTTCGTAATGGAGAGAGCATATTCGTCACGCTCAAAAATATTTCATCGTTTAAATGTTCTGCATTGAAATCTTCGTTAGAATGTTACATTAATCAAAACGAGTGACCTTCTTTTGCTGCTGATATTCACACAGAGTTATGCCTTATTTTTAACCTTTTTCATGCTGCTCTTTATAAGATTTATGTGTATTATATCGTGCAAGTTTTTAGGAATAATTTAAATGGTTAGATTTTTCAAAATGATGTTAATTATAATTTCTCAATGTTTTGATAGCGATCTCCCATTTAATTTTGGAATCTATATTATTAAAATTTCCCACCATGTTTTTGTGCTAATCAGATTTAGTTATTCTTTTGGGGGGGTGATATCTGTGCCTTTTATTGTCAGTCAAATGTATCTGCTTACTCCAAAGCTTGATTTTGTTTATTTAAAAATACACATAGTCAAGTATGAACTTAAACAAAAATCACATTTATTCATGTTTATAAATTAAATAAAGAGAAGGCAGCGCTGGAGAAGCTGCTGCCATTTGTGCATCCCAGGGACCCCAGAGCACACAGCAACCCTGTGTGGACACTAAAATTGGGAGCTTGAGAAGGCCAACATTTCTGAACACAATCTGATGCTGGCCACCCAGAGGTCAGGAACAGCAGCAGGTGATATATATGTCCCAAGTGTGTGGTACTACAACAGGCTGCCTTCTGTCCGACCACAATGAAGCAAGGCCATCACTTCCTCTTCTTCCACCTTCCCTGCAGCCTTTCCTGAAGCCTTCCCTGCAGCCTTTCCTGAAGCCTTCCCTGCAGCCTTCCTTCTTCGTTTGGCTGGAGGCTGGCCCACTGGAGGGGTACTCCTGTCAGGAGGAGGAGGTGGAGGTGTAGCAGAAGGGGGTGGGGCAGAAGAAGAAGGTGGAGGTGTAGCAGAAGGGGGTGGGGCAGAAGAAGAAGGTGGAGGTGTAGCAGAAGGGGGTGGGGCAGAAGGTGGAGGTGTAGCAGAAGGGGGTGGGGCAGAAGAAGAAGGTGGAGGTGTAGCAGAAGGGGGTGGGGCAGAAGGTGGAGGTGTAGCAGAAAGGGGTGGGGCAGAAGGTGGAGGTGTAGCAGAAGGGGGTGGGGCAGAAGGTGGAGGTGTAGCAGAAGGGGGTGGGGCAGAAGGTGGAGGTGTAGCAGAAGGGAGTGGGGCAGAAGGTGGAGGTGTAGCAGAAGGGGGTGGGGCAGAAGAAGAAGGTGGAGGTGTAGCAGAAGGGGGTGGGGCAGAAGAAGGTGGAGGTGGAGGTTGAGGTTGGGTCAGTTGGGCCACCTCACATATGGCGGTATTGGGTGTAATTTTCTCCATCACCCCCTTGTTGAGCAAGGTGATGAGCAGGGGCTCGCATAGGAGGCGTTGCTCCATGCTCATCACCTTGAACTTAGCCTCCACTAGGCCGGCAATGGCCTCTTCAGGGGATGTGGGCTCCTTGAGGGTGGCATGGGCCTCTTTAATAAGGGCCATTGCTGCCTCACTGGTGGTCCTGTCCCTCCTGCCTCTTTTGTGAAGCCGGATGGGAGGCACCTGGGATCTGGTGCTTCTCCTTTGCCCTGCCACCTCCTGTCTGCCACTGGGCCCTGCCACCTCCTGTCTGCCACCGGGCCCTGCCACCTCCTGGCTGCCACTGGGCCCTGCCACCTCCTGGCTGCCACTGGGCCCTTCCTCCTCCTGCCTGACAGTTTCCAGACCCTCCTCCTGGCTGATTTCTGTCAGGGTCACCTGTGGCCAGGTGACAGATGCACACCGTATGGGGACAGGAGTGCACCGCGAGGTAGTGAACCCTATGGCTGGCTTCTGTGGATAGGAAACTGGGTGGTTGTGGAAAGCGGGACCAGAGGAGCACAACCGGGATCCCAACGGAAGCGAGAGCCAAGATTCCCCAGGGCGCGGAGTCTAAGACCCAGCTGGTCTTCTCCAGGGCCTCTAGTGGTGAGGATGTTACGCTGCAGGCTGGGACCAGGTCGCGGCCCCTGGAGTTTCCTAGCTCACGCCCCGTAGGATAAGGGGAAGCAGCAGCACACGATAGAGAGAACCGAATAACAAGCCGAAGGTCAGGGGCCACAAGCAGACAAGGATAACGAAGAACGAGCCGAAGGTCAAGGGTCACTAGCAGACAGGGATGGTCGGGGACAAGCCAATAACGTAACAGAGAGACAGACGTAGCACACGGCAGGCAGGAACCCAAACACACAATGCCTAACAAACACGTTGATCAGCAAAGCAGGCTTGCAGTGCACAGGTTAATATAGTGTTCAGTGATAGGGCCTGGGGTGGAGTCAGGCTGGGAGGAGATTATAAAGGAAGCCAGGTGAAAGGGCTCAGGCCTCTAAGATGAACACATGGGAAGGAAGGTAAGCTGACAGACAAACACTACTGCATATCCATGACAGTACCCTCCCTCTTATGGGCCCTCCCCCGCCTGGACCCAGGCTTAAAGGGAAATCTCTGATAAAACCTTCTCAACAGATGAGGTGCAGCGACATCAGATGCAGCGATCCAAGACGCCTCCTCAGGACCAAAACCTCTCCAATGCACAAGGTACTGAAGAATGCCTCTGCAGAGCCGAGAATCCAGAACTTGTCTAACCTCGTACTTAAGATTATCCTCAGAGACCGAAAACGAGGTAGGGAGATGACAAGAAGATCTATTGAGGACCAAAGGCTCTCTAGGAATAAGCAAGGGCATGAGAGGATCAACAGGAATCTGAGGAGGGTCCCCTAGACCCTTAAAGGGGAACTGGTCATCTTGCACAGGACCATCAGACTGGGCAGATGTCAGTGGAACCCTGAAGTCAGGTTGGTTAGAAGGTGACATGTCGCCGGAGTCAAGCTGAATAGCTGAAGGACAAGCAGAATGTCCCAAACAAGAAAAAGTAGGAGGCTCACTGGGCATGGGCTGGACTGGCATAACTAGTACAGAGGCAGAGTGAATAGCTGAGTCAGGTGTAGCGACTACCTGAATCGCATCGCAAGACGTAGCGACTGCAGGACTTGTAGACAAGCTAGCCTGGCTGTGCGTCCAAGGGTGGTTAGGGACAGAGAAATGTAAATGGTTATGCAACCTGGAATGAATGACCGGCTCAGATTCACAGGGGGCAACCTTGGGTAGGCAGGACGAGGAACAGGAGGGACCCCAAGCCAGGATCTGTCCAGTAGTCCAGTCCACATGAGGAGAATGGAGCTGTAACCATGGGAGACCCAAAATGATAGGCGTTGAGGCCTTGGGTAAGATAAGGAAGGATATCCACTCCTGGTGGAGTGTCCCTACCGACATCTTAACAGGGAGGGTCTGGAAGCGGATAGGTCCCCCTGGGAGAACAGTACCATCAATCGCCAAGACCACCAATGGCGTGGTGAGGGGCAAAAGAGTAAGTCTCATGGACGATGCGATTTCCCAGTCCATGAAATTACCAGCGGCTCCGGAATCCAGATATGCTGAGACCGAATGAGAAGAAGCACCAACATGAAGGAACACAGAAAGCATAAGACGAGAAGGGGAAGGTGATATTTCTGGGTCCAATACTCCACTTTCCAGATGAAGTGGACCCGAACGTTTTTCTGGACAAAGAGAGCAAGTGTCACGAAAATGACCTTTGCCCCCACAGTAAAGACACAGACCAAGAGTTCTGCGCCTAGCACGTTCCTCGGGGGATAACCTGGTCCGACCCAGCTGCATAGGTTCCTCAGCTGGTAGGAGATGCTCTACGGGTCGAAGAGAGGGGAGCTCAGGCTGACTAAGAACCAAGGAGTGCTGGCGTTGCTTTTCTAAGGTCCTCTCCTGAAAGCGAATATCGATCTGGTTACACAAGGAGATAACGCCGGCCAGATCAGTGGGGATGGTTCTTCCTGCTAATTCATCCTTCACTCTATCAGACAGGCCATGCAAAAAGGTTGCGACTAAGGCCTCATTGTTCCAGCTCAACTCAGCCGACAGTATGCGGAAATGAAGGGCATACTGTCCCACAGAAGCAGACTCTTGGCGGAGACGTAAAAGGGCGCTGGCCGCTGAAGAGACACGAGCCGGTTCTTCGAAGATATTCCGAAAAAGTTTCAAGAAGCCAGACAGGCTAGAAACCACTGGATCATTCAGTTCCCACAGAGGGGCTGCCCAGGCTAAAGCTTCACCAGAGAGGAGGGAAATGATATAGGCTACCTTAGCCCGATCAGACAGGAAGTTTTGGGGCTGGAGCTCAAAATGAATCGTGCATTGGCTAAGGAACCCCCTGCAAGCCTTGGAGTCCCCAGAGAAACGGGACGGAGCTGGCAGTTGTAGTGAGTGTGTGGCTGCGACTGGTGCAATAGGTGCAGCCGCTGATTGTATTTGAGGTTGTGGATTCAGGGTTCCCAAGGAGGCCTGAAGCTGCTCGAAGCGAGAAGCCAGATCCTGGAGGAATCGCATCGCCTGGGTCTGATTTGATTCCTGGGTCTCAAGTCTGCGAACTATGCCCTGCAATGGATCATCCGCGGGAAGCGGGATGTCAGCCGGGTTCATGGCTGATCAAACTGTCAGGGTCACCTGTGGCCAGGTGACAGATGCACACCGTAGGGGGACAGGAGTGCACCGCGAGGTAGTGAACCCTATGGCTGGCTTCTGTGGATAGGAAACTGGGTGGTTGTGGAAAGCGGGACCAGAGGAGCACAACCGGGATCCCAACGGAAGCGAGAGCCAAGATTCCCCAGGGCGCGGAGTCTAAGACCCAGCTGGTCTTCTCCAGGGCCTCTAGTGGTGAGGATGTTACGCTGCAGGCTGGGACCAGGTCGCGGCCCCTGGAGTTTCCTAGCTCACGCCCCGTAGGATAAGGGGAAGCAGCAGCACACGATAGAGAGAACCGAATAACAAGCCGAAGGTCAGGGGCCACAAGCAGACAAGGATAACGAAGAACGAGCCGAAGGTCAAGGGTCACTAGCAGACAGGGATGGTCGGGGACAAGCCAATAACGTAACAGAGAGACAGACGTAGCACACGGCAGGCAGGAACCCAAACACACAATGCCTAACAAACACGTTGATCAGCAAAGCAGGCTTGCAGTGCACAGGTTAATATAGTGTTCAGTGATAGGGCCTGGGGTGGAGTCAGGCTGGGAGGAGATTATAAAGGAAGCCAGGTGAAAGGGCTCAGGCCTCTAAGATGAACACATGGGAAGGAAGGTAAGCTGACAGACAAACACTACTGCATATCCATGACAATTTCATCCTGTGTATGAAAAAGGAACATAGTTTAATATGTTGGTTTAATCTTTGCATCAAACTTTGTAATCCTGATGGAAGCAATTAGAATGTAAATGCATAAATCCTTGCTTTAAATTTACCACTACATCAGATTGACTATTTAGCACCCAATTAAGTGCAGAATAATGTCTACAGATCTTGATTTCACTTGTGGAATCCAAAATAATGTATGTTTCTCATCCTGACATATTTGTCAAACATTAATTTTATCCCAATACATTTTCTATAAATACTATACCTGGCTCCAGATGGCCAAATCAGGATCATCCAGGATGGCTGCCTCCTCTTGCTCCAGAGAAGGCTCAGGTTGGCTGCAGGGAAGTCTGGGGGGAAGAGTGGAGAGTGATGGCCTTGTGTCAATGTGGTCATCCAGGAAGGACATCCTGTTGTAGTACCACAAAATTGGGACATAAACATCATCTGCTGCTGCTCCTGACCTCTGAGAAGCCAGCACCTTAGAGCGTTCAGTCCTGTAGGTACCTCTCAAGCTCCCAATTTTAGTGTCCACTTATTTTGCTGTGGCTGTGGGCACCTTGGTATGCACAAATGGGAGCAGCTTCTCCAGCGCTGCTTTTCTCACACCTTTTTTTTTATGGATGGGGTTTTTCGTCTCCCACAGAGCCGGCAGCTCCCTTACCCGGTCAATAAATTCCGCCAGGAACTCTTTGTCGCTAATAAAGACATTCATATTGTATCTGCAAGTTAAATAAATTATATTTAACTAATGTGAGGCAAACAGTCTAACCTCCTTAACATCCTAGTCACCATATATATCCTCCAACAATCTCAAGACAGTATAGGCCAACAATTTTTACAAGTCACAAAATCACATACCTTCGTTCGCACGTCCGTCACTTGAACTCCTCTCTCCGCACAACAAACGTACTATAGTCACATGTGTGTTTGCTATATACACACCACGCATGCGTCCAAATTCGAACACGTCGCTCCGCACACGTCGCCCGCCCATGACGTTCTAACTAACATCTTTTCCCCGCCCCTTCTCTTTTGGCGCGCAGACAGATATGGCGGAGTTACAGCAGGTGTCTGATAATTCCGCAACTAGCGAGGAGACAAGCCCGGAGACCGAGGACACGTCACGATCAAGGAGGAGATTCAAGGCATCGAATATGTCTTTGGCGGAGATGGCGGAGATGGTGGACATCTTGGTCAAGGCTGATTATGATGCCAAGCATGGGCCGTATAGCAAACCAAATAGAAGGAAGGCCAAAATCCTCACTAAAGTTGTGAAGAGTCTGAGGGCGAAGTTTGGGGTGAAACGCTCAAATGAGCAGCTCAGAAAGAGGTGGTCAGACCTCAAACTGAGGGAGCCAGACCAGTTGAGGATCATAAAGAGAATGCTCACTAAAAGTAAGTAAAATGTCGACTTTTCTGCTATTAATCTTTTTATAAACTGACATGGTTTTTTTTTTCTCATATTGGACTCCCTTCCAAAATGTAATATTTTGAACTTGGTTGGGCACAGTAATCGCTCGTAACGTTACAGACACTTCGTTCGGCCACTATCCGCGGTTTTGGCTTATTTTAGAGCCACAAAAGTAATTAGACATCTGCCATTTTTGATCAAGTATTGTGGATAATTTTTTAGTCTAGATGATGTGTTTGTAAAGAGAATGAAATGCAAACTTTTATCAGTGTAAAGGAGAGGACACTCAGCAGCTGCTTCCACATCTGTACTTTGGAGCACTATAGTGTGGGCCACCAAACCCGCCTTTTTTGGGTGTCCCACACAGGTGCATCAGAGAATTTTTGTGGTGCCTCCATGTCAAAAAAATTACATCCAAATGTGAATACTAAACATATTTGGGGTCATAAATAATGCATTCTTCTTTAAATTCCGCACAAACACACACTTGTACCCCACTTCCAAGCAATTTAGCCTGTTTTTATTTTAACAATGAGATTTACAGTGTGATAAATAGACCTTTGGTTTTATTCTCATAGGGGAGAGAAGACTGGGAGGAGGACACTCCAGGGAGCACATGCACCCCACAACTTCCAAGCAACCCCAAACTCCCAAAGATCCACAACCGAAAGATGTGCAGGAAGTTGAGGTGGAGGAAGGAGAAGTGCAGGAAGGAGAGGTGGATGACGTTGTGGATCTGGTCACCACAACAGGTCAGTATCTGTCACCACAGCTTCAGGTAAGCGAGGTAGGCCTGCAGAGTTATAATACTTTTTTTTTTTGGTTTTTAGGGGATGTAAATGTTGTGAAGGATAGTACACGGTTCTCTGCTGACAGTGCCCTCCGCCTCATCCAGCAAGTGATGGAATGTAGCACGGAACTGGACCTAATTAAACAAAGAATCCATGTGATGGAACAAACATTTAAAGACATTCTCGATGTTTTGGGGAGAATTCAATAAGCCATCCAAACACATTTGTTTTTACATGTTTGTTTTTGTAATTTTTTGAATTTTTTTGACTATCAAACCAGCCAAAAATTGAATATGCACACAGTGTGTCAACATGTGCTATCTGCCATCAGGGGATATCCATGTACGTCTTTTGTGGGTGCAACCCCTTCCTCGTATCAAAAGTCGGTGAACTGAGGAAGGGGATGCACCCCCAAAACACATCCATTGATCACCCCTGATGGCAGATAGCACATGTTGACAATAGGGATCAGGATTGTAAACTTCCTATATGAAAAAAAACACAAATGTGTGCATATTCAATTTTTGGCTGGCCAAAGGGTGGCAGGACCCCATATTAGGACGGGCACATAGAGACATAGTTTGTGTAAGTGAATGTCTCCGATTGCTCAGAGGTATCCAATGTTGTAATTTTTGAAATGCAACTGTTATTTTTGTATTTTCATAAGCAAAAAATTGCCGGGTTGGGGCCAGGCCAACCCCAAAGTAAAAAAAAAAAAAAAAAAAATGAAGAGAATGTGCACAGAGTAAAATATTTGACCACAAACAACGTGTAGCTTCTTTTTATAATACCCTCTAAGCTTATTTGGTTCTTTTGTAAGGTTACATAGTGAAATGGTTGTTATTTACTAAAGTAAAATACACTTGCCACTACAAATGCACAAAGACAAACTAGGAGACAGGAAAGAACAAATAATTAAAGGTTTAAACAAGATTTTTATTGGGATACTTAGACATAGGCTGGCATAGGAATTGCCCCCCTACCCGTGAAATACTCCATGTATTTGTCCCGAACCACACGGGCATTTTGGGGGGGCAAGCCAAGACGGGCAGATTCCAGGCCCGGAAGGGGATTTGCAGGGGAAAGTCCAGCCTCTGGCAAAACTGAGGCCATATATGAATTCGCTTTGCGGCAAAGAAAATTGTGTAGCACACAGCAGCATAACACTACATAGTTTATTTTGTAGTCCGCCAAGTGGATGGAAGTCATAAAAAGGCGGAACCGGCTGGCCATTATGCCAAAGGCATTTTCAACGACTCTTCGGCCCCTGGCCAGCCGGTAATTGAACACACTCTTCTCTGGGGTCAGGGTCCTCTGTGGAAATGGCCTCATAAGATGCCGTCCGAGTCCGAAGGCTTCATCAGCCAAAAAAACAAAGGGGAGTCCTTCAATATTCCCTGCATCCGGTGGCAATGCAAGGTCGTCACTCTGGAGACGGAGGGCAAACTCTGTCTGGATGAAGGATCCCCCATCGGACATTCGGCCATTCTTCCCTACATCAACATAGAGGAATTCATACCGTGCTGACACCACCGCCATCAGCACAATGCTATGAAACCCCTTGTAGTTGTAGTAGTAGGACCCAGAACGGGGTGGCGGCACGATGCGGACGTGCTTCCCGTCTATGGCACCACCGCAGTTGGGGAAGTCCCACCGCGTGGCAAACTCCGATGCCACAGTCTGCCATTCCTGTGGCGTGGAAGGAAGCTGTGGAGTGAAACAAGATGAAATAATATTAGAAAAACAAAGTCATACATTACAAGGAAATTCTATCCCAAAAAATTAGAGGCCAACATCAATCTAATTATACGTTTATTAAGGTGTGTAAAAAAAGGATAATGGAAGGCTCATTTATCATATTCATCACCCCCTCTGATGGGCCATTACTAAATTATTTTGGGGGGGGGGAGATGTGTTTGGCCACAGGATAGCATTGCAGTGGCGGTGCGTCCAGAGTGGGCGCTGGAGCACTGCCCCCTCTCTCCTGTGCCCATCACTCAGAACAATACATAGGTTCATGCGTTGCATGAACCTATGTATTGTCTATGCCGCACACTATTCAGGTGGATGGCCTCTTGTAAAGCGACCGACATATGAATCATTGCGGCATTTAGGGGGTTAAAATTGCATAGCAGAAACAGGTAGTAAAATAGTCTTGCAAATTACAACCTGAGGGATGTAATTGGCTTCCTAAAAGAAAAATCAGGGACGCAGGGGGGGGGGGCATTCCTTGGGTAAACACTGACAGGCTGCTCTGCCAATCATGTTCACCAAGTCTGTTTAATGGTAACATGATTGGCTGATGCAACATGAAGGGAAGGAGAAGACATCAAGGACAGAAGAAGGATGGCGCTGACCACAAGAAGGTAAGTGCAGGGCTGGGGGGAAACTGGCTGCATTAGAGGGGACTAAATGGCTGCATTTGAGGGAACAAAATGCCTGCATTGGAGGGGACAACTGGGGGCGTTTAATAGGCACCAGAGCAAAAAAGGAGGAAGTTTATTTCCTAAATTGGGATTTGAACCCCCAAACATTTGGAGCAACAGGCGCCCCTGCTGGAAAAGTTAGTGAGGGGAAATATTTAGGGAGGAGAAAAAAGGGACAATCTAAAGCTTCCAACATGCATGGGGACAAAGGGGACATTCTCAGGATATTACAATCATGGTAATTAGGGAAGGATGAAAGAAATACAATACATTAGCATACATGTAATACATAAAATGTGATGTTAAGGGAGCAAACTTACCCTAATATAGTCCTCCTGCAGGACTTGGATGATGGCAGAACAGGTGTCTGGGATTATGAGGCCCAGAGCCTGGGGGGAGATGCCTGTGGTGAACTTCAAGTCCTGAAGACTTCTCCCTGTCGCCAGGTAACGCAACGTGGCGATGAGCCTCTGCTCAGCACTGATGGCTTCCCGCATAACGGTGTCCTTCCTGGTAATATAGGGGGACACCAAAGCCAACAGTTCCTGAAAAACGGGGTCAGACATCCTCAGAAAATTCCTGTAGTCCTCAGGATTATTCTCGACGATCTCCCGCAGCAGAGGCATGTGGCAGAATTGGTCCCGCTGGAGCAACCAATTCTTGGTCCATGAACTCCTCCTCACACCATTCATGGACTGGTCTTGGTCCAAAACAAGCAGACCAACACCAAGCGCACGCACAGCACGAACTCGACGACGAGAACGTCCAGGCGACATGGCTAGGAAACGGTCGTCTAATCAGAACGTACAGAACAGAACGCACTTTAGAACAGCAAGGCCTATGAATAACGAACTGAAAATCAGAAACGAACAGGCAAGAACGCACTGTAAAACAGATACGACCTGCCTAGACGCCCTGAAAGTCAAGATACGAACCCACAAGCACAAACTGAACGGCAGAAAACGATCTGAAAAGTACGAAGACTGAAAAGCGTGAATCGTCTCTTCCCAAACTTTTACTTCACACGCGATAACACGAGATCAGCAAAAGCAGCCCAAGGGGTGGCGCCAAGAAAAAAGATCTTCCCCTTTATAGTGCCGTCGTACGTGCTGGACGTGAGCGCGGAGAACAACGAGGAAATTGGGAAATGACAGTGTGTACGCATAGAAAGCTTGACGAGAAAATCGACAAGCTTAACAAGAATCTCGTCGAAAAAAACGACGTGTTTTTTACGACGAGAAACTCGGTCGTGTGTACGAGGCCTTACTCTCTCTCTCTCTCTCTCCAGCACTTCACTTACTTCTCAGGCACAGCTAGCACATGTTTAGGCCCGACACGGGCTCAGCCAGCCCTAAGCAACTTGCCCTTTGCAGGCAGGCCCCTTTAATGTAGCAGAAATAGAAATAGGAAGTCTTTGGTGTTAGCTGTTCTAGGTGGACTACTGCTTCTAGTAAGTCCTCTTCAGGCCCTGCCAGCCCAACTGGCTGCAGCTGCCTGACTTCACTGCCCATGACATTGCAATCCTCCCCACTGGCTCCACATACAGCTCTGACTGTCTCCTCTCAGTACTCTCTGGCATGCCTCTCCAGTCCTCCCGACTGCTCATGTCACTCACCAGCCCTCCTGGCTGCAACCAGTGGCTCCCTCCTGAAGACTTGCCTGGCAGTACTAGCTCCTGCTGTCCCCTCTGACACCTCTCTGAGCCTCCTGTTCGGATCCTTCATGAGTTCTTGAAGGACTCCATCCTGCACCCGAGTCCAAGGCCCAAGGTCACCCCCCTAGATTGAGGAGCTCCCTCCCAGGCCCGACAGCCTAGCACTCCATCCTCAGTTCTTCCACCCGACAACTCCTCCCCAGCTGGGCTGACCCTGGGTATTTCAAGGAGGCCATCCCCCTGCCAATCCTTGTTGAAGATTGGTCAGGGCTCCCAGAGATACCCCAGACAGCCTCACCTCTCTTCCCCTTCTCTTCTTCTAGAATCTTCCAGAAGGAAGAGGGAGGTAACCGTGGAGTGATGCTGTCTGTGAGTCACAGCTGCTGCTCTCAGCCACTACCAGCCCACACAGATCAAAACAAACGGGCCTACCTGCCTAAATGTACTTGCACTACAAAAATCCACACCTCTAGCACCTACCTAGGTAGATGGTGCAACACATAGAAATATAAAAATAAAAATTAGACTTGGATATATATCCCCAAGAGGATAGGATATTGTATAAAAAAACTAAGCACACCGATATGCTATATTGTTATATATCCTAAATTATTGGAGTATCACTTGTCCTCATGGAGTATGCTCTACATGCTTCGCAGGATCTATTACAGATGAAAACATACATATTATTGTCAAAATATATAACAAAACATTACACTAAATATATATCGTCTTCCAACCACAGGCACTCACCCGTTGGGTCCGGTTCAGGTGCGAATTCAGGCAAAAATTCAGACCTGATTCGCACCTGAAGCGATGAACAGAAACGCACCAGCCCCCGGGCTGTATACCACGGCCGCACATGTGTGAACCCGGCCTAAAGGGTGTCTTTAAATACCAGTCTCCCCCTTGTGAATGAGTAGGGGTACATGGCACCCCTACTAATTTAAAAAAAAACCTATAAAAATAACACACAAATATACCGTATATACTCGAGTATAAGCCGACCCGAATATAAGCCGAGGCCCCCAATTTACCACAAAAAAAATGGGAAAACTTATTGACTCGAGTAAAAGCCGAGGGTGAGAAATGCAGCAGCTACTGTAAGTGGAAAAGAGGGTCAACAATGCCCATCTGCAGCTGCAAACCTCACTGTGTCTATTGCATACCTCCCTGTGTCCTGTGCATGCCTACCTGTGCAGATCTGCCTACCTCACTGTGTCATGTGTACCTCCCTGTGTCCATTGCAGCCTACCTGTGTCCTGTGCATGCCTCCGTGTGCCCATCTGCAGCCTCCGTGTGCCCATCTGCAGCCTCCATGTGCCCATCTGCAGCCTACGTGTGCCGTTTTGCATTCTCTGTGCCGCTCTGCCTCCACCGATCAGCGTGTCATAAAAACATACGGCGGCCATTCCAGTATTCAAAAGCCGCGCCTCCTCCTCGTCTGTGATAGGCGGTACACTCAATTTTCCAGCATTCAGTGTTCCGCCTATCACGGACATCCGATCATCCTCATAACACGGACCAGGATGAGAGGATGTCCGTGATAGGCTGAACACTGACTGCTGGGAAATTGAGTGTTCCGCCTATCACAGACGAGGAGGCGCAGCTTTTGAACACTAAAAATGGCCGCCGTCTGTCTGCATGACACGCTGATCAGGTAGGCAGACGGCGGCGACTCAAGTATAAGCCGAGGGGGGCACTTTCAGCCTAAAAAAAAGGGCTGAAAATCTTGGCTTATACTCGAGTATATACGGTAGTTTAAACTTTTATTGGAGGGCTGTGCGTGCTGTTTTTGTTCACAAAAAAAAAAACATGAAACGCCATTTGCTGGCTTCTTTAACTGCTTGCCAACCAGCCACCAACATTATACTGTGGCAGGTCGGCACGTTTCCGCAAACCGTTATAGCTGTACGTCGGCTCTTTAAGCGGGGGTGCCGATACACGTGGCTGGCGGTTGCGAAGACCGCCGGCCACGCGTGTTTGCGGGCACGAGAACCAGAACAGGGACGTGTGTGTGTAAACACACAAATCCCTGTTCTGCGAGGAGAGGAGAGACATAGCGTGTGTTTCTACAAGCTAGGAACAACGATATGTCTCCTCCCCAGTCAGTCCCATCCCCCTACAGTTAGAACACACATGAGGGAACACAGTTAACCCTTTGATCGCCCCCTACTGTTAACCCCTTCCCTACCAGTGACATTTATACAGTAATCAGTATATGGTCCCAAAAAGGTTTCAAAAGTGTCCGATCTGTCGGCCATAATGCCGCAGTCCCGATAAAAATCGCTGATCACCGCCATTACTAGTAAAAAAATAATAATAATAAAAACGCCAATCATCTTTCTCCTATTTTGTAAGACGCTATAACTTTTGCACAAACCAATCAATATCCGCTTTTTGCGATTTTTATTGCCAAAAATATGTAGAAGAATACGTATCGGCCTAAACTGAGGAGAAAATTAGCTTTTTTTTAAAAAAAAAATGGGGATATTTATTATAGCAAAAAGTACAAAATATTGTGCGTTTTTTAAAAATTGGCGCTCTTTTTTGTTGTTTATAGCGCAAAAAATAAAAACCGCAGCGATGATCAAATACCGCCAAAAGAAAGCTCTATCTGTGGGGGAAAAAAGAACGTCAATTTTGTTTGGGTACAGTGTCGCACGACCGCGCAAATGTCAGTTAAAGCGACGCAGTGCCGAATCGCAAAAAATGGCCTGGTCATTGAGCAGCCAAATCTTCCGGGGCTGAAGTGGTTAAATAATAATAATAATAATAAAAAAAAAAACAGCATACAGACCCCTCAAAAAGTTCCCCAAAAAGTTCCCCAAAATACATAGCAGACCCTTTGAAGGATCTGTGTGCTAAAGAAGCCGGCAATGAAATGTCATTTGCTGGCAATTTAAAACACCTTTTTCTTTGTAAACTTTAGTGCTGCTGCAGCAATTTTTTATGCATCGCAAGCATGTTATTTAAAGGAATTGGGAATATTTAATGCTCCACTTTAATCACTGTCCCTAGCTCACCACTCATGCTATATTTTTGACAACCACTTGCTTATTAGCCCAGAACATATACATTTGTAATTAGACAGATTCAGCCCCCATTGATTTCAAATGGGGTATGGGTCCCACATCCGAACTTTCAAGCTCGCCTAACTCTGCTTGAACTCAACCCAGGGCAGTTTGACTCATCACTAGTCTTCTGTATTGCACTGACAGGTCCTTAGTAAGTAGTGATAGTAACATTATCCTGTGTTGTGCTTTTATCTGCCAAGCTGAGTGGCAGATCAGTTGGCAGTACTCTTATCTTTTACGGAGAATCTCATTGTGCTGTGATGTCAGGATATGGGAACCCCGCTGATTTCATCCTACTACAGCTCAGATTTGTGGAAAGGCAACATGAATCGTAACCTAAAGTCACCCATAGTTCTACAAGAGCGCCCAAAATGTGCATGCGCAAGACAACAGCCCCCTAGGCTAGGGTGACCAGGCATCCCCGGTTTCAGGGGACAGTCCCCGAATTGAGGACACTGTCCCCGGACCAAGTCTGTCCCCAGTTTTGTCCCTGGATTGGATTTGAACAGGGGCTGGGGCAATTTCAAAGACAGTCAGTGCAGAATAAAAAAACAAAAATTCTGAATTACACGCTTCTACTAGCTTAGGGGGGTGTATTTTTTCCATTATCTGTGCCCCTTTCTGATGATCATGTGCTGGTCGAAGCGGAGGAAATTTTTCTTTAGTTTCGGGTGCCCATTCAGCTTCGCTCGCATGTTCTTCTGCCTTGGCTCAAGTCCCGGCCAGCCACCTGCCTCTCCTTGCCTTCCCTGGCGGAGTGATCTTCCTCCGTACCCCACCCAGTAGTAGCCAGGGCCTGGAGAGTAGGACTCGACAGGCTGTGAGGCGGGCGGCAGAGGGCAGAGAGTCGCTGATTGCCGCCATTACTAGTAAAAAAGAAAATCTGTCCCCGGATTTCATTTTAAAAATCTGGTCACCTTACCCTAGGCACAAGGATTGGTCATTGGATGCACAGCGGTTGGCATGTTTATTTTCATGGACGGGTCAGAGGAGATGAATGACACCAGCAGAAGCAGGGCCGCCATCAGGAATTTTGGGGCCCCTTACAAAGCTTCAGGCATGGGCCCACTGGAGCAGAGGAGATCGGGAGGGGGGGGGGGGGGTGCTGCCGCCGCAAATCAAATTGAGAAGCGGGGGGGCTGCCGCGAATTGAAAAGCGGGGGAGTGCCACGAATTGAAAAGCGGGGGGGTGTTGCCGCTGCAAATTGTAATTGTTGAGGTCGGGGGGGCTTTGGGTGCTGACAAACAAGAAAAAAAACAAAAGAACAAAAAAAAAAGGGGGGAGGGGTTGCCATCCGGGGCCCTGGGGACCTCCGGGCCTCCGGGGACCTCTGGGCCCCTTACAAAAAAAAAGAAAATAAATTAAAAAAAAAAAAATGTATAAAAAAAAAAGGGGGGTTTCCATCCGGGGCCCTGGGGACCTCCGGGCCCCTTAAAAAAAAAAAGAATAAAAAAAAGGGGGGTTGCCATCCGGGCCCCTTACAGGTGTACTGCCTGTACCCCCCTGATGGCGGCCCTGAGCAGAAGCATTCAGTTTCTTACATCTCTGTATTAAAGTGGAGTTCCACCCTAAAAAATGGAACTTCCGCTTTAACCACTCCTTACATGCCACATTTGGCATGTAATTTTTTTTGGGGGGGAGTGGGGGCTTCGTTAGGAGTGGGAATTCCTGTCCCACTTCCTCCTTCTGCCCAGGGACCGCTTAGGCGACTCGTCATATCGCCTTAGGCGGCCCCTCCCTGTAGGCGATCACCTGGGACACGTGACACGTGACAGGTCCCAGGCGATCGCCTGTCCACTCCTAGGGCTCAGCGCGACTCGCGCATGCACAGTGAGTGCCCGGATGTGAAGCCGAAAGCTGTCATGGCCGGGTGCCCACAGTTTGAATGGAGGCACCGTCATGGAGGGGGGGGGAGAGGAGCGACGCTCCGGGCGCCCGCTTTGCTGGACAGTGGAGCAGGTAAGTGTCTGTTTATTAAAAGCCAACAGCTACACTTTTTGTAGCTGCTGACTTTTAATAAACATAAAAAAAGGCTGGAACTCCCCTTTAATACACACAGTGCCTAATACCTCTCTAATAGACTTACAGTAATGCCGAATGCCTTTCTTGTACATGCAGTGGCTTACATCTCACTAATACACCAAGTGCCTAATGCTTCTCTATTATATGCAGTGCCTCATACCTCTCCATTATATGCAGTGCTTCATATCTCTCCATTATATGCAGTGCTTCATAGCTCTCCATTATATGCAGTGCTTCATACCTCTCCATTATATGCAGTGATTCATACCTCTCCATTATATGCAGTGCTTCATACCTCTCCATTATATGCAGTGCTTCATACCTCTCCATTATATGCAGTGCCCCATACCTCTCCATTATATGCAGTAAGAAAAGAAAAAAAGGGGGCTGGTGGGACTTTAAATGAGATATGGATGGGTGTAGGATATCAAACATAGTATCACAAAAAAATGCTGAATAATCAACCCAAAAGAACGAAGATCAAAGCATGTATATGAATATCAAAATATATTGTATTTTTCAATATAATATGCTGCAGTGCTTCATACCTCTCCATTATATGCAGTGCCCCATACCTCTCTATTATATGCAGTGCCCCATACCTCTCTATTATATGCAGTGCCTCATACCTCTCCATTATATGCACCCTCTCTGTTTTTTCTTGCCGGGCCTCTGTTGGACCCCCAACCCACAGCTCCCAGGACAGGTATTTATAGCCGCAGCCAAACGAATACAAAGATGTGATTTATTTTTATTTTTTTACACAGCTCTGTAAGTATGGGTTCAACATGGCGATCCGTTAATGTTTCATATTAGTATTCTATATTTACCCTTTTTACTATATACCTTACACTGTTTTATTTTATAGACATTAAAGTGGATGTAACCCCAATTCATGAAATTTGAGCTGGGCGCATATATCTGCAGTGTTTTCTTCAGTGGTGGCCCGTCCATTAGGTACTCCCAGGCACCGCTCCCTCTCTCCAGGCCCCCCCCTATGTGGTAATGGAAAGATTCATGCACAGCATGAATCTATCCACGGCCGCCATGGCCATCCCCTATTCATGCATCCGTCCCTTTTCGGGTCACCGGGCGCATGAAGTACAGCGGCAGGGGATTTTTTTGAAGTACCTAATTAGAGCCATAGGCTCTAATAGGCTTTAAAATAGGGTGGGCTCGGGTCACAGAGCATGCGATCTGGAGCCCACCCAATATTTGCTGTTGAAACGCTGATCCTCAATCCGGCCAATCAGAAGCGGGTGTGAGACCTGTTTTCCGATTAGCCGAAAAGAGAAGACTCCCGATTGGCCGCCGGGGAGGGAGGAAACGGAAGCTGCCGCCGTGAAGAGCAGGAGAACAAAAAGCTGCCGGTGATGGAGAACGGGAGGCCGCCGCTGAGCAGGGGGAGAACCTCTAGGGGAATCTAGGATGGAAAAGGACCTGGGGGTCCTAGTAGATGATAGGCTCAGCAATGGCATGCAATGCCAAGCTGCTGCTAACAAAGCAAACAGAATATTGGCATTAAAAAGGGGATTAACTCCAGAGATAAAATTATAATTCTCCTGCTCTACAAGACTCTGGTCCGGCCGCACCTAGAGTATGCCGTCCAGTTCTGGGCACCAGTCCTCAGGAAGGATGTACTGGAAATGGAGCGAGTACAAAGAAGGGCAACAAAGCTAATGAAGGGTCTGGAGGATATTAGTTATGAGGAAAGGTTGCGAGCACTGAACGAATTCTCTCTGGAGAAGAGACGCTTGAGAGGGGATAGGATTTCAATTTACAAATACCGTACTGGTGACCCCACAATAGGGATAAAACTTTTTCCCAGAAGGGAGTTTAACAAGACACGTGGCCACTCATTAAAATTAGAAGAAAAGAGGTTTAACTTTAAACTACGTAGAGGGTTCTTTACTGTAAGAGCGGCAAGGATGTGGAATTCCCTTCCACAGGCGGTGGTCTCAGTGGGGGGGCATCAATAGTTTCAAAAAACTATTAGCTAAGCACCTGAACGACCACAACATACAGGGATATACAATGTAATGCTGACATATAATCACACACATAGGTTGGACTAGATGGACTTGTGTCTTTTTTCAATCTCACCTTCTATGTAACTATGGAAGTCGCCGGTAATGGGGTAAGTGCTCTCGACCGACCGACCCTGGGGGGTGTTGCAATACTGTTTGCCGCCCCCCCCCCAAAAGTTTTTTACCACCAGCCGCCACTTGTTTTCTTATATCTCTTCAAAGAGTCCTGTAGCTGTCTCCTGCTCCGTTCTTCTGTTATCAGCTTGATAACTCCTGACAAGTTCTCCGTCACCTATGATAAAAGCAGCCTGAGTTTTGTGCTGGGGAGGATGCTATAAATAGATTAGAAGAGCTATTCAAGGAACAGTGCTGAAAGTCTCTACCTATGAGGAGAGTGGGTGTGTGCATTTCCTCCAATCAGCTGTCTTGGCTGTGTGCCCAGGCTTCACTGCAGTGCTGAACAGGAAGAGAAAATTCCCTAACACGATCTGAACACTCTAAAGAAGGGTGACCAGACATCCCCGGTTTCAGGGGACAGTCCCCGGATTGAGGACACTGTCCCCGGACCAAGTCTGTCCCCGGTTTTGTCCCCAGATTGGATTTGAACAGGGGTAGGGGCAATTTCAAAGACAGTCAGTGCAGAATAAAAAAAAAATCTGAATTTCACACCCCCACTCCGCCGCTCCTGCTAGTTTAGGGGGGTGTATTTTTTTTTCCATTATCTGTGCCACTTTTTAATGATCATGTGCTGATCAGAGCGGAGGGAATATTTCTTCAGTTTCGAGTGAATGCCCATTCAGCTCCGCTCGCATGTTCTTCTGCCTTGACTCAAGTCCCGTCAAACCGCTTGCCTGCTCATCTCCTTGCCTTCCCTGGCAGAGTGATCTTCCTCCGCTCCCCACCCAGAGTGGCGGCGGCGACGGGCAGAGAGTCACTGATTGCCGCCATTACTAGTAAAAAAAAATGTAAAAAAGGTGTCCCCGGATTTCATTTTAAAAATCTGGTCACCTTACTCTAAAGAATATATAAAGCTGAAGACTGCAGATATACATGTAAAACTTCTGTAGCACTACCCCCCGTAGGAGCTGCTGGTTTAGATTTGGGCCTTGCACGTTACCTCACCATTCGTTGTCTAGGGGATGAGAGTCTATAGAAACTTTAATGTCCACACAAGTTATAAAACCTTTTCGTTAGGCCTTATTTCACACAAAGTTGCACAGGTAGAGGGATGGAGGGTCGGGGGAAGGTTCAGGCACACAATGCAGATCACTGGGGAAACTTCTAAGCTTCAAAAAAGTCACACTCACCACTCTCCTTCAAGTGGGTATTGCCCACCCGGATAGGCCCCTCTCACTAGCCTAGCAGCCGGGATGATGCCACAGACTTTAAGACGATAAAGATGAACTGTTCAATAATCCTCTGCCACAGGATTTAGTATCCGGAGATCCAGCCTTACAGTTTTAGAGCCTTTAAGCCGACCCGGCACACTGTAAGGTAACATAAGCTACGGTGCAACCTCCAATAAGGTCACCAGGCCTTCCCCGAGACACCAGCCTTCCGCTTGGTCCTCTCCAGGACAGGTCCTGCCCTGGTTTCCTCCATTGAGTGGCTTCCTCCCGCAGTACAGACAGCACAGGATCACCTTCAAGAGCAGGCCCCAGTCAGGACAACTGGGCCTACCCGGCAGAGATGCAGCCTCGGGCCAACATGGCTCCGCGGCTGAAATTTGACTATCACATACCTCGAGCCAGGAGGGCCACAAGGCAAAGGGCCACGAAAAATGGCGTCTGCCCTTTAAGTACCCTTCCCCAGCATGCCCAGCGGGGATACCACTCCCACTGAGCTGTTCCCGGGGAAAAATATCCAATACACTCTGGCCTGCCTGTGTTCCAACACTGGCCTGTGGTGGTAACGCTACCTTTAGGCAAACAATGGGAAATTCCACCAAGCACAGCCATAGCCGGAACAGAGGCTGATTTAGCCTTAATCATCAAAGTCTAAGCTAACTACCATCTCAGACACCCACTAAATTTAAATATAGCGCCTGGTCATCAGGAGCAGGGCGCTACACTTATGTAGGGAGATTTGTTTCATCTCTGTGTATCATCTGAGGCTGTTCACTTCACTGGGTTTATGTGAGGATTTATAACCACTTTAAGTTTGCATCAACCCCTGAGGAAGTGAACGATGTTCACGAAACTTGTCGGGATTTTATGTTGCATACCTATACCTACTATGGATTACCCTATCGAAAACTGTATTTAACTGTAATATGGTGTGTGGGCTACCATGTTGTATACTTATACGTACTACCTCTCCATTATATGCAGTGCCTCATGCCCTCACAAACCTAAGGCCATCCATCGACCTACAAGAACTTGGCTTGTTTATTTTTATCGACGGGTCAGAATGAATAAAGCTACCGGAAGCATTCAGTTTCTCACACCTCTGTATTTATTACATACAGGGCCTAATGCCTCTCTATTACACTTAGTGCTGAATGCCTGTCTTGTGCATGCAATGGCTCATGTCCCACTGCTACACTAAGTGCCTAATAGTTCTCTATTATTTGCAGTGCCTCATACCTCTCTTTTAAATGCATGCAGTGCCTCCCAACAAAAAGGTGTTAATTTTTCAATCTAGTATAGTCTGGTTATACTTTCCTGCTAGTCACTGGTCT
Source organism: Rana muscosa (assembly GCA_029206835.1). NCBI lineage: Eukaryota > Metazoa > Chordata > Amphibia > Anura > Ranidae > Rana > Rana muscosa. The sequence continues at coordinate 51,775,371 of JARGYO010000094.1, read as the reverse complement.
GTGACCATAAATAGGTTGTGTATAACGTTGAAACGAAAGAATGCAAACTATGTACTTTGTAGGCATTTATACTATAAAGGTGGACTTTGTCCTTGCAAAGCCCTAATGGCTGCCTCAAATTGGTGACCGGTGTGAGTTGGTGTTCTCACTGAGTAATTGGAAACCCATGTCCAGATGGTGGAACCCAACAAGAGATGACCTTTGCCAGACAGCAGACTCGGCAGCAGTTGTTGTGTTGACTTGTTAGATGAGGAACCTACGCAGATCACATGACCTCCAAGGCACTCAACTGGAGACTCGTCCATTGTTGGTGTTAGTGTCTGTCAAGGACTGTCTGAAAGCTTCTCATAATTTTTGTTTTAATTACAGCTGCTGAAAGAAAAGGGAATTATTCAAAGAAAACGTAAAAATAAATAAATAAACAAATATATATATATATATATATATATATATATAATATATACACAGTGCCTTGAAAAAGTATTCATACCCCTTAAAGTTTTCCACATTTTGTCATGTTACAACCAAAAACGTAAATGTGTTTTATTTGATAGACCAACACAAAGTGGCACATAGTTGTGAAGTGGAAGGAAAATTATAAATATGTGAAAAGTGTGGCGCGCATTTGTATTCAGCCCCCTTTACTCTGATACCCCTAACTAAAATCTAGTGGAATCAATTGCCTTCAGAAGTCACCTTCTTAGTAAATAGAGTCCACCTGTGTGTAATTTAGGCCTCATGCCCACGGACGTTTTTACAGCCACTTTTATGAGCGTTTTTTGCAGCCTAAAAATGGCTCTCCATGTTAGCCTATGGCCTCATGCCCACCATGACGTTTTTGAGCTGTAAATGGCATAGGCGTTTTTAAGCTGCAAAAAAAAAACCCCTTATGACGTCGCAGTCCCAAGGCAAGATGGAACTGCCACGTCATAAGGGGGCGGGGTCACATCACCCGGTGACCACGCCCCATGCCTATATAAGTCCTTGCGCGCCGGGCACACAGCATTACAGCGGCAGACCTCGTCGTGTCAACACCTCAAGAAGAGAAGAGGGAAGAAGACGACGATGAAGACCGGGCCCCCGCTAGCAAAAGAGCTGGCAGAAGATAGCGGAGGTGCCACAGAAAACATAAAGCACCGGAGAGCGGGAGAAGAACCGTAGAGAGCAGAGAAGTCGGTAGAAGACCCCCGAAGTGGGTAGAAGACCTCAGAAGTCGGTAGAAGACCCCAGAAGTCAGTAGAAGACTCCAGAAGTCGGAAGAAGACCCCCGGAGCTGCCTAATAAATTACTTTAAAAAGCTGTCTAGTGTGTTTTTTTTATTGACACTTTTCCCCCAGGTGAATGGGTAGGGGTACGATGTACCCCATACTCATTCACATAGGGTGGGGGGCCGGGATCTGGGTACCCCCTTATTAAAAGAGGCTGCCAGATTCCGATAAGCCCCCCCGCCCGCAGACCCCGACAACCAAGTTGTCGGGAAGAGGCCCTTGTCCCCATCAACATGGGGACAAGGTGCTTTGGGGTGTGGGGGCTGCAGGGCGCCCCCCTGCCCCAAAGCACCCACCCCCCATGTTGAGGGCATGCGGCCTGGTACGGTTCAGGAAGTGGGGCGCTCGCTCGTCCCCCCCTTACTGACCAGCTGCGTGCTCGGATAAGGGTCTGGTATGGATCCTGGGGGGGAACCCCACGCCATTTTTCCATACCAGACCGAAGGGTCTGGTATCGTCCTGAGGGGGAATCTCACGCAAATTTTTTTTAATTTTCGCGGGGTTCCCCTTCAAGATTCTCCGCACACGAGTCGCCAAGCAAGTCGGATCATCTTGATCCGACTTCTGGTGCGACCTCTATTCAAATCAATGGGCTCCCATAGGGAACCATTGATTTGGAATAGAGAAAGAAACACCGGACGAGGCTTAACACAGTGTTAAGCCTCGTTACATTGTGTTTTTACACCCTTTGCTGGCATCTGACGTCTTTACAGCTCTAACGCTGGAGCTTCAGAATGCACTGGTCCTGGGTTTTTTTTGCAGCTTAAAAACGCCTATGCCCTTTACAGCTCAAAAACGTCATGGTGGGCATAAGGCCATAGGCTAACATGGAGAGCCGTTTTTAAGCTGCAGAAAACGCTCATAAAAGTGGCTGTAAAAACGTCCATGGGCATGAGGCCTTAGTCGTGACTCTACAAATCTGGCCTTTATGGAAGAGTGGCAAGAAGAAATCCATTGTTGAAAGAAATCCATAAGAAGTCCCACTTGCAGTTTGTGAGAAGCCATGTGGGGGACACAGCAAATATGTGGAAGAAGGTGCTCTGGTCAGATGAGACCAAAATTTTGTTTTTGGCCTAAAAGCAAAACGCTATGTGTCGCGGAAAACTAACACTGCACATCACCCTGAACACACCATCTCCACTGTGAAACATGCTGGTGGTAGCATCATGTTGTGGGGATACTTTTCTTCAGCAGGGACAGGGAAGCTGGTCAGAGTTGATGTGAAAATGGATGGAGCCAAATACAGGGCAATCTTAGAAACTTTTATGCCGCGTACACACGACCGTTTTTAATGTCATTGAAAAAACCGGCATTTTTCTCGACGTGATTCTTCTCAAGCCTACCTTGCCTACACACTATCGTGGAAAAAAATGCTTGCGTAAAGCGCGGTGACGTACAACACGTACGACAGCACTATAAAGGGGAAGTTCCATTTGGATGGCGCCACCCTTCATGTTAGTAAAGTTTGTTAAGAGACGATTCACGCTTTTCAGCCTCGTGCTTTTCAGTCCAATACACTGTACAGCGTGACGAATGTGCTATCTCCATTACGAACGCTAGTTTTACCAGAACAAGCGCTCCCGTCTCATACTTGATTCTGAGAAAAATTAGAGCATGTTCCAATTTTTTCATGCCCATTTTTCACGTCATGAAAAATGCTCTGAAGCCCGCACACGATCATTTTTAATGACCATTTTAAAAAATGGCATTTTTCTCTTCATTAAAAACGGTCGTGTGTACGCGGCATTAGAGTCTGCAAAAGACTTGAGACTGGGGCAGAGGTTCACCTTCCAGCAGGACAACGGCCCTAAACATACAGCCAGAGCTACAATGGAATGGTTTATATCAAAGCATATTCATGTGTTAGAATGGCCCAAAGTCCAGACCTAAATCTAATTGAGAATCTGTGGCAAGACTTGAAAAGTGCTGTTCACAGACTCTCTCCATCCAATCTGACAGAGCTTGAGCTATTTTGCAAAGAAGAATGGACAAAAATGTCACTCACTAGATGTGCAAAGCTGCTAGTGACATCCCCAAAAAGACTTGCAGCTGTAATTGCAGTGAAAGGTGATTCTACAAAGTATTGGCTCAGGGGGGCTAAATACAAATGTACCCCACACTTTTCACATATTTAGTTGTAAAAAATGTTGAAAAACATTTATTATTTTCCTTCCACTTCACAATTATGTGCCACTTGTGTTGGTCTATCACATAAAATCTCAATAAAATACATTTACGTTTTTGGTTGTGACATGACTAAATGTGGAAAATGTCAGGGGGTATGAATACTTTTTCAAGGCACTGTATATATTATAATATAAATATGTTGCAAAATACATATATTATAATTTATATATTATAAATAAGTAAAAAAAAATATATATATATTTTTAAACAATTTAAAAAAGTTAATATTTTAAATAGATATATTAAAATTAAATATATTCCAAAAATAAATGTATACAATATATAATAAATATGAAAAATAAGATAAAATAATAATACGAAGAAAAATAACTTTAAAAAATGTTTGATTTACCCAATTTCTGTATCCAGGCCAAACACGTTTTTCATGTATTTACTTGCTTGGTCCATTTATTTAGTTGACAGGATATCAAAGCAATCGTTTTATGCAACAATGATGAAAAAAATGCAAATTTCTTAACCCATTGAGTACCAGTCTTGATAATTTGACTGACAATGACTCCATCATGTAACCCCAACAACCGCATGCAGCCCAATGCATCTCAATGGTTGGCTGTGTGCAGCGGATGTGGGTCCTTGGATGTCATTATGCATGTGATGTAAGGTTCACTTTAAGACCCCTCCCTGTCCCTTTTAATCTTAGTAGGTCCCAGCCATTTGTCTTGTTAATGTTACATTTTTCTTCGGTCACACTGGAACAGTCTGGATTATAGATGCAGAATGACATTTGCACGTAGCAGGATGGATTTAGTAGATGTTCTCTTTATGTCACTCCTATTTATTGTGGAAACAAAGTCTTGTTATGGGAAATCAGGTTACCAGAGATAGAGAGCAGTCAGTGTCATTAAGAAGCAGAAACACATTGTAACCACATTAATGAAAGCTGAACTCCGGGATCAGCAAATATTGTGTAAATATCATGTGAATTCTTCCTTGAATCTTGATGTGCTAACATTGGCATATAAGTACTTAATATTACCTAACATTGGCATATAAGCACATAATATTACCTACCATTGGCATATAAGCACATAATATTACCTAACATTGGCATATAAGCACTTAATATTACCTAACATTGGCATATAAGCACATAATATTACATAACATTGGCATATAAGCACTTAATATTACCTAACATTGGCATATAAGCACTTAATATTACCTAACATTGGCATATAAGCACTTAATATTAGACTTGTGCACGACGGAAAAATTTGTTTAGTTTCGGTTTGTTTCTTTTCGGTCCTGTTGATTCGTAATTGTTCGTAATTTTGCTAGATGGGATTTTTCGTGTTCGGACTAATTCGTATTTTCGCAAGCGACATTTTTCGTTGAATCAGAATGATTCGTATTAATGTAAGCCTTATTTTTAGCTGATTTATAATTCGTACTTTCGGTAGAGTAAATTGTTTTTCGTTGATTCTGGACACATATATAGTGCCGTCGTACGTGTTGTACGTCACCGCGCTTTGCTCGAGCATTTTTTTTCACGATAGTGTGTAGGCAAGGCAGGCTTGAGAAGAATCACGTTGAGAAATACGCCGTTTTTTTCAATGACATTAAAAGCGGTCGTGTGTACGTGGCATTATTGTGCTTCGAATGGATTTGTACATTCGTAACTTTTTTCATAACGAATTATGCCGAAGACATTCGGGCATTCGCTATTTGCGATATAATTTATTTCAGATTCGGTTTTATTCATAATTGCTTTGTTCGGAAATTCGAATGCTTCCGAACGTCCGAAAGTTGCTAAATTCGGACTAATTTCGATTCGTTACGAAACAAATTGCACAAGCCTACTTAATATTAACTAACATTGGCATATAAGCACTTAATATTACCTAACATTGGCATATAAGCACTTAATATTACCTAACATTAGGGATGAGCTTTATGTTCGAAATTCGAACATTATGGGGCGTTCGCGCCAAATTCGAGCGGCGCGTCAAGCCCCATAATGCACTGCGACATCGCAGTGCATTGCCGTCTGATGATTGGCCAAGCATGCACTATGACTCGCATGCTTTGGCCAATCATAGTGCCGTCAGTAAACAGAGCCATAATTGGCCAAAGGCAGGGTGCCTTTGGCCAATTATGGCTCAGGGGGTTAAGTCCATGCCCCACACTATATAAGGCCGCCTGCACGTCGGCCCTGTGTAGTGTGTTGCTGGCGTTGACCGAGAGAGAGTGTCATTTAGATTGAGCAGGCAGGAAGATTATTCAGTTAGCTGCAGTGTATTTAGTATATATATATACATCCAGGCTTGTATATATATATATACATACCTCCCAACCCGCACGGATTCTGCAGGTTTGTCCCACAGGGACACCATTTTCCCGCGTTCCCGCGCGGGACACTGTATTCCCGCACAGAGCCAGAGGAAGGAGGAGGTAAGATTCAGTCCGCCAGCGCGCCAGCCAGGTATGTCGGGCGGGCGGGAGTAACTCGTCAGATATGTGTGTCTGCGGTCCCCTCGGCACGTGGCCCCCCCCGCGCCAGAACAACTTTGAAACCCACGTCCCTATAAAAAAACAAAGTGTCCCGTGGCACCCCCCCCCCCGCTCAACAACTTTGAGGGGAAAAAAATATGAATGAATGTCCCGCAGTGGAAAAGTTGGGAGGTATGACCATATATATATATATATATATATGGTATATATATATATATATATATATATATATATATATATATATATATATACACTGTATCTAGTGTGAGGGGGTTAACTCGGTAGCGGGTGTGTGTGACCCCCTGGTTGGGCTCCCCACACAAAAACAGGGCCAGCAGACGGAGGTTGTGGTTTTCAAAATCAAAAGGTGCGGTTTATTTCTCTATGTACAGTGACAAAAACACAGCAAAGCCAAAAAGAAACATAAACAAAATAAATCCTGGTCAGTTTGACCTCTGACTAAACATGCAGGTTTCCTAAACTAACAACTGGGATCAGCCTGGTGCTGTCCTAGTCCCTAAGTCCCTGGTTTAGTAAAAGTCCAAACAAATAGCCACACAGGCTTTGTCTCACCGCACAGGGGTTCACTCTCCCTAGACAGTCCACACAGGTCTGGGTCCAGGCATGAGCTAACATCTAATGAAGCTGGGAGTTTTTATAAAGGCCTTAAATGAGCTGACAAGCTTCAGCTGGTCTCATCAACTCCCTGCCTGCACGACGCCCAGCCCTCTCTCTAGAGGTATGAGTCATCCATGAGCCCACTAGCCTCAGCTGGGCTTCATCAACTCCCTAGTTGTATAAGTCGGCATAAAGCCTGAATCTGGGAGAAATATATCTACCCCCCTGGATGCAACCAGGTGACTTTACCTTCCTGCTGTCACATACCCCCCCCTCTTGTTTTAACCTTGGGGTTGGAACACCAGCAATCAGGCATTCATGTACTCGAGACAAAGCATCCACATTCCCCATTTGAACGCCAGGGCGATGCTTTACTGTGAAGTTGAATTCCTGTAGGGCCAGGAACCACCTATTCACTCTTCTATTTGTCTCCTTGTTTTGAGCCATCCACTTTAACGGAGCGTGATCCGTAACCATGTCAAAGTGCCTACCTAGCAGATAGTACCGAAGGGAATCTAGAGCCCACTTCACCGCTAAACACTCCTTTTCAACCGTGGCGTAATTTACCTCATGGGACTTCAACTTCCTGCTGAGGTAAATGACTGGGTGCTCTTCCCCGTTCCAGACCTGGGACAATACTGCTCCTAACCCCACATCTGACGCATCACTTTGTACGACAAAGTCTTTAGAGAAGTCGGGTGAGTACAACACTGGCTGGCTACATAAGGCTTGTTTCAAGAATTGGAATGCTGCCTCAGCCTCGGGGGTCCATTTAATCATGACCGACCCTTTCCCTTTCGTCAGGTTGGTTAGGGGCACAGCCTTAGAAGCAAAGTGGGGAATGAAGCGCCGATAATAACCCGCGATTCCCAGAAAGGCCCGTACCTGCTTCTTGCTGTTGGGACGTGGCCAACTCTGGATGGCCTCGACTTTGTTGAGTTGGGGTTTTATCACTCCCCTGCCAATGGTGTACCCAAGATATTTGGCCTCCTCCTGCCCAATGGTACACTTCTTGGGGTTAGCCGTAAACCCCGCTTCCCGGATAGAGTCTAGGACTGCTTGCACTTTTGGCAGATGTGAGGCCCAATCTGGGCTATGGACAATTACGTCATCCAGGTAAGCCGCAGCATACTTCCGATGGGGCCTCAGTATCTGGTCCATTTTCCGCTGGAATGTGGCCGGCGCATTCTGTAACCCGAACGGCATTCTCTTATATTGGAACGCCCCGTCTGGGGTTACAAATGCGGTTTTCTCTTTGGCCGACTTGGCCAGGGGAATTTGCCAATACCCTTTTGTGAGGTCAAGAGTCGTCATGTATCGGGCTGTTCCCAGCCGATCGATCAACTCATCTATACGTGGCATGGGGTAGGTGTCAAATTTTGTAACTTTGTTCAACTGACGAAAATCGTTACAAAATCGCCAGCTCCCATCCGGTTTAGGCACCAACACAATGGGACTAGACCAATCACTTTGGGACTCCTCTATCACCCCTAAGTTCAGCATTTTCTGTACTTCCTCCCGTATTGCCTCCCGTCGGGCCTCTGGGATCCGATAGGGTTTTAACTTCACCCTTTCACCGGGCGGGGTAATAATATCATGCTCTACCCCAGATGTTTGTCCCGGCAGCTCAGAGAACACCTCCTTGTTGCGAAGCACAAACTCCTTAACCTCCTGTTGTTGGGGTTGTGACAAGGTGGCTGCTATTCCAACCTCCGGAATCACGCAACCAGTTTGAGCTGGTGACCAAGTTTCTGCGACTAGGGACTCTCTATCCCTCCAGGCTTTCAACAGATTAACGTGATATATCTGTTCGGGCTTTCGCCTTCCTGGTTGTCTGACCTTGTAATTCACTTCGCTCACTTTTTCCATTATCTCGTAGGGGCCTTGCCATTTGGCAAGGAATTTACTTTCAACCGTAGGGACAAGTACCAATATCCTATCCCCCGGGGAAAAGGTACGGGTCTTTGCTCCACGGTTGTACACTCTCTGCTGTGCCAACTGCGCTTGGGCCAAATGTTCCTTCACGATGGGCATTACCTGTGCAATTCGATCTTGCATCAGGGCGACATGCTCAATCACACTCCTGTGGGGAGAACTCTCACTTTCCCAAGTTTCCTTGGCAATATCCAACAGCCCTCTTGGGTGTCTCCCATACAGTAACTCAAAGGGGGAGAATCCCGTAGAGGATTGGGGCACCTCCCTAATAGCAAACATCAAATAAGGAAGTAGACAGTCCCAATCCTTTCCATCTCTATCCACCACTTTCTTCAACATTTGTTTTAGGGTTTTGTTGAATCTTTCAACCAGCCCATCGGTTTGGGGGTGATACACAGATGTACGCAATTGCGTCACTTTGAACAATTTACACAGCTCTTTCATAACCCGGGACATAAAGGGTGTACCTTGGTCCGTAAGCAGTTCTTTACAAATACCCACCCGGCTAAAAACAAGAGATAGCTCTTTGGCTATGGTTTTGGCCGAGGTATTTCTGAGAGGGATCGCTTCTGGATAACGGGTGGCATAGTCCATTATAACCAATATGTACTGGTGCCCCCTAGCGGACTTGATTATAGGACCTACCAAATCCATTGCGATTCTCTCAAACGGGACCTCAATGATGGGTAGAGGGACCAGCGGGCTACGGAAATGTGGCATCGGGGCCGACCTCTGACACACAGGGCAGGAGGAACAATAATTTTCTATGTCCTTCATCACCCCAGGCCAATAGAATCTCTGTAATACCCTCTCTCGGGTTTTCTCTGTCCCCAGATGACCTCCAAGAATGTGCCCATGGGCCAACTCCAACACCAACTTCCTGTAAGGTTTGGGCACCACAAGCTGCTCAACGGTTTCTTCTGCCCTTTTTGCCACCCGATACAGTAGGTCCTTCTCTACGCTGAAGTATGGGTAAGTGCAGGTATTATCTGGGTTCACTAACTCGCCATCTATTTCCACTACGTTTTCCCGTGCCTTTATTAGGGCGGGGTCTTTCAACTGTTCTGTGGCAAAATTTTCCCTGTGAACCTCCAGATCAGAAAACTCCACAGACGGTAGGTTTTCGTCTGAGGAGGTGGGCTCCTCTCCAGTTTCTTGAGTCTCCCCTGCCAATACTGACAAGGGAAATTCTGGAGAGTCCTCACCACTCTCAGAGGAGTTCTGGCTATCACATTCCTGGTACATAGGGGCACCAGTGGGGGGCTCAGGATCATCCCACAGTTCCCAGAACTTCGGAAAATCCCTTCCCACAATGGCATCATGCGGTAATTGAGATACTAACCCCACTGGATGAGAGAGGGTACCTTTGGGGGTCTCGAAACACACTGTAGTCACTGGATTCTCTCGGGTGTCCCCATGCACACAAATAACAGCTACCTTGCTATTCCCAGAGACCTCTGTTTTAACTAATTCAGCCTTTATCAGGGTCACAAGGCTACCTGAATCCAGTAATACCACAACATTTCTACCATTAATACACATTTTGCATAAATGTTTCTCAGTTCCCCGAATGGCAGTGCATGCGACTGTCGCACACAGCGACTGACGTCTGTCCATCAGAAAGTCACATTGCATGGGTTCCTCCACAACCGGGCAATTTGCTGCAATATGTCCCGCTTGCCGGCAGCGGTAGCAAACAATCCATTTGGCTGCCTCTTGAGCCCCTGACTTCCCAGGCTGTTCTCGCCAAACTTTGGGTAGAGCTCCCACCCTCTCACTCTCTCCACCCTCACCCCTTGGAATCCTCTTATCCGCCCCTGGGGATGGTCTGGTCTTAGGGTGGAAAGTCCGAGAGTCTCTGGAAGAGGCCGTCAGGTTCTCTGTAGCCAAGTATCTCTCTACACGATCCACAAGTTTACCGGCCGTTTCTGGGTCTCCATGGCTTACCCACTTTTGAATGGCGGTAGGAAGAGCTCTCAAGAAACGATCCATCACAACACGTTCCACAATCTCCGGTGCGGACAAAGTCTCTGGCTGTAGCCACTTCCTGCTCAGGTGAATGAGATCATACATTTGAGACCTGGGGGGTTTTCCAAGCTGGAAAGTCCAGTTATGCACACGCTGAGCCCGGACAGCCAGGGTGACACCCAGCCTTGCCAATATTTCAGCTTTTAGCATCACATAGTCTTTTGCTTGGTCAGGCTCTAGGTCATAGTAAGCCTTCTGCGATTCACCAGTTAACAGAGGAGCCACCAGTCCAGCCCACTGCTCCTCAGGCCACTTTTCTCTTTCAGCAGTCCTTTCAAATGTGGTCAAAAATACCTCTGGATCATCCTCTCCAGTCATTTTTGTCAATAAACGACTCACCCCAAAGGACGCGGTATTAGTGGGACGGCTTTCCTCACTGGTCTGCGGACGTTGCTGCATTACTGCTTCCATTTGTTGTAGTCTCTGCTCTTGCTTCTGTAACAGGTCTATGAAGCGGGCCTCAGATTGCTGCTGGGCTTGTTGATGAGCTTGCTGCTGGGCTGCAAGGCTCCTTTGCAAACCTGCATTTGTCTGCTGTTGATTGGCATTTGCTAGAGCCAGCTGTTTCAGTATCTCCTCCATGCTGGCTTAAAAAAAACTGCCACTGGTTCTCCACCAACTGTGAGGGGGTTAACTCGGTAGCGGGTGTGTGTGACCCCCTGGTTGGGCTCCCCACACAAAAACAGGGCCAGCAGACGGAGGTTGTGGTTTTCAAAATCAAAAGGTGCGGTTTATTTCTCTATGTACAGTGACAAAAACACAGCAAAGCCAAAAAGAAACATAAACAAAATAAATCCTGGTCAGTTTGACCTCTGACTAAACATGCAGGTTTCCTAAACTAACAACTGGGATCAGCCTGGTGCTGTCCTAGTCCCTAAGTCCCTGGTTTAGTAAAAGTCCAAACAAATAGCCACACAGGCTTTGCCTCACCGCACAGGGGTTCACTCTCCCTAGACAGTCCACACAGGTCTGGGTCCAGGCATGAGCTAACATCTAATGAAGCTGGGAGTTTTTATAAAGGCCTTAAATGAGCTGACAAGCTTCAGCTGGTCTCATCAACTCCCTGCCTGCACGACGCCCAGCCCTCTCTCTAGAGGTATGAGTCATCCATGAGCCCACTAGCCTCAGCTGGGCTTCATCAACTCCCTAGTTGTATAAGTCGGCATAAAGCCTGAATCTGGGAGAAATATATCTACCCCCCTGGATGCAACCAGGTGACTTTACCTTCCTGCTGTCACACTAGTTTAGATAGATCTGACTGCAGTGCATTTAATATATATATATACAGTCTTGTGTATATATATATATATATATATATATATATATATATATATATATATATATATATCCACCACTGTATCCAGTGTAGCTAGATCTGACTGAAGTCCGTTCCTGGTGTACTGTTTCTAATATACTTCAGGCAGGCAGTGAGCTGCAGTGTATTTATTTTACACTGCTCAAAAAAATTAAAGGAACACTTTTGAATCAGAACTCCTGGGATATTGATCTGGCCAGTTGAGTAGCAGAGGGGGTTGTTAATCAGTTTCGGCTGCTTTGCTGTTAATTGAAATTAACAACAGGTGCACTAGATGAGACAATCTCCAAAACAGGAATGGTTTTCCAGGTGGAGGTGTCGGACATTTTTTTTTCCCTACTCATCTTTTCTGACTGTTTTTCACTAGTTTTGCATTTGGCTAGGGTCAGTGTCACTACTGGTAGCACAAGGCGATACTTGGACCCTATAAAGGTTGCACAGGCAGTCCAACTCCTCCAGGATGGCACATCAATACGTGTCATTGCCAGAAGGTTTGCCGTGTCTCCCAGCACATTCTTAAGAGCATGGAGGAGATTCCAGCAGGCAGGCAGTTACTCTAGGAGAGCTGGACAGAGCCATAGAAGGTCCTTAACCCATCAGCAGAACCGGTATCTGCTCCTTTGTGCAAGGAGGAACAGGATGAGCACTGCCAGAGCCCTACAAAATGACCTCCAGCAGGCCACCGGTGTGAATGTCTCTGACCAAACAATCAAAAACAGACCTGAGGCCCTGACGCTTTCTAGTGTGCTTTGTGCTTACTGCCGGACACTGTGGAGCTCGATTGGCATCTTCCATTGAACACCAGAATTGGCAGGTCCGCCACTGGTGCCCCATGCTTTTCACAGATGAGAGCAGATTCACCCCGAGCATATGTGACAGACGTGAAAGGGTCTGGAGAAGCCGCAGAGAACTTTATGCTGCCTGTAACATCGTTCAGCATGACCGGTTTGGTGGTGGGTCAGTGATGGTCTGGGGAGGCATATCCATGGAGGGACGCACAGACCTCTACAGGCAACACAATGGCACCCTGACTGCCATTAGGTATCGGGATGAAATCCTTAGACCCATTGTCAGACCCTACGCTGGTGCAGTGGGTCCTGGGTTCCTCCTGGTGCACGACAATGCCCGGCCTCATGTGGCGAGAGCATGCAGCCAGTTCCTGGAGGATGAAGAAATTGATGCTATTGAATGGCCCCCACGCTCACCTGACCTATATCCAAAAGAACACCTCTGGGACATTATGTTTCGGTCCTTTCGGTGCCGCCAGGTTGCACCTCAATCTGTTCAGGAGCTCAGTAATGCTCTGGTCCAGATCTGGGAGGAAATACCCCAGGACACTATCCGTCGTCTCATTAGGAGCATGCCCTGATGTTGTCAGGCATACATACAAGCACTTGGGGGCCATACAAACTACTGAGGACCATTTTGAGTTGTTGCAATGAAATTTCAGCAAAATGGACTAGCTTGCTGCATAATTTTTTCACTTTGATTTTCGGGGTGTCTTTGAATTCAGCCCTCTGTAGGTGGATAATTTTCATTTCCATCCAATGATGTGCCATCCTTTCATTCCTAACACATTACCCAGTCCATATCAGTATAGATATCCAGCATGAGATTTTGCCCCGTTGAGATCTGATGTGTTTTCAAAGTGCTCCTTTAATTTTTTTGAGCAGTGTATATATACAGTCTCGTATATATATATATATATATATATATATATATATATATATCCACTGTATCCAGTGCAGCTAGATCTGACTGCAGGCTGTTCCTGGTGTACTTTTTCTAATATACTGTCAGGCAGGCAGGTGATTCAGTGAGCTGCAGTGCATTTAATATATATATATATATATATATATATATATATATATATATATATATATATATATATACATACACACTGTATATATACCGTATATATATATATATATATATATATATATATATATATACATACACACACACACACACAGTTTTGTGTATATATATATATATATATATATATATATACACTGTATCCAGTGTAGCTAGATTTGACTGCAGGCTGTTCCTGGTGTACTTTTTCTAATATACTGTCAGGCAGGCAGGTGATTCAGTGAGCTGCAGTGCATAAAATATGTATACAGTCTCCTACATATATATCCACTGCATTCTAGTCTAGCCAAGCCTATATCTGTCTGCAGGCCATTCCTTGTGTACGCTTTCAAATATACTTTCAGACAGGCGATTCAATGATCTGCAGTGCATAAAATATATATACAGTCTCCTACATATATATCCACTGCATTCTAGTCTAGCCAAGCCTATATCTGACTGCAGGCCATTCCTGGTGTACGCTTTCAAATATACTTTCAGATAGGCAGGTGATTCAGTGATCTTCAGTGCATAAAATATATATACAGTCTCCTACATATATATCCACTGCATTCTAGTCTAGCCAAGCCTATATCTGTCTGCAGGCCATTCCTTGTGTACGCTTTCAAATATACTTTCAGACAGGCGATTCAGTGATCTGCAGTGCATAAAATATATATACAGTCTCCAGGGGCCAGCTTAAGGGCAGCCACCCGACTGCATCACACCGCAGAGCTCCACATGTGCAGGGCGCTGCTGACTCCCCATGTATTTTGAAAATTTCTTTGGTGTGGGCCTTTTTTGAGACGTGTGCAGCAGATCGCACCATTGCTGTTTGCAACATATGTCTGAAGCGTATCAAGCGTGGCCAAAACAGCAGTCGCTTGGGCACCACATGCTTGACCAGACATATGTCGCGACCTCCCATGCAGTCCATTGGCAACAGTACTTAAAAGATCCACACCAAAGAACAAGGCGGACCTCTCCTTGCTCCTCATCAGCTGGGATCTCGAACCCCACTATACCTTCAGTCCTCTCAGAAACCTGCACTGAGAAGAATGAAGGTGTAGAATTAGGTGTGCCAAGTACTTGCGGATAATCTGCTATCGCTACACCAACATCTGATTGTAGCAGGCAAATTTCCCTACCCAAGTTGCTAAACCTTCGAAAGAATTTCGGTCCCAGCCATCCACATGCTTAGCGGCTGAATGCTAGCTTGGCTAAATTGCTAGCACTCCAACTGCTGCCTTTTCAGCTGGTAGACTCTGCCCCCTTTCGTGAATTTGTGGAATGTGCGGTACCTCAGTGACAGGTTCCCAAACGCCATTTTTTTTCACGGAAGGCCATTCCGGCTCTCTACCGGCATGTGGAAGGCAATGTCTTGGACAGGGCGGTCAGCGGTAAGGTCCATATTACCGCTGACTCATGGTCCAGCAGGCATGGACAGGGATGCTACCTTTCTTTCACGGCGCACTGGTTAACTCTGCTGGCAGCTGGGAAGGATGCAGGACAGGGTGCAGTATTGTTGGAGCTTGTTCCACCACCACGCCTCCAAAATGCTAGTAGTGAAGATTCTGCCACACCTCTCTCCTCCACCCCCTCCTCTTCTTTTTCCTCTATGGCCTCTTCCTCTGCCGATTTGTCCTCTGAACCAGCGGTGCTCCCTAGGCGATCAAGGGGCTACGCAAGCACTCAGGCAAAAAGATGTCATGTGGTGCTTGAGTTGGTCTGCTTAGGGGACAGGAGCCACACTGGGGCAGAGATTCTGTCAGCTCAGCAGGGGCAGGCTCAGAGGTGGTTGACGCCACGCAAGCCTCAGCCAGGAATGGTGGTTTGCGACAATGGCACCAACCTCCTCTTCGCCCTCCGACAGGGACACTTGACCCATGTTCCCTGTTTGGCTCACGTCCTTAATTTGGTGGTGCAGCGGTTCTTGTTCAGGTACCCGGGCTTACAGGATTTCCTGAGGCAGGCCAGGAAAGTCTGTGGGCATTTCCGCCGGTCATATAATACCAGTGCTCGGCTTGCTGACCTTCAAAAGGAATGCAACCTGCCCAAGAACCGCCTCATCTGTGACATGCCCACCAGGTGGAACTCAACGTTGGCAATGCTGCAGCGGCTGCACACGCAGCAGAGGGCCATCAATGAGTACCTGTGTGAGTATGGCACCAGGACAGGGTCAGGGGAGCTTGGCTTTTTTTTGCCACGCCAGTGGCTACTGATCAAGGATGCATGCACTGTCCTGTCACCATTTGAGGAGGCCACGAGGATGGTGAGCAGTGACAGTGCATGCATCAGTGATACTGTCCCTCTTGTCTTCCTGTTGGAGCACACGCTGCGTGGAATAATGGACAGGGCACTTGAGGCAGAACAGAGGGAGGAAGAGGAGGACTTCCTTACCTCTCAAGGCCCCCTTTATCCAGACATTATTCCTGCGGGCCCGCCAATCACACAGGAAGAGGAGGAGAAGGAGGATGAGGATTGTGTCAGCATGGAGGTGGAGCCTAGCACTCAGCATCAGCAGCAGTATTCAAGGGATCAATTTCAGTCCCCATAAACCCATGGACTTGTACGTGGCTGGGAGGAGGTGGCTGCGGATCATGTCATCCTTAGTGACCCAGAGGACTCCGGATCGAATGCCTCAGCAAACCTACGCTGCATGGCCTCGAAAGGACCCTCGGATTCGTGGTATCAAGGAGAGGGATCATTACTGGCTGGCAACCCTTCTTGATCCACGTTACAAGGGTATGGTTGCGGAACTTATCCAGCCTTTGCAGAGGGAGCAAAGGATGAAACATCTTCGGGAGGCCTTGCAGAAAGGTTTGTGCAATGCGTTTCCAGAGCCTGGGAGGTTACAATTTCCTGGTCCTCCTGGACAACGTGTTGCTGAGGCTTCGGTCAGTCACAGAAGGAGCGGTGGAGAAGGTGGCCGTCTGACCGATGCGTTCAGACGATTCTTGAGTCCGCAGCCCCAAGGTCTGCTCGGTTCCAGCAACCATCGCCAGGAATACCTAGGGGCAAGATCAGACTTGGAGACCTTTCCAACCGAAAATCCACTGGGTTACTGGGTCTTGAGGATGCATCACTGGCCAGAGCTTGCACAATATGAAATTGAGCTACTGGCCTGTCCTGTATCCAGCGTTCTTTCTGAACGCACATTCAGTGCTGCTGGAGGCTTTGTAACTGATCACAGAGTGAGCCTGTCCACAGACTCAGTTGATCGGCTCACCTTCATTAAAATGAATCAGTCTTGGAGCACCAGCTACCAAGCACCTGATGCTGATGTAACAGATTTGTTTTTCTATGAATGTGAGATCCCTTGAAGACTGACTATCCTATTCCTCCTCAATGTTCATGTTGTTAGCTTCTAAGAACATTTTTGTTTGAGGGCACCACCACCAGTGCCTAAGGCCCAATTTGTCTGCCCCTGTTTAACAGGGGCGTGTAATTACAATTTTTGCTGTAATATTTCACAGCAGGGCTCGTTCCTGCACTCAACTAGAGTATCTGTGAGGGGTTGCAGTGTTGTGGCACCACCACCCCTGCCTAAGGCCCAATTTGTCTGCCCCTGTTTAACAGGGGCGCGTAATAAAAAATTTTGATCTAATATTTCACAGCAGGGCCCGTTCCTGTGCTCAACAAGAGTATCTGTGAGGCTTTACAGTGTTGTGTCACCACCGCCTAAGGCCCAATTTTTCTGACCCTTTTCAACAGGGGCATGTAATTACAATTCTTGATATAATATTTCACAGCAGGGCCCGTTCCAGCGCCCACCAAGAGTAACTGTGAGGGCTTACAGTGTTGTGGCACCACTACCACCACCAAAGGCCCAATTTTTCTGACGCTGTTCAACATGGGCCTGTAATTACAATTCTTGATATAAAATTTCACAGCAGGGCCCGTTCCAGCGTCCACCAAGAGTAACTGTGAGGGCTTACAGTGTTCTGGTACCACCAACACCTAAGGCCCAATTTTCTGCAGAGTATATAGGGCAGGCCGTATAGTATATACAGGCGGTCCCCTACTTTCAAACATCCAACTTACAAACGACTCCTACTTACAAACGGAGGGGGACAACAGGAAGGGAGAGGAAATCTACTACTAGGAAGGGAAATTCTCTCCTGTAAGAGTTAATATGAGAAAAAGGTGTCTCCACTGATGCTTTATCACCAATCCTTGTTTCCCTAACAACCCCAAATTTTCAAAATCCAATTGTCATTGGGACAGAAAGTGAGCTGAAATTTTCTGAACAGGGGCACAGACAGCAAAACAAATGTTACAGGGTGATAATCCTTCCCTATGTTATCCAAAAAGCTTAAAAATAGATTTTTTCTGGCTGGAGCTACACTTACAAAATGTACCTGTTCCAAATCACAAACAGTTTCAACTTAAGAACAAACCTACAGTCCCTGTCTTCTTTGGACCGCCTGTATACTGCTGTTCAGAGTATATAGGGCCTGGGGGCCCCACGCCTTTTCTTTTTTTAATTTGGGTGCGGGGTTCCCCTTAATATCCATACAAGACCCAAAGAGCCTGGTAATGGGCTGGAAGACGGGGTACCCATGCTGTTTTTCTCAATAAATTTCATCCATATTGCCGGGACCCGCAGCCGCAAGCAGTTTTAAATTACTTTTATTCCTTTAGAAATGCCATTTTGTGCAGGGACTGTTCTAAACACGGGAAACACGCGCCACTTTACAGGCATACTATAGACACCCCCCAGGTACGATATTTAAAGAAATATTTCACTTTTATTTTTCCCTTTAAGCATTATTAAAATCACTGCTCCCGTTTTTAAATATTTTTTTGCATTGATACATGTCCCCTGGGGCAGGACCCTGGTCCCCAAACACTTATTAGGACAATATCTTGCATATTAACCTTTAAAATTTGCACATTTGATTTTTGACGTTCGGGTCCCATAGACTTTAACAGTGTTCGAATGTTCGCGAGAACTTTCGGTCCGTTCGCATGTTCTGCCGCGAACCGATTCGGGGGGTGTTCGGCTCATCCCTACCTAACATTGGCATATAAGCACTTAATATTACTTGTGAATATGTGAAAGTAAAAAACTGCGCTAATTCAAAAGTGAAATAAAGCTGCAACAAAAAGTGTTATACAACACTAAATAGAATGTAAAAAGAAAAAAGTTGCGCTGTGAATTAAAAAAATTATGAAAAAATGACAAAGCAAGGTGATAATGAATGGCTATAAATGAAATAACCAAGCAAAGATAATGGGAGCAGGTATCGGTGGTGATGAGTGACCAACCAAAATATCTGTGATGACAAAAAAACTAAACTAACACAAATAAAGGCAATGGCGAGCAGGGCAGCTCAAAAAAGTATAACACATGTGTGAAAAACAAAAATTGGGAAAAAAAAGCTAGTCACATAAACACAATAAAGTAATCAAGCAACACAAAAAAATGAAAAATTGAGTCCATAAAAATTATATAGCAATCTTCCACCGTAACTCCAAAGTCCCAAAGTGAAAAAAACACCAAAAATGGATGATAGGAAGGGGAATCTCCACCTTGAAACACACTGCCGATTACCGCAACTAGATGGTCACTTATGATAGGGGATCAGGAAGCCGCCTATGGCTTATAACCCAGCCTGGGTCTATCCAGAAAACAGCATCCAGCAGGAGAGACGTGCGTCTCAATAAGGGTGTTGTTACTCACGAGGATGGAGGTAAGGTCCCAGTGTGACCAAGAAAGAAATGAAGGCCAAATAGTGTAAAACCTTCTACATTTAATATAGTAAAAAAGCAGATGTAAACTTACAACAAGGATGTTTAAAATCAGCATAAATCGAGCGTACAGCCCGTACTGTTCTGGGATAACGTGGGCGCGGTGACGTCAGAGCGTAGCTCCTCCCTACGCGGTTCGTCACTAACGGACGTGTTCACGGGATACGGGCGGCGCTCTGACGTATCGCAATAAATACACAACAACATCTAACCAAGCCTCGATGTGAATCACGGGACATCATGGAACAACACCATCTTGGTTAAGGGAAACAAAACCGATTACCATAGGATTGAATATGATGGCAAAAGGGCAAAAAAAAAAAAAAAAGCAAATATTGTGTAAATGTCATGTGAAATCTTCCTTGAATCTGGATGTGCTAACATTGGCATATAAGTACTTAATATTACCTAACATTGGCATATAAGCACATAATATTACCTAACTTTGGCATATAAGCACTTAATATTACCTAACATTGGCATATAAGCACTTAATATGACCTAACATTAGCATATAAGCACCTAATATTACCTAACATTGGCATATATGCATTTAATATTACCTAACATTGGCATATATGCACTTAATATTACCTAACATTAGTATATAAGCACTTAATATTACCTAACATTGGCATATAAGCACTTAATATTACCTAACATTGACATATAAGCACTTAATATTACCTAACATTGGCATATATGCATTTAATATTACCTAACATTGGCATATAAGCACTTAATACAGTGGAACCTTGGATTACGAGCCTAATCCGTTCCAGGAGAATTCTCGTAATCCAAAGCACTCGCATATCAAAGCGAGTTTCCCCATAAAAGTCAATGGAAATGAAAATAATTGACTTCAATGGCATGCAATACCACATGTGGTCAGAGGTGGGGGGGCGCCGGAGAGCCTCGGAAACACTCGGAAAGGCCCGGTGCAACTCGGCTGACCTCGGAAAGGCTCAGAAACACCCGGGAACGGAGTATTTCCGAGTATTTCCGAACGGCTCCACTCGGCTCTGGCGCCCCCACACCTCAGGCCAAATGCGGTACTGCACACCCCATTAGCTTGAATTCTGCTAGTTTTGTGAGACAACACTCGCAAACCGAGTCAGAATAAAAAAAAAAAAAAGTTGCTCGTCTTTCAAAATGCTTGTTAACCACGTTACTCGTAAACCAAGGTTCCACTGTATTGCCAATTCACCATTAGTAAAACATCTAATAATTATTTTCCTTTATCAGTCTGCTTTGTGTATTTCTTCCAAATCTGTGCAGTAATCCGGTGTGAGACTTTCCTGTAATAAAGACCGCTCACTGCTGCTCTCTCTCCTTCTGCAGGATGACTGGTCTTGTCTCCGCCCCCTCCTGTAGTTTTCTGCAGGCAGCCTGAGGGGTGGAGCCTGCTGGTCCCTCCCACAGCTCTACTCTCTGCACAGCCTATGTACAGCACAGTGATGATGCCACTGCTACTTTTACAAGGTAATATTTGGGTTTGCAAAGGCCTTTGGATACCAAATGCCTATAGGTGGAAAAATGGAGGCATGCAAAAAAAAAAGTTTTTTAACCACTTAACGACCGCCCACTGTAAATATACGTCAGCAGAATGGCACCGACAGGCAGAATCACGTACATATACGTGATTGCCTTTGTATAGTTGGGGGGTCCGATCGGACCCCCCTTCTTTACAGTGGGTGGTCGTTTTACCTTAGGGAGCGATCCGGCATGAGGGGACGGCTGTTCGATTCCGGCCACCCCCTCTCGATCGCTCCCGGCGAATGAGAGAGCTTCCCCTGCCTGCCAGGAAGGAGGAAGTGATGTCATCTCTCCTGCCGCGCTCACATATACCGAGCGCCGTACAGGAGAAGATGCAGGTTAGTACACAAAACAGCACACTGACACCAGGACACATAGGCACATAAATCGCCCCCCCAGGCCCCCCCAGACACCCCCAGATCACCCCCCAGCCCCCCCAGCCCCCAGTCACAGTGTCACTGATTGCAGTGACCATTTATTTAGTGATCACTGCAATCAGTGACATTTGTGACTGTAAAAGTGTCACTACATTTAGTTTTAGGTCCAGTGTAGCCCCCTAACCCCCCCTAATAAAGGTTTAACCCCCTGATCACCCCCCAGATAACCCTTTCACCCCCTAGCACCGCCGTCGCTATGCGATCATTTTTCTGATCGATGTCTTAGCGTCGGTGATGCTGATCGGTAGCCAGTAATTTTTTTTAGGTTCGCCGCAGGTTTTTATAGCGTCGGGTACCCCCATATATTACCTAATAAAGGTTTAACCCCCTTGATCGCCCCCCCAGGTAACCCTTTCACCCCCTATCACCACTGTCACTAAGCGATAATTTTTCTGATCGATGTCTTAGCGTCGGTGATGCTGATCGGTAGCCAGTAATTTTTTTTAGGTTCGCCGCAGGTTTTTATAGCGTCAGGTACCCCCATATATTATCTAATAAAGGTTTAACCCCCTGATCGCCCCCCAGGTAACCCTTTCACCCCTATCACCACTGTCGCTAAGCGATCGTTTTTATGATCGTTGTCTTAGTGTCGGTGATGCCGATAGGTAGCCAGTAATTTTTTTTTAGGTTCGCCGTCAGGTTTTTATATAGCGTCAGGTACCCCCATATATTATCTAATAAAGGTTTTAACCCCCTAATTGCCCCTAGTTAACCCTTTCACCAGTGATCATCATATAAGTGTTACGGGTGACGCTGGTTAGTTAGTTTGCTTTTTATAGTGTCAGGGCACCCGCCGTATATAACCCAATAAAGGTTTAACCCCCTGATCGCCCGGCGGGTGATATCAATTAGGTTTTAGCGTCAGAGAGGGTCTGCGTCACCCCCCAGGCAGCGTCAGGTTAGTGCCAGTAGCGCTAACACCCACGCGTGAAGCATACACCCCCCTTAGTAGTATAGTATCTGAACAGATCAATATCTGATCTGATCAGATCTATACTAGCGTCCCCAGCAGTTTAGGGTTCCCAAAAACGCAGTGTTAGCGGGATCAACCCAGATACCTGCTAGCACCTGCGTTTTGCCCCTCCGTCCAGCCCAGGCCACCCAAGTGCAGTATCGATCGATCACTGTCACTTACAAAACAAAAACACACATAACTGCAGCGTTCGCAGAGACAGGCCTGATCCCTGCGACTCCAGTGCTGTAGGAGGTGATTTCACCACCACAGTTAAAAAAAAAAAAGCATATATGCCGAAGCATTGGGGCAGCAGGGGCGGAGGAGCGATTTTGCTCCTAATGCCGCGTACATATGGTCGAAATTCCGACGGAGGCTTGCCCGTGGAAAAGTCTGACCATGTGTACGCGGCATAACTTTTGCGAGAAGATGCCCCCATGCTTCGGCATATATAAATGGTGCATGTATGCCCATCATTAGAAGTGGGTGGATGAAGGGCGGTATTCTAATGGTGGGCATACCCACCGATCAATCTTTTTTTTTTCGTTCAGCCAACAGGCTGCATGAAAAAAAAGATTACAATACATGTCCAACAAGGACCAGCAACGTACTGGTATGTTGCTGGACTTTGAATGTTTATACCAGAATGATGCCTGCGGGTTTAGGTATCATCTTGGTATCATTCTTTTCAGCCTGCGGCCGGCTTTCATGTAAAAGCAATCCTAGTGGCTAATTAGCCTCTAGACTGCTTTTACAAGCAGTGGGAGGGAATGTCCCCCCCGGATATAAAAAGCGCCATTGGGAAATTGGGAAAGCATTTTATCACACCGATCTTGGTGTGGTCAGATGCTTTGAGGGCAGAGGAAAGATCTAGGGTCCAATAGACCCCAGTTTTTTTCAAAAAAGAGTACCTGTCATTACCTAGTGCTATCATAGGGGATATTTACATTCCCTGAGATAACAATAAAAGTGATAAAAAAAAAAAAAATGGAAGCAACAGTTTAAAAATAAAATAAAAAAGCAAAATTAATAATAAAAAAAAAAAAAAAAAAAAAAAGCACCCCTGTCCTGCCCTGCTCTTGCCCAATGGCGAACGCAAGCGTCGGTCTGGCGTCATATGTAAACAGCAATTGCACCATGCATGTGAGGTATCACCGCGAAGGTCAGATCGAGGGCAGTAATTTTAGCAGTAGACCTCCTCTGTAAATCTAACGGGGTAACCTGTAAATGCTTTTAAAGGCTTTTAAAAATGTATGTAGTTTGTCGCCAATGCGCGTTTGTGCGAAATTTTAAAGCATGTCGTGTTTGGTATCTATGTACTCGGCCTAAGATAATCTTTTTTATTTCATCAAACATTTGGGCAATATAGTGTGTTTTAGTGCATTAAAACTAAAAAAAGTGTATTTTTTCCCCAAAAAATGCGTTTGAAAAATCGCTGCGCAAATACTGTGTAGAAAAAAAAAATGCAACACCCACCATTTTATTCTGTAGGGCCTTTGCTTTAAAAATATATATAATGTTTGGGGGTTCAACATAATTTTCTTGCAAAAAAAAAAATGTTTTCATGTAAACAAAAAGTGTCAAAAAGGGCTTTGTCTTCAAGTGGTTAGAAGAGTGGATGTAAGCTTCCTAATGTTGTGTATAAAATACCAGAACAGTTCAAACCCCCCCCCAAATGACCCCATTTTGGAAAGTAGACACCCCAAGCTATATACTGAGAGGCATGTCGAGTCCATGGAATATTTTATATGTTGACACAAGTTGCGGAAAAAATACAATTTTTTTTTTTTTTTTTGCACAAAGTTGTCACTAAATGATATATTGCTCAAACATGCCATGGGCATATGTGGAATTACACCCCAAAATACATTCTGTTGCTTCTCCTGAGTACGGGGATACCACATGTGTGAGACTTTTTGGGAGCCTAGCTGCGTACGGGACCCCAAAAACCAAGCACCGCCTTTAGGCTTTCTAAGGGTGTCAATTTTTGATTTCACTTCTCACTGCCTATCACAGTTTCGGAGGCCATGGAATGCCCAGATAGCACAAAACCCCCCCAAATGAACCCATTTTGGAAAGTAGACACCCCAAGCTATTTGCTGAGAGGTATTGTGAGTATTTTGCAGATCTCGCTTTTTGTCACAAAGTTTTGAAAATTGAAAAAAAAAAAGAAAAAAAAAAATGTTCTTTCTTCATTTTCAAAAACAAATGAGAGCTGTAAAATACTCACCATGCCTCTCAGCAAACAGCTTGGGGTGTCTACTTTCCAAAATGGGGTCATTTGGGGGGGTTTTGTGCTATTTTGGCATTTTATGGCCTTCGAAATTGTGATAGGTAGTGAGGAGTGAAATCAAAAATTTGCGCCCTTAGAAATCCTGAAGGCGGTGCTTGGTTTCCGGGTCCCGTACGTGGCTAGGCTCCTAAAAAGTCCCACACATGTGGTATCCCCGTACTCAGGAGAAGCAGCAGAATGTATTTTGGGGTGCAATTCCACATATAACCATGGCATGTGTGAGCAATATATCATTTAGTGACAACTTTTTGTAATTTTTTTTATTTATTTTTTTGTCATTATTCAATCACTTGGGACAAAAAAAAAATATTCAATGGGCTCAACATGCCTCTCAGCAATTTCCTTGGGGTGTCTACTTTCTAAAATGGGGTCATTTGGGGGGGTTTTGTACTGCCCTGCCATTTTAGCACCTCAAGAAATGAGATAGGCAGTCATAAATTTAAAGCTGTGTAAATTCCAGAAAATGTACCCTAGTTTGTAAACGCTATAACTTTTGCGCAAACCAATAAATATACGCTTATTGACATTTTTTTTACTAAAGACATGTGGCTGAATACATTTTGGCCTAAATGTATGACTAAAATTGAGTTTATTCGATTTTTCTTATAACAAAAAGTAGAAAATATCATTTTTTTTCAAAATTTTCGGTCTTTTTCCTTTTATATCGCAAAAAAGAAAAATCGCAGAGGCAATCAAATACCATTAATAGAAAGCTCTATTTGTGGGAAGAAAAGGACGCAAATTTCGTTTGGGTACAACATTGCATGTCCGCACAATTTACAGTTAAAGCAGCGCAGTGCAAAATTCTGAATTCACCTCTGGTCCTTTAGCTACCAAATGGTCCGGGGCTTAAGTGGTTAAAAAGGCGAAAAAAAGGAAGCACTGCAATGTGTGCACACCGCACGGGTGATATGCGCATAACAACGTGAGCCTTAAATCTGTGACTGAAAGCAACTGTAATGTAACAAACATCAGCTTCTTAGTCCCAGACATCAACCGGCAGGAACTCTGTCAACAGCTAGCGAGAGCTGACCCACTAAACTTTGACCCTCGCAGCTCTCTGAGCGTCATGTGACCCGCTGAACTCTGCCTTAACCTGTCCTGTGCCGGAATGAGCATAGCTCACATCTGTCTTTCCTCTTCATTTCCCCCTCGATTTAGTCTGACAAATAGACCTCCATTAAAAAAACGTTCAATGTAATCCAAGCAATCATATACAGCATTAATACTTTTGTATCCAGACTCTCAACTATGGCATTTGTTATACTGAAATGCCAGTATAAGGGGAGAGTACTATAGAGGGAGACGTGCTGGACTATATAGTACAACCGTATACGCCAATTTATTAATTGGTCGGTAGACATCAACTTCATATTGTAAATGTATGAAGAAAGGGAATGTCAAAGTGTGATATATCCATCAATTAATGGCAATGAAACTACATACTATATATAATAATTAGGGATGGGCCCGGTGCTCGATTCGAACCCATGTTCGAATCGAGCATCGGGCGTTCGCTCGCTCGTCGAGCCCAGAACTATTTGGGCCGTTCGCATCACATTCGTGTGATGCGAGCGGCCCCGCAATGCATTGCGGCCGGCGCGGCCGGCGCAGTGCATTGCTGGCTGATGATTGGCCAAGCATGCACTGTGACCCCGCATGCTTGGCCAATCACAGCGCCCGAAACTCGGAGAGCAATAATTGGCTACAGGCAGGACGCCTGTAGCCAATTACAGCTCAGGGGCTTTAGTACACGCCCCACCATTTAAAAGGCCGCCACGCCATCGGCCCCGGTCACATGAGTTCCGGCTTTAGGAGAGATTAGTCTGCTGATTCTGTCTTTGCTTGATACTGAAAGATTTGCTCTTCTTTGCTAAACCATTGGCTATTTCTTTGCTAAACCATTGCTACCTAAGTCATTGATCGTTCATTGCTGCTGATTGCACAGTTAGTGTGTTATTAGCTGCTGCTGGGGATTAGTCTGGTGCGTGCTTACTGTTAGTACAGTATTGCAGTAGTACCAACCGCAGTGCTGTTAGCACAGCATTGCACCCCAACAGCACCCATAGGACTTCTAGTGTGTTAGTGGCAGCAAACAGAGCTCCTATATTTTCTTCTCAGCAGCACCCATAGGACTTCTAGTGTGTTAGTGGCAGCAAACAGAGCTCCTATATTTTCTTCTCAGCACCACCCATAGGACTTCTAGTGTGTTAGTGGCAGCAAACAGAGCTCCTATATTTTCTTCTCAGCAGCACCCATAGGACTTCTAGTGTGTTAGTGGCATCACACAGAGCTCCTATATTTTCTTCTCAGCAGCACCCATAGGACTTCTAGTGTGTTAGTGGCATCACACAGAGCTCCTATATTTTCTTCTCAGCAGCACCCATAGGACTTCTAGTGTGTTAGTGGCAGCAAACAGAGCTCCTATATTTTCTTCTCAGCAGCACCCATAGGACTTCTAGTGTGTTAGTGGCAGCAAACAGAGCTCCTATATTTTCTTCTCAGCAGCACCCATAGGACTTCTAGTGTGTTAGTGGCAGCAAACAGAGCTCCTATATTTTCTTCTCAGCAGCACCCATAGGACTTCTAGTGTGTTAGTGGCAGCAAACAGAGCTCCTATATTTTCTTCTCAGCAGCACCCATAGGACTTCTAGTGTGTTAGTGGCATCACACAGAGCTCCTATATTTTCTTCTCAGCAGCACCCATAGGACTTCTAGTGTGTTAGTGGCAGCAAACAGAGCTCCTATATTTTCTTCTCAGCAGCACCCATAGGACTTCTAGTGTGTTAGTGGCAGCAAACAGAGCTCCTATATTTTCTTCTCAGCAGCACCCATAGGACTTCTAGTGTGTTAGTGGCAGCAAACAGAGCTCCTATATTTTCTTCTCAGCAGCACCCATAGGACTTCTAGTGTGTTAGTGGCATCACACAGAGCTCCTATATTTTCTTCTCAGCAGCACCCATAGGACTTCTAGTGTGTTAGTGACATCACACAGAGCTCCTATATTTTCTTCTCAGCAGCACCCATAGGACTTCTAGTGTGTTAGTGGCATCACACAGAGCTCCTATATTTTCTTCTCAGCAGCACCCATAGGACTTCTAGTGTGTTAGTGGCATCACACAGAGCTCCTATATTTTCTTCTCAGCAGCACCCATAGGACTTCTAGTGTGTTAGTGGCAGCAAACAGAGCTCCTATATTTTCTTCTCAGCAGCACCCATAGGACTTCTAGTGTGTTAGTGGCAGCAAACAGAGCTCCTATATTTTCTTCTCAGCAGCACCCATAGGACTTCTAGTGTGTTAGTGGCAGCAAACAGAGCTCCTATATTTTCTTCTCAGCAGCACCCATAGGACTTCTAGTGTGTTAGTGGCAGCAAACAGAGCTCCTATATTTTCTTCTCAGCAGCACCCATAGGACTTCTAGTGTGTTAGTGGCAGCAAACAGAGCTCCTATATTTTCTTCTCAGCAGCACCCATAGGACTTCTAGTGTGTTAGTGGCAGCAAACAGAGCTCCTATATTTTCTTGTCAGCAGCACACATAGTACCTATAGTGTGTTAGTGTCAGCACCCATAGGACCTACAGTGTGTTGTGAGCACACATAGGAGTTCTATTTTTTATACTATATACACTACCGACTACAATGGCTGGAAGACCGCCAAGGAGAGGCAGAGCATGCCGAGGCAAGAACACAGGGCAGGCAGGCTCTGTTTCTAGAGACAACAGTGCTGGCCGTGGACGTGGTCGTGCATCGTCATCAGCACGTGGCCATGGGACACGCTTGTCTTTGTTTTCGGCAGCTGGACATGTGGAGCCGCATCATGCCGAAGGCTTGGTAGAATGGATGACCAAGCCCTCCTCATCCTCCTCATCCTCTCTCACCCAGGCTCAGGGTACTGGCAGAGCAGCTGCCAACGCGTACTCAATGGCATCATCAGCCACCCCTTCCCTAGACCCACCATGTCCTCCTGAGGAGTCCCCCGAACTGTTTGAGCACAGTGTTGGGTACATGCTCCAGGAGGATGCCCAACGATTCGAAGGCTCGGATGATGATACCCAGCTTGAGGAAGTCAGTAGTGTGCGCGCAGAGAAAGGGGATGCTGAAGGACAGCAATCTGGCAGTAGTGTTCCACCAGCTGCAGCTTACTGCCAGGTTTGCTCTAGTGGTGAAGAGGGAGGGGATGATGAGGTCACTGACTCCACGTGGGTGCCTGAAGGGAGAGAGGAGGAGGAGGATGCAGCGTCACATGTCCAACGAGGCAGGATGCCCCCTGGAGGCCAGCTAGAGGCCAGCACAGCAACTGTACCACACCGCAGAGCTCCGCCTGTGCAGGGCGCTGCCTCTGCACGTTATCACAAAAGTTCTTTGGTGTGGGCCTTTTTTGAGACGAGTGCATCAGATCGCACCACTGCTATTTGCAATATTTGTCTCAAGCGTATCTCGCGTGGCCAAAACATCAGCCGCTTGGGCACCACAAGCATGAGCAGACATATGTCGACCTGCCATGCAGCTCGTTGGCAAGCACACATAAAAGACCCACACCAAAGAACAAAGCGGACCTCTCCTTGCTCCTCATCAGCTGGGATCTCCATCCCCAGTATATCTTCAGTCCTCTCTGAAAGCTGCTCTGAGAGGACTGAAGGTGTAGAATTAGGTGTGTCACAACCAAGTACTTGCAGTACACCGACGTCCGATTGTAGCAGGCAAATTTCCCTGCCCCAGCTGCTGGACCGTCGAAAGAAGTATACTCCCAGCCATCCACATGCCCAGCGGTTGAATGCTAGCTTGGCTAAATTGCTAGCACTTCAACTGCTGCCTTTTCAGTTGATAGACTCGGCCCCCTTCCGTGAGTTTGTTCAATGTGCGGTTCCTCAGTGGCAGGTTCCCAAACGCCACTTTTTCTCACGGAAGGCAATTCCGTCTCTCTACTGGCATGTGGAAGGCAATGTCCATGCCTAGCTGGACAGGGCGGTCAGCGGTAAGGTGCATATTACCGCTGACTCATGGTCCAGCAGGCATGGACAGGGACGTTATCTTTCTTTCACGGCCCATTGGCTCACTCTATTGGTAGCTGGGGGGATGCAGGACAAGGTGCAGTAGTGTTGGAGGTTGTTCCGCCACCACGCCTCCAAAATGCTACTACTGGTTGTGACACACCTCTCTCCTCCACCCCCTCCTCTTCTTCTTCCTCCATGTCCTCTTCGAGTGCTCTGTCCTCGGAACCAGCGGTGCTCCGTAGGCGTACAAGGGGCTACGCGAGTACGCAGGCAAAAAGATGCCATGCCGTGCTTGCGCTGGTGTGTTTGGGGGACAGGAGCCACACTGGGCCAGAGGTTCTGGCAGCTCTGCAGGGGCAGGCCGAGAGGTGGTTGACGCCACGCCAGCTTAAGCCAGGAATGGTCGTTTCTGATAATGGCACCAACCTCCTCTCCGCCCTGCGACAGGGGCAGCTCACCCATGTGCCCTGTATGGCTCACGTCCTCAACCTGGTGGTGCAGCGGTTCTTGGGCAGGTTCCCAGGCTTACAGGATGTCCTGAGGCAGGCCAGGAAAGTCTGTGTGCATTTCCGCCGATCTTATAATGCCAGTGCTCGGCTGACTGAGCTGCAAAAGGAGCTGAACCTGCCCAAGAACCGCCTAATATGTGACATGCCCACCAGGTGGAACTCAACGTTGGCCATGCTGCAGCGACTGCACACGCAGCAGAGGGCCATCAATGAGTACCTTTGCGACTACGGCACCAGGACAGGGTCAGGGGAGCTTGGCTTTTTTTCCCCACGCCAGTGGAGCATGATCAGGGATGCATGCACTGTCCTCTCACCATTTGAGGAGGCCACGAGGATGGTGAGCAGTGACAGTGCATGCATCAGTGACACTGTACCTCTTGTCCACCTGTTGGAGCATACGCTGCGTGGGATAATGGACAGGGCACTTGAGGCAGAACAGAGGCAGGAAGAGGAGGACTTCCTTGTCTCTCAAGGCCCCCTTTATCCAGACAATGTTCCTTCTGTCCCACCCATCACACAGGAAGAGGAGGAGGAGGAGGAGGAGGATTGTGTGAGCATGGAGGTGGAGCCTGGCACTCAGCATCAGCAGCAGCAGTCTTTTAGGGATGATGTACAGTCCCAACAAACCAGTGGACTTGTACGTGGCTGGGAGGAGGTGGCTGGCGATCATGTCATCCTCAGTGACCCAGAAGACTCCGGACCGAATGCCTCAGCTAACCTACGCTGCATGGCCTCCCTGATCCTGCAAAGCCTGCGGAAGGATCCTCGTGTTCTTCGGATCAAGGAGAGTGACCATTACTGGCTGGCCACTCTCCTTGATCCACGGTACAAGGGTAAGGTTGCGGACCTTATCTTGTCGTCGCAGAGGGAGCAGAGGATGAGACATCTCAGGGAGGCCTTGCAGAAAGGTCTGTGCAACGCGTTCCCAGAAACTGGGAGGTTACAAACTCCTGGTCCTGGACGACGAGTTGCTGAGGCTTCGGTCAGTAGCAGAAGGAGCGGTGGGGAAGGTGGACGTCTGACCGATGCGTTCAGACAATTTTTTAGTCCGCAGCCCCAAGGTATGATCGGTTCCAGCAACCATCGCCAGCGTCTGATATACATGGTGCAGGAATACCTAGGGGCAAGGTCAGACTTGGACACCTTTCCCACCGAAAATCCTCTGGCTTACTGGGTCCTGAGGATGGATCACTGGCCAGAGCTTGCACAGTATGCAATTGAGCTACTGGCCTGTCCTGCATCCAGCGTTCTTTCCGAACGCACATTCAGTGCTGCTGGAGGATTTGTCACCGATCATAGGGTGCGCCTGTCCACCGACTCGGTTGATCGACTGACCTTCATAAAAATGAATCAGTCTTGGATCACCACCAGCTACCAGACACCTGAAGCGGATATAACGGAATAATTTATAATGTCACATCCCTTCAAGACTGCCTATGCTGATGCTGAGTGACTGTCCTGTTATGTTCACTGACTATCCTCTTCCTCCTCCTCAATGATCCATGCCACCACACCAGTGCCTAAGGCACAATTTTTCAGCCCCTGTATAACAGGGGCGTGTAATTACAATTTTTTAAAAAGATGCTTCGCAACAGATGTGACTGCTGTGCTCAGAGTACAGTATCTGTGAGGGGTTGCAGTGTTGTGGCACCAGCACCAGTGCCTAAGGCACAATTTTTCAGCCCCTGTTGGGGCGTGTAATTACAATTTTTAGGCAATGCTTTGCAACAGGTCTCATTGCTGTGCTCAGAGTACAGTATCTGTGAGGGGTTGCAGTGTTGTGGCACCAGCACCAGTGCCTAAGGCACAATTTTTCAGCCCCTGTATAACAGGGGCGTGTAATTACAATTTTTTAAAAAGATGCTTCGCAACAGGTGTGACTGCTGTGCTCAGAGTACAGTATCTGTGAGGGGTTGCAGTGTTGTGGCACCAGCACCAGTGCCTAAGGCACAATTTTTCAGCCCCTGTTGGGGCGTGTAATTACAATTTTTAGGCAATGCTTTGCAACAGGTCTCATTGCTGTGCTCAGAGTACAGTATCTGTGAGGGGTTGCAGTGTTGTGGCACCAGCACCAGTGCCTAAGGCACAATTTTTCAGCCCCTGTATAACAGGGGCGTGTAATTACAATTTTTTAAAAAGATGCTTCGCAACAGGTGTGACTGCTGTGCTCCAAGTACAGTATCTGTGAGGGGTTGCAGTGTTGTGGCACCAGCACCAATGCCTAAGGCACAATTTTTCAGCCCCTGTTTAACAGGGGCGTGTAATTACAAATCTTGATCTAATAGTTCACAGCAGGGCCCATTCCTGCGCCCACCAAGAGTAACTATGAGGGCCTACAGTCTTGTGGCAACACCGTCCACCACCACCACCACCACCAAAGGCCCAATTTTTCTGCCCTGTTCAACAGGTGCATGCAATTACAAATCTTGATCTAATAACTCACAGCAGGGCCCATTCCTGCACCCACCAAGAGTAACTGTGAGGGCTTACAGTCTTGTGGCAACACCGTCCACCACCACCACCACCACCACCAAAGGCCCAATTTTTCTGCCCGGTTCAACAGGTGCATGCAAGTACAAATCTTGATCTATTAACTCACAGCAGGGCCCATTCCTGTGCCCACCAGTCTTGTGGCTACACCAATATCTAATAGGGCAAATTTCTGCAGAGTATATACGGCAGGCCCCTACTTTCAAACATCCAACTTACAAACGACTCCTACTTGCAAACGGCAAGAGAAAACAGGAAGTGAGAGGAAATCTACCCCTAGGAAGGAAAATTCTATCCTGTTAGATTTAATTTGGGAAAAAGGTATCTCCTCTCTACTGATGCTTTATCACCAATCCTTGTTTCAATTAAAACCCCACTTTTCCAAAAACATTTGTCATTGGGACGGAAAGTGAGGTGACATGTTCTGAACAGATGTGCAAAGACAGCAAATGTTACAGGGGTGATAACCCCTCCCTATGTTCTCCAAAAAGCTTAAAAATTGATTTTTTTGGGATGTAGCTACACTTCATAATGTACCTGTTCAGATTCTACTTAAGAACAAACCTACAGTCCATGTCTTGTTTGCACCACCTATATACTGCTGTTCAGAGTATATAGGGTTGTAGGTATAGGGTTTTATTTTGGGTGCGGGGTCCCCCTTAGTATCCATACAAGACCCAAAGGGGCTGGGGTGTGGGGGGGGGGGTGATGGGGTAGCCATGCCATTTTTCTCAAGGATTTTCAGCCATATGGCGGCCAGGACAAGACATGACATTAAAGCCGCAAGTGGTTTTAAATGGCTTCTTTTTTTCCTTTACAAATGTCATTTTGTGCAAGGACAGTTCTAAACACGGGAAACACATGCCACTTCACAGGCATACTTTAGACACCCCCCAGGTACCGTATTTAAAGGAAAATTTCACCTTTTTTTTTTTTCACTTTATGCATCATTAAAATGACTGCTCCCGAAAAAACTTTAGTTTTTAAAATTTCTTTTTGCATTGATATATGTCCCCTGGGGCAGGACCCGGGTCCCCAAACCTGTTTTATAACATTAACATGCATATTGGCCGTTGTAATTAGCAATTTTGATTTCGAACGTTCGCGTCCATTATAACGAATAGGGTTCGAAAATTCGCGCGAACTTTCGGTCCGTTCGAAGGTTCTGGTGCGAACCGAACCCGGGGGTGTTCGGCTCATCCCTAATAATAATATATCATATTCATATATACATACACACACACACACACACACACACACACATAGTGATGAGCCGAACACCCCCGGGTTCGGTTCGCACCAGAACCCGCGAACGGACCGAAAGTTCGCACGAACATTAGAACCCTATTAAATACAATGGATGCGAACGTTCGAAATCTAAAGTGCTAATTATAACGACTATTATGCATGTTATTGTCCTAAAAAGGGTTTGGAAACCCGGGTTCTGCACCAGGGGACATGTATCAATGCAAAAAGAAGTTTTAAAAACGGCCGTTTTTCGGGAGCAGTCATTTTAACCACTTAAGCCCCGGACCATTTTGTAGCTAAAGGACCAGAGCTGTTTTCAGAATTTTGCACTGCGCTGCTTTAACTGTAAATTGTGCAGACATGCAATGTTGTACCGAAACGAATATTGCGTCCTTTTCTTCCCACAAATAGAGCTTTCTTTTAATGGTATTTGATTGCCTCTGCGATTTTTATTTTTTGCGATATAAACGGAAAAAGACCGAAAATTTTGAAAAAAAAATGATATTTTCTACTTTTTGTTATAAGAAAAATCGAATAAACTCAATTTTAGTCATACATTTAGGCCAAAATGTATTCAGCCACATGTCTTTAGTAAAAAAAATGTCAATAAGCGTATATTTATTGGTTTGCGCAAAAGTTATAGCGTCTACAAACTAGGGTACATTTTCTGGAATTTACACAGCTTTTAATTTATGATTGCCTATCTCATTTCTTGAGGTGCTAAAATGGCAGGGCAGTACAAACCCCCCCCCCCAAATGACCCAATTTTAGAAAGTAGACACCCCAAGGAAATTGCTGAGAGGCATGTTGAGCCCATTGAATATTTTTTTTTTTGTCTCAAGTGATTGAATAATGACAAAAAAAAAAGAAAAAATACAAAAAGTTGTCACTAAATGATATATTGCTCACACATGCCATGGTTATATGTGGAATATCACCCCAAAATACATTCTGTTGCTTCTCCTGGGTACGGGGATACCACATGTGTGGGACTTTTTGGGAGCCTAGCCGCGTACGGGCCCCCGAAAACCAAGCACCGCCTTCAGGATTTCTAAGGGCGCAAATTTTTGATTTCACTCCTCACTACCTATCACAGTTTTGAAGGCCATAAAATGCCAAAATAGCACAAAACCCCCCCAAATGACCCCATTTTAGAAAGTAGACACCCCATGGAAATTGCTGAGAGGCCTGTTGAGCCCATTGAATATTTTTTTTTTTTGTCCCAAGTGATTGAATAATGACAAAAAAAAAAAAAAAAATTACAAAAAGTTAACACTAAATGATATATTGCTCACACATGCCATGGTTATATATGGAATTACACCCCAAAATACATTTTGCTGCTTCTCCTGAGTATGGGGATACCACATGTGTGGGACTTTTTGGGAGCCTAGCCGCGTACGGGACCCCGAAAACCAAGCACCGCCTTCAGGATTTCTAGGCACAAATTTTTGATTTGACTCCTCACTACCTATCACAGTTTCGAAGGCCATAAAATGCCAAAATAGCACAAAACCCCCCCAAATGACCCCATTTTGGAAAGTAGACACCCCAAGCTATTTGCTGAGAGGCATGGTGAGTATTTTACAGCTCTCATTTGTTTTTGAAAATGAAGAAAGAAAATATATATATATATATATATTTTTTTAATTTTCAAAACTTTGTGACAAAAAGCGAGATCTGCAAAATACTCACCATACCTCTCAGCAAATAGCTTGGGGTGTCTACTTTCCAAAATGGGGTCATTTGGGGGGGGGGGTTTGTGCCATCTGGGCATTCCATGGCCTCCTGAAACTGTGATAGGCAGTGAGAAGTGAAATCAAAAATTTACACCCTTAGAAAGCCTGAAGGCGGTGCTTGGTTTTGGGGTCCCGTACGTGGCTAGGCTCCCAAAAAGTCTCACACATGTGGTATCCCCGTACTCAGGAGAAGCAACAGAATGTATTTTGGGGTGTAATTCCACATATGCCCATGGCATGTTTGAGCAATATATCATTTAGTGACAACTTTGTGCAAAAAAATAAAATAAAATAAATAAAATTGTCTTTTTTCCGCAACTTGTGTCAACATATAAAATATTCCATGGACTCGACATGCCTCTCACTATATAGCTTTGGGTGTCTACTTTCCAAAATGGGGTCATTTGGGGGGGTTTTGAACTGTTCTGGCATTTTATACACAACATTAGGAAGCTTACATCCACTCTTCTAACCACTTGAAGACAAAGCCCTTTTTGACACTTTTTGTTTACATGAAAACATTTTTTTTTTTGCAAGAAAATTATGTTGAACCCCCAAACATTATATATATTTTTAAAGCAAAGGCCCTTCAGATTAAAATGGTGGGTGTTGCATTTTTTTTTTCTACACAGTATTTGCGCAGCGATTTTTCAAACGCATTTTTTGGGGAAAAAATACACTTTTTTAAATTTTAATGCACTAAAACACACTATATTGCCCAAATGTTTGATGAAATAAAAAAGATGATCTTAGGCCGAGTACATAGATACCAAACACGACAAGCTTTAAAATTTCACACAAACGCGCATTGGCGACAAACTACATACATTTTTAAAAGCCTTTAAAAGCCTTTACAGGTTACGCCGTTAGATTTACAGAGGAGGTCTACTGCTAAAATTACTGCCCTCGATCTGACCTTCGCGGTGATACCTCACATGCATGGTGCAATTGCCGTTTACATATGACGCCAGACCGACGCTTGCGTTCGCCATTGGGCAAGAGCAGGGCAGGACAGGGGTGCTTTTTTTTTTTTTTTTTTTTTTATTATTAATTTTGCTTTTTTATTTTATTTTTAAACTGTTGCTTCCATATTTATTTATTTTTTATAATTTTTATTGTTATCTCAGGGAATGTAAATATCCCCTATGATAGCAATAGGTAGTGACAGGTACTCTTTTTTTGAAAAAACTGGGGTCTATTGGACCCTAGATCTTTCCTCTGCCCTCAAAGCATCTGACCACACCAAGATCGGTGTGATAAAATGCTTTCCCAATTTCCCAATGGCGCTTTTTATATCCGGGGGGGGGGGGACATTCCCTCCCACTGCTTGTAAAAGCAGTCCAGAGGCTAATTAGCCACTAGGATTGCTTTTACATGAAAGCCGGCCGCTGGCTGAAAAGAATGATACCAAGGCATCATTCTGGTATAAACATTCAAAGTCCAGCAACATACCAGTACGTTGCTGGTCCTTGTTGGACATGTATTGTAATCTTTTTTTTCATGCAGCCTGTTGGCTGAACGAAAAAAAAAGATTGATCGGTGGGTATGCCCACCATTAGAATACCGCCCTTCATCCACCCACTTCTAATGATGGGCATACATGCATCATTTATATATGCCGAAGCATGGGGGCATCTTCCCGCAAAAGTTATGCCGCGTACACATGGTCAGACTTTTCCACGGTCAAGGACCGTATGTACGTGGCATTAGGAGCAAAATCGCTCCTCCGCCCCTGCTGCCCCAATGCTTCGGCATATATGCTTTTTTTTTTTAACTGTGGTGGTGAAATCACCTCCTACAGCACTGGAGTCGCAGGGATCAGGCCTGTCTCTGCGAACGCTGCAGTTATGTGTGTTGTGTTTTGCAAGTGACAGTGATCGATCGATACTGCACTTGGGTGGCCTGGGCTGGACGGAGGGGCAAAACGCAGGTGCTAGCAGGTATCTGGGCTGATCCCGCTAACACTGCGTTTTTGGGAACCCTAAACTGCTGGGGTTGCTAGTATAGATCTGATCAGATTAGATATTGATCTGTTCAGATACTATACCACTAAGGGGGGTGTATGGTTCACGCGTGGGTGTTAGCATTACTGGCACTAACCTGACACTGCCTGGGGTGTGACGCAGACCCTCTCTAACGCTAAAACCTAATTGATATCACCCGCCGGGCGATCAGGGGGTTAAACCTTTATTGGGTTATATACGGCAGGTGCCCTGACACCATAAAAAGCAAACTAACTAACCAGCGTCACCCGTAACACTTATATGGTGATTACTGGTGAAAGGGTTAACTAGGGGCAATTAGGGGGTTAAAACCTTTATTAGATAATATATGTGGGTACCTGACGCTATAAAAACCTGCGGCGAACCTAAAAAAAATTATTGGTTACCGATCGGCATCACCAACACTAAGACAGCGATCAGAAAAACGATCGCTTAGCGACAGTGGTGATAGGGGGTGAAAGGGTTACCTGGGGGGCGATCAAGGGGGTTAAACCTTTATTAGATAATATATGGGGGTACCTGACGCTATAAAAACCTGCGGCGAACCTAAAAAAAATTACTGGCTACCGATCGGCATCACCGACACTAAGACAGCGATCAGAAAAACTATCGCTTTGCGACAGTGGTGATAGGGGGTGAAAGGGTTACCTGGGGGGGCGATCAAGGGGGTTAAACCTTTATTAGGTAACATATGGGGGTACCCGACGCTATAAAAACCTGCGGCGAACCTAAAAAAAATTACTGGCTACTGATCGGCATCACCAACGCTTAGACAGCGATCAGAAAAACAATCGCTTAGCGACAGTGGTGATAGGGGGTGAAAGGGTTACCTGGGGGGCGATCAAGGGGGTTAAACCTTTATTAGGTAATATATGGGGGTACCTGACGCTATAAAAACCTGCAGCGAACCTAAAAAAAATAACTGGCTACCGATTGGCATCACCGACGCTAAGACAGCGATCAGAAAAATGATCGCTTAGCGACAGTGGTGATAGGGGGTGAAAGGGTTATCTGGGGGGCGATCAAGGGGGTTAAACCTTTATTAGGTAATATATGGGGGTACCCGACGCTATAAAAACCTGCGGAGAACCTAAAAAAAATAACTGGCTACCGATCGGCATCACCGACGCTAAGACAGCGATCAGAAAAATGATCGCTTAGCGACGGCGGTGCTAGGGGGTGAAAGGGTTATCTGGGGGGCCGATCAGGGGGTTAAACCTTTATTAGGGGGGGTTAGGGGGCTACACTGGACCTAAAACTAACTTTAGTGACACGTTTACAGTCACAAATGTCACTGATTGCAGTGATCAGTAAATAAATGGTCACTGCAATCAGTGACACTGTGACTGGGGGCTGGGGGGTGATCTGGGGTGTCTGGGGGGGCCTGGGGGCGATTTATGTGCCTATGTGTCCTGGTGTCAGTGTAGTGTTTTGTGCACTAACCTGCATCTTCTCCTGTACGGCAGGGAAGCTCTCTCATTCGCCGGGAGCGATCGAGAGGGGGTGGCCGGAATCGAACGGCTGTCCCCTCATCCCTGATTGCTCCCAAACGAATAATGGCCGCTCACTGTAAAGAAGGGGGGTCCGATCGGACCCCCCAACTATACAAAGGCAGTCACGTAGATATACGTGATTCTGCCTGTCGGTGCCATTCTGCCGACGTATATTTACAGTGGGCGGTCGTTAAGTGGTTAATGATGCATAAAGTGAAAAAAAAAAGTCAAATATTCCTTTAAATATCGTACCTGGGGGGTGTCTAAAGTATGCCTGTGAAGTGCCACGTGTTTCCCGTGTTTAGAACTGTCCCTGCACAAAATTACATTTCTAAAGGAAAAAAAAGCCATTTAAAACTGCTTGCGGCTTTAATGTAATGTCTGGTCCCAGTAATATGGATGAAAATCCTTAAGAAAAATGGCATAGCTACCCCATCACCCCCCCCCCCCCTACCCCAGCCCATTACCAGCCCCTTTGGGTCTTGTATGGATTTTAAGGGGAACCCCACACACAAAATAAAAAAGGCCCTATATACTCTGAACAGCCGTATACAGGCGGTGCATACAAGACAGGGACTGTAGGTTTGTTCTTATGTAGAATCTGTTTGTAATTTTGAACAGGTACATAGTTTAAGTGTAGCTCCAGCCCAAAAATCTATTTTTAAGCTTTTTGGAAAACATAGGGAAGGGTTATCACCCCTGTAACATTTGTTTTGCTGTCTGTGCAGTGTGCACCTGTTCAGAACAGTTCACCTCACTTTCCGTCCTAATGACAAATGTTTTTTGAAAATTTGGGGTTTTTATTGAAACAAGAATTGGGGATAAAGCATCAGTGGAGAGGAGACACTTTTTTTCCCATATTAACTCTTACAGGAGAGAATTTGCCTTCCTAGGGGTAGATTTCCTCTCACTTCCTGTTGTATCCTTCCGTTTGCAAGGAGGAGTCGTTTGTAAGTTGGATGTTTGAAAGTAGGGGCCTGCCGTATATACTCAGCTGAAATTTGCCCCTTACATGTTGGTGTTGCCACAACACTGTGAGCCCTCACAGTTACTCTTGGTGGGCGCATGAATGGGCCCTGCTGTGAATTATTAGATCAAGAATTGTAATTGCATGCCCCTGTTGAACAGGGGCTGAAAAATTGGGCCTTTGGTGGTGGTGGTGGTGTTGACACAACACTGTAAGGCCTCACAGTTACTCTTGGTGGGCGCAGGAATGGGCCCTGCTGTGAATTATTAGATCAAGAATTGTAATTACATGCCCCTGTTAAACAGGGGCAGAAAAATTGGGCCTTAGGCACTGGTGCCACAACACTGCAACCCCTCACAGATACTGTACTTGGTGCACAGCAATGAGCCCTGTTGCAAAGTATTGCATCAAAAATTGTAATTACACGCCCCTGTTAAACAGGGGCTGAAAAATTGGGCCTTAGCCACTGGTGCTGGTGCCACGACACTGCAACCTCTCCCAGATACTCTAGTTGGAGTGCAGGAATGAGCCCTGCTGCAAAGCATTGCATAAAAAATTGTAATAACACGCCCCTGTTAAACAGGGGCTGAAAAATTGGGCCTTAGCCACTGGTGCTGATGCCACGACACTGCAACCTCTCCCAGATACTCTAGTTGGAGTGCAGGAATGAGCCCTGCTGCAAAGCATTGCATAAAAAATTGGGCCTTAGCCACTGGTGGCGGCACCCAGAAACAAAAATGTTCTTCCAAGCTATCATCATCAATCGGATCATTGAGGAGGAGGAGGATAGTCAGTCAACATAACAGGACAGTCTCTCAGCATCAGCATCAGTCTTGAAGGGATGTGACATTTGAAAATAAATTAGTCCGTTATATCAGCTTCAGGTCTTTGGTAGCTGGTGGTGATCCAAGACTGGTTCATCTTTATGAAGGTCAGTCGATCAACCGAGTCGGTGGACAGGCGCACCCTGTGATCCGTGACAAATCCTCCAGCAGCACTGAATGTGCGTTCTGAAAGAACGCTGGATGCAGGACAGGCCAGTAGCTCAATTGCATACTGTGCAAGCTCTGGCCAGTGATCCATCCTCAAGACCCAGTAAGCCAGAGGATTTTCAGTGGAGAAGGTGTCCAAGTCTGACCTTGCCCCTAGGTATTCCTGCACCATGTATATCAGATGCTGGCGATGGTTGCTGGAACCGATCATACCTTGGGGCTGCGGACTAAAGAATTGTCTGAACGCATCGGTCAGACGGCCACCTTCCCCACCGCTCCTTCTTTGACTGACCGAAGCCTCATCAACTCGTTGTCC
Source organism: Rana muscosa (assembly GCA_029206835.1). NCBI lineage: Eukaryota > Metazoa > Chordata > Amphibia > Anura > Ranidae > Rana > Rana muscosa. Next base: position 51,733,970 of record JARGYO010000094.1, on the reverse strand, counting down.
AGGACCAGGAGTTTGTAACCTCCCAGTCTCTGGGAACGCGTTGCACAGACCTTTCTGCAAGGCCTCCCGGAGTTGTCTCATCCTCTGCTCCCTCTGCGACAGTAAGATAAGGTCCGCAACCTTACCCCTGTACCGTGGATCAAGGAGAGTGGCCAGCCAGTAATGGTCCCTCTCCTTGATCCGAAGAATACGAGGATCCTTCCGCAGACTTTGCAGGATCAGGGAGGCCATGCAGCGTAGGTTAGCTGAGGCATTCGGTCCGGAGTCCTCTGGGTCACTAAGGACGACATGATCCGCAGCCACCTCCTCCCAGCCACGTACAAGTCCACTGGTTTCTTGGGACTGTAAATCATCCCTAAAAGACTGCTGCTGATGATGCTGAGTGCCAGCCTCCACCTCCATGCTGACACAATCCTCCTCCTCCTCCTCCTCCTCCTCCTCCTCCTCTTCCTGTGCGATGGGTGGGACAGAAGGAACACTGTCTGGGTAAAGGGGGCCTTGAGAGGCAAGAAAGTCCTCCTCTTCCTGCCTCTGTTCTGCCTCAAGTGCCCTGTCCATTATTCCACGCAGCGTATGTTCCAACAGGTGGACAAGAGGTACAGTGTCACTGATGCATGCACTGTCACTGCTCACCATCCTCGTGGCCTCCTCAAATGGTGCCAGGACAGTGCATGCATCCCTGTTCATGCCCCACTGACGTGGTGAAAAAAACCTGAGCTCCCCTGACCCTGTCCTGGTGCCGTAGTCGCACAGGTACTCATTGATGGCCCTCTGCTGCGTGTGCAGCCGCTGCAGCATGGCTAACGTTGAGTTCCACCTGGTGGGCATGTCACATATAAGGCGGTTCTTGGGCAGGTTCAACTCCTTTTGCAGCTCAGCCAGGCAAACACTGGCATTATAAGATCTGCGGAAATGCACACAGACTTTCCTGGCCTGCCTCAGGACATCCTGTAAGCCGGGGTACCTGCCCAAGAACCGCTGCACCACCAGGTTAAGGATGTGAGCCACACAGGGCACATGGGTCAGTTGCCCCTGTCGGAGGGCGGAGAGGAGGTTGGTGCCATTGTCGCAAACCACCATTCCTGGCTTAAGCTGGCGTGGCGTCAACCACCTCTCGGCCTGCCCCTGCAGAGCAGACAGAACCTCTGCCCCAGTGTGGCTCCTGTCCCCCAAACACACCAGCGCAAGCACGGCATGGCATCTTTTTGTCTGCGTACTTGCGTAGCCCCTTGAACGCCTACGGAGCACCGCTGGTTCCAAGGACAAAGCACAGGAAGAGGCCATGGAGGAAGAAGAAGAGGAGGGGGTGGAGGAGAGAGGTGTGTCACAACCAGTAGTAGCATTTTGGAGGCGTGGCGGCGGAACAACCTCCAACACTACTGCACCTTGTCCTGCATCCTTCCCAGCTGCCAAAAGAGTGACCCAATGGGCCGTGAAAGAAAGGTAACGTCCCTGTCCATGCCTGCTGGACCATGAGTCAGCGGTAATATGCACCTTACTGCTGACCGCCCTGTCCAGCGAGGCCAAGACATTGCCTTCCACATGCCGGTAGAGAGCCAGAATCGCCTACCGTGAGAAAAAGTGGCGTTTGGGAACCTGCCACTGAGGAACCGCACATTGCACAAATTCACGGAAGGGGGCTGAGTCTACCAACTGAAAAGGCAGCTGTTGAAGAGCTAGCAATTTAGCCAAGCTAGCATTCAACCGCTGGGCATGTGGATGGCTGGGAGTGAACTTCTTTCGACGGTCCAGCAGCTGGGGCAGGGAAATTTGCCTGCTAGAATCGGACGTCGGTGTACTGCTAGCAAAGTGCCCGCAAGTACTTGGCTGTGACACACCTAATTCTACACCTTCATTCCTCTCAGTGCAGGTTTCAGAGAGGACTGAAGGTATAGTGGGGTTGGAGATTCCAGCTGATGCGGTGCAAGGAGAGGTCCGCTTTGTTCTTTGGTGTGGGTCTTTAAGGTAGGCTTGCCAACGAGCTGCATAGCAGGTCAACATATGTCTGGTCAAGCATGTGGTGCCCAAGCGGGTGATGTTTTGGCCACGCGATATACGCTTGAGACATATGTTGCAAACAGCAGCTGTGCGATCTGATGCACTCGACTCAAAAAAGACCCACACCAAAGAACTTTTTGAATAACGGGCAGAGGCAGCGCCCTGCACAGGCGGAGCTCTGCGGTGTGATTCCGTCGGTGTGCTGCCCTTACGCTGGCCCCCGGAGGGCATCCTGCCTCGTTGGAGATGTGCCTCCTCCTCATCCTCCTCCTCCTCCTCCTCTCTCCTATTAGGCACCCACGTGGAGTCAGTGACCTCATCATCCCCTCCCTCCTCATCACTGGAGCCAATCTGGCAGTATGCTGCAGCTGCTGGAACATGACTGCCAGATTGGTGTCCTTCTTGAGCATCCCCTCTCTCTGCTCTCACGCTACTGCCTTCCTCTAGCTGGGTATCATCATCAGACCCTTCGAAACGCTGGGCATCCTCCTGGAGCATGTACCCAACACTGTGCTCAAACAGTTCGGGGGACTCCTCAGGAGGACATGGTTGGTCTAGGGAAGGAGTGACTGATGATGACATTGATACCAGGGAAGAGGACGCTTTGGCAGCTGCTTTGCCAGTACCCTGAGCCTGGGTGAGAGAGGATGAGGAGGATGAGGAGGGCTTGGTCATCCACTCTACCAACACTTCGGCATGATGCGGCTCAACATGTCCAGCTGCCGAAAAGAAGGACAAGTGTGTCCCATGGCCACGTGCTGATGGCGATGCACCGCGTCCACGACCAGCACTGTTGTCTCTAGACACAGAGCCTGCTTGCCCTCTTTTGTTGGCTCCTGACTGTCTGCCTCTCCTTGTTTGCCTTCCAGACATTCTAATGGCCTGCAGGGAGATGAGAAAACCAGCAATAAGGCCTAGCTTCAGGAGTATATTTTGCAGGAATCACACTACGCCTGCTGTAAGTGCTGCAAATGCCTGTTGGTGTAACACACCAGAAAAACACAGCAATATAGGCTAACTTCAGGTGTAATATGATCAGGAGGCACACTCCGCCCGCTGTAAGTGCTGCAAATGCCTGTTGGTGTAACACCAGGAAAACACAGCAATACAGGCTAACTTCAGGTGTATAATGTGCAGGAGGCACACTCCGCCCGCTGTAAGTGCTGCAAATGCCTGTTGGTGTAACACACCAGGAAAACACAGCAATACGGGCTAACTTCAGGTGTAATATGATCAGGAGGCACACTCCGCCTGCTGTAAGTGCTGCAAATGCCTGTTGGTGTAACACCAGGAAAACACAGCAATACAGGCTAACTTCAGGTGTATAATGTGCTGGAGGCACACTCCGCCCGCTGTAAGTGCTGCAAATGCCTGTTGGTGTAACACACCAGGAAAACATAGCAATACGGGCTAACTTCAGGTGTATAATGTGCAGGAGGCACACTCCGCCCGCTGTAAGTGCTGCAAATGCCTGTTGGTGTAACACACCAGGAAAACACAGCAATACGGGCTAACTTCAGGTGTATAATGTGCAGGAGGCACACTCCGCCCGCTGTAAGTGCTGCCAATGCCTGTTGGTGTAACACACCAGGAAAACACAGCAATACGGGCTAACTTCAGGTGTATAATGTGCAGGAGGCTTAGCAACAATGACACTGACACTGTCTCCTGCCTATCCTTCTCTCTCCCTGCACACAAGGTTTATCAAAGAATATGACACTGACACTCTCCCTGCCTATCCTTCTCTCTCCCTGCACACAAGGTTTAGCAAAGAATGTGACACTGACACTGTCCCCTGCCTATCCTTCTCTCTCCCTGCACACAAGGTTTATCAAAGAATATGACACTGACACTCTCCCTGCCTATCCTTCTCTCTCCCTGCACACAAGGTTTAGCAAAGAATGTGACACGGACACTGTCCCCTGCCTATCCTTCTCTCTCCCTGCACACAAGGTTTAGCAAAGAATATGACACTGACACTCTCCCTGCCTATCCTTCTCTCTCCCTGCACACAAGGTTTAGCAAAGAATGTGACACTGACAATGTCCCCTGCCTATCCTTCTCTCTCCCTGCACACAAGGTTTAGCAAAGAATATGACACTGACACTCTCCCTGCCTATCCTTCTCTCTCCCTACACACAAGTTTGAGGTACAAATAGCACTGACACTGTCCCTGCCTATTTAACTCTTTCCCTGCGCCGGAACACACTACACAAGGCCGCCGCGCTGGCGGCCTTTTATAGTGTGGGGCGTGTGCTAAACCCCCTGAGCTATAATTGGCCACAGGCAACCTGCCTGTGGCCAATTATGGCTCTCCTAGCTGCCGGCGCTGTGATTGGCCAAGCATGCGGTGTCACAGTGTATGCTTGGCCAATCACAGCGCCGGGATTGCACTGCGATGGCGCAGTTTATTGTGGGCCGTTCGCGTCACTCGAATTTGGCGCGAATGGCCCAAATCGTTCGATGTTCGCCGAACGGTCGAACAGCCGATGTTCGAGTCGAACTTATGTTCGACTCAAACACCGAGCTCATCCCTACACACACAGTATCTGACAAAAGTGAGTACACCCCTCACATTTCTGTAAATATTTTCTTCTATCTTTTCATGTGACAACACTGAAGAAATTACACTTTGCTACAATGTAAAGTAGTGAGTGTACAGCTTGTATAACAGTGTAAATTTGTTGTCCCCTCAAAATAACTCAACACACAGCCATTAATGTCTAAACCGCTGGCAACAAAAGTGAGTACACCCCCAAGTGAAAAGGTCCAAATTGGGCCCAATTAGCCATTTTCCCTCCCCGGTGTCATGTGACTCGTTAGTGTTTTAAGGTCTCAGGTGTGAATGGGGAGCAGGTGGGTTAAATTTGGTGTTATCCCTCTCACTCTCTCATACTGGTCACTGGAAGTTCAACATGGCACCTCATGGCAAAGAACTCTCTGAGGATCTGAAAAAAAATAATTGTGTCTCTACATAAAGATGGCCTAGGCTATAAGAAGATTGCCAAGACCCCGAAACTGAGCTGCAGCACGGTGGCCAAGATCATTCATTTACACTGTTATACAAGCTTTACACTCACTACTTTACATTGTAGCAAAGTGTCATTTCTTCAGTGTTGTCACATGAAAATATAGAAGAAAATATTTACAAAAATGTAAGGGGTGTACATACTTTTGTGAGATACTGTATATAAATACTGTATATATCATATATTATACCCCATTCATTAGGTTCTAATGTTGTAATAATATATAATATCTAATATATATACTGTAAATATATAGTTAAAGTGATAGTGAAATCTTGTTTTTTTGTTTAAAAATAACAAACATGTTATACTTACCTCCCCTGTGCAGTGGTTTTGCACAGAGCAGCCCAGACCCTCCTCTTCTCAGGTTCCCAATTGGCTCTTCAGGCCCCTCTCTCCTGCCGTGATCCCCTTGCTATGGGGACACCCGAGCCGAACCGCTGCTCTGTTTGTCCATTCAGACACTGAGCTGCAATGCAGCCGGGCCCCCTTTCTCTCCTCATTTTCTGTAGCGGGGTTTTAAATCTAAAGGGAATGTTTGAGTGGTAGTTGTACTCGAACACACTATTTAATAGGGTTCTTTAGACCAATTTCATACTATAGGTGTGTAGCGGGGTCTCTTTTAAGGCCCCGGGACTACGTTACCCAGAACCCTGTTCAGCACCCAGAGTGCAAGTAGCCACCGCAGAGACTCATGGGAGGGGTTATTTAAGGAGGAGGCGAGGCGGAGCTTGCTCTCTTTGGACACCGCGCTGCAAGCAAGAGTTTCTTTCTGTGCGGATCTGCTGCAGTGCAAGGCCTGAACCCTGGGCCTTGCGCAACTTCCAAAGAGCCTTCCACCCCACTGCGGAGCCTGGGTGGCATCTGACTTGTCGAGTGAGGTTATCAGTTGGATCGGGGACCCGATCGTTGCAGACGCTGTGTGCGGATACACAGCAGGGTGGACGTTCCGGAGTGGTGAGCGGGCACCTGCCCAGACCAATAGACTGTGCTGTGTTTAGGCCTATAGACTGCAAAGGCCCACAGTTTTGTTTATCTGCTGTTCTCGGGGGGACCGGTAGCAGGACAGAGTTGAAGTGTTCCCCCCCAGTATAGTGTTCCAAGTTATTGCCTGGTTGTGGATTACAAAGTACTATTCATCAAGTGCACCACCGAAAGCTGGCATGCAAAGAAATCCCTATAGGAGGTGACTGAAATTTACTCCATGTCAGGTCTGACCGGGGTGGGAAGTTAGGATATTGTTTAGTGCGCCATAGGGCGCGCATACCATAATAGCTACACGTGGTGAAGTACCGCGCAGCGCCATTATTGTATGCTGTATTGATTTCTGCAGGGCTCTGCTAGCCAATTGCATGTGTTGTGTTCTGCCTATGCTACCTTTAATGTAAGAGTAAACTGTTATATTTAATCTCTTGCCTCAGTGTGTTGTCTTACTGCTAAGAGATAATTCCTTGCCATACTAATTGAATGTGATACAAATATAACCCCTAGACTAGCTGTGCCAGAGTGGGTCAAGTAAGATTGCCGAGGGTTGGTGGTGCTGCACACAGGGCCCGAAGAAAACAAATACAGCGGCTCTCTTAACTGGGGGTAGCGCTACAGGTGGGATGCTGGTGTGTGGTTCCCTGTGGCCTGTTGATGGCGCTGTCATCGGAGGCTAGGGTTGAACAACTAGTACAGTGCTGTGCCTTGAATGTCCCCTCTCGGTGGTGGTATGGTGGGCGTGTTGGCCTGCTGTGCATCACAGGAGAGAATATAAAAGGGGCAGACCCCGTCTATAGGGGGTGAGTTCCTGGGGGTCCGACCCCGGGAGGATGTGAGTTCCCGGGGGTCCGACCCCGGGAGGGTGTGAGTTCCTGGGGGCCCGACCCCAGGAGGGTGTGGTCCTGTGCGTGGCCACCCCAGGCACCTTTAGCCCTGGGGTGGAGTTCCTGACTCGGTACATTGGAGGATCAGTCCCAGGCACCTTTAGCCCTGGGACTGCAACTGAAGGCCTTGGGTCCAGCACCTGCGGCTGGAACCCACAGAGGGAAGAGGAATCTCAGGGTGCTGCCTTGCGAGGAGACCCATATCTGGAAGAGGAGGCCAGAAGAGGACTGTTCCGAGGGACTGGTGAGAGATCACAGTGAAGGAAGGGGCCCGGTGACTCTCTGGAGGGATGTAATCTTCCTGATAGAGACCTAGTACTAGAACTAAAGTTCAACAGGTTGTGGCAGAGGCCTAAAGCTCACCAGATCTGTGGCAGAGTTTGTGCAGAGACTGTGTGTGTTATCTAATGCGAGCATCACTCCGGCTGCTAGGATCCACTCTAATGGGAGACTATCCGGGTGAGCTGAGACTACCTGAAGATATAGGTAGTGGATATCTTTGTTTGTGCCTGGAACTACTCCAACACCTCTTGCTGTCCTGATCTTCCTCCAACCTTTCCTATTTCAATGACTATGCATAAGAGAAAATAAACTCTGCGTTGGAGTTGCAATTGGTGTGGACCTTGGAGTTATTGGGGAATAGAGACTTGTCTTTATTGTAGTGAAGACGGGAACCATTCTTGGGAAAGCCTGACCATAAAGACCCAGGAACATTACACCGCTCAACCTCTTCACACAAGAGGGTACGGGCTTGTGGCATGGTGTGCCCCTTATTCCTGCAAGTGAGCCAAAGGTGAGGAATAGGGGGTCTGTGTGCTACATATATATATATACTGTATATACACTATATTACCAAAAGGCACATGAACTTTGATGGCATTCCAGTCTTAGTTCGTAGGGTTCAATATTGAATTGGCCCACCCTTTGCAGCTATAACAGCTTCAACTCTTCTGGAAAGGCTGTCCAGTGTCCACAAGGTTTAGGAGTGTGTCTATGGGAATGTTTGACCATTCTTCCAGGAGCGCGCTTGTAAGGTCAGGTACTGATGTGGAAAAGAAGGCCCGGCTCACAGTCATCGCTCGAATTCATCTCAAAGGTGATCTATCGGGTTGAGGTCAGGACTTTGTGCAGTCCAGTCAAGTTCCTCCATCCCAAACTCGCTCATCCATGTCTTTATGGACCTTGCTTTGTGCACTGGTCCAAATCATTTGGTGGAGGAGGGATTATGGTGTGGGGTTGTTTTTCAGGACTTCTCTACCCCAGGGGTCATTAGTACTCACAGGGAAAAGATCTCTGCAGTCACCTCCATCATAGGTACACATCTCCCGGGACCCTCCTGGGGAATAGCCTCGCTCCATAGAACTCTTGGCCATGCCTACAAGGCTTTTCGGAACCTGCCCTAGCCCCCACCTCCATAAGGGTCAGGAAGTCCACAGCCGGCTCTCCTGGGTGAAATCTACCTCTCCCTAGCCTCCAGCCCTGTCCAGGGCCTCCACTTGCAGGGCCATAACTAAAAGGGGCCTAGCACCTGGTGACACTACCTTCTGTAACCAGACACTATTCAGGAACAGAGACACCTTGTAGTGGACTACCTAGCTGCACTTGCCTACATGCATACTCCCCTGAGCCTAGTACACACAGGCCAAATGTCGGGCGGCATCAGCCAGTTCAATAGATACCGGTTGACATTTGGCCCGTGTGTACTGCAGTAGGCCCGACAGAAGCTGGCTTCTGTAGAAGGGGGCTGCTGCACACAGAAAGTTTCTTATCTTAATGCATATGTAGCGGGGTGTTCCCCTTTAACGCAGAGAGACTACATTACCCAGAACCCCGTTCGGCAATGTTTCCACCGCAGAGACTCATGGGAGGGGTTATAAGAGGAGGAGGCGAGGCTGGGCTCGGCCTCTTTGGGACACGAGACTTCAGAGACTGATCCTCCTGTGTGGATGTGTCGGAGTGCAAGGCCTGAAGCCTGAGGTCTTGCGCAGCACCAAAGAGCCTTCCACCCCTCTGCGAGCCGGGGTGGCATCTGACTTCGCTTAACTACAGCATTCGTTGGATCGGGGGCCCGATCGCTGGAGACACTGTGTGTGTGTGTGACACAGTTGGTGGAAGTTCCCAGACTGGGACCTTAGTCCGGGCGGGTGAGAGGGCGTATGCCCAAACCATATACTGTTACTGCTAATAGGCCTATAGACTGCCGTGGCCCACACGTTGTTCCTGTTACTTTCACTGAAGAACCTTATCAGAGCTGAACTCAGTTCGCATAGCAAAGTGTTTACCCCATCTTTACCTTTCCCATTGGATTACAAATCATACTCTGTTAATGTGCACCACCGTTAAAGACCTGCCGGTGAAGAAAAGAACATCATCCCCTATAGACTAAGTTGTAGATATCAGAACCAGGCCTGGTCAGTTTTCTAATTTGTTTGGTTACTGCGCCACAGGACGCCTAGCTAACGGTCGCCCACGTGGCACACTTGTTGCTGTTAAATCCATTAGACTTGTGCACAACGGAAAAATTCGTTTAGTTTCGGTTCGTTTTTTGTGCACAACGGAAAAATTTGTTTCGTTTCGGTTTGTTTATTTTTGGTCCTGTTGATTCGTAATCATTCGTAATTTTGCTAGACGGGATTTTTCGTGTTCGGACTAATTCGTATTTTCGCAAGCGTCATTTTTCGTTGAATTTTTAGTTGATTTATAATTCGTACTTTCGGTAGGGTACGTTGTTTTTCTTTGATTCTGGACAACACTCCTACTTTCGTAACTTTTTTTGGGTTCGTTGATTCGGAATTTTCCGTGTCTCTCTCACAACGACGCTGCCTATTATGCCTAATGTGCTTCGAATGGATTTGTACTTTTCTAAATACATAGCGGTTATTTGTAACGATTCGAAATCTCGTATTTTACTTTCGTTTTTTACATGCGGCTATAGCCTCCGCCCCTGTACACCATTTTGAGAGGGTTCAGCACGGTGAGGGAGAAGCAGAGAGCAGAGCAGAGTGTTATTGTGCTTCGAATGGATTCGAAATCTCGTATTTTACTTTCGTTTTTTCATGCGGCTATAGCCTCCGCCCCTGTACACCATTTTGAGAGGGAGTTCAGCATGGTGAGGGAGAAGCAGAGAGCAGAGTGAGTGTTATTGTGCTTCGAATAGATTCGTACATTCGTAACTTTTTTCATAATGAATTATGCCGAAGACATTCGGGCATTCGCTATTTTGCGGTATAATTTATTTCGGATTCGGTTTTATTCGTAATTGCTTTGTTTGGAAATTCGAATGCTTCCGAATGTCCGAAAGTTGCTAAATTCGGACGAATTTCGATTCGTTACAAAACGAATTGCACAAGCCTAAAATCCATATTCATAGTGTGTTAGTGTTGCAGGGCTCTGCATTATATATATATTTTGTGAACTGTGATAAATGTTAACCCCCTTTTTTTATCAAAAGCTTAAGTAAATCTTATACCCATTTTATACTATTATTGTCTTGATGTTTAATTACTCATACAGTATAAGACATACATATTGCTGTCAGAACTAGCTGTGCCAGTAGGGGGTCGAGTATATTGCCGGGGGTTGGCGGAGCTGTCTTCAGGGCCCAAACTAAATCTGCGGCCTTCTTAAGTGAGGGTATCGCTACACGTGGGGGCTCGTCCGGGATCCTGATGCAGCAGGTGAACGCCAGAAGTGCCGGCATGGATCCACAAACAGTAGAAGCATGGTGCAAAGCCTCTAACGCAGAGCCAAACCAGTCGATAGTCATCAGCCTCCCTGGGGAGGAATGGTCGACTGAGACGGTAGAGGAGTTAATGAAGTCAGTGTCCCCAGATCACACACCGTGGGTGACGGAGATAAAGTCAGACCCAGACATCTCATATCAGTATGCATTAGTGGAGTACTGGGACGGGATGCCAGAGGCCTGTAAGCGCAAGTGTGTGCGGACGCCAGACAACAGAACCTATAGGTTGGCGCACGCAGTAACTGAAAAAAAAACCCATCACCAACGGGATCACCGCAGGCTGCGGCCCGTACCCCACCGGAAAAAGGAGACAGGGCGACGCCTCCGGTGGCGCCTGCACCTGTCACTGCTATATCACCAGAACTGATAGGTGCGATAGGGGATCTGCTAACCAAGTGTCAGAAGGCAAGCACGGTGCATGTAGAGACTAGCTACCGGAGACTAAAGACATTCTCAGGGAAGCTTCCTGTCCCCGCAGGAGAAGAAGATTTTGACACCTGGGTGGAGCAGGCATTGCAGGCAGTAGAGGCATGGGAGGTGCCTGAAACACAGAAGAGGCAACGAGTGATGGAAAGCCTTAAAGGCGCAGCAGCAGAAGCAGTGAAAAGTTTTCGGTTTGGGAATGCAGATTGCACGGCTCAAGACTGTCTAGCCATGCTGCAAGAAGAGTTTGGTCAATTGGAAAAGGTGACAGAGATGGTCTACCAATTTGAACATACTTTCCAACAACCAGAGGAGAAACTTTCCGAGTATGTTAGAAGACTGAACAGGTTGTTGTGCAAGATTGTGTTGAAGAAGGGGATGAAGCCCCAAGATACAGATGCGGCAAGAATGAAGCAAGTCTTAAAGGGAGCGCTACGCTCGGATCCAGTCTGGCTGCACCTGAAAACCTCAGGAGGAGGAACGTTGCTGATTTATACTGACTTGATAAAAATCATCAGAGATGAGGAGGCGCTGCAACAGGACCAGCAGATGATTAAGACAAATGTTGTACCCGCACAGGTGCTAGTCAATCCAGTGATGACCCCTGAAAGAGATTCGGAGATAGACACCCTAAAAGCTCAAATGTCCAAGGTGTTAGAGATGTTGACCTCTCTGATGGAAAAAGAGAGAGAGGGTCCCAAGAGAGAAGTACCAAGGAAGGAATTATTCCCAATTGCCTCAGCACCCGCATCTTTACAAGAATGGGGAGATATAGTCTGCTTTAACTGTGGAGGAATTGGACATATTGCCGCTACATGCTCCAGTCCCAAGAAGAAGAAAATAGACAACCGCAAGCCGGCGGGAAACTTCAGAGGGCCCCGGTGAAGGAGTCAACCGGGTGCCCATCACCTTCAGTGAGCTCCAAGCTGAAAGCAAAGCAGAAAATAACAGGAGATAAAACGCCTCGGGGGAAACACAACATTCCTCAACAGAGATACACCCCAGAGAAAGGGGACAAGACCCCTCAGAAGAGGCACAGCACTCCCCAGAGGGGGTGCACACCTAAGAAAAATAATAGTATCCCTCAGCGGGTCCCTACACCCAGTGAAAGGAGGGAAGTCAATGCATACCAGACTCAAGAAAGACTGAAGTCCAAAGGGGATTGGACGAGAGAAGGTTCAAAGAGAAAAAGTCTGAAGAAGGCGACCCCTGCCGGGCCCTATCCGGAGAAGCTGGTAGGCCCATCTCCTATAGTATCCATTCAAGTGGAGGGAGTTTACACCAGAGCAATCTTGGATACTGGGGCGCAAGTGACCCTGCTATACAGAGATTTCTACGATAAGCACTTGAGTCACCTACCCATCCGGAAGATAGAGGGACTAGAGATATGTGGGATTGGAACCCAGAACTTCCCCTACGATGGCTATCTGCCTGTCAGGATGATCTTTGACCCATCTGTGGCTGGAAAAGCCGAAGTGTTTGACACCCTGGCGGTTGTGTGCCCTCGGCCGCTGGGAGCCAACACGAGTTCCCTTATAATAGGGACGAACACGGATCTGGGCCGAAGACTTCTGACCCCTATAGTGAAAGAAGAAGGGGAAGTGGCCACCAAGATCCACCCCATGCTGAAGACGGCTTACCAACGACTGGTCTTAGAGCAGAAGACCCCAGGAGAGGGGATAGGGAAGGTGTGGAGACTTGGAAGAGGAGGGATAGTGTTGTAGCCCGGTGAAGTAACCTGTCTCAGAGCCACTGTGAAGCTTACTTGGGAGCAGCCCGGACCCTTTGTCATGTTGGAATCTGACCCAAGGGAAGGGTCCCACGGTCTGGAAGTGATACCAGAAGTGATTCTGCTGAAGGCCCTAAAGAAGGCCCATTGTAGAGTCCCAGTGAGTGTTAGGAACAATACAGATGGCCCCATGGAAATCCCAGCCAGGATGCTGCTGGGCCAGGTGAGCCCTGCTGCCCCTGTCAACCTGTCAGAGGTGGGCGAAGGAGGAGATGTTTGGGAGAAGATATCCATGGAAAACCCGAATCTGCCCAGGGCTTAGAAAGAGAGAGCCAAGGCCCAGTTGAACAGATGGGAGAAGATCTTCTCTAAAGATGAGTTCGATGTGGGGTGTGAAAGGAGTGCCACCCATCGGATCCGCCTCCAGGAAGATAAGCCCTTCAGAGAGAGGGTCAGGCGGTCCCACTAGCAGATCTGGAGGATCTAAGGGAACAACTTGCAGAACTCAAGAGGACTGGTGTGATACGGGAGTCTAGAAGCCCCTATGCCTCTCCGATAGTGGTGGTCAGGAAGAAGAATGGGTCATTGAGGCTCTGTATCGACTACAGGACTCTAAACAGGAGAACCATACCCAACCAGTATACCACTCCAAGGATAGAGGATGCCCTACAGAGTTTGTCTGGAGCCAAGTGGTTCAGCGTTATGGATCTCAAGAGCGGGTACTATCAGATCCCTATGCACCCAGAATACAAGGAGAAGACAGCTTTCATAACCCCAGTGGGGTTCTTTGAATTCGACCGGATGCCTCAAGGTCTGTCTGGAGCCCCAGCTACCTTCCAACGTCTCATGGAGAAGACTGTAGGAGACATGAACCTTATTGAAGTCCTTGTATACCTGGACGATGTCATTGTCTTTGGAAGAACCCTGGAGGAGCACGAGGAGAGGCTGGAAAAAGTCTTGAGGAGACTCAGTGAGGAGGGACTCAAACTTTCGCCTGAGAAGTGTCGGTTCTACCAGTCTTCTGTGAACTACCTGGGGCACATAGTGTCTGAAGAAGGGGTGGCCACAGACCCCGAGAAATTGGAGGCAGTTACCTCCTGGCCACGACCCACCACAGTGACAGAACTCAGATCCTTCTTGGGGTTCTGCTCCTATTACAGGAGGTTTGTGGAGGGATTCGCCCGAATTGCTAGACCATTGAATGAACTGCTCAAGACTGAGGGAGAAGAGGATGACTCAGGGCCCAGGAAGCCGGGAGAGTCCATCAGAGATCAGTGGAATCAGAAGTGTGAAGAGGCCTTCCAGGCATTGAAGAAGAGCCTGACCACTGCTCCAGTCTTGGCCTACGCAGACCCAACCAAGACATATAAACTACACGTAGATGCTAGTCATGACGGTCTGGGAGGAGTGCTTTATCAGGAGCACGAGGGACAACTGCGGCCTGTTGCCTACGTGAGTAGGAGCCTGACCCCCTCTGAGAAGAACTACCCCACCCACAAGCTGGAGTTCCTGGCCCTCAAGTGGGCGGTAGTGGACAAGCTCAAAGACTACCTTTATGGGGCGGAGTTCACTGTGAAGACTGACAACAACCCCCTTACCTACCTTTTCACCATGGCCAAACTGGATGCCACTGGACACAGGTGGCTGGCTGCACTGTCTGGGTTCAACTTCAGCCTAAAGTACAGGCCAGGGGCTGGGAATCGAGACGCAGACGCTCTGTCCAGGAGGTCTCATGCCCCCACCAGTGAAGTAGAAGATTGGACCCAAGTGGCACCGGACGGGGTGCGGGCCCTTTGTCAAGGAGCTGAATTCCAAGCCAGAGGAGGCTCCAGAGCAGAGGAAATAGGAGTTACCATGGTGGGAGTCCCCAAACACTACTGTGGAGTGACTCAACTGGAGGAAGACAACCTGCCGAGACTGTCCAAGAAGGAGTTGAGGTGTGACCAATTGGAAGACCCCATGGGGAGATTGGTCCTGGAGGCCCTGGAGAATCAGGATCCAAACAGACTCCTGCGTCATCCCTCAAAGGAAGCTCGCCTGTTGAGGAAAGAATGGGACAGGTTGCAGGTACATCAGGGAGTGGTCTACCGAAGGGGCCCCTCTGATGACTCAGAAGATAAGTGGCAATTGTTCCTCCCAGAGAGGCATCAATAGACTGTTCTGTTGCCCTGCATGACAATCATGGCCACCTAGGGGCTGAAAGGACCTTTCAACTTGTCAGAAGTCGGTTCTATTGGCCCTGCATGAGGGCAGAGGTAGAAGAGTACTGCCACTCATGTGCACGATGCATCCAGAGGAAGACTTTACCCCATCAAGCTGCCCCAATGGGCCATCTACAAAGTCAAGGCTCAATGGATCTGGTATGCATTGATTTTCTCTGACTCGAACCCGACCTGAGTGGACTAGGAAATGTTCTGGTGATAACCGACCATTTCACCCGGTATGCCCAAGCTTTCCCAACCAAAGATCAGAGGGCCTCCACCGTAGCCAAGGTACTTATGGAGAAGTACTTTGTCCATTATGGGCTGCCCCAGCGACTTCATTCAGATCAAGGAAGGGACTTTGAGAGTAAACTGATCCGGAAACTCCTGGATTCGATGGGAATCAAGAAGACTCGAACTACACCTTACCACCCACAGGGAGATGCTCAGCTGGAAAGGTTTAACCGAACCTTGCTTAACATGTTGGGGACTCTGGAAAGTGAGAAAAAGCAACATTGGAGCAAACACATAGCAGCCCTAGTACATGCTTACAACTGCACCATTAGTGATGCGACAGGCTACTCCCCATATCGACTCATGTTTGGGAGAGAGGCAAGACTACCTGCAGACTTGGCCTTTGGCACCTCTCTGGACCATTCCTCAGCCACATCTCACAAAGGATATGTGGACAGGCTCAGACACAGCCTGAAAGTAGCCTATGAACAAGCTCAAGCGGCCTCAGACCAAAGGGGAGCTCGAAACAAAAGAAACTTCGACTTGAAGGTCCGGGTGCAGGACTTACAGCCTGGGGACCGAGTACTGCTACGCAATCTGGGGGTCCCTGGAAAACACAAACTTGCAGACAGATGGAGATCTGAACCCTATGTCATCTGCAGGAAGTTGCCGGGCCTACCTGTCTACAAGTTGAAGCCAGAAGGAAAGGTAGGACCACTGAAGACGTGGCATCGAAACCACCTGCTCCCACTTGCTGAGGCAGTCAGGATACCTCCCGTGAGAGACTCCCCTGAACCGGCCTCTATCCTGGATACTCCTAGGCCGAACACTCGGTCGCAGACCTCCCGAACCGAAGATGGAGAGGCCTCTCAACTTAGTGAAAGTGAAGAAAGAGAACTTGATTGGCTGTGGCCTTCCCCAACTCCGGGAACTTCTACTATAGATCTTCCAACCACTGAAGACACTCCAGATGGAACACTGAACCCAGAAGCCACAGAGTTCATCCCATCTAGTCCTTCAACAGATTACTGGGAAGATGCCTATGATAGTTGCTCAGAGGAAGAGGAGCCTGTGGCACCAGAGCCAGAAATCCCAAGAGAGCAAAGGGCTCGAAGAGTCATCCGGCCTCCTAGGAAGCTGACCTACCCACAAATGGGGAATAGCTCAGAGGACTCTGTAGTTACCGCTAGGAGGAATGCTGAAAATCCGGATCCCTCCACTGTCCATTTAGTGGAGGGCAACCCCAACTCACTCTCTGGCACAGTTAGGCAGGCCACCTATGATAATGTGACCTGTGGGCAAGGGAATTCTACCCCTCAGTTTTGGTGGGAATTCCCTATGCCAACATCGTTTGCAGAATTAACTAGAGTTGTACATAGTCTTTGTTAAGGTTTATCTTTGGGGACCAAAGAGTTTAAGTGGGGGGGGGGTGTAGCGGGGTGCTCCCCTTTAACGCAGAGAGACTACATTACCCAGAACCCCGTTCGGCAATGTTTCCACCGCAGAGACTCATGGGAGGGGTTATAAGAGGAGGAGGCGAGGCTGGGCTCGGCCTCTTTGGGACACGAGACTTCAGAGACTGATCCTCCTGTGCGGATGTGTCGGAGTGCAAGGCCTGAAGCCTGAGGTCTTGCGCAGCACCAAAGAGCCTTCCACCCCTCTGCGAGCCGGGGTGGCATCTGACTTCGCTTAACTACAGCATTCGTTGGATCGGGGGCCCGATCGCTGGAGACACTGTGTGTGTGTGTGACACAGTTGGTGGAAGTTCCCAGACTGGGACCGCAGTCCGGGCGGGTGAGAGGGCGTATGCCCAAACCATATACTGTTACTGCTAATAGGCCTATAGACTGCCGTGGCCCACAAGTTGTTCCTGATACTTTCACTGAAGAACCTTATCAGAGCTGAACTCAGTTCGCATAGCAAAGTGTTTACCCCATCTTTACCTTTCCCATTGGATTACAAATCATACTCTGTTAATGTGCACCACCGTTAAAGACCTGCCGGTGAAGAAAAGAACATCATCCCCTATAGACTAAGTTGTAGATATCAGAACCAGGCCTGGTCAGTTTTCTAATTTGTTTGGTTACTGCGCCACAGGACGCCTAGCTAATGGTCGCCCACGTGGCGCACTTGTTGCTGTTAACTCCATATTCATAGTGTGTTAGTGTTGCAGGGCTCTGCATTATATATATATTTTGTGAACTGTGATAAATGTTAACCCCCATTTTTTTATCAAAAGCTTAAGTAAATCTTATACCCATTTTATACTATTATTGTCTTGATGTTTAATTACTCATACAGTATAAGACATACATATTGTTGTCAGAACTAGCTGTGCCAGTAGGGGGTCGAGTATATTGCCGGGGGTTGGCGGAGCTGTCTTCAGGGCCCAAACTAAATCTGCGGCCTTCTTAAGTGAGGGTATCGCTACACATAGAATGCAATTAAGATAAAAAACCTTCTACCTTTAGAACCACTTTAACATATATATATATATATATATATATATATATATATATATATATATTGTATATACACTATATAACCAAAAGTATTGGGACACCTGCCTTTACAGGCACATGAACTATAATGGCGCCCCTAGAAGGGGCGTGACTGAAAAAAGGTCTGTCGATCAGCTCCCGATCAGCGCTCTCAGCCAATGGCACCACCCTGCCCTGTCCTGTCCAGCTGCAGCAGATGTCAAGCTCTCACAGAGTTTAAAAGGCTGCCAGCAGCAGGGCTGGATGGTGTGCCTTTGCCCCCAAGACCCAGCTAAATGCCAGAGCCTCAAGAGCCTCTTGAGTCTGAAAGCCCAGTGTGCATGAGCCCTAACTGATTGCATGGCAGGGGTGGGTGCTTTGCCTACACATTGTGGGGGGGGGGGGTTACTAAAGGATTAGAGCATGTTCACTTAGCAAGGACAAGCTAAACTGACTTCGCCACATCCACTCATGTGCAAGGAATTTTCTTTTTTAATCATCCTTGCATGTGATTGGGGAAATTTCACCACATTCACTAAGGAAAATTCCCTTGCAACATGATAATTCAATTTGCTAAGTTAACATGTGCAGCTCCTTTAATAAATCAACCCTTGTCGTGTCAAAAGGTGTCCCTCTTTGGCAATACAATTGGGATATATGGAGCTGACCTCATTAGTGAAGGGTCATTTCTGGGAATACCCAACCTGAATGGAGCCTTAATGGGGAAAGGACAGGTGTTGACCAGAGCAAACAAGCTAAACCCATTTCTGGTGGAAGAGCTATTTAGTGTGTAAACATTGCCTTCCCTGAGCTGTGTCATCATCAGCATAGCACATAGCTTTACAGCTGGAGGTCTAATTATAGAAGACCCATCTGTGGTGACAGCTGACCTACAGAGTGTGAGTTTTATACATAGACGCACAGCAGGATGAGGCTTCTAGGGCACCAAAAGCAATAATGCTGGAGCAGCCCGTCAGAAATACCATGTGAGCACGGTCAGGCGCAGGAAAGCTGATTTGTAATTGGTTGCTTCTTGTTTCTTCAATGGATTTGCCATAAACCAAAACAACTACTAAACAAATTGCCTACTATAATGTACAAAATTCTCTTAAGCTGGCAAGTAATTATAGTAGAAAGACAAGAAACAAGGGTGCGCATGCCCATGCATCAATGGCCAATAAGAGAGAATCAACCTTGGTTGGTTATAAAGTATATCATGAAAAGAAAGAAGAAGCAAATGAGTGTATTAACATACAGTACTTGTAGGATGGGAATAATATTGATTATGTAGGAGAGCAGAAGATAGAAAGATATCCCAGTAATGCTAATCTGCTATTCTTTTTAAGCCTGGCCCTATGATATAGAAGTATCAGATAAATAGTCACTATCTATAGCGAGGCCTCCTCGAACAATTTGACTGGCCAATTACCGTGGTATGGTGTCATGCATCCAAGCCACTCGTTGGAAAAAAGGTGGATCTCATATCTTCATTGTACCTACTAGGCAATTTGACAGGCCAATTATCGTGGTAAGGTGTCATGCATCCGAGCCACTCGTTGGTCTCAGTCAAAAAAGGTGGATCTCATATCTTCATTGTACCTACTAGGCAATTTAACTGGCCAATTACCGCGGTATGGTGTCATGCATCCAAGCCACTCGTTGGAAAAAAAAAGGTGGATCTCATATCTTCATTGTACCTACTAGGCAATTTGACAGGCCAATTATCGTGGTAAGGTGTCATGCATCCGAGCCACTCGTTGGTCTCAGTCAAAAAAGGTGGATCTCATATCTTCATTGTATCTACTAGGCAATTTGACTGGCCAATTACCATGGCATGGTGCCATGCATCCAAGCCACTCGTTGGACTCATTCAAAAAAGGTGGACCTCATATGTTCATTGTACCTACTAGGCAATTTGACTGGCCAATTACCGTGGTAACTAAGGTGTCATGCATCCAAGCCACTCGTTGATTTCTGTCAAAAAGGTGGATCTCATATGTTTATTGTACTTACTAGGCAATTTGACTGGCCAATTACCATGGTATGATGTCATGCATCCAAGCCACTCGTTGGTCTCAGTCAAAAAAGGTGGATCTCATATCTTCATTGTACCTACTAGGCAATTTGACTGGCCAATTACCATGGTATGGTGCCATGCATCCAAGCCACTCATTGGACTTAGTCAAAAAAGGTGGACCTCATATGTTCATTGTACCTACTAGGCAATTTGACTGGCCAATTACCGTGGTAACTAAGGTGCCATGCATCCGAGCCACTCGTTGGTCTCAGTCAAAAAAGGTGTATCTCATATGTTCATTGTACCTACTAGGCAATTTGACTGGCCAATTACCGTGGTAACTAAGCTGTCATGCATCCAAGCCACTCGTTGATTTCTGTCAAAAAGGTGGATCTCATATGTTTATTGTACTTACTAGGCAATATGACTGGCCAATTACCATGGTATGATGTCATGCATCCAAGCCACTTGTTGGTCTCAGTCAAAAAAGGTGGATCTCATATCTTCATTGTACCTACTAGGCAATTTGACTGGCCAATTACCATGGTATGATGTCATGCATCCAAGCCACTTGTTGGTCTCAGTCAAAAAAGGTGGATCTCATATCTTCATTGTACCTACTAGGCAATTTGACTGGCCAATTACCGTTGTATGGTGTCATGCATCCGAGCCACTCGTTGGTCTCAAGTCAAAAAAGGTGGATCTCATATCTTCATTGTACCTACTAGGCAATTTGACTGGCCAATTACCGTGGTAACTAAGGTGCCATGCATCCGAGCCACTCGTTGGTCTCAGTCAAAAAAGGTGTATCTCATATGTTCATTGTACCTACTAGGCAATTTGACTGGCCAATTACTGTGGTAACTAAGGTGTCATGCATCCAAGCCACTCGTTGATTTCTGTCAAGAAGGTGGATCTCATATGTTTATTGTACTTACTAGGCAATTTGACTGGCCAATTACCATGGCATGATGTCATGCATCCAAGCCACTCGTTGGTCTCAGTCAAAAAAGGTGGATCTCATATGTTCATTGTACCTACTAGGCAATTTGACTGGCCAATTACCGTGGTATGGTGACTTGCATCCAAGCCGCTCGTTGGTCTCAGTCAAAAAAGGTGGATCTCATATCTTCATTGTACCTACTAGGCAATTTGACTGGCCAATTACCAAGGTATGGTGTTATGCATCCAAGCCGCTCATTGGTCTCAGTCAAAAAAGGTGGATCTCATATGTTCATTGTACCTACTAGGCAATTTGACTGGCCAATTACCGTGGTATGGTGACTTGCATCCAAGCCGCTCGTTGGTCTCAGTCAAAAAAGATGGATCTCATATCTTCATTGTACCTACTAGGCAATTTGACTGGCCAAAAGAAACCTCTAGACTGCTCCTTGGAGCCAGTGGAAGAGTGAAGAAAATGCTGTGTGCTTGGCTGTGGGTGCCTTAATAGGGAAATAGGACCACATTCACCAGCAGCTCTTTAGTGGTTGCGTTACATAAGTTGTTGTAAATACATATTCTGGAGGAATGAAGAGAAAGGGAGGACATGATCGAAACCTTTAACTAGCTGTTTAGAATTGTATGTAAATGTGTTCTGTGTAATCGGGGAAAAATAGAATGTTCTCAGGCTACATTCTCTGCAGATCGCATTTGTGAATGCTGAAAAGCCTGCATTATGGCCTCTAGATGGTGCTGAGTATCAAAGGAAATTAGTATGCACCATAGCTCCATCTAGTGGCCAGATTTTCAGCATACATACTTTCTTCATCTGCAGAGATCTATCAGCAGACCTGGCTGTAGGTGCAGTTTATTAGGCCCAGAGCGCAAAGGTGTAAACAGGTTCTTAGGCTGACTATAAATGATCAATTGACCAGGTCTGATGGGCAATGAGACATCTGCTAGACGGCACTCACATTGCTCTAAATGGACAGACAACTTGTCACATGCGAAAAAAAATGAATTTTAAAGGCTCAGTGTCATTCAGTGGTTTGGCGCAATACTAGATAACAGTCAAATATGTATATATGAATCCTGCTCCAAATAGTCCACTTTGAACAATAAGCAATAAGTACACAAATTAAAAAATCTTTACTGCCACCTGGTGGTCATTACAGGTGTTGCATGCCCATGCTTCTACCATTGAGCCACCATAAACTATAATAAATACTAGGGATGCACAGATGCCACTTTTTTAACACCGAGTACGAGTACCGATACTTTACCTCAGGTACTCGCCGATACCAATTACGATACCTATCGGAACTGCAGGCATGGTACAGAAGACCGTCAGGAGCTGCAGGCATGGTACAGGAGACAGTTAGGGACTGCAGGCATGGTACAGGAGACAGTTAGGAATTGCAGGCATGGTACAGGAGACCGTCAGGGGCTGCAGGTATGGTACAGGAGACCGTCAGAGGCTGCAGGCATGGTACAGGAGACCGTCAGGGGCTGCAGGCATGGTACAGGAGACCGTCAGGGGCTGCAGGCATGGTACAAGAGACCGTCAGGGGCTGCAGGCATGGTACAAGAGACCGTCAGGGGCTGCAGGCATGGTACAAGAGACCGTCAGGGGCTGCAGGCATGGTACAAGAGACCGTCAGGGGCTGCAGGCATGGTATAGGAGACCGTCAGGGGCTGCAGGCATGGTACAGGAGACAGTTAGGGACTGCAGGCATGGTACTGGAGACATTTAGGGACTGCAGGCAATGGCATGGTACAGGAGACAGTTAGGGACTGCAGGCATGGTACAAGAGACAGTTAGGGACTGCAAGGAGAAGGGAGAGAGCCCTGCTGCTCAGTACAACAGGATAGGATGTACAGTGTCTTCACATACCTGTTCTCTGCCTCAGCTTCAGGGAGAGCCTCAGCGTCAGGGAGTGCCCGGATCCAGTGCTCTGTGTGGCCGGGAGTCAGAGCTGGAGGAGGGAGGTGTGCAGTGTGGAGACAGGCTGGTGGGCTGTTAGGACAGGAAGCCCGGCGGGCCTGCATCACGCGATGACAGGAGGAAGCAGCGGGGATGGCGCTGTCCGGAGGGGAGGAGGAGGCGGTCCGCTCCCAAGCAACGTCACTTCCGGTATCGGCTTCCGGTATCGGAGCATTTTAGCGAGTACCGATACTCGCTAAAATGCCTAGTATTGGCAGCCCTAATAAATACACTTAAAGGATAATTCCACTTTCGTGGGGGGAAAAAAAGAGCAAATGAGCATTGCGCGAAAGAACTAGGTACAACATTATCTTATCAAAATAATATCCCCCCTCCCCCCCAGCAGAATTTTTTTTTTTTAAATAAAATAAATTATATATAATTCTCTCTCCCCCCCTCCCTCAATGCCATCCCAGGCTGCGGTGGAGTAAGTCTGCTCCGTCCCCACCCACTCCCTTCCTTCTACTTATGTCATGTGTTATCCTACTGTGTCCTTATTTGTCCCTTGAACAGTGCCCCCTCCTACTTCCAAAGAGGCCACTAATGGCCACGGTGACTGTATTTTTCTGAGAATGCATTGCAATATGGCTACCTGGAGTTGTTCTGTACACGGAGTATGTACTGACCACTCCCCAGAAACATCATTTCCTGCTTGTGTGATTGGCTCACCAATTTTCACAGAAGTCTGCCTAAGATACAAGTCAGATTTCAGGCATCCCCTGCAAAAAAAAGGCATTTTTGGAGAGATGCTTCCAATAGGAACACGTCTAAAGGGATGCAGGCCCAGCAGATTTCCTCATTAGTGCTCTGCAGCTGCACACCTGACAGTTAATTATGAAACCACTCCCATTAGACCCACTCAGAACAGAGGTACAGAGAAACACACAGGGCTTTCTTCAGAATAACAAAAGGTAGGAATCTGCAACAAAGGTTGTTATAATACTTGTAATGTACATAGATCACCCAGAGGGGAATGGCTTTTTCTCAACAAAAGTGGAGTTAGGCCCCTTCCGTCACTACGGAGTCCGCCAGCTCCCGCCAGCTCAGCAGGAGATATCTCAGATGAGCCGGCGGATGACAGGTCCCTCTCTGCTCACTGAGCGGGGAGGGGCTTGTCGAGCGCCGCTGTCTCCTATGGAGAGATCGGACGAAAACAGACAGCATGTCCGTTTTCATCAGATCTCACCCGATCCGATCCGCCATGGACGGATGGGAACGTATCGCCATACGTCTGATTTTAGCGGATTGGATCGCGTCGGATGTCAGCGGACATGGTCACCGCTGACATCCGACGCTCCATAGAGATGTATGGAGCGGCTGTTCAGGTCCGCCAAAAAAACTGACAGGCGGACCTGAACGGTCCGACCATGTGAAAGGGGCCTTACGCTTTAAAGCGGAGTTACACTCAAAAAGTGGAACTTCTGCTTATCCCCCCCCCTCCGATGCCACATTTGGCACCTTTCAGGGGGGAGGGGCGAATGGGTACCTGTTTTTGACAGGTACCGTTCCTCACTTCCAGGAGACTGGGCTGTGGCCCGGTCTCTTGGAAGTTCGGCCCCCTCCTCCTTCCAACACCGCCGGACCAATTAGAAAGAGCACGCATGCACAGTAGGGAACAGGCTGTGAAGCCGAAAGGCTTCACTCCCGGGTTCCCTTACCAGGAATGGTGGCGGCTGCATCCGACAGCCGATCCGAAGATCGGCTGGGGTGCCAAAATCACGGGCTCCCTGGACAGGTTAGTGTCCATATATTAAAAGTCAGCAGCTGCAGTATTTGTAGGTGCTGACTTAATTTTTAATTTAAGTGTCCTGCACAGAGCCCTGACCTCAAGCCTAACTGAACACCTTTGAATGAATTGGAATGCTGACTGTGAGCCAGGTCTTCTCATCCAATATCAGTATCTAACCTCAACCCTACTAAACACCTTTGGGATGAATTGGAATGCTGACTGGGAGCCAGGTTTTCTCATCCAACATCAGCACCTAACCTCAACCCTACTGAACACCTTTGGGATGAATTGTGTCGTGGAATTTTAGGCTGCTGTTTACAGAGCACACAGCCTATAATTCCTGTGCTATCTAAGCACACATCAGATTTCATCTTCTTGAAGTAATGCTATCGTTAAGTTAAGTTTGCTAAAGATCCACTCACCGTTCATTCGTCCCATCATTCATCCAAGAAAGGCAGCACCACACAGTTATGTTCTCATCTCAGCCTCCCAGCATAGTGTGTCTGGGAGCTGTGTGTCTCTCCTTTTATTGAAATCCCCACAGGATTAAAATCCCAACAGGAAGTGATGTCACAGCATGTGATCCTCACTAAAGAAGTTACCAACAGGAAGTGAGGTCACAGCATGTGACCTTCACACAGGGAAAATGACAAGGACATCCCTTCCAACAGGGAATGAAAGGATTCAATACAATAATACATACAGTGAATACAATAACGCATGATGGCTAACGTCTTATGGGTGTGTCCGGGCAGGGAAAGCGTATATGCTCCCATCAATCAAAGCCGTATTGATTTAAAACATGGACGCCTTCCCTGACTCTGAAACGATCATAAGCTCTCATATTACCGCTGATAAGAATCCTTATTCTGCGCTATTCCATAGAATAACGCATATTCAGATTATACTCTTATTGAATGGGGGAGGGAGGCTATCTGCAGACGCACGCTACGAATTCCAACCAATGTTGATCAGACATAGCAGAGACAAGAGCGCCCATCCGCCTATAACCAATGATGTCATTGCAGAGCGAGCATATCCCCTCCTTAACGATCGTCCATGCTAATGCACAGAGGGCCCCCGTTGGTGGACATATCGGCCCCCTGCAAACATCACACTCCAACCTCAAGACGTTTTCCCCTATCAGACGGGATTCAACCAGCCTCAGACTACCCCAATCAGCTCTTTTAGAGCGGGTTGCGGAAGTACTAACACTGGGTGACACTATGACAATACATATTAAATACATCTCCATAAAAATCTCCACAACAGTCCTCCCTTTTTTTGTCATATGCACCCCATGTCCATCAATGAAATTTGATATGCTTCTTATACCCGGAAATTAATCAGTTCTTAGTCCATAAAAAGGAAAACACGGCTTGACATGTAGACTCTGTTCTTCAGGGGCATGACTTATAAAGGAGGACACGACATGGTGAGCTGTAGTAATCGCTGATCCGTCTGTGATCCTCTGTGTCTTGTATGTGGGTCCAGCTTTGGGGCGTCTCATCAAGGAAACTCTGGTCACGCGTCAAATCAGGCAACAGGAGCACCTCGTCACGACATAGAAAGAATAGAAATAAAAACGACATGAGTATATATATTCCCACTTCCTTTAACCACGATCCGCTGTAAAATAAAAATTAGATCCCCAAAGACTCCCAGACCCTTAAAATAGACTCCCAACCTTCACTTAGCTACAGCTCTGGCTTCAACAATTACATGAAGAACCCTATCCTTAACGGATGAGAATTGTTCAATTGTATCCCAAGCCTGAGCCGCCCCCACCTTGTACTCCAGGACCCCATGCCCAGACCTGGTCGGGATTGGTGAACAAATCCCTTCTAGCTGTCCCTGCCATTCTTAATTTCCTGCGCCATCAGATCCTCGCGATCGGCCGTGACCTAAAATGTTGGGACAGCTTCACCATCGCGCATGAACCTCTTGCTTTGGGGGAATTACCTTTATAAGCTGCAGATCCGCATAAACACCAAACTAAAGTTCAAACACACTTGTGGGCTGCCTAGATACCCAAACCGACAAGAGGCAGAGCCATTAAAACTAAAACCAATTTTACCCTCTAAAAATACATCGTTAGATTCCATTGACGAGTGTCTGTCTGGAGTCTTCACTAGTTTGTCAAAAACTCCTCATACCCATAATAACATCATAAATGACATGTACCGCTGTCATCGCTGAGGACTAAAACTCCTCATACCCATAATAACATCATAAATGGCATGTACCGCTGTCATCGCTGGGGACTAAAACTCGGTGAAGACTCAGAACAGACCATCGGTCCTGTTTGCTTTCTGAGCTAGTCAGGACATACACTTTAAATAATAACTTGGGATGCTTTTCACCGTTACCCTCGCTAAAATTTACTAAACAACAAAAATATAAATAAACAAAGATACTCCTCATTCTTTGGTGTGGTTGAGCCGCTTCTTGCAGTGGCTGGCGTGGTCTCATCCCTCAAGCTTCTTTACAACGACCCAGTCACCTGGTTGGAAAGAATGTAAACTGATTATTGAGTCGGGTCCAGGAGGGACTCGTGAAAACCTTTTGGTGGACATTTTGAAGTTCATGTCACAACGATCGCACCCACCCCATCAGCCGAGAATATAAGTGACAGCTAATGAGGAGAGTACGACCCTGATTTTGATTGACCTCCAAACAACCCTCATATGACAATAACCCAGACATCGGGACTGTGGTCACTGCATAACCTGTGCGTGGCTTACAATACCTGGAGCCATTGACAAGGTTCTTAGCCTCTGGGATGGGAACCTACTTCACCAGACTGCTGCTTGCCGATTCAAATTCTATTAAAGAAAGTCTTGGCACAAACTTGGTTAGAATTACAGAGGTTATTATTAGTTTGACAAAAAAAAAAAAAACTGTCACTCTTACATTTATCACTTCTCCCCCCTTTTCTTCCTCATTACAGACTGAAGGAAGAAATGCGTGGTGCAGGAAAAAAAGAAACAATGAAATAGCCTGTGATACTTTTACCTCCCTTAGATTTATCCATATGTACAGCTGTCTACATACACCTGTTCTCTGTGTACAAACTCCTTGGACCTGAAAAATACTTATAAGCAAAATCATTACTCTATTCTTCATATTTAACCTGCAAAGAATGGTAAAATAATAATGACATTCCTGTACATTGGTAAATTGTCAATGACATTCTTTCAAAACCCTCTGTAACCCTTACTTTTCCCGTTCCTACAAAAATACAACAGCCGCGACGCATCGAAGGATCGCCGCGGTAAGTTCGAACATATTCACGTTACTACATACAAACACTCAGATACAAACGTGGGGGAGATACTTCATAGTTTCCAAAACCACAAATGAAAAAAAACAAAAACAGCCAGGATTCTACCTTCACTCTTTCAGCAATAGGAAAAAAATACAATGGGACAACCATGAGAGCAGCTCGAGAACCTTCCATGTACCAGCCATACAAGGTTCAAACAAACGGGCATGAGCCACCATTCCTCATCATTACAGATTTCTGAAGCCGCAGCTCAACTACATCCATTCCAGAGGGATACCCAAAATAGTATCCTTGGACCACCTATGTTAATCTTTTTGGGGTTCAAAGGCCTTTGCCCCAAAACTAGGCTTCGTGCACTGTGTGACCGTCTGACTATGGGAAGCCTCCATTCCTTCCCTTTGCACAGACCTCCTTGTGTCCATGGCGATTCGAATCGGCTTATCGTCTTAAACCTGCGTCCAGGTTAAACCGTTGCACCCATTTCGGAGATCACCGCCCGGTGTCTTCTTATACGGTGAATTGCAGAACTACAACCACTATATGGTCAAGTCCTCCAACTAGAAACCCTAACCGAGGCGTCAACTTTATGGCTTGTTGTCCCAACACTTTTGGAACTACAGAACAACCACAGATCAACCCCCGAATTAGGCCTCTACCCCTCACAGTGTATGCATACACAAGCGTTTTCCGCTATACACCCATACACTGCGTTGTCAGACTAAACCTCACAGAACAATTACGCCAGTTTACCACCTGCAGAACAATGTGGCTTCTCTCTGTATCTAGATGTTACAATAATGGTGATGCCGACTGTTTGCTCTCTACCCAAAACTGTATTACAGTACAAACTTCACAAAACTGGAACAAAATATAAAACACTTTTAAACGCCAAAATGCTTTCCATTTTCCTTCCAAACACAAATCTCATTTGCCAACCTTTCAGACAACCCCAAGCTCCTCCCACCAACTTTCTGCTGATATAAAAATGCTGAAAAGAAACTTCCGGTTACATGCTCAGCTACTTAAAAAAACCAAACTGGTTTATTTACATATCAATTGTTCAGGAAGAGGGAGGGGGAGGGGGGAGCCCAGCCACATTGCTGTGTCTATCAAGACTCCAAAAAAAAAAATCCATGGCTACACATTATATATATTTCAACAATTTAAAACCTTGTCAAGAAAATGGTGGAATAAAACCCCCCTTTGCAAATGGGAGGGTCCTGACCCAAACATCCCCTGCAAGCAAAACCACAAGTTGACTCAAATACAAAACTCCTGCAAAAAGATGGCTCTAGGGGTTTCAACCAAAACCCCCACTCCTCCTCTACAGGCTATACAATACAAGCTTCAAAACATATGAATTGCCTTCTGGGAAGGAAATATTTAAACATAAAAACACATCATTGTACAAAAACTCTGTTAGTCTCACAATCCATCAAAATTCAGTGTAAAGTGAAGTTTTTCATATACTGCAAAGCCAGCCGACCCTGCAATAGCTTACATCTACTTAAATGAAAACAGAGAAATCCCCCCTCCTAACACCATCTGCATGGAGTTTGCATGTCCTCCCTGTGTCTGCGTTGGCCTCCTCCCACACTCCAACTGCTGGTAGGTCAGCCAGATCCTATCCATAAATAGGCCCCAGCATGTGCGTGTGTCCGCAAGCGCGTCGTGGCCCCTCAGGGTAAGACCGCGCTATTTTAAGATACCACTCAACTCAAAAGGCGATGCTTAGAAAAACAATTTAAACCAGAGACAAAACCATCCTCAGTATGTCACTCTGGCGTCCCAGCACTCTCCCCAGCAGTGCACAGGTCAAACTGCAAGCGCACAAAACTGAGCCAATCAACAAATGCCAATACAGCATATTCAGGGGCCGTGTTTGCTAAACTGGAACTTCCTATCTCAAACTGTAAACGTCTCTCAAAATGGCCGACAAGCCAGGACTACAAAATGGTGGATGACCCACCACAGCACCTCATGGACAACAAAAATTGCGCCATTGACGCATGCAATTTTTTCCCGCCAATAACCCGCATGGGACGTCACAATGAACACCACATGGGTTCCCCCACACAAAGACAAACACAAATGGCCTCCAGCAGGTTAAAAAGGCCACACTACCCAATTCGCACTAAACATCAAAAACTGAGAAATTCTATCAGCAACATAGCTGACGAATGCCACATGGTATAGTGCCCAAAAGAAAGGTGTCTGCACCTATACGATACTCACAGGCTAAAGAAAAACTGTGCCTCAAAATGGCAGACAAACCTGCAAGGCTAACAAAAACCAAGAATGGCGCCATTGCTTTTTCCCGCCAAAACCAGCATCTCTTTAAAAGAAAATCAAAAATGTTTTTCTCCACAAAGACAGACTACACCATTGAAACTTTTCTAAATTATCATCAAAATCCACTGAAAAAGGTGTTAGCTACACTCTACAAGGACCACATGTACACTTACAAACTTAGCCTCCCTTTGGCCAACTAAACAGCACATTCAATAAATGTGAGTTACATGACAATATTAAAAACATGTTAATTTCTCTAAGTTCATATACTCAGATATTCACCACTTTTCTCTACCTAAAGTTCACACACAGTTGCCTCGGCTTCCATAACAAGCCATTGCAGAGACATACTATGTCTGCCTTCTAGCAATGCCTGGCCACTTGGATATGCGGCGGGAACTTTCAACTCAAAAACCAAACACTTAATATTTTTACACTTATGGGGACATGTGTCTTTGTCCCCTATAAAGGCAAAAATCACATGACATGTTAAAGACCGATCCTTCACTTTGACTTAAACTCTACCACCTTACCCACCCCCTTGTACCATTCTAATAAATAACGACTGACAAGGTTGTGGAGTAAAATTGGCCTTCCGGCCTATTTATTTTAACAACTTTTATATGAAATAAATAACCACTTAAATAACCGTTTAAATAACATTTATAACACTTCCAATACCACTGGTGGGCTTATAGACCACCAACTCCCAACTTGGGCACTGGGACTAACATATCCCTTAGGCCTCCAGTCGCAAGACACCGACTCGGAGACGGTACACCTGTCCACAGTGCCCTACCATTTACCCCCCTTCCTGGTTAACCCTTGTTGACCAGAAGGTACTCAAAAAACCCCATACCACGTATGGGTACCACCTTTTTCTCCAGACCTTCCCCTTTTACCTCCTTTTCCAGGAACCAAACTCCGCCACATCCAAATAAACACCGCCCATGACCCTCACCCTTGTCTTACCCCTCACACAGGGAGGGTGGGTGGGAAGCTTTCTACCTCGTGAGTGAAAAGGAGGAAGTGAGAAAACGTCACTTCCTCCCTGACTAACTGCACTCCCCCTCCCCTTCTTCCCCACAGCCACCCCCCTTTTCTTAAAGGAACCACAACCTCTACTGGCTACAGCCTGTCTCACCTGTCATGCCGTCCCTCCGCTTATTTCCCCTTTTGTCATTGCTCCAGGACTCTCTTGACATGTTAAAGACCGATCCTTCACTTTGACTTAAACTCTACCACCTTACCCACCCCCTTGTACCATTCTAATAAATAACGACTGACAAGGTTGTGGAGTAAAATTGGCCTTCCGGCCTATTTATTTTAACAACTTTTATATGAAATAAATAACCACTTAAATAACCGTTTAAATAACATTTATAACACTTCCAATACCACTGGTGGGCTTATAGACCACCAACTCCCAACTTGGGCACTGGGACTAACATATCCCTTAGGCCTCCAGTCGCAAGACACCGACTCGGAGACGGTACACCTGTCCACAGTGCCCTACCATTTACCCCCCTTCCTGGTTAACCCTTGTTGACCAGAAGGTACTCAAAAAACCCCATACCACGTATGGGTACCACCTTTTTCTCCAGACCTTCCCCTTTTACCTCCTTTTCCAGGAACCAAACTCCGCCACAGCTCGCAAGGGGTAAAACCTTACCCTTGCGAGCAACCCCACACCCTAAGGGCCTGCTGAATTCCTTCCTGCAAACCCATGTTCCACAGGTCGATGCCCACTGCATTCAGGTGGACCCCATCTCCCCTTAGGTACCTCCACGTATCCACCTCCAATTCGCGGTGGCGCACCACCAGGCCCCCATTCCTCACAAAAAATCTCCCCACTTCCTTATTGACTTTTATCCGGGCCTTATTGACTTTGTCCACCGACCATGCCCACCGCCAGGATGTCCTGCCTACCATGTCCGACCAAATAACCACCATACCCGGGAATGTAGTGCGCAACCTTAAAAATCAGACTTAACGTCCCGTATCAGTTGGTGCATTGATCTGGCCCCCATGTCGTTACCTCCCGCATGTAGCACCAATACATCCGGTGCCCTCTCCCAACCAGCGAACCTCTGTATTTCCGGCATAACCCCACTCCACGCCATCCCCGGCACCCCGATCCAACGGACCCGAGCTTCTCGTAAGGGAATTCCCAACTGCCGTCCATTGGGCCGAACATCGGCCCGTTTTGCCCCCCAGAACACGTAAGAGTGACCCAAAATCCAAACTAGTCTGGGTTCACCACCTGAAAAACATGAAAATAACATTAGGACAACGAATTATTGGCACATTCTAACCTGCCATCACACAGACCCCATACAACACCAACCCAAATGCCCTCTACTCCTGTAACAGCTGAGGGCGAACATAAAGGCGAAACCTATCAGACTCCCACCTCCCAATCTTCCTCACCGCGTCCGCCTGCAGTCCTGCCCTAGCCGCCTCTGTAGCTGCCCCAATGCGGAAGGAGTGAGAGGCATAACCCTTCGGGTCATACCCCGCTGCCACCAAACATTTTTTGAACACCGCTATGAATTGAAACCTTGACAACGCTGCCCCATCCCGATGCATAAGAAAAGAACCCTCTAGTCCCGGACGCATGGAACAAAAGGATTCCACCGCCCGTACAGGACAGATCGACGCCTCTGGGATGCGAAACAACTGGAGCCGCATACCTTTTCCTACTTGGTCCGTTTTGGACCTGCTTACCCATATGCCCACCGAATCACCCGAACATTGCACATCCTGCGCCAACAACCCCCCCGGAGCCATTTTGGAAGAACTGACCAGCTCTCCTACCCTCAGGGCCCCAAAAAAGGCAAGCGCGAATGCTGCCCGGAACAACTGACACTCATATTCCGAACTGCACACGGAGCGTAGCTGCAGAAACAATTTTTCCAACATTCTGAACGAGACCGGCCTGCAGCTATCAGCCGCCTTCCGACCTTTTCTGTACCCCTTCACTGCCTGCTTCACCCAAAATTCTTTAGTATGGTCCTTGCAGCCCTGCCATTTGAACAGAAACGCCAAACCCGCTAGTGTACGGTCCACCGCGGACACAGAAACGCCTTGCTCCATTTTCAATGTGAGAAAATAAATCAGAGCCGCTCCCTCTTCTCTACCCCCTGGGGAAACTCCCAGCCCCCGAACAAATGACCCCCACTCCTGCCACACCTTAGCATAGGCATTCCACGTGGCCCCACTCACCGACCGTTTAATCCACTATGCTGCGCTGTCAAGGCAATGTCCCACATCCAGTCGGGACAGGTAACCCCTCGTTGCTCCGCTGCTGGTGCCAACTCCCGGAACCTGTCCCACTGAAAACGAGACAAAGCGTCAGCCAGGGTGTTATCCACCCCAGGAAGATGTACCGCGTACACAAACACATTGAACTGCAAGCAGCGCAAAACCAGATGCCTCAGCAAACGCACCACTGGCTGTGATGTGGCTGACACTTTATTCACTACCTGAACCACTCCCATGTTATCACAGTTCAGGCGCACCTTGCTATTCCGGAATGAATCCCCCCATAACTCAAACGCCACCACAATTGGGAAAAGTTCCAATAGTACCAGGTTCTTCAAGAACCCCGCTTCTTCCCACTCCTTTGGCCATGGAGCCGCACTCCATTTTCCCTGACAGAACGCCCCATACCCCGTGGAGCCAGCCGCATCTGTAAACAAGTCCAGATCGAAATTGCTAACGGGCCCCTTCATCCACAACGCCCGCCCGTTGAAGGATTCAAGGAATCCATGCCACACTTCCAAATCCTCACGAAGCTCTCTTGTTAGGCTCACAAAATGAGTAGGAACCCGCACCCCGGCTGTCGCAGCCGACAACCTGCGGCTAAATACCCTGCCCATGGGCATGATCCTGCAAGCGAAACACAACTTACCCAATAGTGACTGCATCTGTCGCAACTGGATCTTACGACGGCCGATAACACCTCGCACCTCCCCCTTCAATGCTTCCAGCTTATCCTCCGGCAGTCGGCATTCCATCTTCTCAGAATCTAGCTCTATGCCCAGAAAAACTAAGGACGACGTAGGGCCCTCTGTCTTCTCCGGGGCCAAAGGGACCCCAAAACGGTCGGCCACGTATTGCAGCGTACCCAGCAGGACCCTGCAAACGGTAGACCCCGGCGGGCCCACACACAGAAAATCATCCAGATAGTGGATGATCGAACTGATCCCCGACACGTCCCGGACCACCCATTCTAGGAACGAACTAAAAGTCTCAAAGAGCGCGCAAGAGATGGAGCAACCCATGGGCAAACAGCGGTCCACGTAGTAAGCCCCGTCCCACATGCAGCCCAAGAAACGAAAGCTGTCCGGGTGTACTGGTAGCAACCGAAAAGCAGATTGAACATCGGCTTTTGCCAACAGCGCTCCCCGTCCACACCTACGCACCCATGTCACAGCCGCATCGAAAGAGGTGTATGATACCGTGCAGTCCTCCGGCGCAAGAGCATCATTCACCGACCCACCCCTGGGAAAGGACAGGTGATGAATCAAGCGAAATTTTTGAGGTTCCCTCTTGGGGACAACCCCCAAGGGAGACACCACTAAATCAGGTATGGGCGCATCGGTGAACGGTCCGGCCATACGCCCTAACTGCACCTCCTTCTCCAGCTTCTCCGAAACCACCAAAGGATGTAGCAACGCAGACCGGAGGTTCTTGGCTGCCGGGGGGACTGCAAACGGCGCGCACGGAATTCTGAAACCACCGGCGAAACCCTCCTCCAACAACTTAGCTGCACACCTGTCGGGATACCTATTGAGAAAGGGAAGCATCCTTTCCACCCGGATTGGCGTCGTTCCCTTTTTACCCCAGAATCCCCGGGGCGACCCCTGCCTCGCTTAAAGCATTTGGACAAGGCATGACTGCCCCCACATCCTGAACACACATGCTTGAAGCGACAGCTTGCTCCGTACTTGCAGGTGCCCTCGTTGAACTGCCAGCAGTAGCCCCACCTTTTCTCGGTCGGTTGTCCTGAGGCCGCAGCACCTCCGACCCCCCCCTGAAAAAACTGATTGGATGCCCGCGACGCTGTCATCAGTCGCATCCACAAGTTGATGTCCTTGTGATCCCATCGCAGTCCCGGTCTCATGGCCATCCTCTGCCGGAACTGTTCGTCATACCTCAACCAGGCTATGCCACCATACGTCCTGTACGCTTCGCTAACCGCCTCCAAATAAATGAACAGCCCAGAACCATGTTCTGGGGCCTTCTGCCCTATCACACAAGCCATGATCGCAAACGCTTGCAACCAATTGGTGAAAGTACGGGGTATAAGACGATAACGCCTCTTTTCTTCGTCCTCCTTCCTGCTCTCTTCCGGCTTCACCCTATCCAGGTTGAATTTGTCCAAGGGGAGCAACGTGAAGATCTCCACATACTCACCTTTCCACAGCTTTTCTCTAACCTCCGGCTTGAGGTGAGTTCCTAACGGTGCCTCAAAACAAATGTACATCTCATTTCTAGCGGCGTCCGCCAGCCTGACCACCTCCTTGTTTTTCTCACCGGTAGCCACTTGCCCCCCTGCTGTGGCTGCCCCCCCTTCCAATGGGGCCTGCACCTCCTCTGACACCTCTACCGTTTGCACGCCTAGGGCCCCGGCTGTGTCCGAAAGCCCCGCCCCCTGCGATGAACCCCCAGTTGTCCCCCAAGCCGCCGCGGGCGACCCCATGTCGCCCCCGCCCGGCTTAAAACGCCTGACCAAATCCTCCAACCCCGACCACAAGTCCTGCGTCTCCCCTGCCGATTTTTTCCCCAGTGGGGAAGAACGCGACCCAGGTGTTGCACCTAAGCCCCCCCCAACACCCCCTTGACCCAATAAATCTTGTAATAAGGAACAAATAACCACCGAAGAGTGGGACTCACCGGGCTGCCTGAGACTGGGTCCACCAGCCGCCGAACTGTTCTCCCTCGAAGCCAGTTGTCCCGAGTCCTCGCCACCGTCTGACCCGGACAGCTCCCCTTCAGACCTGTTGTCATCCGATCCCGCCGACACAAGCGCTGGCTGCACACCCTGCGGACGCGACCCACGTGGCAAGGGTTTTTGCGGCTGGGCCTCACATCCTCTCGATCCCGGCACACCGACCCACTCGCAACCTCCACCGACGAACTGCGGGTCCGCCCCCTGGCCCGGGTGCCATCCGCTCGACTCCCATCCGTCCCTCCAGGCGCCAAACCCCACACCGCTCGTCCTGCTGGCACCGCCGGACCCCTGACCGCCACCGCCTCCCGGCCACTGGCCCGCGAAATAGATCCTCCACGCTGGGCCGCACGGCTGTTCTGGGCAACCCCCGCAGCCTCGACCGCGATGTCCCCGCATCTCCGACGCGCGGGAGGGGGAGGGGCAAGAGGGCCACTCGTCTCCCCCACCGCAAAACTCCGTCCACGGCGCGGATTCCTCCCGGCCCCCCCGCCGACACAGGCTGCGTGCGGCCAGGGGATGCGGCCGGAGGGCCCCCAACGGGTCTCCGGACGGAAGTTAAACCACTCGGGGATGCCTCCGGACTGTACCGCTCAGGCGGCCTGGACCGCCTAGCGCGCCCTGGAGCGACCCCCCCACCGGCGGGCGCCGCCGCCTGCTCGTCCACCACTGCAGCAACCTGTTCCTGCAGCCAATCTGCCCCCTGCGCGGCCACCGCGGCCCGCAATTGCGCTAATAGTCCAGCCACATCAGCCATGGCACCGGCTGTGAAGCTTTCTACCTCGTGAGTGAAAAGGAGGAAGTGAGAAAACGTCACTTCCTCCCTGACTAACTGCACTCCCCCTCCCCTTCTTCCCCACAGCCACCCCCCTTTTCTTAAAGGAACCACAACCTCTACTGGCTACAGCCTGTCTCACCTGTCATGCCGTCCCTCCACTTATTTCCCCTTTTGTCATTGCTCCAGGACTCTCTATCTATTCATTTCTATTTTTCATAGAAATCACAAACACCACACACATACAGTATATTGTTGCTTGTAACATTTGCTTAGAGTGTCTTTCCCTCAGGGCACAGCCATTGCAACACAAAACAGTGGGCAAGCCCTTCCCCCATTCAAGCACATGGCAGCCAAACAAACAATCTACTTACAAACTTCTCAGTGCACTAAATACCACATCTATACCTTCATTTCATACACAATATACAGTCTATATTTCTCGCTTAGTTACACTCTTACAGCCCACAGTTTCCATCAGATCATCTCTCATGGCTCTCCCACTACAAAACATGCTATTTACAGAAAGTCACCAACTTTCACCCTTGTACCTGAGATGCTGGCAGCCCCTCCCCCGCTAAACCTCATGGCTCACAAAGACCAGGACAATGCAGCAGCCATGGCTGGCATCAGACTTCTCAATACATCGCACAAACAATCACACACAGGCATACACAAACAAATTCACAGGCATCCGATCGGATTCACAGACATACACACACGCTGCAAACTTGAAACATTATTTCAAAAAGACAAATTTTTTTTTTTTTTTTTTTGTTCGTTTCAAAGTACAGCCTCTTTACACATCACATCGCAGGTCCACTCTCCCCCCTCTGCTGATCTGATGCTCAAAGAGGCCGCAATTGGTCCCAACCGTGAGTCGCCATTAACTGTCGTGGAATTTTAGGCTGCTGTTTACAGAGCACACAGCCTATAATTCCTGTGCTATCTAAGCACTAGGGATGAGCTTCGTGTTCGAGTCGAACATACGTTCGACTCGAACATTGGCTGTTCGATCGTTCGACGAAGATCGAACGATTTGGGCCGTTCGCGCCAAATTCGAGTGACGCGAACGGCCCACAATGCACTACGCCATCGCAGTGTCATCCAGGCGCTGTGATTGGCCAAGCATGCACTGTGACCCCGCATGCTTGGCCAATCACAGCGCCGGCAGCGAGGAGAGCAATGATTGGCCACAGGCAGGATGCCTGTGGCCAATTATTGCTGAGGGTGTTTAGTACACGCCCCACACTATAAAAGGCCGCCAGCACGGCGGCCTAGTGTAGTGTGTTCCGGAGCAGGGATAGAGTAGCATAGGCAGGGACAGTGACTGTTATTTCTTTCTTGCTTAACCTGGATTCCTTTAGTTTAGGGAAAGAGAAGGATAGGTAGGGAGAGTGTCAGTGTGTTTTGTGCTTCTGCTATAGTGTGCTTAAAAAAAACATTTATTCTAGGGACAGAAAACTCTAGGTAGGGACAGTGTCAGTTTCTTTCACTCTGCAAGTCCTTGTTTCCAGGGACCTGTAAGGACAGTGAGTTAATTGTCCTTGTGCTATATTGTGCTTAAAAAAAACATTTATTCTAGGGACAGAAAACTCTAGGTAGGGACAGTGTCAGTTTCTTTCACTCTGCAAGTCCTTGTTTCCAGGGACCTGTAAGGACAGTGAGTTAATTGTCCTTGTGCAATATTGTGATTAAAAAAAACATTTATTCTAGGGACAGAAAACTCTAGGTAGGGACAGTGTCAGTTTCTTTCACTCTGCAAGTCCTTGTTTCCAGGGACCTGTAAGGACAGTGAGTTAATTTTCCTTGTGCTATATTGTGATTAAAAAAAACATTTATTCTAGGGACAGAAAACTCTAGGTAGGGACAGTGTCAGTTTCTTTCACTCTGCAAGTCCTTGTTTCCAGGGACCTGTAAGGACAGTGAGTTAATTGTCCTTGTGCTATATTGTGCTTAAAAAAAACATTTATTCTAGGGACAGAAAACTCTAGGTAGGGACAGTGTCAGTTTCTTTCACTCTGCAAGTCCTTGTTTCCAGGGACCTGTAAGGACAGTGAGTTAATTGTCCTTGTGCTATATTGTGATTAAAAAAAACATTTATTCTAGGGACAGAAAACTCTAGGTAGGGACAGTGTCAGTTTCTTTCACTCTGCAAGTCCTTGTTTCCAGGGACCTGTAAGGACAGTGAGTTAATTTTCCTTGTGCTATATTGTGATTAAAAAAACATTTATTCTAGGGACAGAAAACTCTAGGTAGGGACAGTGTCAGTTTCTTTCACTCTGCAAGGCCTTGTTTCCAGGGACCTGTAAGGACAGTGAGTTAATTGTCCTTGTGCTATATTGTGCTTAAAAAAAACATTTATTCTAGGGACAGAAAACTCTAGGTAGGGACAGTGTCAGTTTCTTTCACTCTGCAAGTCCTTGTTTCCAGGGACCTGTAAGGACAGTGAGTTAATTTTCCTTGTGCTATATTGTGATTAAAAAAAACATTTATTCTAGGGACAGAAAACTCTAGGTAGGGACAGTGTCAGTTTCTTTCACTCTGCAAGTCCTTGTTTCCAGGGACCTGTAAGGACAG
Source organism: Rana muscosa (assembly GCA_029206835.1). Classification (NCBI taxonomy): domain Eukaryota; kingdom Metazoa; phylum Chordata; class Amphibia; order Anura; family Ranidae; genus Rana; species Rana muscosa. Next base: position 51,694,708 of record JARGYO010000094.1, on the reverse strand, counting down.
TGAGTTAATTTTCCTTGTGCTATATTGTGATTAAAAAAAACATTTTTTCTAGGGACAGAAAACTGTAGGTAGGGAGAGTGTTTTTTTTCTTTCACTCTGCAAGTCCTTGTTTCCAGGGACCTGTAAGGACAGTGAGTTAATTGTCCTTGTGCTATATTGTGCTTAAAAAAAACATTTATTCTAGGGACAGAAAACTCTAGGTAGGGACAGTGTCAGTTTCTTTCACTCTGCAAGTCCTTGTTTCCAGGGACCTGTAAGGACAGTGAGTTAATTTTCCTTGTGCTATATTGTGATTAAAAAAAACATTTATTCTAGGGACAGAAAACTCTAGGTAGGGACAGTGTCAGTTTCTTTCACTCTGCAAGTCCTTGTTTCCAGGGACCTGTAAGGACAGTGAGTTAATTTTCCTTGTGCTATATTATGATTAAAAAAAACATTTTTTCTAGGGACAGAAAACTGTAGGTAGGGAGAGTGTTTTTTTTCTTTCACTCTGCAAGTCCTTGTTTCCAGGGACCTGTAAGGACAGTGAGTTAATTTTCCTTGTGCTATATTGTGATTAAAAAAAACATTTTTTCTAGGGACAGAAAACTGTAGGTAGGGAGAGTGTTTTTTTTCTTTCACTCTGCAAGTCCTTGTTTCCAGGGACCTGTAAGGACAGTGAGTTAATTGTCCTTGTGCTATATTGTGCTTAAAAAAAACATTTATTCTAGGGACAGAAAACTCTAGGTAGGGACAGTGTCAGTTTCTTTCACTCTGCAAGTCCTTGTTTCCAGGGACCTGTAAGGACAGTGAGTTAATTTTCCTTGTGCTATATTGTGATTAAAAAAACATTTATTCTAGGGACAGAAAACTCTAGGTAGGGACAGTGTCAGTTTCTTTCACTCTGCAAGGCCTTGTTTCCAGGGACCTGTAAGGACAGTGAGTTAATTGTCCTTGTGCTATATTGTGCTTAAAAAAAACATTTATTCTAGGGACAGAAAACTCTAGGTAGGGACAGTGTCAGTTTCTTTCACTCTGCAAGTCCTTGTTTCCAGGGACCTGTAAGGACAGTGAGTTAATTTTCCTTGTGCTATATTGTGATTAAAAAAAACATTTATTCTAGGGACAGAAAACTCTAGGTAGGGACAGTGTCAGTTTCTTTCACTCTGCAAGTCCTTGTTTCCAGGGACCTGTAAGGACAGTGAGTTAATTTTCCTTGTGCTATATTGTGATTAAAAAAAACATTTTTTCTAGGGACAGAAAACTGTAGGTAGGGAGAGTGTTTTTTTTCTTTCACTCTGCAAGTCCTTGTTTCCAGGGACCTGTAAGGACAGTGAGTTAATTGTCCTTGTGCTATATTGTGCTTAAAAAAAACATTTATTCTAGGGACAGAAAACTCTAGGTAGGGACAGTGTCAGTTTCTTTCACTCTGCAAGTCCTTGTTTCCAGGGACCTGTAAGGACAGTGAGTTAATTTTCCTTGTGCTATATTGTGATTAAAAAAAACATTTATTCTAGGGACAGAAAACTCTAGGTAGGGACAGTGTCAGTTTCTTTCACTCTGCAAGTCCTTGTTTCCAGGGACCTGTAAGGACAGTGAGTTAATTTTCCTTGTGCTATATTGTGATTAAAAAAAACATTTTTTCTAGGGACAGAAAACTGTAGGTAGGGAGAGTGTTTTTTTTCTTTCACTCTGCAAGTCCTTGTTTCCAGGGACCTGGAGAGACATTGAGTGAATTGTCCTTGTGCTATATTGTGATTAAAAAAAACATTTATTCTAGGGACAGAAAACTCTAGGTAGGGACAGTGTCAGTTTCTTTCACTGTGAAAGTCCTTGTTTCAAGGGACAGAGAAGGACACCTGAAGGTAGCCCTTATTGCTTTTTTCCCATCTCCCTGCAGGCCATCTATTAGAATGTCTGGAAGGCAAACAAGGAGAGGCAGACAGTCAGGAGGCAATAAAAGAGGGCAAGCAGGCTCTGTGTCTGGGGGCAACAGTGCTGGTCGTGGACGCGGTGCATTGTCATCAGCACATGGCCATGGGACACGCTTGTCCTTCTTTTCGGCAGCTGGACATGTTGAGCCACATCATGCCGAAGACTTGGTAGAGTGGATGACCAAGCCCTCCTCCTCCTCCTCATCCTCTCTCACCCAGGCTCAGGGTACTGGAAAAGCAGCTGCCAAAGCGTCGTCTTCCCTGGTATCAATGTCAGACAAATCATCAGTCACTCCTTCCCTAGACCCACCATGTCCTCCTCCTGAGGAGTCCCCCGAACTGTTTCAGCACAGTGTTGGGTACATGCTCCAGGAGGATGCCCAGCGTTTCGAAGGGTCTGATGATGAAACCCAGCTAGAGGAAGGCAGTAGCGTGAGAGCAGACAGAGGGGATGCTCAAGAAGGACACCAATCTGGCAGTCATGTTCCAGCAGCTGCAGCATACTGCCAGATTGGCTCCAGTGATGAGGAGGGAGGGGATGATGAGGTCAATGACTCCACGTGGGTGCCTAATAGGAGAGAGGAGGAGGAGGAGGATGAGGAGGAGGCACATCTCCAACGAGGCAGGATGCCCTTTGGTGGCCAGCGTAAGGGCAGTACACCGACGGAATCACACCGCAGAGCTCCGCCTGTGCAGGGCGCTGCCTCTGCCCGTCATTCAAAAAGTTCTTTGGTGTGGGCCTTTTTTGAGGCTAGTGCATCAGATCGCACAGCTGCTGTTTGCAACATATGTCTCAAGCGTATATCGCGTGGCCAAAACATCAGCCGCTTGGGTACCACATGCCTGACCAGACATATGTTGACCTGCCATGCAGCTCGTTGGCAAGCCTACCTCAAAGACCCACACCAAAGAACAAAGCGGACCTCTCCTTGCACCGCATCAGCTGGGATCTCCAACCCCACTATAACTTCAGTCCTCTCTGAAACATGCACTGAGAGGAATGAAGGTGTAGAATTAGGTGTGTCACAGCCAAGTACTTGCGCCCACTCTGCTAGCAGTACACCGACGTCCGATTCTAGCAGGCAAATTTCCCTGCCCCAGCTGCTGGACCGTCGAAAGAAGTTCACTCCCAGCCATCCACATGCCCAGCGGTTGAATGCTAGCTTGGCTAAATTGCTAGCGCTTCAACTGCTGCCTTTTCAGTTGGTAGACTCGGCCCCCTTCCGTGAGTTTGTGCAATGTGCGGTTCCTCAGTGGCAGGTTCCCAAACGCCACTTTTTCTCACGGAAGGCTATTCCGGCTCTCTACCGGCATGTGGAAGGCAATGTCTTGGCCTCGCTGGACAGGGCGGTCAGCGGTAAGGTGCATATTACCGCTGACTCATGGTCCAGCAGGCATGGACAGGGACGTTACCTTTCTTTCACGGCCCATTGGGTCACTCTTTTGGCAGCTGGGAAGGATTCAGGACAAGGTGCAGTAGTGTTGGAGGTTGTCCCACCGCCACGCCTCCAAAATGCTACTACTGGTTGTGACACACCTCTCTCCTCCACCCCCTCCTCTTCTTCTTCCTCCATGGCCTCTTCCTGTGGTTTGTCCTATGAACCAGCGGTGCTCCGTAGCCGTTCACGGGGCTACGCAAGTACGCAGGCAAAAAGATGCCATGCCGTGCTTGCGCTGGTGTGTTTGGGGGACAGAAGCCACACTGGGGCAGAGGTCCTGTCTGCTCTGCAGGGCCAGGCCGAGAGGTGGTTGACGCCACGCCAGCTTAAGCCAGGAATGGTGGTTTGCGACAATGGCACCAACCTCCTCTCCGCCCTCCGACAGGGACAACTGACCCATGTGCCCTGTGTGGCTCACGTCCTTAACCTGGTGGTGCAGCGGTTCTTGGGCAGGTACCCGGGCTTACAGGATGTCCTGAGGCAGGCCAGGAAAGTCTGTGTGCATTTCCGCAGATCTTATAATGCCAGTGCTCGCCTGGCTGAGCTGCAAAAGGAGTTGAACCTGCCCAAGAACCGCCTTATATGTGACATGCCCACCAGGTGGAACTCAACGTTGGCCATGCTGCAGCGGCTGCACACGCAGCAGAGGGCCATCAATGAGTACCTGTGCGACTACGGCACCAGGACAGGGTCAGGGGAGCTTGGTTTTTTTTCTCCACGCCAGTGGGGCATGATCAGGGATGCATGCACTGTCCTGGCACCATTTGAGGAGGCCACGAGGATGGTGAGCAGTGACAGTGCATGCATCAGTGACACTGTACCTCTTGTCCACCTGTTGGAGCACACGCTGCGTGGAATAATGGACAGGGCACTTGAGGCAGAACAGAGGCAGGAAGAGGAGGACTTCCTTGCCTCTCAAGGCCCCCTTTACCCAGACAGTGTTCCTTCTGTCCCACCCATCGCACAGGAAGAGGAGGAGGAGGAGGAGGAGGAGGAGGAGGAGGAGGATTGTGTCAGCATGGAGGTGGAGGCTGGCACTCAGCATCATCAGCAGCAGTCTTTTAGGGATGATTTACAGTCCCAAGAAACCAGTGGACTTGTACGTGGCTGGGAGGAGGTGGCTGCGGATCATGTCGTCCTTAGTGACCCAGAGGACTCCGGAGCGAATGCCTCAGCAAACCTACGCTGCATGGCCTCCCTGATCCTGCAAAGTCTGCGGAAGGATCCTCGTATTCTTCGGATCAAGGAGAGGGACCATTACTGGCTGGCCACTCTCCTTGATCCACGGTACAAGGGTAAGGTTGCGGACCTTATGTTACCGTCGCAGAGGGAGCAGAGGATGAGACAACTCCGGGAGGCCTTGCAGAAAGGTCTGTGCAACGCGTTCCCAGAGACTGGGAGGTTGCAAACTCCTGGTCCTGGACAACGAGTTGCTGAGGCTTCGGCCAGTCAAAGAAGGAGCGGTGGGGAAGGTGGCCGTCTGACCGATGCGTTCAGACAATTCTTTAGTCCGCAGCCCCAAAGTATGATCGGTTCCAGCAACCATCGCCAGCGTCTGATAAACATGGTGCAGGAATATCTAGGGGCAAGGTCAGACTTGGACACCTTCCCCACCGAAAATCCTCTGGCTTACTGGGTCTTGAGGATGGATCACTGGCCAGAGCTTGCACAGTATGCAATTGAGCTACTGGCCTGTCCTGCATCCAGCGTTCTTTCGGAACGCACATTCAGTGCTGCTGGAGGATTTGTCACGGATCACAGGGTGCGCCTGTCCACCGACTCGGTTGATCGACTGACTTTCATCAAGATGAACCAGTCTTGGATCACCACCAGCTACCACACACCTGATGCTGATATAACAGACTAATTGATTTTAAAATGTCACATCCCTTCAAGACTGATGCTGATGCTGAGTGCCTGTGCTGTTATGTTGACTGGCTATCCTCCTCCTCCGAGTCCTCAATGATACGATTGATGATGATAGCTTGGAAGATCATTTTTGTTTATGGGTGCCGCCACCAGTGCCTAACGCCCAATTTTTCAGCCCCTGTTTAACAGTGGCGTGTAATTACAATTTTTGAAGCAATACTTTGCAACAGGGCTCATTGCTGTGCTCCAAGTACAGTATCTGTGAGGAGTTGCAGTGTTGTGCCACCAGTGCCTAAGGCCCAATTTTTCAGCCCCTGTTTAACAGGGGCGTGTCATTACAATTTTTGAAGCAATACTTTGCAACAGGGCTCATTGCTGTGCTCCAAGTACAGTATCTGTGAAGGGTTGCAGTGTTGTGCCACCAGTGCCTAAGGCCCAATTTTTCAGCCCCTGTTCAACAGGGGCATGTAATTACAATTCTTGATCTAATAATTCACAGCAGGGCCCATTGCTGCACCCACCAAGAGTAACTGTCAGGGCTTACAGTGTTGTGGCACCAGCACCACCATCAAAGGCCCAATTTTTACTACCACTGTTCAACAATTATATGTAATTAAAATTCCTGATATAATAGTTGACAGCAGGGCGTTCCAGCACCAACCAAGAGTAACTGTGAGTGCTTACAGTGTTGTGCCAACACCAACAACTAAGGGGCCTATTTCTGCAGAGTATATACGGCAGGTCCCTACTTTCAAACATCCAACTTACAAACGACTCCTACTTGCAAACGCAAGAAGACAACAGGAAGTGAGAGGAAATCTACCACTAGGAAGGAAAATTCTCTCCTGTAAGAATAAATATGGGAGAAAGGTGTCTCCTCTGTACTGATGCTTTATCAGCAATCCTTGTTTCAAGAAAAACACCACATTTCAAAAACAGTTGTCATTAGGACGGAAAGTGAGGTGAAATGTTCTGAACAGGGGCACAGACAGCAAAACAAATGTTACAGGGGTGATAACCCTTACCTATGTTTTCCAAAAAGTTTAAAAATAGATTTTTGGTCTGGAGCTACACTTCAACAATGTACCTGTTCAAAATTACAAACAGATTCTACATAAGAACAAACCTACAGTCCCTGTCTTGTATGCACCGCCTGTATACGGCTGTTCAGAGTATATAGGGCCTTTTTTATTTTATGTGCGGGGTTCCCCTTAATATCCATACAAGACCCAAAGGGGCTGGTAATGGGCTGGGGTAGGGGGGGGGTCATGGGGTAGCTATGCCATTTTTCTTAAAGATTTTCATCCATATTACCGGGACCAGACATTACATTAAAGCCGCAAGCAGTTTTAAATGGCTTTTTTTTCCTTTAGAAGTGTCATTTTGTGCAGGGACAGTTCTAAACACGGGAAACACGTGGCACTTCACAGGCATACTTTAGACACCCCCCAGGTACGATATTTAAAGGAATATTTGACTTTTTTTTTTTCACTTTATGCATCATTAAAATGACTGCTCCCGGAAAACGACCGTTTTTAAAACTTATTTTTGCATTGATACATGTCCCCTGGTGCAGAACCCGGGTTCCCAAACCCTTTTTAGGACAATAACATGCATAATAGTTGTTATAATTAGCACTTTAGAATTCGAACGTTCGCATCCATTGTATTTAATAGGGTTCTAATGTTCGTTCGAACTTTCGGTCCGTTCGCGGGTTCTGGTGCGAACCGAACCCGGGGGTGTTCGGCTCATCACTACTAAGCACACATCAGATTTCATCTTCTTGAAGTAATGCTATCGCTAAGTTAAGTTTGCTAAAGATCCACTCACCGTTCATTCGTCCCATCATTCATCCAAGAAAGGCAGCACCACACAGTTATGTTCTCATCTCAGCCTCCCAGCATAGTGTGTCTGGGAGCTGTGTGTCTCTCCTTTTATTGAAATCCCCACAGGATTAAAATCCCAACAGGAAGTGATGTCACAGCATGTGATCCTCACTAAAGAAGTTACCAACAGGAAGTGAGGTCACAGCATGTGACCTTCACACAGGGAAAATGACAAGGACATCCCTTCCAACAGGGAATGAAAGGATTCAATACAATAATACATACAGTGAATACAATAACGCATGATGGCTAACGTCTTATGGGTGTGTCCGGGCAGGGAAAGCGTATATGCTCCCATCAATCGAAGCCGTATTGATTTAAAACATGGACGCCTTCCCTGACTCTGAAACGATCATAAGCTCTCATATTACCGCTGATAAGAATCCTTATTCTGCGCTATTCCATAGAATAACGCATATTCAGATTATACTCTTATTGAATGGGGGAGGGAGGCTATCTGCAGACGCACGCTATGAATTCCAACCAATGTTGATCAGACATAGCAGAGACAAGAGCGCCCATCCGCCTATAACCAATGATGTCATTGCAGAGCGAGCATATCCCCTCCTTAACGATCGTCCATGCTAATGCACAGAGGGCCCCCGTTGGTGGACATATCCGCCCCCTGCAAACATCACACTCCAACCTCAAGACGTTTTCCCCTATCAGACGGGATTCAACCAGCCTCAGACTACCCCAATCAGCTCTTTTAGAGCGGGTTGCGGAAGTACTAACACTGGGTGACACTATGACAATACATATTAAATACATCTCCATAAAAATCTCCACAACAATTGGAACACCAATTGTGAGCCAGGTCTTCTCATCCAACACAGATAACTGACCTTAACCCTACTGAACTCCTTTGGGATGAATTGGAATGACAATTGTGAGCCAGGTCTTCTCATCCAAAATCAGTACCTGACCTCACAAATGGGCACGCATTCCCAAAGACACCCTCCAAAATCTTATGGAAAGACCACAAGATTCCCAAAAGCGTAGAGCAGGGTTATGCAATTAGCGGACCTCCAGCTGTTGCAAAACTACAAGTCCCATCATGCCTCTGCCTCTGGGAGTCATGCTTGTGGCTGTCAGTGTCTTGCTATGCCTCATGGGACTTGTAGTTCTGCAACAGCTGGAGGTCCGCTAATTGCATATCCCTGGCGTAGAGGCTGTTATAGCTCCAAAGGGGGAACCAACTCATATTAATGACCATGGTTTTGGAATGGGAAGACCAACAAGCTCATACAGGTGTAATAATCAGTAGGGATGAAATCAAGGTTTGGTCTGAACACAAGTTCAGACCAAACTTTGGCTGCTTGGGCATTTGGCAAACACCTGAACATTTACCTTTTCAGTGGGAACCAAACATCAGTGGTTGTTATGGATGCCAATGGGTCCTTAACAACCAGTGACATCACCAGCCCCATTCACTTACATGGCTGGGGATTCCCAATTCGATCAAATGGGCAGAAATAGTTTAATGAAAAAAAAAGGGTACGAGGCTGTTTTTCATTTCAGGCCCTATGGGTCTGATATGGATTTTAAGGGGGGCTTCGCACAAAAAAATAAAAATAAATGTGTGGGGGCCCTCCAAAAAATCCATACCAGACCCTTATTCCAAGAATGCAGCATGCTTTCCTGGCATGCTGATCAGGAAAGGGGGGAAGCCAAACACGCACCCCCGGAGCAATACCAGGCCATACCTTGCCAAGAGGGACCCAACTGGTAAAGCACCTTGTCCCCATGTTGATAAGGACAAGGGTCTCTTTCCCACAACTCTGGCTAGTGGTTGTGGGGGTCTGTGAGGACTTATCAGACTGAGACTGAGGAAATGCATCCTTCTACTTGTAGCAAAAACACCCAATAATGCCACACTAGGACAACACATCTACGTTACAGCATGCCAAAACACACAGACATGCATTGCGATGCATGGCGTTGCCAAAAATGGTGCATGTCTGACTTTTGGCATATTAGAGTGTATTATAATGAATGGGCTGCCATGACGCAACTCACATTAACAAGTGACCTAATGCACCCTAAAGCACTGCAAAAATGTAAATGGGACCTTAGAGTCAACATGTGTCAGCAGACAGGGACCACAGACACAAAAGATTGCAAGCTCTTCCAGACAGATGGCATGGGGTCACTGACAGAACCAAATCCAGAGTAATAATTCCAGAACAGAGAAGTATGAATGAGCTGAATCATCTCAGAGTGTTGGTTTCCTGGCCTCTTCCGTACAGTAAGCCAGTCTGCTTGTACATTACGGTTGAAGCTGCACGTGTGTTTTCCTCCCCTCCCCCGTATTACATGTTTGCTAAGATTAGATTAATGAAATGTTGTAATCGCGGTTGGCTGTAACAAGAGCAAGAGAGTTATGCAAGTCAGCACAAAGTTGGCAGGTTTGGTAAGCTTATATGGCAGCTCTTTGCCACTACATGAACAAAGCAGCGAGTTCTTACAAGCCACTGTCAATACGGCTTCTGGCAGATACACGCTTTAAGAGAAACTAGAATATTTTTTCATTTTATTATTTTTTTCATTTGTATAAATTCTTGGCTAGTAACCCATTAATACAGGATCCTTCCAAAATAGAGTGCTTGTAGACCATGTTGGGCTATCTTATAGAAAGCCCAGCACTAAACTGACACCTGACTGCTGGGGTATTGACAGTATTACATGTGGAGACTGTAGTCCAATAATTAGGCCAGAGGTAGAACAGTGAGCAAAGACTTTAGTGCCATAATCAGGCAAGAGATTGGACAGTGAGCAGAGACTGTAGTCCAACACTGGAGGTGGGACAGTGTGCAGAGACTATAGTCCAATAATGGGGCAGAAGGTGGGACAGTGAGCAGAGATTGTAGTCCAATAATGAGGCAGGAGGTGGGACAGTGAGCAAAGACTGTAGTTCAATAATGAGGCATGAGGTGGGGCAGTGAGCAGAGACTGTAGTACAATAATCTGGCCATAGGTAGCACAGTGAGCAGAGACTGTAGTCCAATAATGATGCAGGAGGTGGGACAGTGAGCAAAGACAGTAGTCCAATAATGGGGCAGGAGGTAGGACAGTGAGCAGAGACTGTAGTCCAATAATGAGGCAGGAGATGGGACAGTGAGCAGAGACTGTAGTCCAACACTGGATGTGGAACAGTGTGCAGAGACTGTAGTCTAATAATTGGGCAGAAGGTGGGACAGTGAGCAGAGACTGTAGTCCAATAGAGAGGCCATAGGTAGGACAGTGAGCAGAGACTGTAGTCCAACACTGAAGGTGGGACAGTGTGCAGAGACTGTAGTTCAATAATGGGGCAGAAGGTGGGACAGTGAGCAGAGAATGTAGTCCAATAATGAGGTAGGAGGTGGGACAATAAGCAGAAATAGGAGTGTATTAATGAGGCAGCAGGTGGGGCAGTGAGCAGAGACTGTAGTACAATAATCTGGCCATAGGTAGCACAGTGAGCAGAGATTGTAGTCCAATAATGAGGCAGGAGGTGGGACTGTGAGCAAAGACTGTAGTTCAATAATGAGTCAGGAGGTAGAACAGTGAGCAAAGACTGTAGTCCAAAAATGGGGCAGGGGGTGGGACAGTGAGCAGAGACTGTAGTCCAATAATGAGACATGAGGTGGGACAGTGAGCAGAGACTGTAGTCTAATAATGAGGCATGAGGTGGGACAGTGAGCAGAGAATGTAGTCCAATAATGAGGCAGGAGGTGGGACAATAAGCAGAAATAGGAGTGTATTAATGAGGCAGCAGGTGGGGCAGTGAGCAGGGACTGTAGTACAATAATCTGGCCATAGGTAGCACAGTGAGCAGAGACTGTAGTCCAATAATGAGGCAGGAGGTGGGACAGCGAGCAAAGACAGTAGTCCAATAATGGGGCAGGAGGTGGGACAGTGAGCAGAGACTGTAGTCCAATAATGAGGCAGGAGGTGGGACAATGAGCAAAGGCTGTAATCCAATAATGGGGCAGGAGGTGGGGCAGTGAGCAGAGACTGTAATCCAATAATGAGGCAGGAGGTGGGACAGTGAGCAGAGACTGTAGTCTAATAATGAGGCAAGAGGTGGGACAGCGAGCAGAGACTGTAGTCCAATTTGTAATGTAATTATGTTTAGGTATACTCATGTTGTAAACATAGGCCACTATGCCTGGTGACGCACAATTACTGCTGTTTCCGTTTGTTTTACAGCTTTTGTAACCAATAAATTATATCTTTTTGCATATATGGGTGAACATGTGCCAATCTCTACCACCTCATTTAAAGTCCCAAGGGCGACCTCTTCCTTTCTGTTTCTTATAGGGATGGAGATGGTAGAGCGGTTGCACCAGACCATATCCCCTTTGTCTCGTATACTCGGGTGGTAGACACCCATTTAGCCCACCATTTGGTCTGTTGTATACCCCTGGTCACTGTTCACCTATACATCCAGTGTATTAGGATCTCCCTAGGCCATATGTGCATGCACACTGTCACTCTGGGGCTCCACCTTGGCTATACATGTTTCCCTCTCCCGGTTCATCTCCCGGATGGTGGCGTTTATTGTCCAGTTCGGGGGCTGCGACGCGCTAAAGGGAGGTATTTCAGACCTCCTGCTGTCCCCGCCTGTCCTTATTGGATGGGCGTGGCCACCAGCGCATCGGCGCCATGTTCTCCACGCCCATACATTGACGTCTTTGGACGCCATATGTATTGGGCTGTGTGGAAACATCTCCGATGGTTGGGTGACTGCCGCGCAGGCGCACCCCCCCTGACGGCTGAGGTGATCCACGCCAGTGCGTCACCATCCGCACATGGCTTTGGGGGCGGGGCTATCGGATCCCCCGTGGGTATATCCGGATGTCGGACGCAGCAGGAACTCGCATTTGCGGTCTGGCAGGTTGGTGGGGTGGACCAGCCATGAAGGTGTCACAACAACAGTAACAGTCGTCTCACCTCGACCCAGGTATCTTTTTCTCATTCAGTATGCAGCTGCATTGTACTTACCTCATCTAGGTCATTTAGCCTATCATCCAACATGCAGGTCTGCACCATCCTCTAATACACACTAGAGTGGATTTATTATCTCATGGTATACATGTATACCTTACACTGTTATATCCCATCACTTCATACCTGCTTCATCTCTCATTGGCTATATTTTACCATCCTTACACCGCCCCGCAGCCCCTAGGCTCGTATCAACCTGGGGCTCCTGTTTTGACTTCTAGATTACCATATATCATATTTCATACTTGAAGGTATCATGTAAATGCACAACACAGCTAGTCAGTCCAACTCTTGATTTCTGTGCATAATATTATGCAACTTTATGTACTAGATTTTACATCAAGTTCACATTGTTACTAAGACGCTGTCTGACATTTGTGCAATGTCATATATTTACATTTTTTCTAGACACAATTTCCATCAGCCCCAGTTGGCCGTTGTTTTTCGAGTACCCCCATACAGACCGCGCTGTAAATCCGAGTGTTTTTCCCGTGGTGGTGTCCGTGTGCCTTGCCCCCTCAGCTCCCGAACTGGATATCCAATTGCTACCACTCTGGTGTTTCCGTGATTGGTAACTTAGCCTAGAGCAGTGGTGAGTACAGGGTCTCTTTCCCCTTTGACCTTTTTCACTTACCACTTTACTTGCCCCCCCTTTTTTCATCAGTATTACATTTTTACTGTCTCACAACAGATATACCGATACGCACTTGCCCCTGATGAGCGAGCAGAGCCTCGTGAAACGCGTAGGGCACCATCAATGCGTTTATGTACCTGCATGTGCTGAGGATCTATGCTTATTGCTAGTAGCCTACCAATTGGTTCTACATCATCATTTTTAAAGAGTATTTTACTGATTGTGCATTTATGTCTGCTGGCCCAGCAACCTTCATCACCATCACTGTGTTCTTATATGGATGTAACATATTTGTAATGTAATTATGTTTAGGTATACTCATGTTGTAAACATAGGCCACTATGCCTGGTGACGCACAATTACTGCTGTTTCCGTTTGTTTTATAGCTTTTGTAACCAATAAATTATATTTTTTTGCATATATGGGTGAACAACATGTGCCAATCTCTACCACCTCATTTGAAGTCCCAAGGGTGACCCCTTCCTTTCTGTTTCTTATAGGGATGGAGATGGTAGAGCGGTTGCACCAGACCATATCCCCTTTGTCTCAATAATCAGGTCAGAGGTGGGACAGTGAGCAGAAACTGTAGTCCAATAATAGGGCAGAAGGTGGGACAGAGAGCAGAGACTGTAGTCCAATAATAGGGCAGAAGGTGGGACAGAGAGCAGAGACTGTAGTCCAATAATTAGGCTGCAGGTGGGAAAGTGAGCAGAGACTGTAGTCCAACACTGGATGTGGAACAGTGTGCAGAGACTGTAGTCTAATAATTGGGCAGAAGGTGGGACAGTGAGCAGAGACTGTAGTCCAATAATGAGGCCATAGGTAGGACAGTGAGCAGAGACTGTAGTCCAACACTGAAGGTGGGACAGTGTGTAGAGACTGTAGTTCAATAATGGGGCAGAAGGTGGGACAGTGAGCAGAGAATGTAGTCCAATAATGAGGTAGGAGGTGGGACAATAAGCAGAAATAGGAGTGCATTCATGAGGCAGCAGGTGGGGCAGTGAGCAGAGACTGTAGTATAATAATCTGGCCATAGGTAGCACAGTGAGCAGAGATTGTAGTCCAATAATGAGGCAGGAGGTGGGACAGTGAGCAAAGACTGTAGTTCAATAATGAGTCAGGAGGTGGAACAGTGAGCAAAGACTGTAGTCCAAAAATGGGGTAGGGGGTGGGACAGTGAGCAGAGACTGTAGTCCAATAATGAGGCATGAGGTGGGACAGTGAGCAGAGACTGTAGTCTAATAATGAGGCATGAGGTGGGACAGTGAGCAGAGAATGTAGTCCAATAATGAGGCAGGAGGTGGGACAATAAGCAGAAATAGGAGTGTATTAATGAGGCAGCAGGTGGGGCAGTGAGCAGGGACTGTAGTACAATAATCTGGCCATAGGTAGCACAGTGAGCAGAGACTGTAGTCCAATAATGAGGCAGGAGGTGGGACAGCGAGCAAAGACAGTAGTCCAATAATGGGGCAGGAGGTGGGACAGTGAGCAGAGACTGTAGTCCAATAATGAGGCAGGAGGTGGGACAGTGAGCAGAGAATGTAGTCCAATAATGAGGCAGGAGGTGGGACAATAAGCAGAAATAGGAGTGTATTAATGAGGCAGCAGGTGGGGCAGTGAGCAGGGACTGTAGTACAATAATCTGGCCATAGGTAGCACAGTGAGCAGAGACTGTAGTCCAATAATGAGGCAGGAGGTGGGACAGCGAGCAAAGACAGTAGTCCAATAATGGGGCAGGAAGTGGGACAGTGAGCAGAGACTGTAGTCCAATAATGAGGCAGGAGGTGGGACAATGAGCAAAGGCTGTAATTCAATAATGGGGCAGAAGGTGGGGCAGTGAGCAGAGACTGTAATCCAATAATGAGGCAGGAGGTGGGACAGTGAGAAGAAACTGTAGTCCAATAATAGGGCAGAAGGTGGGACAAAGAGCAGAGACTGTAGTCCAATAATAGGGCAGAAGGTGGGACAGAGAGCAGAGACTGTAGTCCAAAAATTAGGCTGGAGGTGGGACAGTAAGAAGGGATGGTAGTCTAATAATTAGGCAGGAGGTGGGACAGTTAGCAGATGAAAACCATTGCTATTGGTTGAAACATGTCGGGTCAAATGTTACTGCCGTCAAGCTAATATCATCATTGGCAGCAACGTCATACGGACGCATGCACTCTGCGCTCAGACGAACTCGCTCTGATCATCACACATCTGAAGCTGGCTTATGATACGCTCTTTTGAGCGGTACTATTAGCGGGAAAAGACAGCCGCTAGACGTGGGTCACTACCCTGGACACCACCAGCCCGGAAGTTCTATACAGGACATCCATATCCCTCCAAGCATAGGGATAGCAGAAGATTCAATCCCTGGAATGGGGCCCACTGCACCTTATGGTACATCCATCCACTCTGAGCACTAGCGGTCTGCTATAATTGACTCCCTATCTGCATGGTGGAGAGGAGGAACTTTGGAACCCAGGACGATTCCTTCTACTACATGGGCTTGGTGAGCGGACCTCTGGTCCAATGCAAACACATCATGCTGGTGCTTCATGTTTAGCTGTTATTGCTTTGTGATTATTATCAACCCAGATGCTTGCTATTTTTGCTAATCTGGACCTGCTTTGCATGCTGCTACCTTGCTATCCTGCTTTATTTGCCCTTCAACCTTGGCCTCAAGTGTGTTTTGATCCATTTCATTGACTAGTTTGCAATTCACAGCCCTTTACTACAGGATATCCTTTCCAACTGTGCTGTTTTCAACATTGCCTGATTTCATTTACTATATGAGCCCCTGCGCAAAGCCACTTCATTATACTCTTTATGCCCTCTAGGGTTTTGGTCAGTCCAATAGGCTGATCTTATTTACTGCAGTGTAACCGACTGGATTCCATTTCAGCTGATCACCCTGCCAGAGTATTTCTGCATGCATGCAATTTGTGACGTATTTTTAATATTGACAACGTTGTCTTATTAATTTTATTACTGGGTGTTGGTGAAGGGTTTTTGAGTGTCAGTAATTTGTGTCTTTTGTATATTTTCTGCCAATACATTTAATTTTTCATATGCGGCGTGGTCCGCCCGTGGCTTCTTTATCTGGGGGGGTCTCTCCACATTCTCCCCCCGGGTTTTTTTTTTCCTTTTTTGTATAGCAGAGACTGTAGTCTAATAATGAGACAGGAGGTGGGACAGCGAGCAGAGACTGTAGTCCAATAATTCGGCTGGAGGTGGGACATTAGCAGCTCAGCTACAAAGTCAAACACTTCATATTACTAGTATTCTAAGGGTGAGGGTATATTTCCGTGTTGGTTAAACCCTGCCCCATTTCAATAATAAAAAAATTGTTCAGTTTTGGTTGGAGGTGATCATTCCGTTGCCGGTGACCTAATCATCTATATAATCTGGTGACCTGGGAAACAGACACGCACTGTTCTGCCATCTAGTTTATGCTGCAGTGTCAAGAAAATAGCTAGTTAGTGGCTTCAATAAATAACCTTTGAATCCCTCCAATCATTTACTCATATCCTGGCTGGGCTCCAGGTGAAAGGAAGCGGCAGCCCAGACAAGAATGGGGAATGTTTAATCATTATTGCTCTCGGCAGGTACGCCCGACAAGTAAACAGCCAAGAGAATAAACTTCCCAACTATAACAATCTGCTGACCTACATAGCCTAGCCATGGGAAAAGAAAAAATACTGACTGCACCCAGAGCCCGATCTGTGTTCTCCGTGCCGGGGTCAGTACACCGTACCATACTACTTATTGACTGCACCCAGAGCCCGACCTGTGAAATCATACCCAATAGTAGTGCTATATCAAAAAAAAAACAGGCACCAAACCAAGTAAATGACAAATGTAGTTAGTAACTAGGCAAGCATTAAAAAACAATGGTAGTAACACAATTTAGAATACAAAGGGATTAACAGTGGGGACTGGGCATAAGATGACATTTGGCATCCAGATCAGCATGAACAGTAGCAAGGCCACCTCAATTGCAGCAGAGAGCATTAGTAAAGTTTCATCTACTGAGTACTGGAACTATACTGCCAGAGCGCATTTATGGCGGCAATGCTAGTATTAGACAGTCTAGGTATGCACTGTCTAAAACCAAAAAAGGATGGTAGGGGAAGGGGCAGGGGAACAAAGGGGGCTTGCAGAATAATTATTATGTAGGGGCAGTCCTTTGAGATGTTCTTTTGCCGGCTATCATTGGGGCCCTTTAAGAGCATCTTTACACCTAACGACAGTCCCAGTTAACCTGCATGCAGCATAGATACAATATAGTCTTGGCAAAGGCGCAAGATGGATGTGGTTCAGATGCGGTAAATGTTCGGGATAATGCAGTGAAGATGCAGTCTAGGTTTGGAATAAGTGCGGTATAGGGTGCAGTATGAGTGTGGTATGGATTGGGTACACTTGATGTCCTGCTGCTCAGTGGCTCAGTCCCTGCTAGCAGTATCAGCAATGGGTGCATAGCCCTCTTACCAGTCGTCGGGATGCTGCATTGACCTTTTGCTGTAGAAGTGGAGCCCCCTTGGTCTCTACCTAAAAGCGTCCAGTGATAAGCTGTGAGAAGCAGAGGGTGAGTGGATGCTCAAGTCTCCCTGCTGCAGAGGTGCAGGTGCTGTAATGTGGGTGGTGGTGTGCTACCCCTGGGTGTCCTCACATTAAGGTGACCATATTTTTAAAATGAAATCCGGTGACATTTTTTTTATTGGCAAATAGTAAACTATTTTATAAGCATATTTTCCTCAAATGATATATGCAGTGTATCTGGTATGTGTTTAACCACCTCAATACCGGGGCTTTTTATACCACCTCAATACCGGGCCTATTCTGGCACTTCTCTCCTACATGTACAAATCATCATTCTTTTGCTAGAAAATTACTCAGAACTAGTGATGAGCCGAACACCCCCGGGTTCGGTTCGCACCAGAACCCGCGAACGGACCGAAAGTTCGTACGAACATTAGAACCCTATTAAATACAATGGATGCGAACGTTCGAATTCTAAAGTGCTAATTATAACAACTATTATGCATGTTATTGTCCTAAAAAGGGTTTGGGAACCCGGGTTCTGCACCAGGGGACATGTATCAATGCAAAAAGAAGTTTTAAAAACGGTCGTTTTTCGGGAGCAGTCATTTTAATGATGCATAAAGTGAAAAAAAAAAAGTCAAATATTCCTTTAAATATCGTACCTGGGGGTGTCTAAAGTATGCCTGTGAAGTGCCACGTGTTTCCCGTGTTTAGAACTGTCCCTGCACAAAATGACACTTCTAAAGGAAAAAAAAGCCATTTAAAACTGCTTGCGGCTTTAATGTAATGTCTGGTCCCGGTAATATGGATGAAAATCTTTAAGAAAAATGGCATAGCTACCCCATGACCCCCCCCCCCTACCCCAGCCCATTACCAGCCCCTTTGGGTCTTGTATGGATATTAAGGGGAACCCCGCACATAAAATAAAAAAGGCCCTATATACTCTGAACAGCCGTATACAGGCGGTGCATACAAGACAGGGACTGTAGGTTTGTTCTTATGTAGAATCTGTTTGTAATTTTGAACAGGTACATTGTTGAAGTGTAGCTCCAGCCCAAAAATCTATTTTTAAACTTTTTGGAAAACATAGGTAAGGGTTATCACCCCTGTAACATTTGTTTTGCTGTCTGTGCCCCTGTTCAGAACATTTCACCTCACTTTCCGTCCCAATGACAACTGTTTTTGAAATGTGGTGTTTTTCTTGAAACAAGGATTGCTGATAAAGCATCAGTACAGAGGAGACACCTTTCTCCCATATTTATTCTTACAGGAGAGAATTTTCCTTCCTAGTGGTAGATTTCCTCTCACTTCCTGTTGTCTTCTTGCGTTTGCAAGTAGGAGTCGTTTGTAAGTTGGATGTTTGAAAGTAGGGACCTGCCGTATATACTCTGCAGAAATAGGCCCCTTAGTTGTTGGTGTTGGCACAACACTGTAAGCACTCACAGTTACTCTTGGTTGGTGCTGGAATGCCCTGCTGTCAACTATTATATCAGGAATTTTAATTACATATAATTGTTGAACAGTGGTAGTAAAAATTGGGCCTTTGATGGTGGTGCTGGTGCCACAACACTGTAAGCCCTGACAGTTACTCTTGGTGGGTGCAGCAATGGGCCCTGCTGTGAATTATTAGATCAAGAATTGTAATTGCATGCCCCTGTTGAACAGGGGCTGAAAAATTGGGCCTTTCGTGGTGGTGGTGGTGGTGGTGTTGCCACAACACTGTAAGCCCTCAGAGTTACTCTTGGTGGGTGCAGGAATGGGCCCTGCTGTGAATTATTAGATCAAGAATTGTAATTACATGCCCCTTTTGAACAGGGGCTGAAAAATTGGGCCTTTCGTGGTGGTGGTGGTGGTGGTGGCGTTGCCACAACACTGTAAGCCCTCAGAGTTACTCTTGGTGGGTGCAGCAATGGGCCCTGCTGTGAATTATTAGATCAAGAATTGTAATTGCATGCCCCTGTTGAACAGGGGCTGAAAAATTGGGCCTTAGGCACTGGTGGCACAACACTACAACCCCTCACAGATACTGTACTTGGAGCACAGCAATGAGCCCTGTTGCAAAGTATTGCTTCAAAAATTGTAATAACACGCCCCTGTTAAACAGGGGCTGAAAAATTGGGCCTTAGGCACTGGTGGCACAACACTACAACCCCTCACAGATACTGTACTTGGAGCACAGCAATGAGCCCTGTTGCAAAGTATTGCTTCAAAAATTGTAATGACACGCCCCTGTTAAACAGGGGCTGAAAAATTGGGCCTTAGGCACTGGTGCCACAACACTCCAACCCCTCACAGATACTGTACTTGGAGCACAGCAATGAGCCCTATGGCAAATTATTGCTAAAAAAATTGTAATTACACGCCCCTGTAAAACAGGGGCTGAAAAATTGGGCCTTAGCCACTGGTGGCGGCACCCATAAACAAAAATGATCTTCCAAGCTATCATCATCAATCGTATCATTGAGGACTCGGAGGAGGAGGATAGCCAGTCAACATAACAGCACAGGCACTCAGCATCAGCATCAGTCTTGAAGGGATGTGACATGTTAAAATCAATTAGTCTGTTATATCAGCATCAGGTGTGTGGTAGCTGGTGGTGATCCAAGACTGGTTCATCTTGATGAAAGTCAGTCGATCAACCGAGTCGGTGGACAGGCGCACCCTGTGATCCGTGACAAATCCTCCAGCAGCACTGAATGTGCGTTCCGAAAGAACGCTGGATGCAGGACAGGCCAGTAGCTGAATTGCATACTGTGCAAGCTCTGGCCAGTGATCCATCCTCAAGACCCAGTAAGCCAGAGGATTTTCGGTGGGGAAGGTGTTCAAGTCTGACCTTGCCCCTAGATATTCCTGCACCATGTTTATCAGGCGCTGGCGATGGTCCATACTTTGGGGCTGCGGACTAAAGAATTGTCTGAACGCATCGGTCAGACGGCCACCTTCCCCACCGCTCCTTCTTTGACTGGCCGAAGCCTCAGCAACTCGTTGTCCAGGACCAGGAGTTTGTAACCTCCCAGTCTCTGGGAACGCGTTGCACAGACCTTTTCTGTCTCATCCTCTGCTCCCTCTGCGAAGGTAACATAAGGTCCGCAACCTTACCCTTGTACCGTGGATCAAGGAGAGTGGCCAGCCAGTAATGGTCCCTCTCCTTGATCCGAAGAATACGAGGATCCTTCCGCAGACTTTGCAGGATCAGGGAGGCCATGCAGCGTAGGTTTGCTGAGGCATTCGCTCCGGAGTCCTCTGGGTCACTAAGGACGACATGATCCGCAGCCACCTCCTCCCAGCCACGTACAAGTCCACTGGTTTCTTGGGACTGTAAATCATCCCTAAAAGACTGCTGCTGATGATGCTGAGTGCCAGCCTCCACCTCCATGCTGACACAATCCTCCTCCTCCTCCTCCTCCTCTTCCTCTTCCTGTGCGATGGGTGGGACAGAAGGAACACTGTCTGGGTAAAGGGGGCCTTGAGAGGCAAGGAAGTCCTCCTCTTCCTGCCTCTGTTCTGCCTCAAGTGCCCTGTCCATTATTCCACGCAGCGTGTGCTCCAACAGGTGGACAAGAGGTACAGTGTCACTGATGCATGCACTGTCACTGCTCACCATCCTCGTGGCCTCCTCAAATGGTGCCAGGACAGTGCATGCATCCCTGATCATGCCCCACTGGCGTGGAGAAAAAAAACCAAGCTCCCCTGACCCTGTCCTGGTGCCGTAGTCGCACAGGTACTCATTGATGGCCCTCTGCTGCGTGTGCAGCCGCTGCAGCATGGCCAACGTTGAATTCCACCTGGTGGGCATGTCACATATAAGGCGGTTCTTGGGCAGGTTCAACTCCTTTTGCAGCTCAGCCAGGCGAGCACTGGCATTATAAGATCTGCGGAAATGCACACAGACTTTCCTGGCCTGCCTCAGGACATCCTGTAAGCCCGGGTACCTGCCCAAGAACCGCTGCACCACCAGGTTAAGGACGTGAGCCACACAGGGCACATGGGTCAGTTGTCCCTGTCGGAGGGCGGAGAGGAGGTTGGTGCCATTGTCGCAAACCACCATTCCTGGCTTAAGCTGGCGTGGCGTCAACCACCTCTCGGCCTGGCCCTGCAGAGCAGACAGGACCTCTGCCCCAGTGTGGCTTCTGTCCCCCAAACACACCAGCGCAAGCACGGCATGGCATATTTTTGCCTGCGTACTTGCGTAGCCCCGTGAACGGCTACGGAGCACCGCTGGTTCATAGGACAAACCACAGGAAGAGGCCATGGAGGAAGAAGAAGAGGAGGGGGTGGAGGAGAGAGGTGTGTCACAACCAGTAGTAGCATTTTGGAGGCGTGGCGGTGGAACAACCTCCAACACTACTGCACCTTGTCCTGCATCCTTCCCAGCTGCCAAAAGAGTGACCCAATGGGCCGTGAAAGAAAGGTAACGTCCCTGTCCATGCCTGCTGGACCATGAGTCAGCGGTAATATGCACCTTACCGCTGACCGCCCTGTCCAGCGAGGCCAAGACATTGCCTTCCACATGCCGGTAGAGAGCCGGAATAGCCTTCCGTGAGAAAAAGTGGCGTTTGGGAACCTGCCACTGAGGAACCGCACATTGCACAAACTCACGGAAGGGGGCCGAGTCTACCAACTGAAAAGGCAGCAGTTGAAGCGCTAGCAATTTAGCCAAGCTAGCATTCAACCGCTGGGCATGTGGATGGCTGGGAGTGAACTTCTTTCGACGGTCCAGCAGCTGGGGCAGGGAAATTTGCCTGCTAGAATCGGACGTCGGTGTACTGCTAGCAGAGTGGCTGCAAGTACTTGGCTGTGACACACCTAATTCTACACCTTCATTCCTCTCAGTGCATGTTTCAGAGAGGACTGAAGTTATAGTGGGGTTGGAGATCCCAGCTGATGCGGTGCAAGGAGAGGTCCGCTTTGTTCTTTGGTGTGGGTCTTTGAGGTAGGCTTGCCAACGAGCTGCATGGCAGGTCAACATATGTCTGGTCAGGCATGTGGTACCCAAGCGGCTGATGTTTTGGCCACGCGATATACGCTTGAGACATATGTTGCAAACAGCAGCTGTGCGATCTGATGCACTAGCCTCAAAAAAGGCCCACACCAAGGAACTTTTTGAATGACGGGCAGAGGCTGCGCCCTGCACAGGCGGAGCTCTGCGGTGTGATTTTGTCGGTGTACTGCCCTTACGCTGGCCACCAAAGGGCATCCTGCCTCGTTGGAGATGTGCCTCCTGCTCATCCTCCTCCTCCTCCTCTCTCCTATTAGGCACCCACGTGGAGTCAGTGACCTCATCATCCCCTCCCTCCTCATCACTGGAGCCAATCTGGCAGTATGCTGCAGCTGCTGGAACATGACTGCCAGATTGGTGTCCTTCTTGAGCATCCCCTCTGTCTGCTCTCACGCTACTGCCTTCCTGTAGCTGGGTTTCATCATCAGACCCTTCGAAACGCTGGGCATCCTCCTGGAGCATGTACCCAACACTGTGCTCAAACAGTTCGGGGGACTCCTCAGGAGGAGGACATGGTGGGTCTAGGGAAGGAGTGACTGATGATGAGTCTGACATTGATACCAGGGAAGAGGACGCTTTGGCAGCTGCTTTGCCAGTACCCTGAGCCTGGGTGAGAGAGGATGAGGAGGAGGAGGAGGGCTTGGTCATCCACTCTACCAAGTCTTCGGCATGATGTGGCTCAACATGTCCAGCTGCCAAAAAGAAGGACAAGCGTGTCCCATGGCCATGTGCTGATGACAATGCACCGCGTCCACGACCAGCACTGTTGCCCCCAGACACAGAGCCTGCTTGCCCTCTTTTATTGCCTCCTGACTGTCTGCCTCTCCTTGTTTGCCTTCCAGACATTCTAATAGATGGCCTGCAGGGAGATGGGAAAAAAGCAATAAGGGCTACCTTCAGGTGTCCTTCTCTGTCCCTTTACTTAAGGATTTCTAAATATGGTTGAGGATTATTGCTTTTGCACAGAATAGCACTACGACAATTTCCCTGACTGTCCAAAAAACAAGGATTTCAAAGATGGTTGATGAGGAATGCTTTAGCACACTATAGCACAAGGAGAATTCCCCTCACTTTCCTTCTTTGTCCCTAGAAACAAGGACTGGCACAGTGAAAGAAACTGACACTCTCCCTACCTAGAGTTTTCTGTCCCTAGAAATTTTTTTTTTTAAAGCACACTATAGCACAAGGAGAATTCCCCTCACTTTCCTTCTTTGTCCCTAGAAACAAGGACTCGCACAGTGAAAGAAACTGACACTCTCCCTACCTAGAGTTTTCTGTCCCTAGAAAAAATGTTTTTTTAAAGCACACTATAGCACAAGGAGAATTCCCCTCACTTTCCTTCTTTGTCCCTAGAAACAAGGACTCGCACAGTGAAAGAAACTGACACTCTCCCTACCTAGAGTTTTCTGTCCCTAGAAAAAATGTTTTTTTAAAGCACACTATAGCACAAGGAGAATTCCCCTCACTTTCCTTATTTGTCCCTAGAAACAAGGACTGGCACAGTGAAAGAAACTGACACTCTCCCTACCTAGAGTTTTCTGTCCCTAGAAAAAATGTTTTTTTAAAGCACACTATAGCACAAGGAGAATTCCCCTAACTTTCCTTCTTTGTCCCTAGAAACAAGGACTGGCACAGTGAAAGAAACTGACACTCTCCCTACCTAGAGTTTTCTGTCCCTAGAAAAAATGTTTTTTTAAAGCACACTATAGCACAAGGAGAATTCCCCTCACTTTCCTTCTTTGTCCCTAGAAACAAGGACTGGCACAGTGAAAGAAACTGACACTCTCCCTACCTAGAGTTTTCTGTCCCTAGAAAAAATGTTTTTTTAAAGCACACTATAGCACAAGGAGAATTCCCCTCACTTTCCTTCTTTGTCCCTAGAAACAAGGACTGGCACAGTGAAAGAAACTGACACTCTCCCTACCTAGAGTTTTCTGTCCCTAGAAAAAATGTTTTTTTAAAGCACACTATAGCACAAGGAGAATTCCCCTCACTTTCCTTCTTTGTCCCTAGAAACAAGGACTGGCACAGTGAAAGAAACTGACACTCTCCCTACCTAGAGTTTTCTGTCCCTAGAAAAAATGTTTTTTTAAAGCACACTATAGCACAAGGAGAATTCCCCTCACTTTCCTTCTTTGTCCCTAGAAACAAGGACTGGCACAGTGAAAGAAACTGACACTCTCCCTACCTAGAGTTTTCTGTCCCTAGAAAAAATGTTTTTTTAAAGCACACTATAGCACAAGGAGAATTCCCCTCACTTTCCTTCTTTGTCCCTAGAAACAAGGACTGGCACAGTGAAAGAAACTGACACTCTCCCTACCTAGAGTTTTCTGTCCCTAGAAAAAAATGTTTTTTTAAAGCACACTATAGCACAAGGAGAATTCCCCTCACTTTCCTTCTTTGTCCCTAGAAACAAGGACTGGCACAGTGAAAGAAACTGACACTCTCCCTACCTAGAGTTTTCTGTCCCTAGAAAAAATGTTTTTTTAAAGCACACTATAGCACAAGGAGAATTCCCCTCACTTTCCTTCTTTGTCCCTAGAAACAAGGACTGGCACAGTGAAAGAAACTGACACTCTCCCTACCTAGAGTTTTCTGTCCCTAGAAAAAATGTTTTTTTAAAGCACACTATAGCACAAGGAGAATTCCCCTCACTTTCCTTCTTTGTCCCTAGAAACAAGGACTGGCACAGTGAAAGAAACTGACACTCTCCCTACCTAGAGTTTTCTGTCCCTAGAAAAAATGTTTTTTTAAAGCACACTATAGCACAAGGAGAATTCCCCTCACTTTCCTTCTTTGTCCCTAGAAACAAGGACTGGCACAGTGAAAGAAACTGACACTCTCCCTACCTAGAGTTTTCTGTCCCTAGAAAAAATGTTTTTTTAAAGCACACTATAGCACAAGGAGAATTCCCCTCACTTTCCTTCTTTGTCCCTAGAAACAAGGACTGGCACAGTGAAAGAAACTGACACTCTCCCTACCTAGAGTTTTCTGTCCCTAGAAAAAATGTTTTTTTAAAGCACACTATAGCACAAGGAGAATTCCCCTCACTTTCCTTCTTTGTCCCTAGAAACAAGGACTGGCACAGTGAAAGAAACTGACACTCTCCCTACCTAGAGTTTTCTGTCCCTAGAAAAAATGTTTTTTTAAAGCACACTATAGCACAAGGAGAATTCCCCTCACTTTCCTTCTTTGTCCCTAGAAACAAGGACTGGCACAGTGAAAGAAACTGACACTCTCCCTACCTAGAGTTTTCTGTCCCTAGAAAAAATGTTTTTTTAAAGCACACTATAGCACAAGGAGAATTCCCCTCACTTTCCTTCTTTGTCCCTAGAAACAAGGACTGGCACAGTGAAAGAAACTGACACTCTCCCTACCTAGAGTTTTCTGTCCCTAGAAAAAATGTTTTTTTAAAGCACACTATAGCACAAGGAGAATTCCCCTCACTTTCCTTCTTTGTCCCTAGAAACAA
Source organism: Rana muscosa (assembly GCA_029206835.1). NCBI lineage: Eukaryota > Metazoa > Chordata > Amphibia > Anura > Ranidae > Rana > Rana muscosa. The sequence continues at coordinate 51,668,980 of JARGYO010000094.1, read as the reverse complement.
GGACTGGCACAGTGAAAGAAACTGACACTCTCCCTACCTAGAGTTTTCTGTCCCTAGAAAAAATGTTTTTTTAAAGCACACTATAGCACAAGGAGAATTCCCCTCACTTTCCTTCTTTGTCCCTAGAAACAAGGACTGGCACAGTGAAAGAAACTGACACTCTCCCTACCTAGAGTTTTCTGTCCCTAGAAAAAATGTTTTTTTAAAGCACACTATAGCACAAGGAGAATTCCCCTCACTTTCCTTCTTTGTCCCTAGAAACAAGGACTGGCACAGTGAAAGAAACTGACACTCTCCCTACCTAGAGTTTTCTGTCCCTAGAAAAAATGTTTTTTTAAAGCACACTATAGCACAAGGAGAATTCCCCTCACTTTCCTTCTTTGTCCCTAGAAACAAGGACTGGCACAGTGAAAGAAACTGACACTCTCCCTACCTAGAGTTTTCTGTCCCTAGAAAAAATGTTTTTTTAAAGCACACTATAGCACAAGGAGAATTCCCCTCACTTTCCTTCTTTGTCCCTAGAAACAAGGACTGGCACAGTGAAAGAAACTGACACTCTCCCTACCTAGAGTTTTCTGTCCCTAGAAAAAATGTTTTTTTAAAGCACACTATAGCACAAGGAGAATTCCCCTCACTTTCCTTCTTTGTCCCTAGAAACAAGGACTCGCACAGTGAAAGAAACTGACACTCTCCCTACCTAGAGTTTTCTGTCCCTAGAAAAAATGTTTTTTTAAAGCACACTATAGCACAAGGAGAATTCCCCTCACTTTCCTTCTTTGTCCCTAGAAACAAGGACTCGCACAGTGAAAGAAACTGACACTCTCCCTACCTAGAGTTTTCTGTCCCTAGAAAAAATGTTTTTTTAAAGCACACTATAGCACAAGGAGAATTCCCCTCACTTTCCTTCTTTGTCCCTAGAAACAAGGACTCGCACAGTGAAAGAAACTGACACTCTCCCTACCTAGAGTTTTCTGTCCCTAGAAAAAATGTTTTTTTAAAGCACACTATAGCACAAGGAGAATTCCCCTCACTTTCCTTCTTTGTCCCTAGAAACAAGGACTGGCACAGTGAAAGAAACTGACACTCTCCCTACCTAGAGTTTTCTGTCCCTAGAAAAAATGTTTTTTTAAAGCACACTATAGCACAAGGAGAATTCCCCTCACTTTCCTTCTTTGTCCCTAGAAACAAGGACTGGCACAGTGAAAGAAACTGACACTCTCCCTACCTAGAGTTTTCTGTCCCTAGAAAAAATGTTTTTTTAAAGCACACTATAGCACAAGGAGAATTCCCCTCACTTTCCTTCTTTGTCCCTAGAAACAAGGACTGGCACAGTGAAAGAAACTGACACTCTCCCTACCTAAAGTTTTCTGTCCCTAGAAAAAATGTTTTTTTAAAGCACACTATAGCACAAGGAGAATTCCCCTCACTTTCCTTCTTTGTCCCTAGAAACAAGGACTGGCACAGTGAAAGAAACTGACACTCTCCCTACCTAGAGTTTTCTGTCCCTAGAAAAAATGTTTTTTTAAAGCACACTATAGCACAAGGAGAATTCCCCTCACTTTCCTTCTTTGTCCCTAGAAACAAGGACTGGCACAGTGAAAGAAACTGACACTCTCCCTACCTAGAGTTTTCTGTCCCTAGAAAAAATGTTTTTTTAAAGCACACTATAGCACAAGGAGAATTCCCCTCACTTTCCTTCTTTGTCCCTAGAAACAAGGACTGGCACAGTGAAAGAAACTGACACTCTCCCTACCTAGAGTTTTCTGTCCCTAGAAAAAATGTTTTTTTAAAGCACACTATAGCACAAGGAGAATTCCCCTCACTTTCCTTCTTTGTCCCTAGAAACAAGGACTCGCACAGTGAAAGAAACTGACACTCTCCCTACCTAGAGTTTTCTGTCCCTAGAAAAAATGTTTTTTTAAAGCACACTATAGCACAAGGAGAATTCCCCTCACTTTCCTTCTTTGTCCCTAGAAACAAGGACTGGCACAGTGAAAGAAACTGACACTCTCCCTACCTAGAGTTTTCTGTCCCTAGAAAAAATGTTTTTTTAAAGCACACTATAGCACAAGGAGAATTCCCCTCACTTTCCTTCTTTGTCCCTAGAAACAAGGACTGGCACAGTGAAAGAAACTGACACTCTCCCTACCTAGAGTTTTCTGTCCCTAGAAAAAATGTTTTTTTAAAGCACACTATAGCACAAGGAGAATTCCCCTCACTTTCCTTCTTTGTCCCTAGAAACAAGGACTGGCACAGTGAAAGAAACTGACACTCTCCCTACCTAGAGTTTTCTGTCCCTAGAAAAAATGTTTTTTTAAAGCACACTATAGCACAAGGAGAATTCCCCTCACTTTCCTTCTTTGTCCCTAGAAACAAGGACTGGCACAGTGAAAGAAACTGACACTCTCCCTACCTAGAGTTTTCTGTCCCTAGAAAAAAAGTTTTTTTAAAGCACACTATAGCACAAGGAGAATTCCCCTCACTTTCCTTCTTTGTCCCTAGAAACAAGGACTGGCACAGTGAAAGAAACTGACACTCTCCCTACCTAGAGTTTTCTGTCCCTAGAAAAAATGTTTTTTTAAAGCACACTATAGCACAAGGAGAATTCCCCTCACTTTCCTTCTTTGTCCCTAGAAACAAGGACTCGCACAGTGAAAGAAACTGACACTCTCCCTACCTAGAGTTTTCTGTCCCTAGAAAAAATGTTTTTTTAAAGCACACTATAGCACAAGGAGAATTCCCCTCACTTTCCTTCTTTGTCCCTAGAAACAAGGACTGGCACAGTGAAAGAAACTGACACTCTCCCTACCTAGAGTTTTCTGTCCCTAGAAAAAATGTTTTTTTAAAGCACACTATAGCACAAGGAGAATTCCCCTCACTTTCCTTCTTTGTCCCTAGAAACAAGGACTGGCACAGTGAAAGAAACTGACACTCTCCCTACCTAGAGTTTTCTGTCCCTAGAAAAAATGTTTTTTTAAAGCACACTATAGCACAAGGAGAATTCCCCTCACTTTCCTTCTTTGTCCCTAGAAACAAGGACTGGCACAGTGAAAGAAACTGACACTCTCCCTACCTAAAGTTTTCTGTCCCTAGAAAAAATGTTTTTTTAAAGCACACTATAGCACAAGGAGAATTCCCCTCACTTTCCTTCTTTGTCCCTAGAAACAAGGACTGGCACAGTGAAAGAAACTGACACTCTCCCTACCTAGAGTTTTCTGTCCCTAGAAAAAATGTTTTTTTAAAGCACACTATAGCACAAGGAGAATTCCCCTCACTTTCCTTCTTTGTCCCTAGAAACAAGGACTGGCACAGTGAAAGAAACTGACACTCTCCCTACCTAGAGTTTTCTGTCCCTAGAAAAAATGTTTTTTTAAAGCACACTATAGCACAAGGAGAATTCCCCTCACTTTCCTTCTTTGTCCCTAGAAACAAGGACTGGCACAGTGAAAGAAACTGACACTCTCCCTACCTAGAGTTTTCTGTCCCTAGAAAAAATGTTTTTTTAAAGCACACTATAGCACAAGGAGAATTCCCCTCACTTTCCTTCTTTGTCCCTAGAAACAAGGACTCGCACAGTGAAAGAAACTGACACTCTCCCTACCTAGAGTTTTCTGTCCCTAGAAAAAATGTTTTTTTAAAGCACACTATAGCACAAGGAGAATTCCCCTCACTTTCCTTCTTTGTCCCTAGAAACAAGGACTCGCACAGTGAAAGAAACTGACACTCTCCCTACCTAGAGTTTTCTGTCCCTAGAAAAAATGTTTTTTTAAAGCACACTATAGCACAAGGAGAATTCCCCTCACTTTCCTTCTTTGTCCCTAGAAACAAGGACTGGCACAGTGAAAGAAACTGACACTCTCCCTACCTAGAGTTTTCTGTCCCTAGAAAAAATGTTTTTTTAAAGCACACTATAGCACAAGGAGAATTCCCCTCACTTTCCTTCTTTGTCCCTAGAAACAAGGACTGGCACAGTGAAAGAAACTGACACTCTCCCTACCTAGAGTTTTCTGTCCCTAGAAAAAATGTTTTTTTAAAGCACACTATAGCACAAGGAGAATTCCCCTCACTTTCCTTCTTTGTCCCTAGAAACAAGGACTGGCACAGTGAAAGAAACTGACACTCTCCCTACCTAGAGTTTTCTGTCCCTAGAAAAAATGTTTTTTTAAAGCACACTATAGCACAAGGAGAATTCCCCTCACTTTCCTTCTTTGTCCCTAGAAACAAGGACTGGCACAGTGAAAGAAACTGACACTCTCCCTACCTAAAGTTTTCTGTCCCTAGAAAAAATGTTTTTTTAAAGCACACTATAGCACAAGGAGAATTCCCCTCACTTTCCTTCTTTGTCCCTAGAAACAAGGACTGGCACAGTGAAAGAAACTGACACTCTCCCTACCTAGAGTTTTCTGTCCCTAGAAAAAATGTTTTTTTAAAGCACACTATAGCACAAGGAGAATTCCCCTCACTTTCCTTCTTTGTCCCTAGAAACAAGGACTGGCACAGTGAAAGAAACTGACACTCTCCCTACCTAGAGTTTTCTGTCCCTAGAAAAAATGTTTTTTTAAAGCACACTATAGCACAAGGAGAATTCCCCTCACTTTCCTTCTTTGTCCCTAGAAACAAGGACTGGCACAGTGAAAGAAACTGACACTCTCCCTACCTAGAGTTTTCTGTCCCTAGAAAAAATGTTTTTTTAAAGCACACTATAGCACAAGGAGAATTCCCCTCACTTTCCTTCTTTGTCCCTAGAAACAAGGACTCGCACAGTGAAAGAAACTGACACTCTCCCTACCTAGAGTTTTCTGTCCCTAGAAAAAATGTTTTTTTAAAGCACACTATAGCACAAGGAGAATTCCCCTCACTTTCCTTCTTTGTCCCTAGAAACAAGGACTGGCACAGTGAAAGAAACTGACACTCTCCCTACCTAGAGTTTTCTGTCCCTAGAAAAAATGTTTTTTTAAAGCACACTATAGCACAAGGAGAATTCCCCTCACTTTCCTTCTTTGTCCCTAGAAACAAGGACTGGCACAGTGAAAGAAACTGACACTCTCCCTACCTAGAGTTTTCTGTCCCTAGAAAAAATGTTTTTTTAAAGCACACTATAGCACAAGGAGAATTCCCCTCACTTTCCTTCTTTGTCCCTAGAAACAAGGACTGGCACAGTGAAAGAAACTGACACTCTCCCTACCTAGAGTTTTCTGTCCCTAGAAAAAATGTTTTTTTAAAGCACACTATAGCACAAGGAGAAGTCCCCTCACTTTCCTTCTTTGTCCCTAGAAACAAGGACTGGCACAGTGAAAGAAACTGACACTCTCCCTACCTAGAGTTTTCTGTCCCTAGAAAAAATGTTTTTTTAAAGCACACTATAGCACAAGGAGAATTCCCCTCACTTTCCTTCTTTGTCCCTAGAAACAAGGACTGGCACAGTGAAAGAAACTGACACTCTCCCTACCTAGAGTTTTCTGTCCCTAGAAAAAATGTTTTTTTAAAGCACACTATAGCACAAGGAGAATTCCCCTCACTTTCCTTCTTTGTCCCTAGAAACAAGGACTGGCACAGTGAAAGAAACTGACACTCTCCCTACCTAGAGTTTTCTGTCCCTAGAAAAAATGTTTTTTTAAAGCACACTATAGCACAAGGAGAATTCCCCTCACTTTCCTTCTTTGTCCCTAGAAACAAGGACTGGCACAGTGAAAGAAACTGACACTCTCCCTACCTAGAGTTTTCTGTCCCTAGAAAAAATGTTTTTTTAAAGCACACTATAGCACAAGGAGAATTCCCCTCACTTTCCTTCTTTGTCCCTAGAAACAAGGACTGGCACAGTGAAAGAAACTGACACTCTCCCTACCTAGAGTTTTCTGTCCCTAGAAAAAATGTTTTTTTAAAGCACACTATAGCACAAGGAGAATTCCCCTCACTTTCCTTCTTTGTCCCTAGAAACAAGGACTGGCACAGTGAAAGAAACTGACACTCTCCCTACCTAAAGTTTTCTGTCCCTAGAAAAAATGTTTTTTTAAAGCACACTATAGCACAAGGAGAATTCCCCTCACTTTCCTTCTTTGTCCCTAGAAACAAGGACTGGCACAGTGAAAGAAACTGACACTCTCCCTACCTAGAGTTTTCTGTCCCTAGAAAAAATGTTTTTTTAAAGCACACTATAGCACAAGGAGAATTCCCCTCACTTTCCTTCTTTGTCCCTAGAAACAAGGACTGGCACAGTGAAAGAAACTGACACTCTCCCTACCTAGAGTTTTCTGTCCCTAGAAAAAATGTTTTTTTAAAGCACACTATAGCACAAGGAGAATTCCCCTCACTTTCCTTCTTTGTCCCTAGAAACAAGGACTGGCACAGTGAAAGAAACTGACACTCTCCCTACCTAGAGTTTTCTGTCCCTAGAAAAAATGTTTTTTTAAAGCACACTATAGCACAAGGAGAATTCCCCTCACTTTCCTTCTTTGTCCCTAGAAACAAGGACTCGCACAGTGAAAGAAACTGACACTCTCCCTACCTAGAGTTTTCTGTCCCTAGAAAAAATGTTTTTTTAAAGCACACTATAGCACAAGGAGAATTCCCCTCACTTTCCTTCTTTGTCCCTAGAAACAAGGACTGGCACAGTGAAAGAAACTGACACTCTCCCTACCTAGAGTTTTCTGTCCCTAGAAAAAATGTTTTTTTAAAGCACACTATAGCACAAGGAGAATTCCCCTCACTTTCCTTCTTTGTCCCTAGAAACAAGGACTGGCACAGTGAAAGAAACTGACACTCTCCCTACCTAGAGTTTTCTGTCCCTAGAAAAAATGTTTTTTTAAAGCACACTATAGCACAAGGAGAATTCCCCTCACTTTCCTTCTTTGTCCCTAGAAACAAGGACTGGCACAGTGAAAGAAACTGACACTCTCCCTACCTAGAGTTTTCTGTCCCTAGAAAAAATGTTTTTTTAAAGCACACTATAGCACAAGGAGAATTCCCCTCACTTTCCTTCTTTGTCCCTAGAAACAAGGACTGGCACAGTGAAAGAAACTGACACTCTCCCTACCTAGAGTTTTCTGTCCCTAGAAAAAATGTTTTTTTAAAGCACACTATAGCACAAGGAGAATTCCCCTCACTTTCCTTCTTTGTCCCTAGAAACAAGGACTGGCACAGTGAAAGAAACTGACACTCTCCCTACCTAGAGTTTTCTGTCCCTAGAAAAAATGTTTTTTTAAAGCACACTATAGCACAAGGAGAATTCCCCTCACTTTCCTTCTTTGTCCCTAGAAACAAGGACTGGCACAGTGAAAGAAACTGACACTCTCCCTACCTAGAGTTTTCTGTCCCTAGAAAAAATGTTTTTTTAAAGCACACTATAGCACAAGGAGAATTCCCCTCACTTTCCTTCTTTGTCCCTAGAAACAAGGACTGGCACAGTGAAAGAAACTGACACTCTCCCTACCTAGAGTTTTCTGTCCCTAGAAAAAATGTTTTTTTAAAGCACACTATAGCACAAGGAGAATTCCCCTCACTTTCCTTCTTTGTCCCTAGAAACAAGGACTGGCACGGTGAAAGAAACTGACACTCTCCCTACCTAGAGTTTTCTGTCCCTAGAAAAAATGTTTTTTTAAAGCACACTATAGCACAAGGAGAATTCCCCTCACTTTCCTTCTTTGTCCCTAGAAACAAGGACTGGCACGGTGAAAGAAACTGACACTCTCCCTACCTAGAGTTTTCTGTCCCTAGAAAAAATGTTTTTTTAAAGCACACTATAGCACAAGGAGAATTCCCCTCACTTTCCTTCTTTGTCCCTAGAAACAAGGACTGGCACAGTGAAAGAAACTGACACTCTCCCTACCTAGAGTTTTCTGTCCCTAGAAAAAATGTTTTTTTAAAGCACACTATAGCACAAGGAGAATTCCCCTCACTTTCCTTCTTTGTCCCTAGAAACAAGGACTCGCACAGTGAAAGAAACTGACACTCTCCCTACCTAGAGTTTTCTGTCCCTAGAAAAAATGTTTTTTTAAAGCACACTATAGCACAAGGAGAATTCCCCTCACTTTCCTTCTTTGTCCCTAGAAACAAGGACTGGCACAGTGAAAGAAACTGACACTCTCCCTACCTAGAGTTTTCTGTCCCTAGAAAAAATGTTTTTTTAAAGCACACTATAGCACAAGGAGAATTCCCCTCACTTTCCTTCTTTGTCCCTAGAAACAAGGACTGGCACAGTGAAAGAAACTGACACTCTCCCTACCTAGAGTTTTCTGTCCCTAGAAAAAATGTTTTTTTAAAGCACACTATAGCACAAGGAGAATTCCCCTCACTTTCCTTCTTTGTCCCTAGAAACAAGGACTGGCACAGTGAAAGAAACTGACACTCTCCCTACCTAGAGTTTTCTGTCCCTAGAAAAAATGTTTTTTTAAAGCACACTATAGCACAAGGAGAATTCCCCTCACTTTCCTTCTTTGTCCCTAGAAACAAGGACTGGCACAGTGAAAGAAACTGACACTCTCCCTACCTAGAGTTTTCTGTCCCTAGAAAAATTTTTTTTTTAAAGCACACTATAGCACAAGGAGAATTCCCCTCACTTTCCTTCTTTGTCCCTAGAAACAAGGACTGGCACAGTGAAAGAAACTGACACTCTTCCTACCTAGAGTTTTCTGTCCCTAGAAAAAATGTTTTTTTAAAGCACACTATAGCACAAGGAGAATTCCCCTCACTTTCCTTCTTTGTCCCTAGAAACAAGGACTGGCACAGTGAAAGAAACTGACACTCTCCCTACCTAGAGTTTTCTGTCCCTAGAAAAAATGTTTTTTTAAAGCACACTATAGCACAAGGAGAATTCCCCTCACTTTCCTTCTTTGTCCCTAGAAACAAGGACTCGCACAGTGAAAGAAACTGACACTCTCCCTACCTAGAGTTTTCTGTCCCTAGAAAAAATGTTTTTTTAAAGCACACTATTGCACAAGGAGAATTCCCCTCACTTTCCTTCTTTGTCCCTAGAAACAAGGACTGGCACAGTGAAAGAAACTGACACTCTCCCTACCTACAGTTTTCTGTCCCTAGAAAAAATGTTTTTTTAAAGCACACTATAGCACAAGGAGAATTCCCCTCACTTTCCTTCTTTGTCCCTAGAAACAAGGACTGGCACAGTGAAAGAAACTGACACTCTCCCTACCTAGAGTTTTCTGTCCCTAGAAAAAATGTTTTTTTAAAGCACACTATAGCACAAGGAGACTTCCCCTCACTTTCCTTCTTTGTCCCTAGAAACAAGGACTGGCACAGTGAAAGAAACTGACACTCTCCCTACCTAGAGTTTTCTGTCCCTAGAAAAAATGTTTTTTTAAAGCACACTATAGCACAAGGAGACTTCCCCTCACTTTCCTTCTTTGTCCCTAGAAACAAGGACTCGCACAGTGAAAGAAACTGACACTCTCCCTACCTAGAGTTTTCTGTCCCTAGAAAAAATGTTTTTTTAAAGCACACTATTGCACAAGGAGAATTCCCCTCACTTTCCTTCTTTGTCCCTAGAAACAAGGACTCGCACAGTGAAAGAAACTGACACTCTCCCTACCTAGAGTTTTCTGTCCCTAGAAAAAATGTTTTTTTAAAGCACACTATAGCACAAGGAGAATTCCCCTCACTTTCCTTCTTTGTCCCTAGAAACAAGGACTCGCACAGTGAAAGAAACTGACACTCTCCCTACCTAGAGTTTTCTGTCCCTAGAAAAAATGTTTTTTTAAAGCACACTATAGCACAAGGAGAATTCCCCTCACTTTCCTTCTTTGTCCCTAAAAACAAGGACTCGCACAGTGAAAGAAACTGACACTCTCCCTACCTAGAGTTTTCTGTCCCTAGAAAAAATGTTTTTTTAAAGCACACAATAGCACAAGGAGAATTCCCCTCACTTTCCTTCTTTGTCCCTAGAAACAAGGACTCGCACAGTAAAACACACTGACACTCTCCCTACCTATCCTTCTCTTTCCCTAAACTAAAGGAATCCAGGTTAAGCAAGAAAGAAATAAATGTCACTGTCCCTGCCTATGCTTGTCTTTCCCTGCTCCGGAACACACTACACTAGGCCGCCGTGCTTGCGGCCTTTTATAGTGTGGGGCGTGTACTAAACACCCTCAGCAATAATTGGCCACAGGCATCCTGCCTGTGGCCAATCATTGCTCTCCTCGCTGCCGGCGCTGTGATTGGCCAAGCATGCGGGGTCACAGTGCATGCTTGGCCAATCACAGCGCCTGGATGACACTGCGATGGCGTAGTGCATTGTGGGCCATTCGCGTCACTCGAATTTGGCGCGAACGGCCCAAATCGTTCGATCTTCGTCGAACGATCGAACAGCCGATGTTCGAGTCGAACGTATGTTCGACTCGAACACGAAGCTCATCCCTACTCAGAACCCCCAAACATTATATATATTTTTTTAGCAGACACCCTAGGGAATAAAATGACGGTCATTGCAACGTTTTATCTTGGACGGTAATTGTGAAATAATTTTTAAATTGCCTTTTTTTTGGAAAAAAAATGGTTTCATGAATTAAAAAATAACAAAACAGTAAAGTTAGCCCAATTTTTTTGTAAAATATGAAAGATTATGTTACGCCGAGTAAATAGATACCTAACATGTCACACTTTAAAATTGCGCACACTCATGGAATGGTGCCAAACTTCGGTTCTTAAAAATCTCTATTGGCGATGCTTTGAATTTTTTTACAGGTTACCAGGTTAGAGTTACAGAGGAGGTCTAGTGCTAGAATTGCTGCACGTGCTCTAACCCACGCAGCGATACCTCACATGTGTGGTTTGAACGGCGTTTACATATGTGGGCGGGACTTAAGTGTGCGCTCGCTTCTGAGCGCGAGCTACCGGGGACAGGGGTGTTTATATATATATATATTTTTTTTTTACTTGTTTTTTTTTATTTTTACACTTTTTTTTTATTTAATTTTTTTTGATCACTTTTATTCCTATTACAAGGAATGTAAACATCCCTTGTAAATGGGAATGGTGTGTGACAGGTCCTCTTTATGGAGAGATGCGGGGTCAATAAGACCCCACATCTCTCCTCCAGGCTGGAAAGCATGAGATCGTGAAAAAATTTCACCGATCTCATGCTTACTAGCCGCAATCGCGTCCTTGTTTACTTCTGAGGACCCGGGCGTGACATCATCACATCGCGCCCGGGCCTCCGACGGTCATAGAGATGACTGGTGACCATCTGGTCACCAGTCATCTCTATGCTTGTCATGTGACAAGACAGCGGCGGCGGAAGATTCTTTCTCCGGGCCCCCGATGGCACGGGAGAGCCCGGAGAAGCACCGGATGGTGGCGGGAGGGGGGGTGTCCCCTCCCGCCGCCTATAAGAATGATCAAGCGGCGGTTCTGCCGCTATGATCATTCATATCGTGCACAGAATCGCCGGCTGAAGAGAAGGATATCTGATTGATGCCTCTAGCTGCAGGCATCATTCAGATATCCCCCCACAAAGCCCATGACATCATATGACGTCCACCCAGGATGGGAGATCCCATCTGTGGACGTCATTTGACTATAGGTGGGTAAGGAAGTGGTTAAGGAATGATTGTATGATATATACGTTATTTCTGGAAATCATTTCATACCAGCCCCATAGCATTATTATACCGGCCCAACCGAATAACATCATTATTTTCTGGTTCACAAAAGGGAAAACCATGCATTTTAAAGCACATTTGAAGAATGTATTATACTCAGCAGTGCAAATCAATGCAGCCTGTTCAGTGCCCATCAGTTTAGCTTGTTCAGTGCCCATCAGTTTAGCTTGTTCAGTGCCCATCAGATCAGCCTGTTCAGTACCCATCAATGCAGCCTGTTCAGTGCCCATCAATGCAGCCTGTTCAGTGCCCATCAATGCAGCCTGTTCTGTGTCCATTAGATCAGCTGGTTCAGTGCCCATCAATGCAGCCTGTTCAGTACCCATCAATGCAGCCTGTTCAGTGCCCATCAATGCAGCCTGTTCAGTGCCCATCAATGCAGCCTGTTCAGTGCCCATCAATGCAGCCTGTTCAGTGCCCATCAATGCAGCCTGTTCAGTGCCCATCAATGCAGCCTGTTCAGTGCCCATCAATGTAGCCTGTTCAGTGCCCATCAATGCAGCCTGTTCAGTGCCCATCAGATCAGCTTGTTCAGTGCCAATCAGATCAGCCTGCTCAGTGCCCATCAGCTCAGCCTGTTCAGTGCCAGTCAGCTCAGCCATACCTAGAGGAGAGTAGCCGTATTATGTAGAGCGAGGATCTCTTGTTTACCCCGTGCAGCCGCTGTCCTCAGACGAAGTCCCACCTCCTATTATAGACGTCAGCAGTGTGCTGCCTATCATAGGAGCAGGCTAAGGAGGCGGGACTTCGTCTGACAGCTGGGTAAGCAAGAGATACCCACTTTGTATAATCTGGCAGCACTCGCCCCTCCCCGTCCGAGACAGACCAAACCCCAGCAGGACTTAACGGAGGATGGGGGGCGCTGCCGCACTGGATATTTCACAGCCCAGGCAAATATAGAGATGGGTATTTAAAAGGAGGGAAATTTGGGACTTTGAATGAAGCAATTGAGATGCGGAGGTGCAATAAGTTAAGAATTTATTAAATTCATAACATGGATGTATATCCAATAAAAATATGATTTCATATATATAAATATGGCATACACAGATTATAAACATTTAAAATGGATAAATGCGTACATTGATCTTGGTTCTATCAAAATATAACTTCAATTGTGCAAAGAATTTTAAGTATTATCACTGGTCTATGACACAAATAACAGCAAAAAATCATTATTCATGACAAACAGTTGGCCAAGGAGACCTGGATTTCCATTTTGTTTGTAACATAATAGTCCATATGGGTACCCCGATGCATTTCGACCTTTTCATTATCGGTCTCTTCAGGGGTTTTTTTAACTCTAGGAAAATATTAGTCAGAAAATTCTAGTTTAGACAACATTTACAATATTTTACAGTATACAAAATGTTGTTTGACATTGCATATTATTCAAAGATTATATCTCTATATGTTGGTGATACACCTTTCCATCTCTTGAATGGTAAATATAAGTATGTTCCAGGGTCAGAATTGCCAAGCATAGTTACTTCCGGTGGTCCCAGAATGCCCGCATGCACCCACTATGCACTTCGGTGAGCCCATGATCCACAGGGCTTACAAGGAGTCAGGCTCTTGGACCCCGAGAGGAGAGTACGGGGCGAGGCACCTGCAATTTAATATGGGGAATCTAGGTGAGTGATCAATGGGTTCACTGCAGGTGTTCGGTACTAACCTGCAGCTCTAGACTGGTCTATGCTCCATCCAAATTTGGAATTGTACGAACTATTACTTATTTATTTTAATTCTATTTATTTATTCATTTAATTGTTTTATGAATTGATTTGTATTGTAATTGATAGAGGAAAAGCAGAAAGTATGGGTGAGCTGTATGTATGTGTGCTCCAAATTGTTACCTAATCAATCAATTGGTGAAAGTGACTGTGCATAATATAAAGTTGATGTTTATATAGGAGATCCAATAAAGTGAGTGACATCAAGGGAAAACAGTGTAACAGAAATCAAACCAATAATGGTGGGTATGCTAGGGCGTATGTGCAACCATGATCGTGAACGCTTATTGCCTTCAATGGTAGGGAGAATACCCATATTACATGAATGATAGAAGGAGGGAAGTTTGAAGTGTATAAGTTTGTCAAATAGACCGGGAGTGGGTGCCACAGGTGACAGAGACGAAATGTAAAGGAAGGACCAAAAATATATTGAAGGTTGGTATGCTATTTAATTTTGAAGAAAACTTCAATGTTGGAGATATAATGTCATCAAATGTTCAATAGGTAGAAGCATAGGCCAGTCTGGTGTACCCAAGAAACCACACTCACCTGATTCACAATCTTGGTATATGTCTTAGGCAACACTCCAGGTATCGCTATGGATTCCTCCGGAAATTGCGTATTTATATAGTATTAGAATTATGTGCCCATTAGCTGCAGGTGCTGAATTCCTCCCCGTACCCACCCCCATGGTCTCTGCCGCCAAAGCGTGACATCCGCCTGGCCCCCTCGGCGTTCCATAAGGCGTGTGCCCCGGTATCCGCCGTTACCTCCAACGCAAGTTCGTGACGTCGTCACGCGCACACGCGGCTTAGCCGCGCATGCGCGCCACGCCATTAGACATCTGGCGGTAATCACGGTACGCCGCCGGCACATTGAGTGCTCCCTCCAGTGGCCCATTTAATGAACTCAACTGTGGGAACATGTGATGGGGAGAGGTGCAAAATGTACTTCCCCCCACCATGCCGGGAAGCCAAATGGAAAAGAAGCACCCACCCAGTGTCCCCGGAGGGGACACTGCGCGACACCCAAAGGGACCACCAAGGAGCAAACATATAGAGATGGGTGACCCAGACATCCTAACCTGCAAAAACAAATTTCAGGGAGGTTGCAAACTCAATTTCACACAACTAGAGGATGATCAAATGAAATGGAATCAGTTTACTTCTTCTGAGAGATATAGAATTAACACTCTAACCACCATGAGCACTTCAGTAATTTGAAATGGTCATGGTGGTAGGAGTCAGGAGGGGAAGTGTTTCTGCTTGAAACAGGTAGGGGGGCTGAGAGAGAGAGCAGTGGGACTGAGAAAGAGGGAGGGCTGAGAGAGAGGGGGTGACTAACAGAGAGATGGGCGACTAACAGAGAGAGGGGCTCAGAGAGAGAGAGGGTGGTGGATGGAGAGAGAGAGGGGGAGCGGGATAAAGAGTGGGTGAGAGAGAGAGGGAAGGTGATAGAGAGGGGAGTGAGAGAGAGGGGGAGTGAAAGAGAGAGAGAGAGGGGGTGAGAGAGGGAGGAGGTTGAGAGAGAGAGGGGGAAGAAAGAGAGAGAAAGGGGGGTGAAATAGAGAGGGGGTGAGAGAGAGAGAGGTGGGAAATGGGTATTCTCAGTGGTGGGGCACTGTGGAGTGCAGTGCTCAGTCGTTGTTGGTAGTGGGCAGTGCTGTGTGGCCCCAGGGATTAGGCTGGGTCCTGGGGTTGTGCCCCCAGCTCAGGCTTTCCCCTAGAGATAGAGAAAGGAAAAGACAGGCGGGGAAGCGGAGCCCAGACTGGGCTGACAGCGTATTTGGATCAGGCTTGGAGAGGATGGAACATGAGTAGAGCTGTCCCCGGACACAGCATAGGACTGTGGGCAAGCTCCCTCACCTCTGGAGGACCCGTGCACCCCAAGCGTGTACACTGTCCTCAGCTGTGCAGACTGTTCCCTCCAAGGGTGAATGAAACCTGGGACAGGAGCCTCTCATGGGGCCCCTACTAGTGGCGGCTGGTGCTCAAAATTTTTGGGGGGCACAAACAAACTGAAAAATTCTGAAAAAAAAAACATCAAATGTGCCCATCAAACGCTGCCACCGTGCCATCAAATGCTTCCAGTGTGCAATGCATGAATCTATCCATTGGTCATAGAGGGGGTGGCTGGAGAGAGGGGGTGGCCTTCAATGCGCCCTTATGGACGCACCGCCACTGTTCCCTGGACCCTTGAGCAGAGCCTGGGTGCCCAAACGGTCAGTCCGCCCCTGGAGATCTGTACACTGAGTGCTATTTCCTATTAGGGATGGGCTATCTGTTCGAGTCGAACTGCCCAGAACTACTTTACTTTACTTGACCCCAGGCAATATCTTTGTGGATGAAACGCATCGGGTCGGGCCTGCTGTTCCCATTGCGTCATTTTATCAATTAACAAGCGCTTGTTTTACCTCCTCTAAAATGTGAGTGTAAATCTTTCATTTTTAATAAATTTTGTGTTATGCAGATTCACGCTATGTGCGTTTTTTATTCCTTTTTGGCCCTATATGTTTGAATCCACATGACGTTTTATATATCTTGTTGACCAGTGGTCCTTGTGAGAAGATTATTTTATCCAATTATATCAACGCCTATATCCATCCGGGCCCTACTATCTTTGGTGAAGAATCACAGACAAGTATAGGGCGTATGCCCTACTGAATACACATTTTCCGGTAAGCCTCAGTGTTATTGGTGGTGGTGCTCCCTCTCTCCTTTTCATGCACGTTTAGCGGTGGCTTGAAAATTACCATTTGGGGCGTCAAGATACATATATATATTGTGGACATTTTCATTTCATCAAACACTCTTTCTCACTCAGTGGACTTTTTCTTTATTCATTTTTTCTATTATTGCTTTTGAGTTTATAATAAGTTGTTCACTGTATTTTATGTGTATGTTATACATTGGTTTAATCACCTGACATCACTGCATTATATATGTATGGCATACATTGGTTTAATCACCTGATATCACTGCATTTTATATGTATGGTATACATTGGTTTAATCACCTGATATCATTATTTCAATACTGCACATGTACTGTATACTGTTAGTTTGATAACTTCACAATTATTCTAACTTTGATATATTTAGATGTGTATCAGGTTATCTATGCACTTTAGATCACCCATTTAAATTTCAAATTGTCACTAGCGCTGCATTATCACTTTCCCAGAACGACTTTACTGTCTGTGTAAAACTCAGCCTTTTGAATTTCTAGGTTTGTCTCAGATGATTCAGGTAGCTGCAGTGTATTCAGTATATATATATATATATACATCCCAAATTTGTATATATATATATATATATATATATATATATATATACACTGTATCCTGTGTAGCTAGATCTCACTGCAGGCCATTCCTGGTGTACTTATTAACCAGTTGTCCACCGCCCACCGTCAAATGACGGCGGGCGGAAGACTCTATTGTTCTGACTGGACGTCATATGACGCCGCGCCTTTAAAAACCGCGTCACTGGGGACCCCGATGCGCATGCCCGGCGGCCGCCGGGCACCCGCGATTGCCCAGTAACCGAGCAGGACCGTGGATCTGTGTGTGTAAACACACAGATCCACGTCCTGTCAGGGAGAGGGGACTGATGATCCCCCAGTCAGTCCCCTCCCCTCACAGTAATAATCACTTCCAGAGAATACATTTAACCCCTTCCTCGCCCCCTAGTGTTAACCCCTTCCCTGCCAGTCATGTTTATACCGTAATCAATGCATTTTTATAGCACTGATCGCTGAATAAATGTGAATGTGAATCTCTCCTCCACCCCCTCCTCTTCTTCTATGGCCTCTTCCTGTGCAGATTTGTCCTCGGAACAAGCGGTGCTCCGTAGGCGTTATAGGGGCTACGCAAGCGCTCAGGCAAAAAGATGGCATGCGGTGCTTGAGTTGGTCTGTTTAGGAGACAGGAGCCACACTGGGGCAGAGATTCTGACAGCTCTGCAGGGGCAGCTTCAGCCAGAAATGGTGGTTTGGGACAATGGCACCAACCAACTCTCCGCCCTCCGACAGGGACACTTGACCCATGTGCCCTGTTTGACTCACATTCTTAATTTGGTGGTGCAGCGGTTCTTGTGCAGGTACCCGGGCTTACAGGATTTCCTGAGGCAGGCCAGGAAAGTCTGTGGGCATGATCTCACAGAAAGAGGAGGAGGAGGATGAGGATTGTGTCAGCATGGAGGTGGAGCCTAGCACTCAGCATCAGCAGCAGTCTTCAAGGGATCGTTTTAAGTCCCCAGAAACCCATGGACTTGTACGTGGCTGGGAGGAGGTGGCTGCGGATCATGTTGTCCTTAGTGACCCAGAGGACTCCGGACCGAATACCTTAGCAAACCTACGTTGCATGGCCTCCCTGATCCTGCAAAGCCTGCGAAAGGACCCTCGGATTCGTGGTATCAAGGAGAGGGATCATTACTGGTTTGCAACTCTTCTTGATCCACGTTACAAGGGTAAAGTTGCAGAACTTATCCAGCCGTTGCAGAGGATGAAACATCTTTGGGAGGCCTTGCAGAAAGGTTTGTGCAATGCGTTTCCAGAGCCTGGGAGGTCACAAATTCCTGGTCCTGGACAACGTGTTGCTGAGGCTTCGGTCAGTCACAGAAGGAGAGGTGGAGAAGGTGGCCGTCTGACCGATGCGTTCAGACAATTTTTTAGTCCGCAGCCCCAAGGTCTGATCGGTTCCAGCAACCATCGCCAGCATCTGCTTTACATGGTGCAAGAATTCCTAGGGGCAAGATCAGACTTGGAGACCTTTCCAACCGAAAATCCACTGGGTTTCTGGGTCTTGAGGATGGATCACTGGCCAGAGCTTGCACAGTATGCAATTGAGCTACTGGCCTGTCCTACATCCAGCGTTCTTTCGGAACGCACATTCAGTGCTGCTGGAGGCTTTGTAACCGATCACAAAGTGCACCTGTCCACCGACTCGGTTGATCGGCTCACCTTCATAAAAATGAATCAGTCTTGGATCATCAGTAGGGATGAGCCGAACACCCCCCGGTTTGGTTCGCATCCAGAACATGCGAACAGGCAAAAAATTAAATTAGTTTAAACACGCAAACACTGTTAAAGTCAATGGGACACGAACATGAAAAATCAAAAGTGCTAATTTTAAAGGTTAATATGCAAGTTATTATCATAAAAAGTGTTTGGGAACCCAGGTCCTGCCCCAGGGGACATGTATCAATGCAAAAAAAAGTTTTAAAAACTGCAATTTTTTCAGGAGCAGTGATTTTAATAATGCTTAAAGTGAAACAATAAAAGTGAAATATTCCTTTAAATTTCATACCTGGGGGTGTCTATGGTATGCCTGTAAAGTAGCGCATATTTCCTGTGTTTAGAAAATGTCATTTCTGAAGGAAAAAAATGTAAAACTACTCGCGGCTACAATGAATTGTCGGGTCCCGGCAATACAGATAAAAGTCATTGAAAAAAACGGCATGGGTTCCCCCCCCAGTCCATTACCAGGCCCTTTGGGTCTGGTATGAATATTAAGGGCAAAAAACCGGCATGGGTTCCCCTTAATATTCATACCAGACCCAAAGGGCCCGGTAATGGACTGGGGGGGGGCCCATGCCGTTTTTTTCAATGACTTATCTGTATTGCCGCAATTCATCATAGCCGTGAGTAGTTTTAAATGACTTTTTTTCCTTCAGAAATGACATTTTGTGCAGGGGCAGTTCTAAACACGGGAAACATGCACTACTTTACAGGCATACTATAGACACCCCCCAGGCACAAAATTTAAAGGAATATTTCACTTTTATTGTTTCACTTTAAGCATTATTAAAATCACTGCTCCCGAAAAAACGTCAGTTTTTAAAACTTTTTTTTGCATTGATACATGTCCCCTGGAGCAGGACCCAGGTCCCCAAACATTTTTTATGACAATAACTTGCAATAACTTTGCATGTTCTGGGTGCGAACCGAACCGGGGGGTGTTCGGCCCATCCCTATTCCCTATATATAACACTGACATCTGTACATGGAGTAGCACTCCATGTACGGATGTCAGTGTTATACATAGGGAATAGTAGTCACTAAGTGCTATTCTCAATATATATAACACTGGTCTCTGTACACGGAATGCTAGTACCTCTGAAACTGTTATCTGTCATATCTGTACACTCAGTGTACAGTGTACAGATATCAGTGTGCACTCAGTGTATATAGAAATCAGGGTAATTAGATATAGGTTAGGGAATAGCACCTGGTGGAAGGACACTGGAAAGGAACACTCAGCCTGCTTGGTATACATTAAAGCAGTGTGACATACTAAACAGCTGGCCTGGTGATCACACACTGACCTGCTGCTGTGCTGCACAGAGTCTGACCAGTCCATGCTGCAGTGCACCGTCTCCAGCTCTCTAAGTTCAGCACCGCCTGTCCTCCACTGCAGGAATGTAGACTGAGGGCGAGCCTGAGACTGTAAGGCCCCATGCACACGAGACGCTGTTATTTGCTGTTGAACGCGCGTTCAGAGGCAGTTGGACGCTTTTTTCAACTGCTCCTGAACCCATTCAATGTTATCCTATGTGTCCATGCACACACTCTCGTTTTTTGGCGTTTACAAGCAGTTGCGTTTAGCCTCGTTTTTCCAGAAGCAAAAAAATGGGTTCAGACGCAAAAGTTTTCCACGTTTCAGACGCAAAACGCTGCTAAACGCGGCTAAACGCGGCTAAACGCGGTACCGGCGTTTTGCCGCGTTTGCGTTTATAAGCGTTTTTAAAGGTGACCTATTTTTTAACATTAGAAATTTCAAAAATGATGGCAAATGATGAAAAACTATTAAAAAATATAAAAGAAAACTGTAATTGCTTGCATTGCATTGTGGACAATCCACAACTTGTGGCAGGTAACGTGGCAAGTGGACAATCAACAACTTGTGTCAGGTGATGTGGCCAGGTGACGTGGCCAGGTGACGTGGCAAGTGGACAATCCACAGCTTGTGGCAGGTGACGTGGCCAGGTGACGTGGCAGGTGACGTGGCCAGGTGACGTGGCAAGTAACGTGGCCAGGTGACGTGGCGAGTGGACAATTCACAACTTGTGGCAGGTGACGTGGCCAGGTGACGTGGCAGGTGATGTGGCAAGTGGACACTTCACAACTTGTGGCAGGTGACGTGGCACGTGATGTGGCCAGGTGACGTGGAAAGTGGACAATCCACAACTTGTGGCAGGTGACGTGGCTAGATGACGTGGCAGGTAATGTGGGCAGGTAACATGGCTAGGTGACGTGGCAGATGACTTGGCAAGTGGACAATTCACAACTTGTGGCAGGTGACGTGGCCAGGTGACGTGGCACGTGATGTGGCCAGGTGACATGGCAAGTGGACAATCCACAACTTGTGGCAGGTGACGTGGCCAGGTGACGTGGCAGGTGACGTGGCAAGTGGACAATCCACAACTTGTGGCAGGTGACGTGGCCAGCTGACGTGGCAGGTAACGTGGCCAGGTGACGTGGCAGGTAACATGGCCAGGTGACGTGGCCAGGTAACGTGGCAAGTGGACAATCCACAACTTGTGTTAGGTGACGTGGCACGTGATGTGGCCAGGTGACGTGGCAAGTGGACAATCCACAACTTGTGGCAGGTGACGTGGCCAGGTGACGTGGCCAGGTGATGTGGCCAGGTGACGTGGCAGGTGACGTGGCAAGTGGACAATCCACAACTTGTGGCAGATGATGTGGCAAGTGAAACGCTAAATAAAAGTACACTGCTGCTCTCTCAGCTGCTGCTACTCACTCTGGTCTCACAAACTGGCTGAAATGGTTAAAATTTACTGTTTTTTGAGCTTAGGGAGGGTCTATGATGAAACGCTTATAAACGCAAACGCGGTTAAACGCCGCTAAACGCGGCCGCAAACGCGGCAAAACGCGCGTTTATAAACGCCGGTTTCAGCGTTTAAAAACGTGTGTTCAGCAGAGTTTGCACCTGCGTCTCGTGTGCATGGGGCCTAACTCCCCGGGGAGAGAGGTGGCCGGTGCAGATGCCGCTGCCATCATCCCCATGGCTCCACGATCATTCTCTCTTCCAGCCCAGAGTCCTTTCCTGTATCTGCATTATGCCACCCGGTGGCGGACCGCGGGAGCAGGAGAAGAGGAAAAGGTGGGTGGAGCCAGGGCAACACTGACACGCCTCGCTCTCGACCCGGCCTCACTCTGAGAGTCTCTGTGTGTGTGACGTCACTGGTTGTTAGACGCCAGGCCAGACTGCAACTGGTGTGTGTCCGGGAGCCGCAGGACAAATGTGGAACACTGCCACACCTCGCGGGAGACTTAGGATGTCTGGTGACCAGACGTCCCCGGCCCTGCAAAGTGGGGACAAAACCGGAGACAAACTTCTCCCGGGGACAGTGTCCTCAGTCCGGGGACAGTGTCCTCAGTCCGGGGACTGTCCCCGGAAACCGGGGACGTCTTGTCACCTTACCTGACACACAGCCTCAGACTAGGATCTCCACTGGTATGGTCTCCCGCTGGCAGGAAAATATCCAGAAGAACGTCCCAGGGAATGTTTATTAAAAATCATCTCTCCAGGCCTCCTACTGCACAGTGCATATTGGGACCTGTAGTGTAACCATTATAGTGTAGCTATTATATGGCTGCCGTCTCAAACTACAACTCCCAGCTTTCTTAGCACTCTGCATAGAAGTCTATGGGCTTCCTTGGCTTTAGCTCTCCCCCTGCTGGCCGGAAAAGCATGGTGCAGCATAACATTAATATCACAGTGGGGGGAGAGAGTCAAATAAAGAGCAATGTCTCCTTCTCCATGTTGTTGTATCCCAGCACCTGGCTACTCTATCTATCTATCTATCTATCAGAAACTGATGTGAACAATTTAATATTCTCTGCACGAGTTGTAGATACAATATTAATGATACTACTACCATACCTCCCAACATTTGAACTTAAGAATGAGGGACACTTGAGGAGGGACAAGACCTGCGGCGCGCTTAGCGCACCGTGGTAAAATGTGGGCATGGCCAAGCACTTAACAGTGGGAGGGGCTTAAGGGATGTTGATAAACAAAACCCATTCCCCCGATCCCATTCCAGCTCTATCCATTTCCTCCGATCCCATCCCTGCTCCATCTATTACCCCGATCCCATCCCAACTCCATGCATTCCCCCGATCCCATCCCGGCTCCATCCATGCCCCTAATCCCATCCCAACTCCATCCATTCCCCGATCCCATCCCGGATCCATCCACCCCCGATCCTATACCGTCTCCATCCATTCCCCCGATTCCATCCCAGCTTCATCTATTCCCCCGATCCCATTTTGGCTCCATCAATTCTTCACATCCCATTCTGGATCCATTAATTCCCCAATCCCATTCCGGCTCCATCCATCCCCTGATTCTATCCCAGCTCCATTCATTCCCCCGATCCCATCCCGGCTCCATTCCCCGATTCCATCTCGACTCCATCCATTTCCCCCAATCCCACCCCGGTCCATCGATCCCCTCGATCCTATACTGGCTCCATACATTCTCCCTGATCCCATCCCGGCTCTATACATCCCCGATCCCATCCCAGCTCCATCCATTCCTCCGATCCCATCCCGTCTCTATCCATTTTCCCTGATCCCATCCTGGCTCCATCCATCCCCCTGATCCCATCCTGGCTCCATCCATTCCCCCCATCCCAGTTCCATCTATCCCCCTGATCCCATCCCAACTCTATCCATTCCCCTGATCCCATCCCGGATCCATCAATCCCCCCCATCCCGGCTCCATCCATCCCCCTGAACCCATCCCAACTCTATCCATTCCCCTGATCCCATCCCGGCTCCATCCATCCCCCGATCCTATCCCAGCTCCATCCTCCCCCCCAACCCTCTTCCCCATGCCTCCCTCCTCTGCAAGTCTCATGTACACAGAAATCATCACAGACCTCAGATCAGCCACGTTCTGGCATAGTGGTGTGCTGCTCCCAACCTCTGCCTCTGTGTATAGGAGAACACAGGAGGAGGAGGGGAAGGTTCAGTGCACTCCACTCTACACTGTGTGTCAGAGGCAGCCAGGGAGAGATGCCAGCTGCCATGCAAATACAGTGTAGCTCGCCGCATGTGGGAACCAAGATGCCCCGCACACGCCACGGGCGTTCCGGGACTCAGCCCTGATTCGCCAGGACCCTGGGACATGGATCAAATTCCGGGACAGTCCCAGCAAATCAGGGATGGTTGGGAGGTATGCTACTACTACTAATATTAATATTAATGATATCAACAATAACTCAGCATAGCCTAATAAAAATTTTCAGAGAAGGTTTGATATTTTTTTTTATTTTTGGATTACAGCCCCCTTGGTGGGGTATTAGTGCTTTTTTTGCACATAGTAAATCGCTGTACAGAAATATATAACTCTAAAAAGTAACACAGATTACAGGTAGATACAAATATACAATACATATTGCTTGAAGCAATTCTGTTCCAACTTGACAAACAAAATGCTCTTTGCGTTTCCCAATCTTTACATTTAAAAGTTTACTTCATTAAAAATTATACTTTAAGATGAGCTCCAGGCCTCAAAACGTTGTATTTTGCTTAATCCAGAAACCATATAAATCCACTTTGTGAGCAGCGGATGTGTTGTAATACATTGTTCATGTATTTTGTGCTACAACTACATGAGCCAGTAGATGCAGTGATTATAAGTTTGTAGCTGCTCTATGGTAAACTCTATATGCCTTCTGTATAATAGTTTCCTGTCTGCAGTTAAGCAGCAAAGACCATGTGGACTGTGTAGGGCTTTATACAGAATTTTTAACAGGATGCCTTTGCAAACCAAGATAATATCTTGTAAAAGTAGCAGTGACATCTCCACTGTACTGTACATAGACCAGTGGCGGCTGGTGCTCCGTTTTTTTGGGGGTGCGGCAAACAAACCACCAACCCCACCGCCCGCTCGCCAGCCCCGCTCCCCAACCCTGCTTGCCAGCCCTGCTGGCAAGCCTGGCAGCCCTGCACTTACCCCATCCAGGTTGCGAGTGGCTTAGACAGCTTCCCTGGCTTCTGCTTCCGACCAATCCAGTCGCTTTTCCTCCCGGCCAATCCAGTCTCAGGACCCTCTTCCTGTCCTGATTGGCCGTGAGAAGAAGAAGACAACATGTTGGTACGCTATTATAAGAAGTGGGTGGGCTCAGGGTGCGATGCTCTGGTGGGAACTGGAACTGCAGCAATCAGCCCAGGGCACCACAGTGCCACCAGCAGGCAAACTCAATCCTAACAGCAGCAGTGAGTGGTCTTTATTACAGGAATGTTTCACACTGGATTATTGCACAGATCTGGAAGAAATATTCTTGTATCTAGAGCAGGTGTCTCTAAACTTTCTATGCAAGGGACCAGTTTATTGTCCTTCAGACTTTAGGGGGGATTGGACTGTGGCCAGTGGGAGTAAAAAAGGTCTTGATGTCAGTGGTAAAGAATACCCCGTCTTTGGTGTCAGTGGGAGGAATTGTGCCCATCCTTGGTGTCACTGGGAGAAATTGTCTCTTATCATTGGTGTCATTGGGCCTCATTGTTGGTGTCATTGAGAGAAATTGTGCGCCATCGTTGGTGTCATTGGGAGGAATTGTGGCCCTTCATTGGTGTCAGTGGTAGGATTTGTGCCCCATCGTTGGTGTCAGTGGGAGGAATAGTACCCCATCCTTGGTGTCTGTGGTAGGATGTGTGTGCCCTATCGGTGTCAGTGGGAGGAATAGTGTCCCATCATTGGTGTCAGTGGGCCCCATTATTGTTGTCAATGGGAGAAATTGTGCCACATAGTTGGTGTCATTGGGAGAAATTGTGTCTTCTCATTGGTTGCATTGGGCCCCATTGCTGGTGTCATTGGTAGAATTTGTGCCCCTTTATTGGTGTCAGTGGGGGAATTATGCCTCATTGTTGGTATCAATGGATGAAATGGTGCCCCAAGGGCAGGATTAAGCAATCAAAGGGCTGTATCTGGCCCTGGCTCACAGTTAAGGTTGCCACCTTTTCTTCAAGCCAAACCCAAACACTTTAGCCGAGCACAGCAAATTTTTATTTTTAAGGGGGAGCACTGTGGTGTAAAGGGAAACTCTGATGTAAGAGGGTTTCTGCTCACCAAACCTCCTGCTTACATCAGAGTTTCCAGAATTCCCCCTTAAATTAGGGTTCCCGAAGCCCCCCTTATATCAGAGTCCACAGGGCACTCCTTACATCTGAGTCCCCCTAACCTTAGTGTACTCACTCGCTTGGAGGCAAGAGTGAGAAGGGAGGGAGCGGGGAGACTTCAGTCACAGACAGTAGATGGTGAGCTCACTCACACGAGGATGGAGGCTCAGGCATCAACGCCTTTCATCCATGATGTATCTGTCAGTTTCTGTGCTTCAAAATTCCAGTCCACACAACTCTTTCCTGAGGCACAGAACGCCAGCGATTGGAGTGTGGGTGGGCAGACAGAAGGGGTAGGGGTGGAAGGAGGAGGAGCAGATCAAGCCCTCTCTCCTCTCCTGTCCGTGTATGGGGCCCATGTGCACACGGCAGTTGTGGTACTTGGTTACTTGGGGAGCCACAGTTCATTCTGAATATTGTGTCTAGGTTTCAGGTGGTCTGAAACCCAGACACATGATTCAAAACCCGGACTGTATGAGTGAATCCCGGACGGGTGGCAACCCTAGCCACAGTTTGCAGACCACTGATCTTGACAATAAGCTTTCAGTTATGGCTGGACTTTAGTAAATCACTTACCAGTATTTATCGGGGTATAACACGCACAGGCGTATAACACGCACCTTAACTTTAAGAGGGAAGTTTCAGGAAAAAACTTCCCACAGCCCAGTGCATGGTACACAGGGCACCCTGCATAACACACAGCCCCCCGCATAACACACAGACCCCCGCATTGTACACAGACCCCTGCATTGTACACAGACCCCCACATTGTACACAGATCTCTTTCATTATAAAGCCCCCCTCCTCCTCCTCTGCACTCCCAGGAGACCCCCAGTCTCCTGGGACAGGATTGCCAGCATGCTCTGGAGTATAGAGGGCATCGCTGCCAGCCCCTTCTCATGCGCCACTCCTCCTGTGTCACTCGATGTGGATCGGAGCTTCTGAATACCCCCATTGGCGCTGTGGACTCTGGTCATGTGACTGCTCTCCTCTCTTTCCTTGACGGTCACATGACCACTCTCCTCCTCCAATCAAAAGCTACACTCGAGGAGGGGGCGGAGGCGGAGCGGGAGGAGGAGAGCGGCCAGAATGAGTGGCGTTGGTGGAGGGATTTGGAGGCTTAGATTTGCACTGATAGTGGCACGGGGGGAGCGGTGTGTGGGAGGGGGCTGGCAGTGGTGTTTTCTGGAGTTTGGAGTGTGCTGGCAGCGCTGTCCCAGGGCCAGAAGAGGCGGGGCAGCCAGCCTGATACCCTCCCAATGGGTGGCACCCGGGGCGGACCGCCCGATCCCCGCCCCTCGTTGGTAAAAAAAAACAGATATCGGCGTATAACACACAGGCACGGTTTACCCTCTGTTTTCAGGGTAAAAATGTGCGTGTTATATGATACATAAAACATCAGGTTGAGTCAGCCACCATAGACCATTTGTCGCATTATGTTTGGGCAAAGAGGTGTGTGCGGGGCAGATCTGGTATGACCATAGATATGTACAGTATGTATGACACAGCATGGAGACAAACTCCAAGTACAAATTTACAACAAAAACCTCAAAATGAATACAAAAATACTTTCCTTTCATTATACATAGGTTTATATTATGTTACATTTTTTCCTTTTTTTTTTTTTTTCACATTATCTTCATGCATATGTACAGTCAGAGCACCATTCCACGTTGCCGTGGTGAGGCCATCCCATGGCATTATGTGCCAAGATCATGCTTTTCAGCCCCAGGCAAAATGTCTTTGAAACCAAGACCGTCTTTCCCCCTAGTGCTATACAGCAATCAGCACCAAGCAGGAAGTCGTTCCTATGAATGCTGTCCCTTTATATAGTGACATTTCTCCTGAAATCACTCCTCCGTCTTGATATCTGTTTCCGTATTGTCCTGCAAGAAGTAAGAATACGGGTTACTTCGATATAGGTGCAATAAATACTTAGGGGTTCTATTTATCAAGATCCAAACAACTTTTCATGCAAGATTTACCGTTATATACATTTACAAACATTATGGTCCTGGACAATGCTAACTACTCCCCACATGGTCCACTTTCCCCCCACCCAGTTTCTGGGTGGGTGTGCCCAAATAAGGCCTACTTTCCAGGTTGGTATAGCTGTTGTTCACTTTATTTTGACTGTATCGTTTTGGTTGTTTTTGGATTTTACCTACCCAATAAAGACGTTGTTTTATGGAGTGCGGCAGTCCAGGATTTTTCTCTATCCAATATAGCCCAGACCCCACCTCCTAATATGGGGGGAACTTTCCACTCCACCAACTGCTCCTGACCAGTACCCACCTCCTAATAAGCAGGGAACTGTCCACCCTGCCAACTTTTGGGTTGGTCCTGCCCAGACTCCACCTCCTCATATGCAGGAAACTTCCCACCCCACCAGCTTTACAGGTTGTTCCTGATCCAACCCCGCCTCCTGAAAAGCATGGAACTGCCCACCCTGCCAACTTTACGAGTTGGTCCTGCCCAGACCCCACCTCCTAAATTGCAGGGAATTTCCCAACCCGCCAATGTTATTGGTTGGTCCTGACCAGATCTTACCTCATAATAGGCGGGGAACTTCCCATCCCATCAACTTTAAGGGTTGCTCTTGACCAGACCCCACCTCCTAATAAGAAGGGAACTGCCCACCCTGCCAATTTTACGGGTTGGTCCTGCCCAAATCCCACCTCCTAATATGTGGGGAACTTTCCACCCCACCAATGTTACTGGTTGCTCGTGGCCAGACCCCACCACCTAATAAACAGGGAACTGTCCACTCTGCCAACTTTATGGATTGGTCCTGCCCAGACCCCACCTACGAATTTGCAGGGAATTGGTCGCCCCATCAATTTTATAATTTAGTACTGCTCAGACCCCACCACTTAATATGTGAGGAACTTCCCACCCCACCAAATTTATGGGTTGGTCCTGACCAGACCCCACCTTCTAATAAGAAGGGAACTGCCCACTCTGCCAACTTTATGGGTTGGTCCTGCCCAGACCTCACCTCCTAATATTCAGGGAACTTCCCACACCACCAACTTTACAGGTTGCTCCTGACCAGACCCCACCTCCTAATAAGCAGGGAACTGCCCACTCTGCCAACTTTACGGGTTGGTTCTGCCCAGACCCCACCTCCTAATATGTGGGGAACTTCCCACCCCACCAACTTTACTGGCTGCTCCTGGTCAGACAAATTAACACCCCTCTCTCCTAGGGTTGCCACCTTTTCTTTAAGCCAAACCCGAACACTTTAGCGGCACAGGGCACATTTTTAATTTTTTTCGTAGTATAAATTATAGGATTATAAAAGACCTGGGACACCTTTTGGGTGCCCCAAGGAGAGTAGTAATGCAGTGTGCTGTGGAGAACAGTGAGAGTGGCCAAACTGCTCTTGCTGACATCATGCCCCCTCCCCCCAGTGATGCCAAACCTGCCCCCCAGACAGCGGCCCGCAACTCCCAAATGGCAACAGATTTTTGTGTGACTATCTCAGTTACTTGGGGAGCCACAGCCCAGTCTAAATAATGTGTCCGGGTTTCAGGCAGACTGAAACCCGGACACAAGATTCCAAACCCGAACTGTCCGGGTGAATCCTGGACAGGTGGCAACCCTACCCTCTCCCCCCAGTGACAATATATCCAGTTCCAACACTCAGCAACCCACTCAGTGCTGGAGGTGTGGTAACTGAGTTCCTTCATGTTCCTGCTGCAAGAAAAGCCCTTGTTGTGGGACTTTTACTACTTCTTACAGTTGAACTTTTTCTTATTGCTACCTACTTCAATGCTGGGAAGATATAGCCTTTTTTTTTGTTATGGTGACCATTGTCAGCAAGTGATGGTAATCTAAAGAGTTTTAGTTGTTACCGGAGGTAATGAGTAGATTGTCAATTGTCCCATGGGTTAAATGTTCGGGTGACCACCAAGATGGAAAATCCCCCGATTTTGGAAGATTTCCTCTCATTTCCTGTGGCATCTCCAGGACAGAAAGTACAGGAAAATCTCACCAGTTGGACATGGACAGCAAATAATAATGTGGCAGTTCAGCTTTAATCTTCTGTCCTTCCAGCTGAGAGTTGGGGCCTGTGTATATGGACTTGCTAGTCTTGTTTAGAATGGCTTTTCCGTCGCACAAGCTCATGGGAATGCGAAAGCAACTTGAAGCATATTGATGCAAATTAGAAGGAGGTCAACTGCAGATTGGCCTGTGACTCAAACTGTTCTCAAGTGCAAGCAAAATGCATCTAGAAACCACTTGTTCATTTGCATAAACCCAAAGCTCGTTGACACTTGACACAGAGTTGTGTTCCTGGTGTCTATTTTGCAATAATGTTGCAACAATGTTGGTCCTACTGTGATCCGTGTGTGCGGTGTTGTTTTTTTGGGTAAAGGGGCACCTACGAGTCCAGAGAACTGTCTGGGACAGAGCCTTGGTCTACCTGTCCATGCGAAGGAAGACCTGGGAAATTCGCCCATGAGTATCATTCTGCTGGCCAAATGACACACGCAGATTCTTATGTATTGAGAACATATTAAGTTAGCAAAATGCAGACTGCCTAGCTCAGAAGCTTGGTTTTTGTAAATTGTCCATACATACTATGCCTGAATGAACTGGTTAATGGACACTTCTGCCAAACGTAGACTGTGTGGGGTGCAGAGCAAGAGCCATGAGATGTGGTCCATCCTGGCCACCCAAAAACTGAGGGGGTAGTAAAATGTCAGTGCTGTATCCTAGCTAGTCAATTATATGGCTTAAAATGATGTACTTTGCTGATATATTGCCTGTAGGCAGGTGCAGTCTATTTCCTCCACTGCAGGTGTCACTCATCCGTAGAGGCAGTGCAGGGGGAGGAGGAAGTCAAGAGGAGCTTTGTTTCTCTATGATCTCCTCGGTCATAGAGAGGCAGCATTCCACTGGATGCTGGTGTCCCATGTAACCTTGGTGGCCATCTTGGGTCAGACAGAGCCTTATTTAATACCCTGACTTCTGGGTTTGGCACGCATTTTGTGTGTGGCTAGATAGAGTAGGGACAGGTCACCCATCTGTCAGAGCCAGTGCTTAGCGCCAAGGAGAGTTTCCAGGCGAGTAGGAAAAGAGCAAGGAAATGCCATCCTTCCTGGATGCCTCCCCACTTGGGTACGCGGACCGACCAGGCTGCATTCCGTCCTTGAGACAGACACTGTCGGCATACCTGAAACTTACTGCTGCCACTCATCACTGTAAATTTTGGGAGTGTGCCCGGTCGGGTTGTTTTCCCGCTGGGCTAGTTGTGCATTGCTAAACTTCAACTATACAGGTCCAATCCCACAGTCAACATGTTTTGCTAGACACGTAGCTTCTTCAGGTCCATAATAAATGGGGTATCAAATTCTAGCAAACAAATAAAAAATATTTAGTATAGTAGTAAAAGTGTAGTATTGTATTTTTTATTTGTTTACTAGAATTTGATACACAATTTTTTTTTTTTCCACAATTAGTTTTATTAGCAAGAAAACAGAATATGGTTGTATAAACATTAAGTAAAATATTCCATCTGCAAATGGAACCATCGCACTTCAACATACAACGAACATTTTATGCGGTAATACAGCATTAGGTAGCAAAAAGTAAGACAACAGAGAATATTACAAGTTTATTCACGACTAAGCCTATGTATTATTGAAGACCGACCGCATCTCCTTCTAGCAGGGTCAGGTATCTGGATGCCCCACGGGCACCCTGTTCATGAAAGCATAGGCCCCGTAGACCCCTATCTTCCGGTCTAATCGCGGCCAATAAGGTTATAATATACCTGGTGGCTCGGAGGGTAGATGTGGTGCATGGGGTCCCAGCCGGGACCCCGGCAAGTAATAGGTGAGTTGCGGCCGTGTGGTGAAGAACCTATGAGATAGACGAGAAATGTAAGAGGGGAGGGGGGGAAGGCAGTCAGGGTAGAAGGAAGAAGGATGGGATAAGGGGTCTGGGTGTTAGAGGGGGGGGAGGAGGAAACAGGGAGGGGGGCCACTCCACCCCTCAGGGCCCCCGGTCCCCCACCGGGGCACCGGTTTTGGGTATTGGGTGGGTTTAGAATCTCAGTGTTGAGAAGAAAAATGGGATTTGAACTGGTCAGTAGTTTTAAAATGAATCCAACATGCCCAGGTTAGTGTAAATTTCTGAATGCGGTCTTGTGCGACCGAGATCAATTCCTCCATCTCCTCTATTCTAACTATCCTAAGTAACCATTCCCTAATGGAGGGAATATTCGTCGAGCGCCAGTGGGCAGGGATGCACAGTCTGGCAGCATTCACCATATGCATGGCTAGCGACCTATGGTAGGTGCGCTTCGCTAAGGTAGAATGATGCAGGAGAAATTGTCCCGGTCCCAAGTCCAAGGTAAGTGTGGTAACCTGCTCTATAGTGGAGTGAACCGTGCTCCAAAAGGAACGGAGCAAGGCACACTCCCACCAGATGTGGATCATGGATCCGTCGCCTATGTTACATCGCCAGCAAATGTTCGGAATCTGGGGTGCAAATCTGTGTAAGCGTGCTGGGGTTCTATACCATTTTGTAATGATTTTATATCCGTTTTCTTGGATCGCCACATTCAACGAGCCCGTGAGCGCCATAACGTAGACAGACTTCCACTCCTTGTCTGTGAAAGAGATTTGCAAGTCTCTCTCCCAAGACGATCGGACCGCCTGTGTCGCTGAAATACCGGGGCGCTCCAGTAACATAGCATATATAGCGGAGATAAGGTGTCTTTGCGGGGAGTTGCGTGAGCATAGGGCTTCAAAGGGAGTAAGTTGCCTACTCCAAATATCTGTGGGGCCATTAGAGATAAGAAAATGTGACAGCTGTCTATACGACCAAAAAGGGAAGGAATTGGTGCGAGAATCCTCCACCAACTCCTCATACAGTCGCCGTCGGCCTCCGCGGAAGAAGTGACGTGCCTGGATCTCCTCTCGTGGCCATTCCCTGCGTAGGAAGGTTTCGGATTCTCCCGGGGGAAACTCAGGGTTACCCCGCAATGAGGTCAGGGGGCCTGGTCGAGAGGAGATGTGAAAGAGGGCTACCGCCTTCCCGAAGGCCAACAGCGAGGGCATGATCAGAGGATGTAGTTTAATATCCTGGGGGTAAGATCGTGGAACTAGCCACGGAAGTGTGCAAGTCGGTGTTGTTGTAAGCGCGTTTTCCAATGTGACCCAGGCTTTCCCCGCTTTGTGAACATTCCAGTCCACCACTCTAGTCAAGTGACAGGCCAGGTGATACTTTTGGAGGTCCGGTAGACCAATACCTCCCGCCTTCTTGGAGCAGGTCAGGCTCGAATATTTAATACGTGGGGCTAAGCCTTTCCAGAGAAAGATTGTGCATGCTTTCTTATATGACGAGAAGAAGGAGGGCGGAAGGTGTGTAGGGATCGTTTGCATTAGATACAGTAGGCGCGGGAGGACAACCATCTTAATAAGTGCCGCTCGGCCAAACCAGGACACATTCAGGCTAGCCCACTCCTTCAAATCTGCTTGTATTCTGGAGAGTGCGCGAAGGAAATTAAGGCTATACAGATCTGAAAGTTTCGTAGGTATCTGAATCCCTAGATATGTGATAGCGTCTTTTTTCCATAGGAATGGAAAGGTGTCTTGGCAGTGGGAAACTTCCTGCGGAGTTAGAGATATGTTCAAGGCGTGGGACTTGGAGAAGTTAATTTTAAGGTACGACAGCTCACCAAAACATTTAATGTTGTTCAAAAGGTTAGGTAAGGATACTCGAGGGGACTGTAGGGTCAACAAAATATCGTCCGCGAACGCCGCGACTTTGTACTCCCTATGTTGTATGGGAATCCCTTTAATGTTGGGATTGGCACGCAATCTATTTAATAACGGTTCAAGAGACAAGACGAAAATCAGTGGAGAGAGTGGGCAGCCCTGGCGCGTCCCATTGCTTATGGAGAAGGCGTCCGACAGGAGACCATTGGCTTTCACCCTTGCCTCTGGGTTGGCATAAAGGGCGTTTATGAGCGTTAACATCCGGGGTAATAGGCCTATGCCCTTCAGAACCCCCTGCATATAGTCCCAAGCCACCCTGTCGAACGCCTTCTCAGCGTCAAGGGAGAGGAGAAAGCCCTGGGTATTTGAAGAGGATAGCCAATGATGTATGTTCAGTGTGCGTATGGTATTATCCCTTGCCTCCCTCCCCGAGATAAAGCCCACTTGGTCGTATGATATAAGTTCGGGTATCAGAGGTACTAGTCTATTAGCTAACATTTTTGCATAGAGCTTGATGTCTACATTGAGGAGGGATATCGGCCTGTAACTGGATATCAATGAGGGGTCCTTATCTGTCTTAGGGATAACAGTTATATGTGCCTCTAAGAGCCTGCCAGGGGACGCGCGAGGGCTTGCAAGTGAGTTAAAGGTTTGAAGCATCTGAGGTGTCAGTTCCTCCCGAAAGCATCTGTAATACACCAGCGGGAGGCCATCGGGTCCCGGGCTCTTACCCACAGGCATTTGTTTAATTGCTGCGCTGAGTTCGTCCATGGAGAGCGGGCTCTCCAAAGCTTCGGCCTGCTGAGTGGTAAGAGGTTTGGGGCAATATTCTGTTAAAAATTCTGCTAATTGGGAAGAACGGTTAACCGGGGTCAACGGTCTCACCGTTTCAGGCGATAGGTTATAGAGCCTCCTGTAGAAGTTTTCAAATTGTTTGGCTATGTCTTCATTTTTAGTGTGAAGTACACCCTGTCCGTCTCTAATATGGTGTATCACTGATGTGGTCTTAGCTGCTTGTATCGTCCGTGCCAGTAGTCTCCCACTCTTGTTCCCGTGTTCGTAGAACACTTTCTGACCAAGTACGTATCGTCTCCTAACATGTTTTCCCAGTTCCTCC
The DNA here is from genome assembly GCA_029206835.1 of Rana muscosa. Taxonomy (NCBI): domain Eukaryota; kingdom Metazoa; phylum Chordata; class Amphibia; order Anura; family Ranidae; genus Rana; species Rana muscosa. The sequence goes on along the minus strand of JARGYO010000094.1, from coordinate 51,634,636 downwards.
CTTAGGGCAGAACGAGCTTGTAAAAGGTCCTGTAAGGTGGCTTGCAAGGCCGAGCGTTTATGAGCTAGTTCCAACTTATTAATTGTTACAATAAGGGATTTGATGAGTTCTTGCTGTCTCTTCTTGGCCAACGTTGCCAAAGAAATCAGCTTCCCACGTAGCACACATTTGTGCGCTTCCCAAATTGTGACAGGTGTCACGTCTGGGGTGGAGTTTTCTTGAAAGTATAACTTAATTTGTTCTCTAATCTGCCTGAGGTTTTCTGGGTCCTTCAGTAGGGAGGGGTTCAGTCTCCATGATTTTGTCCTTTTGTTTGAATCGGGGAACGTGAGGGTAATTGTTATGGGGTGATGGTCAGAGAGAAACATTGGTTCGATGGTAGCATAAGTAAGGAGGGCTAGATCAGGTTGCGAAAGAAATAAGTAATCTAGTCTGGAGTATTTATTATGGGGGGGAGAGAAGAAGGTGTAATCCCTAACCGTAGGGAACATAGTCCGCCACGTGTCATGGAGTGTTAGATTTTGTAGTTCTTTTTTGATCTGACGCAGGGCACGATACGGGAGATTCGATGCACCTGTGGAGGAGTCAAGAGGCGGGTTCAACGGGCCGTTAAAGTCTCCTCCCAGGATTACAATTCCTTCCTGAAAGGATGCCAATTCCATACAGGTAGATCTAAAAAAGGATACTTGGCGTTCATTGGGGCAGTACATATTTGCCAGCGTAATCGGCTTGGCCGCATATGTGCCCTTAATGAATACGTATCTGCCTTTGGGGTCGATCAGTGAATCTGTCATGGTAAAGTCTGCGTGCTTAGAGATAAGTATAGACACACCCTTAGTTTTGGATTCTGGGTTCGTGGAGTGTACTGCCTTTTTGTATACATGGTTCCCCATTCTCGGGATAGCGTCAGATCGAAAATGGGTCTCTTGCAACAAAAGGAAGTGGGCCTTGTGTTTGGTTAGTGCCGAAAGCACCTGGGCTCTTTTCTCTGGCAGGTTCAGTCCCTTAACATTAAGAGAAAGGCATTTTAAAGAAACCTGTTGCCTGGTCGTTGATTCTTCCTGCATCTTACACGTAAGTGGGGGTCAAGAGGCGTGGGCAAGTGTAAGAGGTATTCGTGGGGGTTTCAGAAAATTGTTGGGAATCCGGCGGAGTACCGAAAGGCCCCCCTTAGGGGAGGGAGCGAGGAGTGACCCCCACCAATATAGGGGTAGAAGAAGGGGGGGGGGGTGTGATGAGGGATAGGGAAAGAGAAGGGGGGGTAGGGGGTAGGGAAAGGAGTCTAAGAGAAAAGAGGGGGGAGAAGAGATCAAGGGTACAGTATTCCGCTCCCAGAGGGGCAGAGGGGGTATAGATGAGGTATATAGGTCTTGTACGTACGTGGGGTTCTTTGGCCACTAGTACAAGGGTTATACCGGAGGTAGCCGAGAGCACTCCCAGCCACCTGAGGGGGGGGGGTTCCGGAAGATCAGCAATTACCCAATAGGGCAGCTGATAGGGGGCAATAAACTAGGACTACAACTCGAGAATACGCAACAAGGAGGACGAAAGAAGTTATAAACAGAAAAACACCTTTTGCGGGTAACTGTGAACAATGAACTTAGCGGGTCACAACCAGGAATTAGCAGACGTATGTAAGATATATCTAATAAAGGCCAAGAGAACCATATCGGGTGCGAATATAGGTCCCAAATGTGTTCAGGCGGGTACTCGTATTCAGTCTGGATTCGCGAATCACAAGCTAGGTAGTTGTGGAATCCTTGCACCCAAGACTAGATGAAATTCAGGGCTGTCTTAACCTACAGCTAACACCTTCTCAATGCCGTCTGCCCGTTGAATGGCAAGAATCAACAGGTAGAATAGTCATCCGTCTGCCAGCCCAAGGCTGCCAGCATCTGGGGAGGCTAGCACCTACACGAGACTTTAGACATCCGCTCCCCCCCCGCCCATGAATAGTATGGCGGAGGGGGAGAAGAGAAGAGCCTCTGGACCACCACTCCGGTCCCCTGCTACATTGGCACAAACCCACCCAGATGAGGAACAACATAAGCAAATGTCACAGAGGGATATTTTAAACTCTAAGTACCCAAACTCTAGTCAATCACTTCATATAAGCTTGTTGGCAGCATACACAAGTTAGAAGACAAAAGACAATATCACCTGAATGTTGTGTATAGCGTGGGCTTAGGGAGGAAAGAATGGGATCCATGGGGAAAGAAGAAAGCTAAGTGATCCGCGTAACTTGGAATATCCATGAGGGGTTGCCTGCAAAGGAAGTTCAACATGAATCTATTGGTGCCTGGGGTGAGTCGATCAGAGCGTCCTACAAGTCACCAAGGATGAACGTCGGTCAGGACCCTCAAAACAAAGAATACGCAGGTCCAATATCGATTGAGAAGCAGAGCAGATGCTGATATGCTTGTGAGGTAGAGAGGAGCCTCCTGGGGAGAGAAAGAAGAAAGAAAAAAAAAGGGTTGGGGGGAGACGAAAGCGTCTCTCTACCACACTTGTATGATAGCATGGGGAGAGTGAGATTCAATCCTCCTGGCCACTCCTTCGGGGGGTGTCTGCCCTCTCCCGGTCGTGTGAGGGGTGATCCCGTCTTACGTTACGATCGTTCGGTGAAGTGGGATCCAGCCTGCGGCGTCTGGATCGTTGCCGTTGAGCCTTTGGAGAGGAGCTGTGGGAAACCAGTTTCCACGGTTCCTCGGGGAAGTAGAAGGAATACCAGTCGGGCAGCTCGATCGGTGGGATGTCTACCTGCTCACAAAACGTTGGTAGGTCTTCAGGCGTTCTGAGAAGGGCTGTGCGTCCTCTGTAGGTAGCAGATAGACAAAATGGAAACTTCCACCTATATTGTATGTTGCGTGACCGCAAGACGTCCAGCAGGGGGCGAAGTGAGCGTCTATTCTGCAGGGTGATCTGCGATAGATCCTGAAAAAGTTTAATGTCAGCTCCATTGAGCACAATACGTCCCCTGTCTCTGGCTTTCCTGAGGATCTCCTCTTTAAGGGGGTAGTTCACAATGCAGCACACAATGTCTCTGGGGGGCTCGGAGTCCCGGGGTAGGGGTCTTAAGGCACGGTGAAGCCTCTTCATTTCAATTGGAGTATCTGCCGGCCGGCCAAGTAGGTCATTAAAAATGGCGCATATAGTCTGCATCAGGGTTGTCTGGTCTACGCTTTCGGGGACCCCCCTCACCCTGATATTGTGTCTACGCCCCCTATGGTCCAAATCTTCCACATGTCTGTGGAGTTCGAACATGTGTGGCAATTGTATGTCATAAGCCTTCTGGACTTGCCTGATTGCAGCTGCTTGCATATGCGACGTGTCCTCCACTTCAGCCACGCGGCGATTGATCCCCAGGAGCTCCGATTTGAGCTCTGATATGGAGGACATCATGGTGGATTTGATGTCAAGTGCCATCTTTTGTAGGTCCCTCTGGAGGTCCAACAGGGTCGGGTTGGGAGCTACGGCGCCGTCGTCGTCTGTCAGCGGTTCCTCCGCATTACTAATTGAGGCCGGGGATGCGGCCTGCGCGTCCGCGTGTTGTCCCTGCGGCCTGTTCCGGAACATCTCCAGGATGTTATTGTTTGGCTGGGGCCCGGTATCTTTCAGCGTGCGGGGTGTTGACGAGCTCCTGGTCGATTTCCCCATGTTTGTGGGCTGATGTACCCGTATCTGAGCTTCGTTTTCGTCCTCCTTGTGCGGGAGCTCTTGCCTTAAGCTGCCATCTCGAGTCCCGTCCAGGCCACGCCCCGATACACAATTTTTTTATGGTCCTGATGAAGCTACGTATTTAGAGATACGAGTTGACCATGGGATTGGACCTGTACACCTTGACCTACATTATATAGACTACATTGTATAAAGGTGATACTGTTGTGACCGACCAGGCTGCATTCCGCCCTTGAGACAGACGCTGTCGGCATACCTGAAACTTACTGCTGCCACTCATCACTGTACATTTTGGGAGTGTGCTCGGTCGGGTTGTTTTCCCACTGGGCTAGTTGTGCATTGCTAAACTTCAACTATACAGGTCCAATCCCACAGTCAACATGTTTTTCTAGACACGTAGCTTCTTCAGGACCATAATAAATGGGGTATCAGATTCTAACAAACAATTAAAAAAACTATTTAGTATAGTAGTAGTGTAGTATTGTATTTTTTATTTGTTTACTAGAATTTGATACACAATTTTTTATGGTCCTGAAGAAGCTACGGATCTAGAGATACGAGTTGACCATTGGATTGGATCTGTACACCTTGACCTACAATATATAGGCTACATTGTATATAGGTGATACTGTTGTGGTCCAGTTGGGATATACTCATATTTTAGGCCCAGATATGATGTCTTGAGGATTATATGGTTTAAATATTTGTATACGCATTGGCGTTTTTTTTAAATGAGAAATTGTAAATGAAGAATTTTTCAATATCTAAAGCTGGATACACACTATACCAATTTCTGTAGATTTTTTCCTTCAGATTTACCAAAACCATATAATATGAGGTCAAACCGTAAGAGTTTCAATTTGTATGCATTTAGGCAGGCTATTGCACTACATGGTTTTGGAAAATCTAAGGGAAATTAGATAACAAAAGTTATATAGTGTGTATGGATGGGGTCTAAGTGTCTGTCTCAGATATGTTCCTGCAACCCCTCTTTTTGTCTTTATATACACTATATTACCATATTGAATCCTGGGACAGATATATGTGACGGGAGTCACTTTGAGCAGAGGGCTCGTGGAACCCAGATTACCTTAGAGAGGTCGGGAAACAAATTTTCAGCTCCCCAGGACCCTCACAAGTCACCCTGTGTCTATTAGGGGCACAGGGTGTGCGAGAAAATGATAGACAACTACTTAATGGACGCTGAGAGCGTGGATGGGATTTCTTCAAATGGGACAGAAATATTTATCAACAATTTCCTTTCAGAAATCTATGAAGATAAATGAATTCCACTTTATCAGACTTTGAGACTCATAGCAGATGTTAATATAATCAGCAAACCACCTGGTACTGGTGGTCTCCTGCTATAGTCTGTTTATTATGGTGTTATGGTTTATTCTGTTTAGTATGCCTCTCCAGTTGTTAATTGTTCTGTCTGTCTTCTCATCTATGTGTATATAACTGTAATAATGTGTATTGTACAGTACTTTGTATCCAGGTTGTAGGGCCGAATAGTCTGGTCACCTAGGCTGGTTTAAGTGACCAGTTAATTAGCTCAAGGTAATTATATCATTGTCAGCTATTAGATGCTAGAGGTGAATTAGCATAGTTTATGTTGGCTGTTTCTTAGTTATATTAAGTATATTCCTGTATGTAATTTCCTTTGCATACGCCATACGATGATGTGATCAGGCTCACCTGACCTGGTGTGGTATATAACTTCTGTGTGAGTATTCAATAAACAGTTCCAGTTCTCATACAGGCTATTGTCGGCTAGTCTTGTATGGTCCGCTATAATATCTGGTATCTATGTCCAGACTGGAGGAAGCGGTATACTGACGGAAGCACCGAAGCGGGGTGCTAGGACGGTTCTGTCACAATATTCATTGCATATATGCTTGTTTTTAACTGCCTCTATATAAGTAGTTGGTATCTTTTATGTGTAATAAATTTTATACGGTTTCACACGATGGAAGTTTCCTTGATTCATCTTCCATGCATGATTTGTCGGTGAACCATCGATTATTCGAGTGCTCCCATTGGACACCAAAGAAAAGCCAGAAAGGTCTCCCGTTTCACAGCAAAGGAAAGAGGGTTGATGACTCCTGTCTTAGGCCCCTGTCACACTGAGGCGTTTTGCAAAACTAGCACCTGCAATGCGCCCTGAAAAAGCCGCTCCTTTGTATCCAGTGTGAAAGCCCAAGGGCTTTCACACTGGAGCGGTCAAGTTCCTCTTGCTCATCCGTGTCTTTATGGACCTTGCTTTGTGCACTGGTGCACAGTCATGTTGGAAAAGGAAGGGGCCATCCGCAAACTGTTCCCACCACAAAGTTGGGAGCATGAAATTGTGCACAATGTCTTGGTATGCTGAGGCCTTAAGAGTTCCCTTCACTGGAACTAAAGGGCCAAGCTCAACCCCTGAAAAACAACCCCACACCATAATCCCCCATCCACCAAATGATTTGGACCAGTGCACAAAGCAAGATCCATAAAGACATGGATGACCAAGTTTGGCGTTGAGGAACTTGACTGGCCTCAACCCGATAGAACACTTTTGGGATGAATTAGAACGGAGACTGTGAGCCAGGCCTTCTCATCCACATCAGTGCCTGACCTCACAAATGTGCTTCTGGAAGAATGGTCAAACATTCCCATAGACACTCCTAAACCTTGTGGACAGCCTTCCCAGAAGAGTTGAAGCTGTTATAGCTTCAAAGGGTGGGCCAACACAATATTGAACCCTACGGACTAAGCCGGGGATGCCATTAAAGTTCATGTGCGTGTAAAGGCAGGTGTCCCAATACTTTTTGTAATATAATGTAGTCTTGGATGTGGCATACCTCCCAACTGTCCCTGATTTAGAGGGACTGTCCCTGATTTCGAACAATGTCCCTCTTCCCCCCTCATTTGTCCCTCATTTTGGTCTGATCTATATAGTTGTATATAAAATGCACTTTTTCTCTATCAAAAAGTGTTTTCCAGCGCTAATCATTTCATCTGATTTCTAAATTGCTGCATCTATAAATTCCAAAAGCCAATATAAAGGAATAGTAGTGGTAAAAAAAAAGCACTTGTGGGTTTAACCAATCTTGTTTTTTTTTTGTACAATTCTCCTTAAAGGGGGCGTGGTAAGGGTGTGTGTGTCCTATGCCTGCATACTTTTGCTTATAGGTGTCCCTCAAAAAGTTGGGAGGTATGCATGATGGAGGTCTTTTGCCTCGTATACACGACTGTTTTTTCCGACGGGAAAACTGCTATGAGAGCTTTTGGCCGGGAATCCCGGCCGTGTGTATGCTTCATCGCAGTTTTTCCGATCAGGATCTCTTTTTTCCCGTCAGGCCAAAAATCCAAGTGGGAAATCCGTTCGTCTGTATGGTTTTCTGACGGGCAGAAAACCTCACATGCTCAGAATCAAGTATGAGACGGGAGCGCTCGTTCTGGTAAAACTAGCGTTCGTAATGAATATAGCACATTTGTCACGCTGTAACGGACTGAAAAGCACGAGGCTAAAAAGCGCGAATCGTCTCTCACCAAACTTTTCTAACACGAGGATCAGCAAAAGCAGCCCAAAGGGTGGCACCGTTGGAATGGAACTTCCCCTTTATAGTGCCGTCGTACTTGTTGTACGTCACCGCGCTTTGGACGGGCGGACTTTTGTCTGAGCCTGTGTATGCAAGGCAGACTGAGAGGAATTCTGTCGGGAAAACCGTCGGTTTTTTATCCGTCGGAAAAAACGGTTGTGTGTACTAGGCATATGTCATTTTCTTTGTGACACGTGTCATGCGTGCCTCATGCCCAGGATGAATTATATTTTTTTATATCGAAGGCCCTGAATGCAGCACCAGAGCCATTTCAGCGTCGTGCCACCACAAGCCACATTCTGCCCCCACAGATCTTTGCAGACAAATCGTTTCCAACGCCCTTAAGGGATATTATTAAATGTTCTAAAAGGTTCATTTCTTAAAAAATGTCTTTGAAGGTTTTCCAAAATGCAAATATTTATAGAAAATTGTTGAAACGAAGAACCATATTCACCTCCATCTTCCTGTAAATCCTCCCACGCCTATATCACCTTTCTGCAAATCTGGCTTGGCAGCCCTTCATTAAGAAATTAACCCGAATTCTTTTGTTGCTCAACTATTTCCTCCTAAATGATATCAATCAACGGATGTATGCTGCAATATATTATATAATAATAAAAGCCAGCATGCAGACAAAAGTGATTCAAGCAGATGTAAACCACCCACCTTATGCCCTGTACACACGATCGGAATTTCTGATGGGATAAAATCCGATGGAATTTTCCGTCGGAATTCCGTTCAAGCTGTCTTGCATACACACTCAGACCAAATTCTGACTGTCTAGAACGCGGTGACGTACAACACTACGACGAGCCGAGAAAAATTAAGTTCAATGCTTCCGAGCATGCGTCGACCTGATTCTGAGCATGCGTGTTTTTTTTCTCCGTCTGAGTTCCACACAGACGATCGGAATTTCCAATAGGATTTTTTTCCATCGGAAAAAAATAAAACATGTTCTATTTATAAACTCCGACAGAAAAAAGTCAGATTGGGCCCACACGGTCGGAATATCCGATGAAAAAATTTCGTCAGACTTATAAATCAGGAAATTCCGATCGTGTGTACAAGGCATTACAAAGACTGGGGGCAGAATTACTGTACATACTGGAAACTTGATAGTGTCCTGCTGGTGGGATAGGTTACCAAAATTTACCGTATACCACCGAATGCTGCACAAGTCTAAACATCTGCTCAGAAACTCCCAAGGCTTGTCATCTCGCTGGCCTAGCTATAACCCCTTTTTTCACGGCCCAAGAGTGACGATTTCCACGCACACGTAGGGCCAGTAGGTTTCGGATTCAGATGTGGGTAGCCCATCTGGAACTGATTTGGGTATCCATGGTGATGACCACATGGGACAAATATGGTTCAACCACTTCAGCCCCGGACCATTTGGCTGGCCAAAGACCACGCCACTTTTTGCGATTCGGCACTGCGTCGCTTTAACTGACAATTGCGCGGTCGTGCGACGTGGCTCCCAAACAAAATTGACGTCCTTTTTTTCCCACAAGTAGAGCTTTCTTTTGGTGGTATTTGATCACCTCTGCAGTTTTTATTTTTTGCGCTATAAACAAAAATAGAGCGACAATTTAAAAAAAAAAATGCAATATTTTTTACATTTTGCTATAATAAATATCCCCAAAAAATATATAAAAAAAAGTTTTTTTCCTCAGTTTAGGCCGATACGTATTCTTCTACATATTTTTGGTAAAAATAAGCGTTTATCGATTGGTTTGCGCAAAAGTTATAGCGTCTACAAAATAGGGGATAGTTTTATGGCATTTTTATTAATATTTTTTTTTTTTACTAATAATGGCGGCGATCAGCGATTTTTATCATGACTGCGACATTATGGCGGACATATCGGACACTTTTGAGACATTTTTAGGACCATTGGCATTTTTACACCGATCAGTGCTATAAAAATGCACGGATTACTGTAAAAATGTCACCGGCAGTGAAGGGGTTAACACTAGGGGGCGATCAAGGTTAATTATGTTCCCTAAAGTGTGTTCTAGCTGAAGGGGGGAGGGGACTGACTAGGGGAAATGACAGATCGCTGTTCATACTTTGTATGAACATACGATCAGTCATTTCTCCCCCTGAAAGAACCGGGAGCTGTGTGTTTACACACACAGCTCCCGGTTCTCGCTCTGTCACGAGCGATCGCGGGTGCCCGGCGGTCATCGCGCCCGCCGGGCACTCACATCGGCAATGGGGGGCGAGCAGGGGGCGCAAAACGAAATCACCTTATAATACGTGATTTCGCGCAGCCGAGCCAACCTGCCGCAGAAAAACTGCGTCGGGCGGTCGGGAATCGGTTAAGGATTGTCAAGGCAGAGGACCATAGACTGTGCTAGGAGTACTGCAGTGGTTGGAGGTGACTTTCCTGCATAGAACGGTCTCGAGAGGCTCGAGGACTCCTCAGATTTTTTGTTTCTAGGACAAACCTTTAGAGATGTGCCCGAAAGCAAAATTAGTTTCATTTAGTTTTGGATTTGTTTATCAAGTTAATTATTAGTATTATAGAGGATTGATATAGCGCAAACAGTTTATGCAGCGCTAGAATGTAGAGGGGGGACAGTACAATTACAATACAGTTCAATACAGAAGTAATAGGAGGGCCCTGCTCATTGAGCTTACAATCTAAAGGGAGGGGGAGGTGGTACAAAAGATAATAGCTGGGGGGGGGGGGGGGGCGGGTGATCTGATGGAGGTGATTCAGGTATAGTTCTTAGGTGGAGGTGGAGACCGTTCTATGCCGGAAAGTCACTTCAAACCACTGGCCTTATTCACGGCCTCCCTGAATAAGTCAGATTTTCAGGGATCACCTAAAGCCGGACAAGGTAGGAGCTGACTGGACATACCGGGGCAGGGAGTTCCAGAGGATGGGAGAGGCTCTCGAGAAGTCCTGAAGGCGAGCATGGGAGGAGGTAACAAGGGAGCTAGAGAGCAGAGGAAGTCCTGGGAGGAGCGGAGGGGGCGATATCTGCAGATGAGGTTGGTGACGTAGATGGGGTGGCGATGTTGTGGATGGCTTTGTATGTTGTGGTTAGTATGTTGAATTTTATACGGTGGGGTAGGGGAAGCCAGTGAAGGGATTCATAATATTCTTAATGTTAAAACGATTCATTTTTGGAATTAGTTTCGTATATTCAGATTTGTTTTGTATATTGGTTATTTTTTAATTTATTCGAAAATTTACATTTCGGAAGACAGCTATATTTGATCTGTTTTATTATATTCTATTCCATTTTTTTCTATTCTATTCCATTCCTTTATTTTCTATTATTTTCTATTGTTCTATTCTATTATTTTCTATTCTATTTTCATTTTTTCTATTCTATTTTTTTCTATTCTATTCTTCAATATTTTATTATTTTATTTTCTATTCTATTATTTTCTAATCCATTCTGTTTTATTCTATTCTATTCAACAGCCTAAGTAGGTATCATCATCTTATTTCACTTTCATACCTTACTTTATTTATTGCATTATGTTTCCATTCAATTTTCACATTCGAACTCTGATAATTCATGTCATTATAATTTTTTTTTGGATTCGTTGAAATCTTGTGAAAATATTGTGATTTCGAAATTTCGGATACATCTGAATCTCCGAATAATAAAATTTTCACCCGAATTTTGATTCATAACAAAACAAATCGCACATGTCTATCAAACCTTTCCAGGTAATTTGAAATCACGCTCCAGGCAGAAAAAAAAAAAAATATTCTTAAAGTAGAACTATAGGCATTAAAAATGATCGTCTGTGGGCTCCAGAGCATTTTTCACGACGTGAAAAATGGCCATTAAAAATTTGGAACATGCTCTAATTTTTCTCGTCATTTTTCACGTCATGAAAAACGGCCGTGTGTAGGCTTTAACGACGTGAAAAAAACACGCATGCTCAGGAGCAAGTGATGAGACGGGAGCGCTCGTTCTGGTAAAACTAGCGTTCGTAATGGAGATAGCACATTCGTCACGCTGTAACAGACTGAAAAGCACAGAGACTGAAAAGCGCGAATCGTCTCTCACCAAACTTTTACTAACACGCGGTAACACGAAATCAGCAAAAGCAGCCCAAAGGGTGGCGCCATCCGAATGGAACTTCCCCTTTATAGTGCCGTCGTATGTGTTGTACGTCACCGCGCTTTGCTCAAGCATTTTTTTTCATGATAGTGTGTAGGCAAGGCAGGCTTGAGAAGAATCACGTTGAGAAAAACATTGTTTTTTTCAATGACATTGAAAACGGTCGTGTGTACCGCTTGTCAATTTTTTTTTTGCCACCTGTGTCCCATTGGGGAGATTTCCTCATAATTTTGCAGAGGTTGGCTAGGGACGTTGTTGCTAGAACAAACCTTTTAGTAATTTAAAAAAGACAGACTGAAGGATATGATTGTAAGAAGAGTCCAGACAGAGGATGCTAGTTTGTACTGCAATGGTTGAAGAAGACATAGTACAGTAGGTGCTTAAAGGTTCCTTATCCTTATGATTTTGCTAAGGTTGGCTGTGGGCAGAGCTGCTAGGACAAACCTAGTATACCTATAGCAGCTTTTCTTAACCTTTCTACCCAAAAAAACCCTTGATATAATTTTCAGGTCTTGGGGAACCCCTGCTGAAATGAGGGGGCAGTGGGAAAATGCCCCTTACATTGGTGGTCGGTGGGAAGAACACTGGTATGTGGTTGTCAGAATGGCACTTACACGGATAGCTAAAAATATTATTGGTGTTATGTAGCTGTCTCTGCCTTGTGGTTTGGTATGCAGGAGCCATTAAATAGGAGATCAATCAGCCATAGCTTAAGGAACGCCTAACATGGAGGAACCCTAGGGATCAAAGGAACTCTGGATGACAATGGCTGGCCTAATGTGATAAAAGTACTGCAGTGTTTGAAGGGGACTTTCTGGCATCACACAGTAGATGTTAGAAGGTTTCCTCATATTGGTTCTAAGACTGGTTCAGGAGAGAGTTCCTAGGACAAACCTTTCTAGGTTTGTAAAGCTAGACAGACCATAAAATATGGTTGTAAGGAGTGTTGAGTGAGACAGACACCCTAGCATGTGCTAAGAAAACAGCAGTGATCATGGGACATTTTTTGGCATGGTACAAGGTTCCTCCTAATTTTGCTTAAATTGGCTAGGGACATAGCTCTTGGTAATTTAGGTAAGACAGACCAAGGGATACAATTGTCTTGAGAGATCCTGCCGAGATGACTGCGTGGTCAGAGGAAACTTTCTGCCATAATACAGTAGACCTTGAGATTAGAAGGAGGTTAGTATTCTTAGTACAGACTTATTCAGCCAGTTTAAGAATGGCCCACACGGGTGGCAGCCATTGTGGTAAGGAGTGAAGTGAGTGATGCTGGGTGCAGTAAAGTTAAACAAGGAGACCTCCCAGCAGGGGGACACATTAGGAAAGTGGTCATCATAAAACCAAGCTAGGCTGAATCTAATGCCCCGTACACACGACCGGATTTCCCGACGAGAAAACTGCCATTTTTTAGATTGGTCAGGAAAACCGGTCATGTGTATGCTCCATAGCAGTTTTCCGGATGAGAAAATTGCCTGCAAAAAATTTACAACCTGCTCTATTTTTTCCCGTCGTGTTTCCCGTCAGTCTTTTTCTTGTCGCGAAAACCGGTGGTGTGTATGCTTTTCCGAGGGGGAAAAAAAACGCACATGCTCAGAATCAAGTATGAGACAGGAGCGCTCTTTCTGGTAAAACTAGAGTTCGTAATGGAGATATCACATTCGTCACGCTGTAACGGACTGAAAAGCACAAGGCTGAAAAGAGCGAATCGTCTCTCACCAAACTTTTACTAACACGAGATCAGCAAAAGCAAGCCCAAAGGGTGGCGCCATTTGAATGAAACGTCCCCTTTATAGTGCTGTCGTACGTGTTGGACGTCACCACGCTTTGGTCAAGCGTTTTTTTTTTTAATGAACGTGTGTATGCAAGGCAGGCTTGAGAGGAATCACGTTGGGAAAAACTTTGGTTTTTGGCATGTCAGGAAAACCGGTCGTGTGTACAGGACATAAGAGGGGACTGCAGAGACTCCTACCCGCTCCTCGTTCTGTAGTAGATGGATTAGTAAGTAGATGCAAGCTGAACTGTGACGAGCCAAATACGTGTTGCAGCCTCTTGTGATGGGAAATAGCATGTACCTGTGACAGAACCCACTGTCACTGTGTGTTTTGGAGGGGGCTGTGGGCTGGCCTCCTACCCAAAGATTTTGGCCCAGAAGAGACTGAGAGACTTAGGGACAAAATGGCATTGATATAATGTAATGTAATGCTACATCACTTCTCCCCCATCCCCCCCTCTTGTTGCTGTGTTTAATTGTGTTGGGTCATGGCAAGTAGACAAAGGTCTGGAGACACCTCCCAGCAGGGGATGTGTAAGGAGGGGCTGCCTGCTTATCATAATCCCTTTTATGTGTTTCAACTGTAGTTGTTTAAATATACAAGTGTTGAGTTTCCATTGGTTCTTCCTTGTCCCCTACCTCCTCTATGACAAGGGGAGTGTCCCTAACTGTGTTTAAAAGTGTATGTTTAGTACTTAATAAAGAGTTGATGCTCTGCATGTTTAACCCTCATCACCTGTGTGGCTTGTCTCGTGATTGAGGGGTTAAGGGCTGGTTATGGCGAGTCTGCAGGCTGCGGGTGCGTTTGGAAGACAGGAGACACAGGTCTGGCGGAGGTGCCCAGCAGGGGTATCCGAGATCCGTCACAGTACCCATATGCCAAGTCAGACCATGCCTTTCCCTGGGGGCAGAGGCAGAGTTTCACACTGGATTACTAGAAAATTGTCTTATCCTGGAGTTCAGATTTAAAAAATCTAGTATGACCACAGGTGACTGGTAGTTGTCACTTAAGACAATGTGTAGCCTCTACTTAGAGTGTAGAGCCTCAGTCGAAGTGAAAACTAAGATACTGTTTTAAAATGTAGTGTTGTTGAAACCACTTACCTAATGGAAAGAATTGTCATCACTTTCTGTCCCATCAGGAAGTGAGAAGAAAGCTCACCAAGCGCAACACTGATCCCTCCCCCCAAAAAAAACTTGACCGAAGCTCCAACCCGTCCAACTCTGTCTACAAAAACAACATAAAAAATTATATTTGGCTGAATTTCTGCGTTAACATAAAATAGTTGGCCTACCTCATTTGGGTGTTGTTCTTCACTTTCAGCTTCATTTTCAATATCAAATGATTTATCAGGAATGGGAGGAGGTTCCTCCAAGTCAACGTTTATGGAGACGGTTGGTTGGGGTGGGGAGGTTTTTAAATTTTTGGTCCTCCAATGCTTTATCATTGTGTTCAGTTTAAAGGAGGAGGTAGGTGGAACCCCAGGATTCACGTGAGCTGAACTGTGGTTGGATTTCTCCTGTAAAACCTCTATTTTTACACTTAAATCTATGGAAACATTTTCCATTGGTTTTGTAGTTGGCTTCTTTATTGAGAACTTGTCCTTACGAACCACGGAATAGATAGGTTCATTTATAAGTGGGATTGAATGCATTGGTTCCTTCATTGTTTCATCTCCCTGGTTGGGTCTGGGATTGGGAAGGTCAATCACCGATTCTTGGTTTTCTGGTGTGTTATTCCTCAATCCTTCCTCTACTGAGACGTACAAAGGATTTATGTTTTCCAGGGCTTCAGGATTATGAACATCACCGCTGCCTACTGCCATTGTGTGATTGCTCCCAGAGGTATCGCCCAGGTGTTTCTCATTTGGGCCAGAGTCTGCAGAACAAAGGTAACATATATTAGATATGAATGGGCTTTAACCACTTCCTACCGGGTCATAGACATATGATGCCGGCAGGAACCCTCCCTCCCTCCGGGCGGACGTCATATGACGTCCTTTTTTCCTGGCCGTCTATGGGGCGCGCGCGCGCCGCCGGCGGAGCGCGCACCCGCGGCAACGCTTGTGACCCGATGAGTGTGCCCGGCGGTCGCGATGTCCGCTGGGCACCCGCGATTGCCCACGATCACGGCAGAAGTGTGGATCTGTGTGTGTAAACACACAGATCCACCTCCTGTCAGAGGTGAGGAGACCGATGTGTGTTCCCAGTACAGAGGAACACAGATCGGTCTCCTCCCCTTGTGAGTCCCCTCCCCCTACAGTTACAATCACTCAATAGGGAACATATTAACCCCTTGATCGCCCCCTAGTGTTAACCCTTTCCCTGCCAGTCACATTTACACAGTAATTAGTGCAGTTTTATAGCACTAATCGCTGTATAAATGTGAATGGTCCCAAAAACGCGCCAATAGTGTCCGATGTGTCTGCCGCAATGTCACGGTCACAATAAAAATCGCAGATCGCCGCTATTACTAGTAAAAAAAATAAAAAAAATAAAAATGCCATAAATCTATCCCCTATTATGTAGACGCTATAACTTTTGCGCAAACCAATCAATATACGCTTATTGCAAAAAAAAATTACCAAAAATATGTAGAATACGTATCGGTCTAAACTTAGAAAAAAAATTGTTTTAAAAAAAAAAAATTGTGATATTTATTAAATCAAAAAGTAAAAAATATTGCATTTTTTTCAAATATGTCGCTCTTCTTTTGTTTATAGCACAAAAAATAAAAACCGCAGAGGTGATCAAATACCACCAAAAGAAAGCTCTATTTGTGGGGGAAAAAGGACGTCAATTTTGGTTAGGTTCAACGTCGCACGACCGCGCAATTGTCAGTTAAAGCGACGCAGTGCTGCATCGCAAAAAGTGCTCTGGTCAGGAAGGGGGTAAATTCTTCCAGGGCTGAAGTGGTTAAGAAGGTTGCATTCAACCTTCCTGAGGTTCATAGCAAAATAATTGTGTCAAAAAGTAGCTTTAGGCATCCAGTAAAAAATATCAGGGAATTAATGTACCGTATTTTCCGGCGTGTAAGGCGACTGGGCGTATAAGACGACCCCATAATTTTCCAGATAAAATTTGAGTTTTGGGATATACTCGCCGTATAAGACGACCCCCTTCCGACTAGCCATGCCTCACCATGCCTCACCATACCTCACTGTGCCCCTGCATGCCTCACTGTTCTATTGCATGCCTCACTGTGCCCCTGCATACCTCACTGTGCCCCATTGCATACCTCACTGTTCCCCTGCATACCTCACTGTTCCCCTGCATACCTCACTGTTCCCCTGCATACCTCACTGTTCCCCTGCATACCTCACTGTTCCCCTGCATGCCTCACTGTTCCCCTGCATGCCTCACTGTGCCCCTGCATGCCTCACTGTTCCCCTGCATGCCTCACTGTTCCCCTGCATGCCTCACTGTTCCCCTGCATGCCTCACTGTGCCCCTCGACTATCACTTACCTTATCCCTGACGTAGAATCTCAGTCAGACCGCGGCCGTCCATTTTTCAAAAGCCGCACCTCCTCCTCGTGCTGTTCTGTGATAGGCGGAACACTCAGCTTCCCAGCAGACACTGTGTTTAGTGTTCCGCCTATCACAGATGCCCTCTCATCCGAGGCCGAGGACAAGAGGGCATCCGTGATAGGCGGAACACTAAACAGAGGCTCTGCTGGGAAGCTGAGTGTTCCGCCTATCAAGGAACAGTATGAGGAGGAGGCGCGGCTTTTGAAAAATGGACGGCTGAGATTCTACAGTAAGGTCAGGTACCGGCGTATAAGACGACCCCCGACTTTTGAGAGGATCTTTAGGGGTTAAAAAGTCGTCTTATACGCCGGAAAATACGGTAACCCAAAAAAACATTCATATTATGGTGCACTCAGGGATTCTTTAACTGGATCTGCCCAGGGACTTCATTTTGTCCACCCACTTTTCAAATTGGTGCACCCAAATCAACACACACTTTATAGGTCGGTCCTATCGAGACCCTGGTGAACGTGTCCAAATTACACCCACTTTATGGGTGGGTCCTGCACAAGCTCTGGTGAGTTTGTTCAAATCACACCCAATTTATGGGTTGGTCCTGCCCAGAACCGGGTGAGTGTATCCAAATGATACCCACCTTGTGGGTTGCTCCTGCCCAGTTCTGGGTGAGAGCATGTCCACATCACACCTACTTTGAGTTGTTTTATCTCAGACCTTGTTGAGCATGTCCGAATCACATCCACTTTATGGGTTGGTCCCACCCAGGTCCCCACTTCTAAACATGCTGGGAATGTCTACTCCTGGCCCCGAAACGCCCAATGAATGCCTTTTTAAAGTAACTGCACAGGTGCAGTAGCTCAGATAAGGTGGGTGGGAAGCAGGGCTGTTCCAGTGAATCCAGGACACCTGGAATCCATGAACTATCGTATTTCAAAAGCTGTGTTCAATCATCTGCATTACACCTTCAGCTTTTTTTTTATAAATAACCCCCAGTGATCTTGTCATGAAGGTCTTTGTTCAGGCACTTCCTGTTATAGGGTGACACCTGTCCTGCCTTGTCACCCTGTCACATGTTCCCCTGTTGGAGATAGGGTGACCACATTTTTAAACTACCATTCAGGGACACCCCCCCTTCCCAAAAATCAGCTTGTGCTGTAACAAATCGCAGCACAGTGATTGGACACAAGAGGTGGGTTTTATGATTTCTCCAATCACAAGCAGGGGGCGGGGATTGTGCTCCTCCAGGCATTCCCGGCCAGGACAAGTACTGTCAGTGAGTAAAGCGGTGATGTGGCAGCCTTTTTTGGGGGCATCAGATTGGCCTGGGGGGTGGCTGTGTCAGTTTCATTCAGGGACACTGTATTGTCCTGGAATGAAGGTGCCCGGGACAGATCTGCAAAATGCTGGACTGTCCCGGGCAATCCGGGACACGTGGCCACCCTAGTTGGAGAGACTACAAGAGGCTGTAACAACACACATCGCTCAGGCATAGTCCACTGTTGTCACTATCAGGCATTTGGTCCAGTGCGTATGGACAGGAAGTAGATGCAAAGACTATGCATGAGATCAGTACTGAGATGTAAATAAGGATGAAAAAAAAAGGAAAGTAGGATATTATGTAAAAAAAAAAAACACAGAAGTTGTTACTAATACACAGAGCTTTAGCAAACTTAAAAAGAGTTAAAAAATAGAATAGAAGGAACAAGGGCAGAGAGCCTGCATGACTAAGTAGAAGGGGGCCAGTTAAGGAAAAATGTATTGTGTAAAAAAAAGTGTAGATAGAGGCCACTTACCTGTTGTGGTTGGAGGTGCCCAAGAAATGGTCTGTAGTTAGGATTATACAGGGCTTTTTTTCAGGGGGAACTTGGTGGAACTCAGTTCCACCACCTCTGGCTCAGACCCTTTGGTGCCTGCTCACCACAATCACTTGTAAACACAGAAGTCTTATTTCTGTGTTTACAAGTGACAGCTCTGCACTCTATATGTAATGTAATCCTGGTATTTAATGTCCCTTTAAGACCCCCCTACGGTTTTCATGAAATTTGACTGAACACACCCACTATTTGATGTGATTTGGAGGGTGTGTGTAGGGGGAGGGGTTTTGTGGGGCCGTGGTTAAGTTCCAGCACCTATTGTTTGAGAAAAAAAGCCCTGGGATTATAGCAGGTTTTAGCTTAAGAGTTGCAGACGTCTAGAACTTCCCACCTCCCAGAACCTCCCAGAACTTCACTCTAAAACAAGTGACATTGGGTTGGAAGTCATGGCAGCTGGTGAACAGGTTGGGGTCTTTGAAGGCAGTTATTTTGATGATAATAAATGGTCAAGGATCCATCTTGAGTATGGTGTCCTCTCTTCAGCTTTCAGTGACCCAGTACATTATTGATCAGGGGGTGCCTGCAGGCAGTTTGTGAAATTGTGGCTGGGGGCCTAAAGTATGGAATTGATCCTGCAGATACATGGACTTGGTTCTTTTTGATTGTGCCTTCAAGGACCTTGAACCCAATACTACTGTGGACCTGGTTGGAGATCCTGCATTTAGGCAGGTTGCCTACAGCATATTAGTTAGACAGTTGGCTGGCCCAGGTTGGTGAAGGGATTTATGTTCTGCACCTCTGCCCCCTGGCTTTTTGGACCCAGCCTATCTGCCCTGTGATATAAAAAAGGGGGGAGGCCTGGTTCCAGAGCTTTTTATCCCACATAGGAAGATGCCATGATTGCTGTGGAGCATCAAAGGGGGGACTGCTGCACCCAGCATTCTGTCGGATGGCATCGGAAATCCAGAGAACTGCCAAGCCGTGGGAAACACCATTAATGGACTACCACCT
The DNA here is from genome assembly GCA_029206835.1 of Rana muscosa. NCBI lineage: Eukaryota > Metazoa > Chordata > Amphibia > Anura > Ranidae > Rana > Rana muscosa. Next base: position 51,615,200 of record JARGYO010000094.1, on the reverse strand, counting down.
TGATGAGGTTTGCCTGGCAAGCCTACATGAGTCAGTTAGGGAATGTTGCATTGAACTGTTTATGTTGGACTGTGTCGCAAAATGTTCACGTAAAGTTGCCTTAGCTGTTCTAAGCTGGGTCTGAAGCCATTTAATGGAGTGCACAAAGGTTCCTGGCATATGAAAGAACTAGGGTCAGTAAAGCACTGGGGGGTATGAAGCAAGACCTCTTGGGAAGGTGTACTCAGCAAGGTGAGCAGGAGGAGTCATGCAGTCACTATGGGTAACCAACAACTAATGCGAGATACATTGCCTCCAGTCACGAAATGTGGTACCTGGTGTAGCGAGGGGGTCGATGATCTGGCTCCCTCCCCAGCGATCGGCATCCCAATGCAAACAGGACCAAAGCCGTGTGATAGTGACCCATAACCAAGCTGCATAGTACAGGAGTGAAGGAGCTAACAAGTGCACGCATAAAGTCAACGCTAGGTGCACGGTGGGACCCTATTCTGTCACTGGGAGTGAGATGGCAGAGGTACCCTGGACTGGTGAAGGGGACATGGGCTCAGCGGTGTCCCTCCTAAATGCAACATACATCTAGCCAAAGTGTGTAGTAACATGGGACGGCATTTTTACAGAGGGACTCTGTGTACTTAATTACTGCACACTGTGTAAGGCTCATCTCTAATCCGGAGAACCGCCATAATGTTTGATTCCCACATGACCGTGGTCCCTGCCTTGTCCCGCGTATTGATGAGCCAATGGTACCCCCACGTGCAGGGCGAGTGGCCCTGCCCACCTGCAGATACATGGATTTGGTTCTTTTTGATAGTGCCTTCAAGGACCTTGAAACCAATACTCCTGTACAGCTGGTCGGGAGATCCAATAAGCCAACTGGCAGAACATTTCACAGAGGCAGCCGCACTGCTCATTCTTCCTTCCTGCCTGAGACAGAGCACAGGGAAGGACTTTGCTTAACTCTAACAGGGCAAGGAAAATCCTGAGTGGCCGCCACTGGGTCAGGATGTTAACCCCGCCCACCACTCACACGGACGATAAGGGTGAGGTCAGTAGCCTGAATTACCCTAGATATGTTTTCCGTTTTGTATTTAAATTAGGGCTGTGGAAATTAACTATTAATTCCTTGATTAATCTATTAATTTTTTTGATCGATCAAAATTCTTTTGATCGGTACTCACCTCTCCACCGGCTTCCGGGTCTTCAGGGAGTTCTGTCAGGGACGTCACGGACACCGGCGGGGCTTGCCTTGTCCATCTGAAGGGCTCCTTTGCTGTGCCTTCATATCTACATGCCGGCGGGACCTTACTATCTGCCACACGCAAGGGCTGGTACACTTCCCTCTATCACTTCCCTCTATCAACCTGGGATTCTACAGCCATCTACTGGGAGTTGTGATAGTTCCCTTCACGGGACGTCTACATGCCGACAGACTGATGTTAACCCCTCCTCATCTGTATTCAGCAGTGGTATCGTTGTACACATTTTTATACCAGTATCATACGTAGCTACATGTTTTTATGACTGCTTTTGCTACAGTTTGGTATTACTCGCACCATTTTTACAGTTTATGTAGCTACATCGATTTTATCTCCAGTGCAATATTTATTTTGTTAACTACTTGAAGACTATAAAAGTTTTAATGCTATTCCCATCGAGCGCTGCCTTTGTGTGTTTTTTGTATCCTGCTATCGATTTTTCCAGTGGTTGGTAGCTGCACTGGGAATCGGCCTGCAAGGAGATCAGCTAAAAGTAGTTGGATCTGTATGTGCGTTATAATTAATCAAAATTAGTCGATTAATCGATTTAAAAAAATAGATTAATCGAACACGAAAATTGTAATCAGTAACAGCCCTAATTTAAATCTATTTCAATCTACCTTGGAGCCCAGTTTAGCTGTGTCTCGTTATCTACAGAGCTATAGCCTAAAGTATATAAAGAAGAACATTTAATATATTGCTGCTTACTAGTCCATAGATGTGGTGGCTGCATTCGTTTTCCTTCAGGCTAGGAAAGTTTTCAACAAGTACAGAAAATACTTGTTGATTTTTGCCAGAAATGCAGTGTCCTTGACACTTCCAGTGAAATAAACTTGAAAGTACGATTCTTCCTTCTGTAAACGACTAATCCTCCTACCCCCATGTAATACAGATGAACAAAGCCAGGCAGGCTTAAAGCCCAGCCTTGGTGACCATCATGTCTGCCTCCATAGAAACAGTGGGATAGGGAGCATAGACACCCAGGGACTGGAAGTATGCTACTGGCAGGATGACCAGGTTAAAATACAGAAAACAAAATTAAAAAAGAAAACTAAGCAGCCACCACATGTAAGGACTAGTAAGCTGCAATATATAAAAACATTTTTTTATTTTTTTTAGATACACCTAAAGTAATGGAGCCCACTACTTTGTGTGATCATAATAGATTTTGTGGGGAAGAACCACACTGGCCTAAAAAGCTCTGTGTATTCTGTAAAGCTCTGAAATGGGGATAAATGGGAAAGAGTAGTAGGGGCTATGGATAACTTTTTGACCAGGAGTCTCAGGCTAGAACCCAGTCCATCCCGGAGCTTTTTGTCCAACTGAGCACAGACTTAAAGCTGAAGTTTAATTGCTTATATATTGCCTTTTCTGGTATATCCCTCCCTTTCCATCACCATTGAAGAGAAGTCCGGAGTTCAGATTTCATACTGTTGCTTCCCTAATAATGCTTACGGAGTTGAAGAACAGACGGTTGCGCCTTTGGTGGATTTTGCTCATCTTCTAACGGTATATGTTCGTATCCTAGCTCTTCGTATTCCGAGTCTTCATTATCTGGTGGTGGAGGTAATGGGAGAACTCTGTTCTTCAAATTAAGAAGCACTTGGTCATCGTCTTTCACTACAGACCCGTTCCTCTCCGGTTCTGCATCCTTTTTCTTATCTTTTTTACTTTTTCTGCTTTTTTCAGCTCCTGGAATAAAAAGAAAACAATAAAAAAGTCAAACCTTAAACATGAGAAGGAGAAGCACAAGCAAAAGTCATTTAATCACGAGTGCAATATAATATACAGTGCATCCGGAATGTATTTACATTGCTTTATTTTTTCCCCATTTTATTATGTTACAGCCTTATTCCAAAATGGATTAATCTCATTATTTTCCTCAAAATTCTACAAACAATACCCCATAATGACAACGTGAAAGGAGTTTGTTTGAAATCTTTGCAAATTTATTACCTTACATAGTTACATAGAAGGTGAGGTTGAAAAAAGACGCAAGTCCATCAAGTCCAACCTATGTGTGTGATTATATGTCAGTATTACATTGTATATCCCTGTATGTTGTGGTCATTCAGGTGCTTATCTAATAGTTTTTTTAAACTATCGATGCCCCCCACTGAGACCACCGCCTGTGGAAGGGAATTCCACATCTTTGCCGCTCTTGCAGTAAAGAAACCTCTACGTAGTTTAAGGTTAAACCTCTTTTCTTCTAATTTTAATGAGTGGCCACGTGTCTTGTTAAACTCCCTTCCACGGAAAAGTTTTATCCCTATTGTGGGGTCACCAGTACAGTATTTGTAAATTGAAAACATATCCCCCTCTCAAGCGTCTCTTCTCCAAAGAGAATAAGTTCAGTGCTCGCAACCTTTCCTCATAACTAATATCCTCCAGACCCTTTATTAGCTTTGTTGTCCTTCTTTGTACTCGCTCCATTTCCAGTACATTCTTCCTGAGGACTGGTGCCCAGAACTGGACAGCATACTCTAGGTGCGGCCGGACCAGAGTCTTGTAGAGTGGGAGAAATATTGCTTTATCTCTGGAGTTAATCCCTTTTTTAATGCATGAAAATATTCTGTTTGCTTTGTTAGCATAGTACTTTGTTGAAGCACCTTTGGCACCAATTACAGCCTCAAGTCTTTCTGAGTATGATGCTACAAACTTGGCACACCTATTTTTGGGCAGTTTCTCCCATACTTCTTTGCAGGATCTCTCAAGCTCCATCAGGTTCGATGGGAAGTGTCGGTGCAGTCATTTTCAGATCTCTCCAGAGATGTTCAATAGGGTTCAAGTCTGGGCTCTGGCTGGGCCACTCAAGGACATTCACAGAGTTGTCCCAAAGCCACTCCTTTGTTATCTTGGCTGTGTGCTTCGGGTCTTTGTCCTGTTGGAAGATGAACCTTTGCCCAAGTCTGAGGTCCAGAGTGCTCTGGAGCAGGTTTTCATCAATGATATCTCTGTACATTGCTGCATTCATCTTTCCCTCAATCCTGACTAGTCTCCCAGTTCCTATATCCCCACAGCGTGATGCTGCCACCACCATGCTTCACTGTAGGGATGGTATTGGCCAGGTGATGAGCGGTGCCTGGTTTCCTCCAGACGCGACGCTTGCCATTCAGGCCAAAGAGTTTAATCTTTGTTTCATCAGACCAGAGAATTTTGTTTCTCATGGTCTGAGAGTCCTTTTGGCAAACTCCAGGCGGCTGTCATGTGCCTTTTACTGAGGAGCGGCTTCCGTCTGGCCACTCTACCATACAGACGTGATTAGTGAAGTGCTGCAGAGATGGTTGTTCTTCTGGAAGGTTCTCCTTTCTCCACAGAGAAACGCTGGAACTCTGTCAGAGTGACCATTGGGTTATTGGTCATCTCCCTAACTGAAGCCTTGTACAAATGACCGAGTTTCTAGGCAAGAACACGCAAGAAACTTGCTGGCAGAGCTTTCTTGCCGAGTAAATCGGTCGTGTGTACGCGGCTATCAGTTTTCTCGTCAAGAAAACCGACAAGAATCTCAACGAGAAAAATAGAGAACCTGCTCTCTATTTTCTCGTCGAGATTATCGTCGGGATGTTTCTCAATGAGAAAAGTGTGTGTGTGTACACTTTCCTGTCGCCGTGGAAACCTGCGCATGCTCGAAATGACTTCGACGCATGCGCAGTAGCTTCCTAGACATAGGTAGGGTGTAGCAAGATGGCGGCGACGGCATCGAATGTGACGAGCGCACGCTCGTCGTAGTCAATGACGTCACCGCGTTCGCTCCATTCAAAGAACCGCGGGTTCTTTGAAAGGAGCGTGTGTACACTCGGCCGGGACAAGTTTCTTGTCCAAGAATCTCGTCAAGAAAAACGACTATTTTTTTCCTGACGAGATTCTCGGCCGCGTGTACGAGGCCTAAGGCTCTTCTCCCCCAATCGCTCAGTTTGGCCAGGCGGCCCGCTCTAGGAAGAGTCCTGGTGGTTCCAAACTTCTTTCATTAAAGGATGATGGAGGCCACTGTGCTCATTGAGACCTTCGATGCTGCAGAAATGTTTCTGTATCCTTCCCCAGATCTGTGCCTCCATACAATCCTGTCTCGGAGGTCTACAGACAATTTCTTGGACTTCATGGCTTGGTTTGTGCTCTGACGTGCACTGTTAACTGTGGGACCTTTATATAGACAGGTGTGTGCGCCTTTCCAAATCATGTCCAATCAACTGAATTTACCACAGGTGGACTCCAATGAAGTGGTGGAAACATTTCAAGGATGATCAGGGGAAAGGGGATGCACCTGAGCTCAATTTTGAGTGTCATGGCAAAGGCTGTAAATACTTATGTACGTGTGATTTTTTCGGTTTTTATTTTTAATACATTTGCAAAGATTTCAAACAAACTTCTTTCACGTTGTCATTATGGGGTATTAATCCATTTTGGAATAAGGCTGTAACATAACAAAATGTGGAAAATGATCAGTGACATAACAAAATTCATAGCAACCTATGCAACTGCTATGGGGCCCAGAAGTGAAAGCGGGTCCCCATTAGGTGAGGCATATTCAACATAGAAAATCTGTGTGAAGATAACCCACATCCATCACTGTTTTATTAAAAACACATGATTTGAGACAAGTTTTTAGTGCTCCCCAGCTGCAAAGGTAGCGAGTGTTCACATGCTGCAGTTGGGATGCTTTGCTTTATGCCTGCAGGAAAAATGATCCCCCTTTGATGCAGTTGACCAGAGAGGGACCACTTTGATGCAGCTGGCCAGAGGGGGGTTACTTTTATGCAGTTGGCCAGAGAGGGAGGAATGGGATAATTTTGGAGCAATTGGCCAGAAGGAATTATTTTGATGCAGTTAGCCAAATTATCACTTTAACACAGTTGGCAGGAGAGAGATCACTTTGACACAAGTGGCTGGAGAAGGATCACTTTTACACAGTTGGACCGAAGAGTGACAAGTTTAATGCAGTTGGCCAGAGAGGAATCGTTTTGATGCAGTTAACCAAGGGAAGGATCACTTTGACACAGTTGGCCATAGAGGGAGAATTTTGACACAGGTGACCAGAGAAGCATCACTTTGATACAGTGGGCCAGAGAGGGATCACTTTGACATAGTAGACCAAGAAAGAATTACTTTGATGCAGTCAGCCAGAGAGGTAGGAATGGGATAATTTTGGTTCAATTGGGCAGAAAGGGATTACTTTGATATAGTAAGCCAGAAAATTTTCACTTTAATGCAGTTGGCCAGACAGAGATCACTATGAAGCAATTGGCTGGAGAAGGATCACTTTGACACAGCTGGCCCAGAGAGGGATCACTTTGATGAAGTTGGCCAAAGAGAGACACGTTTAATGCAGTTGGCCAGAGAGGAATCATTTTCATGCAGTTGACCAGAGAGGGAGAATTTTGACGCAAGTGACCAGCGAAGGGTCACTATGATGCAGCTGGCCATAGAGGGATCACTTTGATGTAGTTGGCCAGAGAAGGATCACTTTGATGAAGTGGGCCCAGAATGAGGTCACACTTAGACAGTTGACCAAAGATTGACAGGTTTAGTGCAGTTGGCCAGAGAGGAATCATTTTGATGCAGTTGGCCAGGGAAGGGTCACTTTGACACAGTTGGCCAGGGAGGGATCGCTTTGACACAGTTGGCCAGAGGGGGATCGCTTTGACACAGTTGGCCAGAGAGGGATCACTTTGACACAGTTGGCCAGAGCGGGATCACTTTGACACAGATGGCCAGAGATGGATCACTTTGACGCAGTTGGCCAGGGAAGGATCACTTTGACACAGTTGGCCAGAGAGGGATCGCTTTGACATAGTTGGCCAGGGAAGGATCACTTTGACACAGTTGGCCAGGGAAGGATCACTTTGACACAGTTGGCCATAGAGGAATCACTTTGATGTCATTGACCAGTTTGAACATGCATTGCAATAAAAGTGAACCAAAAATCCCTGTTTGTAAGTAAAGGGTTGAAAAAAATGTATAAGGGTGTTTAGCAACGTACAGAAGATAAACTGAAAATCTTGAAGGTCCGCTGCTGGGGGTCAACCTGATGGTGACAACAGTGGATTGTGCCTGTATGATGTGGGCTGAAATAGCCACTTGTAGTCTCCCTTTAAAGTCCCTGTAATAGGGTGACAATGCAGGGGCACAATTGGGAGACGGAGACAGAGCTTTATCACCCTATAACAGGAAGTGTCTGAACGAGGACCTCCATGGCAGGATCATCAGGGATTATCTTAATGAAAGCTGCAGATAAAAATGTTGCAAATCAATTTTTTAAAGACATGAATGCATAACCGTTTCAGTTTTGGTTTTGTACTTAAGCCCTGGTTCACACTGGTGTATTTTGACATGTGATTTGACATGTCAAATGGCATGTCAAAACGGCGGCATTTTCCAGCAATTGCCGGCAATGGCACCGTCCTAATTGGTGCGACGCCGCATCTGCGGCGCTGCACTAATTTCAAAAAGTAGTTTCTGTACTACTTTTTGCGATTTTGGCCCGCGATTTACATTGACATCTGTGCAGAAACCTGCACAGATGTCCCTGTAATCGCGTCCGAAATCGGGAATGCCAGCGGGAGTGAAATCGTGCGAGTTCAGCTGAACTCGCACGGCTTCACTCCCGCAGCCCAGTGTGAACCTGGACTTAATGATACAATTTTAATTTTTCGCGCACCCCTCTATCACTAGCGCAGTGGCATAATGACCGTTATGTATCCTGTCATTAATTTTCTATAAGTGCACAGTCCCATGAGATGAGATAACCAAGTGTTGTGGTTTTACAGTGGAAGGAAATGGAAAGAGACAATCAGCCATATTCAGTTTACCAGATGCCACATGTTGGAAAATAAATAATAATAATATGGGGCTAATTGTATTTTTTTTATTGCCGGTGGAACATTCTCAGAGGCCAGCAGAGAGAAGGAGGGATATGTCCAAAAGGAATTTATTGCATATTTTGTATGTAAAATGACTTTAAATATGTCAGATCTCCTTGCACCTTGAAAAGAATTTCATCTTATACTATGTTACTCTCCAACCATACAGAAGAGCTAAGAGCCATGAGGATTGATTGACGATGGGTGATCATTAATGTGAGCTAAATTAAAGTCAATGCAAAAAATTGAGCCCTGCGCATGGGCCATGGCCATATTCAGCCAATGACGTCAGTCAGCATTGGCTGCCTCCTTTGTTTACAGTTTGACAGGTACAGGTTTCCCTTACTTGCAATGCCGGCGCCTGCACCGGAAGCCAATGGACAAATCGGCTTGGGGTGCCGACATTGCAGGATCCCTGGACAGGTAAGTGTCCTTATTAAAAGTCATCAGCAGCAGTATTTGTAGCTGCTGACTTAAATTTTTATTTTTTTTTAAAGGCTGGAACTCCTCTTTAATGCCGATATACAGAATGGCACGGCTGGGCACAAACTTCTTTAAGAAGCCCAGCCGTGGGTCGCGCAATCGCCGCCGGTCTCCCGCGATCGGATCACAGAACTGAAGAACGGGGAGAGGTAAGTGTAAACAAACCTTTCCCCGTGCTTCCTAGTGTGAGTGTCACTGATCGTCTGTTCCCTGTCATAGGGAACGACGATCAGTGACGTTACACGCCAAGCCACGCTCCCACACAGTAGTAATCACTTCCTAGGAAACACTTAACCCCTTCAGCGCCCCCTATAGGTTAACCCCTTCACTGCCAGTGTCATTTTTAAAGTAATCAGTGCATTTTTATAGCACTGATCGCTGTAAAAATTACAATGGTCCCAAAATGGTGTCAAAAGTGTCCGATGTGTCCGCCATAATGTTGCAGTCATGATAAAAATCGCTGATCGCCGCCATTACTAGAAAAAAAAAATGCCATAAAACGATCCCCTATTTTGTAGACGGTATAACTTTTGCGCAAACCAATCAATAAATGCTTATTGCGATTTTTTTTACCAAAAATATGTAGAAGAATACGTATCGGCCTAAACAGAGGAAAAAAAATATTTTTTTATATATTTTTGGGGGATATTTATGATAGCAAAAAGTAAAAAATATTGAATTTTTTTCAAAATAGTTGCTCTATTTTTGTTTATAGCGCAAAAAAAAAAAACGCAGAGGTGATCAAATACCACCAAAAGAAAGCTCTATTTGTGGGAGAAAAAGGACGTCAATTTTGTTTGGGAGCCACGTCGCACGACCGCGCAATTGTCAGTTAAAGCGGCGCAGTGCCGAATTGCAAAAAGGGGCCTGGTTCTTTAGCTGCAAAATGGTCCGGGGCTTAAGTGGTTAAGCAGTGGGTGGCCGCTGCTTCCTTAACAACCATGACTCATCTGCTGTCAGCAGAATGAAAACAAAACAATGGCGGTTAAAAAAAAAAAAAACTGTGCGGGTCCCCCCCCAATCCATACCAGACCTTTAGGTCTGGTATAGATTTTTAAGGGGAACCCCGCGCCAAAATAATAATAAAAAAAAACGGAGCGGGACCCTCCTAAAATCCCTCCCAAACCCTTATACCTGTATAAGCATGAAGCCTAGAAGGTCAAGAATGGAAGGGGGGGGCGAGCGAGCAAGCCAGCCTCTCCCCCTCCTGAACTATACCAGGCCACATACCTTTAACATAGGGTGGTGCATTGGGGGAGGGGGGCTCCCCCCCACAAAGGACCTTGTCCCCATGTTGATGAGGACAAGGGCCTCTTCCCCATAACCTTGACCCAGTGGTTGTGGGGCTCTGTGGACAGGGGGCTTATCGGAATCTGGAAGACCCCTTTGACAGGGGGCCCCCAGATTCCAGCCCCCCCTTTGTGAATGAATCTGGGTTACACAGTACCCCTACTCATTCACCCCAAAAAAATGTCAAAAGTAATAAAAAACGCAGAAGTAGAGTCAACTTCAATCATCATGAACGCTGACACGCACAAAAACAAAACAAAAAAAGCCCGCCGCCAGCCAAACAAGACCACTTCTGTGTCCCATCACTCGACGAATAACAGGCAAGCATGAGGGTGGGGGTCGTCTGGTAACATCTCCAGATGACCCCACACCAATGTTCCATTGCTGCAGGAAAGCACAGCAATGAACCAACCTGGAAGGGCCTTAATTCCTGAACCCCCTGGGGCACAAGCACCTGAAAGGCATGCTAGGGTCTACCCAGGCCAAATCCAGGTGAACTCTGCTCCTTAGGGACCTGCCGAAGTTGGCTCCCCAAGTACTTAGTGAGGGCTGTCTCTAGGGTTACCACCTTTTCTTCAAGCCAAACCCGAACACTTTAGCAGCCTGGGACACCTTTGAGTGCCCCAAGGAGAGTAGTAAGGCAGTGCACATAGCGTGCCGCAGCAAAATGTGGGTGTGGCCAAATTGCTCTTGCTGACTTCATCAACCGGCAACAGATTTGTGTGTGACTATTAGACATGTGCGCCATCAATAAATTTGTTAAGTTTCGTTTCGTTTTAGCCGTTAATTCGTATTTTCGTTAGATTCGTAAAATTTTCGTCAAATTACGAACATTCGTTATGATGAATTTAAAAAGTGCTGCTGACTTCCTGAGTTTGCTTTTTAAATTCATCATAACGAATGTTCGTAATTGTTGCGAAAAGTTACCAAACCTAACGAAAATTCAGGGGCTCCCACCATCCCTGTGCTGTGCTGACTTCCTCCTGAGGCTGTGCCCCTGCTGTGCTCATTATGAGGGGCTCCCACCATCCCTGTGCTGTGCTCATTATGAGGGGCTCCCACCATCCCTGTGCTGTGCTGTCTTCCTCCTGGGGCTGTACCCCTGCTGTGCTCATTATTATGGATGAGCTTCGAGTTCGAGTCGAACTCATGTTCGACTCGAACATTGCCTGTTCGCCCGTTCGCTGAACAACGAACAATTTGGGGTGTTCGCGGCAAATTCGAAAAGTCTATGGGAGAAATCTAAAGTGCTAATTATAAAGGCTTATATGCAAGTTATTGTCCTAAAAAGTGTTTGGGGACCCGGGTCCTGCCCCAGGGGACATGTATCAATGCAAAAAAAAGTTTTAAAAACGGCCGTTTTTTTTAGGAGCAGTGATTTTAATAATGCTTAAAGTGAAACAATAAAAGTGAAATATTCCTTTAAATTTCGTACCTGGGGGGTGTGTATGATATGCATGTAAAGTGGCGCATGTTTCCCGTGCTTAGAACTGTCCCTGCACAAAGTGTCATTTTTGAAGGAAAAAAAGTCATTTAAAACTCACTCGCGGCTATTAATGAATTGTCGGCTTTTATCAATACATAGAAAAGTCATTGATAAAAAAAAAAGCGTGGGGGTTCCCCCAAAATTCAATTACCAGGCCCTTCAGGTCTGGAATGGATATTAAGGGGAACCCCGCCGCAAATTTTAAAAAAACTGGCGTGGGGTTCCCCCTAAATATCCATACCAGGCCCTTGAGATCTGGCATGGATTTTAAGGGGAACTCCACCCCAAATTTAAAAAAAAATGGCGTGGAGTCCCCCCAAAAATCCATACCAGACCCTTATCCGAGCACGCAACCTGGCCGGCCGCAGGGGAAGAGAGGGGGACGAGAAAGCGGCCCCCCTCCCTCCTGAACCGTACCAGGCCACATGCCCTCAACATGGGGAGGATGTCCCCATGTCGATGGGGACAAGGGCCTCATCCCCACAACCCTTGCCCGGTGGTTGTGGGGGTCTGCGGGCGGGGGGCTTATCGGAATCTGGAAGACCCCTTTAACAAAGGGGACCCCCAGATCCCGCCCCCCCCCTATGTGAATTGGTAAGGGGTACATTGTACCCCTACCATTTCACAAAGAAAGTGTCAAAAAATTTAAATAAAAAACAAACACCTTGGAAAAGTCCTTTATTAAAAAAATAAATAAAAACATTCCAGCGATGAAATCCAGTGTCCCGCGGCGATCCCGATGTCCAGCGCTGTCCTTCATTGGTTGTGCCTGTGCGGACCTGATGGGGAACTTCCTCCGCTGTGTTTTAAATGTATAGACCCGCCCCTTCTAAAGTTCTCCATCAGGTCCGCTCAGCGGACCAGATGCGGAACGAGAGAAGGGGCGGGTCTATTCATGTATTACACAGCGAACTAAGTTCCCCATCAGGTCCGCCCCCTCGGTATGTCCGACCCCGCCTACGTCATTGGCCTGAGCGGGAAACTTTCTTCACTGTGTAATTTAAATTTACACAGTGAAGGAAGTTCCCCGCTCAGGCCAATGACGTAGGCGGGGTCGGACATACCGAGGGGGCGGACCTGATGGGGAACTTCCCTCACTGTGTAATACATGTATAGACCCGCCCCTTCTCATGTTCCGCATCTGGTCCGCTGAGCGGACCTGATGGGGAACTTTAGAAGGGGCGGGGTCTATACATTTAAAACACAGCGGAGGAAGTTCCCCATCAGGTCCGCACAGGCACAACCAATGACGGACAGCGCTGGACATCGGGATCGCCGCGGGACACTGAATTTCACCGCTGGAATGTTTATTTTTTTTTTTTAATAAAGGACTTTTCCAAGGTGTTTGTTTTTTATTTACATTTTTTGACACTTTCTTCGTGAAATGGTAGGAGTACAATGTACCCCTTACCAATTCACATAGGGGGGGCGGGATCTGGGGTTCCCCTTTGTTAAAGGGGTCTTCCAGATTCCGATAAGCCCCCCGCCCGCAGACCCCCACAACCACCGGGCAAGGGTTGTGGGGATGAGGCCCTTGTCCCCATCAACATGGGGACATCCTCCCCATGTTGAGGGCATGTAGCCTGGTACGGTTCAGGAGGGAGGGGGGGCCGCTCTCTCATCCCCCCTTCTTCCCCTGCGGCCGGCCAGGTTGCGTGCTCGGATAAGGGTCTGGTATGGATTTTTGGGGGGACTCCACGCCATTTTTTTTAAATTGGCGGCGGGGTTACCCTTAATATCCATTCCAGACCTTAAGGGCCTGGTAATTGAATTGGGGGGAACCCCCACGCTTTTTTTTATTTTTTATCAATGACTTTTCTATGTATTGATAAAAGCCGACAATTCATTAATAGCCGCGAGTCAGTTTTAAATGACTTTTTTTCCCTTCAAAAATGACACTTTGTGCAGGGACAGTTCTAAGCATGGGAAACATGCGCCACTTTACATGCATATCATACACACCCCCCAGGTACGAAATTTAAAGGAATATTTCACTTTTATTGTTTCACTTTAAGCATTATTAAAATCACTGCTCCCGTAAAAACGTCTATTTTTTTAACTTTTTTTTGCATTGATACATGTCCCCTGGGGCAGGACCCGGGTCCCCAAATACTTTTTAGGACAATAAATTGCATATTAGCCTTTATAATTAGCACTTTAGATTTCGAACGTTCGAGTCCATTGCCTTTAATAGGGTTCTAAAGTTCACACGAACATTCTGTCTGTTCGCAGGTTCTGGTGCGAACCGAACAGGGGGGTGTTTGGCTCATCCCTGCTCATTATGAGGGGCTCCCACCATCCCTGTGCTGTGGTGACTTCCTGGGTTTTTAACTTCATCATAACGAATAATCGTAATTATTATGACAATGATAAAACCATATTAACGAACATTCTTATTTTGTCTGAGAAATTCGGATCCGACATTCGTCAACGAAATTTCGTAAAATTCAGAAACATAGCAATTCGGATTTTGGATGCTTCCGAATGTACAAATTTTCGGAAATTCGTACGAATTTTCGATTCGTACGAAACGAATCGCACCTGTCTAGTGACTATATTGGTTACTTGGGGAGCCACAGCCTTGTATGAATAATTTATCCGGGTTTCAGTCCGCCTGAAATCCAGACACATGATTCAAAACCCGGGCTGTCCGGGTGAATCCCAGAGAGGTGACAACCCTAGCTGTCCCTAGGAGAAACCCCCCAGTTGGGAAGAGGATGACTAAGACCTGAAGGCCACAGAGCTTCTCTTCGATGTCACAGCAGGCTGAGGTACCTCTCGCCATACATAGGCCATATATATATATATATATATATATATATAAACTGCCTGGACTTCAAGTGGTTAAAACAAGCTCATGGCTCAACCGTCTTTTCAGTATAAGTACCCCGGCTGGCAGAGAACTTCCTGAAATTCAGATTTAAAATCTGATCCTCCTTACTTTTGGATCAGAGCTTCATCAACACACCAATTAAAGAAATATCATGGCAGATGTCCTCTGTTTCCTTCTGATGTCTCGGAGCACAGCCTATAAACTCTTGTGCATTTATTTTAGTTTACATAGTACTTGTATATACAGATCAATTTCCTTTTCAGCTCATCCTGCCTCTGCTTGTTCAGCCGCTAAAGGCGGGCAAATAAAAAAAAAAGAGAGTCTTTTGTTTCTGCAAAGTTTTCCAGGTTCTCATCACACCCACTGGAAAAATTGTTTTTCAAGATTAATGATCGCCAGCGAGACGCACGGTGAATGCCACATGTGCCAGCCTAACGAGCCTGTAATGAGATCATCTCGTCACTAGAGGGCACAGTGTCAGGTGATTAGGCGAAGTCCCCCTAGACAATGAGCAATGCTCCTATGTAAGGTTCCATTACAATGCTTACATAGGTGGGCGGAATACATCAGAGCGATTTGATTTGTCATCTGCGCTCTCTATTCTTCCCGCTGACAGATACAAATGAAGACGTCTGAGCCACTATTCTTTTCTGCTGAATGGATGACTTATTGCTGCAATGAATGCAGATATTGATTGGCATCCAAGGCTTGACTTCAATGCATGTTGAAATAGATGATAGATTAAATAGATTAGGAGATTAATATAAGAGGCATATTTATAAAAGCAGTACATGTGACTTTCACCAAACATTCCGGGGCGGTGAATCAATTAATGTCATTTCAAAGACATGCACCTGGAAGATTCACCTGACATTTGGCGAATGTCAGATTCACTGCTTTATATACTGTATATGCCCCATAAAGGAGATCTAAACTCCAACTGGATGATTGTTAGTTTGTTAAAGCTTTGTGATTCGTAAACAATTGCCATGTTAATATTTTATTTTTATTATAAAATCCTGTTTTCACCTTTTTTTTTCTCCTTCCCCCCCCCCCCCCCATCTCAGTGCTGCTGAGGGGTACAGCCAGCCCTCTCGTTTCAGCTCAGCAGGAGCTACAGGTGGACAGCTCACAGTCCACCAACTTCCCAACTTTGGGTCCCCTATTTCTCTGCTTCTCATCCCTGACTACAATGCCCTGAATCACCCGCACTCAGCAGGTAAGGGGCATGTCCAGGTGGAGCTCACTGCACTGGAACGTTGGAGGATCCGCTCTGAGCCATGACATTGCTACTAAGGGGCCTTGGGGATCCCTCCAAGGGAAGCTTCACTCTAAATCCCAAAGATGGGAAGAGCCCCAAAAATGTTCTGTGTGAGTGAGACATATTGGAGGATGCAGAGGGGTTCAGAGTGCAGGGAAATTGAGGATGTAGGGGTGCAGAATGAGGTGTAATAGGGGAATACAGAGTGTGGAGCAATAGGGGTTGCAGGGAATACAGAGTGTGGAGTAATAGGGGGTGCAGGGAATACACAGTGTGAAGTAATATGGGGTGCAGGGAATACACAGTGTGGAGTCATATGGGGTGCAGGGAATACAGAGTGTGGAGTAATAGGGGGTGCAGGGAATACAGAGTGTGGAGTAATGGGGGTGCAGGGAATACACAGTGTGGAGTAATGGGGGTGCAGGGAATACAGAGTGTGGAGTAATATGGGGTGCAGGGAATACAGAGTGTGGAGTAATATGGGGTGCAGGGAATACAGAGTGTGGAGTAATATGGGGTGCAGGGAATACAGAGTGTGGAGTAATATGGGGTGCAGGGAATACACAGTGTGGAGTCATAGGGGGTGCAGGGAATACAGTGTGTGGAGTCATAGGGGGTGCAGGGAATACAGTGTGTGGAGTCATAGGGGGTGCAGGGAATACAGTGTGTGGAGTCATAGGGGGTGCAGGGAATACAGTGTGTGGAGTCATAGGGGGTGCAGGGAATACAGAGTGTGGAGTAATAGGGGGTGCAGGGAATACAGAGTGTGGAGTAATAGGGGGTGCAGGGAATACAGAGTGTGAAGTAATAAGGGGCACAGGGAATACAGAGTGTGGAGTAATAGGGGGTGCAGGGAATACAGTGTGGAGTAATAGGGGGTGCAGGGAATACAGAGTGTGGAGTAATAGGGGGTGCAGGGAATACAGAGTGTGGAGTAATAGGGGGTGAAGGAAATACAGAGTGTGGAGTAATAGGGGGTGCAGGAAATACAGAGTGTGGAGTAATAGGGGGTGCAGGGAATACAGAGTGTGGAGTAATAGGGGTGCAGGGAATACAATGTGTGGAGTCATAGGGGGTGCAGGGAATACAGAGTGTGGAGTCATAGGGGGTGCAGGGAATACAGAGTGTGGAGTCATAGGGGGTGCAGGGAATACAGAGTGTGGAGTAATAGGGGGTGCAGGGAATACAGTATGTGGAGTCATAGGGGGTGCAGGAAATACAGAGTGTGGAGTCATAGGGGGTGCAGGGAATACAGAGTGTGGAGTCATAGGGGGTGCAGGGAATACACAGTGTGGAGTAATAGGGGGTGCAGGGAATACAGAGTGTGGAGTGCAAGATTTCTCAGAAATAGAGCTGAGCTCCACCATGCAGGCAGTAGGAAAGTTTCTACTCCCCCACTGTCGCTCCTCCCCTTACACTTGTGAGCATTTCCTGGCTGTCAAAATGATAGCTTCAGAGAGATACAAATATTGTTAAAAAGATAAAAATTGTTCAGATGGGAGATAGAGAGATACAAAGTAACATTGTTTATAAACGTTGATCAGACAGGAGATAGAGAGATACAAAGTAACAATGTTTATAAACATTGCTCATATGGGGGATAGAGAGATACAAAGTAACATTTTTACTTTTGTATCTACTGTACTCCGTTTCATTCATCTGCAGAACAAACGGATGAGCTTCAATTTGCATATGAAAATAAATATAAAAAAAATAAATATTAAAAAATGTTTATTTTTAAACACAATTTGTTTCTACTTAACACCTTATTAATCACTAGTGTACATCAATCAGCCCTAATTAACTCCTTCTTAATTTTATATTGTTTTTTGTATCTTTCGGACAATTAATATACACTATATTACCAAAAGTATTGGGACACCTGCCCTTACACGCACATGAACTTTAATGGCGTCCCAGTCTTAGTCCGTAGGGTTCAATATTGAGATGGCCCACCCTTTGCAGCTATAACAGCTTCAACTCTTCTGGGAAGGCTGTCCACAAGGTTTAGGAGTGTGTCTATGGGAATGTTTGACCATTCTTCCAGAAGCGCATTTGTGAGGTCAGGCACTGATGTTGGACGAGACAACGGCAGTATAAAGGGGAAGTTCGAAGTGTTAGTAAAAGTTTGGGAAGAGACGATTCGCGCTTTTCAGTCTTCGTGCTTTCAGTTCGTTACAGCGTGACGAATGTGCTATCTCCATTACGAACGCTAGTTTTACCAGAAGGAGCGCTCCCGTCTCATACTTGATTCTGAGCATGCGCGATTTTTTAAGACTCGGAAAAGCATACACACGAGCGGTTTTCTCATCGGGAAACAGACCGACGAGAATCCCGACGAGAAAAACGAGAATCCTGACGAGAAAATAGAGAGCATGTTCTCTATTTTTCTCGTTGAGATTCCCGGCAGTTTTCTCGACAAGAAACCATACACACCAACGGTTTTCTCGGCAAGAAAGCTCTCCCAACAGAGAAAACTGGGCATGTGTACGAGGCTTAAGACTGGGATGCCATTAAAGTTCATGTGCATGTAAAGGCAGGCATCCCAATACTTTTGGTAATATAGTGTGTGTGTGTATATATATATATATATATATATATATATATATATATATATATATATATATATATGTAGCGGGTATGTACTTTCCCGGGTGTAATTTGAACTTGGCAGAGACATCAGTGATGTGTAATTCCCTGCAGCCCAGCAGGTGGCGCTGTCGCCCTGGGCTGGGGTTGAATCATTGCTGTGTGCCGTGCCTCCTTTTTGTCCTCCCTCGGCAGCGGTATGGTGGGGCGGGGAACCCGCCGTGCTTGCTAGGAGAGGGTATAAAGGGGCCGGCCATCTTTGTCGCGGGGTCGAGTCCCAGGCACCTTCAGCCTGTGGACGGTGGTTCGTGTCGGTTCTCTAGGCGGCCTAGGCCTAGAGGACGTTCGGAGGTCGTGTTCCATCCCAGGCACCTTCAGCCTGGGGTGAGGTACTCGAATGGAGGTCTGGAGCTCAGTGCCCAACACTGGGTTCCGCGAGGGAAGGAGATCCTAGGGAACCCTGGGAGTGGGTACCCGAATCCGGAAGGCGTAATGGACCGGGGGGAGCTCCTCACTTGAAGACCTGGTGCAGCATATTGCCAGTAACGGGTGAGCCTCTCATCGGAGACCGCCTGGAAGGAAATCCCCCCTCGCTCGGAGACCGTAACCCACTTTCAGGGAGGAAAGTGGAGAACACATTGTGTCTGGGCCTACTCGCATCCACACCTCCTTTTCTGTTCTGTTTCTACAAGGGAGTTCAACTGATTGTGTTCATTCAAGAAGAATAAAGGAGTGTTGGACTTTAATGGTGTGGGGCTCATTTCCTGACAGACATTGTTCAAGGTGACTCTTGGTGGAGGACCCAGGTGCACAGCACTGACCCGAAGGTAAAAGAACTTTGCTTATATCACACTGACACCTGTGGTAAAGGCCAGGCGTGGTGTCCCCACTCCCTTCCCCTCTAAGGTACCCCTAGACAAGAGAAAAGACGAGCTGAAGAAAAAGAGGGGAGTGAGGAGGGCGCTACAGATTATATATATATATATATATATATATATACACACACACACACATATACATACATACATACATACATACACACACACACAGTCACCTTCCTTTTGCAATGTATTTTTCCCAGCAATATACCGACTTTTAATGCCATCAATAGGGATGAGCTTCGAGTTCGAGTCGAACTCATGTTCGACTCGAACATTGCCTGTTCGCCCGTTCGCCGAACAGCAAACAAATTGGGGTGTTCGCGGCAAATTCGAAAAGTCTATGGGAGAAATCTAAAGTGCTAATTATAAAGGCTAATATGCAAGTTATTGTCCTAAAAAGTGTTTGGGGACCCGGGTCCTGCCCCAGGGGACATGTATCAATGCAAAAAGAAGTTTTAAAAACTGCAGTTTTTTCGGGAGCAGTGATTTTAATAATGCCTAAAATGAAAAAATAAAAGTGAAATATTCCTTTAAATTTCGTACCTGGGGGGTGTGTATGATATGCATGTAAAGTGGCGCATGTTTCCCGTGCTTAGAACTGTCCCTGCAAAAAATGTCATTTTTGAAGAAAAAAAAGTCATTTAAAACTCACTCGCGGCTATTAATGAATTGTCGGCTTTTATCAATACATAGAAAAGTCATTGATAAAAAAAAAAAAAAAGCGTGGGGGTCCCCCAGAATTTAATTACCAGGCCCTTCAGGTCTGGTATAGATATTAAGGGGAACCCCGCCGCAAATTAAAAAAAAAATGCGTGCAGTTCCCCCCCAAATATCCATCCCAGGCTCTTCAGATCTGGCATGGATTTTAAGGGGAACTCCACCCCAAATTTTAAAAAAAATGGCGTGGAGTCCCCCCAAAAATCCATACCAGACCCTTATCCGAGCACGCAACCTGGCAGGCCGCAAGGGGGGGACGAGAGAGCACCCCCCCCCCCCTCCTGAACCGTACCAGGCCACATGCCCTCAACATTCCAAGGTGTTTGTGTGTTTTTTTTTTTTACATTTCTTGACACTTTCTTCATGAAATGGTAGGGGTACAATGTACCCCTTACCAATTCACATGGGGGGGGGCGGGATCTGGGGGTCCCCTTTGTTAAAGGGGTCTTCCAGATTCCGATAAGCCCCCCGCCCGCAGACCCCCACAACCACCGGGCAAGGGTTGTAGGGATGAGGCCCTTGTCCCCATCAACATGGGGACATCCTCCCCATGTTGAGGGCATGTGGCCTGGTACGGTTCAGGAGGGGGGGGCGCTCTCTCGTCCCCCCCTCTTTTCCTGCGGCCTGCCAGGTTGCGTGCTTGGATAAGGGTCTGGTATGGATTTTTGGGGGGACTCCACGCCATTTTTTTTTATTTGGGGTGGAGTTCCCCTTAAAATCCATGCCAGATCTGAAGGGCCTGGAATGGATATTTGGGGGAACTGCACGCATTTTTTTTTTGTTTGCTGCGGGGTTCCCCTTAATATCTATACCAGAGCTGAAGGGCCTGGTAATTGAATTCTGGGGGACCCCCACGCTTTTTTTTTTATTTTTATCAATGACTTTTCTATGTATTGCCGGGAGCCCACAATTCATTAATAGCCGCGAGTGAGTTTTAAATTACTTTTTTTCTTTCAAAAATGACATTTTATGCAGGGACAGTTCTAAGCACGGGAAACATGCGCCACTTTACATGCATATCATACACACCCCCCAGGTACGAAATTTAAAGGAATATTTCACTTTTATTTTTTCATTTTAAGCATTATTAAAATCACTGCTCCTGAAAAAACGGCGGTTTTTAAAACTTTTTTTTGCATTGATACATGTCCCCTGGGGCAGGACCCGGGTCCCCAAACACTTTTTATGACAATAACTTGCATATTAGCCTTTATAATTAGCACTTTAGATTTCGAACGTTCGAGTCCATTGTATTTAATAGGGTTCTAAAGTTCACGCGAACATTCTGTCTGTTCGCAGGTTCTGGTGCGAACCGAACAAGGGGGGTGTTCGGCTCATCCCTGGCCATCAACAAAACTCCCCTTGTTCTCACTGTTTCCAGTGAAAATCTACTATACAGTATATAAGTATATATATATTTGCTTTCATTTATTGTGTTCGTTTATTTTAGTTTCACATTACAATAAGTACACAATTGCAGAGGAAAAAAAAAAAGCATTTTCTTTTTTTATTTCATAACTTGCCATGCTTTATATCAAAATTTTACTGTCATTTTTCCAATGTGCGCAAGGGAGAAAAACCAACCAAAACTGTAGTCCTTGGATACAGGGCCACCATCAGGAATTTTGGGGCCCCTTACACAGCTTCAGGCATAGGCCCCCTGGAGCAGAGGAGAACCGTGGGGGGGGGGGGGGGGGGTGCTGCCGCCACAAATTGAGAAGCGTGGGGGGCTGCCGCAAATTGAGAAGCGGGGGCGGGTGACGCCGCAAATTGAGGTCGGGGGGGCTTTGGGTGCTGACGAACACAAAAAAAACAAAAGAACAAAAAAAAAAAGGGGGGGGGGGTTGCCATCCGGGGCCCTGGGGACCTCCGGGCCTCTGGGGACCTCTAGGCCCCTTACAAAAAAAAAAAAAATTATAAAAAAAAAAGTGAGGTTGCCATCCGGGGACCTCCAGGCCTCTGGGGACCTCTGGGCCCCTTACAATAAATAAATAAAAATAAAATAAATAAATAATATAAAAAAAAAAATGATAAAAAAAGAAAAAGAAAAGGGGGGTTGACATTCGGGGCCCTGGGGAACTCCGGGCCCCTGGGACCCTTACAAAAAAAAAAGGGGGGCCATCCGGGCCCCTTACAGGTGTACTGCCTGTACCCCCCTGATGGCGGCCCTGCTGAATGAAAAAAAAAAACAAAAAAAATACAGAAACAAGGTTGATGAAGGAATCCTTCCCCCCATTGTATTCTGACAGCGGTACCCACAGACTGGCAAAAGTTTTCCAACTTGTCCCCTTGACATAAGTCGATCAAACTGTTGACTTCTGTCCCAGCAGGGATGGCCAAACACTGATCGAAATTCATCCTGTCCATGCTGAAGATTTCAATTTATCTATGGCCAGCCTTAGTTAGATATTCTGAAATCTTATTTTAATTGCTGTCTGTGGCTTCCTGTCCTGGTGACAACCATTCCCTCCCTTTCTTGGCTGGTTGTCGCAGGAACAGGGAGTGAGGGAAACTCTCCCTGTGGAAAAACCTGCATGAATATTTTGCTCTTCCCCTCTATATCCAAAAAGATACAGTTTGGCAGGAGTACCGTGTTTCCCCGCAAATAAGCCCGGGTCTTATATTAATTTTGGCAACAAAAGACACAGTAGGGCTTATTTTCGGGGTAGGTCTTACCATGTAATGTGCGGTCTTCTCTCCCCCACTCTCTCCCTGCCTGACAGGAATCCCCAGTGTGAACCAAGTTAAAATGCTTGTAAAATCCTATAATCCACTCTATTACAGTATTATATAATGTACAATGTGTGTGTTTCTGTAATATAATTGTGCCAAATACCTTCGTTATAGGGCCGCTCTGTGCTTTTGTGACCCTCTGGAGCTCTCTTCCCCGCAATTATATTACAGAAACACACACATTGTACATTATATACTCCTGTAATAGAGTGGGTTATAGGAGTTGTGACAGCAGGAAGGTAAAGTCACCTGGTTGCATCCAGGGGGGTAGATATATTTCGCCCAGATTCAGGCTTTACGCCGACTTATACAACTAGGTGGAGAGTTGTATAAGGCTAGTGGGCTCATGGATGACTCATACCTCTAGGGAGAGTGTGGGGCGTCGTGCAGACAGAGATGAGGAGACCAGCTGAACCTTGTCAGCTCATTTAGGCCTCTATAAGAACTCCCAGCTTCATTAGATGTTAGCTCATGCCTGGAACCAGACCTGTGTGGACTGTCTAGGGAGAGTGAACCCCTGTGTGGTGAGACAAAGCCTGTGTGGCTATTTGCTTGGACATTTAAAACCAGGGACTTAGGGACTAGGACAGCACTAGGCTGATCCCAGTTGTTAGTTAGGAAACCTGTATGTTTAGTCAGAGGTCAAGTTGACCAGGATTTATTTTGTTTATGTTTCTTTTTCTTTGCTGTGTTTTGTCACTGTAAATAGAAAATAAACGGCACCTTTTTGATTTTGAAAACCCCAACCTCCGTTTGCTGGGCCTGTTTTTGTGTGGGGAGCCCATCTCGGGGGTCACACACACCCGCTGCCGAGCCAACCCCCTCACAGTTGGTGGAGAATGCGGGCAGTTTTTTTTTAAGCCAGCATGGAGGAGATACTGAAGCAGCTGGCTCTAGCAAATGCCAATCAACAGCAGACAAATGCAGGTTTGCAAAAGAACTTCGCAGCCCAGCAGCAAGCTCATCAACAGAGCCTTGCAGCCCAGCAGCAGACAAACGCAACTTTGCAACAGAGTCTGGAGGCTCAGCAACAAGCCCAGCAGCAATCTGAGGCCCGCTTCATAGACCTGTTGCAGAAGCAAGAGCAGAGACTACAACAACAGATGGAAGCAGTAATGCAGCAACGTCCGCAGACCAGTGAGGAAAGCCGTCCCACTAATACCGCGTCCTTTGGGGTGAGTCGTTTATTGACAAAAATGACTGGAGAGGATGATCCAGAGGTATTTTTGACCACATTTGAAAGGACCGCTGAAAGAGAAAAGTGGCCTGAGGAGCAGTGGGCTGGACTGGTGGCCCCTCTGTTAACTGGTGAATCGCAGAAAGCTTACTATGACCTAGAGCCTAACCAAGCAAAAGACTATGTGATGCTAAAAGCTGAAATATTGGCAAGGCTGGGTGTCACCCAGGCTGTCCGGGCTCAGCGTGTGCATAACTGGACTTTCCAGCTTGGAAAACCCCCCAGGTCTCAAATGTAGGATCTCATTCACCTGAGCAGAAAGTGGCTACAGCCAGAGACTTTGTCCGCACCAAAGATTGTGGAACGTGTTGTAATGGATCAGTTTTTGAGAGCTCTTCCTACTGCCATCCAAAAGTGGGTAAGCCATGGAGACCCAGAGACGGCCGATGGTCTTGTGGATCGTGTGGAGAAATACTTGGCTACAGAGAACCTGACGGCCTCTTCCAGAGACACTCGGACTTTCCACCCTAAGACCAGACCATCCCCAGGGGCGGATAAGAGGATTCCAAGGGGTGAGGGTGGAGAGAGTGAAAGGGTGGGAGCTCTACCCCAAGTTTGGCGAGAACAGCCTGGGAAATCAGCGGCTCAAGAGGCCGCAAGAAGGATCGTTTGCTACCGCTGCCGGCAAGCGGGACATATTGCAGCCAATTGCCCGGTTGTGGAGGAACCCATGCAGTGTGACTTTCTGACGGGCAGACGTCAGTCGCTGTGTGCGACAGTCGCATGCACTGCCATTCGAGGAACTGAGAAACATTTATGCAAAATGTGTGTTAATGGTAGAAATGTTGTGGTATTGTTGGATTCAGGTAGCCTTGTGACCCTGATAAAGGCTGAGTTAGTTAAAACAGAGGTCTCTGGGAATAGCAAGGTAGCTGTTATTTGTGTGCATGGGGACACCCGAGAGTATCCAGTGACTACAGTGTGTTTCGAGACCCCCAAAGGTACCCTCTCTCATCCAGTGGGCTTAGTATCTCAGTTACCGCATGACGCCATTGTGGGAAGGGATTTTCCGAAGTTCTGGGAACTGTGGGATGATCCTGAGCCCCCCACTGGTGCCCCTATGTACCAGGAATGTGATAGCCAGAACTCCCCTGAGAGTGGTGAGGACTCTCCGGAATTTCCCTTATCAGTATTGGCAGGGGAGACTCAAGAAACTGGAGAGGAGCCCACCTCCTCAGACGAAAACCTACCGTCTGTGGAGTTTTCTGATCTTGAGGTTCACAGGGAAAACTTTGCCACAGAACAGTTGAAAGACCCCGCCCTAATAAAGGCACGGGAAAACGTAGTGAAAATAGATGGCGAGTTAGTGAACCCAGATAATACCTGCACTTACCCATACTTCAGCGTAGAGAAGGACCTACTGTATCGGGTGGCAAAAAGGGCAGAAGAAACCGTTGAGCAGCTTGTGGTGCCCAAACCTTACAGGAAGTTGGTGTTGGAGTTGGCCCATGGGCACATTCTTGGAGGTCATCTGGGGACAGAGAAAACCCGAGAGAGGGTATTACAGAGATTCTATTGGCCGGGGGTGATGAAGGACATAGAAAATTATTGTTCCTCCTGCCCTGTGTGTCAGAGGTCGGCCCCGATGCCACATTTCCGTAGCCCGCTGGTCCCTCTACCCATCATTGAGGTCCCGTTTGAGAGGATCGCCATGGATTTGGTAGGTCCTATAATCAAGTCCGCTAGGGGGCACCAGTACATATTAGTTATAATGGACTATGCCACCCGTTATCCAGAAGCGATCCCTCTCCGAAATACCTCGGCCAAAACCATAGCCAAAGAGCTATCTCTTGTGTTTAGCCGGGTGGGTATTTGTAAAGAACTGCTTACGGACCAAGGTACACCCTTTATGTCCCGGGTTATGAAGGAGCTGTGTAAATTGTTCAAAGTGACGCAATTACGTACATCTGTGTATCACCCCCAAACCGATGGGCTGGTTGAAAGGTTCAACAAAACCCTAAAACAAATGTTGAAGAAAGTGGTGGATAGAGATGGAAAGGATTGGGACTGTCTACTTCCTTATCTGATGTTTGCTATTAGGGAGGTGCCCCAATCCTCTACGGGATTCTCCCCCTTTGAGTTACTGTATGGGAGACACCCAAGAGGGCTGTTGGATATTGCCAAGGAAACTTGGGAAAGTGAGAGTTCTCCCCACAGGAGTGTGATTGAGCATGTCGCCCTGATGCAAGACCGAATTGCACAGGTAATGCCCATCGTGAAGGAACATTTGGCCCAAGCGCAGTTAGCACAGCAGAGAGTGTACAACCGTGGAGCCAAGACCCGTACCTTTTCCCCGGGGGATAGGATACTGGTACTTGTCCCTACGGTTGAAAGTAAATTCCTTGCCAAATGGCAAGGCCCCTACGAGATAATGGAAAAAGTGAGCGAAGTGAATTACAAGGTCAGACAACCAGGAAGGCGAAAGCCCGAACAGATCTATCACGTTAATCTGTTGAAAGCCTGGAGGGATAGAGAGTCCCTAGTCGCAGACACTTGGTCACCAGCTCAAACTGGTTGCGTGATTCCTGAGGTTGGAATAGCAGCCACCTTGTCACAACCCCAACACCAGGAGGTTAAGGAGTTTGTGCTTCGCAACAAGGAGGTATTCTCTGAGCTGCCGGGACAAACATCTGGGGTAGAGCATGACATCATTACCCCGCCCGGTGAAAGGGTGAAGTTAAAACCCTATCGGATCCCAGAGGCCCGACGGGAGGCAATACGGGAGGAAGTACAGAAAATGCTGAACTTAGGGGTGATAGAGGAGTCCCAAAGTGATTGGTCTAGTCCCATTGTGTTGGTGCCTAAACCGGATGGGAGCTGGCGATTTTGTAACGATTTTCGTCAGTTGAACAAAGTTACAAAATTTGACACCTACCCCATGCCACGTATAGATGAGTTGATCGACCGGCTGGGAACAGCCCGATACATGACGACTCTTGACCTCACAAAAGGGTATTGGCAAATCCCCCTGGCCAAGTCGGCCAAAGAGAAAACCGCATTTGTAACCCCAGACGGGGCGTTCCAATATAAAAGAATGCCGTTCGGGTTACAGAATGCGCCGGCCACATTCCAGCGGAAAATGGACCAGATGCTGAGGCCCCATCGGAAGTATGCTGCGGCTTACCTGGATGACATAATTGTCCATAGCACAGATTGGGCCTCACATCTGCCAAAAGTGCAAGCAGTCCTGGACTCTGTTCGGGAAGCGGGGTTTACGGCTAACCCCAAGAAGTGTACCATTGGGCAGGAGGAGGCCAAATATCTTGGGTACACCATTGGGAGGGGAGTAATAAAACCCCAACTCAACAAAGTCGAGGCCATCCAGAGTTGGCCACGTCCCAACAGCAAGAAGCAGGTACGAGCCTTTCTGGGAATCGCTGGGTATTATCGGCGATTCATTCCCCACTTTGCTTCTAAGGCTGTGCCCCTAACCAACCTGACGAAGGGGAAAGGGTCGGTCATGATTAAATGGACCCCCAAGGCTGAGGCAGCATTCCAATTCTTGAAACAAGCCTTATGTAGCCAGCCAGTGTTGTACTCACCCGACTTCTCTAAAGACTTTGTCGTACAAAGTGATGCGTCAGATGTGGGGTTAGGAGCAGTATTGTCCCAGGTCTGGAACGGGGAAGAGCACCCAGTCATTTACCTCAGCAGGAAGTTGAAGTCCCATGAGGTAAATTACGCCACCGTTGAAAAGGAGTGTTTAGCGGTGAAGTGGGCTCTAGATTCCCTTCGGTACTACCTGCTAGGTAGGCACTTTGACATGGTTACGGATCACGCTCCGTTAAAGTGGATGGCTCAAAACAAGGAAACAAATAGAAGAGTGAATAGGTGGTTCCTGGCCCTCCAGGAATTCAACTTCACAGTAAAGCATCGCCCTGGCGTTCAAATGGGGAATGTGGATGCTTTGTCTCGAGTACATGAATGCCTGATTGCTGGTGTTCCAACCCCGAGGTTAAAACAAGAGGGGGGGGGGTATGTGACAGCAGGAAGGTAAAGTCACCTGGTTGCATCCAGGGGGGTAGATATATTTCGCCCAGATTCAGGCTTTACGCCGACTTATACAACTAGGTGGAGAGTTGTATAAGGCTAGTGGGCTCATGGATGACTCATACCTCTAGGGAGAGTGTGGGGCGTCGTGCAGACAGAGATGAGGAGACCAGCTGAACCTTGTCAGCTCATTTAGGCCTCTATAAGAACTCCCAGCTTCATTAGATGTTAGCTCATGCCTGGAACCAGACCTGTGTGGACTGTCTAGGGAGAGTGAACCCCTGTGCGGTGAGACAAAGCCTGTGTGGCTATTTGCTTGGACATTTAAAACCAGGGACTTAGGGACTAGGACAGCACTAGGCTGATCCCAGTTGTTAGTTAGGAAACCTGCATGTTTAGTCAGAGGTCAAGTTGACCAGGATTTATTTTGTTTATGTTTCTTTTTCTTTGCTGTGTTTTGTCACTGTAAATAGAAAATAAACCGCACCTTTTTGATTTTGAAAACCCCAACCTCCGTTTGCTGGGCCTGTTTTTGTGTGGGGAGCCCATCTCGGGGGTCACACACACCCGCTGCCGAGCCAACCCCCTCACAGAGTTTACAAGCATTTTAAACTAGGGCTTATTTTCGGGGTAGGGCTTATATTGCAGCCCTCCTGGAAAATAACGCTAGGTCTTATTTTCGGGGTAGATCTTATTTTCGGGGAAACACGGTATGTGCACAACATATATTTGCCTACCTGAAGGAATGACTCCATTATTTGTCACCTTGGTTTCTTGTGTCTCGGATTCCTTGAGGATTGTCTAGAATGAAAAAAAAAATAATCTCAAAATCAGAGAATTTAGTAAAATCACAGCAAGTATAAGGACTTTGCTCATGAATGTTGGACTTGCTTTGCCTGCATCATAACCAGATCTCAACAGGACTTGGGTGTCCAAAGAGAGGTCAAACGCTTGTCTACACCAAATAAGGCTCAACTACACAAGCCATCAATGGTCATCTCTTTATATAGAATGTCGGATCTGTTTTTAAGTAATGCCTCGTACACACGACCGGTTTTCCTGACATGCCAAAAACCGACATTTTTCCCGGCATGATTCCTCTCAAGCCTGCCTTGCATACACACGTTCAGGAAAAAAAAACGCTCGACCAAAGCGCGGTGACGTCCAACACGTACGACGGCACTATAAAGGGGAAGTTCCATTCAAATGGCGCCACCCTTTGGGCTTTTTTTGCTGATCCTCGTGTTAGTAAAAGTTTGGTGAGAGACGATTTGCGCTTTTCAGCCTCGTGCTTTTCAGTCCGTTACAGCGTGACGAATGTTATATCTCCATTACGAACGCTAGTTTTACCAGAACGAGCGCTCCGGTCTCATACTTGATTCTGAGCATGCGTGTTTTTTTTCCCCTCGGAAAAGCATACACACGAGCGATTTTTGCGACGAGAAAAAGACCGACGGGAAACACGACAGAAAAAGAGAGAGCAGGTTCTAATTTTTTTGCGGCAATTTTCTCGTCGGGAAAACTGCTATGGAGCATACACACGACCGGTTTTCCCGACCAATCTAAAAAAATGGCAGTTTTTTCATCGGGAAAACCGGTCGTGTGTACGAGGCATAAGAGTGGCCATACCTAGCACTGAGAAGAATTTGATTGTTTACAGTCAGTCACTCTAATGCCTTGTACACACGGTCGGAATTTAAAATGAAAAAAGTCCGACAGAATTTTTTCATCGTATATTCTGACCGTGTGTGTGCCCCATCTGACTTTTTCCGTCGGAAATTCCGACGGAGTTAGAAAGAGAACATACTAAAAATTTTTATTGAGAATAGGCCTAATCTCAAAAAACAAAACAAGCGCTAATGGGATAATAGACTAGACATGTGCACTGCCAAAAAATTCGTTAGTTTTCGTTTTCGTTTCATTCGTTTTTTTTTTTTCGTTTTTCGGGTCATTCGTTATGATCGCAATTCGTAAATTCGTAAATTTGTACATTCGTAAATTTATACATTCGTAAATTTGTACATTCGTAAATTTATACATTCGTAAATTTGTACATTCGTAAATTTGTACATTCGTAAATTTGTACATTCGTAAATTTATACATTCGTAAATTCGTACATTCGTAAATTTATACATTCGTAAATTTATACATTCGTAATTTCGGAAATTTGGAAATTCGATATTTTCGAAAACCCGAAAATTTGAAAATCTGAAAAAATAACTATTAAATTATAGTTGTAATTTCCTTTCAAATTTGGCTGTTAGCGAACGTAACGAATACAAATTTATCTGAAGTTACGCATAACCTGAAATAACAAATGCCGCATCTAAACAAATGGAACGGAACAAATTAATAATAATAATAATAAAACGTTTTTATTATTATTATTGTTATTTATTATTATTATTAATTCATTACGTTCCATTCGTTTAGATACGGCATTCATTATGTCGGAAAACAATTCGTAACTTCGTTAAGTTCACTAACAGCCAAATTTGAAAGGGAATTACAATACCTATAATTGAATAGTTAGTAATAGTTAAGTTATTAGTTAATTATTATTTCAGATTTCCGAATTTACTAATTTACGATTGTACGAATGTACAAATTTACGAATGTACGAATATTCGGAAATTCGTAAATTCAAATTTGGAACGGAACAAATTAATAATAATAATAATAAAACGTTTTTATTATTATTATTTATTATTATTATTAATTCATTACGTTCCATTCGTTTAGATACGGCATTCATTATGTCGGAAAACAATTCGTAACTTCGTTAAGTTCACTAACAGCCAAATTTGAAAGGAAATTACAATACCTATAATTGAATAGTTAGTAATAGTTAAGTTATTAGTTAATTATTATTTCAGATTTCCGAATTTACTAATTTACGATTGTACGAATGTACAAATTTACGAATGTACGAATATTCGGAAATTCGTAAATTCAAATTTACGAATTTCCGGATAGTTGTACATTCGTAAATTCGTGCATTGGTAAATTCGTATATTCGTAAATTCGTACATTCGTAAATTTGAATTTACGAATATTCGTTAAAATTCGTTAAATGAGTTTTCGTGCATTGGTAAATTCGTATATTCGTAAATTCGTACATTCGTAAATTTGAATTTACGAATATTCGTTAAAATTCGTTAAATGAGTTTTCGTTAATTCGGATATTTCCGAATTAACGAATTTGTCGAAATTCGTTAAAAAACGAATTCGGAACGAAACGAATTGCACATGTCTATAATAGACCACCAGATATGATAGACTTGCCAACATTAATGGCTACAGCTGCTACCTTACAAAAACAGGCTTTAAAAAAACAGTCAAATCATATAAGCGGATACTAATAAATAAATATATATATATATATATATATATATATATATATATATATATATATATAGAACCAGGTAGCGCTAATATAAGTACATGTTTTGAAACACACTTATATTAGCGCTACCTGGTTCTATATATTTATATATATTCTATATTTATTTATAAGTACCCGCTTATATAGAAAAATTTAGTTCGTCTGTATGGAACTCCGACGGAGAAAAAACCACGCAAGCTCAGAATCAAGTCGACGCATGCTCGGAAGCATTGAACTTAATTTTTCTCGGCTCGTCGTAGTGTTGTACATCACCGCGTTCTTGACGGTCGGAATTTGGTGTGACAGTGTGTATGCAAGACAGCTTGAATGGAATTCAGTCGGAAAAATCCGTCTGCGTTCATCCCGACGGAAAATCCGATCGTGTGTACAAAGGCATAAAAGGTGACAGCGAGAACTTCTGAATAGGGATGAGCTTCGTGTTCGAGTCGAACATACGTTCGACTCGAACATCGGCTGTTCGATCGTTCGACGAAGATCGAACGATTTGGGCCGTTCGCGCCAAATTCGAGTGACGCGAACGGCCCACAATGCACTACGCCATCGCAGTGTCATCCAGGCGCTGTGATTGGCCAAGCATGCACTGTGACCCCGCATGCTTGGCCAATCACAGCGCCGGCAGCGAGGAGAGCAATGATTGGCCACAGGCAGGATGCCTGTGGCCAATTATTGCTGAGGGTGTTTAGTACACGCCCCACACTATAAAAGGCCGCCAGCACGGCGGCCTAGTGTAGTGTGTTCCGGAGCAGGGATAGAGCAGCATAGGCAGGGACAGTGACTTTTATTTCTTTCTTGCTTAACCTGGATTCCTTTAGTTTAGGGAAAGAGAAGGATAGGTAGGGAGAGTGTCAGTGTGTTTTGTGCTTGTGCTATAGTGTGCTTAAAAAAAACATTTATTCTAGGGACAGAAAACTGTAGGTAGGGACAGTGTCAGTTTCTTTCACTCTGCAAGTCCTTGTTTCCAGGGACCTGGAAGGACAGTGAGTGAATTGTCCTTGTGCTATATTGTGCTTAAAAAAACATTTATTCTAGGGACAGAAAACTGTAGGTAGGGAGAGTGTCAGTTTCTTTCACTCTGCAAGTCCTTGTTTCCAGGGACCTGTAAGGACAGTGAGTGAATTGTCCTTGTGCTATATTGTGATTAAAAAAAACATTTTTTCTAGGGACAGAAAACTGTAGGTAGGGAGAGTGTCAGTTTCTTTCACTCTGCAAGTCCTTGTTTCCAGGGACCTGTAAGGACAGTGAGTGAATTGTCCTTGTGCTATATTGTGATTAAAAAAAACATTTTTTCTAGGGACAGAAAACTGTAGGTAGGGAGAGTGTTTTTTTTCTTTCACTCTGCAAGTCCTTGTTTCCAGGGACCTGGAAGGACAGTGAGTGAATTCTCCTTGTGCTATATTGTGCTTAAAAAAAACATTTATTCTAGGGACAGAAAACTGTAGGTAGGGAGAGTGTCAGTTTATTTCACTCTGCAAATCCTTGTTTCCAGGGACCTGTAAGGACAGTGAGTGAATTGTCCTTGTGCTATATTGTGATTAAAAAAAACATTTTTTCTAGGGACAGAAAACTGTAGGTAGGGAGAGTGTTTTTTTTCTTTCACTCTGCAAGTCCTTGTTTCCAGGGACCTGTAAGGACAGTGAGTGAATTGTCCTTGTGCTATATTGTGCTTAAAAAAAACATTTATTCTAGGGACAGAAAACTGTAGGTAGGGAGAGTGTCAGTTTATTTCACTCTGCAAGTCCTTGTTTCCAGGGACCTGTAAGGACAGTGAGTGAATTGTCCTTGTGCTATATTGTGATTAAAAAAAACATTTTTTCTAGGGACAGAAAACTGTAGGTAGGGAGAGTGTTTTTTTTCTTTCACTCTGCAAGTCCTTGTTTCCAGGGACCTGTAAGGACAGTGAGTGAATTGTCCTTGTGCTATATTGTGCTTAAAAAAAACATTTATTCTAGGGACAGAAAACTGTAGGTAGGGAGAGTGTCAGTTTATTTCACTCTGCAAGTCCTTGTTTCCAGGGACCTGTAAGGACAGTGAGTGAATTGTCCTTGTGCTATATTGTGATTAAAAAAAACATTTTTTCTAGGGACAGAAAACTGTAGGTAGGGAGAGTGTTTTTTTTCTTTCACTCTGCAAGTCCTTGTTTCCAGGGACCTGTAAGGACAGTGAGTGAATTGTCCTTGTGCTATATTGTGATTAAAAAAAACATTTTTTCTAGGGACAGAAAACTGTAGGTAGGGAGAGTGTTTTTTTTCTTTCACTCTGCAAGTCCTTGTTTCCAGGGACCTGTAAGGACAGTGAGTGAATTGTCCTTGTGCTATAGTGTGCTTAAAAAAAACATTTATTCTAGGGACAGAAAACTGTAGGTAGGGACAGTGTCAGTTTCTTTCACTCTGCAAGTCCTTGTTTCCAGGGACCTGGAAGGACAGTGAGTGAATTGTCCTTGTGCTATATTGTGATTAAAAAAAACATTTTTTCTAGGGACAGAAAACTGTAGGTAGGGAGAGTGTTTTTTTTCTTTCACTCTGCAAGTCCTTGTTTCCAGGGACCTGTAAGGACAGTGAGTGAATTGTCCTTGTGCTATATTGTGATTAAAAAAAACATTTTTTCTAGGGACAGAAAACTGTAGGTAGGGAGAGTGTTTTTTTTCTTTCACTCTGCAAGTCCTTGTTTCCAGGGACCTGTAAGGACAGTGAGTGAATTGTCCTTGTGCTATATTGTGCTTAAAAAAAACATTTATTCTAGGGACAGAAAACTGTAGGTAGGGAGAGTGTCAGTTTATTTCACTCTGCAAGTCCTTGTTTCCAGGGACCTGGAAGGACAGTGAGTGAATTGTCCTTGTGCTATATTGTGATTAAAAAAAACATTTTTTCTAGGGACAGAAAACTGTAGGTAGGGAGAGTGTTTTTTTTCTTTCACTCTGCAAGTCCTTGTTTCCAGGGACCTGGAAGGACAGTGAGTGAATTCTCCTTGTGCTATATTGTGCTTAAAAAAAACATTTATTCTAGGGACAGAAAACTGTAGGTAGGGAGAGTGTCAGTTTATTTCACTCTGCAAGTCCTTGTTTCCAGGGACCTGGAAGGACAGTGAGTGAATTGTCCTTGTGCTATATTGTGATTAAAAAAAACATTTTTTCTAGGGACAGAAAACTGTAGGTAGGGAGAGTGTTTTTTTTCTTTCACTCTGCAAGTCCTTGTTTCCAGGGACCTGTAAGGACAGTGAGTGAATTGTCCTTGTGCTATATTGTGATTAAAAAAAACATTTTTTCTAGGGACAGAAAACTGTAGGTAGGGAGAGTGTTTTTTTTCTTTCACTCTGCAAGTCCTTGTTTCCAGGGACCTGTAAGGACAGTGAGTGAATTGTCCTTGTGCTATATTGTGCTTAAAAAAAACATTTATTCTAGGGACAGAAAACTGTAGGTAGGGAGAGTGTCAGTTTATTTCACTCTGCAAGTCCTTGTTTCCAGGGACCTGGAAGGACAGTGAGTGAATTGTCCTTGTGCTATATTGTGATTAAAAAAAACATTTTTTCTAGGGACAGAAAACTGTAGGTAGGGAGAGTGTTTTTTTTCTTTCACTCTGCAAGTCCTTGTTTCCAGGGACCTGGAAGGACAGTGAGTGAATTCTCCTTGTGCTATATTGTGCTTAAAAAAAACATTTATTCTAGGGACAGAAAACTGTAGGTAGGGAGAGTGTCAGTTTATTTCACTCTGCAAGTCCTTGTTTCCAGGGACCTGGAAGGACAGTGAGTGAATTGTCCTTGTGCTATATTGTGATTAAAAAAAACATTTTTTCTAGGGACAGAAAACTGTAGGTAGGGAGAGTGTTTTTTTTCTTTCACTCTGCAAGTCCTTGTTTCCAGGGACCTGGAAGGACAGTGAGTGAATTCTCCTTGTTCTATATTGTGCTTAAAAAAAACATTTATTCTAGGGACAGAAAAGTGTAGGTAGGGAGAGTGTCAGTTTATTTCACTCTGCAAGTCCTTGTTTCCAGGGACCTGGAAGGACAGTGAGTGAATTGTCCTTGTGCTATATTGTGATTAAAAAAAACATTTATTCTAGGGACAGAAAACTGTAGGTAGGGAGAGTGTCAGTTTATTTCACTCTGCAAGTCCTTGTTTCCAGGGACCTGGAAGGACAGTGAGTGAATTGCCCTTGTGCTATATTGTGATTAAAAAAAACATTTTTTCTAGGGACAGAAAACTGTAGGTAGGGAGAGTGTTTTTTTTCTTTCACTCTGCAAGTCCTTGTTTCCAGGGACCTGGAAGGACAGTGAGTGAATTCTCCTTGTGCTATATTGTGCTTAAAAAAAACATTTATTCTAGGGACAGAAAACTGTAGGTAGGGAGAGTGTCAGTTTATTTCACTCTGCAAGTCCTTGTTTCCAGGGACCTGTAAGGACAGTGAGTGAATTGTCCTTGTGCTATATTGTGATTAAAAAAAACATTTTTTCTAGGGACAGAAAACTGTAGGTAGGGAGAGTGGTTTTTTTCTTTCACTCTGCAAGTCCTTGTTTCCAGGGACCTGTAAGGACAGTGAGTGAATTGTCCTTGTGCTATATTGTGCTTAAAAAAAACATTTATTCTAGGGACAGAAAACTGTAGGTAGGGAGAGTGTCAGTTTATTTCACTCTGCAAGTCCTTGTTTCCAGGGACCTGTAAGGACAGTGAGTGAATTGTCCTTGTGCTATATTGTGATTAAAAAAAACATTTTTTCTAGGGACAGAAAACTGTAGGTAGGGAGAGTGTTTTTTTTCTTTCACTCTGCAAGTCCTTGTTTCCAGGGACCTGTAAGGACAGTGAGTGAATTGTCCTTGTGCTATATTGTGCTTAAAAAAAACATTTATTCTAGGGACAGAAAACTGTAGGTAGGGAGAGTGTCAGTTTATTTCACTCTGCAAGTCCTTGTTTCCAGGGACCTGTAAGGACAGTGAGTGAATTGTCCTTGTGCTATATTGTGATTAAAAAAAACATTTTTTCTAGGGACAGAAAACTGTAGGTAGGGAGAGTGTTTTTTTTCTTTCACTCTGCAAGTCCTTGTTTCCAGGGACCTGTAAGGACAGTGAGTGAATTGTCCTTGTGCTATATTGTGATTAAAAAAAACATTTTTTCTAGGGACAGAAAACTGTAGGTAGGGAGAGTGTTTTTTTTCTTTCACTCTGCAAGTCCTTGTTTCCAGGGACCTGTAAGGACAGTGAGTGAATTGTCCTTGTGCTATAGTGTGCTTAAAAAAAACATTTATTCTAGGGACAGAAAACTGTAGGTAGGGAGAGTGTCAGTTTATTTCACTCTGCAAGTCCTTGTTTCCAGGGACCTGTAAGGACAGTGAGTGAATTGTCCTTGTGCTATATTGTGATTAAAAAAAACATTTTTTCTAGGGACAGAAAACTGTAGGTAGGGAGAGTGTTTTTTTTCTTTCACTCTGCAAGTCCTTGTTTCCAGGGACCTGTAAGGACAGTGAGTGAATTGTCCTTGTGCTATATTGTGCTTAAAAAAAACATTTATTCTAGGGACAGAAAACTGTAGGTAGGGAGAGTGTCAGTTTATTTCACTCTGCAAGTCCTTGTTTCCAGGGACCTGTAAGGACAGTGAGTGAATTGTCCTTGTGCTATATTGTGATTAAAAAAAACATTTTTTCTAGGGACAGAAAACTGTAGGTAGGGAGAGTGTTTTTTTTCTTTCACTCTGCAAGTCCTTGTTTCCAGGGACCTGTAAGGACAGTGAGTGAATTGTCCTTGTGCTATATTGTGCTTAAAAAAAACATTTATTCTAGGGACAGAAAACTGTAGGTAGGGAGAGTGTCAGTTTATTTCACTCTGCAAGTCCTTGTTTCCAGGGACCTGTAAGGACAGTGAGTGAATTGTCCTTGTGCTATATTGTGATTAAAAAAAACATTTTTTCTAGGGACAGAAAACTGTAGGTAGGGAGAGTGTTTTTTTTCTTTCACTCTGCAAGTCCTTGTTTCCAGGGACCTGTAAGGACAGTGAGTGAATTGTCCTTGTGCTATATTGTGATTAAAAAAAACATTTTTTCTAGGGACAGAAAACTGTAGGTAGGGAGAGTGTTTTTTTTCTTTCACTCTGCAAGTCCTTGTTTCCAGGGACCTGTAAGGACAGTGAGTGAATTGTCCTTGTGCTATAGTGTGCTTAAAAAAAACATTTATTCTAGGGACAGAAAACTGTAGGTAGGGAGAGTGTCAGTTTATTTCACTCTGCAAGTCCTTGTTTCCAGGGACCTGTAAGGACAGTGAGTGAATTGTCCTTGTGCTATATTGTGATTAAAAAAAACATTTTTTCTAGGGACAGAAAACTGTAGGTAGGGAGAGTGTTTTTTTTCTTTCACTCTGCAAGTCCTTGTTTCCAGGGACCTGTAAGGACAGTGAGTGAATTGTCCTTGTGCTATATTGTGCTTAAAAAAAACATTTATTCTAGGGACAGAAAACTGTAGGTAGGGAGAGTGTTTTTTTTCTTTCACTCTGCAAGTCCTTGTTTCCAGGGACCTGTAAGGACAGTGAGTGAATTGTCCTTGTGCTATATTGTGCTTAAAAAAAACATTTATTCTAGGGACAGAAAACTGTAGGTAGGGAGAGTGTCAGTTTATTTCACTCTGCAAGTCCTTGTTTCCAGGGACCTGTAAGGACAGTGAGTGAATTGTCCTTGTGCTATATTGTGATTAAAAAAAACATTTTTTCTAGGGACAGAAAACTGTAGGTAGGGAGAGTGTTTTTTTTCTTTCACTCTGCAAGTCCTTGTTTCCAGGGACCTGTAAGGACAGTGAGTGAATTGTCCTTGTGCTATATTGTGCTTAAAAAAAACATTTTTTCTAGGGACAGAAAACTGTAGGTAGGGAGAGTGTTTTTTTTCTTTCACTCTGCAAGTCCTTGTTTCCAGGGACCTGTAAGGACAGTGAGTGAATTGTCCTTGTGCTATAGTGTGCTTAAAAAAAACATTTATTCTAGGGACAGAAAACTGTAGGTAGGGAGAGTGTTTTTTTTCTTTCACTCTGCAAGTCCTTGTTTCCAGGGACCTGTAAGGACAGTGAGTGAATTGTCCTTGTGCTATATTGTGCTTAAAAAAAATTTTTTTTCTAGGGACAGAAAACTGTAGGTAGGGAGAGTGTCAGTTTCTTTCACTGTGAAAGTCCTTGTTTCAAGGGACAGAGAAGGACACCTGAAGGTAGCCCTTATTGCTTTTTTCCCATCTCCCTGCAGGCCATCTATTAGAATGTCTGGAAGGCAAACAAGGAGAGGCAGACAGTCAGGAGGCAATAAAAGAGGGCAAGCAGGCTCT
The DNA here is from genome assembly GCA_029206835.1 of Rana muscosa. Lineage (NCBI taxonomy): Eukaryota > Metazoa > Chordata > Amphibia > Anura > Ranidae > Rana > Rana muscosa. The sequence continues at coordinate 51,576,900 of JARGYO010000094.1, read as the reverse complement.
GTGTCTGGGGGCAACAGTGCTGGTCGTGGACGCGGTGCATTGTCATCAGCACATGGCCATGGGACACGCTTGTCCTTCTTTTCGGCAGCTGGACATGTTGAGCCACATCATGCCGAAGACTTGGTAGAGTGGATGACCAAGCCCTCCTCCTCCTCCTCATCCTCTCTCACCCAGGCTCAGGGTACTGGAAAAGCAGCTGCCAAAGCGTCGTCTTCCCTGGTATCAATGTCAGACAAATCATCAGTCACTCCTTCCCTAGACCCACCATGTCCTCCTCCTGAGGAGTCCCCCGAACTGTTTCAGCACAGTGTTGGGTACATGCTCCAGGAGGATGCCCAGCGTTTCGAAGGGTCTGATGATGAAACCCAGCTAGAGGAAGGCAGTAGCGTGAGAGCAGACAGAGGGGATGCTCAAGAAGGACACCAATCTGGCAGTCATGTTCCAGCAGCTGCAGCATACTGCCAGATTGGCTCCAGTGATGAGGAGGGAGGGGATGATGAGGTCACTGACTCCACGTGGGTGCCTAATAGGAGAGAGGAGGAGGAGGAGGATGAGGAGGAGGCACATCTCCAACGAGGCAGGATGCCCTTTGGTGGCCAGCGTAAGGGCAGTACACCGACGGAATCACACCGCAGAGCTCCGCCTGTGCAGGGCGCTGCCTCTGCCCGTCATTCAAAAAGTTCTTTGGTGTGGGCCTTTTTTGAGGCTAGTGCATCAGATCGCACAGCTGCTGTTTGCAACATATGTCTCAAGCGTATATCGCGTGGCCAAAACATCAGCCACTTGGGTACCACATGCCTGACCAGACATATGTTGACCTGCCATGCAGCTCGTTGGCAAGCCTACCTCAAAGACCCACACCAAAGAACAAAGCGGACCTCTCCTTGCACCGCATCAGCTGGGATCTCCAACCCCACTATAACTTCAGTCCTCTCTGAAACATGCACTGAGAGGAATGAAGGTGTAGAATTAGGTGTGTCACAGCCAAGTACTTGCGCCCACTCTGCTAGCAGTACACCGACGTCCGATTCTAGCAGGCAAATTTCCCTGCCCCAGCTGCTGGACCGTCGAAAGAAGTTCACTCCCAGCCATCCACATGCCCAGCGGTTGAATGCTAGCTTGGCTAAATTGCTAGCGCTTCAACTGCTGCCTTTTCAGTTGGTAGACTCGGCCCCCTTCCGTGAGTTTGTGCAATGTGCGGTTCCTCAGTGGCAGGTTCCCAAACGCCACTTTTTCTCACGGAAGGCTATTCCGGCTCTCTACCGGCATGTGGAAGGCAATGTCTTGGCCTCGCTGGACAGGGCGGTCAGCGGTAAGGTGCATATTACCGCTGACTCATGGTCCAGCAGGCATGGACAGGGACGTTACCTTTCTTTCACGGCCCATTGGGTCACTCTTTTGGCAGCTGGGAAGGATTCAGGACAAGGTGCAGTAGTGTTGGAGGTTGTCCCACCGCCACGCCTCCAAAATGCTACTACTGGTTGTGACACACCTCTCTCCTCCACCCCCTCCTCTTCTTCTTCCTCCATGGCCTCTTCCTGTGGTTTGTCCTATGAACCAGCGGTGCTCCGTAGCCGTTCACGGGGCTACGCAAGTACGCAGGCAAAAAGATGCCATGCCGTGCTTGCGCTGGTGTGTTTGGGGGACAGAAGCCACACTGGGGCAGAGGTCCTGTCTGCTCTGCAGGGCCAGGCCGAGAGGTGGTTGACGCCACGCCAGCTTAAGCCAGGAATGGTGGTTTGCGACAATGGCACCAACCTCCTCTCCGCCCTCCGACAGGGACAACTGACCCATGTGCCCTGTGTGGCTCACGTCCTTAACCTGGTGGTGCAGCGCTTCTTGGGCAGGTACCCGGGCTTACAGGATGTCCTGAGGCAGGCCAGGAAAGTCTGTGTGCATTTCCGCAGATCTTATAATGCCAGTGCTCGCCTGGCTGAGCTGCAAAAGGAGTTGAACCTGCCCAAGAACCGCCTTATATGTGACATGCCCACCAGGTGGAACTCAACGTTGGCCATGCTGCAGCGGCTGCACACGCAGCAGAGGGCCATCAATGAGTACCTGTGCGACTACGGCACCAGGACAGGGTCAGGGGAGCTTGGTTTTTTTTCTCCACGCCAGTGGGGCATGATCAGGGATGCATGCACTGTCCTGGCACCATTTGAGGAGGCCACGAGGATGGTGAGCAGTGACAGTGCATGCATCAGTGACACTGTACCTCTTGTCCACCTGTTGGAGCACACGCTGCGTGGAATAATGGACAGGGCACTTGAGGCAGAACAGAGGCAGGAAGAGGAGGACTTCCTTGCCTCTCAAGGCCCCCTTTACCCAGACAGTGTTCCTTCTGTCCCACCCATCGCACAGGAAGAGGAGGAGGAGGAGGAGGAGGAGGAGGATTGTGTCAGCATGGAGGTGGAGGCTGGCACTCAGCATCATCAGCAGCAGTCTTTTAGGGATGATTTACAGTCCCAAGAAACCAGTGGACTTGTACGTGGCTGGGAGGAGGTGGCTGCGGATCATGTCGTCCTTAGTGACCCAGAGGACTCCGGAGCGAATGCCTCAGCAAACCTACGCTGCATGGCCTCCCTGATCCTGCAAAGTCTGCGGAAGGATCCTCGTATTCTTCGGATCAAGGAGAGGGACCATTACTGGCTGGCCACTCTCCTTGATCCACGGTACAAGGGTAAGGTTGCGGACCTTATGTTACCGTCGCAGAGGGAGCAGAGGATGAGACAACTCCGGGAGGCCTTGCAGAAAGGTCTGTGCAACGCGTTCCCAGAGACTGGGAGGTTGCAAACTCCTGGTCCTGGACAACGAGTTGCTGAGGCTTCGGCCAGTCAAAGAAGGAGCGGTGGGGAAGGTGGCCGTCTGACCGATGCGTTCAGACAATTCTTTAGTCCGCAGCCCCAAAGTATGATCGGTTCCAGCAACCATCGCCAGCGTCTGATAAACATGGTGCAGGAATATCTAGGGGCAAGGTCAGACTTGGACACCTTCCCCACCGAAAATCCTCTGGCTTACTGGGTCTTGAGGATGGATCACTGGCCAGAGCTTGCACAGTATGCAATTGAGCTACTGGCCTGTCCTGCATCCAGCGTTCTTTCGGAACGCACATTCAGTGCTGCTGGAGGATTTGTCACGGATCACAGGGTGCGCCTGTCCACCGACTTGGTTGATCGACTGACTTTCATCAAGATGAACCAGTCTTGGATCACCACCAGCTACCACACACCTGATGCTGATATAACAGACTAATTGATTTTAACATGTCACATCCCTTCAAGACTGATGCTGATGCTGAGTGCCTGTGCTGTTATGTTGACTGGCTATCCTCCTCCTCCGAGTCCTCAATGATACGATTGATGATGATAGCTTGTAAGATCATTTTTGTTTATGGGTGCCGCCACCAGTGCCTAACGCCCAATTTTTCAGCCCCTGTTTAACAGGGGCGTGTAATTACAATTTTTGAAGCAATACTTTGCAACAGGGCTCATTGCTGTGCTCCAAGTACAGTATCTGTGAGGAGTTGCAGTGTTGTGCCACCAGTGCCTAAGGCCCAATTTTTCAGCCCCTGTTTAACAGGGGCGTGTCATTACAATTTTTGAAGCAATACTTTGCAACAGGGCTCATTGCTGTGCTCCAAGTACAGTATCTGTGAGGAGTTGCAGTGTTGTGCCACCAGTGCCTAAGGCCCAATTTTTCAGCCCCTGTTTAACAGGGGCGTGTCATTACAATTTTTGAAGCAATACTTTGCAACAGGGCTCATTGCTGTGCTCCAAGTACAGTATCTGTGAGGGGTTGCAGTGTTGTGCCACCAGTGCCTAAGGCCCAATTTTTCAGCCCCTGTTCAACAGGGGCATGTAATTACAATTCTTGATCTAATAATTCACAGCAGGGCCCATTGCTGCACCCACCAAGAGTAACTGTCAGGGCTTACAGTGTTGTGGCACCAGCACCACCATCAAAGGCCCAATTTTTACTACCACTGTTCAACAATTATATGTAATTAAAATTCCTGATATAATAGTTGACAGCAGGGCGTTCCAGCACCAACCAAGAGTAACTGTGAGTGCTTACAGTGTTGTGCCAACACCAACAACTAAGGGGCCTATTTCTGCAGAGTATATACGGCAGGTCCCTACTTTCAAACATCCAACTTACAAACGACTCCTACTTGCAAACGCAAGAAGACAACAGGAAGTGAGAGGAAATCTACCACTAGGAAGGAAAATTCTCTCCTGTAAGAATAAATATGGGAGAAAGGTGTCTCCTCTGTACTGATGCTTTATCAGCAATCCTTGTTTCAAGAAAAAGACCACATTTCAAAAAGAGTTGTCATTGGGACGGAAAGTGAGGTGAAATGTTCTGAACAGGGGCACAGACAGCAAAACAAATGTTACAGGGGTGATAACCCTTACCTATGTTTTCCAAAAAGTTTAAAAATAGATTTTTGGTCTGGAGCTACACTTCAACAATGTACCTGTTCAAAATTACAAACAGACTCTACATAAGAACAAACCTACAGTCCCTGTCTTGTATGCACCGCCTGTATAGGGCTGTTCAGAGTATATAGGGCCTTTTTTATTTTATGTGCGGGGTTCCCCTTAATATCCATACAAGACCCAAAGGGGCTGGTAATGGGCTGGGGTAGGGGGGGGGGCATGGGGTAGCTATGCCATTTTTCTTAAAGAATTTCATCCATATTACCGGGACCAGACATTACATTAAAGCCGCAAGCAGTTTTAAATGGCTTTTTTTTCCTTTAGAAGTGTCATTTTGTGCAGGGACAGTTCTAAACACGGGAAACACGTGGCACTTCACAGGCATACTTTAGACACCCCCCAGGTACGATATTTAAAGGAATATTTGACTTTTTTTTTTTCACTTTATGCATCATTAAAATGACTGCTCCCGAAAAACGACCGTTTTTAAAACTTCTTTTTGCATTGATACATGTCCCCTGGTGCAGAACCCGGGTTCCCAAACCCTTTTTAGGACAATAACATGCATAATAGTTGTTATAATTAGCACTTTAGAATTCGAACGTTCGCATCCATTGTATTTAATAGGGTTCTAATGTTCGTTCGAACTTTCGGTCCGTTCGCGGGTTCTGGTGCGAACCGAACCCGGGGGTGTTCGGCTCATCACTACTTCTGAACATTGGAAGATATTAACTTTCTGGTCTCAGGAACCTTTGCTAATAATCACTATATCTACAACTCATGGGAAATTAACACGTCAGTGGGAAGAATCTGCCCTTACAGATAGCTAAAAAGATCACTGGTGTCATTGAGAACGTATCTGAGAGGCAGAAACTGCTCATTGTTTAAGGAACCTCTAGCAACCTCTTGAGAAGCCACAAGGTTCCACAGAACCCTGGTTGAGAAAGGCTGACTCAAGCCTAGTACACACGGCCGAGAATCTCGTTTTTCTCGATGGGTTTCTTGTCAAGCTTGACGAGATTCTTGTCAAGCTTTCCTTGCATACACACTGTCAATCCAAAATCTCGTCGTTGTAAAGCGCGGTGACGTACAACACGTACGACGGCAGTATAAAGGGGAAGTTCTATTCCAATGGCGCCACCCCTTGGGCTGCTTTTGCTGATCTCGTGTTACCGCGTGTTAGTCAAAGTTTGGTGAGAGACGATTCGCGCTTTTCAGTCTTCATGCTTTCAGTTTGTTACAGCGTGACGAATGTGCTATCTCCATTACGAATGCTAGTTTTACAAGAAGGTGCGCTCCCGTCTCATACTTGATTCTGACCATGCGCGGTTTTTGAAGACTCGGAAAAGCATAGACACGAACGGTTTTCTCGTCCGAATACAGTCTGACGAGAATCACGACGAGGAAAAATGAGACTCCAAACGAGAAAAAAGGCAGAAGGCTTTTTTTTCTCGTCGAGATTCTGGGCAGTTTTCTTGACGAGAAACCTGAAAGCCTCGTACACACGCAGGGTTTTCTCGGCAAGAAAGCTCTCCCAACAGTTTTCTTGTGATTTCTTGCCGAGAAAACCAGTCGTGTGTACGAGGCTTTAGAGGGTATGCAACTTGGATAACATCTCTAGGACAAAGAAGTAAGAAAGTTTGTCTACCTGCCCATTGACCATGTTACAACGTTCACCTTCCTATGGCCACCCTATATGTTGGCAGACAATTTCCACCATGTGTAACCAGTTATTGAGCATTCCCATAGGAACATTGGAAGCTATTAACTTTCTGGTCTCAGGAACCTTTTCTAATAATCACTATATCTACAACTCATGGGAAATTAACATGATAGTCAGTGGGAGGAATCCGCTCTTACAGATAGCTAAAAATATCACTGGTGTCATTGGGAACGTATCTGAGATGCAGAAATTGCTCATGGAACCTCTAGCAACCTCTTGAGAAGCCACAAGGTTCCACAGAACCCTGGTTGAGAAAGGCTGGCTTAGAGGTTTATGCAACTTGGATAACATCTCTAGGAGAAAGTAGTAAGAAAGTGTCTATCTGCTCATTGACCATGTTACAACGTTCACCTTCCTATGGCCACCCTATATGTTGGCAGACAATTTCCACCATGTGTAACCAGTTATTGAGCATTCCCATAGGAACATTGGAAGCTATTAACTTTCTGGTCTCAGGAACCTTTTCTAATAATCACTAGATCTACAACTCATGGGAAATTAACATGATAGTCAGTGGGAGGAATCCGCTCTTACAGATAGCTAAAAATATCACTGGTGTCATTGGGAACGTATCTGAGATGCAGAAATTGCTCATGGAACCTCTAGCAACCTCTTGAGAAGCCACAAGGTTCCACAGAACCCTGGTTGAGAAAGGCTGGCTTAGAGGTTTATGCAACTTGGATAACATCTCTAGGAGAAAGTAGTAAGAAAGTGTCTATCTGCCCATTGACCATGTTACAACGTTCACCTTCCTATGGCCACCCTATATGTTGGCAGACAATTTCCACCATGTGTAACCAGTTATTGAGCATTCCCATAGGAACATTGGAAGCTATGAACTTTCTGGTCTCAGGAACCTTTGCTAATAATCACTATATCTACAACTCATGGGAAATTAACATGATAGTCAGTGGGAGGAATCCGCTCTTACAGATAGCTAAAAATATCATTGGTGTCATTGGGAACGTATCTGAGATGCAGAAATTGCTCATGGAACCTCTAGCAACCTCTTGAGAAGCCACAAGGTTCCACAGAACCCTGGTTGAGAAAGGCTGGCTTAGATGTTTATGCAACTTGGATAACATCTCTAGGAGAAAGAATTAAGAAAGTGTGTCTACCTGCCCATTGACCATGTTACAACGTTCACCTTCCTATGGCCACCCTATATGTTGGCAGACAATTTCTACCATGTGTAACCAGTTATTGAGCCCAAAAAGGACCCGTTCATGGCAACTTGTTAACAACAATTTCCACAGGAAATGGGAAACAACTGAAATAATTTTGTGGTCAGTTTGCTTCACCTATGGTAGTTTTCAGTCATATTAAAAGCTGGTTGATGGTGTTTATAAATCCAAAAAGTGCAACGCTCTGTGCGATTTAAACTACAGAATATACATACAGTGCCTTGAAAAAGTATTCATACCCCTTGAAATTTTCCACATTTTGTCTTGTTATAACCAAAAACATAAATTAATTTTATTGGGATTTTATGTGATAGACCAACACAAAGTGACACATAATTGTGAAGTGGAAGGAAAATGATGAATGTTTTTTTTTTTCTACAAATAAATATGTGAAAAGTGTGGCGTGCATTTGTATTCAGTCCGCTTTTCTCCGATACCCCTAACTTCAGATGTCACCCAATTAGTAAATAAAGTCCACCTGTATGTAATTTAATCTCAAAATAAATGCAGCTTTTCTGTGAAGCCCTCAGTGGTTTGTTAGAGAACCTTAGTGAACAAACAGCATCATGAAGGCCAAGGAACACGCCAGGCAGGTCAGGGATAAAGTTGTGGAGAAGTTTAGAGCAGGGTTAGGTTATAAAAAAATATCCCAAGCTTTGCACATCTGACAGCACACTGTTCAATCCATCATCTGAAAAAGGAAAGAGTATGGCACAACTAAAAAACCTACCAAGACATGGCCGTCCACCTAAACTGACAGGCCGGGCAAGGAGAGCATTAATCAGAGAAGCAGCCAAGAGGCCCATGGTAACTCTGGAGGAGCTGCAGAGATCCACAGCTCAGGTGGGAGAATCTGTCCACAGGACAACTATTAGTCGTGCTCTCCACAAATCTGCTCTTTATGGAAGAGTGGCAAGAAGAAAGCCATTGTTGAAAGAAAGCCAGAAGAAGTCCCGTTTGCAGTTTGTGAGAAGCCATGTGTGGGACACAGCAAACATGTGGAAGAAGGTGCTCTGGTCAGATGAGACCAAAATGTTACTTTTTGGCCTAAAAGCAAAATGCTATATGTGGCGGAAAACTAACACTGCACATCACCCTGAACACACCATCCCCACCGTGAAACACGGTGGTGGCAGCATCATGTTGAGGGGATGCTTTTCTTCAGCAGGGACAGGGAAGCTGGTCAGAGTTGATGGGAAGATGGATGGAGCCAAATACAGGGCAATCTTAGGAGAAACCCTGTTAGACCACTTTCACACTGAGGCGCTTTTCAGGCGCTTTCACGCTAAAAAAAAGCACCTGAAAGCGTATTTCCATTAAAATCAATGAATGCTTTCACACTGGGGCAGTGCGCTGAAAAAACGTCCCTCTCCATTGAAATGAATTGAATGCGCTTCAAAAGCGCCTGAAAAGCGCTTCAAAAGCGCTCAGTGTTTTACTGGCAGTTTTTCAAGTGCCTCAGTGTGAAAGAGGCCTAAGAGTCTGCAAAAGACTTGAGACTGGGGTGGAGGTTCACCTTCCAGCAGGACAACGACCCTAAACATACAGCCAGAGCTACAATGGAATGGTTTAGATCAAAGCATATTCATGTGTTAGAATGGCCCAGTCAGAGTCCAGACCTAAATCCAATTGAGAATCTGTGGCAAGACTTGAAAATTGCTGATCACAGATGCTCTCCATCCAATCTGACAGAACTTGAGATATTTTACAAAGAAAAATGGGCAAAAATGTCACTCTCTAGATGTGCAAAGCTGGTAGAGACATCCCCAAAAATACTTGCAGCTGTAATTGCAGTGAAAGGAGGTTCTACAAAGTATTGACTCCGGGGGGCTGAATACAAATGCACTCCACACTTTTCACATATTTATTTGTAAAAAAAAAAAAAAAAAAAAAATGTTGAAAACTATTTATAAATTTTGAAAACAGGGTGAACAAAATTTGCGCTAACAGTGAAAAAAAATATTGTAGCAATAACAAAAGCAGCATGCACAGTCTGTTGATAAAGCAAACGCAAAAATATGTGAGTCCAAAAATGCAGCGCTTCAATAAAGAAAAATAAACGTGACAGTCCAAGTCAATTCAATATATGAAAGTAAATGTAGATGTAAATGTTGAAACACCACCACCAAGGATTTCAGTGTGAAGGACAACACACCACACCAAATGTGCTCACAATCTGCTTACCAGAAGGTGAGCATTTGCAAGCGTAAATGACAAATGTAGAGGATCAGCGATGGATACAACTCTCCAGACTTGATGAAATAATGGCAGGAAAATCCAAACACCAACAACCAGGTAACTTTCAAAACTCGGTGTATTATAGTACTATGCAATCCTCCTCAGATGTGGTTAATCAATAGGAAGAAAGAAAAAAAAAAAGCAGCATAGTGAAGCCCGTAGGATCAAACAGAAAAGTTTATTTAAAATTCTACTTACAGGAAAGCAAATGGTAAAAGGTAGACATGTGCACAACCAAAAAATTAGTTTCCTATCGTTTCGTTTCGTCTCGTTCCGTATGTTCGTAAAGATTCGTAATTTCGTAAGACGCGAGTTTTCCTATTCGGACTCGTTCGTATGTTCGTAACAGTTTAATTTTCGTTGATACTGAATGATTCGTAGTTCTGTCTAAGTTATTTTCGTTGATTTGAAATTCGTAATTTTGTTGATATTGAATGATTCGTATTTCTGTTTAAGTTATTTTCGTACTTTCGTAACAGTTTGATTTTCGTTGATACTGAACGATTCGTAATTCGTAATTTTGTTAGATAATAATTTTCGTTTTTCTGTACACTACTCTGCCGTTTCTGTTGATTCGTAACATTGTTTTGTTTTCCTTGATTCGTGTCTACTACCGTGCTTCGAATGGATTCGTAATTTTTTTATACTTTCGTAAATACATCTCGGCGCGGTCATTCGCAATCTTGCGTTACTAGTTATTTTTATTTTCAACACGCGGCTATAGCCGCGTGTTGAAAATGAAACTAAAATACGTCCACGTGCTTCGAATGCATTCGTACTCCCGTAAATACATCGCGGCCATTCGCAATCTCGTATTTTAGTTTCGTTTTCAACAAGCGGCTATAGCCTCCGCCCCTGTACGCCATTTTGAGAGGGTGTAAGTGGTGTGGTGAGGGAGGAGCAGAGAGCAGTGCAGAGAGTGATATTGTGGTTTTTGTAGTTGTTTTTGTGTGGTTTGGTGGTTTTATTGCAATTAGAATGTCATAGTTGCCAACAGTCACGGATTGGCCGGGACGTTCCCGGGATTCAAACCCTTTTCCCGGATTTATTTTGTCCCGGCCAATGTCCCGGCCAATCCGATTTTTCCCGTTTTCCCCGAATTTGGACGCCGCAGGCCGCCGCCGCTAGAGGTCGACGGCTGGCGGAGACAATGTCTCGGCCGGCCGCCATGTTCAAGAAGACCAAAACACGGATGTAGTACAATAGAAAATAAAGCCGCTGCGGCGCCGCCCACACCCCGCACCTCCCCGGGGGTGGGCGGCGCCGCAGCAGCTTTATCTTCTATTGTACTACATCTGTGTTTTGGCTGGCCGGGCGGCCACCCCCCCGCCCCGCCCCGCCCCGCCCCGCTGCAGGTCTGTCTGTAATGGAAAGGGGCGGGGGTCGGCAGCGCCACAGCTTAATTTTTTATTTTTTTTGCAGCCACACTGTCGGCTCAGCCTCTATTTTGTTCCCCTTCGGGGAAGGGGAAACAATAATGGCGGCCGAGACAGGAGACGCCTGTGGTTAAGGGGGGACTCCGCTGGGGATGCCTGTGGTAACTGGGGATTCCGCTGGGAACGCCTGTGGTAAAGGGAGGACTCCGCTGGGGAGGGCTGAGGTAAGGGGGGACTCCGCTGGGGACGCCTGATGTAAGGGGGGACTCCGCTGGGGACGCCTGATGTAAGGGGGGACTCCGATGGGGACGCCTGATGTAAGGGGGGACTCCGATGGGGACGCCTGATGTAAGGGGGGACTCCGATGGGGACGCCTGATGTAAGGGGGGACTCCGCTGGGGACGCCTGATGTAAGGGGGGACTCCGATGGGGACGCCTGATGTAAGGGGGGACTCCACTGGGGACGCCTGATGTAAGGGGGGACTCCGCTGGGGACGCCTGATGTAAGGGGGGACTCCGCTGGGGACGCCTGATGTAAGGGGGACTCCTCTGGGTACACCTGATGTAAGGAAGGACTCCGCTGGGTACGCCTGATGTAAGGAGGGACTCCTCTGGGGACGCCTGATGTAAGGAGGGACTCCCCTGTGGACACCTGATGGCATCTGGTGGCAGGCGACGTGGCAGGTGACACACTCGGGGCTTCCACTGATTCGGCATTTTGGTGAGTTGAATGATTTCATTTTATATTAAAATGTAATAAGAGAAATAATGCACTTCAGTCATCCTGACACCCTAACAACCATGGTGCCGGGATGATTAAAGAGCTAACACCAGATGTTTGGATTATCTTTATCTGTTGATTGTTAAACTCTGGAATACACATATTTCTATTATGGTGTAGGATCTGGGCCTGCTGTCCTTCCATCCTTCCTTCTCTTTCCTTCCCTCCCTCTTTCTTTCTCCCTTCATCCCTCATTCATCTCAGACTTTAACCACACCCCCTTTGAGCCACGCTCATTTAAGCCACTCCCACTACCCGCGTAAACCACGCCCACGCTTTGTGCGCCACTTTTTTCTCCTAAAGTATAACACACCTTCAAATGAATGCCCCACCCCCTAATTATACCAAGGCTCCGCCTACATGCGAAAAAGTGTCACGGATTTTTTTTTTGCAATGTTGGCAACTATGGAATGTCTGGGAGTGAGAATGGACGTGTGAGTCTTGTAAGTGAGAATGTTGGTGTTAGTGAGTGTGTTGGTATGAGAGTTGGTGTTGGTGTGACTGAGAGTGGAGGGATTGAGGACTGGAGTATTCTTATTTTACCGGTCCATGCAAAAAAATATATATACTAATCTACTTCTCCTACCATGAATACGTAGTATATGCTGCCTGGGCTGGCCTAGTAGTGGCACTGGCTAACACAACAAAAAAAATAGGTAGGGGCAGACAGACAGCAATATAATAAAACACAGTCCCAGAAAAGGGAAAAATACTAACTTTAGAAAATCCTAGGAGTAATAGAAATAGTAAGAAATTTATAATTTCTATATCAATCTCTTTGAATGACTCACAAATCAAACACCACCCACGCCCTGTCTAGAATGTAGTCTGACAAAGAAGAAAAATACAATATGTCAGAGATATTACATAAATAAAATTATAAATTAGAATGTAGACTCTAGAATCTCAATCTAATATCCTTAAGAAACAAAGAATTTCTCTCTCCCAAGTAAAAAATTTACTCACAAAATCCAACAGAACAGTGCAACCTACCCAACCACACCCTATCTGGACTCTGGATGGAATGCACTGCAGTCTAACACAGAAAAACACACATACACACACATTATAGCACATGTCTATAAGAAACAAGCTCATTGGGGGAAGAGACGACCTCTTCAGGGGAAGGGACAAGCTTATTGGCCATTGGCCAAAGTCCAGAACTAATTCAGAACTAACAAAATAGAATTTAAGTGTAGCGGCCTCACCCTCTCTCCATCTTTATCGGTTACACACCAACTCATGTCTAGGGGTTCCTGGGTCGTGAGAGTGAGATGCGCCACGGCCCATGTCCTCCCCATTGTAGTAGGGAGGTGAAGGCCACTTCCTGATGTTTCCTCGGGCCGGTGTGTTCTGTGAATGCACTGAGTCTGTAATTGCAAGCTCACCAGCCTCCCCTTTGCTTCCAGTAACTGGAGTTCACACACCGGAGAAAGGTCCAACACTTGTTTATTTGGCACTCCAATAGCAAAGCACGATAAACAGTTCTTTTTTCAGCAAACTGGTTGGGACCTATAACCTTGCCAACGGTGGGATGAGCAGATCAAGGCACTTCCTAACGTTTCAGTTCTATGCCACTGTACTATGACCAGCGGCGCCTAAGCCAATCCGGCTGTTGCAGAACAGAAAAGATGGGGTCTCTTCCAGCAACCCCTATGAACAGCAATGGAGCCCTCTTCGATACGCTGTGGCCCCTATCAGGGGGATGTGTCCTCCCAAGAGAGCTCCCAGAGGCCCACTGTCACCGGGTTGGTGCTGCTCCGGGTCTCCAGTGGGTAACCTCCCCGGCCTCCTCACCTCAGGTACGAGTCCCTCCGCTCAGGGACCCTCGGACAGTCCACCCTAGCGGGACCCAGTCGAAGGTACTGGGCCCCAGGCCTCCTCGATAGTACCTCACCCCAGGCTAAAGGTGCCTGGGATGGACGCCAACATGACTCCGGACCAGGCCATGGGCACCTGGACCAGACTCCTGGATCTCCCGCACCCAGGCCTAAGGGCCCTGGGTGCGGACCGCAACCCTCCTCCTCCGAGGACCTCCTCGATCACGACCGCCTCGTGGTCAGGGCGTCTCCCCCTTTTATCTCCTCCCATCAACGGCCCGGCGGGTTCCCCGCCCCAGCCATACCATCTCCGAGAAGGGACAAAACCGGGAGCACTGCGAAGATGATTCTACCTGAAGCCTGTGGGTACCCCGCCACCCACAGGCAAAGGAGAATATTACATCCTCCAATCCTCCACGAAACAAAAAGGGGTCTGATTCCTAACACAATTATACACCTGGGTCACACTATTGCCCAGGTGTATCCCATCAATTTTGAGGACCCCGCTACACACTCCCCCCTGTAATTGGACGCTGGTCCCCAGCGTCAGGTGCACACCCATGCCTCCCATAAAGTGGTGACATGGAGTGAAACCCCTGAGGCAGTTCCTCTAAATTTCCCAAGTGCCAAGACCTGCTCAGGGAATGGGGAACATATAAAACAACTTATGTCATAAAACACTTTAAACATCCGCATAGTCACAACCCCTCTCCCACACTGTCTAAGAGCCACCCACTCTCAATGGTCTTGATTGACGATTCTCCTGCAGGGGAAAGAAAAAACAACATCCTAACATAATTACGTGTCATTTGGGATGAGTGGGCCCGTCAGCCGAGAGACCCACTCACTCCAACAAGCAAAGTGATGTGTGTGTGAAACATTTTCAAACATTTGTTGCGCAACACTGCCATCTGGTGACAACGCTGCGGTCATGACACTCAACGAATCTTCGTTCTTCCAGCTTTTTCCTACTCTACCACTATTCCCAAATGTCCTTGCCTTTGGCACATGAAGAAAAGGGGAAACACGAAACACAACAGTCCCCAAGTCTCCAACGAGAAAAAGAAAAGCCCAAACAAAAACAAAAACAGGGCACAGTCCTGGGTGTCTGGGAATGGCTCTTCCAGAAAGTTCAAGTGCACAAAGGAAGTAAACAGGAGTTCTTTTCTCCTATAAGTAAAACTTTGGATCCGGCAGGTACAGGGGTTTCAGGTGTTTGTCAAATGCCTCTATCGAATACTCGACATCTTCTCCTTCTCTTCTGCAAATGACTATCTTGTCAGCATGGATATGGCGCCCCAATTTCCATTCAGCTTTGCAGTCCTCAAACCTCTTAGACACTGCCGGCACACATTCCAGGTACCTGCGAGCATGGGGCACCTTCAACTTGTCCCACACAAACTCGTCATACCATCTTGTTCTCCAGACTTCCACCTCATACAGCAAGTCCCGGGGTAGATACGGGTACTCCCACCCATATTCCCGAGCTACTTTGTGGCAAAACAGTCTCTGCAAGCGGGCCAAAGGTGGCATAGTGGCTTCCTCTCCAGTTCCAGGCAGCACAATAGCTTCCGGATGCCGAGGTGCCTTTACCAGCTCCCTGGAAATGACTTTTGGCGCTCTCAGAGAAGCGTGGGGTGTCCCCACAACCAAAGTAGGTGAGGTAACAGTAGATGAGGACACAGGTGGAGGGGTAGGTTCCCTCGTAAGCTGCGGGTCTTCCACCCGAGGCGTGCTGTCTCCTGTGTACATAGGTGAATCCCGTACCGCACGGGAAGCAAGAAGTGGCACTCTATCCCAGCCCTTGCGGCTGAACAGTTCGTCTATCTCGCCATCATCTCCGCAATCAGACAGCGACTCTAGGTCGGAGGTGTCATACATCTCCGCAGGCAGATATCTTCCGGTGGACACAGAATCAACCTCCCTGGGGGGCTCCACCTCCAATGGGCCCCCGACACCTCCAACCACCACCACAGTCCCAGCCCCTGGCTCACCTGACCCTTGTAGAGGACTGGGATGTCCGGGACTTCCTTCTTGACCGGCGCCATCCAGGCCAGGCAAGCAGCGGGGTGAAGCTCGACCACGTCCATAGGATGCCTGTACTAGGCCAACTTTCCTCTTCGGTGGTGGGAGCAGAGAACTTGTGGCGACCGAGGCAGCATCCTCGGATTTTTCTCTGTTGGGCAGTCCATCGCCCTGGTCAGCGCGCACGGGAACCTCGACAAAGGCCTTGATCTCCCCTTCCGGAGTAGCAGTACCCGTGAGGTGGTTGAGGCGAAGGGCCCGGGGCCTTGCTGTGGACGACTCGACCTCAAAAAGGAATTCTCTGCACTCCTCACATCGCCCGAATGGCTTCAGGGTGACCACCAGTCCTGAGCAGCCGGGACAGATCACACCGAGGGCCTCCGTGTCTCTGCAAGTGTACAGAGCCAACCGCCCTCGGGGCCTAAGTCTTATCCCCGTGTCTGTGATGGGGCAGCAAAGGAAGTCATTCTCGTGAGGTGAGGAACCATAATCCACGGGGCACTTGAGGTCATCCCGACTATCTGCTGCTCCATCATGCACTGACCCCGCGCCGGAGTCTCCACGTGTATCCCCACACTTGGCCAGACTCCTCCCATGAGCTGTACATTTTCGCGGGCTTCCTCTTGACTCCGCCCACGAACGATGTCGCCATGGGGTGCCTCGTGGCGCAGTGCGTTAACAGTCCCCACGTGCAGTACGTCACACGGCTGGACCTCTCCCTTTTTCCGCTCCTCCGCATGGGCCTTTCCCGTGTTAGGGTCATTTCCACAACTCCGAGCAGGGACGCACTTTGGCCAGTAATATGGCCGATCTGCTCGGAACTCCTCTGGGCAGCAAAGTTCAAATGTAGACATTCTCAAGTCCATCTTTAGAACACACTCTATCCCGGACTCACGAGCCCCCACGTGTAGCGGCCTCACCCTCTCTCCATCTTTATCGGTTACACACCAACTCATGTCTAGGGGTTCCTGGGTCGTGAGAGTGAGATGCGCCACGGCCCATGTCCTCCCCATTGTAGTAGGGAGGTGAAGGCCACTTCCTGATGTTTCCTCGGGCCGGTGTGTTCTGTGAATGCACTGAGTCTGTAATTGCAAGCTCACCAGCCTCCCCTTTGCTTCCAGTAACTGGAGTTCACACACCGGAGAAAGGTCCAACACTTGTTTATTTGGCACTCCAATAGCAAAGCACGATAAACAGTTCTTTTTTCAGCAAACTGGTTGGGACCTATAACCTTGCCAACGGTGGGATGAGCAGATCAAGGCACTTCCTAACGTTTCAGTTCTATGCCACTGTACTATGACCAGCGGCGCCTAAGCCAATCCGGCTGTTGCAGAACAGAAAAGATGGGGTCTCTTCCAGCAACCCCTATGAACAGCAATGGAGCCCTCTTCGATACGCTGTGGCCCCTATCAGGGGGATGTGTCCTCCCAAGAGAGTTCCCAGAGGCCCACTGTCACCGGGTTGGTGCTGCTCCGGGTCTCCAGTGGGTAACCTCCCCGGCCTCCTCACCTCAGGTACGAGTCCCTCCGCTCAGGGACCCTCGGACAGTCCACCCTAGCGGGACCCAGTCGAAGGTACTGGGCCCCAGGCCTCCTCGATAGTACCTCACCCCAGGCTAAAGGTGCCTGGGATGGACGCCAACATGACTCCGGACCAGGCCATGGGCACCTGGACCAGACTCCTGGATCTCCCGCACCCAGGCCTAAGGGCCCTGGGTGCAGACCGCAACCCTCCTCCTCCGAGGACCTCCTCGATCACGACCGCCTCGTGGTCAGGGCGTCTCCCCCTTTTATCTCCTCCCATCAACGGCCCGGCGGGTTCCCCGCCCCAGCCATACCATCTCCGGGAAGGGACAAAACCGGGAGCACTGCGAAGATGATTCTACCTGAAGCCTGTGGGTACCCCGCCACCCACAGGCAAAGGAGAATATTACATCCTCCAATCCTCCACGAAACAAAAAGGGGTCTGATTCCTAACACAATTATACACCTGGGTCACACTATTGCCCAGGTGTATCCCATCAATTTTGAGGACCCCGCTACATAAGTTTTTACGAATTGTCGTTGTTTTCATTTCTGTTTTCCGAAGATTCGTAATTTTTTTTCCGTTCATTTTGATATTCGTTAATATGGATCTTTGTTCGTTATTCGTTGTTTTGTTTTTCGAATATTCGTAATATCTCGTTTTCGTTCATTTTTATTTTCGTTATTTTTTATCTTTTTTCTGTGTTTTCGTTGTTTTTATGTTTTCGTTTTTCACTTTTTCGTTTTTTGTTTGTTTCAAATTTACTAAATTCGTATTTTATTTGTTTTCCATATTCGTTCGTTTAGATTATTCGTTGTTCGTTTGTAATGTTATCGAACCGTTCGTTCATTCGTATGTTTACGAATCAACGAATATAACGAATTTTGACGGATAACGAATTCGTAACTAAACGAATTGCACATGTCTAGTAAAAGGCAGGTAACAAACTGCAGGTCAAAGCGTGTTCACATTGGTCAGCCTGACATGTTTCATCCAAAGGTATTTCATCAGATAATATTATCTGTGAAGGACTAGCATCAAATGTAGAGCTTAAAGGACACCGCCACTCGCTGGTTTTTACTTTTTAAGGGCTTTGTTTGCCCATTTTTATTAAAAGAAGTTCAAAACAAAATGAAAGGTTTCCCTCGCAGGGGTTTCAGCACTCCTATTCATCAACAAAATTACATTCAGCCTCCTGGCTTATACATACAGCAGTGCTGCTCAGGCCTTCCACTTCTTTCATCTGTCTCCTACAGACTATTCCATTGGCAACACCGTCCATTTAGATAGCAGCCCCTCACTGCTCTGCTCCTCAGACTTGGGTCCACTGCTCTGACCCTCAGACCTGGGTCTCTGGCTTCCAGTGTGCAGATAAGCACTCTCTGGCTTCTCCAGTGCACACCTGCCCTCTATGGCTTCCCCAGTGCACACCTGCCCTCTATGGCTTCCCCAGTGCACACCTGCACTCGTCGGGAGGGTGGAGCCCAGAATGCTGGTCCTGACTCTACTATCAGGCCCACACACACCTGAACAATCAGTGTGCAGTTGTGTCTCAAAAACCCAGATCCAGGACTGGGGATTTCATCCCACCCGGATCTCTAAGAAATCTCCAAGCTCCAGGTCCCAAAGTGGACTTTAGTAAATCATGAGGAAACTGAAAAGCCAGTTTCCTCCCAAACAAGCAAATACCCTGGAGCCCCTCAACCTGCCTGGTTGAGAATCCTGTATTCATACACTGGTGGGGTACCACACTACCACACATCATATAATTTTGCTTCCACTTCACAATTATGTGCCACTTTGTGTTGGTCTATCATGTAAAATCCCAATAAAATACATTTACGTTTTTGGTTGTAACATGACAAAACTTGGAAAATGTCAAGGGGTATGAATACTTTTTCAAGGCACTGTATAATCAGGGCTTTTTCTCTCAAAGAATAGGTACAGGTACTCTCTCCACCCGGACGTACCTCTGAGCACCGTCCCTTGTCTCCACCTCCTACCCACCTCCTACTACCGCTCATTTTATAGAATACAGAGCCAAGTATCATTTTGTGTTTTGAAGGAAATTGTATGGAATTTGTTAATGATAATAGATCCGGCACACCCCAGCCCCCTTTGCCAGTACATATATTCTGTGCTGGAGGTGCCGGAACTGCTTTCCCCCGCGCTCTGTTGAAAAAAATAGCCCTGCATATAGTAGAATAACCTCTTCATATATTAAAACAAATTAGTTCTCCTATTACAATATGACAAAATACAAAACAATCCCCCCAAAAGTGCCCACAAAAGTATATGTACTAATCATCAAGTGTCCAGATCCAGAAAAAAATATACACTTGTGTACAGGTGATCACATAGTCCAGGGATATGCAATTAGCGGACCTCCAGATGTTGCAGAACTGCAAGTCCCATGAGGCATAGCAGGACTTTTACAGCCACAAGCATGACACCCAGAGGCAGAGGCATTATGGGACTTGTAGTTTTGCAATAGCTGGAGGTCCGCTAATTGCATATCACTGACATAGTCCATCAGACGTCCAGCTTATAGAGCAACTGCAGCATTCTTCTATACCAGGCTTTATATCAATCACATGCTCAATGTGAACCACACCATTCCATGTGTGTATATAGACACTGACAGCGTACTGTCTTTGGAACTTGGAGTCCCACCACAGACTGAGGACCAGACTGCACCCTCCCTTTATATGGAGGAGGAGGAAGTCGTTACATTCTAAATGTGAACCACACAATTCCATGTGTCTCCAAGTAAAGAGTTCCAATCCTTCAGCAATCTAGTGCAGATATGTAGGATGCTCACCCCTATAGTCGGAACTCTCAATCACAGAAGGTCATATACAACACTAGTGTTCCCCGGAATGCAGCAGCAGACAGCTCTCAATCACTCCCAATATTCCTTTCTAGGACCAGTTTTTGCAAAAGCCTTATAAAGCCCAATAAAATATCAAGAAACCATAGTGCTCTCTGCTCTACTTTATTAGATTTACAGATTAACACTTACAGTATCCAGTAGTATTCGTGTAACAGTGTGCAAGGGGGCTTGTGGATGTAGGGACACCAAGAGTACAAGTCCCTGATCTGCTTCTTCCATTGCAGAACAACAACTCACCTGATTAAGGCTTTAACCCTCCGCCATCTAGTGCCCTCTCCATGCCAAAAGCTATCTCACGACATACCTTTTAGGGGTTTACTAGAGTCCCATGCAAAGGGGATGCATATCTCCCAACTGTCCCTGATTTCGAGGGACTGTCCCTGATTTGGAGCAATGTCCCTCTGTCCCTCTTTCCTCCTCACTTGTCCCTCATTTTGGTCTGATCTATATAGTTGTATATAAAATGCACTATTTATGTTTCAAAAAGTGTTTCACAGTGCTAAACCTTTCATCCAATTTCTAAATTGCTAAATTTGTAAAATTCAAAAGCCAGTATAAAGAATAGTAGTGGTAAAAAAAAAAGCTCTTGTAGGTTTAACTAATCTTTTTTTGGGTTAATTCTTCTTTAAGGGGGCATGTCCTATGCCTACATACGTTTACTAGTAGGTGTCCCTCATTCCCATCTTAAAAAGTTGGGAGGTATGGGAATGTAGTGGGTGGTTACATTTAGGGGGAAGCATCTGAGTGGTAACTAGACTCAGATGCACTAATTGTTAGGTCTCATGGACCATTTCTATCCCTGGGAGATAGTACTGGTGTGCAAGTTCACTGGGGCCTATGGGTGGCGCTGTTGCCATGGGCCCGGGTTGAACCGCAGTACAAGGTTGTGTCCTTTTTGTCCCCTCTCGGCAGCAGTACGGCGGGCGGGGAACCTGCTGTGCCTGTCGGGAGAGGATATAAAAGGGGGTGGCCATCTTCCAGAGGGGTCGTCGGTTCCGCGTTTAGGCACCTTAAGCCTGGGTGCGTGTGTGTCGCCTCCGGGTGCCCTAGGCCCGGAGGCCTGGTCGGGTTGTCTCTGGGTGCCCTAGGCCCAGAGACGGAGCTGCTGTTCCATCTCAGACACCTTCAGTCTGGGGTGAGGTACTTTGGAGAAAGGCCCGGAGACCAGCAGCCTTCGGCTGGGATCCGCCGGGGACCGAGACTCCCAGGGATCTGCCTTGCGAGGGGACCCGTATCCAGGACGAGGAGGCCAGGGAGGTGACCCTTTCCGAAGACCCAGCGCAGAGTCGTGGTGACAGATGGGGCCTCTGGTAACTCTCCGGAGGGATGTTCTTGTCCTATAAGGGCTAGTTCACTAACGGAAGGAAGTGCGTGTTCTTTAAATCACTGTGGCAGTGATACTACGCACACAAGGTCAGTAGCAGTGGCTTTCATATTTTTTCACCCGGTCAGTGTCAGTGACCAACCTCATGGTCTGTGGCAGAGACCGTGCGCCAAGCCTGTTCGTGCTAATCAGAGCAGGAGAACCCCAAATTCAAGTTTGTGCCTGGACCTCCTCCCACCTTATCTGACCTGTGTCTTGTCCCAACCTGTCTGCTCTCAAAAGAGACAGTTTATTGTGCAAGAAGGAATAAATAAGTGTTGGACCTTTCAGTTGGTGTGGACAGTTGCTTACTGGGGAGAATTAAAGACTTGTTTCTGACTACTGCAGAAACGAGGTCAGCACTGGAGGTTTTTTGACACTGGCTGCAAGCAGGCCCGAGAAACTAACACCGCTCAACCTCCCTATTCAGGAGTTTACGGGCTTGTGGTGCGGTGTGCCTCATTCTTTTCCTGCGGAGGAGCCAAGCAGAAGAAAATCAGGTAAAGTCTGGGGTTGGTGCGCTACACGTGGGGGCTCGAGTCCGGGATGTGTTTGCGGTCACGGAGTGAAAACCCCCCCAGAAGCTGAACTTTTATTCATGTAGCGGCCTCCACTCTCTCCTTCTAGTATCAATTCTTCTGTCTCTGGCTTTTGTCTAGGGGTACCTTGGGGGAGAGAGTGCGGGGTCACCACGCCAATGTTCCCACTGCAGATGTGTGTGTAGTGGTAGACAATCCTCTTTTACCTTCTGGTCGGTGTTCTGCATCTGGAGCCTCCTCCTGGTTTCTTGAACAGTGTCTGCCAGTAAATGAGCCCCACACCAATAAAGTCCAACACTCCTTTATTCTTCTCAATGTAAAAGTGAACACAATCAGTTGGACTCCCTCAACGAACAGAACAGACAAGGGGGTGTGGATGCGAGTAGGCCCAGGCACAATGAACTCTCCTACTTCCTTCCTAGAAGTAGATTCCTGCTCCTAATCGAGGAAGACATCCCTCCGGGCGGTCCCTGGAGGCTCAGCCATCACTGGCAATTTGCTGCACCAGGTCTTCAGGTAAGTACCCCCTACGGTCCCTTACGCCACTAGATTCGGGTACCCACTCCCGGGGTCCCCTGGAAAGTCCATCCCTCGCGGAGCCTTAGTCTGGGACACTTAGTCCCAGACCTCCATCCAAGTACCTCACCCCAGGCTAAAGGTGCCTGGGATGGAACACGACCTCCGAACGTCCTCTAGGCCTAGACCGCCTAGACTCCTGAAACGAACCACCGCCCTCAGGCTGAAGGTGCCTGGGACTCGACTCCCGCCACCAAAAATGGCCGCCCCCTTTATATCCTCTCCCAGCAAGCACGGCGGGTTCCCCGCCCCACCATACACCCGCCGAGAGAGGCCAAAAGAGGTACGACACTGCAACAATGGCTCAACCCCGGGCCCAAAGTGACAGCGCCACCCGGTGGGCCCCAGGGAACCATACATCACAGTTTCCCCACCAGATTCAAACAGAAAAGCACATACCCGCTACACTCCCCAGTGAAGTTCCGTGGAGGTCGGCCATGTTTAGAACTGCGCCACGAGGAGAACCCTGACTGCGTAGTTCATGGGCGTGTCTATTCAGAAAAGCCTGCGAGCGATGCAGGAGATGGGAGGAGTCTGACCATGTATGGAGTTACACGTGGGGACTTTGGCGCGAAAAGGTCAGTGCGCGATGGAGCAGCAGATGGTCAGCATGTCGTCTCATGCATCATGGGTTCCAGCTTCTACAACCGTGAAGATGACCTCATTCGCTGCTTCGCTTACGGGGATTCGGCTCAAGCCCCGGGGAAGATTTGCCCTCTATGTGTGCAAGGACGTAGAGGCCCTCGGTGTGATTTGTCCCAGCTGCTCAGGACTGGTGGTTCATCTGAAGCCATTCGGGCGATGCAAAAGCTGTAAGGAG
This sequence comes from Rana muscosa, assembly GCA_029206835.1. NCBI lineage: Eukaryota > Metazoa > Chordata > Amphibia > Anura > Ranidae > Rana > Rana muscosa. The sequence goes on along the minus strand of JARGYO010000094.1, from coordinate 51,553,599 downwards.
TTTCTGTTCGAGGTGGAGCAACCTACAGAGAGGCCTCGGGCCTTCCACCTCAATTGCCTTACGGGCGCCACTACTCTGGAAGGAGGAATCGAAGCTGGTACAGCCACCCCTGCACGCACTGACGAGACTTCGGAGAAAGTCACAGAGGAGATCGCTTTAGCGAGTGAGAAACCGGAGGATGCTGCCCTACGCGTTCCGCCCTACACGTTTCGTGAAAATTCAGGTCGTCACTATCCAGCTTCCTCTTTTCCTTTCTATGTGCTCCAAATTGAGTGTTGAAAGTGCTGACATCCAACTGATGACACATGGTCTGTTTGGCTAAACCAACTGGGATTCATTTTATGCCTGTTGAGGTTCTCCGTTATAGGGGGCCAACTCCATCTGGTAAGCAGGACTATTTACTGGTGGTGGTGGAATTCACGCTTGGTCATTAGCCTCTAATGAAGATTGGGGAGCCGCTTTTCTGGATATCTGCACGGGTGTCTTCTTGGATTTTATTACATGGACTTTGTTTGATTTTGTTTCTTTAAACAAGTGGACAATTTACACATTATTGTTTAGTGTTCACGTTATTGTTTTTTTTGTTTATTGCTTATAATTAATAAGCATCTACGCAATATTTATCACTGATGCACTTTTATATTGGTACATGCCACTCAGTGTTTATTTCTTTGATCCCTGGTCACAATTCCAGGTTTAGCGCAACTATTTATATTTTTTCTACTTGTGGTGCCGTGTGCCTCATTCTTTTCCTGCGGAGGAGCCAAGCAGAAGAAAAGCAGGTAAAGTCTGGGGTTGGTACGCTACAGGAATATGAGTAGTCTACTCTCAATAAGCGGTCCCAACAAGTCCTACATCCTACTCCCCTGTTTCCCCCAAGGAGAAGACTAGATCTTTGCTGTTGCTTGGTCTTCCAGACACTAACCATGCTAATGACTATTTATATCTCAGCCCTGCTTTCAAAGATGCTCCACACTGGCGGGGATAGGGCTGGTACTTCCTAAAGTCCCACATTCTCTAGGTACCTCAAATGGCTATCTAAGTTAATACACTGCCTACTCAATCTAATGCCGCGTACACACGGTTGGAATTTCCGACAGAAAAAGTCCGATGGGGCATACGCGCGGTCGGAATATCCGACCAAAAGCTCATATTGGACTTTTTGTGTGTGTACATGGCATAAGAGGTTCTACTCTCATTCCTAGCTATCGCAACAACTCATGGCCAAACCATGGAACTACACTCCTGTGCCCTTACCCTACATTTTGTCTTACCGTATATACTCGAGTATAAGCTGAGGCCCTAATTTTACCACAAAAAACTGGGAAAACGTATTGACTCGAGTATAAGCCTAGGGTGAGAATGTAGCAGCTACTGGAAGCGGAAAAGAGGGTCAACAATGCCCATTTGCAGCTTCACTGTGCCCATTTGCACGCCTCACTGTGCCCATCTGCAACCTCACTGTGCCCATTTGCAACCTCACTGTGCCCATTTGCATCCTCACTGTGCCCATTGCAGCCTCACTGTGCCCGAGTCAGTGTACCTGAAGGACTGTGGGCGTCCATTTTTCAAAAGTCGCGGCCTCCTCCTGGTCCCGTTCCATTCCGTGATAGGCGTTTGACACTGTGTTCCCCTACCGCCTATCACGGAGGTCCTCTCATCCTCGGACTCAGTTTCCCAGCAGACACTGTGTTCAGTGTTCCGCCAATCACGGACCTTCTTTCATCCTCGGACAAGAGGACGTCCGTGATAGGCGGAATACTGAACACAGTGTCTGCTGGGAAAGTCAGAGGATGAGAGGACCTCCGTGATAGGCGTTTGACACTGTGTTCCGCTACCACCTATCACGGAATGGGACCAGGAGGAAGCCACAACTTTTGAAAAATGGACGCCCGCAGTCCTTCAGGTAAACTGACTCGAGTATAAGCCGAGGGGGCTATTTTCAGCCCTATAAAAAGGGCTGAAAAACTTGGCTTATACTCGAGTATATACGGTAATTCTTGTTCTGTTACCTTAGAGACACATTCGACTATTTCCATTTTGATAAGTCATCTGTATCACTTGGACTCAACGGCTTTTGATATCTTTTTATGACTTTATAAAAAGTATTACCAACCAATCTTTTGGGGTCACACAGAGCCTTCTTCTCAAGCCTTCTTCTCTACTGGTGAGTAGTGATGAGCCGAACACCCCCGGGTTCGGTTCGCACCAGAACCCGCGAACGGACCGAAAGTTCGTACGAACATTAGAACCCTATTAAATACAATGGATGCGAACGTTCAAATTCTAAAGTGCTAATTATAACAACTATTATGCATGTTATTGTCCTAAAAAGGGTTTGGGAACCCGGGTTCTGCACCAGGGGACATGTATCAATGCAAAAAGAAGTTTTAAAAACAGTCGTTTTTCGGGAGCAGTCATTTTAATGATGCATAAAGTGAAAAAAAAAAAGTCAAATATTCCTTTAAATATCGTACCTGGGGGGTGTCTAAAGTATGCCTGTGAAGTGCCACGTGTTTCCCGTGTTTAGAACTGTCCCTGCACAAAATGACACTTCTAAAGGAAAAAAAAGCCATTTAAAACTGCTTGCGGCTTTAATGTAATGTCTGGTCCCGGTAATATGGATGAAAATCTTTAAGAAAAATGGCATAGCTACCCCATGACCCCCCCCCCCTACCCCAGCCCATTACCAGCCCCTTTGGGTCTTGTATGGATATTAAGGGGAACCCCGCACATAAAATAAAAAAGGCCCTATATACTCTGAACAGCCGTATACAGGCGGTGCATACAAGACAGGGACTGTAGGTTTGTTCTTATGTAGAATCTGTTTGTAATTTTGAACAGGTACATTGTTGAAGTGTAGCTCCAGCCCAAAAATCTATTTTTAAACTTTTTGGAAAACATAGGTAAGGGTTATCACCCCTGTAACATTTGTTTTGCTGTCTGTGCCCCTGTTCAGAACATTTCACCTCACTTTCCGTCCCAATGACAACTGTTTTTGAAATGTGGTGTTTTTCTTGAAACAAGGATTGCTGATAAAGCATCAGTACAGAGGAGACACCTTTCTCCCATATTTATTCTTACAGGAGAGAATTTTCCTTCCTAGTGGTAGATTTCCTCTCACTTCCTGTTGTCTTCTTGCGTTTGCAAGTAGGAGTCGTTTGTAAGTTGGATGTTTGAAAGTAGGGACCTGCCGTATATACTCTGCAGAAATAGGCCCCTTAGTTGTTGGTGTTGGCACAACACTGTAAGCACTCACAGTTACTCTTGGTTGGTGCTGGAACGCCCTGCTGTCAACTATTATATCAGGAATTTTAATTACATATAATTGTTGAACAGTGGTAGTAAAAATTGGGCCTTTGATGGTGGTGCTGGTGCCACAACACTGTAAGCCCTGACAGTTACTCTTGGTGGGTGCAGCAATGGGCCCTGCTGTGAATTATTAGATCAAGAATTGTAATTGCATGCCCCTGTTGAACAGGGGCTGAAAAATTGGGCCTTTCGTGGTGGTGGTGGTGGTGGTGTTGCCACAACACTGTAAGCCCTCAGAGTTACTCTTGGTGGGTGCAGGAATGGGCCCTGCTGTGAATTATTAGATCAAGAATTGTAATTACATGCCCCTTTTGAACAGGGGCTGAAAAATTGGGCCTTTCGTGGTGGTGGTGGTGGTGGTGGCGTTGCCACAACACTGTAAGCCCTCAGAGTTACTCTTGGTGGGTGCAGCAATGGGCCCTGCTGTGAATTATTAGATCAAGAATTGTAATTGCATGCCCCTGTTGAACAGGGGCTGAAAAATTGGGCCTTAGGCACTGGTGGCACAACACTACAACCCCTCACAGATACGTTACTTGGAGCACAGCAATGAGCCCTGTTGCAAAGTATTGCTTCAAAAATTGTAATGACACGCCCCTGTTAAACAGGGGCTGAAAAATTGGGCCTTAGGCACTGGTGCCACAACACTCCAACCCCTCACAGATACTGTACTTGGAGCACAGCAATGAGCCCTATGGCAAATTATTGCTAAAAAAATTGTAATTACACGCCCCTGTAAAACAGGGGCTGAAAAATTGGGCCTTAGCCACTGGTGGCGGCACCCATAAACAAAAATGATCTTCCAAGCTATCATCATCAATCGTATCATTGAGGACTCGGAGGAGGAGGATAGCCAGTCAACATAACAGCACAGGCACTCAGCATCAGCATCAGTCTTGAAGGGATGTGACATGTTAAAATCAATTAGTCTGTTATATCAGCATCAGATGTGTGGTAGCTGGTGGTGATCCAAGACTTGTTCATCTTGATGAAAGTCAGTCGATCAACCGAGTCGGTGGACAGGCGCACCCTGTGATCCGTGACAAATCCTCCAGCAGCACTGAATGTGCGTTCCGAGGGGGGCGTGGCCTGGAGAGCAATGGGATAGGACGCATGTAAGGAGAGCTCCACTTGCCCATACTCCTTACCTACAATCCTGCTTGCATCCTTGGTAGAAACTGCCATCCTTCACACCCGGAGACTTATCCTGCTCCTCCTGAGATTTTTGGAGATTTCCAGCTTGCTGGAACGCCGCCGCCGCCATCACGGAGCATCCCGGCCGCATACTTCAGGAAAGACCGCGGCTTCGGCCTAGTCCCTGGTACGGCGGCCATCTTGGTACCCCCGGCGGCGCTCCTGGACACCCTCACGGATCCCTTTTTACTCACAGTGGCTCATAGCCTCCTCGATCGGCCTCTGGACTGCCTAATCCCCCTCCAGTGGTGCCTTATTACTCTGCACCTGCTGTGGGGAAGGATCACTGCCTCAGCCTGACTCCTGGAGCGGCGGCCATCTTGCTACACCCGGAGGCGGCCCGGGCAAGTATTATAGGCCCCCCTGATTCCCCTGAGCCTTGATTCCCTGGGATATAGCAAAAGGACAGTGCTATTGCCTGACCACTACCTGCGGGTCACGCTACATCACCCTTGGACGGCGGTGGGAAAGGAGCCGCAGAGGGCTCGGCCTATTTAGCTGCGGCCATCTTGGTACACCTGGGACTCCCCTGATCATCCCCGCAGCATGTCCCCATCAAAAAAAAACTCAGAGGCCGTTGACAAATTGGCCAAATACCGCAGGCTGGATGAGGACCAACAGGCCAAGGATGGCGCTGACGCGTCCCTGGGCGCGGAACACTCTGTGGTGGCTACTAACAGGCTACTGGATGCCATCGCCCTATGCCAGAGCACGCTTACCACCAAAATCGAGGAGGTCAAAATTGACGTGTCCCTTATCCGCCAGGATCTCTCTACCCTCAGGGACCGCGTGACGGAGACGGAGAGCCGTATTAGCAGAGCGGAAGATATTTTACACCCTCTACAACATACCACGGATGAGGTGCGCCGCCAGCTGCAACAGATTAGCGCAAAACAAGACGACATGGAAAACCGCCTTCGGAGATGTAACCTCCGTTTCATCGGTCTTCCTGAATCTGCTGAGGGCAATGATCCGGCGAGCTTCCTTGAAAACCTCCTGACAACAACCTTTGGCAGAGACGCATTCTCGGTAATGTTCGCGGTGGAGAGAGCCCATCGAATCCCTGCCCGTCCTCCTCCTCAAGGAGCCCCGCCACGTACCCTGATAGCGAAGTTTCTCAACTTCAGGGACCGTGACAAGATCCTCCGCCTGACCAGAGAGAAAGGGAACATCCCCTATACCAACACACATGTGGCCGTCTTCCCGGACTTCTCCAATGAGGTGCAACGGCAGCGGTCCAGATTCCAGGATGTTAAACGGCGCCTCCGCGTCCTGCACCTCAAATACGCCATGCTGTACCCCGCAAAGCTTCGTGTGGAATGCGATGGTCGAACCCACTTCTTTGAGGACCCTGAGCTGGCATCCACTTGGATTGATCAGAGAGATCGGCGAGACTGAGCGCGCCGCACTGCCTACAAGCTGTGAGTACTTTTATTTCTCCCCCGCTCCCCCCTGTGCCGGTTATGCTCTTTATCCTCATTCTGGTGTTTAGCCCCACAGCGGCTATTTTGTTAGCAGGTACCCCTCACCGGGACAGGGGGAAGGATCTGAAACCCCCCCCCTTTTTTTTTGTCTCCTCATATTTCCTTGGATCTCGCAGCAAGCTCGCCGTCTCCGGGCGACCCAACTGACTTTTGATCCCCCGGCCTCCCCACATGTGGGAGATACTTGTGGAGAGCAGTCTACCGAACATGGATTGAACTTCCTCCAATACTATACCTAACACCCTGATGGCAGGTGGGGCCCCCTCCTGTAATGCTGAAATGGTGCTGCACGTCTGTGGCCCCTACACCCCAAGCACTTCTCAGAGAAGAAGTCGCCCCCCTAGGATCCCTATGGACCTTTTTCATCCCCCCCATCTACCTGACTGTTTGGTCCTATTTTTTAGTTTTCTTTTTGTCACGGGTATCTATGTCCCATTGAAATTAAGTCCCTTGCCTCCAACGTTTTGTTCACGTTGGATGTCCCCTGTTGATACCTGGTTATGGGATACTATGTTCATGCCGAGTTGGGGTGGCAATGGACTGGGAGGGAAGGGAAATGTTGTGGTTATTCTTTATTTGCCACTATGTTTGCAATTGTTTATCTCTGCTAAAGGTACTATGTTATTGTCATACATGCACTATCGATATTGGTATTATTTACGTTTTATACCATCTGATGTGTCCTTCTCTGCTCTGCTGGTCCTGGTCTGGCTGCGGTTTATTATACGCGCCCTACGCCCACCATGAGTTCCCTGAAGTTCCTTACGTGGAATGTCAGGGGCCTACGCAACAAGATTAAACGCACAGCTGTCCTGACGTTTCTCAAATCTCAGAGGGCTGACGTCATCACATTAGTCGAGACCCATGTCACGGGCCACCTGCAATCCTCCCTCAAAAAACCCTGGATAGGGTGGGCTTACCATGCTACCCACACCTCTTATTCCAGAGGAGTATCGATCCTGATCGCCAAACGGGTACCATTTGATCTAGTACTACTTCGCACGGACCAGCAGGGCAGATATGTGTTTGTGCACGCTACCATTAACGGGTCTCCTATCCTGCTGCTCTCTTGCTATGTCCCCCCCCCCCGTATAACTCTGCTGTAATTAAGGAGGGCCTTGCCTTTATGACTCAATATCCCTCTGTACCGGCAGTGTGGATGGGGGACTTCAATATGACCCTAATCCCCGCTCTGGACCGCCTGGGCGCGCTGAACCCCCCCCTTGATCCACCGGCCCATACCAGACTGCACCGCATAATGACAGACTTCGCCCTTGTCGACACTTGGCGCCACAAACACCCACACACCAAGGTCTTCTCATGCTTCTCAGCTAGTCACAACACGATGTCGCGAATTGATTTTGTGTTTGTCTCAATGTCCCTGCTGCCTAAACTAGGGGATGTAGGCTTTGCTCCGAGGGTACTCTCGGATCACGCCCCCTACTGGATCACGATCCAGCTCCTGAAAGCTTCCCCTGCCCCTTCCTGGCGGTTAAACCCGTTCTGGCTGACTGCCCTGCGGGAACAGGAAGACATCCCCACGGAATTGCAATACTACTTTACGGCCAACGGGGGCTCTACCACATATGACGTGGTGTGGGAAATGTTTAAGCTCCACGCTCGTTCCCTGCTTTCTATGCGTATCAACAGGCTCAAACGGTCATCAACACTTATTGTCCAGCAGGCGGCAGACCACCTACAGGTGCTGGAGGAGGCGTTTCATCGAGACCCCTCTCCCAGCACGGCCAATAACCTCAGGATTCAGGCGCGACAGGTCTCCCAATTGCACATAGAGAAGGCTAAGCAACGAATCTTTTTCTGTAGACAAAGGGTGTTTGAGTACGGAGAAAGATCGGGCAAACTGCTCGCGTATCTTGCCCACTTGGATCTGCGTCCCCCTGTGGTGGTGTCCTTGACCGACCCCCAGGGGAACGACATCACCGACCCACAACTGGTGGCGGAGGAATTTGGGAGATTCTACCATACACTCTACACATCCAGAGTCACCCACACTCCCCAAGATACCAGGGACTAACTAGCGGGAGTTCAATTCCCTAGACTGACCAACGACCAGCTTGAAATCTTAGAAGCCCCTATTACCGAGGAGGACATCACCGAGGCTATCTCCTGTTTGGCCTCATCTAAGGCACCAGGATCTGATGGTCTACCTCTAGAATTCTATGCCACCTATTCCGAAATTCTAATCCCTAAACTTAAAGACCTGTACAAATCCATATTTGATTCAGGAGTTCTACCCCCCTCCATGAGAGAGGCTCAAATTGTCGTAATTCCCAAACCCGGTAAGGACCCTAAATACCCGGAGTCGTATAGGCCTATTTCCTTATTACAGGTAGACATTAAAATATTAGCAAAGATCCTAGCCTCCCGCCTTAATCAGGTTATTCTGTCATTGATCCACCCTGACCAAACAGGCTTTATGCCAGGGAAAAACACTGCCATGAACATTCGTCGCCTATTCATGAATATTCAGGGGTCCCACGATGAAATTGGTTCGAGGGTCGTGGTGGCTCTGGATGCCGCCAAGGCCTTCGACTCCGTGGAGTGGAACTACCTGTGGGAGTGCCTCTCACGATTTGGATTTGGCCCCAGCTTCATTCGCTGGGTCCAACTCCTCTATCAATCCCCGAGGGCCAGAGTATTTGTGAACGGTTGGCTTTCCGACCAGTTCCCGCTGGAAAGAGGGACCCGACAAGGCTGCCCCCTTTCCCCCATGCTGTACGCATTGGCTGTGGAACCGTTGGCCATTATGGTCCACGCAGATGCCTGTATCCGAGGCCTCAGGATGGGGAACTTGGAATGTGCGTTCCGAAAGAACGCTGGATGCAGGACAGGCCAGTAGCTCAATTGCATACTGTGCAAGCTCTGGCCAGTGATCCATCCTCAAGACCCAGTAAGCCAGAGGATTTTCGGTGGGGAAGGTGTCCAAGTCTGACCTTGCCCCTAGATATTCCTGCACCATGTTTATCAGACGCTGGCGATGGTTGCTGGAACCGATTATACTTTGGGGCTGCGGACTAAAGAATTGTCTGAACGCATCGGTCAGACGGCCACCTTCCCCACCGCTCCTTCTTTGACTGGCCGAAGCCTCAGCAACTCGTTGTCCAGGACCAGGAGTTTGTAACCTCCCAGTCTCTGGGAACGCGTTGCACAGACCTTTCTGCAAGGCCTCCCGGAGTTGTCTCATCCTCTGCTCCCTCTGCGAAGGTAACATAAGGTCCGCAACCTTACCCTTGTACCGTGGATCAAGGAGAGTGGCCAGCCAGTAATGGTCCCTCTCCTTGATCCGAAGAATACGAGGATCCTTCCGCAGACTTTGCAGGATCAGGGAGGCCATGCAGCGTAGGTTTGCTGAGGCATTCGCTCCGGAGTCCTCTGGGTCACTAAGGACGACATGATCCGCAGCCACCTCCTCCCAGCCACGTACAAGTCCACTGGTTTCTTGGGACTGTAAATCATCCCTAAAAGACTGCTGCTGATGATGCTGAGTGCCAGCCTCCACCTCCATGCTGACACAATCCTCCTCCTCCTCCTCCTCCTCCTCCTCCTCTTCCTCTTCCTGTGCGATGGGTGGGACAGAAGGAACACTGTCTGGGTAAAGGGGGCCTTGAGAGGCAAGGAAGTCCTCCTCTTCCTGCCTCTGTTCTGCCTCAAGTGCCCTGTCCATTATTCCACGCAGCGTGTGCTCCAACAGGTGGACAAGAGGTACAGTGTCACTGATGCATGCACTGTCACTGCTCACCATCCTCGTGGCCTCCTCAAATGGTGCCAGGACAGTGCATGCATCCCTGATCATGCCCCACTGGCGTGGAGAAAAAAAAACAAGCTCCCCTGACCCTGTCCTGGTGCCGTAGTCGCACAGGTACTCATTGATGGCCCTCTGCTGCATGTGCAGCCGCTGCAGCATGGCCAACGTTGAGTTCCACCTGGTGGGCATGTCACATATAAGGCGGTTCTTGGGCAGGTTCAACTCCTTTTGCAGCTCAGCCAGGCGAGCACTGGCATTATAAGATCTGCGGAAATGCACACAGACTTTCCTGGCCTGCCTCAGGACATCCTGTAAGCCCGGGTACCTGCCCAAGAACCGCTGCACCACCAGGTTAAGGACGTGAGCCACACAGGGCACATGGGTCAGTTGTCCCTGTCGGAGGGCGGAGAGGAGGTTGGTGCCATTGTCGCAAACCACCATTCCTGGCTTAAGCTGGCGTGGCGTCAACCACCTCTCGGCCTGGCCCTGCAGAGCAGACAGGACCTCTGCCCCAGTGTGGCTTCTGTCCCCCAAACACACCAGCGCAAGCACGGCATGGCATCTTTTTGCCTGCGTACTTGCGTAGCCCCGTGAACGGCTACGGAGCACCGCTGGTTCATAGGACAAACCACAGGAAGAGGCCATGGAGGAAGAAGAAGAGGAGGGGGTGGAGGAGAGAGGTGTGTCACAACCAGTAGTAGCATTTTGGAGGCGTGGCGGTGGGACAACCTCCAACACTACTGCACCTTGTCCTGCATCCTTCCCAGCTGCCAAAAGAGTGACCCAATGGGCCGTGAAAGAAAGGTAACGTCCCTGTCCATGCCTGCTGGACCATGAGTCAGCGGTAATATGCACCTTACCGCTGACCGCCCTGTCCAGCGAGGCCAAGACATTGCCTTCCACATGCCGGTAGAGAGCCGGAATAGCCTTCCGTGAGAAAAAGTGGCGTTTGGGAACCTGCCACTGAGGAACCGCACATTGCACAAACTCACGGAAGGGGGCCGAGTCTACCAACTGAAAAGGCAGCAGTTGAAGCGCTAGCAATTTAGCCAAGCTAGCATTCAACCGCTGGGCATGTGGATGGCTGGGAGTGAACTTCTTTCGACGGTCCAGCAGCTGGGGCAGGGAAATTTGCCTGCTAGAATCGGACGTCGGTGTACTGCTAGCAGAGTGGCCGCAAGTACTTGGCTGTGACACACCTAATTCTACACCTTCATTCCTCTCAGTGCATGTTTCAGAGAGGACTGAAGTTATAGTGGGGTTGGAGATCCCAGCTGATGCGGTGCAAGGAGAGGTCCGCTTTGTTCTTTGGTGTGGGTCTTTGAGGTAGGCTTGCCAACGAGCTGCATGGCAGGTCAACATATGTCTGGTCAGGCATGTGGTACCCAAGCGGCTGATGTTTTGGCCACGCGATATACGCTTGAGACATATGTTGCAAACAGCAGCTGTGCGATCTGATGCACTAGCCTCAAAAAAGGCCCACACCAAGGAACTTTTTGAATGACGGGCAGAGGCTGCGCCCTGCACAGGCGGAGCTCTGCGGTGTGATTCCGTCGGTGTACTGCCCTTACGCTGGCCACCAAAGGGCATCCTGCCTCGTTGGAGATGTGCCTCCTCCTCATCCTCCTCTCTCCTATTAGGCACCCACGTGGAGTCAGTGACCTCATCATCCCCTCCCTCCTCATCACTGGAGCCAATCTGGCAGTATGCTGCAGCTGCTGGAACATGACTGCCAGATTGGTGTCCTTCTTGAGCATCCCCTCTGTCTGCTCTCACGCTACTGCCTTCCTGTAGCTGGGTTTCATCATCAGACCCTTCGAAACGCTGGGCATCCTCCTGGAGCATGTACCCAACACTGTGCTCAAACAGTTCGGGGGACTCCTCAGGAGGAGGACATGGTGGGTCTAGGGAAGGAGTGACTGATGATGAGTCTGACATTGATACCAGGGAAGAGGACGCTTTGGCAGCTGCTTTGCCAGTACCCTGAGCCTGGGTGAGAGAGGATGAGGAGGAGGAGGAGGGCTTGGTCATCCACTCTACCAAGTCTTCGGCATGATGTGGCTCAACATGTCCAGCTGCCGAAAAGAAGGACAAGCGTGTCCCATGGCCATGTGCTGATGACAATGCACCGCGTCCACGACCAGCACTGTTGCCCCCAGACACAGAGCCTGCTTGCCCTCTTTTATTGCCTCCTGACTGTCTGCCTCTCCTTGTTTGCCTTCCAGACATTCTAATAGATGGCCTGCAGGGAGATGGGAAAAAAGCAATAAGGGCTACCTTCAGGTGTCCTTCTCTGTCCCTTTACTTAAGGATTTCTAAATATGGTTGAGGATGAGTGCTTTTGCACAGAATAGCACAACGACAATTTCCCTGACTGTCCAAAAAACAAGGATTTCAAAGATGGTTGATGAGGAATGCTTTGGCACACTATAGCACAAGGAGAATTCCCCTCACTTTCCTTCTTTGTCCCTAGAAACAAGGACTGGCACAGTGAAAGAAACTGACACTCTCCCTACCTACAGTTTTCTGTCCCTAGAAAAAATGTTTTTTTAAAGCACACTATAGCACAAGGAGAATTCCCCTCACTTTCCTTCTTTGTCCCTAGAAACAAGGACTGGCACAGTGAAAGAAACTGACACTCTCCCTACCTAGAGTTTTCTGTCCCTAGAAAAAATGTTTTTTTAAAGCACACTATAGCACAAGGAGAATTCCCCTCACTTTCCTTCTTTGTCCCTAGAAACAAGGACTGGCACAGTGAAAGAAACTGACACTCTCCCTACCTACAGTTTTCTGTCCCTAGAAAAAATGTTTTTTTAAAGCACACTATAGCACAAGGAGAATTCCCCTCACTTTCCTTCTTTGTCCCTAGAAACAAGGACTGGCACAGTGAAAGAAACTGACACTCTCCCTACCTACAGTTTTCTGTCCCTAGAAAAAATGTTTTTTTAAAGCACACTATAGCAGAAGGAGAATTCCCCTCACTTTCCTTCTTTGTCCCTAGAAACAAGGACTGGCACAGTGAAAGAAACTGACACTCTCCCTACCTACAGTTTTCTGTCCCTAGAAAAAATGTTTTTTTAAAGCACACTATAGCACAAGGAGAATTCCCCTCACTTTCCTTCTTTGTCCCTAGAAACAAGGACTGGCACAGTGAAAGAAACTGACACTCTCCCTACCTACAGTTTTCTGTCCCTAGAAAAAATGTTTTTTTAAAGCACATTATAGCACAAGGAGAATTCCCCTCACTTTCCTTCTTTGTCCCTAGAAACAAGGACTGGCACAGTGAAAGAAACTGACACTCTCCCTACCTACAGTTTTCTGTCCCTAGAAAAAATGTTTTTTTAAAGCACACTATAGCACAAGGAGAATTCCCCTCACTTTCCTTCTTTGTCCCTAGAAACAAGGACTGACACAGTGAAAGAAACTGACACTCTCCCTACCTACAGTTTTCTGTCCCTAGAAAAAATGTTTTTTTAAAGCACACTATAGCACAAGGAGAATTCCCCTCACTTTCCTTCTTTGTCCCTAGAAACAAGGACTGGCACAGTGAAAAAAACTGACACTCTCCCTACCTACAAGTTTTCTGTCCCTAGAAAAAATGTTTTTTTAAAGCACACTATAGCACAAGGAGAATTCCCCTCACTTTCCTTCTTTGTCCCTAGAAACAAGGACTGGCACAGTGAAAGAAACTGACACTCTCCCTACCTACAGTTTTCTGTCCCTAGAAAAAATGTTTTTTTAAAGCACACTATAGCACAAGGAGAATTCCCCTCACTTTCCTTCTTTGTCCCTAGAAACAAGGACTGGCACAGTGAAAGAAACTGACACTCTCCCTACCTACAGTTTTCTGTCCCTAGAAAAAATGTTTTTTTAAAGCACACTATAGCACAAGGAGAATTCCCCTCACTTTCCTTCTTTGTCCCTAGAAACAAGGACTGGCACAGTGAAAGAAACTGACACTCTCCCTACCTACAGTTTTCTGTCCCTATAAAAAAATTTTTTTTAAAGCACACTATAGCACAAGGAGAATTCCCCTCACTTTCCTTCTTTGTCCCTAGAAACAAGGACTGGCACAGTGAAAGAAACTGACACTCTCCCTACCTACAGTTTTCTGTCCCTAGAAAAAATGATTTTTTAAAGCACACTATAGCACAAGGAGAATTCCCCTCACTTTCCTTCTTTGTCCCTAGAAACAAGGACTGGCACAGTGAAAGAAACTGACACTCTCCCTACCTAGAGTTTTCTGTCCCTAGAAAAAATGTTTTTTTAAAGCACACTATAGCACAAGGAGAATTCCCCTCACTTTCCTTCTTTGTCCCTAGAAACAAGGACTGGCACAGTGAAAGAAACTGACACTCTCCCTACCTACAGTTTTCTGTCCCTAGAAAAAATGTTTTTTTAAAGCACACTATAGCACAAGGAGAAATCCCCTCACTGTCCTTCCCTGTCCCTAGAAACAAGGACTCGCACAGTAAAACACACTGACACTCTCCCTACCTATCCTTCTCTTTCCCTAAACTAAAGGAATCCAGGTTAAGCAAGAAAGAAATAAATGTCACTGTCCCTGCCTATGCTTGTCTTTCCCTGCTCCGGAACACACTACACTAGGCCGCCGTGCTGGCGGCCTTTTATAGTGTGGGGCGTGTACTAAACACCCTCAGCAATAATTGGCCACAGGCATCCTGCCTGTGGCCAATCATTGCTCTCCTCGCTGCCGGCGCTGTGATTGGCCAAGCATGCGGGGTCACAGTGCATGCTTGGCCAATCACAGCGCCTGGATGACACTGCAATGGCGTAGTGCATTGTGGGCCGTTCGCGTCACTCGAATTTGGCGCGAACGGCCCAAATCGTTCGATCTTCGTCGAACGATCGAACAGCCGATGTTCGAGTCAAACGTATGTTCGACTCGAACACGAAGCTCATCCCTACTGGTGAGACAAAATCTTCATGAGCTGGTGGAATTTTCTGCAGATTTAAGGTAATTGTAAGGTAAACCAGATTCCTAGCACCAGAAAACCAGTGTGGACTTGTGCTAGTGTGCTCATGGCACACAAGCTCATTTTTCAGAGCGAAGGGACAATTTTGGATATACTGTGCGAGTTTGGCGCGTGCATATATGTGCTTGAGCATGCAGACGTGCACTTGCACCTACCAATTAGCGTGTTCACTTGGCTCCCAGTTGCCTATTTAAACTGGTCTATCACTATGAGCAGTTGCTGAGTGGTCTTCAGCTTGTTCCTGAGACTTGATCCACTGTACCTGCTTACCTATCCATGACCCGGCTTGCCTTTGGACTTCGCTTCTGCTCCTGGTTCAACTCTATTTACCTGACTACTCTGACCTTGGCCTGTTTAATGGACTTGTCTCTGCCTGCTGATTGTGTACTGCTTTGCCCGGATGTTACTGACCTCAGCTTGCCTTCTGGACTTGCTTTGCCTGCTGATACCCGGTTGTTGATTTCTGCTGCCTGTCTCCTAGTCCTGCCTCCATCTCCTGCTCTGGTGCCAAGCTGCTCCTGCATCCTGTTCTGAGGACTGTGACTACCAGCTCTACCCACCTACGGAGTGGACATCACCAACCAGCTACTACTGCTCTCGTGCCACTCCTTGCCCTTACACTCTCTGTCTCCACCATGGGGAGTGTTGGGCAGGAGGTGCAAGACAGGCCTCATCAATGTTCCAGACTTCACTAGGTATGTCATAGTAGCAGAAGATGCCATATTTTTTGTCTAGTTCAAGCACCCTGAATCTCACAGGCGTTTGTCTGTATGGCCTACTATTTGCAAATATCTGAATTATGAAGCCTTGATATAGGCTTGGCTACTCTGGGATTACTGCGCAATTTCCAAACATAGTCCCTGTACTGTGCATTTTATTTTTAGATCCTAAAGCACGGAGCTATGCTCGGCATATAGAGTTAAACTGTTTCTGGGACACACAACACTCCACATCATAAATTCCTAGCGCATTTCACTGCCACCATAATAAGGTGCTATTAGATTAAGGTTTAGCAGCCCAGGGCAGTAATGGATGCCTGTCTATGTGGCTTCATTGTTTTCGCACAGTACATATGCATTAACTTATTGCAATTCAAACTGATGGATTACTGTGCTAAAACTCAAGCAGGAAAGTTATTTTTCTCTTTTACTTCTTCAGAGAGAACATTTCAGCAATAAGCGATCTCTAAGGGATGATGTTTTCTGCCAGGCGGAATGTCAGACTGAGCGTTCTGGTTACATGCAATCAACACGGTTGGGGGGATTAAGTTAGCGGTCTTGGGATGGCCTTTGAAGTGGAAAAACAAACTGGATCTTGATATAGCTACAGCCTGTAGCCTAGCTGATGGTTTTCAGATAATGGTTTGCTTCTCTGATGTTTCAATACACTGGGATCCTGTAGACCACATACTGTATGTCAAACACAAGGCCCAAGGGCTGAGTCCGGCCCGCTGGCCAAATCCGACCCACCAGGCCATATCATGAGGCCCTCCCACCCAGTTTTGCAGCTGGATTGTAGTGGAACTCTATTCCACCACCTTCGGCTCTCACTCTCTGCTCCCGCTCCCCGCTGTCACTTGTATATACAAAAGCCTTCTGTGTGTGCAAGGGACAGCTTTGCTTTCAGCGGCTTCCGGATGCAACAGATCGCTCAAGGCAAGGCACAGTGGGGACAGCTCTCCAGAATCTGAGAGTGAATTCTCTGCAAGGCAATGCCACCTACAAAGGGAGGTATAACAGAGCCAAGTACACAGAGGGTAGAGAGAGCCGCCTACACAGGGAAAGGTAGGAGAGAGTAGAGATGCAAGGAAGCTTTGGGGGAGTGGGGAGTTTGGTGTTGCACACTGTGCATAGCACACCCCTAAACCCTGTACTCTGTACACAGCACACCCCTGAACTCTACACTCTACATAGCGCACCCCTAAACCCTGTAAACAGTGCACCCCTAAACCCTGCACTCTGTACACAGCGCACCCCTGAACTCTACACTCTGTACATAGCACACCCCTAAACCCTGCACTCTGTACATAGCACACCCCTAAACCCTGTAAACTGCACACCCCTAAACCCTGCACTCTGTACATAGCGCACCTCTAAACTCTACACTCTGTACATAGCACACCCCTAAACCCTGCACTCTGTACATAGCACACCCCTAAACCCTGTAAACCACGCACCCCTAAACCCTGCACTCTGTACATAACACACTTCTAAACTCTACACGCTGTGCATAAAGCACTCCTGACCCCTGCACTATGTACATAAAGCACTCCTGACCCATGCACTATGTACATAAAGCACTCCTGACCCCTGCACTGTGTACATAATGCACTCCTGAACCCTGCACTCTGTACTTAGCACACCCCTAAGCACTGCACTCAGCACAGGGATGGTGGGGGGGGCAGACCCAGGAACTCAGCACATGGATGGTGGGAACCCCTCATAATGGGCACAGCAGGTGTACAGACTCAGCAACTCAGCATAGGGATGGTGGGAACCCCTCATAATGGACTCAGCAGGTGTACAGGGATGGTGGGATGGTGGGAATTCCTTATGTAGCGGAGTGCTATATTTAAGGGAAGTATCTGAGTGGTAATCAGGCTCAGATACACAAATTGTTAGGGTTCATGGACCATTTCTGTTTCAGGGAGATGGTACTGATGTGCAGTTCCCTGGGGCCTATAGGTGGCGCTGTTGCCATAGGCCTGGGTTGAACCACAGTACAGGGTTGTGCCTTTTCTTGTCCCCTCTTGACAGCAGTGCGGCGGGGCAGGGAACCTGCTGTGCCTGTTGGGAGAGGGTATAAAAAGGGGTGGCCATCTTCCAGAGTCGTCGTCGTCGTTCCGCACCCAGGCACCTTAGGCCTGGGTGTGGGTGTCGCCTCCGGGTGCCCTAGGCCCGGAGGCCTGGGTGTGTTGCTTCTGGGTGCCCTAGGCCTGGAGGTGGAGTTGCTGTTCCACCCCAGACACCTTCAGTCTGGGGAGAGGTACTAAATAGGAGGCCCGGGGCCCAGCAACCTTCGGCTGGGGTCCGCTAAGGATCGAGAGCTCCCAGGGTACCGCCTTGCGAGGGGACCCGTATCTTGGATCGAGGAGGCCAGGGAGGTGACCCTTTCTGAAGACCCAGCGCAGAGTCGTGGTGACAGTGTGGGCCTCTGGTAACTCTCCGGAGGGATGTTTTTCTCTTTCACATGGGCCAAGTTCTCCAAGAAGGCAGTACATGTTCTGTAGGTCATAGTGGCAGTGACTCTTCGCACACCAGGTCAGTGGCAGTGACCAGATAGGGCAAGGCCCTGTTCACCCGGTCAGTGGCAGTGACCATCTTCAACAAGTCAGTGGCAGTGACTTCCATATTCATTAGGTCTGTGATAAAGATCGCACGCCAAACCTGTTCGTGCATATCAGAACAGCAAGAGAACCAAGATTTGAGTTTGTGCCTGGACCTCTCCCACCTTATCTGACCTGTGTCTCGTCTCAACCTGTCTGCTCTTAAAGGGACTATTTATTATCCATGTGAAATAAATACAGAAGTTGGACTTTCAGTTGGTGTGGACAGTGGCTTTACTGGGGAGAATTAAGGACTTGCTTCTGGCCAAGCCAGAAGTGAGATCAGCTCGGGAGGATTCAAACACCAGCCGCAGGCAGGCCCGGGAAAACTAACACCGCTCAACCTCCCCATTCAGGAGGGTACGGGCATGTAGTGGGTGTGCCTCAGTCTTTCCTGCGGAGGAGCCAAATAAAGAAAAGCAGGTAAAGCCTGGGGTGAGTGCGCTATACTTATAATTGGCACAGCAGGTGTACAGACCCTGGAACTCAGTACAGGGATGCTGGGAAATCCCTCATAATAGACACAGCAGGTGTACAGACCCAGGAACTCAGCACAGGGATGGTGGGAACCCCTCATAATGGGCACAGCAGGTGTACAGACCCAGGAACTCAGCTCTGGGATGGTGGGAACCCCTCATAATGGGCACAGCAGGTGTACACACCCAGGAACTCAGCTCTGGGATGGTGGGAACCCCTCATAATGGGCACAGCAGGTGTACAGACCCAACAGCTCTGGGATGGTGGGAACCCCTCATAATGGGCACAGCAGGGGTACAGACCTGGGAACTCAGCACAGGGATGGTGGGAACCCCTCATAATGGGCACAGCAGGTGTACAGACCCAGGAACTCAGCTCTGGGATGGTGGGAACCCCTCATAATGGGCACAGCAGGTGTACAGACCCAGGAACTCAGCTCTGGGATGGTGGGAACCCCTCATAATGGGCACAGCAGGGGTACAGACCTGAGAACTCAGCACAGGGATGGTGGGAACCCCTCATAATGGGCACAGCAGGGGTACAGACCTGGGAACTCAGCACAGGGATGGTGGGAACCCCTCATAATGGGCACAGCAGGGGTACAGACCTGGGAACTCAGCACAGGGATGGTGGGAACCCCTGATAATGGGCACAGCAGATGTACAGACCCAGGAACTCAGTACAGGGATGGTGGGAACCCCTGATAATGGGCACAGCAGGTGTACAGACCCAGGAACTCAGTACAGGGATGGTGGGAACCCCTGATAATGGGCACAGCAGGTGTACAGACCCAGGAACTCAGTACAGGGATGGTGGGAACCCCTCATAATGGGCACAGCAGGTGTAAAGACCCAGGAACTCAGTACAGGGATGGTGGGAACTCCTCATAATGGACACAGCAGGTGTACAGACCCAGGAACTCAGCACAGGGATGGTGGGAACCCCTCATAATGGGCACAGCAGGTGTACAGACCCAGGAACTCAGTACAGGGATGGTGGGAACCCCTCATAATGGGCACAGCAGGTGTACAGACCTGGGAACTCAGCACAGGGATGGTGGGAACCCCTCATAATGGACACAGCAGGTGTACAGACCCAGGAACCCAGCTCTGGGATGGTGGGAACTCCTTATAATGGGCACAGCAGTTGTACAGACCCAGGAACTCAGTACAGGGATGCTGGGAAATCCCTCATAATAGGCACAGCAGGTGTACAGACCTGAGAACTCAGCACAGGGATGGTGGGAACCCCTCATAATGGACACAGCAGGTGTACAGACCTGAGAACTCAGCACAGGGATGGTGGGAACCCCTCATAATGGGCACAGCAGGTGTACAGAGCCGGGAACTCAGCACAGGGATGTTGGGAACCCCTCATAATGGGCACAGCAGGTGTGCAAAGCCAGGAACTCAGTTCAGAGATCTCAGAGATAGACAAGACTGCTAGGTGGTTAAACGCTCCATTATCAACTAAACATGGAAATATCAGTTTTGGGTGGGTTAAAACTTTAATTTTGCTACATAGCGTTCTTAGGACTTGGCTGCGAACACCCTACAGGAACACGTACATGTACTCAACACCTAAGCCACTTACCACCTTTTTCAGCTCAGAATGTGGCCTTTCTCTTTTTATTTTACTGTTGGCGATATCTGAAGATCTCCTGAAAAACAGAGAATGAAATAAGTCATATCTCTGATACATCATTGCAGATCACAGACATGTATTACGGTATTGGTGGCCTGTGCTGTCATGGACTTACCTTACCTTCATTATTTTGTTCTAGAACTGAATCACAGGCAGCTAAATACACAGATTAAGTATATTTTTGGGAGCTGTTTTACCTGCCACATTTGTATTTCTGTCCATCTAGTCCTGAGATTTACACAGGATTTTTATTTGGGAGGTGAGGTCCTCTTTGACACCCATACCAGACCCCCCCATCAAGGATAAGGATCTGGTATTAGACATGTGCAATTCGTTTAGTTACAAATTTGTTTTTTTACGAATTAAGACAAATTCGTTCATTCGGAAATATCTGAATTTTCTAAATTTCCCCATTTTTACGAATATTCGAAAATTCGGAAATTCGAAAATTCTAAATTTCAGAAATTCGAAAATCCGAAAAATCTAAACTTCGGAAATTGGAAATCCGAAAATTCTAAATTTTGGAAATTCGGATTTTTGAAAGTTCGGAAATCCAAAAATAAGCATGAAAATCCGAAAATTCAAAAGAACGAAAATCAGAACAAAATTTAAAAAAAAAAAAATCAAAAACCCGAAAACTCGAAAATCTGAAATAATAACTAACTAATAATAACTTAAATATTACTAACTATTAAATTATAGGTATTGGATTTTCCTTTCAAATTTGGCTGTTAGTGAACAAATAAGAATTTATCCGAAGTTACGAATTATCCGTAATAACGAATGCCATAGCTAAATGAATGGAACGTAACAAATTAATAATAAATAACAACAATAATAATAATAAATTATTATTATTTATTATTTAGTTTCGTTCCATTTGTTTAGATGCAGAATTCTTTATGTCGGATAATTCGTAACTTCAGATAAATTTGTATTCGTTACGTTCACTAACAGACAAATTTGAAAGGAAATTCCAATACCTATAATTTAATAGTTAATTATTATTATTTATTTAGTTATTATTTAGAATTTTGGGATTTTTGAATTTTCGCTCTTTCTAATTTTCGGATTTTCCTTTCTTATTTTCGGATTTTCGAATTTTTGGATTTCCGAATTTCCGAATTTAGGAATGTTCGAATTTCCGAATTTCGAATTTTCGAATTTACATTTAACAAATGAAACGAAAACAATTCTTTTTTCGGCAGTGCACATGTCTATCTGGTATCTATTTTATTTATTTTTTAACATCTATACCAGACAACTGCCAGGGGTGTTTACAACAGTCAGCTTTCCTTTGTGAGATTAAAGGGCTTGTTTATACCCCACATTCAATGTACAGTTCTGCATGCATGTTTACATGCATTTGTAATGCATTTGTGGTGCATTTGGGATGCGTTGGTGGTACCTTTTTTTTTTTTATCCTTTTTTTTACTGAGTTGTATTTACTTACATGCATATGCTGTACATTCACATGCATTCCGGTATGTTTATTTGCAAAAAATGCAGCATGATGTACTTAAAAGTGGTACAATGATGTAACCTAATGGAGCTAAAGGTATTAAAAGAAAAAAAAAAAAAAAAAACTTCCAACAAGCAGTGTTTGCTTTACGCATTAACACAGACCCAGTCTGTTCCGACAATATGGTCACCTGCTGACTTGGCAACATCCACAGGCAGCTTAACTCTTCAAAAAAAGACACAGAAGTTGAATCCAACACAATTTTACTTCAGCTAATTGCCGTACAGCCGATGTTTTTCCAGTTATCTGAAGTGTAAGAAGACAATGACTTTCCTAAGTCTTGTCTCTGCAAAGTACTAACACTGAATGAGGGAACATGGAAGAAACAGGGAGGGTTTAGTTATGACTGAACAATCTAGCACTAAACAGGGGGGAAGGACAGAGGGAGAAACCAAATCTCATAGGTAAACAAGTTGTGGTGGCTTCAAACTAGGGGTCGACCGATTATCCGTGCGGCCGATTATCAGGGGACCGATATTAACTTTTTTTTAAAGAATCTGTATCTGTCACAAACTTACCGATATTGGTCTCCCCCTGCCACAGCGGCCATCTTTTTAGGGCCCACTATGTCATCGGCCTGGGTAGAAGAAGCCAGGACTTTGGTTTTGCAAGGCAGGCCCAGTGCGCGGAGGCATGCGGCACACGCATGTGACGTCATTACGTATGTTGCGCCGCGCGCCTCCGCGCACTGGGCCTGCAAACGTTCTGACAGACTGTCTGAGTCTGACTGAGCTTCTTCTACCCGGATTAGGGCAAAGGACGCTGCCTCCCTCACCCTTGAACAGTGCACACCACACAACGGCTGGACCAGAGAGGACAAGCCAGGCAGCCAGCCAGCAGACACTCACCCACAGCAGGGTGCCAGCCAGCCAGCCACCCACAGCAGGGTGCTAGCCAGCCAGCCACCCACAGCAGGATGCCAGACAGCCAGCCACCCACAGCACGGTGCTAGCCAGCCAGCCACCCACAGTAGGATGCCAGACAGCCAGCCACCCACAGCAGGTTGCCAGCCAGCCAGCCACCCACAGCAGGTTGCCAGCCAGCCACCCACAGCAGGGTGCCAGCCAGCCAGCCAGCCACCCACAGCAGGATGCCAGACAGCCAGCCACCCACAGCAGGATGCCAGCCAGCCACCCACAGCTGTGTGCCAGCCAGCCACCTACAGCAGGGTGCCAGACAGCCAGCCACAGCATGGTGCCAGCCAGCCAGCCACCCACAGCAGTGTGCCAGCCAGTCAGCCACAGCAGGGTGCCAGACACAGCAGGGTGCCAGCCAGCCACAGCAGGGTTCCAGCCAGCCACCCACAGCAGGGTGCCAGAAAGCCAGCCACAGCAGGGTGCCAGCCAGCCAGCCTCCCACAGCAGGGTGCCAGCCAGTTTATACCAAATTTGTGTAGAAAATTGTGTTGATTTTTCAAAACTTTAAATGTACAGAATATCGGCACCTGATATCAGGTATCGGCCTGAAAGGCGGCCGAAAAAATCAGTATCGGTATCGGCTCTGAAAAAACGATATTGATCGATCCCTACTCCAAACCACCACTAGATGTCAGCATACCACAGAATAACAACAAAAACCTGATGTACTTCAATACAGCACAGGAAAACTACAAAAAAAGTAAGGCAGACCAGGCAGAATATAAAATAAACCTACCTGCCTGTTTGCAATCCTTGGCAGTATGCAAAGCTGGGCTTACATTTCCGGCACCATGCCAGTACGCTGGGATGAATGAACGTCATGGGCGTGCGGGAGTGACGTCATCCCATGCCAGCCAATCAAGGCAGCCGAGGACTGTCATTCAGAAGAAGCCAGGGAAAAGATGCCGGTAAAAGCATCAGACAGTTGGAGTAGAGGTAAGTATTTTTAGTCTTTCGTTCTGCTCCATCTAAGACATAGGTGCCAACTGTCCTGGATTTGTCCCGCCAATGCCATGTCCCCGACCAAATAGGCTTTATTGGCTGGAATAAAGGATGTGCTTGTACATGTACAGTACATGTTTAGTGGTGGGGACTGGGTGGGACCAACCCATAAAGTGGGTGTGATTAGCAGTCTCCTCCTATTTAGAGGCAGGGTACGGGCAGGATCACCCTATGAAGTGGGCGTGATTTGGGTGTGCCCACTTGGAAAAAGGGCAGGGGAATTGTGGACCATGGGCAGGAATAACATTGTCCTGTGATTTTGGAATGCAGGTAAGTATGCTAAGACTGCCTTATCCACAGGGTGACAACACTGCTGTGCGATTTCACTGTAGAATGAACTGCGTTGTCACCCCAAAGTGTCTTTGGAAGTGTAGTAAGTTCAAAATAAAGCAATTGATTTCCCAAAAATCCAGTGAGCTCTAAACTAGACATGTGCACTGCCGAAAAATGTGTTTGTTTTTGTTTCATTTGTTTGTTTGTTTCTCCTTTTGTGGGTCATTCGTTATGATCGAAATTTGTAAATTCGAAAATTTGTAAATTCGTAAATTCAAAAATCCGAAAATTCATAAATTCGAAAATTTGGAAACTCGAAGATAAGAGAATCCAAAAATAAGAAAGAAAATCCGAAAATTCGAAAGAATGAAAGAATGAAAATCCTAAATAATAACTAATAATAACTAACTATTAAATTAGTCAGCGTAACAAATACGAATTTATCCGAGGTTACAGAATAATGAATGTCGCATCTAAACAAATGGAACGGAATTAATTAATAATAAAACGTTTTCATTATTATTGTTATTTATTATAAATTTTTTACGTTCTATTCGTTTAGATACGCCATTCGTTATTTCGGATAATTCGTAACTTTGGATAAATTTGTATTCGTTACGTTCACTAACAGCCAAATCTGAAAGGAAATTCCAATACCTATAATTTAATAGTTAAGTTATTATTAGTTAGTTATTATTTCAGATTTTCTAATTTTCGGGTTTTTAGAATTTTCAGATTTTCATTCTTTTGAATTTGTGTTCTTCTTGTCGGAATTTCAAATATTCGGATTTTCAAATTTTCGGATTTTCAAATTTTCGGATTTTCAAATTTACGAATTTACAAATTTTCAAATTTCCGGATTTTCGAAACATTCGAAAAAATTTGTTAAACAAGTTTTCGTTAATTCGGATTTGTTTAAATTCGTTAAACTAATTTGGAACTAAACAAATTGCACATGTCTACTCTACACTCCCTGTAATGAAATGACAACTCTGCCTCTGCTACACTGATTTCCCAACCGAGTTGTCAGCCCTGCCTGAGTTCTCTCTTTTGTTGCATAGATGAGAGGAGGGGAGGGTTACGGAGATGAGGAGAGAGTGGGGTTATGGAGATGAAGAGGGGGTGTCCCGAAGTCAAGCAGGAGAACTGCTAGAACTTGAGTCAACTCATAACTAGGGATGAGCCAGATGTTCGAGTCGAACGTAAGTTTGACTTAAACTTAGGGTGTTTGCCCGTTTGGCAAACACCGAACATTATGGGGCATTCGTGGCTGATAGAAGGAGAGAACAGAGTGACAGAGCGATGATCTCATCTCTGTTCTGCTTCTCCTTTCACTGTCAAGTTGCAGGTTGGGGGCTGATGCGGGACAGTTTGGGCTGGGAGGAAGTTGGTTGAATGATACTGGCAGAAAGAAAGTACTGGTGGGGAGTGGGGAATCTCTGGATTGACAGTAAATTTAGCAGCAAAGGTTGATAGAAGGAGAGAGCAGAGGGGCTGGGGGGGTTGATTTACTAAAGGCAAATCCACTCTGCACTAAAAGTGCACTTTCAAGTGCAGTCGCTGTGGATCTGAGGGGAAGATTTGAAATGAGGGGAAGCTCTGCCGATTTTATCATCCAATCATGTGCAAGCTAAAATGCTGTTTTTTATTTTCCTTGCATTTCCCCCTCAGATCTACAGCGACTGCACTTCCAAGTGCACTTTCAGTGCTGCTTCTCCTTTCACTGTTCAGTCACAGGTTGGGGGCTGATCCAGGACAGTTTGGACTGGGAGGAAGTTGGTTGAATGATTCCGACAGAAGGAAAATACTACAGGGGGAAATCTCTGGACTGACTTAAATATTGCAGCAAAAGCTGTTAGAAGGAGAGAGCAGTGTGACAGAGAAATGAACTCATCTCTGTGCTGCTTCTCCTTTCACTGTCCAGTCACAGGTTGGGGGCTGATCCGGGACAAATGGGGCTTGGAGGAAGTTGGTTGAATAATGCTGGCAGAAAGAAAGTACTGCAGGGGGGAATCTCTGGATTGACATAAATATTGCAGCAATAGTTAAGAGAAGGAGAGAGCAGAGTGGCAGAGCAATGATCTCATCTCTGTTCTGCTTCTCCTTTCACTGTCCAGTCACAGGTTGGGGGCTGGTCCGGGACAACTTGGACCGGGGGGAAGCTGGTGGAATGATTCTGGCAGAAAGAAAGTACTGCAGGGGGAAATCTTTGGAGTGACGCAAATATGGCAGCAATAGTTAAGAGAAGGAGAGAGCAGAGTGACAGAGCAATAATCTCATCTCTGTTCTGCTTCTCCTTTCACTGTCCAGTCACACATTGGGGGCTGATCTGTGACAATTGGGGCTGGGAGGAAGTTGGTTGGTTGGCGGGCTCTTCATTTTTACCTTGTTATCTTTGGCCAGCATGTCCTATACAACCTGGGCTAGGAATAAGGATGAATGATGCTGGAAGAAAAAAGTACTTATGGGGAGGGTGGGGAATCTCTGGATTGGCAGTACATTTTGCAGTAAAGGTTGATAGAAGGAGAGAGCAGAGTGGCAGAGCAATAATGTCATCTCTGTTCTGCTTCTCCTTTCACTGTCCAGTCACAGGTTGGGGGCTGATCTGGGACAATTGGGGCTGAGAGGAAGTTGGTTAGTTGGCTCTTCATTTTTACCTTTGTTATCTTTGGCTGGGATTGGGGGCATTTCCTGGAAAACCTGGGCTTGGAAGAAGGATGAATGATGCTGGAAGAAAAAAGTACTTATGGGGAGGGTGGGGAATCTCTGGATTGGCAGTACATTTTGCAGAAAAGGTTGATAGAAGGAGAGAGCAGAGTGGCAGAGCAATGAGCTCATCTCTGTGCTGCTTCTCCTTTCACTGTCCAGTCACAGGTTGGGGGCTGATCTGGGACAACTTGGACCGAGAGGAAGCTGGTTGAATGATTCTGGCAGAAAGAAGTACTGCAGGGGGAAATCTCTGGAGTGACGTAAATATGGCAGCAATAGTTAAGAGAAGGAGAGAGCAGTGTGACAGAGCAATAATCTCATCTCTTTTCTGCTTCCCCTTTCACTGTCCAGTCACAGATTGGGGGCTGATCTGGGACAATTGGGGCTGGGAGGAAGTTGGTTGGTTGGCTCTTCATTTTTACCTTGTTATCTTTGGATAGGATTGGGGGCATATGCTGGACAACCTGGGCTCAGAATAAGGTTAAATGATGCTGGCAGAAAAAAAAGTACTGATAGGGAGGGTGGGAGGAATCTCTGATTGACAGTAAATTTTGCAGAAAAAGTTGATAGAAGGCGAGAGCCAGGGCAGGACTTAGGGTGGTTGGGGGCCCTGGGCTTGAGTCACTTTCGGGCCCTACCTTCTATACATTACGAAAAATGTGCGTGGTTCGCGCAAAATAGTGGGGCGTGGTTCAAATGGGCGTGGCTCGGAAGGGGGTGTGGTTAGAGTCTGAGGTGAATGAGGGATGGAGGGAGAAAGAAAGAAAGAAAGAGGGAGAGAAAGAGAGAAAGAGAGATGGAGGGACAGCAGGCCCAGATCCTACACCACAACAAAAATATGTGTATCTATCTATCGATCTATCAATTCAGCTATCCATCTTAAACATATAACAAGCTCTTTAACGCCTATTTGCTACCCCCTGCACACCAATGACTCTGCTGCCGCTAAAATATCCACAACCAATATTTCTTGGTCCGTCTCAGCTCTACCTGTTCGGCTATTTTCGGGGGCTCAGTTCAGGTTCGTACTGCGCTGTGCCTGCGCAGTACAGGGGGGGTCCTTATCTGCCGAGGGAACTTTTTCGGCAGGACACACGGTCAGCGTCAGACAGTCAATAGCTCAGGGCGGGGGGCGCTACCTATTTACGTCACATGTATGGAGAAGGACACGAGGGGGAGGCAGGGGGCCCCGAGTACATTGCGTAGCAAGCGTATAGGGCGGATCGGCCCTGGGAACGTGACTCAGTAGACGGGAAGCGCATGCGCTGGGGAAATAATCAAAGAAAAAAAGTAAGGAGGCAGGGACCCCCTATTGGGCGGGCCCATGGGCTTGAGCCCAGTCAAGCCCAATGGTAAGTCCGGCCCTGGCGAGAGCAGAGTGGCAGAGAAATGAGCTCATCTCTGTGCTGCTTCTCCTTTCACTGTCCAGTCACAGGTTGGGGGCTGGTTCGGGACAACTTGGGCTGGGAGGAAGTTGGGTGAATGATGCAGGGGGAAATCTTGGGATTCATGTAAATATTGCAGCAAAAGCCAGTTTTGTTGTTTTATTCTCAAATGGGCTCCTTATTTTTACCTTGTTATCTTTGGCTGGGATTAGGGGTATGTCCTGGACAACCTGGGCTCAGATTAAGGTTAAATGATGCTGGCAGAAAAAAAAGTACTGATAGGGAGGGCAGGAGGAATCTTTGATTGACAGCAAATTTTGCAGAAAAAGTTGATAGAAGGCGAGAGAAGAGTGGCAGAGCAATGAGCTAATTTCTGTGCTGCTTCTCCTTTCACTGTCCAGTCACAGGTTGGGGGCTGGTCCGGGACAACTTGGACTGGGAGGAAGTTGGTTGAATGATTCCGGCAGAAAGAAAGTACTGCAGGGTGGAATCTCTGGATTGATGTAAATATTGCTGGTTTCATTATTTTATCTTCAAATGAGCTCTTTGTTTTTACCGTGTTATCTTTGGCTGCTTTAACTTGGAAACAAACTTTAATAAGGTTGTGAAAAACTTTTATAGACAATATGGGCATGTCAAGGCCAGGTGGTACAAGCACAAAAGGGCAAATTGTTTTCCACACAAACAGGCAATAAACATGGAAGGACCTCCTTGGCCGTTGCTCGCTCACTAATCCCCTATGGCATATTGACGAGGTCATGGGGCCAATAGGAGATCTCCGAGTTTAGGGGTTCAATGCAGAGAAGTCATCTTGCTTTCCTCACTTAGTGCACAGAAGCCTTGCAGAGCAATGTATCAAACCTGGCAGATCTTCAGCACTAATATGCACCAGATGGATCCAATTTCCTGACCCTGAAAATGTTTTCTCTGAGAATTCAGCATATAGACAGGCTGGACAATAGAAGAGCCGGAGGACCGGCCCAGAGAGATCAGATTTTATTCAGAAGTGTATATTTCCTATTTTAACCAGTTCAGCTCTCCCCACTGTACGCCCCCCATGGAGCAGAACAATTTCTACATTCCTCTTATGGGTTTATTCCGCAATAAATGTTCTCATTACTTAACCACTTAAGCCCCAGACCAATACGCAGCATAAAGACCAGGCCCCTGTTTGCGATTCGGCACTGCGTCGCTTTAACTGACAATTGCGCGGTCGTGCGACGTGGCTCCCAAACAAAGTTGACGTCCTTTTTTTCCCACAAATAGAGCTTTCTTTTGGTGGTATTTGATCACCTCTGTGGTTTTTCTTGTTTGCGCTATAAACAAAAATAGAGCGTCAATTTAGAAAAAAATGCAATATTTTTTACTTTTTGCTATAATAAATTTCCCCCAAAAAATATATAAATTTTATTTTTTCCTCAGTTTAGGCCGATACGTATTCTTCTACATATAAAAAAAATCACAATCGCTGTTTATTGATTGGTTTGCGCAAAAGTTATAGCGTTTACAAAATAGGGGGTCGTTTTATGGCATTTTTATTATTATTATTATTTTTATTTTTTTTTACTAGTAATGGCGGTGATCAGCGATTTTTTTCCTGACTGCGACATTATGGTGGACACATCGGACACTTTTGACATGCTCTGATTACTGTAAAAATGACACTGGCAGTGAAGGTGTTAACCACTAGGGGCGCTGAAGGGGTTAAGTGTGCCTAAGGGAGTGAATACTACTGTGTGGGGGCGTGGCTACGAGTGACACGTGACCGATCTCCGCTCTGATTACACAGAGCGGAGATCGGTGACATTGTCAGTAGGGGAGCGGGGAGATGTTGTGTTTACATCTCCCCGCTCCATCTCTCTGTGAGAAGATCGCGGGGATCCCCGTGGCGATCGAGTCCGCGGGACCCGCGGTCCAACTCGCGGGGATGACTGCAGGGTAGCGAGCGCACCCACACAACAGGCAGTTAAAGGGCCACGTACAGGTATGTGATTGTGCCTGTACGAGCCATTCTGCTGACGTATATTTGCCGTGAGCGGTCGTTAAGGGGTTAAAAGGAGAAGTATGGCCAATGCACGTATAGCGGCCTCACCCCATCTCTTTTGTCTAGGGGTATTTCGTACGACAGGGTGAGATGCGCTACGGCCCATGTCCTCCCCATAGCTGTGGGTGAGGTGAAGGCCAGTACCAGATATTTCCTCGGGCCTGTGTGCTTTTGTCTAGAATTAAGTCCCGCTGTGCCAACAATTCCCTCTGCTCCCATTAACTAGAGTTCCACACACCGATCACAGTCCAACTCTTGTTTTATTGTACATCTCACAATAAACAGTGCTTCAGTAGCCAACTGGTTGAAACTCAATAACAGTTCGATACGGTGGGATGAGCAGGTCGAGGCACTATCCTGGTTGTAAACTAAACCACTGTGGTTTCACCAGCGGTTACTATAGCCTTGGCTAGAAAGGACTTAGAACTTGTGAGTCTCTTCCAGCGACTCAAGAGAACGTAGATAGGAGTACCTTCGCTGCGTTGCGGCCCCTGTCAGGGGAAGATGTCCCTCCAAGGGAGTTACCAGAGGCCCATCCGTCACCGGGTTGATGCTGCTCTGGACTCTTCAGACGGGTGACCTCCCCGGCCTCCTCACCTCAGACATGGGCCCCATCCACCTCGGGGACCCTCGGACTTCTCCACCCTCGCGGGACCCAGTCGAAGTCACTGGGCCCCAGGCCTTCGATTCAGTACCTCACCCCAGGCTGAAGGTGCCTGGGATGGACTCCAACTCCATTCCGGTCAGGCCTAGGACGCCTGGGCCGGAACTCCGAACCGCCCGCACCCAGGCCTAGGGTGCCTGGGCGCGTGATGAAGAAGCTCCAGAAGACCTCGTGGTTAGGGCGTCTCCCCCTTTTATCCCCTCCCTCGACGCCACGGCAGGTTCCCCGCCCTCGCCGTACCATCTCCGGAAAGGGACAAAAAGGACAGCACTGCGGCAGCAATTCTACCTTGGACCTGAGGGCACAACGCCACCCTCAGGCCAAGCAGAATAATACACCACCCAATCCTCCACGAACACAAAATGGTCCAAAACCTCTCATGATTCACACACCTGGGTCACACTAGTACCCAGTGTATCCCAACTAAATTTAAAGACCCCGCTACACACCTTTGGCCATACTTCTTCTGTGGGTCACAGGAGTGCATTTAGTTCTGCTCACCTGTAACCTAAAGTCCAGCTAAAGTCCGCTGTTGGCTGATGTCGCAGAGCCGGTCCAGGCTCTGCAGGGATCTGGACAATAATGTTGGGATCCACCCGGATGCTTGACTGGCAGAGGACTCAGCCTATCAGTGTCTGATCAACGTTTATAAACAATGTTACTTTGTATCTCTATATCTCTGTCTGATCAATGTTTATGTAGCACTTACCCCCATTTAAGGGACCGGCTGGTTTTGTTGGGTCTGCAAACTACCTCTTAAGCCCTGTACACACGATCGGATTTCCTATGGTTTTTAAACCGATGGATTTTTCCATCGGAAATCCGATGAAGCTGACTTCCATCAGTCTTGCCTACACACCATCAGTCAAAAAACCGATCGTCCCAAACGCCGTGACGTAAAACACTCCGAAGAGCCAAGAAAAATGAAGTTCTATGCTTCTGAGCATGCGTCGACTTGATTCTGAGCATGCGTGGGTTTTTTATCCGATGGAGTTCCCCACAGAACTCCCCACAGAATTTGCTATCGTTTTTTTTTTCCATCGGATAAATTTAAAAAACATGTTCTATTTTTTAACACCGATGGAAAAAAAGACCGATGGGGCCCATACACGATCGGTTTGTCCGATGAAAAAAGTCCATCGGACTGTTTTCATTGGTAAAACCGTTTGTGTGTACACAGCTTAAGGCTTCCGTTGTCAGGTTATGGAAAGTCTCCAGAAAGGCCAATGTCCACACAAATGTAAAACCCAAACAGTCAGGCTTTATTTACTTTGCTGAGGAAAGTAGGATACGAGAGAAAAAAAAAAACATAGGGGAAGGTTCAGGCACGCAGCACTAAAGTCACAATCATCACCACTCAAGCCTGAGTGGGTATTGCTCACCCCAGGATAGTCCCGTTTAGTGATCCTAGCAGCCGGGATGAAGCACAAATCAATCTTTCTCTTAAAGTGGTTGTAAACCCCCTTTTGAAACTTGCACTTACAGGTAAGCCTAGATTAAGGATTACCTGTAGGTGCAAGAAATATCTCCTAAACCTACACGGTTTAGGAGATATTTGCTAAAAATGACATTGCTCCGTGTGCACGGCGCATGCGCGCCGTAAACAACGGCACATTCATGGGGTTAATCCCATTCACAAATCCGGCAAAGTCCCAGCATTCGACGACTTAGCCGGATTCGACGGTTCCCGCGCGCATGCGCAGAGTCACGTCTTCGCCGTTCCGGCCAATCACAGCGCTGGAGCGGCGCTGTGATTGGCTGGAGCGGCGATAGCCGGAAGTAACCTTCCGGCTATCGCCGCAGCGATGGCTGCGGCTGAAGAGGGAGACAAGGACGGCTTCGGAGGCCCCGATCTAAGGTAAGTGACGCCTAATGAGCTATTATGCTAGTCATATTAGCTCATTATGCCTTTCTCTTACAGGTGGTTTAAAAAAAAAAAAATTTTTATAGGGGTTTACAACCACTTTAAGAACCAGGGATACGATCAGGAATCCTCTGCCACAGGATTATCAAAAGTCCCGAATCTCCCAGCCAAGCAATAGAGAGAGAACCTTTATGCCGGATCGGCGTATTTCAGGGCTTGTAATGATGGATCCCTCCTTAGGTGAGTCTCCAGGCCTCCTCCCGAGACAGCAGTACCGTCCCTGGTCTCCTCTGGGGCAGATACTCCCCTGGACTCCTTCCCTAAATGTGGGCTTCCCGCAGATGGGTAGCTCAGGATCCCTTCCGAAGGTATAAGCCCCAGCCAGCAGAGCTGGGCCTACCAGGTAGAGAGGCAGCCTCGGGCTGAAGGTGCCTGGGGCCAGAACACACACGAACCCCGTGCCATGCAGGCCACGAGGCGCGCACACAGGACAGGCCCGACCGCCCCCCCTCCCAAAAAAACGAACCAACCTCAAAGGCGTCTGCCCCTTATGTACCCCCTCCCAGCATGCACAACAGGCAGACCACACAGAGAGCAGAGCAGAGCAGAGTGTTATTGTGCTTCGAATGGATTCGTACATTCGTAACTTTTTTTTGGTTCGTTAATTCGTAATTTTCCGCGTCTCTCTCACAATGGGGCTGCCCAATGTGCTTTGAATGGATTCGTACTTTTCTAAATACATTGCGGTTATTTGTAACGATTCGAAATCTCGTATTTTACTTTCGTTTTTTACGTGCGGCTATAGCCTCCGCCCCTGTACACCATTTTGAGAGGGAGTTCAGCACGGTGAGGGAGGAGCAGAGAGCAGAGCAGAGTGTTATTGTGCTTCGTATGGATTCGTACATTCTGAACTTTTTTTTGGTTCGTTGATTCGTAATTTTCCATGTCTCTCTCACAATGGCGCGGCCTAACGTGCTTCGAATGGATTTGTAACTTTTTTGGGTTCGTTGACTCGTAATTTTCCATGTCTCTCTCACAATGGCGCTGCCTAACATGCTTCGAATGGATTCGTACTTTCGTAACTTTTTTTGGTTCGTTAATTCCTAATTTTCCATGTCTCTCTCACAATGGCGCTGCCTAATGTGCTTCGAATGGATTCGTACTTTTCTAAATACATAGCGGTTATTTGTAACGATTCAAAATCTCGTATTTTACTTTCGTTTTTGAAATGCGGCTAAAGCCTCCGCCCCTGTACACCATTTTGAGAGGGAGTTCAGCACGGTGAGGGAGAAGCAGAGAGCAGAGCGTTATTGTGCTTCGAATGGATTCGTACATTCGTAACTTTATTTTGGTTCGTTGATTCATAATTTTCCGTGTCTCTCTCACAATGGCGCTGCCTAACGTGCTTCGAATGGATTCGTAACTTTTTTTGGTTCATTGATTCGTAATTTTCCGTGTCTCTCTCGCAATGGCGCTGCCTAACGTGCTTCGAATGGATTTGTACTTTTCTAAATACATTGCGGTTATTTGTAACGATTCGAAATCTCGTATTTTACTTTCGTTTTTTACATGCGGCTATAACCTCCGCCCCTGTACACCATTATGAGAGGGAGTTCAGCACGGTGAGGGAGAAGCAGAGAGCAGAGCAGAGTGTTATTGTGCTTCGAATGGATTCGTACATTCGTAACTTTTTTTGGTTCATTGATTTGTAAATTTTCCGTGTCTCTCTCACAATGGCGCTGCCCAACGTGCTTCGAATGAATTCGTACATTTGTAACTTTTTTTTTTGGTTTATTGATTCGGAAATTTCCGTGACGGATCACAACAAGTTGACTTGCTGTTACATTAGGCCGCATTAACGCAACAACGAATTATGCCGAAGGCATTCGCTATTTGTGATATAATTTATTTCGGATTCGGTTTTATTCGTAATTGCTTTGTTCGCAAATTCGAAGGCTTCCGAACGTCCGAAAGTTGCTAAATTGGTACGAATTTCGATTCGTTACGAAAACGAATTGCACAAGCCTAGTAAAATAAGAGTAAGCCATTTCAGGAGAGGAGACTGCACGGGAGGTTGGAGTTCCACTCTTGTGTTCAGATACGGTGGGTTTTTGGTTCAGATCATGGATTGAATTAGCGCAGACCATGAACTGCTAACACACACACACGTGCAATTCAGTAAATAAAAATCAGACGTCTCTGGCAGCTGGCCAAACTCTAACACACGAGAGGCCGGTTCCCAACCCTTTGATCCGAGGCTCGGTGTTTTGGTGAATGTGGA
Source organism: Rana muscosa (assembly GCA_029206835.1). Lineage (NCBI taxonomy): Eukaryota > Metazoa > Chordata > Amphibia > Anura > Ranidae > Rana > Rana muscosa. The sequence goes on along the minus strand of JARGYO010000094.1, from coordinate 51,518,739 downwards.
AGAAATTCGAAGACTTCCTCTCCACCGCGTTGCCTTCCTGCCCCTGTCATTGTAGCTCCAGTATATCGAATTGTCTTGCGGAAAATTGGCTGCTTTGTCCTGACAGATGTTAACAGCTGTACGCGTTCCGCCGCGAGGCCGTCCAACTGGTGTAACTGATTACCTGTGCGCGTCCTGCAATCACAAAGGTTACTTTCCGAGAGGAATCGCAGAACATTTCCCAAAAAAAAAATCGAAAGGAAATACCGGCAACAAGGCAATATCTCCGAGTCAAACTATGAAAAGGATATTCATTAATAAGACATCTGATCCCGGCTTCGAGGTGGGGCAGATCCATACTGACAGCGCTACTCTGTGTGATTTATCTGCTCACCAGAGATAGATTGGAACCAGACTAGTGATACAAGAAAAGATATGAACTTCTATTTATTGCTAGGAAACCGTAATTGCTACCAAATTTTTTTTTTAATTCTCCCCAAGTATCAACTTTATCATTCTAACTTTTAGGGCCACCCCCAATGTACCTTGCCAGGGAACATGTGTTATCAGGGCTGAGATAAGATGTGGAGGGGGGGGGGGCAGGAGGGGCGGCTGCCCAGGGCGCTGGTATCATGTGCGGTGAAGGGGCACCGCGAGAAAAGTTCCTCCTGCTACATGCTGAAAGGAGTAATGACAGCGGCAGGGGGAAAAGTTTAAAGAGGGATGTGCTGGGAGGGGTGATTTGGGGCTGATTTGTTGTGCTAGGAGGAGGAATTTGGGTGAAGTCGGAGGAAAAGATTTGTTCTAGGAGGGAAAATCTGGGGGGGGGGGGATGTGCTAGGAGGGGTGCTTTAAGTGGGATTTGTGCAGGGAGGGGGGATGGGGGGAAAGGATTTGTGCTAGGAAGGGGGGTTAGGGGTTATTTGTGCTTGAAGGGGTGATTTGTGCTTGGGGGGGTGATTCGAGGTGGATGGGATTTGTGCTAGGAGGAGGAATTTGGGGGCAGAGGGGGTAAGATTTGTTCTAGGAGGGGAAATTTGGGAGGATGTGCTAGGAGGGGTGATTTGTGTGGGATTTGTGCAGGATGGGGGGGTGAGGGGAATGATTTGTGGTAGGAGGGGGATTGTGGGGGGGTGCTTTGTGCGGGAAGAGGTGATTTGTGCTTAAGGGGTTTCGAGGGGGCGGGGATTTGTGCTAGGAGGAGGAATTTGTGGTCATTGGGGGTAAGATTTGAGGGGGAATTTGGGAGGATGTGCTTGGAGTGGGGATTTGTGCAGGGAAGGGGGATGAGGGGAAGAATTTGTGCTAGGAGGGGGATTTGTGCGGGAAGAGGAGAAGGGGTGAATTGTGCTCAGGGGAATTAGAGTGGGAGGGGATTTGTGCTAGGAGGAGGAATTTGGTGGCAGTGGGGGTTTGTTCTAGGAGGGGAAATTTGGGAGGATATGCTAGGAGGGGTTATTTCTGTGGGATTTGTGCAGGGAGGAGGGATGAGGGGAAGGATTTGTGCTAGGAGGGGGATTAGGGGGGGATTTGTGAGGGAGAAGGGGTGATTTGTGCTCGAGAGGGATTCAGGGGGGTAGGGAACTTGTGCTAGAAGGGGAAATTTGGGGGGCAGTGGGAATAAGATTCATTCTAGGAGGGGAAATTTGGGGGATGTGCTAGGAGGGCTGATTTGGGGGGGGGGTTGGGCAGGGAGGGGGGATTTGTGCTGGAAAAGGAGTAAGGGGGATTTGCGTTGGGGGGGACTTGTGCTTGGAGGGGGAATTTGGGAGGCAGTGGGGGTAAGGTTTGTTCTAGGAGGGGAAATTTGTGAGGATGTGCTAGGAGGGGTGATTTGTGTGGGATTTGTGCAGGGAGGGGGTAAGGATTTGTGCCAGGAAGGTTGGTTGAGGGGGATTTGTGCTTGAAGAGGAGAAGGGGTGATTTTTGATACTGGGGCTTCGAGGGGGAGGGGATTTGTGCTAGGAGGAGGAATTTGGGGGGCAGTGGGGGGTAAGATTTGTTCTAGGAGGAGGAAATTTGGGAGGATGTGCTAGCAGGGGTGATTTGTGTGGGATTTGCGCAGGGAGGGGGGATGAGGGGTAGGATTTTTAGCTATGACTAAACACTAGATTTAGTGTGAAACGCGTCAGCTGCTAAGGTTTTGTTTGCTGTGGCTTGAAATCCTGTCTGAATTTTAATAAAGGCTGCCATTGTTCAGAGTGCGGCTGTCCAGAAATACATCCTTGCTATTCCTGCCTTAAGGATTTGTGCTATCAGGGGGATTGGGGGGGGTGATTTGTGTGGGATTTGCAAAGGGAGGGGGGGATTAGGGGAAGGACTTGTGCTAGGAGGGGTATTTGGGGGGGGGGGGTGATTTGTGCGGGAAGAAGAGAAGGGGTGATTTGTGCTAGGAGGAGGAATTTAGGGGCAGTGGGGGTAAGATGTGTCCCAGGAGGGGAGATTTGGGAGGATGTGCTAGGAGGGGGTGATTTGTGTGGGATTTGTGCAGAGAGGGGGGAAGGATTTGTGCTAGGAGGGGGTTCGGAGAGGTGATTTGTATGGGAAGAGGAAATGGGGTGATTTGTGCTCGAGGTGGATTCAGGGGGGGAGGGGGTAAGGAGCTTGTGCTACGAGGGGAACTTGGGTGTGGCAGTTGCAATACGATTTGTTCTAGGAGGGGAAATTTGGGGGGAATGTGATAGGAGGCAGGGGCGGATCCAGAGTCTTTTCTCGGGAGGGGCACTGCCAAAAAATATGTGTTTTTTTGTGGGAAATTTATCGGAGAAATGGCTGGTGTCGGCGCTTCAATCATCCCGGCACCATGGTTGTTATGGTGTCAGGATGATTGAAGCGCATTATTTCTATTATTACATTGTAATATAAAATTAAATAGTTCAATGCAGAATCAGTGGGAGCCCCGAGTGTGTCACTTGCCACCGTCGCCTGCAATTAGTGGGAGCCCTGAGCGTGTCACTTGCCACACGTTGTGGATTGTCACTTGCCACGTCACCTGCCACATCTTGTGGATTGTCACTTGCCACGTCACCTGCCACATCTTGCGGATTGTCACTTGCCACACCTTGCGGATTGTCACTAGCCACACCTTGCGGATTGTCACTAGCCACACCTTGCGGATTGTCACTAGCCACACCTTGCGGATTGTCACTAGCCACACCTTGCGGATTGTCACTAGCCACACCTTGCGGATTGTCACTTGCCACGTCACCTGCCACACCTTGCTGATTGTCACTTGCCACTCTCCTGCCACACCTTGCTGATTGTCACTTGCCTGCCACCAGATGCGGATTGTCACTTGCCACGTCACCTGCCACACCTTGCGGATTGTCACTAACTTGCCTGCTAAGGTGTAGTTTTGGTTGTCTCTTGCTGTGTCCCAGACTCCCAGAGTCAGGCAGCAGAGAGATAATGTAATCTCTCTGCTGCCTGCACAGTGAGGGCGGAAGTCACTGCAGGAATGCAGGGCAGGCACGGGCGGTGAGAGATGATCTCATCTCTCTGCTCCCCCGCTCCCGGCTAGCTGATTGGCCAGCTGCCACACTGAGCCTGCTCTCTCACTCTCACCTGCGCTGCCAACACACTGAGCAGCACGGTCTGCCCACGACAACAAACCGTGCCGCAAGCGGAGCCACCCGCTTTCTTACCCGTCTGTGGAGCCGCACGCTATCGCACCTGCCCGCAGAGCGGCCCGACGTGACTCACTGACGTCACTCGTTGCTAGACACCAAGCGGCCCAGGCGTTAGCAACAAGTGCAGGGAAGAGGCTCCACCCACCTCCTCCTCCGCTCCTAGTATCGTGTCAGTGCGCAGCGTAACTACATTAGACGAGTCTCTCTCTCGGCGCCGCTGATCGGCTGATGTGAGAAACTGAGAGAGAGACTCAGAGAGGCAGCGGCAGCCGCAGAACAAGTACTGGATATACTTGAGTATAAGCCGACCCGAATATAAGCCGAGGCACCTAATTTTACCCCAAAAAACTGGGAAAACGTATTGACTCGAGTATAAGCCTAGGGTGTCCATCTGCATGCCTCACTGTGCCCATGCCTCACTGTCACTGTGCCCATGCCTCACTGTGCCCAATCTCCCTACCTGATCTCCGGCGTTGTGTGACTAGACTTATGTTTAACATGGGAGTCTATGGAAGGGGTGCCCGGTTTTAAAAAATCAGTGCTCCCCGGCCGTAGGTCTTCCAGACACCAAACTTTAAACACTTATAGAGGAGACATGGGGCTACATGTGTGCCAAGTTTGGGGTCCAGGGGACCTATGACTGGCCGGTACCGGGTCCCTAAAGTCCGGGTGATCAGGCGCAAAAAAACCCCAAAAAAACAGAGCAAGCAAGTGAGTGTGACAGATGGTCTCGGGGGGGGCAATTGCCCTGTTGCCCCCCACTGGATCCGCCCCTGATAGGAGGGGTGATTTGGGGGGAGGGTTTGTGCAGAGAGGGGGGGTTGGGGGGTTTTGTGCTGGAAGAGGGGAAGGGGGATTTGTGCTAGGAGAGGTGATTTAGGGGGTATTTGGGCAGGGAGGGGGGATTTGCGCTGGGGGGGGATTAGGTTGGGGGCAGGGGACTTGTGCTTGGAGGGGGAATTTGGGAGGCAGTGGGGTGAGATTTGTTCTAAAAGGGGAAATGTGTGTGTGTGTGCTGGGAGGGGTGATTTGGGGGGGGGGGGGGTTGTGTTTGGGGGAGGAGGGGGAAGGATTTTTGCTAGGTGGGGGGATTTGAGTGGGTTGTACTGGAAGGGGTGATTTGAGAGGGGGGAGGAGTTATGCTAGGAGGGGACATTTTGAGGGGGGATTTGGCTTAGGAATTGGGATTTGGGTGTAGAATTTGCGCTAGTAGGGGTGACTGTGGGGCAAACCTATGAAGATGCATTAACGGCGCATTTTTTGGTGCATTTTTTATGCGTTGGCGTTGTGCTAAAAAAAGGCTTGCCACCTTGTTAAGTGTCGGAGGAACAGGAAGTGAGAGAAAATCTTCCCAATGGAGTCACAGTACCTACATTTGACTTGGTATTAGTCCCTGTACAGCAGAGCTCAGAGTGGGCGGGGGAGGGGGTAGCACAAGGAGCCAATCAGTTGTTTTGTGGTGCTCATGTACTAACAAGGAGGCATGCTGGTAGGAGGAAAGAGCAGAGAGATGAGTCTGCTGCTTTTCTGTTTCCTGTCCAATCACAGGCTATGGGAAGGGCCTGTAAGATCTAAAGAAAAATCAGATCTCCTGCCCTGCCTGTGCGGTGTGACAGAGCTGTAAATCTTAGGACTGGATGAAAAGAAATACAAATCCCTTGGCAGGCAAAACAGTCGCAATATACACTATATTACCAAAAGTATTGGGACACTTGCATTTCTACGCACATGAACTTTAACGGCATTCCAGTCTTAGTCCATAGGGTTCAACGCGCACCGCAACGCATCAAAAACACGCTAAAAATGCGCATGCAGAATCGCATACGGAACAGATCTGGAGTGCGTTTTTGTGGTGTGAACCATAGTCTCTCTGTCGCTTTTCAGAATCCTGCAGAAACATACACTATATTGTCAAAAGTATTGGGACACCTGTCTTTACACGCTCATGAACTTTAATGGCATCTCAGTCTTAGTCCGTAGGGTTCAATATTGAGTTGGCCCACCCTTTGCAGCTATAACACCTTCAACTCTTCTGGGAAGGCTGTCCACAAGGTTTAGGAGTGTGTCTATGGGAATGTTTGACCATTCTTCCAGAAGTGCATTTGTAAGATCAGGCACTGATGTTGGACGAGAAGGTCTGGCTAACAGTCTCCACTCTAATTCATCCCAAAGGTGTTCTATAGGGTTGAGGTCAGGACTCTGTGCAGGCCAGCCAAGTTACTCCATCCTTAACTCGCTCATCCGTGTCTTTATCCAATTAAGCCCACGGACCATTTGGCTGGCCAAAGACCAGAGCACTTTTTGCGATTCGGCACTGCGTCACTTTAACTGACAATTGCGCGGTCGTGCCACGTGGCTTCCAAACAAAATTGACGTCCTTTTTTCCCACAAATAGAGCTTTCTTTTGGTGGTATTTGATCACCTCTGCGGTTTTTATTTTTTGCGCTATAAACAAAAATAAAGTGACAATTTTTAAAAAATTACATATTTTTTTACTTTTTGCTATAATAAATATCCCCAAAAAAAATGTTTTCCTCAGTTTAGGCCGATACGTATTCTACATTTTTTTTTTGTAAAAAAAAAAAAAAAAATCGCAATAAGCGTTTATTTATTGGTTTGCACAAAAGTTATAGCATTTACAAAATAGGGGATAGTTTTATGGCATTTTTATTAATATATTTTATTTTTTTACTAGTAATGGCGGCGATCTGCGATTTTTATCGTGACTGTGACATTATGGCGGACACATCGGACACTTTTGACACCATTTTGGGACCATTGTCATTTTTACAGCGATCAGTGCTATAAAAATGCACTGATTACTGTGTAAATGACACTGGCAGTGAATGGGGGTAACCTGTAGGGGGTGCTGAAGGGGTTAAGTGGGACCTAGGGAGTGCTTCTAACTGTTAGGGGGCGTGGCTTGCCGTGACACATCACTGATCTCTGCTCCCGATGAGAGGGAACAGACGATCACTGACAGTGTCACTAGGAAGAACGGGGAGATGTTTGTTTACACTTACCTCTCCCCCGTTCTTCAGCTCTGTGACCCGATCGCGGGACACCGGCGGACATCGAGTCCGCGGGTCCCGCAGGCACGGTCACGGAGACCGCGGCGCGCGCGACCACATGGCGGCAAAATAAAGGGGACGTATATAGTGTGTATATATATATATATATATATATATATATATACGCCCAATTGCGCAGCCGTTCTGTCGACGTATAAGTTTGTGCGGCGGTCGGCAATCGGTTAAGGACCTTGCTTTGTGCACTGGTGTGCAGTCATGATGGAACAGGAAGGGGCCATCCCCCAAACTGTTCCCACAAAGTTGGGAGCATGAAATTGTACAAAATGTCTTGGTATGCTGACACCTTAAGGGGCCAAGCCTAAGGGGCCAAGCCCAACCCCGGAAAAACAACCCCACACCATAATCCCCCCCCCCCCCCCCCCACCACCAAATGATTTGGACCAGTGCACAAAGCAAGGTCCATAAAGACATGGACAAGCGAGTTTGGGGTGGAGGAACTTGACTGGCCTGCACAGAGTCCTGACCTCAACCCGATAGAACACCTTTGGGATGAATTAGAGGGGAGACTGCAAGCCAGGCCTTCTCGTCCAACATCAGTGCCTGACCTCACAAATACGCTTCTGGAAGAATGGTCAAACAATCCCATAGACACACTCCTAAACCTTGTGGACAGCCTTCTCAGAAGAGTTGAAGCTGTTATAGCTGCAATGGGTGGGCCAACTCAATATTGAACCCTACAGACTAAGACTGGGATCCTAATAAAGTTCATGTGCGTGTAAAGGCAGGTGTCCCAATACTTTTGACAATATAGTGTAGGTGTATTTAATTTGCATGAAATTCAGCTTTAAGAATTAGTTGAACCCATCGTTGAAAGTTTTTTTTTTTTTTTTTGAACCTACCTTTTACAGATCGAGCAGTACAGGAGAATTGCGGCTGACACCAGAACCACGTTGACTAGCACCAGCGCCAAGGAGAGCGTTCCGTCTTTTCCACTTGTGTAATGCAGGAAATGGTCTCTAGAGGGAGCCATGGAACCACAGTCTGCGCCCTTTCTGCAAATGCGGAGATGTGGATCGAATTAGTCAAGAAGATATATTTACACCAAACCCCACAACAACAGAAGAAAAACGTGTTACTTATTTCCCAGCCAAGTGTTTGGAATTAGGCAAGGGTCGGTAATAGCTGAATCAGAAGAAGTATGCCGTGTGTACGCACCACAAATATTGCCCATTGTTGCAATTATTCGTTTTATTATCGCGGGCGTTTTTTAATTTTTTTACCATTTACATACTCTCACAAAAGTAAGTACACCCCTCACATTTTTGTAAATATTTTCTTCTATCTTTTCATGTGACAACACTGAAGAAATGACACTTTGCTACAATGTAAAGTAGTGAGTGTACAGCTTGTATAACAGTGTAAATTTTCTGTCCCCTCAAAATAACTCAACACACAGCCAATAATGTCTAAACCGCTGGCAACAAAAGTGAGTACACCCCTAAGTGAAAATGTCCAAATTGGGCCCAAAGTGTCAATATTTTGTGTGGCCACCATTATTTTCCAGCACTGCCCTAACTCTCTTGGGCATGGAGGTCACCAGAGCTTCACAGGTTGCCACTGGAGTTCTCTTCCCCTCCTCCATGACGACATCACGGAGCTGGTGGATGTTGGAGACCTTGCGCTCCTCCACCTTCCGTTTCAGGATGTCCCACAGATGCCCAATTGGGTTTAGGTCTGGAGACATGCTTGGTTAGTCCATCACCTTTACCCTCAGCTTCTTTAGCAAGGCAGTGGTCGTCTTGGAGGTGTGTTTGGGGTCGTTATCATGTTGGAATACTGCCCTGCGGCCCAGTCTCTGAAGGGAGGGGATCATGCTCTGCTTCAGTATGTCACAGTACATGTTGGCATTCATGGTTCCCTCAATGATCTGTAGCTCCCCAGTGCCGGCAGCACTCATGCAGTCCCAGACCATGACACTCCCACCACCATGCTTGACTGTAGGCAATACACACTTGTCTTTGTACTCCTCACCTGGTTGCCGCCACACACGCCTGACACCATCTGAACCAAATAAGTTTATCTTGGTCTCATCAGACCACAGGACATGGTTCCAGTAATCCATGTCCTTAGTCTGCTTGTCTTCAGCAAACTGTTTGTGGGCTTTCTTGTGCATCATCTTTAGAAGAGGCTTCCTTCTGGGATGACAGCCATGCAGACCAATTTGATGCAGTGTGTGGCGTATGGTCTGAGCACTGACAGGCTGACCCCTCACCCCTTCAACCTCTGCAGCAATGCCGACAGCACTCATATGTCTATTTCCCAAAGACAACCTCTGGATATGACGCTGAGCACGTGCACTCAATTTCTTTGGTCGACCATGTTGGGGCCTGTTCTGAGTGGAACCTGTCCTGTTAAACCGCTGTATGGTCTTGGCCACCGTGCTGCAGCTCAGTTTCAGGGTCTTGGCAATCTTCTTATAGCCTAGGCCAGTGATGGTGAACCTTGGCACCCCAGATGTTTTGGAACTACATTTCCCATGATGCTCCACTACACTGCAGAGTGCATGAGCATCATGGGAAATGTAGTTCCAAAACATCTGGGGTGCCAAGGTTCACCATCACTGGCCTAGGCCATCTTTATGTAGAGCAACAATTCTTTTTTTCAGATCCCCAGAGAGTTCTTTGCCATGAGGTGCCATGTTGAACTTCTAGTGACCAGTATGAGAGAGTGAGAGCGATGTCACGGAACCCCGTCGCACTCCGCTTGAGTGCTTCCTTCAGTCTGGACCTTCAGATATCAGATATTACAGCCCATACAGTGTAACCAAGTACCATGCGAGACTAGCTCAGTTACACAGCTTGAAGATGGAATCATTTATTGGACAAACTCACACAAATATATACACCAGGAGGACGTTTCCCCGCCCCCTTCTAATCATATTACCCTATGTAACCAGAAACAGAGTTAACACCTTTTGCTGTCACGTGCTGTCATGTGCTTCACTTAAAGTCCCACCAGGTGCTCCTCTCTTTTTAATCGATTACAGGGATGGAGGCGGCTATCCCTTTGATTCCCGCCTCATTTAAAGTCCCACAAACGCCTTTTTCCTCATATAACAAACAATTTAGGGATGGAAGCACACGGCAGCAGTCAATTTATTAAACATCTCATTATTAGTATGTATTTTTTACTTATTCATTAACCAGGACCACGAACATCTATGGCCCTAGATCTTTTTAGCCCAAACTTCCAGATTTTTTCTTTTCTTGCAGAACTCATTATTCTTCCCCCCTTTTTTTTAATCATTATTAACATAATACATTTCAATTCGAATTCTAGACCCATTCGATATATTTGTTTAGTTGACCACTTTAAGCCCGTCCTTTTCAGCATTAATTTATTTATTTATTTCCCTTACAGTTATTTATAATTATCTCATTCATTCGTCATAATTTTATTTCATTTTTTATTTATTTTTCATAAGCCATTACAACAACCACCAAAGAATACTATATTCATTACAATTTTTTATATTTTTTATATTTTTTTCCCTTTTATAATCAATCTAATCCTCCTTTCTATTTTTTAAAGTTTTTTTTCTGCCTTTTTCTTTTTGTTCATTGTGTTCCTGGTCTCCGTCGGCGCAGTATTTTCTCTGTCATGGGTTGCTCCGGTCTGTCCATCAATGTTTCTGATTCAGGAGCCGTGGTATGCAGTATGCCCCTCCCCCTTTCCGCCTCCTCCCTGATTTGCATGATGGGAGGATGTGCGGCCATTGCGTGCTGACGTCACGCCGCACGCCATGGCGCCGTGCATTTGTTTGGCATGCTGCCGCCGGCGGAACCCATCTCACCGGCGGACACACGGGAGAGCTGATCTGGCGCTAATCGCCGGACGGCTGAGCCGCCCAGGTGAAAGCGTTCCGCTCTCCCCCCTGGTGTCCGCCCGTTTGATGAGGGGGGTTTGGCTGTGGCGATGTACCTTTTATAGGCACCTCCTGGCCATACTTCACACACACCATTTGTCACAACATGGATCAACTATACAGCCCCCGGACTATCCATCCCTCATTTTCACCTTAGGTATTCTTTTACCTTCCTATTCCTCATCCCCTTTAATTTTCATTGGAATTCCTCCGTCCCTTGTTGGTCTTCCTTGCTTCCCTACCCCACCTTGGTCATTCATCCCTGCACCTTCACCCACCCTTTCCTTCCTTCTCGTCCCACTCCAATCACTACATTCCTATACCCCACTACCCTTCGTCCACATCTACACACATCCATTATTCACTCCCACTAACACATCATTATTTTTTCACATAGGTCCCCTTTGGGGGTCACCATTGTCATTTCCCATTTGGATCACTTACGTACACTTATGGTCCAGGAGTTGCCTGTCTTTGTTTTCATCGCCCCTGTATGTCACTGCTGCTCCCGGTGACGATGCCTTGTTGGTTTATCGGTGGCTCCTGCTGCCGCGCTGATGCTGCGCTGGCGCAGAGGTAAGTTGAGCACAACATTATGTTGTAATAATTCTTTTTATTTTTCCTCATTCCTATTCTTTTATTTATTTATTTTTTTTCTTATCCTCTCCCCTTGTTTTGTGTCTCCCTCGCTAATTTTAGCCTGCATTAAATTCTCCCAAACTGTACCTCTGAGACTATCTGGAACCCATATTTTTTGCTTTCAGATAATTTCCATGAATCATTGCTCCTGATGAGCGGTCATGAAACCGCGAAACGCGTCGAGCTACCTACCATTCACGTTTTTCAGTTGTCAACTCTTATCTTACCATGGATCAACAATACTAACTTTCAATTGGTCCAAATCATGTCCTTATATATTATTTATCATCTCATTCTCATTGTTGTTTTTTCTCCCCCCATTCTTGTACCCTGATATTAATCTAGATAGACTACTTAGCCAATATAGCCCAACGTCACTTTGGTTACATTATGACTGTAATTATGATTTGTTTTATTTTCCTTATATGTTCATTTGTACTGTGGATTACTATGTAACTTGTGTTGAAAATGCTTAAAGTTTTTTTAGAGGTTATGTGCCCGTAATATTTTGGAGGTTATATGCCCATAAATATTTTTTATATGAAACTATACAATACAAATAAACGTTATATCCCGGTCACTTGACCTCTCCTTTTGCTGTCATGTGCTTCACTTAAAGTCCCACCAGGTGCTCCTCTCTTTTTAGGAGTTAACAGCTAATTAACTAATCATTTAAACGGTCTAGGTGGTTCCGAGGTATGACCTTTCAGGTCTTTTAGCTTAGAAGACACAACAAACATTATCATAAACATAAACACAGGACACCTTCACATAATACTAGGAGCCCCTAGTAGCAGAGGGACCATCACCCCCATTGTACAGAGGCCAATGTGATCAGCTCTTTCCATTAACACATATACCGTATATACTCGAGTATAAGCCGAGTTTTTCAGCCCTTTTTTTAGGGCTAAAAATACCCCCTAGGCTTATATTCGAGTCAGTGTTTTTTTGTACCTGAATTCTTGACAGGCGTCCATTTTTTTTAAAAGTCGCGGCTTCCTCCTGGCGTTCCGTTCCGTGATAGGCATTTGACACTGTGTTACGCCTATCACGGAGGTCCTCTCATCCTCGGACAGTTTCCCAGCAGACACTGTGTTCAGTGTTCTGCCAATCACGGATGTCCTCTTGTCCGAGGATGAAAGAATGTCCGCGATTGGCGGAACACTGAACACAGTGTCTGCTGGGAAACTGAGTCCGAGGATGAGAGGATCTCCGTGATAGTCGGAAGACAGTGTCAAATGCTTATCACGGAACGGAACGCCAGTAGGAAGTCGCGACTTTAAAAAAAAAATGGACGCCTGGCAAGAATTCAGGTACTCGGGGACAGTGAGACTGCAATGGGCACAGCGAGGTATGGCACAGAGTGAGGTATGGCACAGTGAGACTGCAATGGGCACAGTGAGTAGTGATGAGCCGAACACCCCCGGGTTCGGTTCGCACCAGAACCCGCGAACGGACCGAAAGTTCGTACGAACATTAGAACCCTATTAAATACAATGGATGCGAACGTTCGAATTCTAAAGTGCTAATTATAACAACTATTATGCATGTTATTGTCCTAAAAAGGGTTTGGGAACCCGGGTTCTGCACCAGGGGACATGTATCAATGCAAAAAGAAGTTTTAAAAACGGTCGTTTTTCGGGAGCAGTCATTTTAATGATGCATAAAGTGAAAAAAAAAAAGTCAAATATTCCTTTAAATATCGTACCTGGGGGGTGTCTAAAGTATGCCTGTGAAGTGCCACGTGTTTCCCGTGTTTAGAACTGTCCCTGCACAAAATGACACTTCTAAAGGAAAAAAAAGCCATTTAAAACTGCTTGCGGCTTTAATGTAATGTCTGGTCCCGGTAATATTGATGAAAATCTTTAAGAAAAATGGCATAGCTACCCCATGACCCCCCCCCCCCCCTACCCCAGCCCATTACCAGCCCCTTTGGGTCTTGTATGGATATTAAGGGGAACCCCGCACATAAAATAAAAAAGGCCCTATATACTCTGAACAGCCGTATACAGGCGGTGCATACAAGACAGGGACTGTAGGTTTGTTCTTATGTAGAATCTGTTTGTAATTTTGAACAGGTACATTGTTGAAGTGTAGCTCCAGCCCAAAAATCTATTTTTAAACTTTTTGGAAAACATAGGTAAGGGTTATCACCCCTGTAACATTTGTTTTGCTGTCTGTGCCCCTGTTCAGAACATTTCACCTCACTTTCCGTCCCAATGACAACTGTTTTTGAAATGTGGTGTTTTTCTTGAAACAAGGATTGCTGATAAAGCATCAGTACAGAGGAGACACCTTTCTCCCATATTTATTCTTACAGGAGAGAATTTTCCTTCCTAGTGGTAGATTTCCTCTCACTTCCTGTTGTCTTCTTGCGTTTGCAAGTAGGAGTCGTTTGTAAGTTGGATGTTTGAAAGTAGGGACCTGCCGTATATACTCTGCAGAAATAGGCCCCTTAGTTGTTGGTGTTGGCACAACACTGTAAGCACTCACAGTTACTCTTGGTTGGTGCTGGAACGCCCTGCTGTCAACTATTATATCAGGAATTTTAATTACATATAATTGTTGAACAGTGGTAGTAAAAATTGGGCCTTTGATGGTGGTGCTGGTGCCACAACACTGTAAGCCCTGACAGTTACTCTTGGTGGGTGCAGCAATGGGCCCTGCTGTGAATTATTAGATCAAGAATTGTAATTGCATGCCCCTGTTGAACAGGGGCTGAAAAATTGGGCCTTTCGTGGTGGTGGTGGTGGTGGTGGTGTTGCCACAACACTGTAAGCCCTCAGAGTTACTCTTGGTGGGTGCAGGAATGGGCCCTGCTGTGAATTATTAGATCAAGAATTGTAATTACATGCCCCTTTTGAACAGGGGCTGAAAAATTGGGCCTTTCGTGGTGGTGGTGGTGGTGGTGGCGTTGCCACAACACTGTAAGCCCTCAGAGTTACTCTTGGTGGGTGCAGCAATGGGCCCTGCTGTGAATTATTAGATCAAGAATTGTAATTGCATGCCCCTGTTGAACAGGGGCTGAAAAATTGGGCCTTAGGCACTGGTGGCACAACACTACAACCCCTCACAGATACTGTACTTGGAGCACAGCAATGAGCCCTGTTGCAAAGTATTGCTTCAAAAATTGTAATGACACGCCCCTGTTAAACAGGGGCTGGAAAATTGGGCCTTAGGCACTGGTGGCACAACACTACAACCCCTCACAGATACTGTACTTGGAGCACAGCAATGAGCCCTGTTGCAAAGTATTGCTTCAAAAATTGTAATGACACGCCCCTGTTAAACAGGGGCTGAAAAATTGGGCCTTAGGCACTGGTGCCACAACACTCCAACCCCTCACAGATACTGTACTTGGAGCACAGCAATGAGCCCTATGGCAAATTATTGCTAAAAAAATTGTAATTACACGCCCCTGTAAAACAGGGGCTGAAAAATTGGGCCTTAGCCACTGGTGGCGGCACCCATAAACAAAAATGATCTTCCAAGCTATCATCATCAATCGTATCATTGAGGACTCGGAGGAGGAGGATAGCCAGTCAACATAACAGCACAGGCACTCAGCATCAGCATCAGTCTTGAAGGGATGTGACATGTTAAAATCAATTAGTCTGTTATATCAGCATCAGGTGTGTGGTAGCTGGTGGTGATCCAAGACTGGTTCATCTTGATGAAAGTCAGTCGATCAACCGAGTCGGTGGACAGGCACACCCTGTGATCCGTGACAAATCCTCCAGCAGCACTGAATGTGCGTTCCGAAAGAACGCTGGATGCAGGACAGGCCAGTAGCTCAATTGCATACTGTGCAAGCTCTGGCCAGTGATCCATCCTCAAGACCCAGTAAGCCAGAGGATTTTCGGTGGGGAAGGTGTCCAAGTCTGACCTTGCCCCTAGATATTCCTGCACCATGTTTATCAGACGCTGGCGATGGTTGCTGGAACCGATCATACTTTGGGGCTGCGGACTAAAGAATTGTCTGAACGCATCGGTCAGACGGCCACCTTCCCCACCGCTCCTTCTTTGACTGGCCGAAGCCTCAGCAACTCGTTGTCCAGGACCAGGAGTTTGTAACCTCCCAGTCTCTGGGAACGCGTTGCACAGACCTTTCTGCAAGGCCTCCCGGAGTTGTCTCATCCTCTGCTCCCTCTGCGAAGGTAACATAAGGTCCGCAACCTTACCCTTGTACCGTGGATCAAGGAGAGTGGCCAGCCAGTAATGGTCCCTCTCCTTGATCCGAAGAATACGAGGATCCTTCCGCAGACTTTGCAGGATCAGGGAGGCCATGCAGCGTAGGTTTGCCGAGGCATTCGCTCCGGAGTCCTCTGGGTCACTAAGGATGACATGATCCGCAGCCACCTCCTCCCAGCCACGTACAAGTCCACTGGTTTCTTGGGACTGTAACTCATCCCTAAAAGACTGCTGCTGATGATGCTGAGTGCCAGCCTCCACCTCCATGCTGACACAATCCTCCTCCTCCTCCTCCTCCTCTTCCTCTTCCTGTGCGATGGGTGGGACAGAAGGAACACTGTCTGGGTAAAGGGGGCCTTGAGAGGCAAGGAAGTCCTCCTCTTCCTGCCTCTGTTCTGCCTCAAGTGCCCTGTCCATTATTCCACGCAGCGTGTGCTCCAACAGGTGGACAAGAGGTACAGTGTCACTGATGCATGCACTGTCACTGCTCACCATCCTCGTGGCCTCCTCAAATGGTGCCAGGACAGTGCATGCATCCCTGATCATGCCCCACTGGCGTGGAGAAAAAAAACCAAGCTCCCCTGACCCTGTCCTGGTGCCGTAGTCGCACAGGTACTCATTGATGGCCCTCTGCTGCGTGTGCAGCCGCTGCAGCATGGCCAACGTTGAGTTCCACCTGGTGGGCATGTCACATATAAGGCGGTTCTTGGGCAGGTTCAACTCCTTTTGCAGCTCAGCCAGGCGAGCACTGGCATTATAAGATCTGCGGAAATGCACACAGACTTTCCTGGCCTGCCTCAGGACATCCTGTAAGCCCGGGTACCTGCCCAAGAACCGCTGCACCACCAGGTTAAGGACGTGAGCCACACAGGGCACATGGGTCAGTTGTCCCTGTCGGAGGGCGGAGAGGAGGTTGGTGCCATTGTCGCAAACCACCATTCCTGGCTTAAGCTGGCGTGGCGTCAACCACCTCTCGGCCTGGCCCTGCAGAGCAGACAGGACCTCTGCCCCAGTGTGGCTTCTGTCCCCCAAACACACCAGCGCAAGCACGGCATGGCATCTTTTTGCCTGCGTACTTGCGTAGCCCCGTGAACGGCTACGGAGCACCGCTGGTTCATAGGACAAACCACAGGAAGAGGCCATGGAGGAAGAAGAAGAGGAGGGGGTGGAGGAGAGAGGTGTGTCACAACCAGTAGTAGCATTTTGGAGGCGTGGCGGTGGAACAACCTCCAACACTACTGCACCTTGTCCTGCATCCTTCCCAGCTGCCAAAAGAGTGACCCAATGGGCCGTGAAAGAAAGGTAACGTCCCTGTCCATGCCTGCTGGACCATGAGTCAGCGGTAATATGCACCTTACCGCTGACCGCCCTGTCCAGCGAGGCCAAGACATTGCCTTCCACATGCCGGTAGAGAGCCGGAATAGCCTTCCGTGAGAAAAAGTGGCGTTTGGGAACCTGCCACTGAGGAACCGCACATTGCACAAACTCACGGAAGGGGGCCGAGTCTACCAACTGAAAAGGCAGCAGTTGAAGCGCTAGCAATTTAGCCAAGCTAGCATTCAACCGCTGGGCATGTGGATGGCTGGGAGTGAACTTCTTTCGACGGTCCAGCAGCTGGGGCAGGGAAATTTGCCTGCTAGAATCGGACGTCGGTGTACTGCTAGCAGAGTGGCTGCAAGTACTTGGCTGTGACACACCTAATTCTACACCTTCATTCCTCTCAGTGCATGTTTCAGAGAGGACTGAAGTTATAGTGGGGTTGGAGATCCCAGCTGATGCGGTGCAAGGAGAGGTCCGCTTTGTTCTTTGGTGTGGGTCTTTGAGGTAGGCTTGCCAACGAGCTGCATGGCAGGTCAACATATGTCTGGTCAGGCATGTGGTACCCAAGCGGCTGATGTTTTGGCCACGCGATATACGCTTGAGACATATGTTGCAAACAGCAGCTGTGCGATCTGATGCACTAGCCTCAAAAAAGGCCCACACCAAGGAACTTTTTGAATGATGGGCAGAGGCTGCGCCCTGCACAGGCGGAGCTCTGCGGTGTGATTCCGTCGGTGTACTGCCCTTACGCTGGCCACCAAAGGGCATCCTGCCTCGTTGGAGATGTGCCTCCTCCTCATCCTCCTCCTCCTCCTCTCTCCTATTAGGCACCCACGTGGAGTCAGTGACCTCATCATCCCCTCCCTCCTCATCACTGGAGCCAATCTGGCAGTATGCTGCAGCTGCTGGAACATGACTGCCAGATTGGTGTCCTTCTTGAGCATCCCCTCTGTCTGCTCTCACGCTACTGCCTTCCTGTAGCTGGGTTTCATCATCAGACCCTTCGAAACGCTGGCATCCTCCTGGAGCATGTACCCAACACTGTGCTCAAACAGTTCGGGGGACTCCTCAGGAGGAGGACATGGTGGGTCTAGGGAAGGAGTGACTGATGATGAGTCTGACATTGATACCAGGGAAGAGGACGCTTTGGCAGCTGCTTTGCCAGTACCCTGAGCCTGGGTGAGAGAGGATGAGGAGGAGGAGGAGGGCTTGGTCATCCACTCTACCAAGTCTTCGGCATGATGTGGCTCAACATGTCCAGCTGCCGAAAAGAAGGACAAGCGTGTCCCATGGCCATGTGCTGATGACAATGCACCGCGTCCACGACCAGCACTGTTGCCCCCAGACACAGAGCCTGCTTGCCCTCTTTTATTGCCTCCTGACTGTCTGCCTCTCCTTGTTTGCCTTCCAGACATTCTAATAGATGGCCTGCAGGGAGATGGGAAAAAAGCAATAAGGGCTACCTTCAGGTGTCCTTCTCTGTCCCTTTACTTAAGGATTTCTAAATATGGTTGAGGATTATTGCTTTTGCACAGAATAGCACAACGACAATTTCCCTGACTGTCCAAAAAACAAGGATTTCAAAGATGGTTGATGAGGAATGCTTTAGCACACTATAGCACAAGGAGAATTCCCCTCACTTTCCTTCTTTGTCCCTAGAAACAAGGACTGGCACAGTGAAAGAAACTGACACTCTCCCTACCTAGAGTTTTCTGTCCCTAGAAAAAATGTTTTTTTAAAGCACACTATAGCACAAGGAGAATTCCCCTCACTTTCCTTCTTTGTCCCTAGAAACAAGGACTGGCACAGTGAAAGAAACTGACACTCTCCCTACCTAGAGTTTTCTGTCCCTAGAAAAAATGTTTTTTTAAAGCACACTATAGCACAAGGAGAATTCCCCTCACTTTCCTTCTTTGTCCCTAGAAACAAGGACTGGCACAGTGAAAGAAACTGACACTCTCCCTACCTAGAGTTTTCTGTCCCTAGAAAAAATGTTTTTTTAAAGCACACTATAGCACAAGGAGAATTCCCCTCACTTTCCTTCTTTGTCCCTAGAAACAAGGACTGGCACAGTGAAAGAAACTGACACTCTCCCTACCTAGAGTTTTCTGTCCCTAGAAAAAATGTTTTTTTAAAGCACACTATAGCACAAGGAGAATTCCCCTCACTTTCCTTCCTTGTCCCTAGAAACAAGGACTGGCACAGTGAAAGAAACTGACACTCTCCCTACCTAGAGTTTTCTGTCCCTAGAAAAAATGTTTTTTTAAAGCACACTATAGCACAAGGAGAATTCCCCTCACTTTCCTTCTTTGTCCCTAGAAACAAGGACTGGCACAGTGAAAGAAACTGACACTCTCCCTACCTAGAGTTTTCTGTCCCTAGAAAAAATGTTTTTTTAAAGCACACTATAGCACAAGGAGAATTCCCCTCACTTTCCTTCTTTGTCCCTAGAAACAAGGACTCGCACAGTGAAAGAAACTGACACTCTCCCTACCTAGAGTTTTCTGTCCCTAGAAAAAATGTTTTTTTAAAGCACACTATAGCACAAGGAGAATTCCCCTCACTTTCCTTCTTTGTCCCTAGAAACAAGGACTGGCACAGTGAAAGAAACTGACACTCTCCCTACCTAGAGTTTTCTGTCCCTAGAAAAAATGTTTTTTTAAAGCACACTATAGCACAAGGAGAATTCCCCTCACTTTCCTTCTTTGTCCCTAGAAACAAGGACTGGCACAGTGAAAGAAACTGACACTCTCCCTACCTAGAGTTTTCTGTCCCTAGAAAAAATGTTTTTTTAAAGCACACTATAGCACAAGGAGAATTCCCCTCACTTTCCTTCTTTGTCCCTAGAAACAAGGACTCGCACAGTGAAAGAAACTGACACTCTCCCTACCTAGAGTTTTCTGTCCCTAGAAAAAATGTTTTTTTAAAGCACACTATAGCACAAGGAGAATTCCCCTCACTTTCCTTCTTTGTCCCTAGAAACAAGGACTGGCACAGTGAAAGAAACTGACACTCTCCCTACCTAGAGTTTTCTGTCCCTAGAAAAAATGTTTTTTTAAAGCACACTATAGCACAAGGAGAATTCCCCTCACTTTCCTTCTTTGTCCCTAGAAACAAGGACTGGCACAGTGAAAGAAACTGACACTCTCCCTACCTAGAGTTTTCTGTCCCTAGAAAAAATGTTTTTTTAAAGCACACTATAGCACAAGGAGAATTCCCCTCACTTTCCTTCTTTGTCCCTAGAAACAAGGACTGGCACAGTGAAAGAAACTGACACTCTCCCTACCTAGAGTTTTCTGTCCCTAGAAAAAATGTTTTTTTAAAGCACACTATAGCACAAGGAGAATTCCCCTCACTTTCCTTCTTTGTCCCTAGAAACAAGGACTGGCACAGTGAAAGAAACTGACACTCTCCCTACCTAGAGTTTTCTGTCCCTAGAAAAAATGTTTTTTTAAAGCACACTATAGCACAAGGAGAATTCCCCTCACTTTCCTTCTTTGTCCCTAGAAACAAGGACTGGCACAGTGAAAGAAACTGACACTCTCCCTACCTAGAGTTTTCTGTCCCTAGAAAAAATGTTTTTTTAAAGCACACTATAGCACAAGGAGAATTCCCCTCACTTTCCTTCTTTGTCCCTAGAAACAAGGACTCGCACAGTGAAAGAAACTGACACTCTCCCTACCTAGAGTTTTCTGTCCCTAGAAAAAATGTTTTTTTAAAGCACACTATAGCACAAGGAGAATTCCCCTCACTTTCCTTCTTTGTCCCTAGAAACAAGGACTGGCACAGTGAAAGAAACTGACACTCTCCCTACCTAGAGTTTTCTGTCCCTAGCAAAAATGTTTTTTTAAAGCACACTATAGCACAAGGAGAATTCCCCTCACTTTCCTTCTTTGTCCCTAGAAACAAGGACTGGCACAGTGAAAGAAACTGACACTCTCCCTACCTAGAGTTTTCTGTCCCTAGAAAAAATGTTTTTTTAAAGCACACTATAGCACAAGGAGAATTCCCCTCACTTTCCTTCTTTGTCCCTAGAAACAAGGACTGGCACAGTGAAAGAAACTGACACTCTCCCTACCTAGAGTTTTCTGTCCCTAGAAAAAATGTTTTTTTAAAGCACACTATAGCACAAGGAGAATTCCCCTCACTTTCCTTCTTTGTCCCTAGAAACAAGGACTGGCACAGTGAAAGAAACTGACACTCTCCCTACCTAGAGTTTTCTGTCCCTAGAAAAAATGTTTTTTTAAAGCACACTATAGCACAAGGAGAATTCCCCTCACTTTCCTTCTTTGTCCCTAGAAACAAGGACTCGCACAGTGAAAGAAACTGACACTCTCCCTACCTAGAGTTTTCTGTCCCTAGAAAAATGTTTTTTTAAAGCACACTATAGCACAAGGAGAATTCTCCTCACTTTCCTTCTTTGTCCCTAGAAACAAGGACTCGCACAGTAAAACACACTGACACTCTCCCTACCTATCCTTCTCTTTCCCTAAACTAAAGGAATCCAGGTTAAGCAAGAAAGAAATAAATGTCACTGTCCCTGCCTATGCTTGTCTTTCCCTGCTCCGGAACACACTACACTAGGCCGCCGTGCTGGCGGCCTTTTATAGTGTGGGGCGTGTACTAAACACCCTCAGCAATAATTGGCCACAGGCATCCTGCCTGTGGCCAATCATTGCTCTCCTCGCTGCCGGCGCTGTGATTGGCCAAGCATGCGGGGTCACAGTGCATGCTTGGCCAATCACAGCGCCTGGATGACACTGCGATGGCGTAGTGCATTGTGGGCCGTTCGCGTCACTCGAATTTGGCGCGAACGGCCCAAATCGTTCGATCTTCGTTGAACGATCGAACAGCCGATGTTCGAGTCGAACGTATGTTCGACTCGAACACGAAGCTCATCCCTAACAGTGAGGTTGCAAATGGGCATTGTTGACCCTCTTTTCCGCTTACAGTAGCTGCTGCATTCTTACCCTCGGCTTATACTCGAGTCAATACGTTTTCCCATTTTTTTTTGTGGTAAAATTAGGTCCTCAGCTTCTACTCGGGTCGGCTTATACTCGAGTATATACAGTAGTTCAGAATCAAATAAACCAGTAATAGTCTTTGTATATTTCCTGGATAAATATTACTATTTAATTTTAAGTAATCCAAGCCACATTTTCTTGGTCACCCTGTGCCCCTAATAGACACAGGGTGACTTAGACATAAGAGGTGCATGGGGAGCTGAAGCAAGGGTTTCCCAACCTCTCCAAGGGATTCTGTGTTTCACCAGCCCCCCCCCCCCCCGCGCCCAAAGTGACTCCCGTCACAAGTGATAACACCAAATTTAACACACCTGCTCCCCATTCACACCTGAGACCTTGTAACACTAACGAGTCACATGACACCGGGGAGGGAAAATTACTAATTGGGCCCGATTTAGAAATTTTCACTTAGGGGTGTCCTCACTTTTGTTGACAGCGGTTTAGACATTAATGGCTGTGTGTTGAGTTATTTTGAGGGGACAGCAAATTTACACTGTTATACAAGCTGTACACTCACTACTTTACATTGTAGCAAAGTGTAATTTCTTTGGTGTTGTCACATGAAAAGATAGAATAAAATATTTACAAAAATGAGAGGGGTGTACTCACTTTTGTGAGATACTGTATGTAGCGGGTATATACTTTTAAATTCTGGTAAAGACACCAGTTATGTATAGTTCCCTGCGGCCCAGCAGGTGGCGCTGTCACTTTGGGCCGGGGTTGAACCATCGCTGCAGTGCCGTACCCTTTGTGGCCTCTCGCAGCGGTTGTACGGCGGGGCGGGGAACCCGCCGTGCATCCTGGGAGAGGGTATAAAGGGGGCGGACATCTCCGCCACGAGGTTCGAGTCCCAGGCACTTTCAGCCTGAGGGCTGCTGTTCGCGGTCGGGGTCCAGGCGGCCTAGGCCTGGACACCTGGAGTTCGTGTTCCATCCCAGACACCTTCAGTCTGGGGTGAGGTACTCAGCCTTAGGCCTGGGGCCCAGTACCTTCTGCTGGGTCCCGCGAGGGAGGGATTATCCTAGGGGGCCCTGGGAGTGGGGCACCCGAATCCTGCGGCGTAAGGGACCGGAGGAGGGACTCATCCGAAGACCTGGTGCAGCAGATTGCCAGTGCTGGATGAACCTCTGGAGACCGCCCGGAGGGATATCTTCCCAAACAGGGGCCAAGTTCAGAGAGGAAGGTGGTTCATAATCTATGACCGGTGGCAGCGGTCCAGCTATTCAACTCAGGTCAGTGGCAGAGGCCTGCTATTAGGCCTGTGGCAGGGGCCTCAACGGTTCATCCGGTCGGTGGCAGCGACCAAAACTCACGGTCGGTGGCAGAGACCGTGCGCCAGGCCTATTCGCTAGCAAAGGAATAGGAGAGTTCAGTTGTGCCTGGGCCTACTCATATCCACACCCCTCTTTGTTCATTACTGAAAGTTCAACTGATTGTGTTCACCCTGCAAGAAAATAAATAAAGGAGTGTTGGACTTTCGATTGGTGTGGGGCTCTATGTTATTGGCGGGCACATCTCCACAGAACAACTAAGGCTTCGTATGCAGTGAACAGACCCGGAGGTAATTCAAGTAACTCTGCTCAACCCTCATACACATACGAGGGGAGAGCTTGGCATAGTGTTCCTGCACTCTCCTCTCTCAGGTACCCCTAGACACAAGCCATTCACAGTAGGCGAGAGGGAGAGTGAGGCTCCGCTACACATGGGGGCTCTGGTCCGGGATGTGTTCGTGCTACAATGGAGCTGGAGTTGTTGGAATTTGAAAGTGTCTGCCCGAAAGAGTTCCGAGTAGGTTGGCCACTGCGCCACGAGGTACACCCTCCCTGCTCAGTTCGTGGGCGTGACCCAGGGAAGGAGAAAGCCTGCGAACTGGAGTGCAAGAGGGGAGGAGTCCAATCGTGTGAAGGACTACACGTGGGGAATTTGGCGCCAACAAGGCAGTGCGCAATGGATCAGCAGAGAGTCGCCATGTTCACCAATGCATCATGGATTCCTATTCATCCTACTACTACGAGTCTGACTACTGCTGCTCCGATAACGGATACGGGGATTCGGCTAAAGCCCCGGGGACGATTCGCCCTGTACTCATGCATGGACGTTGAGGCCCTGGGTTTGATTTGTCCCGGCTGTTCGGGACTGGTGTGTCAGCTGAAGCCGTTCGGGCGCTGCGAGGCCTGCGGACAGGTCCTATTTGAGGTGGAACCACCCATTGAGAAACCCAGAACCATCCATCTCAACCGCGCAACAGGCCACACCACTCAAGAAGGAGGAATAGCTGCTTTTACAGCCATCCCTGTGCGCACTGCAGCGACCGCAGGGGAGGTCGCAATCACAGAGGTACGGGAGAAATCCGAGGATGCTGACTCGGTCACCACTGTTTCCCAGCGTCCACCGCCAAAGAGGAAGACCGGCTTGGTTGCCCCGTCCAGTGGTTGCGATGGATCACCCTGCTCGCCTACGCCCGCCCCGGATGGATCCGGTCGGAAGAGTCTCGGACATCCCTTCTCTACTTTGGGCTGAGGTAAGCCGGGCAAAGGGACTTGGTGTTGGGGCGGAGGTGTCGGGGATTCACGGCCCTGTGTGCCCGCGGGGGGTAGCAATTCAGCCTCTACTACAGGCTACCTGCCCGCGGAGGAGTGTGACACCTCCGACCTAGAGTCGCTCTCCGATCTGGGAGACGATGTCATCATAGATGAACTTTTCGCTAAGAAGGGCTGGGACAAGATGCTTCTCTCCTCGTCCCGCAAAGTCAGGGATCCACCCATGTCTACAGGGGATAGTACACCCCGGGTGGAGACACCAGCGCCTGAGGAGGGATCCCGTCCCCAGTCTGCCCTTCTACCTCCGGTGCCTCCTGCATCTGGCACCGGGGAAAAGAGACTGTTGCTGCGGGCGCCTATGCCCAGAATGGAGGTGATCAAGGCACATCGTCACCCGGACGTCATCGTCCAACCGGGTGAGGGGGACCGGGCCACTATGCCTCCGCTGGCGAGACTACAGCGCCTCTTTGGCCAAAAGGTTGCTAACGAGTACGGGTGGTAGTACCCGTACTTACCCAAGGAGCTTCTATATGAAGTGGAAGTCTGCCGGGAACGCTGGTACAACGATTTTGTGTGGACGCACCTTCAGGTCCCACATGCCCGCAGGTACCTCGCGTGTTCCCCCAAAGCCTCTCAACGGTTCAAGGACTGCAAGTCAGAATGGATGCTGGGTTGGCATATCCACGCCGACAAGGTGTTAATTCGACACAAAGAAGGGGAGGATGTCGAATACCATGTAGAACTAAGTAGTGTGCACGTCGTTGGAGATGACCATCATTATTGTACATTGCGCCACCCACCGGCATCCTTAACTACCAGCTATTTACCCAATGTAAACCCTCAAAGGTCACATGAAAGTGACACCTAAATGTTATACATGCCACAGTTGTGCAACAATTGTCCATTATTATTGGTCAAAGCCAAAGTCTCATCCAAGTTGCACCCATCCAAAGTTGTGTCAAAGTTGCTCTCCAAGCTCGAGCATTTCCTGTTATAGGGTGACAACGCTCTGTTCTTGTCCGTGTCTCCCATCAATGCCCTTGTGTTGTCACCCTATCACAGACTTGTCGGTTATCGCCAGTTTTTAACTCACACGCTGTGTCTGTATGAGGAAAGGAGTGCGGCAAACCAGCAAGGCTGACAGTACAATCTTTACACTGATAATTAGGGCACTGATTATCAGTTCAGCCCCATCAGTGGCAATCAGTACAGCCTCATTGGTGCCCATCAGTACAGCCTCATCAGTGCCTATCAGTGCAGCATTATCAGTGCCTATCAGTGCAGCCTCATTAGTGCCACCCAGTGCAGCCTCATCAGTGCCACCCAGTACAGCCTCATCAGTGCAGCCTCATCAGTTCCCATCAGTGCCACCCAGTACAACCTCACTGGTGCCCATCAGTGCAGCCTCATCAGTGCCCATCAGTGCAGCATCATCAGTGCCTATCAGTGTAGCATCATTAGTGCCACCCAGTGCAGCCTCATCAGTGCCACACAGTACAGCTTCATTGGTGCCCATCAGTGCAGCCTCATCAATGCAGCATCATCAGTGCAGCCTCATTAGTGCCACCCAGTACAGCCTCATCAGTGCAGCCTTATCAGTGCCCATCAGTGCAGCCTCATCAGTGCCATCAGTGCAGCCTCATCAATGCACATCAGTGCCACCTCATCAGTGTCCATTAGTGCCGCTCAGTAAAGCCTCAACAGTGCCCATCAGTGCCACCTCATCAGTTCCTCCCAGTACAGCCTCATCAATGCAGCCTCATCAGTGCCCATTAGTGCCACCCAGTACAGCCTCATTGGTGCCCATCAGTGCAGCCTCATTAGTGCCACCCAGTGCAGCCTTATTAGTGCCACCCAGTGCAGCCTCATCAGTGGCCATCAGTGCAGCCTTATTAGTGCCCATCAGTGCAGCATCATCAGTGCAGCCTCATCAATGCACATCAGTGCCGCCTCATCAGTGCCACCTCATCAGTGTCCATTAGTGCCGCTCAGTAAAGCCTCAACAGTGCCCATCAGTGCAGCCTCATCAGTCCCGCCCAGTACAGCCTCATCAATGCAGCCTCATCAGTGCCCATCAGTGCCCCCAAGTACAGCCTCATTGGTGCCCATCAGTGCAGCCTCATTAGTGCCACCCAGTGCTGCCTTATCAGTGCCACCCAGTACAGCCTCATTGGTGCCCATTAGTGCAGGCTCATCAGTGGCCATCAGTGCCCATCAGTGCAGCATCATCAGTTCCGCCTCATTAGTGCACATCAGTGCAGCCCTATCAGTGCCCATCAGTGCCGCCTCATCAGTGCAGTCTCATCAGCACACATCAGTGAAGAAAAATTACTGATTTGCAAATTGTAATTACGGAAACTTAGAAAAACATTTTTTTCAAATGTTCTGTCTTTTTTCATTTGTTTAACCACTTAAGGACCAGCCACTGTATATATACACGTCGGCAGAATGGCTGGTACAGGCACAATCACGTACCTGTATGTCCCCTTTAACTACCCAACGTCGGGGTCACGCGCGCGCAACCCCCCTGCCTTCCCCGTGTGTCAGACCGTGGGTCCCGTGGACTTGATCGCCGCGGGGATCCCTGCGATCGTCTCACTGAGGCATGGAGCGGGGAGATGTTAGTGTAAACACAACATCTCCCGGCTCCCCTACTGACAATGTCACCGATCTCCGCTCTGTGTAATCAGAGTGGAGATCGGTCACGTGTCACTCGTAGCCACGCCCCCACACAGTAGTAATCACTCCCCTAGGCACACTTCACCTCTTCAGCGCCCCTAGTGGTTAACCCCTTCACTGCCAGTGTAATTTTTACAGTAACCAGTGCATTTTTATTTTATTTACTGTAAAAATGACAATGGTCCCAAAATGTGTCAAAGTGCCCGGTGTGTCCGCCATAATGTCGCAGTCACGGAAAAAAAAAAATCGCTGATCGCCGCTATTACTAGTAAAAAAAGAAAAATTTATAAAAATGCCATAAAACTACCCCCTATTTTGTAAACGATATAACTTTTGCGCAAACCACTCAATAAACGCTGATTGCAATTTTTTTTAACAAAAATATGTAGAAGAATACGTATCGGCTTAAACTGAGGAAAAATTTTATTTTTTTATATTTTTGGGGGATATTTATTATAGCAACAAGTAAAAAATATTGCATTTTTTTCCAAATTGTCGTTCTATTTTTGTTTATAGCGCAAAAAATAAAAACCGCAGAGGTGATCAAATACCACCAAAAGAAAGCTCTATTTGTGGGAAAAAAAGTATGTCAATTTTGTTTGGGAGCCACGTCACACGACCGCGCAATTGTCAGTTAAAGCAACGCAGTGCCAAATCGCAAAAAGGGGCCTGGTCTTTATGCTGCATATTGGTCCGGGGCTTAAGTGGTTAACAAAAAAAAACCCCAGTGGTTATTAAATACCACCAAAAGAAAGTTCTATCTGTCCCCGAAAAAAGTATAAAGCTTTCATTTGGGCACAGTGTTGCATGACCACGCAATTGAAAGTGAAAAAGCGCTGAAAATTGGCATGGGCTGGAAGGGGGTGAAAGTGCCGGGTATTGAAGTGGTTAAGAGGTTGAACTGGGGAGAAAGCAGAGTAAACTATACCACATCAAGAACTGTTTCTAGCTGCAGTCCAGATGATTTCACTCCATTGTTAGGTTGGAATCCTGCTTGATATAGATATCCTGTATTATAAGGCTAAGGCAAGCCTCAGCCAACGATGGGTGTCACCAGCCAACGATAGGTGTGAATTATGCCAGATTAAGAACTGTTAGCTCAGCCAGCGATGGGTGAAAACTTTGCCAGAACAAGACCTGGTTCTAGCAGCAGCCTGAAATATTCCATTCTAATCATAGGCGTGCGCAGCCTATTGCATTAGGGTGTGCACCTCAAAGCTCCAACACATATGCATGTGTGACATATGTACTGGCCTCTTCCCCACTATCCATCCTGAAACATTGGGGGGGGGGGAGCAAGGGGGACCCGAGCAGCAGAAAGAAGACAAACAGGGACAGGAGGGGTGGCGGCGGTGGCATATATTGGTAACGATCCCCCTGTATTTTGCTCCTGTAGCAGCTGAATGTCAGGGAGAGGAGGAGAAGCCTACTTTCAGCTGCTCCAGGAGGAAAATACAGATCGGTTCCACTAAATCCCAGCCCTGCTGCCCTTCCTGTCCAGATTCTGGGGCTTGGCAAGGAAGGATCACGGTTTACCTATCACCTGCCCACGATTGGCAGGAAGATCACGATTGATGGGTTGCCAACCTTAGGATTAGGGTGTGCCCAGGCACACCTGGCACACCCCCTGCGCACGCCTATGATTCTAATATTAGGCTGGAATCTTGCTCGATATAGATATCCCTCATTATAAGGCTAAGACAAGGCGCAGGCAATGATGGGTGTCACCAGCTATGGAACTACAGGATTCGAGTCTACCAGAGGCTGAGAAGCCCTAGATATCCCCCCATCCAGGGGCCATCTATTGATAGGAAGATAATATGACCGCGGATCATGACCAAATGCACAAAATTCAAAGTCTGCAAACTGATATCGTTCCGCATTAATCCAAAAGCGAGATCCAAAGAGGCCACCCTGCCTGACAACTGAGAGGTTTTAAAAAAAATTCCGTTCTTCTCTAATGGACAGTTGACCTCGAAATACCATCTCAGGAGGAATGTTTCTCTCTAATTCTATTAGCCGTGATTTACACGTTCCTGGTGGTGGGGTCTGAGATTTAAGGCCAGAGCGAGTTAAGTCTCTGATCTAATAAAAGGCATTGGGTTACCTACTAGATGTGTCTTTCCACATCAGTCTAGAGATCTCCGGGGACCAAATGACCCAGTGGTTTGCAAATTTGGAAATATTAATCTGAATACGATGTGTTCTATCATCCAACAGCAGCTTCTCCATTGTGTTATAATGACTTTGTTTTATTTCATATAAAATTGTGATGGTAGAAATCGGAATTTGAGAAAGAAGCCACACAGGCATTGGACACTCCCGAAAGATTTGAATGCCAGGGAATGGAGGGGAAGTAGGAGACCCAGGTCATTGGAGATGAGGTATAATGCTTCTATTAATGAGAATGGAAGGGTGGTAGGAGCCATAATACCAATTTTATTACACATACCTATAATACCTCTTCTATTATAGGTAACAGAGGAGAGGTAGGAGACACGGGACACCAGAGAGGTGAGTATAATACCTCTTCTATTACAGGCAATGGAGGAGAGATAGGAGATTTAGGACACCGGAGAGGGGACTATAATACTGCTTCTATTACAGAGAATGGAGGGGAGGTATGAGATTCAGGACACCAGAGAGGGAAGTATAATATCTTTCCTGTAACAGAGAATGGAGGGGAGGTAGGAGACAAGGGACACCAGAGAGGGAAGTATAATATCTTTCCTGTAACAGAGAATGGAGGGGAGGTAGGAGACAAGGGACACCAGAGAGGTGGGTATAATACTTCTTCAGTTGCAGAGTATAGATGGAACGTAGGAGGCATGGAACTCCAGAGAGGTGAGCATGATATCTCTTCTATTTCAGGGAATAGAGGGGAGGTAGAAGACCAAGGTCACTAGAGGGGAGGGGGGGGTTTGGTATAATACTTCTTCTATTACAGAGAATGTAGGAGACACGGGATACCAGAAAAGTGAGTGAGTAAAACATCTCTTCTATTACAGGGAATGGAAGGGAGGTAGAAGACCCAGGTCACTAGAGAGGGGCAGGGCCGCTGATAGGGGGGGACCACCAGTCCTCCTGTAGGGGGCCCAGGCACACAGGGGGGCCCAAACAGCAGGAGGAATGGGTGTGGTCGGGCGGAGGTGCAATTACAGAAAGATGCCCAGTGCGGCTCTCTGCAGCTGCTGAAATTCGGCTTCTCTCCCACCCACTGGCTTTCAGCTGCTGCAGGGAGAGACACAGACACAGGGCATCGTTCCTGTAATCGCTTCCCCCGCACCGATCCCCCTCCTTGTTCTGTCTACTTCTGATCCCCCCCCATTTGACCCCCCCTGTCACTGTGCTGCATCCCCCCCCCTCCCGTGGCACTGTTGGCTTCCCTGTCCTGTTAAAAAATTAATTGTAAACATTTTTTTTTTAATTAAAAAAAATTTAAATAAAAAAAACGATTAAAAAAAGGGTTAATTCACGCAGGCTCTGTATTATGTTTGTGTCCGCTAATAATGATTTTTGTGTATTTTTAGTGAAAATCTTGTTTTGATATATTGGTGGGGGCCCTCGCAGAGATCCTGTACAGGGCCCCATGATTTCTAGCAGCAGTCCTGGAGAGGGGTATCTTACTTGTTCTATTACAGAGAACGTAGGTAAGGTAGGAGACACGAGATACCGTAAAGGTGAATAAAATACCTCCTCTATTACAGGGAATGGAGGGGAGGTAGGAGACACAGGTTACCCGAGAGGGGAATATAATACCTCTTCTATCACAGGGAAAAGAGGGGTTGTAGGAGACACGGAACACCTGAGAGTGGAGTATAACACCTTTTCTATTACAAGGAACAGAGGAGAGGTGGGAGACATAAAACACAGGAGAGGGGAGTATAATACCTCTTCTATTAGACCCGGTTCACACCAGGGCGGCGCGACGCGGCACGACTTGTGGGGGCGACCTCGGCGGCGCGATCTCAAGACGACTTGAGACGCCCGCCGAGGCGATTGGCATAAGACTTCTGTATAGAAGTCAATGCAGGTCGCCTTGGGTCGCCCCCAAAAGTAGTACAGGAACCTTTTTCTAAGTCGGAGCGACCTGAGTCGCTCTTACTTAGAACGGTTCCATTGAAAAGCGTGGGACGCGACTTGTCAGGCGACTGAGTCGCCTGACGAGTCGCCCTGGTGTGAACCGGCTCTTACAGGGGAGAAAGATGTAAACAAACAAAAGTGTGTACAAATAAAAAATATTAAAAAAATAAAGAATAAAATAGCTAGATCAAAGTTTGATCTAGGTCAGTGCCAGAGTTAGTGTTAGGGTCAAGGTAAGGGTCAAAGGTCAGAATCACTATATTTTGGGTAGGATTTAAAAACAATAAAAAAAGTAATGTTTTCAATTAGTATCAGTGTCAGTTAGTACCAATGTGATTTAGTTAGGTCAAAAAAAGGCAAAATGACACCCATTGTTGTTGAGCCTTACTACGGGTAGAAACAACAAATAACATACACCTATGTGGTATCGCTGTGATTGTCAAGAGTGGGAGAATTTATTTTGGGTTGTTCTTTGGTGGTAGGTCATTTTTTTTACTATTTTGAAAGAAAAAAAAAACCCCAGGAGATATTCATTACGTGTGACAGCCACACCTTCCTTTATTGAGCCCTTTGTCCCTTCTGTATGCAGTAATAAACACACGGAATTCATAAGACAATGAAAAGTTTACAAGGGTAAGTATAATACAAAAAAGCCAACGTCTATCGGTGTATAATAATATTCAGACCGGGGAGCTGCCCTACCTACATGTAAAACATGGAGCTTATATAGTGCAGAAAATCATATGAGTCAAGGCATGTGGGAAGGTCAGGAAAGATAAATACTTCCAGTAAGGAAGATTATAATGGTTTTTTTTAGAAGATTATTTCCTGTACCAATTAAAGGAAACCTGTCACAAGATTGGGCAACTCAACTTCAATAAAGTAAAAGTGAAAACCGGCTTTGAAACTTATTAGTAGATGCATAGATATAGGCAGCTAAAGTTACGCGCCTTATCCAACACCTTCGGCTGTCCTATTGGTCTTTTATTTTGATTGGTAGACCCTGTCAGGGAGAGGGCCCACCCCTCCCGCTGCTCTCCCGTGCCCTCCGCCCCTTACCAGAGCGAACGCATACGTGAGCAGCGCCCGCATATAAAAACGGTGTTCAAACCACGCATGTGAAGTAATGCCTCAATCGTTAGAGCGAGCGCAATAATTCCAGCCTTAGACCGCCTCTGTAACTCAAAACATGCAACCTGTAGAATCTTTTAAACGTCACTTATGGAGATTTTTAAGGGTAAAAGTTTGTCCCCATTCCACGAACTGGCGCAATTTTTAAGTGTGACATGTTGGGTATCAATTTACGCGGCGTAACATTATCTTTCACAATATAAAAAAAAAAAAATGGGCTAACTTTACTGTTGTCTTATTTTTTAATTCAAAAAAGTGTACTTTTTCCCAAAAAAGTGCGCTTGTAAGACCGCTGCGCAAATACAGTGTGAAATAAAGTATTGTAATGACTGCCAGTTTATTCTCTAGGGCTTTAGAAAAAAAAATGTATAATGTTTGGGGGTTCTAGATAATTATCTAGCAAAAAAATGTGTTATTAACTTGTAAACGACATATCGAAAAAAGAGGCTCGGTCCTTAATGTGGGGTTCCAATCACATTTTTCATTTTTTTTAAAAGCATGTTATTTCAGCATTCAATACAGTGGTACATTTACAAAGACTTTAAAAAAATCTTTGCTGAAGTTTTCATTTTGCTTGTGGGCATGTGAAGCCCGCAAGCATTTACTTCCTGGATTGTATTGATGAGTGATTCTAGCCATAGGGGAAGCGCACTGCATCCTGGGAAATGATGACACACATTTCCCAGGAGCAGTAGGGAGATGAGGGAGATGATGTCAGAATCCAAGGTGATTCAGAAGGCAGATTTCGTGGGACCGCATAGCAACAGGTACTTCCAGGTGAGTAAAAAAAAATGAAAAAAAAAATTCAAATGTTTTTTTTTTAGGCTATTATATGCACAATAATGCTATTTTGTATTTTTGGTGGAAACTCCACTTTAAGTGGTTAAACAACCAACACCAATAAACATAGCCAAACTAGTGAAAGAGCACAAGAACACGGCAACCCTATACACACATCTAACTAAGTAAGTGTATAAAAATGCAAGGACCAAAACAGAACTACACCCTTTGGTGCTGAACGCAACAGTGCCACCAGCAGGTGAACCAAGCAATGACACCTTTCCTGACAGCTCCCCCCCCCCCCTTAAGGAGTGGCCCCCAGGCACTCCATTCTGCCCTTGGCTTAACAGTCCAAGGGGGTGCGGAAAAGTTCTGAAAGGTTTCCCCACTGAGTCTGCTGACTTTTTCACACTTCTTAGGCCAGGGTCTTTTAATTCACTGGGAGGCGCGCCACCCGAGTCTGAAAATAGGACATGCATCCCACTACCAGGGTCAGGAAGTTTGGATCCAGGAAATTAAAATTAGCAGGGAAACGGGTTTGAACCCATCGGAGGCAGACCACACAGGGGCATTACAGTCAGGCTGGGCATCAAGCAGGAGAGAAACAGCGGCAAGCTGGGCATCTGGCCAGGAAGCATCAGCGGCAAGCTGGGCATCTGGCGGAGAGGCAGCAGTGGCTGGGCAGTGGGCAGAGGCACATCAAGCTGGGCAGTGGGCAGATGTAGCTAGTTATAAAATATCCATACTTGGAATTCTTTAAGTCATAAAGCTTGGTCACCAGGCCATCTCCAGCATGTGAGTGGACAATAAAGGAAGTTAACCTTCTGTAGCACTCTCTTGGGTTTAGGCACGCTTGTTAGGTAAATTTAGTTTGGATCCACTGAAATCAGTGGAGCAAGGGGTTGATTGGCTACAGCTGCTAAGGTTTTCACAGGCTGCTGCTTTGCTACTCCGCTCTGTATTCTGGCACCCTCTAGAGGTTTCCAGAACATAGTGGGCGGGAGAGCAGGTCCACAGTCTGAATATTTATGGGACCTTCTGGGGAGGTGTGCCCAGAAGGTGGGGGAAGAGCCCATAAGTAGTTTGAGCCTGAGCTGCAAAGAGATACTGCGGCATGCTGGAGAAAGGCAGCATTCCAGGGTCCAGCTGGGAGGAGACCCCTGCTGAGGGGCCTTGCCCTCCTGGGCAGAAGCCAGGGAAGGATCCAACAGAAAGCATTGAGGGTCCTAGCTAGGCTTAGCTGGGGGACTGAAACAAAGACCATCTCAAGTACCCAAGGGTAAAAAAAAAGCTCACGGGTGGAACTACCCCCCGTCCAAGTTCATTGTTCCCTAATTAAAAACTAACCCCTAGACCAGTGATTGCAAACCTCGGCACCCCCGATATTTTGGAACTACATCTCTCACGATGCTCATGCATTCTGCAGTGTAGTTGAGCCTCGTGGGAAATGAAGTTCCAAAACATCTGGGGCGCCAAGGTTCACCATCACTGCCCTAGACTGCTTCTTGAGCCAGAGGGACTGCTGAAAATGCAGTAGACATGTGCGATTCGTTTTGTACGAATCCAAATTACGAATTTTTATGGATACGAATTCTGTACGAAATACGAAGTTTCGTTTACGAAGTTTCGTTTACGAATTTCGGCTCCAAATTGAAAAGATTCGACATTATAGAGAGAAATGATTCGAAATTATAGAGAGAAAAGATTCGACATTATAGAGAGAAAAGATTTGACATTATAGAGAGAAGATTGCTGCTGGAATTGGGTGGGGGAAGTACATTTCCGGTCGAATCATTCGTTCGTTATGGTCGAATCGTTCGTTATACGCGTCGTACGAAATTCGTATTTCGTACGAATCCGAATTAAATTCCGTACACGAATTACGAATTACCATTTTTTTTAATACGTAACGGAACGAAACAAATTTTTCGACGGCTCCCATGTCTAAAATGCTGTGTGCCTGTCTATGTGTGCGTTAAGGGGAGGGAATAGACCCAAACTACCTGCGACTCTCTAGGGGGTGTGCTACACTTCTGTTCCCTCCTCCTGTAATCAGGACCAACAGCACTGTGCAATGTAGTAAAGCCTTGGTGATTATCCATAGACCAGGTGTTACTTTAAAGTAAAACATAGAAAATAAAATATTCACCAGTGGACCCGCTTAAAGATTATGGAATATTTCCTGATATAGTTGCCTAGTTGACCATGAGCTTTGAACTTGCCGATCACATTTTTCCTTCCTTGTGTTTGGCTGTCACAAAGAACGTTATCGGACAGGGTTTCAGTGACTCTTTTGTACAAAGACTGACGCCGCGGAGAGTACAGACTGCTG
Organism: Rana muscosa; assembly: GCA_029206835.1. Taxonomy (NCBI): domain Eukaryota; kingdom Metazoa; phylum Chordata; class Amphibia; order Anura; family Ranidae; genus Rana; species Rana muscosa. The sequence goes on along the minus strand of JARGYO010000094.1, from coordinate 51,483,455 downwards.
GAGAGAAGATAACATCGGGTTTCTATTACCGGGAACATATCAATTCCGTTCATTTTTGTGTGGGTAGAAAATCCTCTCTGACTAGTTGCAGACATGCTCTGTCCTCCTTATCGGGTTCACCATCATCTGTTTATCTACATGTTCCAAAATCCCGCTAATGTTGTTTTGCCTTAATTTAGTCAATGTAGTCAATGGAGGTGAACAAACTTTAAAAAACGAAAGGGGTTTTGGTGGGTTTGGTGTGTGAAATGCTTCTGAAGGACGTTAAGTACATTTGGTTTCCCAACATAAATATTATACTATGTGATTATACTATGTGATTTGCACTAATGTATTTATCGCAATAACTATTTAGCAAAACTTGAAAAAAAGTATTTTAGGATACTTGAAAAACTAGTGCTAAATAAATTACATACCTTACCTCTTAAACAAAATCTGTATTTTATATCTAAACCTCAATGTAATCCCAACAATAAAGCAATAAACCTAATGCGACACCCAAGCCTAACCACTAACCCATAAAAACCTAATCCTAAATGAAACCAAAACCCAAATTCGAATGCTAATCCTCAACCTTATCTCCAACACTAAACCTCAACCTAAACCCCAATGTCAACCTAACCCCTTAGATTAAAACAAGCTCCTAACACTAAATCTAAGCCTAAATCCTAATGATAATGCTCAACCTAATCTCTAAAGCCCTGTACACACAATTGGTTTTACCGATGAAAACAGTCCGATGGACTTTTTTCATCGGACAAACCGATCGTGTATGGACCCCATCGGTCTTTTTTCCATCGGTGTTAAAAAATAGAACATGTTTTAAATTTATCCGATGGAAAAAAAAAACGATAGCAAATTACTATCGTCTGTGGGGGAACTCCATCAGATAAAAAACCCACCAAAGCCCGCTCAGAATCAAGTCGACGCATGCTCAGAAGCACAGAACTTCATTTTTCTTGGCTCGTCGGAGTGTTTGGGACGATCGTTTTTTTGACTGACGGTGTGTAGGCAAGACTGATGGAAGTCAGCTTCATCGGATTTCCGATGGAAAAATCCATCGGTTTAAAATCCATAGGAAATCTGATCGTGTGTACAGGGCTTTACTCTAAACCTCAACCTAAACCCTAAGGTTAAACATCAACTCAAACCTTAACAGTAATCCTCAACCTAACCCCCAACACTAACCCCAATGGTAAACCTCAGCCTAACTCCTTACACTAAACCTAATGCTCCGTACACACGACCGGTTTTCCCGACGAGAAAACTGCCATTTTTGGTCGGGAAAACCGGTCGTGTGTATGCTCCATAGCAGTTTTCCCGACGAGAAAACTGCCCGCAAAAAATTTAGATCCTGCTCTATTTTTTCCCGTCGTGTTTCCCGTCAGTATTTTTCTAGTCGCAAAAAACAGTCGTGTGTAGGCTTTTCCGAGGGGAAAAAAAACGTGCATGCTCAGAATCAAGTATGAGACGGGAGCGCTCGTTCTGGTAAAACTAGCATTTGTAATGGAGATAGCACATTCGTCACGCTGTAACGGACTGAAGAGCACGAGGCTGAAAAGCGCGAATCATCGCTCAACAAACTTTTACTAACACGAGGATCAGCAAAAGTAGCCCAAAGGGTGGGGCCATTTGAACGGAACGTCCCCTTTAAAGTGCCGTCATACGTGTTGTACGTCACTGCGCTTTGGACGGGCGGTATTTGGCCTGAATGTGCGTATGCAAGGCAGGCTTGAGAGGAATCCCGTCGGGAAAAACTTCAATTTTTTGCATGTCAGGAAAACCGGTCGTGTGTACGGGGCATCACTCTTAACCCTAACACTAAATATAAGGTTTAAATCCTAGTGATAATCCTCAACCTAATATCTAACACTAAAACCTCAACATGAACCCTAATGTTAAACATCAAGCTGAACCCTAATACTAACCCTGAACCTAACTCCTTAATCTAAATTTCTACCTAAATCCTAAACCTAAAAACTTTAACATTAAAATTCAACCTAACCCTAACACTAACCCTCAACCTAATCCCTAACATTAAACCTCAACCTAAACCCCAGTGGTAAAATCTAAATTAAAACCTCTCCCCAAACCTTACTCCTAACCCCAACAGAAAATCTAAGCTCAAATCCTAATGACAATACTCTATCTAATCTCTAACACTAAACTTGAACCTAAACTCTAATGTTAAACATCTATTTAAGCCCTAATACTGACACTCAACCTAACGCCTAACACAAAATCTCAAGCTAAACCCTAAAATTAAACCTCAACCTAAACCCTAACACTAACCTTCAACTTAACCCCTAACCCTAACATCCAACCTAAACCCTGTTAAACCTTAACCTTACCACTTACACTAAACCTACCTCTTAAGCCCAACACTAAACTTCTATATAAACCATAACTCTAAAACTCAACCCACACGCTAATGTTAAACCTAAACCCTAACTATAACACTAAACCTTCACCTAATCCTAATGTTATTCCGCAACCTAACCCTCAAATTTTTACCTAAAACTTTAATCTAACCTCTAAAGCTAAATCTCAACCTAACCCCAATACTATACCTTAACCTAACCCCTAACACTAAACCTCAGCCTAACCCCCTAACACTAAACCTTAACCTAAACGCCAATGGTAAACCCCAGCCTAACCCCTAACACTAAACCTCTGAACCTAATTCCTCAATTTAATTCTGAATCTAAACCTAAATCCCAATGATAATCCTCAACTCCACCTCTACTGCTAAACCTCAACCTAAGCCCTAATGTTAAACCTTAACCTGTACTCTTAGGGCCCTTTCACACGTACGGATCCCGTAGGTTTCCGTTCCTTTAACATCCGCTAGCTCAGCGGAGATCGCTCTGTTGATCCCCGCTGAGCCGGCAGATGACAGGGCGGTCCCCGCACACTGTGCAGGGACCGCCCTGTCAGATCTCCGCTCTCCTCTACAGGGGGGATCGGATGACTACGGACCGTCTTTTCGTGTTCACCCGATCCGCAGACAGATGGAAAAATAAGATTTTCCTCCGTCTGCAGAAACGGAGCATAGCGGGGACTGATGAGATCGGATGTCAGCAGATGTTCATCCGCTGACATCCACAATCCCATAGGGATACATGTATGTCCGTATTTCATCCGAAAACGGATGGATGAAATACGGACATACGGTCCGCACGTGTGAAAGGGCCCTAACACTAAACCTTATTCCTAACCCAAACACTAAATTTAAGCCTAAATCCTAATGATAATCCTCTTCCTAATCTCTAAAACGAAACCCTGATGTTAAAGCTTATTCTAAGCCCTAACACTAACCCTTAACCTCTAACTCTAAACCTTAACCTGAACCCTAAAGTTAAACCTCAACTTAAACCCTAACGCTAACCCCTAACCTAACTCCCAACACAAAACCTCAGCCTAAACCCTAATGTTATACCTCAACCTAACCTCTTACACTTACTTTTAACCCAAACACCAAGCCTAAATTTAAATGATAATTCTCATCCTAATCTCTAACACCAAACCTCAACCTAAACTCTAACTTCAACCCTCAACCCTCAACCTACACCCTAACACTAACTCTCTACCTAACACCTAACACTAAACCTCAACCTCAACCCTAATGTTAAACCTTAACCTAACCATTTTTATAAAACCTACCTCCTAATCCCAACACTAACCCTCTACATAACCCCTAACTCTAAACCTCAACCCATACTCTAAAGTTAAACTTCGACCTAAACCCTCACCTAAGCCTAATGCTAAACTGCAACCTAACCTCTAATATTAACAATAAACCTTAACCTAACCTGTAAAGCTAAATGTCCAGTTAACCCCCCAATACTAAACCTTAAGATCCATGTAACTTCAATCACTAAATCCTAGCATAACCCCCAATGCTAAACATTAACCTAACCCGCTAACACAAAACCTTAACTTAAACCCCAATGGTAAACCTCAACCTAACCCCCTAACACAAAACCTTAACCTAAACCCCAATGGTAAACCTCAACCTAACCCCTAACAATAAACTATAACCCAAACCCCAATGGTAAACCCCAACCTAACCCCTAACATAAAACCTTAACCTAAACCCCAATGGTAACCTCAACCTAACCCCCAACACAAAACCTTAACCTAAACCCCAATGGTAAACCTCAACCTAACCCCTAACAATAAACTATAACCCAAACCCAAATGGTAAACCTAAACCCTTAAATTAAACCTAAATCCTCGACCTAACACTAAATCTAAGCCTAAATCCTAATGATAAATCTCAACCCAAACTCTAACACTAAACCTCAACCCGAACCTTAGTGTTAAACCTCAACTTGAACCCTAACATTAACCCTTAACCTAACCCCTAACTGTAAAACTCAACCTAAACCCTGAGGTTAAACCTCCACTCAAACCCCATTAACCAACAACCTATGCCCAACACTAAACTTCAATCTAAACCCAATGTTAAATGCAAACCTAACCCCTTACACTAAACCTCCTAACCCAAACACAAAACCTAAGCCTAAATCCTAAAGATAATCCTCAGCCTAATCTCTGACACCATAAAAGTTAAACATCAACCTAAACCTAACCCAAACACCAAACCTAAATCCTAAAGATAATCCTCAACCTACACTATACCACAACCTAAACCCTAAAGTTAAACCTAAACCTCCTAACCCAAACACCAAACCTAAATCCTAAAGATAATCCTCAACCTACACTATACCACAACCTAAACCCTAAAGTTAAAACTAAACCTCCTAACCCAAACACCAATCCTAAGCCTAAATCTCAAAGATAAACCTCAACCTAATCTCTGACACTATACCTCAACCTAAACTCTAATGCCCCATACACACGATCGGAAATTCCGACAAGAAAAGCCTGATGTGAGCTTTTGGTCGGAAATTCCGACCGTGTGTAGCCTCCATCGGACTTTTGCTGTTGGAATTTCCACCAACAAAAGATTAAAAGCAGGTTCTCTATTTTTCCGACGGAAAAAGTTCCAATCGGAAATTCCGTTCGTCTGTATGCAATTCCGACGCACAAAAAAACACGCATGCTTAGAATCAAGCTGAAGAGTCAAACTGCCTATTGAACTTCATTGATCTCGGCTCATCGTACGTTTTGTATGTCACCGCCATTCTTGACCTTCGGAATTTCCGACAAGATTTGTGTGACCGTGTGTATGCAACACAAGTTTGAGCCAATATTCCGTCGGAAAAAAATCCACGGTTTTCTTGTCGGAATTTCCGATCGTGTGTACGCAGCATAACACTAATCCTCAACCTGCACCCTACTGTAACTCTAAATCTTGAACGTAAACTCTAAAGTTAAACCTCAACCTAACTCCTTACGCTAAACCTAATCTCGTAACCCCAACACTAAACCTCTACATTACCCTATACTCTAAATGTAAACCCAAACCTCAAAATAAAACATAACTATAAGACCTTATGTACAGTGGGCATTTTTACAGCTGCTGTTTTGGGAGTCAGACATATTTTTCTACAGCCAGAAAAATCCCCTGAAAGTTATCTTATGTGTCTATGCACACATAGGCTTTTATCAGCATTTTTTGGCAGGGGTGTTTTCAGGCTGGAAAAAACCCACAACTACCGCGTTTGAAAAGGAGTTTTTCAGCTGTAGAAACGCTCCAAAGCTGAAAAATGTTGAATAAACACTAAAAAAAAATCAGCAAAACTCATTCTACAGCTTTCTAAAGCTAACACCACTGGTATTTTTTATAATGTCCAGTGCGCATTAGGTCTAACACTAAACCTTCACCTAATCTTAATGTTAAATCACAACCTAACCCCTAATATTAATACTAAACCTTAACCTACCCCCTAAAACTAAACTCCAACCTAACCCCAATACTAAACATCCACCTATTTCCTTAACCTAAACTCCAACCTATCCAATACTAAACCACAACCTAATCCCAACACTAAACTTCAACCTAAACCCCAACCTAATCCCAACACTAATCTCCAACCTAACCCCAATACTAAACCTCCACCTATTCCCTCAACCTAAACTCCAACCTAACCCCAATACTAAACCAAAACCTAATCCCAACACTAAACTCCAACCTAAACCCCAATACTAAACCACAACCTAATCCCAACACTAATCTCCAACACTAAACATCCACCTATTTCCTCAACCTAAACTCCATCCTATCCCCAATACTAAACCACAACCTAATCCCAACACTAAACTCCAACCTAAACCCCAATACTAAACCTCCACCTAATCCCAACACTAAACTCCAACCTAAACCCCAATACTAAACCACAACCTAATCCCAACACTAAACTCCAACCTAACCCCAATACTAAACATCCACCTATTTCCTCAACCTAAACTCCAACCTATCCCCAACACTAAACCACAACCTAATCCCAACACTAAACTCCAACCTAACCCCGATACTAAACCTCCACCTAATCCCAACACTAAACTCCAACCTAACCCCAATACTAAACCTCCATCTATTCCCTCAACCTAAACTCCAACCTAATCCCCAATTCTAAACCTCCACCTATTCCCTCAACCTAAACTCCAACCTAATCCCCAATTCTAAACCTCAACCTAATCCCAACACTATGTCTCAATGTAACTTCTATTATTAAACCTTAACCTAACCCCCTAAATCTAAACCTTAACCTTAATCTCTCTGGTGGGATCTAGGATGGAAAAGGACCTGGGGGTCCTAGTAGATGACAGGCTCAGCAATGGCATGCAATGCCAAGCTGCTGCTAACAAAGCAAACAGAATATTGGCATTAAAAAGGGGATTAACTCCAGAGATAAAATGATAATTCTCCCACTCTACAAGACTCTGGTCCGGCCGTACCTGGAGTATGCTGTCCAGTTCTGGGCACCAGTCCCCAGGAAGGATGTACTGGAAATGGAGCGAGTACAAAGAAGGGCAACAAAGCTAATGAAGGGTCTGGAGGATATTAGTTATGAGGAAAAGTTGCGAGAACTGAACTTATTCTCTTTGGAGCAGAGACGCTTGAGAGAGGATATGATTTCAATTTACAAATACCGTACTGGTGACCCCACAATAGGGATAAAACTTTTTCCCAGAAGGGAGTTTAACAAGACACGCGGCCACTCATTAAAATTAGAAGAAAGGAGGTTTAACCTTAAACTACGTAGAGGGTTCTTTACTGTAAGAGCGGCAAGGATGTGGAATTCCCTTCCACAGGCAGTGGTCTCAGTGGGGGGCATCAATGGTTTAAAAAAACTATTAGCTAAGCACCTGAACGACCACAACATACAGGGATATACAATGTAATGCTGACATATAATCACACACATAGGTTGGACTTGATGGACTTTTCAACCTCACCTTCTATGTAACTACTATGTAATCCTAACCTAAACAACAATCCAACCCCAAACTCTAACCCTAAACCTAAGCCCTATCCTTAATTCTATATCTGAAACCATGAAAATAAACCTCAACATTTGGACTAAAAAACACCAACCCATTGGTGATTTACACCCTGAGCTTTTTCCCTCTTAACACAGTTATATGTGCTTACAGAAGGAGAGAGCACATTAAGCAGAGGGATGACTTTATCAGTGCATTGACTTTTCTTTTATTTCCTTCTATATATACACTAGATCAGTGTTTCTCAACTCCAGTCCTCAAGGCGCACCAACAGGTCATGTTTTCAGGATTTCCCTCAGATAAAACAGCTGTGGTAATTACTAAGACAGTGAAACAGATCAAATCACCTGTGCAAAATAATGGAAATCCTGAAAACATGACCCGTTGGTGCGCCTTGAGGACTGGATTTGAGAAACACTGCACTAGATTGTCAAAAAAATTGGGACGCCTACCTTCACACATACTGTACATGAATTTTAATGGCATCTCAGTCTTAGTCCGTAGGGTTCAATATTGAGTTGGCCCACCCTTTTGCAGCAATAACAGCTCCAACTCCTCTGGGAAGAATGTCCACAAGGTTTAGGAGTGTGTCTATGGGAATGTTTGACCATTCTTCCAGAAGCGCATTTGTGAGGTCAGGCACTGATGTTGGATGAGAAGGCCTGGCTCGCAGTCTCTGCTCTAATTCATCCCAAAGGTGTTCTATCGGGTTGAGCCTGAGGTCAGGACTCTGTGCAAGCCATTCAAGTTCCTCCACCCCAAAATCGCTCATCCATGTCTTTATGGACCTTGCTTTGTGCACTGGTGAGCAGTCATGATGGAACAGGAAGGGGCCGTCCCCAAACGCTTCCCAAAGTTGGGAGCATGAAATTGTTCAAAACGTCTTGGTATGCTGACGCCTTAAGAGTTCCCATCACTGGAACTATGGGGCCAAACCCAACCCCTGAAAAACAACCCCACACCGTAATACCCCCTCCACCAAATGATTTGGACCAGTGCACAAAGCAAGGTCCATAAAGACATTGATGAGCGAGTTTGGGGTGGAGGAACTTGACTGGTCTGCACAGAGTTCTGACCACTGAGTGGATTAATTAGAGTGGAGACAACCACTGAGCCAGGGTTGTGAGAAAGAGGCCCTTGTCCTTATTAACATGGGGTCAAGGTGATTTGCCATGGGGGAGTTGCCCATATGAGTTGCCCTCATATTGAGGGCATGTGGCCTGGTATGGTTTCAGATTCCAATAAGCCCCCTACCTGCAGATCCACACAGACACCAGCCAGGGTTGTGGAAAAGAGGCCCTTGTCCTCATCAACATGGAGACAAAGGTGCTATATGCAATTTTTTAATGTATTTTGGGGGTGGCTGTATACAAATTTTTTATGCATTTTGGGGGGACTCTATGGAAGTGGATTCTACACACTTTGAGATGCCATTGTAATGAGATAATTAATGCTATTCACTTTACCTTTCAGTGGTCATATTATTATGGCTCGGTGTATATAATATATATATATATACACATACAGGCATACCCCACTTTTAAGTACACAATGGGACCAGAGCATGTATGTAAAACGAAAATGTACTTAAAGTGAAACAATATGTTTTGTTCACTTCTAGGGTGTAGTGGGGGGTCAGGGGCTGTAGTGGGGGTGTCAGGGGCTGTAGTGGGGGTCTCAGGGGCTGTAGTGGGGGTGTCAGGGGCACACAGGAACAGGGCGGGCTATGCTCTCAGAGCTTCAGCTCCTTCTACTGCGGCTGCAAAATGTCTGTACAGTACTTGTGAGGCACTTTACATACACTCGTGGGTATGTCCTTACTCGCGAGTGTATGTAAAGTGAGTGTACTTAAAGCGGGGTATGCCTGTACATATATACACACACATATACAATGTATCTCACACAAAAAAAATAAAAAGTAAGTACACCCCCTCACATTTTTGTAAATATTTTCTTCTATCCTTTCATGTGACAACACTGAAGAAATGACACTTTTCTACAATGTAAAGTAGTGAGTGTACAGTTTGTATAACAGTGTAAATTTTCTGTCCCTTCAAAATAACTCAACACACAGCCATTAATGTCTAAACCGCTGGCAACAAAAGTGAGTACACCCCTAAGTGAAAATGTCCAAATTGGACCCAAAGTGTCAATATTTTGTGTGGTCACCATTATTTTCCAGCACTGCCTTAACCCTCTTGGGCATGGAGTTCACCAGAGCTTCACAGGTTGGCACTGGAGTTCTCTTCCCCTCCTCCATGACGACATCACGGAGCTGGTGGATGTTAGAGACCTTGCGCTCCTCCACCTTCCGTTTAAGGATTCCCCACAGATGCTCAATAGGGTTTAGGTCTGGAGACATGCTTGGCCAGTCCATCACCTTTACCCTCAGCTTCTTTAGCAAGACAGTGGTCATCTTGGAGGTGTGTTTGGGGTGGTTATCATGTTGGAATACTGCCCTGCGGCCCAGTCTCTGAAGGGAGGGGATCATGCTCTGCTTCAGTATGTCACAGTACATGTTGGCATTCATGGTTCCCTCAATGAACTGTAGCTCCCCAGTGCCGGCAGCACTCATGCAGCCCCAGACCATGACACTCCCACCACCATGCTTGTCTGTAGGCAAGACACACTTGTCTTTGTACTCCTCACCTGGTTGCCGCCACACACGCCTGACACCATCTGAACCAAATAAGTTCATCTTGGTCTCATCAGACCACAGGATATGGTTCCAGTAATCCATGTCCTTAGTCTGCTTGTCTTCAGCAAACTGTTTGCAGGCTTTCTTGTGCATCATCTTTAGAAGAGGCTTCCTTCTGGGATGACAGCCATGCAGACCAATTTGATGCAGTGTGAGGCATATGGTCTGAGCACTGACAGGCTGACCCCCCACCCCTTCAACCTCTGCAGCAATGCTGGCAGCACTCATCCGTCTATTTCCCAAAGACAACCTCTGGATATGACGCTGAGCACGTGATCTCAACTTCTTTGGTGGACCATGGCGAGGCCTGTTCTGAGTGGAACCTGTCCTGTTATACCTCTGTATGGTCTTGGCCACCGTGCTGCAGATCAGTTTCAGGGTCTTGGCAATCTTCTTATAGCCTAGGGCATCTTTATGTAGAGACACAATTCTTTTTTTTCAGATCCTCAGAGAGTTCTTTGCCATGAGGTGCCATGTTGGACTTCCAGTGACCAGTATGAGAGAGTGAGAGCGATAACACCAAATTTAACACACCTGCTCCCCATTCACACCTGAGAACTTGTAATACTAACGAGTCATATAACACCGGGGGGGGGGGGGGGGAATGGCTAATTTGCCCAATTTGGACATTTTCACTTAGGGGTGTACTCACTTTTGTTGCCAGCGGTTTAGACATTAATGGCTGTGTGTTGAGTTATTTTGAGGGGACAGCAAATTTACACTGTTATACAAGCTGTGCACTCACTACTTTACATTGTAGCAAAGTGTCATTTCTTCAGTGTCGTCACATGAAAAGATAGAATAAAATATTTACAAAAATGTGAGGGGTGTACTTACTTTTGTGAGATACTGTATATATTATTACAGATATTTAGTAATGAGCCAAATTAGTTCAAGGCTGGTTCAGTGACCTTAACTGATGCGCCCATGTTGAATCCGAATCCCATTGAAATAAATAGGAGCCAAATCACTTATTATATATATTGATCACAGACTGGAGGCATCATTATCAAAACTAACCAACTAGCCTTCCACCTACAGGCTGTGGTGGGATCTGCTGCAGTGCTATCTATTTTATAATGTAATTGTTCTATGCAATTACTTTATTTAAAAAAAAAAAAAAAAAACTTTTGCAAATTTATCAACCTAAATAAAAAAATAAATAAATAAATAAGGTTTTATTAAAAAGGAGTACCAAATTAAAAGCCTTATCTGTCCTTTAAAACCTTAAAAGCTACAGTGCCTTGAAAAAGTATTCATACCCCTTGACATTTTCCACATTATGTCATGTTACAACCAAAAACAAATATATTTTATTGGGATTTTATGTGATAGACCAACACAAAGTGGCACATAATTGTGAAATGGAAGGAAAATAAAAAGGTTTTCAATTGTTTTTACAAATAAATATGTAAAAAGTGTGGTGTGCATTTGTATTCAGCCCCCTTTTAATCTGATACCCCTAACTAAGTTGTAGTGGAACCAATTGCCTTCAGAAGTCACCTAATTTGTAAATAGAGTCCACCTGTGTGTAATTTAATCTCAGTATAAATACAGATGTTCTGTGAAGTCCTCAGAGGTTTGTTAGCGAATCTTAGTGAATAAACAGCATCATGAAGTCCAAGGAACACACCAGACAGGTAAAGTTGTGAAGAAGTTTAAAGCAGGGTTAGGTTATAAAAAAAATAACCCAACTTTGAACATCTCACAGAGCTCTGTTCAATCCATCACCCGAAAATGGAAAGAGTATGGCACAACTGCAAACCTACCAAGACATGGCCGTCCACCTAAACTGACCGGCCGGGCAAGGAGAGCATTCATCAGAGAAGCAGCCAAGAGGCCCATGGGAACTCTGGTGGAGCTGCAGAGATCCACAGCTTAGGTGGGAGAATCTGTCCACAGGACAACTATTAGTTGTGCACTCCACAAATATGCCCTTTATGGAAGAGTGGCAAGAAGAAAGCCATTGCTGAAAGAAATTCATAAGAAGTCCTGTTTGCAGTTTGTAAGAAGCCATGTGGAGGACACAGCAAACACGGAAGAAGGTGCTCTGGCCAGGTGAGACCAAAATTGAACTTTTTGGCCTAAAAGCAAAACGCTATGTGTGGCGGAAAACTAACACTGCGCATCACCCTGAACACACCATCCCCACCGTGAAACATGGTGGTGGCAGCATCATGTTGTGGGGATGCTTTTCTTCAGCAGGGACGGGGAAGCTGGTCAGAGTTGATGGGAAGATGGATGGAGCCAAATACAGGAGAATCTTAGAAGAAGGCCTGTAATGCTGCATACACACGGTCGGAATTTCCGTCAAAAAAAGTGTGATGGGAGCTTTTGGTCGGATATTCCGACCGTGTGTATGCTCCATTCAACTTTTTCTGTCTGAATTTCCGCCAGCAAAAGATTAAGAGCTGGTTCTCTATTTTTCCGACGGAAATTCCGCTCGTCGGTATGCAATTCCGACGCGCAAAAAAACACACATGCTCGGAAACAATTTGACGCATGCTCGGAAGCATTGAACTTCATTTTCTCGGCTAATCGTAGTGTTGCACGTCACCACATTCTTGACGGTCGAAAGTTCAGAGAACTTTTATGTGACCGTGTGTATGCAAGCCAAGCTTGAGCGGAATTCCGTCTGAAAATCCATCCAAGGTTTTTCCAACGGAAATTCCGATCGTGTGTACTCGGCATTAGAGTCTGCAAAAGACTTGAGACTGGGGCGGAGATTCACCTTCCAGCAGGACAACGACCCGAAACATACAGCCAGAGCTACAATGGAAAGGTTCAGATCAAAGCATATTCATGTGTTAGAATGGCCCAGTCACAGTCCAGACCTAAATCACATTGAGAATCTGTGGCAAGACTTGAAAATTGCTGATCACAGACGCTCTCCATCCAATCTGACAGAACTTGAGCTATTTTGCAAAGAAGAATGGACAAAAATGTCACTCACTAGATGTGCAAAGCTGGTAGAGACATCCCCAAAAAGACTTGCAGCTGTAATTGTAGTGAAAGGGGGTTCTGCAAAGTATTGACTCCGGGGGGCGCTATACAAATGTACCCCCCACACTTTTCACATATTTATTTGAAAAAAAAAATTAAAACCATTTATCATTTATTTTTTACAATTATGTGCCACTTTGTGTTCTATCACATAAAATTAGTGTTAATTTCGTTGACCAAAACATTTTAGTCGACGAAATGAATACTATTTTAGTCGACTAAAATACGACTAAAACTAAAATGCCATTTTAGTCAAAAGACTAAGACTAAGGCCCCTTTCACACTGGGGCGTTTTTCATGCGGTTTAGCGCTAATATTAGCGCTATTATACCGCATGAAAAATTCGTGCCCTGTAGCCTTCAATGTGAAAGCCCGAAGGCTTTCACACTGAAGCGGTGCGCTAGCAGGACCGCTCCAAAAGTCCTGCTAGCCACTTCTTTACAGCGGTGAAGGAGCGGTGTGTTCACCGCTTCTTTACCGCGGCTGCCCATTGAAATCAATGGGACACCGCAGTAATACCGCCCGCAAACCGCGGCAATAGCCACTGTTTGCAGGCGGTATTAACCCTTTTTCACCCTCCTAGCGGCCGCATACCGCGGTAAGAACGACGGTATAGCAGCGCTGAAAATCGCGCTGCTATACCGCCACCGCACCTGCCCGCCCCAGTGTGAAAGGGGCCTAAAACTAAATTGAAATTTGACTTCAAAATGAACACTGGTCTGTAGTGCATGTTCATACCTCAATACCATAAATAATAACATTTGATTTTTCACTCCAGCAGTATATAATGAGTTTGGACATTGTAGAGAAATGTTAAATAATACATTACAATTTAATTACACCCATTCGATTTTAGACGACTAAAATGAGTTTTAGTCGACTAAAATGTACGGGAGAATTTAGTCGACTAAATACGACTAAAATAATTGCAGAAGACTAAAAAAGGGAATAAAACTAAAATGCCATTTTAGTCTTGAGACAAAAACTAAATCGAAATTTGCTGCCAAAATGAACACTGCATAAAATCCCAATAAAATACATTTACATTTTTGGTGGTAACATGACAAAAAGTGGAAAATTTCAAGAAGTATGAAAAGGTATTGTAAAAACAAAAGCCACAAGCCTAGGTGAAGCTTTTTGGTGCAGGTGACAACTTACCGTATATACTCGAGTATAAGGCCCCTTTCACACGGACACGTTTTTCAGGCGGTTTAGCGTTAAAAATAGCGCTGCTATACCGCCTGAAAAAATCGTGCCCTGCAGTCTTCAATGTCAAAGTCCGAAGGCTTTCACACTGAAACGGTGCGCTAGCAGGACCGCTCCAAAAGTCCTGCTAGCCACATCTTTGCAGCGGTGAAGGAGCGGTGTGTTTACTGCTCCTTTACCGCTGCTGCCCATTGAAAGCAATGGGAAACCGCGGTAATACCGCGGGCAATGCGCCTCTGCAGAGGCGCATTGCGGGCGGTATTAACCCTTTTTCAGCTGCTAGCGGGGGTTAAAATCACCCCGCTATCGGCTGATATCGCAGTAAAAACGACGGCATAGCGGCTCTAAAAATAGCGCCGCTATACCGTCAGCGCACCTCCCTGCCCCAGTGTGAAAGGGGCCTTAGCTGAGTTTTTCAGCACATTATTTTGTGCTGAAAATGCCCCCCCCTTGGCTTATACTCGAGTTACCTTTTTGCGCCTGATCTCCCGGATTTTGGGGACCCGGTACTGGCCGGCCGTAAGTCCCCATGGACCCTAAACCTGGCACACATGTAGCCCCACTCTTCCTCTACATGTGAGCAAAGTTTTTTGTCCGGTGGACCTACGACCGGGGAGCACTGATTATCAAACCTGGGCACCCCTTCCATAGACTCCCATGTTAAACGGTAATTTCTCTGGTGACTTTGGGGACCCGGTACCGGCTGGTTAAAGGTCCCCTGGACTCGAATATTGGCACACATGTGGCCCCATTTCTCCTTTATAAGTGTGTAAAATTTTTTGTCTCAGGGACCTACGGCCGGGGAGCACCGATTTTTCAAACCCGGGCACCCCTTCTATAGACTCCCATGTTAAACGTCAGTCTAGTCATGGGCACAGTGAGGCATGGGCACAGTGAGGCATGGGCACAGTGAGGCATGGACACAGTGAGGCATGGACACAGTGAGGCATGGGCACAGTGAGGCATGGACACAGTGAGGCATGGGCACAGTGAGGCATGGACACAGTGAGGCATGGACACAGTGAGGCATGGGCACAGTGAGGCATGGACACAGTGAGGCATGGGCACAGTGAGGCATGGACACAGTGAGGCATGGACACAGTGAGGCATGGACACAGTGAGGCATGGACACAGTGAGGCATGGACACAGTGAGTCATGGGCACAGTGAGGCATGGGCACAGTGAGGCATGGACACAGTGAGGCATAGACACAGTGAGGCATGGACACAGTGAGGCATGGGCACAGTGAGGCATGGGCACAGTGAGGCATGGACACAGTGAGGCATGCACATGGACACAGTGAGGCATAGACACAGTGAGGCATGGACACAGTGAGGCATGGGCACAGTGAGGCATGGGCACAGTGAGGCATGGACACAGTGAGGCATGCACATGGACACAGTGAGGCAAAGTGAGGCATGCAGATGGACACCCTAGGCTTATACTCGAGTCAATACGTTTTCCCAGTTTTTTGTGGTAAAATTAGATGCCTCGGCTTATATTCGGGTCGGCTTATACTCGAGTATATACGGTAAATATAACTTCACCCAAAAGGGGACATCCTGCTTTTTTTATTTCCCCTCTTCACCATTGTATCCACCAGACAGCAGAAATTTTTCACCGATACATTTCCTGGCTAAAAGATGAAAACATTGTGTTTCCTGGAGATGTAGAATTTTTACGGGACCCTTCAGGTGAGTCTGGTCCGTCTGGTTGTACCTGTCCCAGAAAACCCATGGGGGACGAGTCCCGTCTATAAAAATGTTGGACATTTCATTTCACATACCTGGGATTCTTCACATTTCTCACATTGTTTTGTCACAAACAGTTGACTTCCCCTACTTTGCAAAGTGATAAGATTTGGTAACTACCATCTTCGTACACTATATTGCAGCTCACCAATCATTAGTGTTGTGGTGGCTGCATTTGTTTTCTTTTTAGCCTTTTTCCTCTCTGGTGATCTGGCCAGTATCACACCCCCTATATTAGAGCGCCCCCCCCCCCCCATTCTGGATGAAGGAGAACAGGGGGCACAGCAGACACTAGCTTAAATACACTAACAAATTGAATCCAAACTCCTCCAAACAAAGTCCCCTACAACCACCGAGCCAGGGTTGTGAGGTAGAGGCCCTTGTCCTTATTAACATGGGGACAAGGTGCTTTGCCATGGGGGTTTCCGCCTGGCAAGGTACCCCCGTCATGCTGAGGGCATGTGGTCTGGTATGGTTCAGGTCAGCCAAGCTGCATGCTTGGAATAAAGGTCTGGTATGAATTTGTAGGGGGACCTCATACGTTTTTTTTTCAAGGTTTCGGTACCCGCGATCGTCTCACGGTGAGTTAGAACGGGGAGATGCTGATGTAAACACGCATCTCCCCGCTCTGCCTAGTGACAATGACAGTGATCACCGCTTCCTGTAATCGGAAGTGGTGATGACTGTCTTGTCACATGTAGCCCATCCCCCCTACAGTAAGAAACACTCCTCAGAGGGCACACTTAACCCCTACAGCGCCACCTAGAGGTTAACTCCTTTACTGCCAGTGTCATTTTCACAGTAATCAGTGCATTTTTATAGCACTGATCGCTGTAAAAATGACAATGGTCCCAAAAATGTGTCAAAAGTGTCCGATGTGTCTGCCATAATGTCACGAAAAAAAAAAAAAAAACACTGATCGCCGCCATTACTAGTAAAAAAAAATTAATAAAAATGCCATAAAACTATCCCCTATTTTGTAGCCGCTATAACTTTTGCACAAACCAATCAATAAATGCTTATTGCGATTTTTTTTTACCAAAAATATGTAGAAGAATACCTATCGGCCTAAACTGAGGAAAAAAATTTATTTTATATTTTTTTTGGGGATATTTATTATAGCAAAAAGTAAAAAAATATTGCTTTTTTTTTCAAAATTGTCGCTCTATTTTTGTTTATAGCGCAAAAAATGAAAACTGCAGAGGTGATCAAATACCACCAAAAGAAAGCTCTATTTGTGGGAAAAAAGGACGTCAATTTTGTTTGGGAGCCACGTCGCACGTCCGCGCAATTGTCAGTAAGGCCCCTTTCACACTGAGGCGTTGAAAAAACGTAAAAAAATGATGAGATTTTGTACCGCGATTTTACCGCTGTTTCAGCGCTATTTTTACCGCGAATGCGGTAAAAACGCGGTAACGCGTATGCGTTTTTACCGCGTTTGCGCTAAAAATAGCGCGAACGCTGTAAAAACGTATACGCGTTATTTTTAAAAATAACGCTTATGCCTATGCATTTTCACCGCAGTTCCCATTCATTTCAATGGGGATAGGCGTTTTTACAGCGCTATTTTATGCGCCCTAAAGTTGCTCTAAGGCCCCTTTCACACTGGGGCGGGCAGGTGCGGTGGCGGTATAGTGGCGTGATTTTCAGCGCCGCTATACCGTCGTTATTACCGCGGTATGCGGCCGCTAGCGGGGTGAATTTAACCCCCGCTAGCGTCCGAAAAAGGGTTAATACCGCCCGCAAACCGTGGCTATTGCCGCGGTTTGCGGGCGGTATTACCGCGGTGTCCCATTGATTTCAATAGGCAGCCGCGGTAAAGGAGCGCTGAACACACCGCTCCTTCACCGCTGTAAAGATGCGGCTAGCAGGACTTTTGGAGCGGTCCTGCTAGCGCACCGCTTCAGTGTGAAAGCCTTCGGGCTTTCACATTGAAGAATACAGGGCACGATTTTTCAGGCGGTATAACAGCGCTAATATTAGCGCTAAACCGCCTGAAAAACGTGCCAGTGTGAAAGGGGCCTAAAAAAGCTGTTTGCAGGATTTTTTTCAACGCCCAGCCAGCACAACGCCTCAGTGTGAAAGCCCTCAGAGATTTCACATTGAGAATGCTGGGGCAGGATTATTTCAGGCGTTATTACAGCGCTATTTTTACCGCAAAAACGCAGTAAAAACGCCTCAGTGTGAAAGGGGCCTTAAAGCGACGCAGTGCCAAATTGTAAAAAGGCCTCCGGTCTTTAAGCTGACAAATGGTCAGGGGCTGAAGTGGTTAAACACTCCCCATGGGTTGACAGGGTGGTCTACGGCCATCTCTTTGACCCTCGTTGGCGTCATGACATCACTTCTGGAGCCGGCAGATGTAAACACTGCATTTTTTTTTTTTTGGGATACCCTGGGATTTATTTATTTTTTTATTATTGGGCTCAGGCCTTCCAGCATAGAGGAGAGATGTGAGGACTTTTAGACCCCGGATCTCTCCATAAAGAGGACCTGTCATGCCTTTTTCCTATTCCAAGGGATGTTTACATTCCTTGGAATAGGAATAAAAGTGATCAAAAAATAAAAATAAAAAAAATAAATAAAGGCAAAGTGTAAAAATAAAAAAAATAAACGAAACAATTAAAAAAATAAAAATAAAAAAATATATATATATTTTTAAAGCAACCCTGTCCCCTCATGTTCGCAGAAATGAACGCATAGGTAAGTTGCGCCCGCATATATTAACGGTGTTGAAACCACACGTGTGAGGTATTGCTGGGATTGTTAGAGCGAGAGCAATAATTCTAGCACCAGACCTCCTCTGTAACTCTAAACTGGTAACCTTTAAAAAAAAAAAAAAATTAAGCGTCGCCTACGTAGTTTGCCTCCATTCCACAAGAGTGCGCAATTTTAAAGTGTGACATGTTAGGTATCTATTTACTCGGCGTAACCTCATCTTTTATATTTTACCAAATTGGGTTATCTGCATTACAAATTAATTAAAGTGGATTTTTTCCAAAATATTTGCTGCGCAAATACCGTGCGACTTAAAAAAACAAAAATCCAATGACCACCATTTTATTCCCTAGGGTGTCTGCTAAAAATGTTATATAATGTTTTGGGGTTCTGAGTAAATTTCTAGCACAAAAAAAAATGATGATTTTTACATGTAGGAGAGAAGTGTCAGAATTGGCCTGGGTGGCAAGGGGTTAAGGCTACTTTCACATTGGGGCCGCGGTAGCGCTTTTCGGCCGTTATCGGGGTGCTTAAAACCGGGGTTAAAACCACCCGTGTTGCAGCACTTCCGAATCGCTTTTTTAGGCGATTCGGAAGCGCTGTCCATTCATTTCAATGGGCAGGGCTTTTTGGGAGTTGTGTATACAGCGCTCCCAAACCGCCTCAAAGACGCTGCTTGCAGGACTTTTTCTAACGTCCCGAAAGCGCACCACCCTCAGTGTGAAAGCACGCTGGCTTTCACATTCGGGAGGCATGGGAGGCAGTTTTCAGGCGCTTTACAGGCGCTATTTCTAGCGCTAAAATGCCTGAAAACTGCCTCAGTGTGAAAGGTGTATGTAGCAGGGTCTCCGTTGAGGCCCCATGGACTACGTTACCCAGAACCCCGGTTGGCACCCAGGGTGCATTGGGCTGCCGCAGAGACTCATGGGTGGGGTATAAAATGGGAGGGCGAGGCTAAGCCCGACCTCTTTGGACACCGCGCGGCTGGCAAGAGGACTTCCTGTGCGGACCTACTGCGAGTGCAAGGCCCGAGGCCTGGGCCTTGCGCACTTCCAGAGAGCCTTCCACCTCGCTGCGGAGCCTGTGCGGCTGCAGACATCTACCTGCTTTGCGGACGTCAGTTGGATCAGAGATCCGGCTGTGGCAGATCCTGTGTGCGGAGACACAGCGGTGGGAGTCCCGGACTGGGATCGAGTCCGGAGGGGTGAGAGAGCACCTGCTCACAGCTATAACCGAGTACTTTGTTAGGCCTATTGACTGCCTTGGCCCATCGGGTTATACTTGCTTTCCTGACAGGAGACTAGTTGCAGAACTGAGTTATATAGTCTCCGGGGAGTTGCTTCTATTGCCATAGACCACTGTTGGATTACAAATTATTGTTCCTGTATGTGCACCACCGATCATCTTGCATGCGAAGATTCCTCACTTAAAGACTGAGCTTTAACTGAGTCAGGCCTGACTGGGAGTTTATAGCATTGCTGAGCGCCATATTGCTCACAGGAAAAATAGCTATATGTCAGTGTGTGATAGAACTAGATGTGCACTATAGTTGACTAGTGTTATCATTACTGCAGAGCTCTGCATGTGTGTGTTATATGGTATTGATCGTTAACCTTTATATACAAGTAAATCTATTACAGTTAATCAATCTGGTATTGGTGTCCATTACTATATTTCACAACTGTTTGGATTATTGTGGGATTGTTCATGAACTGGTATAGAGCCATACATATATACCACCCCTAGACTAGCTGTGCCAGAGAAGGGTCGAGTAGATTGCCGGGGGTTGGCTGTGCTGTGTACAGGGCCCGAAACAAAACCAGCGGCTCTCTTACAGTGGCGGCTGGTGCTCAAAATTTTTGGGGGGGCGCAAACAAACTGAAAAAAAAAAAATCATCAATTGCCGCCACTGTGCCCATTAAACGCAGCCACTGTGCCCAAACGCCACCAGTTTGACCCCTCAAATACAGCCAGTTTGTTTCCATATACAGCCAGTGTGCCCCCATATATATACAGCCAGTGTGCCCCCATATATATACAGCCAGTGTGCCCCCATATACAGCCAGTGTGCCCCCATATACAGCCAGTGTGCCCCCATATATATATATATATATATAGCCAGTGTGCCCCCATATACAGCCAGTGTGTCCCCATATATATAGCCAGTTTGTCCCCATATACAGCCAGTTCCTCCCAAATGCAGCCAGTTTGTCCCCCATATACAGCCAGTTCCCCCCCAAATGCAGCCAGCGTGTCCCCCATATACAGCCAGTTCCCCCCATATTCAGCCAGCGTGTCCCCCATATACAGCCAATTCCCCCATATTCAGCCAGTTTGTCCCCCATATTCAGCCAGTTCCCCCCATATTCAGCCAGTTTGTCCCCCATATTCAGCCAGTTTGTCCCCCAAATGCAGCCTGTGCCTCCTCCCCCCTCAGCCCTGCACTTACCTTCCTCGGTCCGCGCCGTCCTCGATGTGTTCTCCTGCCCTCGATGTCGCTTCAGCCAATCAGGTTACCGGTAACCAGATCCGGTGAACCTGATTGGCTGAAACCTCCACACAGTCTTCTTCCAGGAACGCACCCCTGTGCGTATCTGGGAGGAGTTTTTGGAAGCCGAATACAGCGTGAGAGCTGTATTCGGAAAGCCTATCAGAGCCGCTGGCTCTGATAGGCACTTCCAAGTTACACCCACCGCCGGCCGCCGCTCTAATTCATATGGCCGGTGCTCACCAGGAGGCCGGCCATATGAATAGTGGGCAGCGCGGCAGCGGTGACAATACACAGATTCATGCAAAGCATGAATCTGTGTATTGTCTTTCAGTGGCGGTGCGGGAGCGAGAGGGGGCGGCGCTCCGGTGCCCTCTATGGACGCACCGCCACTGCTCTCTTAGTTTGGGGGTATCGCTACATGTATATAAGATGGTCTGTCGTCCTGTGATTGGGTGGCAACGCTGCCTCTCCATAGATACAGTACAGCGAGTGTTGTCACCCTGGGACAGGAAGTGGGTTACTGGCAGGATCATCAGATGATAATAAGGAAAAACTAAACCTGAACCAGAAGAAAATGAATGCAGCCACCATATATAAAAACTGGTACGCTGCAATACGAACAAATATTTGCGATTATGAGTTTTCTAAAGCACTTTCAGAAGCCTATCAGAGTCATGTGACTTAGCGGCACCCATCATTGAAAGCAGGGGTCTCAAACTGGTGGCCCTCCAGCTGTTTTGCGAAACTACAAGTCCCATCACGCCCTTGCCTTTGCTTGTAACTGTCTGCCTTGCAATGCTTCATGGGACTTGTAGTGTCGCAACAGCTGGAGGGCAGCCAGTTTGGGACCCCTGATTTAAAGGGACAATACTAACTTAGCAGTTGTTCAGCCAAGATGCTGATTTCATCTGTCATAACTTATAGCAGAACTTAAAGTTCAGGTTAAGATGTCAGGACTCACTTGGGAAGGGGTGTCGTCTGTTCTGTGGTCTGTCTGGGTCCCCACCGTCGTCACGCAGCCCTCTCCGGAGCAGTCCGGACATCTCACTCCTTTGCACGCCGTCTCCGGAGCTCACCTGTGAAAAGCTCTAACCTTTGCTCGCTATTTTCTTGTCTCTTCCTCATTCCGTGTCAAGGATAAAAGAGCCAGCTCTGTAAACTACATGCAGGCAGTGCTGGGCAAGTCAGAGCCAAGAGGAAATGCAGGTCAATAGCTGTAATATAGAGACAACACACAATGTAAAGGCAGCAATGAATACTAAACAAAAGCAATAAATGTGAACAATATCACAAGCAGGTAGGAAATTGTATGTATTAGTATTCAATTTCATTATAATTCAGGTGCTACAACAGGACAAGGAGGACCTACCTGAGGGCAATGGCAGGCAAGTGAGTCGGAATTGCTTTAACCACTTCAGCCCGGAAGGATTTAGCCCCTTCGTGACCAGAGCATTTTTTTGCGATTCGGCACTGTGTCGCTTTAGCTGACAATTGCGCGGTCGTGTGACGCTATACCCAAACAAAATTGACGTCCTTTTTTCCCCACAAATAGAGCTTTCTTTTGATGGTATTTGATCACCTCTGCGGTTTTTATTTTTTGCGCTATAAACAAAAAAAAATTAAAAAAAGGAGTGACAATTTTGAAAAAAAAATCAATAATTTTTAGTTTTCGCAATATTAAATATCCCCAAAAAATATATATAAAAAAAACTAATTTCTTTCTCAGTTTAGGCCGATACGTATTCTTCTACATATTTTTGTTAAAAAAAGAAAAATCGCAATAAGCGCATATTGATTGGTTGGCGCAAAAGTTATAGCGTCTACAAAATAGGGGATAGTTTTATGGCAGTTTTATTATTATTTTTTTATTAGAAATGGCGGTGATCTGCGATTTTTATCGTAACTGCGACATTATGGCGGACACATCGAACACTTTTGACGCTATTTTGCGACCATTGTCATTTATACAGTGATCCGTGCTATAAAAATGCACTGATTATTGTGTAAATGACAGGGAAGGGGTTAACCACTAGGGGGCAAGGAAGGGGTTAAGTGTGTCCTAGGGAGTGAATCTAAAGCCCCATACACACGGTAGGACTTTTTGACAACAAACTTCAAAATGAGCAGGTTTTCAAAAAAAAAAATTGACCGTGTGTACGCTCCATCGGACAAACTTTAAGGCTACTTTCACACTGAGGCGCTGGATGCGATGGGGGTATAGCGCCGCTATTTTTAGCGGCGCTATACCGTTTTTTTGCTGCGATTTTCGGGCGCTAGCGGGGGTATTTTAACCCCCGCTAGCGGCCGAAAAAGGGTTAAAAACGCCCGCAATAACGCCTCTTTGCGGGCGTATTGGAGGCGCTACCCCATTGATTTCAATGGGCAGGGGCGCTATAGGAGCGCTATTTTTAGCGCTCCTATTGCGCCTCAAAGATGCGGCTTGCAGGAGTTTTTTGACCCTCCTGCAAGCGCAACGCTCCAGTGTGAAAGCCCTCGGGCTTTCACACTGGATACTATTGAGTGGCTTTTTTGGGGCGCATTGCAGGCGCTATGTTTAGCGCAATAGCGCCTGCAAAGCGCCTCAGTGTGAAAGGGGCCTTACAGTTTTCAGCGGACAAAAGGTTTCGGTCGTCGGACAAGCCGAATCACAATCTCTCTTTTCCTCCAATGTAACACTCCCCCCCCCCCCACAGTTAGAAAGCACCTCCCAGGGAACACACTTAACCCCTTGATCGCCCCTGTAGTTTTAGCACTGATCACTGTATTGGTGTCACTGGTCCCCAAAAAAGTGTCACTTAGGATCCGATTTGTCCGCTGCTATGTCGTAGTCCCGCTAAAAATCGCAGATCGCCGCCATTACCAGTAAAAACAATAAAAATTGTTTTAGCAGTGATCACTGTATTTGTGTCACTGGTCCCCAAAAAAGTGTCACTAAGGATTAGATTTGTCCGCCGCTATGTCGTAGTCCCGCTACAAAACGCCGATTGCTGCCATTACCAGTAAAAACAATAAAAAATAAATAAAATAAAAAAAAGTCCCTAACTCTATCTCCTATTTTGTAAATGCTATAACTTTTGTGCAAATCAAAACAATATACGCTTATTGGGATTTTTTTTTTTTTTTTACCAAACATATGTAGCAGAATACATCTTGGCCTAAATTGATGAAGAAATTTTGTTTTTCTACATTTTGTTTTTGGATATGTATTATAGCAGAAAGTAAAAAAATATATATATTTTTTCAAAATTGTCTGCTTTTTTTGTTTATAATGCACAAAATAAAAACCACAGAGGTGATCAAATACCACCAAAAGAAAGCTCTATTTGTGGGGGAAAAAAATAAATACATTTTATTTTGGTACAGCTTCGTACGACCGCGCAATTGTCAGTTGAAGTGACGCAGTGCCGTGTCACAAAAAATGGCCTGGTCAGGAAGTGGGTAAATCCTTCCGGGGCTGAAGTGGTTAAAATTGCACGCACTCATGGAATAATGACAAACGACAGTACGTAAAAATCTCCATAGGCGACATTTTTTTTTACAGGTTACATGTTTAGAAGAACAGAGAAGAATGCTAGAATTATTGCTCTCGCTCTTAACGATCGCAGCGATACCTCACATGTGTGATTTGAATACTGTTTACATATGCGGGCGCAACCTACGTATGTGTCCACTTCTGCGCATGAGCTCAGAGGGATAGGGTGCTTTAAACTTTTTTTTTCTTATTTATTTAACTTTTTATTTTTTTACACTGTCCTTTTAATTTTTTGGAGTCAATTTTATTACTATTACAAGGAATGTTAACCGCTTAACCACTTAAGCCCCGGACCATTTGGTAGCTAGAGGACCAGAGGTGATTTCAGAATTTTGCACTGCGCTGCTTTAACTGGAAATTGTGCGGACATGCAATGTTGTACCCAAACGAAATTTGCGTCCTTTTCTTCCCACAAATAGAGCTTTCTTTTAATGGTATTTGATTGCCTCTGCGATTTTTATTTTTTGCGATATAAACGGAAATAGACCGAAAATTTTGAAAAAAAATGATATTTTCTACTTTTTGTTATAAGAAAAATCGAATAAACTCAATTGTAGTCATACATTTAGGCCAAAATGTATTCAGCCACATGTCTTTAGTAAAAAAAATGTCAATAAGCGTATTTTTATTGGTTTGCGCAAAAGTTATAGCGTCTACAAACTAGGGTACATTTTCTGAAATTTACACAGCTTTTAGTTTATGACTGCCTATCTCATTTCTTGAGGTGCTAAAATGGCAGGGCAGTACAAAACCCCCCCAAATGACCCCATTTTGGAAAGTAGACATCCCAAGGAAATTGCTGAGAGGCATGTTGAGCCCATTGAATATTTTTTTTTTTTGTCTCAAGTGATTGAATAATGACTAAAAAAATAAATAAAAAAATTACAAAAAGTTGTCACTAAATGATACATTGCTCACACATGCCATGGTTATATGTGGAATTGCACCCCAAAATACATTTTGCTGCTTCTCCTGAGTACGGGGATACCACATGTGTGGGACTTTTTAGGAGCCTAGCCACGTACGGGACCCCGGAAACCAAGCACCGCCTTCAGGATTTCTAAGGGCGCAAATTTTTGATTTCACTCCTCACTACCTATCACAGTTTTGAAGGCCATAAAATGCCAAAATAGCACAAAACCCCACCAAATGACCCCATTTTAGAAAGTAGACACCCCAAGGAAATTGCTGAGAGGCATGTTGAGCCCATTGAATATTTTTTTTTTGTCCCAAGTGATTGAATAATGACAAAAAAAAATAAAAAATAATAAAAATTACAAAAAGTTGTCACTAAATGATATATTGCTCACACATGCCATGGTTATATGTGAAATTACACCCCAAAATACATTCTGCTGCTTCTCCTGAGTACGGGGATACCACATGTGTGGGACTTTTTGGGAGCCTAGCCGCGTACGGGACCCCAAAAACCAAGCACCGCCTTCAGGATTTCTAGGCACAAATTTTTGATTTCACTCCTCACTACCTATCACAGTTTCGAAGGCCATAAAATGCCAAAATAGCACAAACCCCCCCAAATTACCCCATTTTGGAAAGTAGACACCCCAAACTATTTGCTGAGAGGCATGGTGAGTGTTTTACAGCTCTCATTTGTTTTTGAAAATGAAGAAAGAAATTTTTTTTTTTTTTTTTTTTTAAATTTTCAAAACTTTGTGACAAAAAGCGAGATCTGCAAAATACTCACAATACCTCTCAGCAAATAGCTTGGGGTGTCTACTTTCCAAAATGGGGTCATTTGGGGGGGTTTGTGCCATCTGGGCATTCCATGGCCTCCGAAACTGTGATAGGCAGTGAGAAGTGAAATCAAAAATTTACACCCTTAGAAAGCCTGAAGGCGGTGCTTGGTTTTTGGGGTCCCGTACGCGGCTAGGCTCCCAAAATGTCTCACACATGTGGTATCCCCGTACTCAGGAGAAGCAGTAGAATGTATTTTGGGGTGTAATTCCACATATGCCCATGGCATGTTTGAGCAATATATCATTTAGTGACAACTTTGTGCAAAATAAATAAATAATTAATTGTCTTTTTTCCGCAACTTGTGTCAACATATAAAATATTCCATGGACTCGACATGCCTCTCAGTATATAGCTTGGGGTGTCTACTTTCCAAAATGGGGTCATTTGGGGGGGTTTTGAACTGTTGTGGCATTTTATACACAACATTAGGAAGCTTACATCCACTCTTCTAACCACTTGAAGACAAAGCCCTTTTTGACACTTTTTGTTTACATGAAAACATTTTTTTTTTTTGCAAGAAAATTATGTTGAACCCCCAAACATTGTATATATTTTTAAAGCAAAGGCCCTTCAGATTAAAATGGTGGGTGTTGCATTTTTTTTTTCTACACAGTATTTGCGCAGCGATTTTTCAAACGCATTTTTTGGGGAAAAAATACACTTTTTTTAATTTTAATGCACTAAAACACACTATATTGCCCAAATGTTTGATGTAATAAAAAAGATGATTTTAGGCCGAGTACATAGATACCAAACACGACATGCTTTAAAATTTCGCACAAACGCGCATTGGCGACAAACTACATACATTTTTAAAAGCCTTCAAAAGCCTTTACAGGTTACCCCGTTAGATTTACAGAGGAGGTCTACTGCTAAAATTACTGCCCTCGATCTGACCTTCGCGGTGATACCACACATGCATGGTGCAATTGCTGTTTACATATGACGCCAGACCGACGCTTGCGTTCGCCATTGGGCAAGAGCAGGGCAGGACAGGGGTGCTTTTTTTTTATTTTTTTTATTCATTTTGCTTTTTTATTTTATTTTTTAATTTGTCCCTTCCATATTTTTTTTTTTTTATCATTTTTATTGTTATCTCAGGGAATGTAAATATCCCCTATGATAGCAATAGGTAGTGACAGGTACTCTTTTTTGAAAAAAATTGGGGGGTTAGACCCTAGATCTTTCCTCTGCCCTCAAAGCATCTGACCACACCAAGATCGGTGTGATAAAATGCTTTCCCAATTTCCCAATGGCGGTTTTTAAAACCCGGGGGGGGGACATTCCCTCCCACTGCTTGTAAAAGCAGTCCAGAGGCTAATTAGCCACTAGGATTGCTTTTACATGAAAGCCGGCCGCTGGCTGAAAAGAATGAAACCAAGATGATACCTAAACCCGCAGGCATCAATCTGGTATAACCATTCAAAGTCCAGCAACATACCAGTACGTTGCTGGTCCTTGTTGGGCATGTATTGTAATCTTTTTTTTTCATGCAGCCAGTTGGCTGAACGAAAAAAGAGATTGATCGGGTGGGTATGCCCACCATTAGAATACCTCCCTTCATTCACCCACTTCTAATGATGGGCATACATGCACCATTTATATATGCCGAAGCATGGGGGCATCCTCCCGCAAAAAAGTTATGCCGCACACACATGGTCGGACTTTTCCACGGGCAAGCCTCCGTCGGAATTTCGACCGTATGTACGCGGCATTAGGAGCAAAATCGCTCCTCCGCCCCTGCTGCCCCAATGCTTCGGCATATATGCTTTTTTTTTTAACTGTGGTGGTGAAATCACCTCCTACAACACTGGAGTCGCAGGGATCAGGCCTGTCTCTGCGAACGCTGCAGTTATGTGTGTTGTGTTTTGTAAGTGACAGTGATCGATCGATACTGCACTTGGGTGGCCTGGGCTGGACGGAGGGGCAAAACGCAGGTGCCAGCAGGTATCTGGGCTGATCCCGCTAACACTGCGTTTTTGGGAACCCTAAACTGCTGGGGACGCTAGTATAGATCTGATCAGATCAGATATTGATCTGATCAGATACTATACCACTAAGGGGGGTGTATGCTTCACGCGTGGGTGTTAGCGTTACTGGCACTAACCTGGCGCTGCCTGGGGTGTGACGCAGACCCTCTCTGATGCTAAAACCTAATTGATATCACCCGCCGGGCGATCAGGGGGTTAAACCTTTATTGGGTTATATATACGGCGGGTGCCCTGACACTATAAAAAGCAAACTAACTAACCAGCGTCACCCGTAACACTTATATGATGATCACTGGTGAAAGGGTTAACTAGGGGCAATTAGGGGGTTAAAACCTTTATTAGATAATATATGGGGGTACCTGACGCTATAAAAACCTGCGGCGAACCTAAAAAAAATTACTGGCTACCGATCTGCATCACCGACGCTAAGACAGCGATCAGAAAAATGATCGCTTAGCGACAGTGGTGATAGGGGGTGGAAGGGTTACCTGGGGGGGCGAACAAGGGGGTTTAACCTTTATTAGATAATTTATGGGGGTACCTGACGCTATAAAAACCTGCGGCGAACCTAAAAAAAATTACTGGCTACCGATCTGCATCACCGACACTAAGACAGCGATCAGAAAAACGATCGCTTAGCGACAGTGGTGCTAGGGGGTGAAAGGGTTACCTGGGGGGCGATCAAGGGGTTAAACCTTTATTCGATAATTTATGGGGGTACCCGATGCTATAAAAACCTGCGGCGAACCTAAAAAAAATTACTGGCTACCGATCTGCATCACCGACGCTAAGACAGCGATCAGAAAAATGATCGCTTAGCGACGGCGGTGCTAGGGGGTGAAAGGGTTACCTGGGGGGTGATCAGGGGGTTAAACCTTTATTAGGTAATATATGGGGGTACCCGACGCTATAAAAACCTGCGGCGAACCTAAAAAAAATTACTGGCTACCGATCTGCATCACCGACGCTAAGACAGCGATCAGAAAAATGATCGCTTAGCGACGGCGGTGCTAGGGGGTGAAAGGGTTATCTGGGGGGTGATCAGGGGGTTAAACCTTTATTAGGGGGTGGTTAGGGGGCTACACTGGACCTAAAACTAAACTGTAGTGACACTTTTACAGTCACAAATGTCACTGATTGCAGTGATCAGTAAATAAATGGTCACTGCAATGACACTGTGACTGGGGGCTGATCTGGGGGGGCCTGGGGGGGCGATTTGTGTGCCTATGTGTCCTGGTGTCAGTGTAGTGTTAGTGTACTGACCTGTGTGTCTTCTCTTGTACGGCGCTCGGTATATGTGAGCGCCGCATGAGAGATGACATCACTTCCTCCTGCTTCCTCTGCCTGTGTAAGCATTACACAGCAGAGGGAGCATTTCCATTCGCCGGGAGCGATCACGGGGGGGTGGCCGGAATCGAATGGCCGCCCCCTCATGTCGGATCGCTCCCCAACGAATAACGACCGCTCACTGTATAGGAGGGGGGTCCGATCGGACCCCCCAACTGTACAAAGGCAATCACGTACACTGTACGCGATTGTGCCTGTCGGTGCCATTCTGCCGACGTACATATACAGTGAGCGGTCGTTAAGTGGTTAAGGACCGCCGCACGCACTTATACGTCGACAGAATGGCACAGACAGGCAGATGGGCGTACAGGTACGTCCCCTTTAATTTGCCGCTGTGTGGTCGCGCACGCCGTGCCCGCAGGACCCGCGGACACGATGTCCGCGGGTGTCCCGTGATCGTGTCACGGAGCTGAAGAATGGGGAGATGTCAGTGTAAACACAACATCTACCCGTACTTCCTAGCGACATGTCACTGATTGTCTGTTCCCTGTCATCGGGAGCAGCGATCAGTGACATGTCACTCGTAGCCACGCCCCCTAACAAGTAGAATCACTCCCTAGGACACACTTAACCCCTTCAGTGGCCCCTACAGGTTAACCCCTTCACTGCCAGTGTAATTTTTACAGTAATCCGTTCATTTTTATAGCACTGATCGCTGTAAAAATGACAATGGTCCCAAAATGGTGTCAAAAGTGTCCGATGTGTTCGCCATAATGTCGCAGTCACGATAAAAATCGCTGATCGCCACCATTACTAGTAAAAAAAAAAAATTATTAATAAAAATGCCATAAAACTACCCCCTATTTTGTAGATGCTATAACTTTTGCGCAAACCAATCAATAAACGCTTATTGCGATTTTTTTTACCAAACATATGTAGAAGAATACGTATCGGCCTAAACTGAGGAAAAAAAAAACGTTTTTTATATGTTTTTGGGGGATATTTATTATAGCAACAAGTAAGAAATATTGCTTTTTTAACCGCAGAGGTGATCAAATACCACCAAAAGAAAGCTCTATTTGTGGGAAAAGGACCTCAATTTTGTTTGGGAGCCACGTCGCACGACCGCAGCAATTGTCAGATTCGCAAAAAGTGCTCTGGTCTTTGACCAGCCAAATGGTCCGGGGCTGAAGTGGTTAACATCCCTTGTAATAGAAATAGGAATGACAGGTCCTCTTTATTGAGAGATCTGGGGTCAAAAAGACCCCAGATCTCTTATTTACCTTTGAAAGCAAAAAATAAATAAAAAATTAAAATTTCACTTTGACGTTAAGAAAAAATTCCCGTCTATCTGCCCGAGAAACGGAAGTGACGTTGGAGGTCGCTCCGGTCCTCCAAGTGCATAGAGCTGAGTCTGGGCTATCTTGCCCTCACTTGGCTTTCTGCCTAGCCATTGGCCGCATTGGATCTTTTGGTGATATTTAATCGCCACTGTTTTTTTTTTTGCTATATACAGCCATGGACAAAAGTTGAGAATTACACAATTATAAGATTTTCACAAAGTCTGCTGCCTCAGTTTTTATGATGACAATTTGCATATACTCCAGAATGTTATGAAGAGTGATCAGATGAATTGCGATTAATTGCAAAGTCCCTCTTTGCCATGAAAATGAACTTAATCCCATAAAAAGCATTTCCACTGCATTTGTGAAGAAGGCTTCCGGGCGCCCAACAAAGTCCAGCAAGCACCAGGACCGCCTCCTACAGATGATTCAGCTGTGGGACCGGGGCACCACCAGTGCAGAGCTTGCTCAGGAATGGCAGCAGGCAGGTGTGAGTGTATCCAGAGGCGTAGCTTGAAGCTTGTGGGCCCCGATGCAAAAGTTGACCTGGGCCCCCCCCTTATTACGACCCACCACTTCCACCGTGCGTGCAGATACATCCACCGCACGCCAAGATACTCAAAGTGGCTTAAGAGTTTTGAGTTCCCAGAGTTCCTCTTTACATAAGAGGA
This sequence comes from Rana muscosa, assembly GCA_029206835.1. NCBI lineage: Eukaryota > Metazoa > Chordata > Amphibia > Anura > Ranidae > Rana > Rana muscosa. The sequence continues at coordinate 51,451,596 of JARGYO010000094.1, read as the reverse complement.
CAGGGATCACCGCTGGAGAAGCAGAGGACAGGGATCACCGCTGGAGAATCAGAGGACAGGGATCACCACTGGAGAATCAGAGAACAGGGATCACCGCTGGAGAATCAGAGGACAGGGATCACCGCTGGAGAATCAGAGGACAGGGATCACCGCTGGAGAATCAGAGGACAGGGATCACCGCTGGAGAAACACAGAGGACAGGGATCACCGCTGGAGAAACACAGAGGACAGGGATCACCGCTGGAGAAACACAGAGGACAGGGATCACCGCTGGAGAAGCAGAGGACAGGGATCACCGCTGGAGAATCAGAGGACAGGGATCACCGCTGGAGAATCAGAGGACAGGGATCACCGCTGGAGAAACACAGAGGACAGGGATCACCGCTGGAGAAACACAGAGGACAGGGATCACCGCTGGAGAAACACAGAGGACAGGGATCACCGCTGGAGAAGCAGAGGACAGGGATCACCGCTGGAGAATCAGAGGACAGGGATCACCGCTGGAGAATCAGAGGACAGGGATCACCGCTGGAGAAACACAGAGGACAGGGATCACCGCTGGAGAAACACAGAGGACAGGGATCACCGCTGGAGAAACACAGAGGACAGGGATCACCGCTGGAGAAGCAGAGGACAGGGATCACCGCTGGAGAAGCAGAGGACAGGGATCACCGCTGGAGAATCAGAGGACAGGGATCACCACTGGAGAATCAGAGAACAGGGATCACCGCTGGAGAATCAGAGGACAGGGATCACCGCTGGAGAATCAGAGGACAGGGATCACCGCTGGAGAATCAGAGGACAGGGATCACCGCTGGAGAAACACAGAGGACAGGGATCACCGCTGGAGAAACACAGAGGACAGGGATCACCGCTGGAGAAACACAGAGGACAGGGATCACCGCTGGAGAAGCAGAGGACAGGGATCACCGCTGGAGAATCAGAGGACAGGGATCACCGCTGGAGAATCAGAGGACAGGGATCACCGCTGGAGAAACACAGAGGACAGGGATCACCGCTGGAGAAACACAGAGGACAGGGATCACCGCTGGAGAAACACAGAGGACAGGGATCACCGCTGGAGAAGCAGAGGACAGGGATCACCGCTGGAGAATCAGAGGACAGGGATCACCGCTGGAGAATCAGAGGACAGGGATCACCGCTGGAGAAACACAGAGGACAGGGATCACCGCTGGAGAAACACAGAGGACAGGGATCACCGCTGGAGAAACACAGAGGACAGGGATCACCGCTGGAGAAACACAGAGGACAGGGATCACCGCTGGAGAAACACAGAGGACAGGGATCACCGCTGGAGAAACAGAGGACAGGGATCACCGCTGGAGAAACAGAGGACAGGGATCACCGCTGGAGAAACAGAGGACAGGGATCACCGCTGGAGAAACAGAGGACAGGGATTACCGCTGGAGAATCAGAGGACAGGGATTACCGCTGGAGAATCAGAGGACAGGGATTACCGCTGGAGAATCAGAGGACAGGGATTACCGCTGGAGAATCAGAGGACAGGGATCACCGCTGGAGAATCAGAGGACAGGGATCACCGCTGGAGAAACAGAGGACAGGGATTACCGCTGGAGAAGCAGAGGACAGGGATCACCGCTGGAGAAGCAGAGGACAGGGATCACCGCTGGAGAAGCAGAGGACAGGGATTACCGCTGGAGAAGCAGAGGACAGGGATCACCGCTGGAGAAGCAGAGGACAGGGATCACCGCTGGACAATCAGAGGACAGGGATCACCGCTGGAGAAACAGAGGATAGGGATCACCGCTGGAAAAGCAGAGGACAGGGATCACCGCTGGAGAATCAGAGGACAGGGATCACCGCTGGAGAATCAGAGGACAGGGATCACCGCTGGAGAATCAGAGGACAGGGACCCCTGGCAGGTCACTTGGCAGTGCTCCTTTCCCATCCCTGCACTGTATACAGCTCCTCCCCCCACACACACAGGGCTGAAATCACATTCCTTTACACACAGTCTGTCAGCCTTCACAGGCTGTTTCTGGCTTTTATGTTGCCCTTCTGACCTGTGAAATTCTCTGGTCAGAACAGCAGTGTAGTCGCAGTAGGCAGATACACCCTGTGCAGATCGTGGCTGACTTGCAGTGTTGTAAAGGAATGTGATTTCAGCCCTGCGGAGGAGGAGCAGTATAGAGTGCTGAAATGGGAAAGGAGCTCATCAGCTGGATATAGAATCCAGGGCAGAGGGGGTGGTCAGGGGGCTTTGGGGAGGGGGGTGCAACTAAGATCTGAGAGAGAAAAGCCATGTGACACAAAATCTGGAGCCTGTAGCCCTTCAGGTGCCCACTGAGGTGGTGTTAAGGGATTTATTTTAGCAATTTCTGAAGGTTTCTCTGTCAGTGTTGGCAGGTGTTGGGGGAAGGTCACCTCCCAGAGGTGTGTGTCTTTTCCCCCCAGTTGTCATGGAAGTGGGGTAAGCGGACATCCGAGTCGGGGGGTACAGAGAATCCAAGCTGGTGACTAGAAGACACTGAGCGGTGTCTTACCTCACCAGTGACATCGGTCCCATCATGGCTACAGGACGGCACTCTCCTCCTCTTGCCTCGCTAAGCACCATTACCATTCCATGTTGCCAGCACACAGCACAGACACTTCCCCATCCTGGGCTGTTCTCACCTCGTGCTCCTCTCCATTCAGGAAATGCCTCACAGCTTCTCCCCAGCCAATGAGATTGGAGGGGTGTGGACTGTAGAAGGCAAAGTAGAAGCCCAGTACTGGAGTGTGAATGTTGGGCCCTAGGGCAGATCAGAGCTGGACTTAGTGGAGGATATGATAATATGACAGGAAGGCTGCTGGGGCCCCCTGGAGCTAGGGGCGGAGTTGCGATTGTGACCCCTGCAACCCCTTATGCTACACCCATGAGTGTATCGGCACGCACAGTGAGGAAAAGACTTTTGGAGGATGGCCTGGTGTCAAGAAGGGCAGCAAAGAAGCCACTTCTCTCCAGGAAAAACATCAGGGACAGACTGATATTCTTCAAAAGGTACAGGGATTGGACTGCTGAGGACTGGGGTAAAGTAATTTTCCCTGATGAATCCCATTCCAATTGTTTGGGTCATCCGGAAAAAACCTTGTCCGGAGAAGAAAAGGTGATCGCTAGACATGTGCAAAAGGAAAAGATTTGTTTTGTTTTGTTTTAATTTGTTAATTAATTTTGTTTAGTTAGATTCGTCAAATTAGTTTTCGGATTTCGTTTTGTTTGACTGAATTCGAAAAATCTGTCGCATTCGAAAATATTTCTACCGAATTCAAAAAAAATTTAACCGGATTCGATAATATTTCAATCATATTTTTTGCAGATTACTATTTATTTCCATCAGATCTCCTGCAGTATATTAACATCTATTTCATTTTTTTTGCAGATCTCCTGCAGACTATTAGCATCTATTTCATTTTTCTTTTCTTTTTCTTTTTTTGCATTGGAGCAGCCATTTCCTTTATTTCAGCAGATCTCCTGCAGACTATTAGCATCTATTTCATTATTTTATTTTTTTGCAGATTACTATTTATTTCCATCCGATCTCCTGCAGACTATTAGCATGTATATCATTTTTTTTGCAGATCTCCTGCAGACTATTAGTATCTATTTCATTTTCTCATCAGATCTGCAGACTATAAGCATCTATTTCATTTTTTTTTGCAGGTCTCCTGCAAAACTATTAGCAGCCATTTCCCTAGTCTAGTCTATTTCTAGTCTATTTTCTATTTCTATTCTAATCTTTTCTAATTGGAATTAGAATTCATTCTATACGAAATTCGAATGTCGGAACATGGTTTATTATAATCTTTTGTATTCAGTTGGAATAATTTCGAATCCGGTTGAAAAATTATCGAATTTGGTTGAAATATTAACGAATGCGGATGAAATATTATCGAATCTGGTAGAAATATTTTCGAATTTGGTTGAAATATTTTCGAATGCGAACGATTTTTCGAATTCCAATTAGAAAAGATTAGAAAAGAACTAGAAAATAGACTAGAAAAAAAACCCAGAATAGAATAAAATATAATATATATATCGTATTTTATTCTATTCTGTTCCATTGTTTTTCTATTCCATTCTTTCCAATATTTTCGATTCTATTCGAATTGTTTTCAAATTCGATTCGACTAGAATTTTTTTCGAATTCGATTCGAATTTCGTCCATGGTTTTTCGATTCGAGGCGCTTTGCCGGCAGTATAGCCGCGGTGCCCCATTGATTTCAATGGGCAGGAGCGGTGGAGGAGCGGTATACACACCTCACATGACTGGATTATTAATATTCCTGGCTATGCACTCTTTCGGAAAGACAAGGTAAAAAGGAAGGGTGGAGGGGTCTGTCTCTATGTGAGAAGTGATCTCAAAGCGAGTGTGAAAGAGGACCTGGTGGATGGAGAGTGTGATGAGTCTGAAGCATTATGGGTGGAACTGCATACAGATGTGCGTAGTTCAAAGTTAATCATTGGAGTTTGTTATAGACCACCCAATGTTAATGAGGAGGTGGAGACTCAGCTCCTTGCACAGATGGAAAGGGCTGCAAGGGCTGGGACGGTGATAATAATGGGGGATTTTAACTACCCAGAAATTGACTGGAGTAATGGCACTGCTGGGACAGTTAAAGGGCAAAAATTTATAAACCTATTGCAGGACAATTTTATGGTCCAGTTTATTGAGGCCTCAACTAGGAATGATGCTCTGTTGGACCTGGTAATCTCAAACCATGCAGAGCGTATTACTAATGTTCAGATAAAGGAACACCTGGGTAGCAGTGACCATAACATGATTTCATTTGATGTTAGCTGTAAGCAAGAAATACATGCAGGAAGGATAAAAACACTTAATTTCAATAAAGCAAATTTTCCAAGGATGAGGGCTGCTCTCCAGGACTTATACTGGGAGGGAAAATTGGCATCAATGGGCACAGAACAGAAATGGGAATTCTTCAAAAAGACTGTTTGTGAACTCACTGCAAAGTATATTCCCATGGGCAATAAGTTTAAAAGGCTAAAAATAAAACCTATGTGGCTCACAGTTAAAGTTAAAAAAGCTATAAACAATAAGAAAGGCGCTTTTAAAAAATATAAAAATGAGGGAACACTAGTGTCGTTTAAATGTTACAAAGAATATAACAGGATATGTAAAAAGGAAATCAAGGATGCAAAAATTCAAAACGAACGACAGATTGCAAAAGATAGTAGGACAAACCCCAAAAAATTCTTCAAATATATTAATAGTAAAAAGGTCAAGTCTGAGCATGTAGGCCCTTTACAAAATAATCTAGAGTGGGTGACTGGGGACAAAGAGAAGGCTAATTTATTAAATACTTTCTTCAGTTCTGTGTATACAAAGGAGCATGGGGGAGCTCATGTCCATAATGGGGGTGGTAGTGACACAGCCCCAAATCCACAATGGCTCAAAAGTGATATGGTCCAGAAATATTTAGACAGAATAAAGGTGGATAAAGCACCTGGACCAGATGGCATACACCCACGGATCCTAAAAGAATTGAGCTCTGTAATTTCAAAGCCATTGTATTTAACTTTTAGGGACTCATTAATGACAGGAATAGTACCACTGGATTGGCGCAGGGCGAACGTGGTGCCTATATTTAAAAAGGGAACAAAGTCTTTACCAAGTAACTATAGACCTGTTAGTTTAACTTCTATAGTTGGGAAAATACTGGAGAGATTAATAAAAGACCACATAGATGAGTTCTTGCTGGAAAAAAACTATTTCAGCAACAGACAGCATGGATTCATGAAAGACAGAAGTTGTCAAACAAACCTGATTTCTTTTTATGAAGAGGTAAGTAAGACCTTGGACAGAGGGGTGGCGGTGGACGTGGTATACTTGGATTTTGCAAAAGCGTTTGATACAGTTCCCCACACACGGCTCATGTGTAAGGTAAAGTCTACAGGATTGGAAATATCAGTTTGTAAATGGATAGAAAACTGGCTAAAAGACAGAATTCAGAGAGTAGTGGTTAATGATTCTTACTCTGAATGGTCTAAGGTTATCAGTGGTGTACCCCAAGGTTCAGTGCTGGGAGTGGGACCCTTACTTTTTAATATCTTTATAAATGATATTGGGTCTGAGATCAAAAGTAACATTTCTGTCTTTGCAGATGACACCAAGCTATGCAGTGGAATAACGTCCTTACAGGATGTCGCCAATTTACAAGCCGACCTCGATGCCCTGTCTAATTGGGCGACTATGTGGCAGATGAGGTTTAATGTTGATAAATGTAAAGTTATGCACTTGGGGGCTAAGAATATGAATGCATCATACATACTAGGGGGAGTAGAACTGGGGGGATCCGTAGTGGAGAAGGATCTGGGGGTTTTGGTAGATCATAAGCTCAATAATGGCATGCAATGCCAAGCTGCGGTTTCCAAAGCGAGCAAAGTCCTTTCTTGTATTAAGAGAGGTATGGTCTCCAGAGAGAGAGATATCATTTTGCCCCCCTGTACAAATCATTAGTAAGACCTCATCTGGAATATGCAGTTCAGTTTTGGGCCCCAGTTCTCAAAAAGCATATCGGGGAACTGGAGAAAGTGCAGAGAAGGGCAACCAAACTGATAAGAGGCATGGAGGAGCTCAGCTATGAGGAAAGATTAGAGGAACTGAATTTTATTCTCTCTTGAGAAGAGGAGAATAAGGGGGGATATGATTAACATGTACAAATATATAAGGGGTCCATATAGTGAACTTGGTGATGAGTTATTCACTTTACGGTCAACACAGAGAACAAGGGGGCACCCTTTACGTCTAGAAGAAAAAAGATTTCATCTCCAAATGCGGAAAGGTTTCTTCACAGTAAGAGCTGTGAAAATGTGGAACAGACTCCCTGCAGAGGTGGTTCTGGCCAGCTCAGTAGATTGCTTTAAGGAAGGCCTGGATACTTTCCTAAATGTACATAATATAACTGAGTACTAACAGTTCTAGGTAAAGTTGATCCAGGGTAAATCCGATTGCCTCTCAGGGGATCAGGAAGGAATTTTTTCCCCTGCTGTAGCAAATTGGATCATGCTCTGCTGGGGTTTTTTGCCTTCCTCTGGATCAACTGTGGGTATAGAATTGGGTATATGGGAGTGCACGATATTTTTATTTTATTTTATTTTAGTTATTTTTTTATGGTTGAACTGGATGGACTTTGTCTTTTTTCAACCTGACTAACTATGTAACTATGTAACTATGTAACACCGCTTCTTCACCGCTCCAAAGATGCTGCTAGCAGGACTTTTTTTACCGTCCTGCTAGAGCACCGCTCCAGTGTGAAATAGCGGCGCTTTACCGCCGACGCACCCACCGCCCCAGTGTGACAGGGGCCTTAGGGATGAGCCCAGGTTCAGAATAAACTTTGCTTGTTTGGGCGTTCATTCAAGCTTTTTTTTCGGAAGGAGCCGAACATCATATATAGTAGCGGGTTTTTCTCCCTGTAAGAATAGTCCAGTATATGCTAAAATGAGAAGACCATTGCATGATTCGGAGCATATACTCATTCAAGACAATTATTAGTACATGCAAATGTATTACCGTGCAAGTTTGGCATTGGTATTGGCATCAAACAGCCTATTTAAACTGGATTGTGACGTGGACAGATTGCTGAGGGTCTTCAACTAGTTTCTCATTTAAAGCGGAGGTCCGCCTAAAAAAAATATTAAAAGCCAGCAGCTACAAATACTGCAGCTGCTGACTTTTAATAAATGGACACTTACCTGTCCAGCCTGCCCGTGATGCAGAGCCCGCTGCGCTAAATCACAGCCAGGGAGACATTTCCCGATCTCTGCACCCTCGCATCGGGAAATGTCTCCCTGCCTGTCATTAGCGCAGCGCGGTGCTGACTTCCTGGCGGGCTCTGCACGTGTTCAATGCGAACACGCCGGAGCTCATTCCTATTGGTGAATGGTATCAGAAAACAAACAAAACAGAAGATACAAAAAAAACGTATCTTTATTGGCCTTCAAAATAATTGCCATCCTTTACAACACACTTTTGGTAACGTTCATAAAGCTTCTGGAAACTGCCAGCAAAGGCCTCTTTAGGAATCGATCGCAGAGACGCTGTCCTTGTGTCCTTGCTAATGCCCAATTCCTCCACCATCAATCATAGAGTCAGTCGCCGATCTCGTGCCAGCCTTTGTCACACTTGCTTGATCATGTCTTAGGTTTGACTTGTCGATGGCCGACCCAAATGTGGCTCATCCTCAGTCGTTTCCTTTGGTTAGAACCAGTCGCAAACACATTTTCTGCTCACGGCTTCCGTCCAGTACACTTGAACCAATATTTAATGCATCTCCATCGCGGTTTTCACAAATTTATAGCAGAACTCGTTGCTCCATTGCACGGTGACCCTACCTCTCACAATGTCTACGTTTGACTGCCTGCAGTGGGTTAACTCTGATGGTCATGTGTACTTTACGCTAAGTTGCGCTTCTTGACATGTCTCTGGATAACCATGTGCACGCGTGCACCCCTGACCCATGTTACCATTGATATATTGGACCATTCACCGAACTTTTTAAACATAGCTCGTAGACTGTATTTGCCCATCTACATGTAGCGGGGTCTCTAAAATTAGGTAGGACACTCAGGTGTGTAGGTATGGGAATAATGGACCATTTGTGTTCGTGGAGGATTGGAAGGTGTAATAATCTCCTTGGCCTCTGGGTGGCGGGGTACCCGTAGGCTCAAGGTAGATTGGCCGTCACAGTGCTACCCTTTTTGTCCCTTTCCGGAGATGGTACGGCGAGGGCGGGGAACCTGCCGTGGTGTCGATGGGAGGAGATAAAAGGGGGGGACGCCCTAACCACGAGGTCTTTTGGAGGATTTTCTTCACGCGCCCAGGCACCTTAGGCCTGGATGCGGGCGGTTCCAGATTCCGGCCCGGGCGCCCTAGGCCTGACCGGAATGGAGTTGGAGTCCATCCCAGGCACCTTCAGCCTGGGGTGAGGTACTAAGCCAGGAGACCTGGGGCCCAGTGATTTCGACTGGGTCCCGCGAGGGTGGAGAAGTCCGAGGGTCCCTGAGGTGGATGGGGCCCATGTCTGAGGTGAGGAGGCCGGGGAGGTTACCCATTCGGAGAGTCTGGAGCAGCATCAACCCAGTGACGGATGGGCCTCTGGTAACTCCCTTGGAGGGACATCTTCCCCTGACAGGGGCCGCAACGCAGCGAAGGTACTCCTATCTATGTTCTCTTGAGTCGCTGGTAGAGACTCTCAAGTTCTAAGTCCTTTCTAGCCAAGGCTATAGTAACCGCTGGCGAGATCGCAGTGGTTTAGCTGACAACCAAGATAGTGCCTCGACCTGCTCATCCCCGTATCAAAATGTTATCAAGTCGCAACCAGTTGGCTACTGAAGCACTGTTTATTGTGAGATATGCAATAAAACAAGAGTTGGACTGTGATCGGTGTGTGGAACTCTGATTAATGGGAGCAGAGGGAAGTGTTGGCGCAGCAGGACTTGATTCTAGACAAAAGCACACAGGCCCGAGGAAATATCTGGTACTGGCCTTCACCTCACCCACAGCCATGGGGAGGACATGGGCCGTAGCGCATCTCACACTGTCGTGTGACATACCCCTAGACAAAAGAGATGGGGTGAGGCCGCTACATACACAAACCCATATAGGGGCAGTGGCCCAACTTCTGGTGGGCTTTGACGTTGAAGCACCTCCTTCAGTGGTTGCAAAGAAATTAAGGAGGAATAACAAGAGAGACATAAAGCGCACCGCCCTAGTGTATTCAACTTTTAATATGTGCAGAAAGGAAATATACAGTTGTATTCACAATGAAAGCTTGCATCACGCTTTTCACATAATTCTCCTAACAGATCCCTCAGTCCATAGGAGGATGGATGGAGCCGCTCCACCATTGAACCAGCTCCAGGCTCTGTTGGCGGCACTTGCAAAGCCTGGAAATGGCTGCTTTCCTGGCTGGAATGAACCGCACAACAGGCAAACCCGGCGTCAGAACTATCCACCTCTGCTGGATGTCCAAGGACCTGGTTGGATAGCGGTTGCCAGTTAGAGTTGCCACCTCATCCCTTTAAACCCGAACACATATGAATTACAGAAGTTCTGAGGCTAATTTAAAGCAGATAACGCACCAAGTGAGCTTAATTACCACCTTAATCAGCCACAGAACCTGCGTAATTAACCACTTAAGCCCAGGACCATTTTGTAGCTAAAAGACCAGGCCCCTTTTTGCGATTCGGCACTGATTCGCTTTAACTGACAATTGGGCGGTCGTGTGATGTGGCTCCCAAACAAAAAACATTTTTTCCCCACAAATAGAGCTTTCTTTTGGTGGTATTTGATCACCTCTGCAGTTTTTATTTTTTGCACTATAAACAAAAATAGAGCAACAATTTCGAAAAAAAAATAATATTTTTTACTTTTTGCTATAATAAATATCCCCCAAAAATATATATATAAAAAAATGTTTTTTCCTCAGTTTAGGCCAATACGTATTCTTCTACATATTTTTGGTAAAAAAAATCGCAATAAGCGTTTATTGATTACACACTCTTGTCCCCTACTGTACATTACACACTCTTGTCCCCTACTGTACATTACACACTCTTGTCCCCTACTGTACATTACACACTCCTGACCCCTACTGTACATTACACACTCCCGACCCCTACTGTACATTACACACTCCTGACCCCTACTTTACATTACACACTCCTGACCCCTACTTTACATTATACATTACTGATCCCTACTGTACATTACACACTCCTGGCCCCTACTTTACATTACACACTCCTGACCCCTACTTTACATTATACATTACTGATCCCTACTGTACATTACACACTCCTGGCCCCTACTTTACATTACACACTCCTGACCCCTACTGTACATTACACACTCCTGACCCCTACTGTACATTACACACTCCTGACCCCTAGTTTACATTATACATTACTGATCCCTACTGTACATTACACACTCCTGACCCCTACTGTACATTACACACTCCTGACCCCTACTGTACATTACACACTCCTGACCCCTACTTTACATTACACACTCCTGACCCCTACTTTACATTATACATTACTGATCCCTACTGTACATTACACACTCCTGGCCCCTACTTTACATTACACACTCCTGACCCCTACTTTACATTATACATTACTGATCCCTACTGTACATTACACACTCCTGGCCCCTACTTTACATTACACACTCCTGACCCCTACTGTACATTACACACTCCTGACCCCTACTGTACATTACACACTCCTGACCCCTAGTTTACATTATACATTACTGATCCCTACTGTACATTACACACTCCTGACCCCTACTGTACATTACACACTCCTGACCCCTACTTTACATTACACACTCCTGATCCCTACTGTACATTACACACTCCTGACCTCTACTGTACATTACACACTCTTGTCCCCTACTGTACATTACACACTCCTGACCCCTACTGTACATTACACACTCCTGACCCCTACTGTACATTACACACTCCTGACCCCTACTTTACATTATACATTACTGATCCCTACTGTACATTACACACTCCTGGCCCCTACTTTACATTACACACTCCTGACCCCTACTTTACATTATACATTACTGATCCCTACTGTACATTACACACTCCTGGCCCCTACTTTACATTACACACTCCTGACCCCTACTGTACATTACACACTCCTGACCCCTACTGTACATTACACACTCCTGACCCCTAGTTTACATTATACATTACTGATCCCTACTGTACATTACACACTCCTGACCCCTACTTTACATTACACACTCCTGACCCCTACTTTACATTACACACTCCTGATCCCTACTGTACATTACACACTCCTGACCTCTACTGTACATTACACACTCCTGACCTCTACTGTACATTACACACTCCTGACCCCTACTTTACATTACACACTTCTGACCCCTACTTTACATTACACACTCCTGTCCCCTACTGTACATTACACACTCCTGACACATTACATCTGTTCCACCAAAGTGTTTATTGTCAATCAACAGTTGCTGGTTCCTAAGCAGTCCCTGACTAATTTATTGAATTTCTTTTTCAGGGCCAGTTCACACCACATGCAGTCCAGAGCATTTTTGTTCTGCATCAAAAACGCATGGAAAGTAGGTTATATGGTTTCCAATGGCATAGTTCACACCAGTGCTTGCAGTTCCAGTGCTTTCCAGTTCCAGGAAAAAAAAGGAGAACATTTTGCATTTTTTTCTGCACTGGAATGTACTGGAACACAGTAAAACGCATCAAAAACGCACTGGACCCTAGTATAGTGGGGAAAAAAACAGGAAAGAAAAAAAGCACCTGGAGGGCCAGTTCACACCGCAGAAATGCAGTCCGGGTGCGTTCCAGATGCTTTTCTGCATGCGTGTTTTTGACACGTTTTTGATGCGGTCAAGTGCGTTTTTGATGCAGTCCAGTGCATTTTTTCCCCCTCAGTTTTCTTAACCTTAATTAAGGACATGTGTTCCAGTGCATTTCAGTACAGTCCAGTGCAAGAAAAATGCAGCATGTTCTACTTTTTTTTCTGGAACGCACTGGAACTGCAAGCGCTGGTGTGAACTATGCCATTGGAAACCATATAACCTACTTTCCAATGCGTTTTTGATGGCGAAAAAAACTGCACTGGACTGCATGTGGTGTGAACTGGCCCGAAATGTATCCGGAAACGAAGAAAAAATGCACCAAAAACGCACCGAAACGCATCATAAACACGCTAAAAACAAGCAAAAATGCACCAATTTCACTTTCAGGCTCCACCCATCTATCATAGTGGGAGCGCACATTTTGTGGCTCGTTTTACCTGTGACACGCATAGGGCAGCCCGTTGATTTCAATTGGCTGCACTACATGTGGTTAATGGGACATTTTGGCGTTTTGTGGGTTGCGTGTTTTGCCCCTTGGTTTTTCACACCTTTATACACCTAAAATTACTAGTTGCGCTTTCAGTGCTATTAATTGGTAACGGCACACCAAACACAGTAGCAAACACACATTTTGCCATGTGAGAAAACGAGGGGCAAATGCTGCAATACGCACAGTAAAAAACATGCAACCCACAAAACGCCAAAATGTCCCATTAACCACATGTAATGCAGCCCATTTAAATCAGTCCTATGCGTGTCACGGGAAGAACGAGACACAAAACGTTCGCTCCCACTATGCTAGATGTGAATGGGGCCTGAAAGTGAAATTGGTGCGATAACACAAGAACAACGAAGCTCCATTCACATCTGTGCGTTTCCTTGCATTTCAGAAATGCGCTGCACCAAAAACCGCAGTAAAAAAACGCACCAAGCTCTACTCTATAATAAAATTCTGAAGATTCTTTGGGGAGATTGTTGCGTGTAGTGGAACCCATTCAGATGGATGGGCTGCCCTATGTGTAATTAGTGAAAATGCTCCAAAAAAACACCCCACCTCGCTTAAAAAAAAAAAAAAAAAAAGACGCATGGGGCAATGTGAGTTCCCGCTATGCAGAGTTGTGAACGGGGCTTAACAGCTGAGTGTTTCTGTCCACTCCCTCCTATGTACTTGTATAAAGATGGCCATATGCTATGCAATCTGATTGTGTATTGTGTATTTAGTGAGAAGGGTGATCACTGATTGATTGCATTTCATTTAAAAAATGTGCAGCTGGGAATGGAGGGTGGATGATGCAGGGTGTGTGCTAATGAGGTCAGCTGGTCAACTCCTTCCTGTGTCATGACCTCTAGTCTGACCAGGAAGTAAGGCATTACTAATGGATATGTCTGTAGATTTAATGGAAAGCGCTGATATTTTTGCAAAAAAAAGTACATGAATGCTACATTGGTACACAGGGGAGCTGGAATAAAAGAAAAAAAAAGTGAACAAAGGTGAGCTTGCCCTTTAAATCTCCAGAAATCCTATTCCAGAGATTTCATCATTCTTAGTGATGTAGAAGCGCTGAACCTTATAGAGATATGGTATAATGTAATGAGTTGTTTGCGGTCCTAGAGGCTGCTCATCAGCAACAACTGTGGGGTTTTGCTGGACCCCCAGGGGAGTTTACAGAAGTTTTGAAAGGATGGGAGTGCCACACAAGCTTGTATGGTCCTTTTAAAATATTTTAATATTCTACACCCAATGTGTTTCAGTGTGTCCCCTTCATCAGGTGTAAAAACGAGATAATTGAAAAAAAAAAAACACAAATTCCTTAGAATGTGTTGAACGCTATACTGTATATACACAATATTGTCAAAAGTATTGGGACACTTGCCTTTTTGAGTTGGCCCACCCTTTACAGCTATAACAGCTTCAACTCTTCGGGTAAGGCTGTCCACAAGGTTTAGGAGTGTGTCTATGGGAATGTTTGACCATTCTTCCAGAAGCGCATTTGTGAGGTCAGGCACTGATGTTGGAGAGAAGGTCTGGCTCACAGTCTCCACGCTAATTCACCCCAAAGGTGTTCTATCGGGGTGAGGCCAGGACTCTGTGCAGGCCAGTCAAGTTCCTGCACCCCAAACTCACTCATCCATGTCTTTATGGACCTTGCTTTGTGCACTCGTCCAAATCATTTGGTGGAGGGCGGTTTTTTGCTGTGGGGTTGATTTTCAGGGGTTGGGCTTGGCCCCTTAGTTCCAGTGAAGGGAACTCTTAAGGCGTCAGCATACCAGGACATTTTGGACAATTTCATGCTCCCAACTTTGTGGGAACAGTTTGGGGATGGCCCCTTCCTGTTCCAACATTACTGTGCACCAGTGCACAAAGCAAGTGCACCGACAGTGCAGCCGGCTGCCGCGTACAGGAAACACTGGAATGGCAAATAGGTGAGAACCAAGTGCACTGTCATAGGAATGGTCTCATCTCTATTGTAATTTCCCATTGGGCCACATATTGCCTTGTATCTAGCTGGCACACCTGCTCTGTTGTGTGTCACTGAGCTACTGTCCTCACTCTTTTACTCTCCCCTATGAAGTCTGGCCATTGGTGGAGCCAACATTGATTTGGTTAGGATCACCAGGTCAGCAAGCCTGTTCTTACTGCTTTGGATGAAGGAGAGGTGAACATACAGGAGATCCTCCTGGACTCACTCCAGGACACTAGACTGTGCTCATGGTGAGTAAGCTGTGTACACCTTATTCAAACACACAGCGAGGGAAGGGCAGAGTACAGTGCTGCACAAATCCTTGGCACAGTGAAGGTAAATAAAGAAAGGTTAGTGGTTGTGTATGTCTCTGCCTTCGCCTCCTTATTCCTGTCTATGTTGCAGTCTTCATTCCCATTGACCATCCTGCTGTCTGTCTGACACTGCCTATACTAGCTCCTACTAGTGTCTGTTTCTGTCCTTAATAGGGATGAGCCGAACAACCCCCTGGTCCAGAACATGCGAACGGAACGAAAGGTCGCGCAAACTTTCGAACACCGTTAAAGTCTATGGGACTCGAACGTGAGAAATCAAAAATGCTAATTTTAAAAGGCTAATATGCAAGTTATTTATTGTCATAAAAAGTGTTTGGGGACCCAGGTCCTGCCCCAGGGGACATGTATCAATGCAAAAAAAAGTTTTAAAAACAGACGTTTTTTCGGAAGCAGTGATTTTGATGATGCTTAAAGTGAAAAAATAAAAGTGAAATATTCCTTTTAATATCGTACCTGGAGGGTGTCTATAGTATGCCTGTAAAGTAGCCCATGTTTCCCGTGTTTAGAACTGTCCCTGCACAAAATGGCATTCTAAAGCAGTGTTTCTCAACTCCAGTCCTCAAGGCGCCCCAACAGGTCATGTTTTCAGGATTTCCCTCAGATGAAACAGCTGTGGGAATTACTAAAGCAGTTAAACTGATCAAATAACCTGTGCAAAATAATGGAGAGCCTGAAAACATGACCTGTTGGGGCGCCTTGAGGACTGGAGTTGAGAAACACTGTTCTAAAGGAATAAAAGTAATTTGGATAAAAATCATTGAGAAAAATGGCATGGGTACCCCCCTCCCCCCAGCCCATTACCAGGCCCTTTGGGTCTTGTATGGATATTAAAGGGAACCCCACACCCAAATTAAAAAAAGAAAAGGCATGGGGCCCCCAGGCCCTATATACTCTGAACAGCAGTATACAGGCGGTCCAAACAAGACAGGGACTGTAGGTTCGTTCTTAAAGTGGAGCTCCACCCTAAATTTCAACTTCTGCGGATCGGAACCCTCCCCCCCTCCGGTGTCACAATTGACACCTTTCAGGGGGGTGAAGATACCTGTCTAAAGCCTCGTGCACACGGTCGGACTTCCATCGGACTTTTCCGTGTTTTTTTGTCCGAACGGAGTTGGTTGGGAACACCCATAGCATACACACGCTCTGACATCGCATGTTTTTTCTGCTCTTTTCTGCTCTTTACCGCCACCCTTTGGTCAACTTCTGCTATTGTTGATTGATTTTAACATTAGTTGTTTTGTCCATCGGACTAAAGTCCGATGGTTTTCTGTACACACGGTCGGACTTTGCTCCATCGGACTTTTGTTGGGCAAAAGTTTGTCCGTTTGCAGACCCAACTTTTGTCCGATGAAAACAAGAAAAATGCTAAAAAAGTTTGTCCGATGGAGCGTACACACGGTCGAATTGTTGGTCCAACTTGCTCAAAACGAAGTTTGTTGGGCAAAAGTCCGACCGTGTGTACGGGGCTTAAGACAGGTATTTTCACCCACATCTGGGAATCCTCTCTGCGTGAAATCTGCGGGAAGCACGTCACTTCCCACAGATTCCCCGTTGTGTTCTGGGAGACACTCGGCTCCCAGAACACAGGGGGACCAGTCAGAACAGCGCAGCGCGACTCGCGCATGCGCCGTAGGGAACCGGGCATGAAGCTGCAAGGCTTAATTTCCTGGTTCCCTCACCGAGGATGGCGGTGGGGGCAGCAGAGTGACGAGCGATCGCTTGTCCTCTGCTGTGGATGTCGCTGGACTCCAGGACAGGTAAGTGTCCAAATATTAAAAGTCAGCAGCTGCTGTAGCTGTAGCTGATGGCTTTTAATATTTTTTTTTTCGGCGGAGCTCCGCTTTAAGTTGAATCTGTTTCTAATTTGGAGCAGGTACATTTTGTAAGTGTAGCTCCAGCCCAAAAAAAATTTTTTAAGCTTTTTGGATAACATAGGAAAGGGTTATCACCCCTGTAACATTTGTTTTGCTGTCTGTGCCTCTGTTCAGAAGATTTCAGCTCACTTTCTGTCCCAATGACAATAGGATTTTGAAAATTTGGGGTTATTAGGGAAACAAGGATTGGTGATAAAGCATCAGTGGAGACACCTTTTTCCCATATTAACTCTTACAGGAGAGACTTTCCCTTACTAGGGGTAGATTTCCTCTCACTTCCTGTTGTCTACCTCGTTTGTAAGTAGGAGTCTTTGTAAGTCGGATGTTTGAAAGTAGGGGACCGCCTGTATATACTATACAGCCTGCCCTATATACTCTGCATAAAATTGGGCCTTAGGTGTTGGTGGTACCAGAACACTGTAAGCCCTCACAGTTACTCTTGGTGGGTGCTGGAACAGGCCCTGCTGTGAACTATTATATCAAGAATTGTAATAACATGCCCCTGTTGAACAGGGGCAGAAAAATTGGGCCTTTGGTTGTGGTGGTGGTGGTGGTGGGGCCACAACACTGTAAGTCCTCACAGTTTCTATTGGTGGGGCGCTGGAACGGCCCTGGTGTGAAATATTATATCAATAATTGTAATTACATGCCCCTGTTGAACAGGGGCAGAAAAATTGGGCCTTTGGTGGTGGTGGTGCCACAACACTGTAAGCCCTCACAGTTACTCTTGGTGGGCGCTGAAACGGGCCCTGCTGTGAAATATTATATCAAGAATTGTAATTACATGCCCCTTTTGAACAGGGGCAGAAAAATTGGGCCTTAGGCACTGGTGCTGGTGCCACAACACTGCAACCACTCACAGATACGCTATTTGAGCGCAGGAATGAGCCCTGCTGCAAAATATTACAGCAAAAATTTAAATTATACACGCCCCTGTTAGACAGGGGCAGAAAAATTGGGCTTTAGGCACTGGTGCTGGTGCCTCAACACTGCAACCCCTCACAGATACTCTATTTGAGCGCAGGAATGAGCCCTGCTCAAAAATATTACAGCAAAGATTTAAATTATACATGCCCCTGTTAAACAGGGGCACAAAAATTGGGCTTTGGGCACTGGTGCTGGTGCCACAACACTGCAACCCCTCACAGATACTCTATTTGAGCGCAGGAATGAGCCCTGCTGCAAAATATTACAGCAAAAATTTAAATTATACACGCCCCTGTTAAACAGGGGCAGAAAAATTGGGCCTTAGCCACTGGTGGTGGTGCCTAGAATCAAAAGTGTTATTAGAAGCTATCAACATGAACATTGAGGAGGAATAGGATAGTCACTCAGCATCAGCATAGGCAGTCTTGAAGGGATCTCACATTCATAAAAAAATTATTCGGTTACATCAGCATCAGGTGCTTGGTAGCTGGTGATCCAAGACTGATTCATTTTTATGAAGGTGAGACGACCAACCGAGTCGGTGGACAGGCGCACTCTGTGATCAGTTACAAAGCCTCAAGCAACACTGAATGTGTGTTCTGAAAGAACGCTGGATGCAGGACAGGCCAGTAGCTCAATTGCATACTGTGCAATTTTTGGCCAGTGATCCATCCTCAAGACCCAGTACCCCAGAGGATTTTCGGTTGGAAAGGTCTCCAAGTCTGATCTTGCCCCTAGGTATTCCTGCACCATGTAAATCAGACGCTGGCGATGGTTGCTGGAACCGATCAGACCTTGGGGCTGCGGACTAAAAAGTTGTCTGGACGCATCGGTCAGACGGCCACCTTCTACACCGCTCCTTCTGTGACTGACCGAACCCTTAGCAACACGTTGTCCAGGACCAGGAATTTGTAACCTCCCAGGCTCTGGAAACGCGTTGCACAAACCTTTCTGCAAGGTCTCCCAAAGATGTTTCATCCTCTGCGACGGCTGGATAAGTTCCTATCTATTTAGTGATCACTTGTATTATGTGATTTGTATTATTAAGTGGTAAATTGTAATTGCTGTATGGTTATCCACCAAATGAATTATATTGGTTTTTACCCTCATGCAACTTATCATTGATTTCCAATAATTTTAAACTACTTACACCTGCCTGCTTCATTCAAAGTCCCAACCCTTAGTCCTCTTGTTTGTGTCAACGATGGTAACATCTATAAGGAATTAGTTCCCGCGGGTCAAACCATGAATGGTTCTATGAGGACGTTTTCAAATGGTTGCTACGCCGCATTCTGGTGTGCCCGGGCCAGAGTTGCGCAGGGCTGGACAGTGGATGTTGCTGCACAATAATGCATTCTTGGCTCAGGGCAGCGTACCTGCTCTTGATCATCCACCGTACTCCCTGATCTGGCACCTGCAGACTTTTTCCTGTTTCCCTGCCTGAAGAGCGTCATGAAAGGCGCACGTTTTGAGGACGTGGTGGCAATCAAAGAATGTGTGACAGCGGTTCTGCAATTGATTCCTAATGAGGCCTTTGCTCACAGTTTCTGGAAGCTTTATGAACGTTGCCAAAAGTGTGTTGTGAATTTTGAAGGCGGATAAAGATAATTTGTTTGTATCTTCTGTTTTGTTTGTTTTCTGATACCAGTCACCAAACTTTTTAGACACATCTCGTATATCAATATGTGCGCCAACGTCTTCAAGGCCCCAACATAGCCGACAGAAGACCAACTTTGAGGACTGTACTCAGTTCACTGCTGAGGGTAGTTGTCGTCACATTCCATATTCTTGACAACAGGCCTAGGCTTAGCCCTCTCATTGTAAGAGCTCTCAAGTGACCCAGCCTTTAATTAAATTGATTCCTATTTTGGTTGCTTGCTCATTCCTTGAGGATTGTTACAGTTTATGCTGGTTGGGGTTACAGTTTATGGTGGTACTTTAATTATTGAAAACAAAATAACCTTTCAGTGTGTTGTTTATACTGTCATATTTTCCATTATTACCTTGATTGACCTTCAATTATTAATACACTCTACTGTTCACTATAAAGTCCCAAGTCTAATTTTGGGGTGACCTTGAGTCTGGTATTCAGAAATTGCTATTCTACATCTACTAAAGTGGTGTAACTGGTGCTGTCAGTAGGGCTGGGGCCTTGGACAGAGTCAAGAGAAGAACAGAGGACCCGATCCAATCAGCAGCTCTTGGGGGGGGGGGGGGGGTAGCGCTACACAAAGTTCACACAATGGAATTGGAATGAGTGTCTTGTGAAAATTGGGACATTTCACGGAAATATCACTATCCCTGACAAAATTAATTGGCAACAGTTAGGAAGCTGAAATTACTGTGTTGGTTCACCTTTACAGAAAAAAATGCAAATGTGAACTAACACCGTACACCCTCTCCACCCCCTAGTCCCTGTTGTACTTACCATTGGGGAGTGTTTCTGTCCACTCCCTCCTATGTACTTGTATAAAGAAGACCATACACTATGCAAACTAATAGTATATTGTGTATTTAGTGAGAAGGGTGATCACTGATTGATTGCATTTCATTTAAAAAACGTGCAGCTGGGAATGGGAGGGTGGATGATGCAGGGTGTGTGCTAATGAGGTCAGCTGGTCAACTCCTTCCTGTGTCATGACCTCTAGTCTGACCGGGAAGTAAGGTATTACTAATGGATACTTCTGAAAACATGGATGGAGGACAGTAAGGTACGTGTCTGTAGATTTAATGGAAAGCGTTGATATTTTTTCAAAAAAAGTACATGAATGCTACAGGGAGCTGGAATTTAGAAAAAAAAAAGTGGGGCTGGAATTTAGAAAAAAAAAAAAAGTGAACAAAGGTGAATTTGCCCTTTAAATCTCCAGTAATCCTATTCCAGAGATTTCATCATTCTTAGTGATCTAAAAGCGCTGAACCTTATAGAGATACAGTATAATGTAATGAGTTGTTTGCGGTCCTAGAGGCTGCTCATCAGCAACAACTGTGGGTTCTTGCTGGACCCCCAGGGGAGTTTACGGAAGTTTTGAAAGGATGGGAGTGCCACACTAGCTTGTATGGTCCTTTAAAATATTTTAATATTCAACACCTAATGTGTTTCAGCTTGCCCCCTTCATCAGGGCTAAAAACTAGATCATTTAAAAAAATACACAAATTCCTTAGAATGTGTTGATCGTTATACTGTATAACTATATTGTCAAAAGTATTGTGACACCTGCCTTTACACATGAACTGTAATGGCATCCCACTCCGTAGGGTTCAATATTGAGTTGGCCCACCCTTTGCAGCTTCAACTCTTCTGTTAAGGTTGTCCACAAGGTTTAGGAGTGTGTCTATGGGAATGTTTGACCATTTTTCAAGAAGCGCATTCTCGAGGACGTGCACTGATGTTGGAGAGAAGGTCTGGCTCGCAGTCTCCACTCTAATTCATCCCAAAGGTGTTCTATCGGGGTGAGGTCGGGACTCTGTGCAGGCCAGTCAAGTTCCTCCACCCCAAACTCAATCATCAATGTCTTTATGGACCTTGCTTTGTGCACTGGTCCAAATCATTTGGTGGAGGGGGGATTATGGTGTGGGGTTGTTTTTTTAAGTGTTGGGCTTGGCCCCTTAGTTCCTTCCAGTGAAGGGAACTCTTAAGACATCAGCATACCAAGATATTTTGGACAATTTCATGCTCCCAACTTTGTGGGAACAGTTTGGGGATGGCCCATTCCTGTTGCAACATTACTGTGCACCAGTGCACAAAGCAAGTGCACCGACAGTGCAGCCGGCTGCCGCGTAGAGGAAACACTGGAATGGCACATAGGTGAGAACCAAGTGCATTGTCAATGTAATGGTTTCATCATTCTCTACTGTAATTTCCTATTGGGCCACATATTGCCTTACTGTATCTAGCTGGCACACCTGCTCTGTTGTATGTTGCTGAGCTACTGTCCTCACTCTTTTACTCTCCCCTATGAAGTCTGGCCATTGGTGGAGCCAACATTGATTTGGTTAGGATCACCAGGTCAGCAAGCCTGTTCTTACTGCTTTGGATGAAGGAGAGGTGAACATACAGGAGATCCTCCTGGACTCACTCCAGGACACTAGACTGGGCTCATGGTGAGTAAGCTGTGTACACCTTATTCAAACACACAGCGAGGGAAGGGCAGAGTACAGTGCTGCACAAATCCTTGGCACAGTGAAGGTAAATAAAGAAAGGTTAGTGGTTGTGTATGCCTCTGCCTTCGCCTCTTTATTCCTGTCTATGTTGCAGTCTTCATTCCCATTGACCATCCTGCTGTCTGTCTGACACTGCCTATACTAGCTCCTACTAGTGTCTGTTTCTGTCCTTAATAGGGATGAGCCGAACAACCCCCTGGTCCAGAACATGCGAACGGAACGAAAGGTCGCGCAAACTTTCGAACACCGTTAAAGTCTATGGGACTCGAACGTGAGAAATCAAAAATGCTAATTTTAAAAGGCTAATATGCAAGTTATTTATTGTCATAAAAAGTGTTTGGGGACCCAGGTCCTGCCCCAGGGGACATGTATCAATGCAAAAAAAAGTTTTAAAAACAGACGTTTTTTCGGAAGCAGTGATTTTGATGATGCTTAAAGTGAAAAAATAAAAGTGAAATATTCCTTTTAATATCGTACCTGGAGGGTGTCTATAGTATGCCTGTAAAGTAGCCCATGTTTCCCGTGTTTAGAACTGTCCCTGCACAAAATGGCATTCTAAAGGAATAAAAGTAATTTGGATAAAAATCATTGAGAAAAATGGCATGGGTACCCCCCTCCCCCCAGCCCATTACCAGGCCCTTTGGGTCTTGTATGGATATTAAAGGGAACCCCACACCCAAATTAAAAAAAGAAAAGGCATGGGGCCCCCAGGCCCTATATACTCTGAACAGCAGTATACAGGCGGTCCAAACAAGACAGGGACTGTAGGTTCGTTCTTAAAGTGGAGCTCCACCCTAAATTTCAACTTCTGCGGATCGGAACCCTCCCCCCCTCCGGTGTCACAATTGACACCTTTCAGGGGGGAGGGGGGTGAAGATACCTGTCTAAAGCCTCGTGCACACGGTCGGACTTCCATCGGACTTTTCCGTGTTTTTTTGTCCGAACGGAGTTGGTTGGGAACACCCATAGCATACACACGCTCTGACATCGCATGTTTTTTCTGCTCTTTTCTGCTCTTTACCGCCACCCTTTGGTCAACTTCTGCTATTGTTGATTGATTTTAACATTAGTTGTTTTGTCCATCGGACTAAAGTCCGATGGTTTTCTGTACACACGGTCGGACTTTGCTCCATCGGACTTTTGTTGGGCAAAAGTTTGTCCGTTTGCAGACCCAACTTTTGTCCGATGAAAACAAGAAAAATGCTAAAAAAGTTTGTCCGATGGAGCGTACACACGGTCGAATTGTTGGTCCAACTTGCTCAAAACGAAGTTTGTTGGGCAAAAGTCCGACCGTGTGTACGGGGCTTAAGACAGGTATTTTCACCCACATCCGGGAATCCTCTCTGCGTGAAATCTGCGGGAAGCACGTCACTTCCCACAGATTCCCCGTTGTGTTCTGGGAGACACTCGGCTCCCAGAACACAGGGGGACCAGTCAGAACAGCGCAGCGCGACTCGCGCATGCGCCGTAGGGAACCGGGCATGAAGCTGCAAGGCTTAATTTCCTGGTTCCCTCACCGAGGATGGCGGTGGGGGCAGCAGAGTGACGAGCGATCGCTTGTCCTCTGCTGCGGATGTCGCTGGACTCCAGGACAGGTAAGTGTCCAAATATTAAAAGTCAGCAGCTGCTGTAGCTGTAGCTGATGGCTTTTAATATTTTTTTTTTCGGCGGAGCTCCGCTTTAAGTTGAATCTGTTTCTAATTTGGAGCAGGTACATTTTGTAAGTGTAGCTCCAGCCCAAAAAATAATTTTTTAAGCTTTTTGGATAACATAGGAAAGGGTTATCACCCCTGTAACATTTGTTTTGCTGTCTGTGCCTCTGTTCAGAAGATTTCAGCTCACTTTCTGTCCCAATGACAATAGGATTTTGAAAATTTGGGGTTATTAGGGAAACAAGGATTGGTGATAAAGCATCAGTGGAGACACCTTTTTCCCATATTAACTCTTACAGGAGAGACTTTCCCTTACTAGGGGTAGATTTCCTCTCACTTCCTGTTGTCTACCTCGTTTGTAAGTAGGAGTCTTTGTAAGTCGGATGTTTGAAAGTAGGGGACCGCCTGTATATACTATACAGCCTGCCCTATATACTCTGCATAAAATTGGGCCTTAGGTGTTGGTGGTACCAGAACACTGTAAGCCCTCACAGTTACTCTTGGTGGGCGCTGGAACAGGCCCTGCTGTGAACTATTATATCAAGAATTGTAATTACATGCCCCTGTTGAACAGGGGCAGAAAAATTGGGCCTTTGGTTGTGGTGGTGGTGGTGGTGGGGCCACAACACTGTAAGTCCTCACAGTTTCTATTGGTGGGGCGCTGGAACGGCCCTGCTGTGAAATATTATATCAATAATTGTAATTACATGCCCCTTTTGAACAGGGGCAGAAAAATTGGGCCTTAGGCACTGGTGCTGGTGCCACAACACTGCAACCACTCACAGATACGCTATTTGAGCGCAGGAATGAGCCCTGCTGCAAAATATTACAGCAAAAATTTAAATTATACACGCCCCTGTTAGACAGGGGCAGAAAAATTGGGCTTTAGGCACTGGTGCTGGTGCCTCAACACTGCAACCCCTCACAGATACTCTATTTGAGCGCAGGAATGAGCCCATCTCAAAAATATTACAGCAAAGATTTAAATTATACATGCCCCTGTTAAACAGGGGCACAAAAATTGGGCTTTGGGCACTGGTGCTGGTGCCACAACACTGCAACCCCTCACAGATACTCTATTTGAGCGCAGGAATGAGCCCTGCTGCAAAATATTACAGCAAAAATTTAAATTATACACGCCCCTGTTAAACAGGGGCAGAAAAATTGGGCCTTAGCCACTGGTGGTGGTGCCTAGAATCAAAAGTGTTATTAGAAGCTATCAACATGAACATTGAGGAGGAATAGGATAGTCACTCAGCATCAGCATAGGCAGTCTTGAAGGGATCTCACATTCATAAAAAAATTATTCGGTTACATCAGCATCAGGTGCTTGGTAGCTGGTGATCCAAGACTGATTCATTTTTATGAAGGTGAGACGACCAACCGAGTCGGTGGACAGGCGCACTCTGTGATCAGTTACAAAGCCTCAATCAACACTGAATGTGTGTTCTGAAAGAACGCTGGATGCAGGACAGGCCAGTAGCTCAATTGCATACTGTGCAATTTTTGGCCAGTGATCCATCCTCAAGACCCAGTACCCCAGAGGATTTTCGGTTGGAAAGGTCTCCAAGTCTGATCTTGCCCCTAGGTATTCCTGCACCATGTAAATCAGACGCTGGCGATGGTTGCTGGAACCGATCAGACCTTGGGGCTGCGGACTAAAAAGTTGTCTGGACGCATCGGCCAGACGGCCACCTTCTACACCGCTCCTTCTGTGACTGACCGAACCCTTAGCAACACGTTGTCCAGGACCAGGAATTTGTAACCTCCCAGGCTCTGGAAACGCGTTGCACAAACCTTTCTGCAAGGTCTCCCAAAGATGTTTCATCCTCTGCGACGGCTGGATAAGTTCCTATCTATTTAGTGATCACTTGTATTTTGTGATTTGTATTATTAAGTGGTAAATTGTAATTGCTGTATGGTTATCCACCAAATGAATTATATTGGTTTTTACCCTCATGCAACTTATCATTGATTTCCAATAATTTTAAACTACTTACACCTGCCTGCTTCATTCAAAGTCCCAACCCTTAGTCCTCTTGTTTGTGTCAACGATGGTAACATCTATAAGGAATTAGTTCCCGCGGGTCAAACCATGAATGGTTCTATGAGGACGTTTTCAAATGGTTGCTACGCCGCATTCTGGTGTGCCCGGGCCAGAGTTGCGCAGGGCTGGACGGTGGATGTTGCTGCACAATAATGCATTCTTGGCTCAGGGCAGCGTACCTGCTCTTGATCATCCACCGTACTCCCTGATCTGGCACCTGCAGACTTTTTCCTGTTTCCCTGCCTGAAGAGCGTCATGAAAGGCGCACGTTTTGAGGACGTGGTGGCAATCAAAGAATGTGTGACAGCGGTTCTGCAATTGATTCCTAATGAGGCCTTTGCTCACAGTTTCTGGAAGCTTTATGAACGTTGCCAAAAGTGTGTTGTGAATTTTGAAGGCGGATAAAGATAATTTGTTTGTATCTTCTGTTTTGTTTGTTTTCTGATACCAGTCACCAAACTTTTTAGACACATCTCGTATATCAATATGTGCGCCAACGTCTTCAAGGCCCCAACATAGCCGACAGAAGACCAACTTTGAGGACTGTACTCAGTTCACTGCTGAGGGTAGTTGTCGTCACATTCCATATTCTTGACAACAGGCCTAGGCTTAGCCCTCTCATTGTAAGAGCTCTCAAGTGACCCAGCCTTTAATTAAATTGATTCCTATTTTGGTTGCTTGCTCATTCCTTGAGGATTGTTACAGTTTATGCTGGTTGGGGTTACAGTTTATGGTGGTACTTTAATTATTGAAAACAAAATAACCTTTCAGTGTGTTGTTTATACTGTCATATTTTCCATTATTACCTTGATTGACCTTCAATTATTAATACACTCTACTGTTCACTATAAAGTCCCAAGTCTAATTTTGGGGTGACCTTGAGTCTGGTATTCAGAAATTGCTATTCTACATCTACTAAAGTGGTGTAACTGGTGCTGTCAGTAGGGCTGGGGCCTTGGACAGAGTCAAGAGAAGAACAGAGGACCCGATCCAATCAGCAGCTCTTGGGGGGGGGGGGGGGGGTAGCGCTAGACAAAGTTCACACAATGGAATTGGAATGAGTGTCTTGTGAAAATTGGGACATTTCACGGAAATATCACTATCCCTGACAAAATTAATTGGCAACAGTTAGGAAGCTGAAATTACTGTGTTGGTTCACCTTTACAGAAAAAAATGCAAATGTGAACTAACACCGTACACCCTCTCCACCCCCTAGTCCCTGTTGTACTTACCATTGGGGAGTGTTTCTGTCCACTCCCTCCTATGTACTTGTATAAAGAAGACCATACACTATGCAAACTAATAGTATATTGTGTATTTAGTGAGAAGGGTGATCACTGATTGATTGCATTTCATTTAAAAAACGTGCAGCTGGGAATGGGAGGGTGGATGATGCAGGGTGTGTGCTAATGAGGTCAGCTGGTCAACTCCTTCCTGTGTCATGACCTCTAGTCTGACCGGGAAGTAAGGTATTACTAATGGATACTTCTGAAAACATGGATGGAGGACAGTAAGGTACGTGTCTGTAGATTTAATGGAAAGCGTTGATATTTTTTCAAAAAAAGTACATGAATGCTACAGGGAGCTGGAATTTAGAAAAAAAAAAAGTGGGGCTGGAATTTAGAAAAAAAAAAAAAGTGAACAAAGGTGAATTTGCCCTTTAAATCTCCAGTAATCCTATTCCAGAGATTTCATCATTCTTAGTGATCTAAAAGCGCTGAACCTTATAGAGATACAGTATAATGTAATGAGTTGTTTGCGGTCCTAGAGGCTGCTCATCAGCAACAACTGTGGGTTCTTGCTGGACCCCCAGGGGAGTTTACGGAAGTTTTGAAAGGATGGGAGTGCCACACTAGCTTGTATGGTCCTTTAAAATATTTTAATATTCAACACCTAATGTGTTTCAGCTTGCCCCCTTCATCAGGGCTAAAAACTAGATAATTTAAAAAAATACACAAATTCCTTAGAATGTGTTGATCGTTATACTGTATAACTATATTGTCAAAAGTATTGTGACACCTGCCTTTACACATGAACTGTAATGGCATCCCACTCCGTAGGGTTCAATATTGAGTTGGCCCACCCTTTGCAGCTTCAACTCTTCTGTTAAGGTTGTCCACAAGGTTTAGGGGTGTGTCTATGGGAATGTTTGACCATTCTTCAAGAAGCGCATTCTCGAGGACGTGCACTGATGTTGGAGCGAAGGTCTGGCTCGCAGTCTCCACTCTAATTCATCCCAAAGGTGTTCTATCGGGGTGAGGTCGGGACTCTGTGCAGGCCAGTCAAGTTCCTCCACCCCAAACTCAATCACCAATGTCTTTATGGACCTTGCTTTGTGCACTGGTCCAAATCATTTGGTGGAGGGGGGATTATGGTGTGGGGTTGTTTTTTTAAGTGTTGGGCTTGGCCCCTTAGTTCCAGTGAAGGGAACTCTTAAGGCATCAGCATACCAAGATATTTTGGACAATTTCATGCTCCCAACTTTGTGGGAACAGTTTGGGGATGGCCCATTCCTGTTGCAACATTACTGTGCACCAGTGCACAAAGCAAGTGCACCGACAGTGCAGCCGGCTGCCGCGTACGGGAAACACTGGAATGGCACATAGGTGAGAACCAAGTGCATTGTCAATGTAATGGTTTCATCATTATCTACTGTAATTTCCCATTGGGCCACATATTGCCTTACTGTATCTAGCTGGCACACCTGCTCTGTTGTATGTCGCTGAGCTACTGTCCTCACTCTTTTACTCTCCCCTATGAAGTCTGGCCATTGGTGGAGCCAACATTGATTTGGTTAGGATCACCAGGTCAGCAAGCCTGTTCTTACTACTTTGGATGAAGGAGAGGTGAGCATACAGGAGATCCTCCTGGACTCACTCCAGGACACTAGACTGGGCTCATGGTGAGTAAGCTGTGTACACCTTATTCAAACACACAGCGAGGGAAGGGCAGAGTACAGTGCTGCACAAATCCTTGGCACAGTGAAGGTAAATAAAGAAAGGTTAGTGGTTGTGTATGTCTCTGCCTACGTCTCCCTCATTATTCCTTTCTATGCTGCAGTCTTCGTTCCCATTGACCATCCTGCTGTCTGTCTGACACTGCCTATACTAGCTCCTACTAGTGTCTGTTTCTGTCCTTAACTGTGTGTCTATTCCCACTTTGTGCTACTCTGTCTATACTAGGTCTACCCATATGTATTCCTGTCCCTAGTTGTATATCTGAATCCAAAGGCCTACCTGTCACCTGGCAATGTCCAACTCCAGTGGCCGCTGGTTCTCCAAATTTTTTGGGGGGCGCAAACAAACTGAAAAAAAACCCCCATCAATTGCAGCCACTGTGCCCATCAAGCACAGCTACTGTGCCCATCAATTGCCGCCACTGTGCCATCAAATGCAGCCACTGTGCCATCAAAGCAGCCACTGTGCCCATCAAACCCAGCCACTGTGCCCATCAAACACACACACTGTGCCATCAATTGCTGCCACTGTGCCTATCAAAAGCAGCCACTGTACCCATAAATTGCCGCCACTGTGCCATCAAACGCAGCTACTTTACCCATCAATTGCTGCCAGTGTGCCCATCAATTGCTGCCACTGTACCCATCAATTGCTGCCAGTGTGCCCATCAATTTCTGCCACTGCGCCCATTAATTGCTGCCAATGTTGCTGCCAATGTGCCCATCAATTGCCGCTACTGTGCCCATCAATTGCTGCCAGTGAGCCCATCAATTGCTGACACTGTGCCCATCAATTGCTGCCAGTGTGCCCATCAATCAATCAAAGAAGACCTGAGGACTGTACTCAGTTCACTGCTGAGGGTAGTTGTCATCACATTCCATATTCTTGACAACAGGCCTAGGCTTAGCCCTCTCATTGTAAGAGCTTTCAAGTGACCCAGCCTCTAATTAAATGGATTCCTATTTTGGTTGCTTTGCTCATTCCTTGAGGATTGTTACAGTTTATGCTGGTTGGGGTTACAGTTTATGGTATTACTTTAATTATTGAAAACAAAATAACCTTTCAATTTGGTGTTTATGCTGTCATATTTATCATTATTACCTTGATTGACCTTCAATTATTAATACACTCTACTGTTCACTATAAAGTCCCAAGTCTAATTTCGAGGTGACCTTGAGTTTGGTATTCAGAAATTGCTATTCTACATCTACTAAAGTGGTGTTACTGGTGCTGTCAGTAGGGCTGAGGCCTTGGACAGAGTCAAGAGAAGAACAGAGGACCCGATCCAATCAGTAGCTCCTGCTGGGGTGGCGCTACACAAAGTTCGCACAATAGAATTGGGATGAGTGTCTTGTGAAAATTGGGAAATTTCACGGAAATATCACTATCCCTGACAAAATTAATTGGCAACAGTTAGGAAGGTAAAAAATTAACGTGTTGGCTCACCTTTATAGAAAAAATGCAAATGTGAACTAACACCGTACACCCTCTCCACCCCCTAGTCCCTGCTGTACTTACCTTTGGGGATGCTGAGCTGTCAGTGCCCATGCAGTCAGTCCAGCGGTCCTAGGATTTGAAATCCCCACTCTACTCCCTCTTCTCTGTACAGAGCTTCTGGGACAGACCAGGCCGATTCTTTGTAGGTTCTGACTAATCAGAATCAAGCTGGTCCATCCTGGAAGGGCTGCACAGAGAAGAGGGAGAAGAGCAAGGATTTCAAATACCTGGACTGCTGAACTGGCCGCATAGGCATTGGAAGCTCAGCATCACCGAAGGTAAGTACATTGGGGCGGGGGAGGCGGCTGTAGGTGTTAGGGGTACACAGTGTTAGTTCACCTTTACATTTTTTCTGTAAAGTTGAACCAACACTTTAAGGGTGTCTTAAAAGCCCATCTTGGGATATATGTAACCATTACCAGATAATATTTATCCTTTTTTTACTATTATTTTACATTTGGATTTATTAGGTATTGATTAAATATATCTAAAATTATATTTTACAATTAAGTTTAAATATATAAATATTAAAATGATATTTAATTGATATCATTTATGTTATTATAATTATATTTTAAAAATAAATTAAACATTTCTAATTATTACAATGTGATAATAATATTTTATTACTAATATTATTTTTAGTGAAATAACTGTGACTGATATTCATGTTATCTTTCCATGTATGATTTTTTTGTTCTTTTGTTGTTATAACATACTTACAATGATACTTTATCTATTACTTTATAATACATAAAAATGTATTAATAAAGCCCTTTCCTGCTACATAAAGTATTGTGGATATTTTATTTTTATTTTAGAATGATACCTTATCTATTACTTTATATTAATTAAACAGTATTAATAAACCCCTTTCCTGCTACATACAGTACTGTGGCTATTTCATTTTTATTTTAGAATGATACTTTATCTATTTTTTTAATATGAATTAAAGTGTATTATTAAAACCCTTTGCTGTTACATACAGTACTGTGGCTATTTTATTTTAATTTTAAAATAATACTTTATCTATTACTTTATATTAATTAAAATGTATTATTAAAACCCTTTCTTGCTACATACAGTACTGTGGCTATTTCATTTTTATTTTAGAATGATACTTTATCTATTTTTTTTATATGAATTAAAGTGTATTATTAAAACCCTTTGCTGTTACATACAGTACTGTGGCTATTTTATTTTAATTTTAAAATAATACTTTATCTATTACTTTATATTAATTAAAATGTATTATTAAAACCCTTTCTTGCTACATACAGTACTGTGGCTATTTCATTTTTATTTTAGAATGATACTTTATCTATTACTTTATATGAATTAAAGTGTATTATTAAAACCCTTTCCTGTTACATTCCTCCATACAGTACTGTGGATATTTTACAAGAATTTTGAAAACGGCAAAATATTTGAATAAAAAAAAACAAAAAAACAAAACGAGGGGGGGTTACATTTTTAGGGTTTACATTTAATTAAAATGTATTAATAAAACCCTTTCCTGCTACATATAGTACTGTGGATATTTTATTCTTATTTTAGAATGATACTTTTTACTTTATATTAATTAAAATGTGTTAATAAAACCCTTTCCTGATACATAAAGTACTGTGACTATTTTTATTTTAGAATGATACTTTATTACTTTATATTAATTAAAATGTGTTAATAAAACCCTTTCCTGATACATAAAGTACTGTGGCTATTTTTATTCTAGAATGATGCTTTATCTATTACTTTATATTAATTAAAATGTATTAATAAAACCCTTTCCTGCTCCATACAGTACTGTGGATATTTTACAAGAATTTTGAAAACTGCAAAATATTTGAATAAAAAAACAAAAAAACAAAACAAAACAAGGGGGTTAAATTTTTAGGGTTTACATTTAATTAAAATGTATTAATAAAACCCTTCCTCATACATAAAGTACTGTGGCTATTTTTATTTTAGAATGATACTTTATCTATTACTTTATATTAATTAAAATGTAGTAATAAAACCCTTTCCTGCTCCATACAGTACTGTGGATATTTTACAAGAATTTCTGAAAACGGCAAAATATTTGAATAAAAACAAAAACAAAACAAAAACAAAAGGAGGGGGTTACATTTTTAGGGTTTACATTTAATTAAAATGTATTAATAAAACCATTTTCCTGCTAAATTTAGTACTGTGGATATTTTACAAGAATTTTGAAAACTGCTAAATATTTGAATAAAAATAAATAAAATAAGGAGGTTAGATTTTTAGGGTTTACATTTAATTAAAATGTATTAATAAAACCCTTTCCTGCTACATATAGTACTGTGGATATTTTATTTTTATTTTAGAATGATACTTTATTACTTTATATGAATTAAAATGTATTAATAAAACCCTTTCCTGATACATATAGTACTGTGGATATTTTATTTTTATTTTAGAATGATACTTAATTACTTTATATTAATTAAAATGTATTAATAAAACCCTTTCCTGATACATAAAGTACTGTGGCGATTTTTATTCTAGAATGATACTTTATCTATTACTTTATATTAATTAAAATGTATTAATAAAACCCTTTACTGCTCCATATACAGTAGTACTGTGGATATTTTAGAAGAATTTTTAAAACTGCTAAATATTTGAATAAAAAAAACAAAAAACAAAACAAAAGGAGGGGGTTAGATTTTTAGGGTTTACATTTAATTAAAATGTATTAATAAAACTCTTTCCTGCTACATTTAGTACTGTGGATATTTTACAAGAATTTTGAAAACTGCTAAATATTTTAATAAAAAAACAAAAAAACAAAATGAGGTGGTTACATTTTTAGGGTTTATATTTTATTAAAATGTATTAATAAAACCTTTTCTTGCTACGTACAGTACTGTGGATATTTTACAAGAATTTTGAAAACTGCTAAATATTTTAATAAAAAACAAAAACAAAACAGAAGGAGGGGGTTAGATTTTAGGGTTTACATTTAGAGGTTTATTGATGGCTTTGTCAGCAAAAAAAAAAAAAAAAAAGGCGATCTCACAGCTTTGTTAGAAAACATAGGCAGTCCACATGGTAAAATGTTAGGCTAATCATTTAATTTTAACCTTGCACTCAGTAATAAAAAAAAAGGCAACCTGCTTAGATTTCTAAACCACATTTATACTTTGGACAAGACTTAATATATAATGATATGGCTACTTAAATGTCGACATTTACCGGTAAGTAGCCGTAGATGACTAGTCTAAAGAATTAGGATAATATAAATGGTAAGTTTGCCATTTAGAAAAATGAATATATCGAACAAGAAAAACGGATGTGTCAGTATTTGCACGGCCGTCATAAATAATCCCCTAAAAGTGTCAAATATGTATATTTCCTACGGTTGTCAGCTCCTTCTATTGGCTGAAATGTGGTATTTTCCTGATTGAGATATTTCAGGAAAATATTGTATTTTGCCACTAGATGGAGCTGACCATCAGCAAAGGCTGATTATTATTATTTTTATGAATAGGCCCCTAAGTGTTTTTATTTTTCAGATTTTCACACAGAACTATTGGTTGAAGCTTGTTCATTCTCCTCCAATGATATGCACTCAAAGAACTTCAATGACAGCTTCAGTAGTCGGAATAACCAGATAATAAACAGTATTGTATCACTTGATAAACAAGCCACAAAAGGCTTTTTTTTTATTGCCTGTCACACCTTTTATGAGGACTTGTATAAGCAGACACCGCAACCAGCGACCTTGGTGCAATAACTGGCAGATACATATTAAATCACCTATTCTTTATAGCTTATTACTTCCTCCTGTGCAGATTTATTACAGCTTAGAAAAATGCAGATGTCACTTAGCAGGGAGGGAGCAGGATAAAAGAAATGTATTGAAGTTTGCTTACGGTACTTAAAATTTTCTTTCTTTCTCAAGTCTGACCAAAACACATATATGTATTATTTTACTTATTATTATTATTATTATTACTAATAATAATAGTAATAATAAAATGCACTAAAACAGATATTATATTGACACAGCTTATATATATATATATATATATATATATATATATATATATATATATTCAGAACTAATTATATATAATATATATATATATATATATATATATATATATATATATATATATATATATAATCTATATATAGATATAGCTATATACAGAATATATATATATATCTTTATATTGTGACAGCAGGAAGGTAAAGTCACCTGGTTGCATCCAGGGGGGTAGGTATATTTCTCCCAGATTCAGGCTTTATGCCGACTTATACAACTAGGGAGAGAGTTGATGAAGCCCAGCTGAGGCTAGTGGGCTCATGGATGACTCATACCTCTAGGGAGAGTGCTGGGCGTCGTGCAGGCAGGGAGTTGATGAGACCAGCTGAAGCTTGTCAGCTCGTTTAAGGCCTCTATAAAAACTCCCAGCTTCATTAGGTGTTTGCTCATGCCTGGAACCAGACCAGTGTGGACTGTCTAGGGAGAGTGAACCCCTGTGCGGTGAGACAAAGCCTGTGTGGCTATTTGTTTGGACATTGACTAAACCAGGGACTTAGGGACTAGGACAGCACCAGGCTGATCCCAGTTGTTAGTTAGGAAACCTGCATGTTTAGTCAGAGGTCAAGCTGACCAGGATTTATTTTGTTTATGTTTCTTTTTGGCTTTGCTGTGTTTTTGTCACTGTACATAGAGAAATAAACCGCACCTTTTGATTTTGAAAACCACAACCTCCGTCTGCTGGGCCTGTTTTTGTGTGGGGAGCCCATCCCGGGGGTCACACACACCCGCTGCCGAGCTAACCCCCTCACAGTTGGTGGAGAACCAGTGGCAGTTTTTTTTAAGCCAGCATGGAGGAGATACTGAAACAGCTGGCTCTAGCAAATGCCAATCAACAGCAGACAAATGCAGGTTTGCAAAGGAGCCTTGCAGCCCAGCAGCAAGCTCATCAACAGAGCCTTGCAGCCCAGCAGCAAGCTCACCAACAGAGTCTGGAAGCTCAGCAACAAGCCCAGCAGCAATCTGAGGCCCGCTTCATAGACCTGTTACAGAAGCAAGAGCAGAGACTACAACAAATGGAAGCAGTAGTGCAGCAACGTCCGCAGACCAGTGAGGAAAGCCGTCCCACTAATACCGCGTCCTTTGGGGTGAGTCGTTTATTGACAAAAATGACTGGAGAGGATGATCCAGAGGTATTTTTGACCACATTTGAAAGGACTGCTGAAAGAGAAAAGTGGCCTGAGGAGCAGTGGGCTGGACTGGTGGCTCCTCTGTTAACTGGTGAATCGCAGAAGGCTTACTATGACCTAGAGCCTGACCAAGCAAAAGACTATGTGATGCTAAAAGCTGAAATATTGGCAAGGCTGGGTGTCACCCTGGCTGTCCGGGCTCAGCGTGTGCATAACTGGACTTTCCAGCTTGGAAAACTCCCCAGGTCTCAAATGTATGATCTCATTCACCTGAGCAGGAAGTGGCTACAGCCAGAGACTTTGTCCGCACCAGAGATTGTGGAACGTGTTGTAATGGATCGGTTTTTGAGAGCTCTTCCTACTGCCATCCAAAAGTGGGTAAGCCATGGAGACCCAGAGACGGCCGGTGGTCTTGTGGATCGTGTAGAGAAATACTTGGCTACAGAGAACCTGACGGCCTCTTCCAGAGACTCTCGGACTTTCCACCCTAAGACCAGACCATCCCCAGGGGCGGATAAGAGGATTCCAAGGGGTGAGGGTGGAGAGAGTGAGAGGGTGGGAGCTCTGCCCAAAGTTTGGCGAGAACAGCCTGGGAAGTCAGGGGCTCAAGAGGCAGCCAAAAGGATTGTTTGCTACCGCTGCCGGCAAGCGGGACATATTGCAGCAAATTGCCCGGTTGTGGAGGAACCCATGCAATGTGACTTTCTGACGGACAGACGTCAGTCGCTGTGTGCGACAGTCGCATGCACTGCCATTCGGGGAACTGAGAAACATTTATGCAAAATGTGTATTAATGGTAGAAATGTTGTGGTATTGCTGGATTCAGGTAGCCTTGTGACCCTGATAAAGGCTGAATTAGTTAAAACAGAGGTCTCTGGGAATAGCAAGGTAGCTGTTATTTGTGTGCATGGGGACACCCGAGAGTATCCAGTGACTACAGTGTGTTTCGAGACCCCCAAAGGTACCCTCTCTCATCCAGTGGGGTTAGTATCTCAATTACCGCATGATGCCATTGTGGGAAGGGATTTTCCGAAGTTCTGGGAACTGTGGGATGATCCTGAGCCCCCCACTGGTGCCCCTATGTACCAGGAATGTGATAGCCAGAACTCCTCTGAGAGTGGTGAGGACTCTCCAGAATTTCCCTTGTCAGTATTGGCAGGGGAGACTCAAGAAACTGGAGAGGAGCCCACCTCCTCAGACGAAAACCTACCGTCTGTGGAGTTTTCTGATCTGGAGGTTCACAGGGAAAATTTTGCCACAGAACAGTTAAAAGACCCCGCCCTAATAAAGGCACGGGAAAACGTAGTGGAAATAGATGGCGAGTTAGTGAACCCAGATAATACCTGCACTTACCCATACTTCAGCGTAGAGAAGGACCTACTGTATCGGGTGGCAAAAAGGGCAGAAGAAACCGTTGAGCAGCTTGTGGTGCCCAAACCTTACAGGAAGTTGGTGTTGGAGTTGGCCCATGGGCACATTCTTGGAGGTCATCTGGGGACAGAGAAAACCCGAGAGAGGGTATTACAGAGATTCTATTGGCCTGGGGTGATGAAGGACATAGAAAATTATTGTTCCTCCTGCCCTGTGTGTCAGAGGTCGGCCCCGATGCCACATTTCCGTAGCCCGCTGGTCCCTCTACCCATCATTGAGGTCCCGTTTGAGAGAATCGCAATGGATTTGGTAGGTCCTATAATCAAGTCCGCTAGGGGGCACCAGTACATATTGGTTATAATGGACTATGCCACCCGTTATCCAGAAGCTATCCCTCTCAGAAATACCTCGGCCAAAACCATAGCCAAAGAGCTATCTCTTGTTTTTAGCCGGGTGGGTATTTGTAAAGAACTGCTTACGGACCAAGGTACACCCTTTATGTCCCGGGTTATGAAAGAGCTGTGTAAATTGTTCAA
Source organism: Rana muscosa (assembly GCA_029206835.1). Lineage (NCBI taxonomy): Eukaryota > Metazoa > Chordata > Amphibia > Anura > Ranidae > Rana > Rana muscosa. The sequence goes on along the minus strand of JARGYO010000094.1, from coordinate 51,414,156 downwards.
AGTGACGCAATTGCGTACATCTGTGTATCACCCCCAAACCGATGGGCTGGTTGAAAGATTCAACAAAACCCTAAAACAAATGTTGAAGAAAGTGGTGGATAGAGATGGAAAGGATTGGGACTGTCTACTTCCTTATTTGATGTTTGCTATTAGGGAGGTGCCCCAATCCTCTACGGGATTCTCCCCCTTTGAGTTACTGTATGGGAGACACCCAAGAGGGCTGTTGGATATTGCCAAGGAGACTTGGGAAAGTGAGAGTTCTCCCCACAGGAGTGTGATTGAGCATGTCGCCCTGATGCAAGATCGAATTGCACAGGTAATGCCCATCGTGAAGGAACATTTGGCCCAAGCGCAGTTGGCACAGCAGAGAGTGTACAACCGTGGAGCCAAGACCCGTACCTTTTCCCCGGGGGATAGGATATTGGTACTTGTCCCTACGGTTGAAAGTAAATTCCTTGCCAAATGGCAAGGCCCCTACGAGATAATGGAAAAAGTGAGCGAAGTGAATTACAAGGTCAGACAACCAGGAAGGCGAAAGCCCGAACAGATATATCACGTTAATCTGTTGAAAGCCTGGAGGGATAGAGAGTCCCTAGTCGCAGAAACTTGGTCACCAGCTCAAACTGGTTGCGTGATTCCGGAGGTTGGAATAGCAGCCACCTTGTCACAACCCCAACAACAGGAGGTTAAGGAGTTTGTGCTTCGCAACAAGGAGGTGTTCTCTGAGCTGCCGGGACAAACATCTGGGGTAGAGCATGATATTATTACCCCGCCCGGTGAAAGGGTGAAGTTAAAACCCTATCGGATCCCAGAGGCCCGACGGGAGGCAATACGGGAGGAAGTACAGAAAATGCTGAACTTAGGGGTGATAGAGGAGTCCCAAAGTGATTGGTCTAGTCCCATTGTGTTGGTGCCTAAACCGGATGGGAGCTGGCGATTTTGTAACGATTTTCGTCAGTTGAACAAAGTTACAAAATTTGACACCTACCCCATGCCACGTATAGATGAGTTGATCGACCGGCTGGGAACAGCCCGATACATGACGACTCTTGACCTCACAAAAGGGTATTGGCAAATTCCCCTGGCCAAGTCGGCCAAAGAGAAAACCGCATTTGTAACCCCAGACGGGGCGTTCCAATATAAGAGAATGCCGTTCGGGTTACAGAATGCGCCGGCCACATTCCAGCGGAAAATGGACCAGATACTGAGGCCCCATCGGAAGTATGCTGCGGCTTACCTGGATGACGTAATTGTCCATAGCACAGATTGGGCCTCACATCTGCCAAAAGTGCAAGCAGTCCTAGACTCTATCCGGGAAGCGGGGTTTACGGCTAACCCCAAGAAGTGTACCATTGGGCAGGAGGAGGCCAAATATCTTGGGTACACCATTGGCAGGGGAGTGATAAAACCCCAACTCAACAAAGTCGAGGCCATCCAGAGTTGGCCACGTCCCAACAGCAAGAAGCAGGTACGGGCCTTTCTGGGAATCGCGGGTTATTATCGGTGCTTCATTCCCCACTTTGCTTCTAAGGCTGTGCCCCTAACCAACCTGACGAAAGGGAAAGGGTCGGCCATGATTAAATGGACCCCCGAGGCTGAGGCAGCATTCCAATTCTTGAAACAAGCCTTATGTAGCCAGCCAGTGTTGTACTCACCCGACTTCTCTAAAGACTTTGTCGTACAAAGTGATGCGTCAGATGTGGGGTTAGGAGCAGTATTGTCCCAGGTCTGGAACGGGGAAGAGCACCCAGTCATTTACCTCAGCAGGAAGTTGAAGTCCCATGAGGTAAATTACGCCACGGTTGAAAAGGAGTGTTTAGCGGTGAAGTGGGCTCTAGATTCCCTTCGGTACTATCTGCTAGGTAGGCACTTTGACATGGTTACGGATCACGCTCCGTTAAAGTGGATGGCTCAAAACAAGGAGACAAATAGAAGAGTGAATAGGTGGTTCCTGGCCCTCCAGGAATTCAACTTCACAGTAAAGCATCGCCCTGGCGTTCAAATGGGGAATGTGGATGCTTTGTCTCGAGTACATGAATACCTGATTGCTGGTGTTCCAACCCCAAGGTTAAAACAAGAGGGGGGGTATGTGACAGCAGGAAGGTAAAGTCACCTGGTTGCATCCAGGGGGGTAGATATATTTCTCCCAGATTCAGGCTTTATGCCGACTTATACAACTAGGGAGGGAGTTGATGAAGCCCAGCTGAGGCTAGTGGGCTCATGGATGACTCATACCTCTAGGGAGAGTGCTGGGCGTCGTGCAGGCAGGGAGTTGATGAGACCAGCTGAAGCTTGTCAGCTCGTTTAAGGCCTCTATAAAAACTCCCAGCTTCATTAGGTGTTTGCTCATGCCTGGACCCAGACCTGTGTGGACTGTCTAGGGAGAGTGAACCCCTGTGCGGTGAGACAAAGCCTGTGTGGCTATTTGTTTGGACATTGACTAAACCAGGGACTTAGGGACTAGGACAGCACCAGGCTGATCCCAGTTGTTAGTTAGGAAACCTGCATGTTTAGTCAGAGGTCAAGCTGACCAGGATTTATTTTGTTTATGTTTCTTTTTGGCTTTGCTGTGTTTTTGTCACTGTACATAGAGAAATAAACCGCACCTTTTGATTTTGAAAACCACAACCTCCGTCTGCTGGGCCTGTTTTTGTGTGGGGAGCCCAACCAGGGGGTCACACACACCCGCTACCGAGTTAACCCCCTCACAGTATCTATATATAATCTATATATAGATATATTTAGATATACATATCTATATATCTATCTATCTATCTATCTATCTATCTATCTATCTATCTATCTATCTATCTATCTATCTATATATATATCAGTATCTCACAAAAGTAAGTACACCCCTCACATTTTTGTGAATATTTTCTTCTATCTTTTCATGTGACAACACAGAAGAAATGACACTTTGCTACAATGTAAAGTAGTGAGTGTACAGCTTGTATAACAGTGTAAATTTTCTGTCCCCTCAAAATAACTCAACACACAGCCATTAATGTCTAAACCGCTGGCAACAAAAGTGAGTACACCCCTAAGTGAAAATGTCCAAATTTGACCCAAAGTGTCAATATTTTGTGTGGCCGCCATTATTTTCCAGCACTGCCTTAACCCTCTTGGGCATGGAGGTCACCAGAGCTTCACAGGTTGCCACTGGAGTTCTCTTCCCCTCCTCCATGATGACATCACGGAGCTGGTGGATGTTAGAGACCTTGCGCTCCTCCACCTTCCATTTGAGGATGCCCCACAGATGATCAATAGGGTTTAGGTCTGGAGACATGCTTGGCCAGTCCATCACCTTTACCCTCAGCTTCTTTAGCAAGGCAGTGGTCATTTGGAGGTGTGTTTGGGGTCGTTATCATGTTGGAATACTGCCCTGCGGCCCAGTCTCCGAAAGGAGGGGATCATGCTCTGCTTCAGTATGTCACAGTACATGTTGGCATTCATGGTTCCCTCAATGAACTGTAGCTCCCCAGTGCCGGAAGCACTCATGCAGCCCCAGACCATGACACTCCCACCACCATGCCTGACTGTAGGCAAGACACACTTGTCTTTGTACTCCTCACCTGGTTGCCTCCACACACGCCTGACACCATCTGACACCAAATAAGTTTATCTTGGTCTCATCAGACCACAGGACAGTTCCAGTAATCCATGTCCTTAGTCTGCTTGTCTTCAGCAAACTGTTTGCGGGCTTTCTTGAGCATCACCTTAAGAAGAGGCTTCCTTCTGGGATGACAGCCATGCAGACCCATTTGATGCAGTGTGTGGCGTATGGTCTGAGCACAGACAGGCTAACCCCCCCCCCCCTTCAACCTCTGCAGCAATGCTGACAGCACTCATCCGTCTATTTCCCAAAGACAACCTCTGGATATGATGCTGAGCACGTGAACTCAACTTCTTTGGTCGACCATGGCGAGGCCTGTTCTGAGTGGAACCTGTCCTGTTATACCGCTGTATGGTCTTGGCCACCGTGCTGCAGCTCAGTTTCAGGGTCTTGGCAATCTTCTTATAGCCTAGGCCATCTTTATGTAGAGCAACAATTCTTTTTTTCAGATCCTCAGAGAGTTCTTTGCCATGAGGTGCCATGTTGAACTTCCAGTGACCAGTAAGAGAGAGTGAGAGCGATAACACCAAATTTAAACACACCTGCTCCCCATTCACACCTGAGACCTTGTAACACTAACGAGTCACATGACACCGGGAAGGGAAAATGGCTAATTGGGCCCATTTTGGACATTTTCACTTAGGGGTGTACTCACTTTGTTGCCAGCGGTTTAGACATTAATGGCTGTGTGTTGAGTTATTTTGAGGGGAGAGCAAATTTACACTGTTATACAAGCTGTACACTCACTACTTTACATTGTAGCAAAGTGTCATTTCTTCAGTGTTGTCACATGAAAAGATAGAAGAAAATGTTTACAAAAATGTGAGGGGTGTACTTACTTTTGTGAGATACTGTATATATATATATATATATATATATATATATATATTTATTTATTTATTTTTAAGAAGAAAAGATAAAACAGATGTTGATAAACAAGTAGTTTTATCATTTTTTTCAACATATGTTTTTATGGACATTAACTTGGACTATTGGATTTATGATTGAGAATTAACTATTTTCAACCCAGAAATTAAACTCAGGCCATGTGAGTTTTTTTCTTTATTATATTGCTGTGCGTTTTATTTATTTGATATAGAGGCAAGTACTTTTTGATATCTGTATAAGTCTAGTAAATTATTGTTTTTCATTTTAATATTATTATTTTTCTTTTTATTGTTATTATTAATGTTAACAATAATAATTATGATAATAAATATATACAGTGCCTTGAAAAAGTATTCATACCCCTTGAAATTTTCCACATTTTTCATGTTACAACCAAAAATGTAAATGTATTTTATCGGGATTTTATGTGATAGACCAACACAAAGTGGCACATAATTGTGAAGTGGAAGGAAAATGATAAATGGTTTTCAATTTCTTTTACAATTAAATATCTGAAAAGTGTGGTGTGCATTTGTATTCAGCCCCCTTTATTCCTGGTTTACACCTACTGTATGCATTTTTTAGTGCATTTTCAGTTTTTCAGAAACACACCGCAGTCCATTTAACATGGTTTCCTATGGATGTAGTTCACATCTGTGCATTTTATGGAAAGGGCCAGGATTTTCTTTCTCGTTTTTGGTTCCAAAGACTTCAATGTTTTAAAGATGTGTATTGAAAAAACGCAAAATGCACCTGCAATATGCAAACTGCAACCTGCACAAGTAGGAATCAGGCCTTAGGCTCGATGCACATCTATGCATGTTGCTTTTGAGCGTTTCTGCAGTGCTTTTTGCGGTGCTTGCCGCGTTTTTGGACACGCGTTTTTACCACGATTTTGCCGTGATTTGCGTTTTTTTACACTGTATATAGCTGGTTGCTAAGGAGGGGGTCGGGAAGCCGATGTCAATCATTTCTTAAATAACGATGGGGGTGTGGCAATTGGATTGCGTCATCCGGAAGCCACTCCCCCTGTGACGTCACCGCCCGGGGCATAATGGGTCCGTGACGTCACAGGGGGGCATGGCCTCCGGATGATGTAATCCGATTGCCATGCCATCATTATTTAAGAAATGCTTGACATCAGCGCGGACAGATCAGCGCGGACAGATCAGCGGGACGCAGCATTGGAGGAAGGGTCATCAGTGGGAGCGGCGGCAGAAAAAGAAGAACACCGGACAAAGAAGACAGAAGAAGAGCGGAAGAAGAAGCAGGGGAAGAAGGAGAAGACCGGAGGATGAAGAAGCAGGGGAAGAAGGAGAAGACCAGAGGATGAAGATTTTTTTTTTGTTTATTTTTTTTCTGTCTTTTGGTCTTTTTGCTTTTTTGATGTCAGATACCCAAATGTCTGCCCTCTGCTGTGTCAGTTGGCAGATAATGTACATATTTTATGTTACACTGACTGTCTATGAATTTTATTTTGTCTGTTTCCATTCATGTATGCCTATACTGAATATTTATACTTACCTTTATAAATTGTAGATCATAAACCAATTCAACACCACATGCTCCTGATGAAGAGGATATACCTTCAAAACCTTGAAACGCGTAGAGCTGTTATAATTAGTGGTTGTTTTATGGTATTTTATTTGTTTTTTGTCAATTGGAATTCAGGGTCTCTTCCATATTGATGTTTTAAGATTTTGCAATAAATATAATTTCTTGATAATTTTACAGTTTTGCATACTCATTTGGGTGGAGCTATTGCCCTTAAAGTCCCATTAGAGGGTTTCTCTTGCTTTTAAGACCGTAGGATGAGCGGAGAAGAAGAAGATTTTTAATAAAAGACTTGTCAAAAACTGTCTACTGTATTTTTTATCACTACACTACTTTTTTTTTGGTGAATGGGTAGGGTTACAATGTGCCCCATACTCATTCACATAGGGGGAGCCGGAATCTGGGGGCCCCCTTGTTAAAGGGGGCTTCTACATTCCGATAAGCCCCCCGCCCGCAGACACCGACAACCACCGGGCAAGGGTTGTCGGGAAGAGGCCCTTGTCCCCATCAACATGGGGGCAGGATGCTTTGGGGTGGGGGGGGGGCGCAGAGCCATCGAATCCATACTAGACCCAAGGGCCTAGTATGGACCTGGGGGACCCCACGCTGTTTTTTTTCCCGATTTTTTTTTTAGCCGGCAATTTTTTTTTTTACATTCATCCCCCTCCTTAGTAACCAGCTATATACAGTGTAGAGAAACCCTGCAAAACGCAAATTGCGGCAAAATCTCGTCAAAATCACGGTAACAATGCGGTACTTGCGTTTTGGATGTGGGTCCATTAAAGTCTATTACATGCAAAATGCTGCATTTTGCTGGAAAAAAGTCCCTGACCCTTTCCAAAAACGCAAAGGCACAAAAATGCATTGAATAAGCACTGAACTACAGTGTGAAACGCGTCAGTTAACATCTGCTTTTTTGCTGTGGCATGTATTTTTGTGACTTGATTTTAAAATAAAGGAACAATTTTTTGGAGTGCGGCTGTCCAAACCTTCTTCAATTTCCGCACAAAAATGCATTGATGTGAACATGTTCCATAGGAACCCATGTTGTAAAAATTTCCCTGCATTTCTACAAAATGCAAAATGCATAAAAAAACGCATTAGTGTGAATGGAGCCTTACTCTGATACCCCTAACTAAAATCTAGTGGAACCAATTGCCTTCAGAAGTCACCTAATTAGTAAATAGAGTCCACCTGTGTGTAATTTAATCTCAGTATAAATACAGCTGTTCTGTGAAGCCCTCAGAGGTTTGTTAGAGAACCTTAGTGAATAAACAGCATCATGAAGGCCAAGGAACACACCAGACAGGTCAGGGATAAAGTTGTAGAGAAGTTTAAAGCAGGGTTAGGTTATAAAAAATATCCCAAGCTTTGAACATCTCACGGAGCTCTGTTCAATCCATCATCTGAAAATGGAAAGAGTATGGCACAACTGCAAACCTACCAAGACATGGTACTGAGCCACCTAAACTGACAGGCCGGGCAAGGAGAACATTCATTAGAGAAGCAGCCAAGAGGCCCATGGGAACTCTGGAGGAGCTGCAGAGATCCACAGCTCAGGTGGGAGAATCTGTCCACAGGACAACTATTAGTTGTGCTTCTCCACAAATCTGACCTTTATGGAAGAGTGGCAAGAAAGCCATTGGTGAAAGAAAGACATAAGAAGTCCTGTTTGGAGTTTGTGAGAAGCCATGTGGGGGACACAGAAAACATGTGGAAGAAGATAATCTGATCAGATGAGACAAAAATTTTACTTTTTGGCGTAAAAGTAAAATGCTATGTGTGGCGGAAAACTAACACTGCTTTTTTTATATCAATGCATTTTATGGAAGATCTGCTCTGCTATTTTGTGCTCTTCTTTTTTCCTTTAAAAATAAAGTGTCTGAGAGTATTCCTTTTGTTGCTCATATTGCCCTGGTACAGTGAAAAGCAGCTTTTTAATTGGTTCCTGTGAGTATGTAGCGGTACCTCCGTGGGGGCTGCTGATAGACTCTATACCCCCCTGGTTACCTTGACTCTGCAAATCCTCTCTTACCTCTGACACCTTGGGTTCCATTCTGAAATGTTGCGTTAGTAATGAGAAACTCACACAGTATCACTGAACCACTCAGATATGTTTACTGAGATAAAGAATGAACAAGAAATTATATACCGTATTTATCGGCGTATAACACACGCCGGCGTATAACACGCACCCCAAGTTTAGGAGGTAATTTTAACCACTTGTCCCCCGCCCACTGTCAATTGACGGCGGACAGAGGATACTCTCGTTCTGGGAGGACGTCTTACGACGTCCTCCCTTTAAAACGAGCTAGGAGGCGCGCGCGCGCCCGCCGCGTTCACAAGGCCCCGATGCGCGTGCCCGGCGGCCGCGATTGCCGCCGGGCACCCGCGATTGCCCGGGAAACGAGCAGGAAAGTGGGTCTCTGTGTGTAAACACAGAGATCCACCTCCTGTGAGGGAGAGGGGACCGATGGTGTGTCCCTTGTACATAGGGACAACCATCGGTCACCTCCCCCAGTCAGTCACCTCCCCCCCACAGTTAGAACACATTGAGGGAACATATTTAACCCCTTCCCGCCCCCTAGTGGTTAACCCCTTCCCTGCCAATCACATTTATACAGTAATCAATGCATTTTTATAGCAGGGATCGCTGTATAAATGTGAATGGTTCCAAAAATGTGTCAAAAGTGTCCGATGTGTCCGCCGCAATATCGCAGTCACAATAAAAAAATCGCAGATCGCCGCCATTACTAATAGAAAAATAAAAAAATAAAAATGCTATAAATCTATCCCCTATTTTGTAGACGCTATAACTTTTGCGCAAACCAATCAATACGCGCTTATTGCGATTTTTTTTTTACCAAAAATTTGTAGAAGAATACGTATCGGCCTAAACTGAGGAAAATTTTATTTAAAAAAAAAAAAGGGTATTTATTATAGCAAAAAGTAAAAAATAGTGGGTTTTTTTCCAAACTGGACGCTCTTCTTTTGTTTATAGCGCAAAAAATAAAAACCGCAGAGGTGATCAAATACCACCAAAAGAAAGCTCTATTTGTGGGAAAAAAAGGACGCAAATTTCGTTTGGGAGCCACGTCGCACGACCGCGCAATTGTCATTCAAAATGTGACAGCGCTGAAAGCTGAAAAATGGCTTGGGCAGGAAGGGGGTTTTTGTGCACAGTAGGGAGGTGGTTAAGGAAAAAAACTTTTAGGAGGGAAGTTGCAGCCTTGCCCAGTGTCCATCTGCAGCCTTGTCCATCATTGCAGCCTTGACCAGTGTCCATCTGCAGCCTTGTCCATCATTGCAGCCTTGGCCAGTGTCCATCTGCCGCCTTGCCCAGTGCTTTTTCAGCATTGCCCTGATTTAAAATTGGCACCGATTTCCACTGACTGTGAGCCGAGAGGAGCGAGCGGAGCCGAGATACAGAAAGACGAGTGTACTTCGGCTAGACTCGGCTCTGCTCACAGTCTCGCCCATCTCCACTGATTGCGAGAGAAGAGGAGCGAGCGCCGCTGACATACAGAAAGCCGAGTGTACTTTGGCTAGACTCGGCTCTGCTCGCAGTCAGGGGCGGAACTGCGAGAGGAGCCGAGACTAGCCGAAGTACACTCGGCTTTCTGTATGTCAGCGGCGCTCGCTCCTCTTGCAATCAGTGGAGGTGGGCGTGACTGCGAGAGGAGCCGAGTAAAGCCGAGTGTACTTCGACTTTGTGTATCTCGGCTCAGCTCGCTCGTTTCCTCAAAATCAGTGGGGGATCGGCGCATAACACGCACCCACAATTTTCCCCTGATTTTAAATAAATACGGTAAGTAAAACCCAATTTATGTTTGAAAAAGAATATCACTTGCTACCGATATACAAAGATGTGTACCTTAATACCTCCACAAGACCTATGTGAACAGGTACACAGAGAGACAAATATCCAACACCTTTAACACATGTATTGGATACCTTTCCTCTGAGGCCTCAGCACACAGACCAGCAAACAGTGTACAGCATATACATACAGTAACCACAATGTAAATTGGATAATGTCTCACAAAATGGCTCCCCCTAGGTTGTAGTTTAATTAGAATGCAGAGCAGTGAAGCATAACAAAGAGGAAAATTATAAATGTCGTTTCAATTCCGTATATCTTCAGCTAGCCTGTTGTTTATACTGCAGTGTAATTTGTAATCCAGGTAGGTAAAGACAAAAGAACTGAAGAGCAAAGATGAACTGATGAGTGCGTAAACTAAAGAAGTATTATCACATGTATATTCCTCTTTGATTATGATAATGAGTTGAATACAGTACTGACTTTACAGCACAGTGGGGAAAAGTGGGCCCCAAGCGCCCTGCTGTATGTGGCCTGTGAAGAAGTAGATTCACATCCGTGGAACTACAAGTCTCACCAGCCAGTCTGTAGAAAACGACTCAACAATACTGTTATCTCTATCTGGATGGGCTGTACCCGCTCACCACTATGGACCCAGTCAGATGAAGAGCTCCAGTCGGAATCCCTCCTGGTGTCCCCGTTCGGTGGAATGGTGCCGCCACGCCACGCTAAGACTCCCGGTGGGCTGGAGTGCAGGGGTGCCCAGAAGCTCTGGAGCGCAGGCCGGTCCGCTTTGTTGAAATAGCGATGCTGTCCTCTGAGGTCCCTCTGAGGCTGGAGTTTCGGCTCTCCGCTGTGTAGGCCGCAGACTCTCACTCCCTGTCACACAGATCTCCTGCTGGCAGGTTCAGAATGGCATCCAGAGAGGCTGAAAACAGGCCGTGCCCGCCTTTTTATTTCCCCTCCCAGCAGGCTGTTCTGTGCGCTTTGCATTGTGTGTCCTGTAGTCCAGAACTGGCCCGGCCAACAGTGTCACTTCCTTATTCAGACTACATGTCCCATAATGCATTGCTCTGCTCGCTCTCAAGGAGGAAAAAAACCCTCAGAGAGTCCAGCATGCACTAGGGGGAGCCAAACCCATGCATGAAAACAATAAACTGTTCCTTAATAATAACTACAGTAGCAACCTCATGGCTACAAGTATTTCTGTCGGATCAGCACTGGACAGCTCCTATTAACTGATTAAGGAGACCAATCATGACCGGGCCTATGCAAAAATCTGAATATTCCTTTTTTACATTATTATATAATTGCAATTTTAGGTAAAGCGACCCTGTTACCAAAGAGTCCCCTACAAAGCAAGTTTAGGCTGTAAAAAAAGAACATGTATACTTACCCTTCTGGAAGCTTGTCTTTAAACCACTCCCCTTCTGCTGCTTCCTGGCCACTGAAGTGCCAATATTTCTGGGTATGTGAACACCCCCCACCCACACACCACACACTGTATCTCCTCTAATCTCCAGGAGAGACCAAAATGTGTGTGTGTGTGTGTGTGTAAGGGGTTGGTGGGGGAAGTGACATGGAGCAGGTATGGTGGGCTACCCACCCAGTGTTTCAAATTCCTTTAGTTGCTGGAGAGGAGTAGAGAAGTGCAGTTTGAAGCACAGGCCGCCAGAAAGGTAAGTATACCTGATAAGGCAAGGTGTAGGAGAGTCCCCTAACACCAGGATTCTTAAGCCAGTCCCATCTTCATCACCCCACCCCCACATCCACTGCACCTCCCACACTATATATAGGCCTTCCTAATAGCTTCACACCAATGGCCTGGAAAAACCTGTGATGAGCAGTAACCTCCTCCTACATGTAGCCATTTTATTGTTGTTAAGCCACTTGGGGACACATGGGCTCCTAACAGAAGGGAACATTATACACCTTCATCAACCTCTTTTCAGATGTAGACCCAGAACCCTTCTCCCACACTATGTATGGGCCTTCCCTGTAGCTCCAAGCCAATGCTCGGAAAAATCTAGGATGGGCAGTAACCCCCTCTTTCATGTAGCCCCTTTATTGGGTCTGAGTTGTTAAAGCGGAGGTTCCGCGGCATTTTTTTTTTTTTTCCGCTTGCATGCAAAGTATTTTTAGATCACCAATTTGTACTCACGTGTTTGGTGACTTTAAACCTCCCCTGTCTTTTTTCTGGCAAAAGATGCACTTTTAAAATCAGCCGTCTGAATTTTCCATTTTGCTTGTGGGCATTTTGAAGCCCACAAGCACTGACTTCCTGGTGGTGGACGGTGTAATGCAGAAAAAGTTCCCCGGCGGATAAGGTTCCCCCCCCCCTGTACTGCGCATGCGCGGCACGAACCTCAACGGAGTTTCCGAAAGTAGCCGAACATGTAGAGCTGCGAGTTAGCTCTACACGGCGCCTGCGCAATGACTAGGAGTCATGTAGAGCTGACTGCGCAGGCGCTGTGTAGAGCCGACTCGCAGCTCTTCATGTTCGGCTACTTTCGGAAACTCCGTTGAGGTTCGTGCCGCGCATGCGCAGTACAGGGGGGGGAACCTTATCCGCCGGGGAACTTTTTCTGCAGGACATGTCACATCTGGGCGAACTCCCAGATTACATTGCGGGTGAATAGAAACGCCTACTCCCGCGGGAGTGAGTACCCGGAAGACGAAATTGAAATGACATTAGTACGGTATGTACTACATAAAAATAAAAAAAAAGTGGCTACTGTACATGTTCGTTCTTTAAGGAGTGTGCTTGTATATGGATGTTATTTTGCCTGAACCTCCGCTTTAAGGCACTTGGGGACACATGGGCACCTAACAGAAGGGAACATTATACACCTTCATCATCATCAACCTATTTTAAGATGCAGACCCAGAACCCTTCTCCCACACTATGTATGGGCCTTCCCTGTGAGCTCCAAGCCAATGGCCAGAAAAAGCTAGGATGGGCAGTAACCCCCTCTTTCATGTAGCCCATTTATTGGGTCTGAGTTGTTAAGGCACTTGGGGACACATGGGCTCCTAACAGAAGGGAACATTATACACCTTCATCATCATCAAACTCTTTTCAGATGCAGACCCAGAACCCTTCTCCCACACTATATGCAAGCCTTCCCTGTAGCTCCAAGCCAATGGCCAGAAAAAAGCTTTGATGGACAGTAACCCCCTCTTACACACGGCCCCTTTATTGGGTTTTAAATATAAATAATTAGTAATGTAACTTTAAAAGTTTTATTAACAACCAAAAATACTGGAAAGGTAAGCATGCTAAGGCCACATGTAGGAGGGTCACCTAGCATCTGGGTTGTTAGGGCAGTGTAACTAGGTGGGCTCCTAACAGAAGGGAACATGCTACACCTCTATCATAATCACTTTCTTTTCAGATGCATTTCCAGAAACTTCCATACATTGCTCCTCCCACACTATGTATGGGCCTTCCCCGAAAACATCTATGATGTAAACCCCTCTTACACACAGTCCCTTTATTGGATTTAAATACAAATACTGTACCTATTAATTTATCTTTTAATAACCAAAAATAACGTTTAACGAATGACTGTTCAACACACTTTGTGTCCAGGTTATTAAAGCCAGTTTCCTGACCTACAGGGTGCCTTTTGCTCAACAGTGGAGTTGGGGCGAACAGTTCGAGCTGAGCAAATGTTCAAACAGAACATCGCCTGTTCGCCCGTCCGGCGAACACTCAAATTTGCGGGGCACTCACGGGTGAACATTATAGTGCATAGCTGAACACTGCATCTATCACACAAGCTGGTCTAGGAGGAGGGCGGGACTTTTATCACAGCGCGGCCCAACAATTCACAGTCTCCCTCTGTGTGTGAAATCTGTTGTGGAAAATGTTATGAAGATGTATTTAATATGTATTGTCATAGTGTCACCCAGTGTTAGTACTTCCGCAACCCGCTCTAAAGAGCTGACTGGGGCAGTCTGAGGCTGGTTGAATCCCGTCTGGTAGTGGAAAACGTCTTGAGGTTGCAGTGTGATGTTTGCAGCGTGGGAATATGTCCGCCGACGAGGGGCCCTCTGTGCATTAGCACGGACGATCGTTGAGGAGGGGATATGCTCGCTCTGCAACGACATCATTGGTTATAGGCAGATGTGCGCTCTTGTCTCGGCGGAGTGTTGATCAGCATGGTCAAGATTCATAGCGCGCGCCTGCAGATAGCCTCCCACAAGCAATAATAGTATAATCTGAATATGCGTTATTCTATGGAATAGCGTAGAATAAGGATTCCTATCAGCGGTAATATGAGAGCTTGTGAGTGTTTTCAGAGTCAGGGAAAGCGTCCATGTTTAAAAGCCATTTGGCTTTGCTTGCTAAGAGCATACACGCTTTCCCTGCCCGGACACGCCCATAAGACTTTAGCCATCAGTGTATTCATGTATTGTATGTATTTAAATAACCCTGTTGGAAGGGATATCCTTGTATGGACATTTCCTGTGTGAAGAGGAGATCCTGTGATCCATGGAGGTCAGATGCTGTGTCCTCACTTCCTATGGAAGAGGTCACATGTTGTGACATCACTTCCTGCTGGGAGTTTAATAAAAAGAGCCTTTGAGGGCATCGGCAGAGTGTGTTTTGCTGTGATGAACCTAACAGTCTGGTGATGATGTCACTTCATTTGAATGAATGGGATGAATGGGAGGTGAGTGAATTTTAGCTTAAGAAGCATTATTGCATTAAGATGAAATCTGTGATTATGAGCTCAAGGAGAAATGGTTGTGTGCTCCACACACAGCCAAACTTCGCTGACAAATCACATATACACGAGAGGAGGGAGGGGAGCGCTGCAGCCACAGGAAAGCGGCCCCAGGGCAGGCAGCCTACCGGGAAATGTCCCGGTATCCCGGTAGGCCAGTCCGGCCCTGGGCAGGTGTCCCAATACTTTTGGTAATATAGTGTATATGCGTGAACTGGCGCGGAGGTGCCACCCTGTAGCAGTAAAACTGCTATAGGGTGGATCTTAAGCAGGTAAAGAGGTCGAGACACAGAACAGAGGACCCATCCTATCCTATGGGGGTAGCGAACCAAGAAAATTATTGTACCGCTGTAACCTTTATGACACTATTATTTGTTTATGTGAGTACATTTTCAAATACCAATAAAAAACCATAAACAACAAAAAAGTTTTTCTTTTACATACTGTATACTTAAATTATGTAAATACATAAATTCGATACATTTCATTTGGCCTTTTATCATTTTGTTCTGGTGCATGTATAACATCTGGTCTCAGTCCCAGTATAACTCCCAGCAACTAACAACATTCCGAAGGAACAGACAAGGATGTCCACAGGGGCCTGACTCCAGGACCTCAACCAAAACAGGAAATTACATCAGAGATCAGACTGCCCGCCGCAAATGTCAAACAAATGTAAAATCAATAATTCTTCATTTTTCAGGAATTTTAGATTAAAAAAAAAAAAAAAAGTGAATGGCTGGCGAGAAGAAGCCTGCATAGCATGAGATCAAACCATCTCTACATGTATTCTTTTGGGAACGGCTGCTCAGAAACATGCGGCTAGGGTTTGATTGTTTGAGATGATTACAAGCGTCAGGCGATGTTTTTCAAGGCGTGCGTTTTGTAACCATGAAGCTTCTCAGTGAAAGTTAAAATAAACAATGGGAGGATAAAGCCCAACGTGCGACCCATTCTGAACTCTCTCCAGATGAGGACGGTTGAGGCAGAAGTCTCCGAGATGTTCAATGAGAGGAAACGGAATGTTTTAGAAGACGTCAAAACTCTGCAAGATTAGGAACCAGGCCAAGGCTTCTTGATAGTCTTCGAAAGAGCAAGTGTGGACATTAAACACTTCCCGTCTCGCGCACATGTGGAAAGGTATCAAAGTCTACTTTTCAGCACTTGCCAGGGATGTGGAGAGAACAGCGTGTAGCTAGATAAAACCTTTGTATTGGCCTTAGTCCACCCGTATCGGATATTTCAGTTTTTGTCAAATGCCATTAGGGTTGGCCTGCTGTTCCAGTTCAGTGACTGCTGCTAACAATGGGAAGCTGCCTTTCTAGGGAAGCTTCATGTGCAATCCCTGTACTTCCATGACATTCCTTTGCACCAGATTATGGAATGCAAGCAGAAATGGTTATTCCCAAAAGAGAACTATGTCTTTAAATGGATAGAGAAAAAAGCATTGCTAGGTGTTTATAATCCAGAATAAAATTATTTCATTGCAAAGTTCTGCCAACATGTTTAGGGGTTCAATAGGGCACCATTTATCAGTACCAGATTAGATTATTTAACCCGCCAATGGTACGCATATATGCGGCTTCCCGGCGGGTGGGCTTTAACACTGAGAGGCCACATATACAGTGCCTTGAAAAAGTATTCATACCCCTTGATATTTTCCATATTTTGTCATGTTACAACCAAAAACGGATATTGGGATTTCATGTGTGTAGCCCTGCTCCTGATGACCAGGCGCTATGTTAAATTTAGTGGGTGTCTGAGCTGATAGTGATTTGAAACTTTGAAGGTGATCCTGTGCTGTCTGTCCTGCGGGAGGAAGCCACTCAATGGAGGAAACCAGGGGAGGACCTGTCCTGGAGAGGACCAAGCGGAAGGCTGGTATCTTGAGGAAAGCCTGGTGACCCCATTGGAGGATGCACCGTAGCTAAAGTGACCTTACAGTGTGCCGGGTCGGCTTAAAGGCTCTAAACTGTAAGGCTGGATCTCCGGGTACTAAAATCCTGTGGCAGAGGATCATTGAACAGTTCATCTTAATCGTTCTAAAGGTCTGTGGCAGAGACTGTTATTTCTTTATGTGTTCATGCATCATCCCGGCTTCTAGGCCAAGTGAGAGAGGCCTATCCGGGTGGGCAATACCCACTTGAAGGAGAGTGGTGAGTGTGACTTTTGAAGCTTAGAAGTTTCCCCAGTGATCTGCATCGTGTGCCTGCACCTTCCCCCAACCCTCCATCCCTCTACCTGTGCAAGTTTTGTTTGTAAATAAAGCCTGACGAAAAGGATTTATAACTTGTGTGGACATTGAACTTTCTGTAGACTCTCATCCCCTAGACAACGAACAGTGAGGTAACGTGCAAGGCCCAAATTTAAACCAGCAGCTCCTACGGGGGTGTGCTACATGTGATAGACCAACACAGTGGGACATAATTGTGAAGTGGAAGGAAAATGATAAATAGTTTTCAAAATGTTTTACAAATAAATTTGTGAAAAGTGTGGAGTGCATTTGTATTGAGCCCCCCCCCCCCCGAGTCAATACTTTGTAGAACCACCTTTCACTGCAATTACAGATACAAGTCTTTTTGGGGATGTCTCTACCAGCTTTGCACATCTAGAGAGGGACATTTTTGCCCATTCCTCTTTGCAAAATAGCTCAAGCTCTGTCAGATTGGATGGATTGGAGAGCATCTGTGAACAGCAATTTTCAAGTCTTGCCACAGATTCTCAATTGGATTTAGGTCTGGACTTTGACTGGGCCATTCTAATACATGAATATGCTTTGATCTAAACCATTCCATTGTAGCTCTGGCTGTATGTTTAGGGTCGTTGTCCTGCTGGAAGGTGAACCTCTGCCCCGTTCTCAAGTCTTTTTCAGACTCTTAACAGGTTTTCTTCTAAGATTGCCCTGTATTTGGCTCCATCCATCTTTCCATCAACTCTGACCAGCTTCCCTGTCCCTGCTCAAAAAAAGCATCCCTGCAACATGATGCTGCCACCACCATGTTTCACAGTGGGGATGATGTGTTCAGGGTGATGCGCAGTGTTAGTTTTCCACCACACATAGCGTTTTGCTTTTAGGCCAAAAGGTTCAATTATTTTGGTCTCATCTGACCAGATCACCTTCCTCCACATGTTTGCTGTGTCCCCCACATAGCTTCTCGCAAACTGCAAACGGGACTTCTTATGGCTTTCTTTCAACAATGGATTTCTTCTTGCCACTCTTCCATAAAGGTCAGATTTGTGGAGTGGACGACTAATAGTTGTCCTGTGGACAGATTCTCCCATCTGAGCTGTGGATCTCTGCCGCTCCTCCAGAGTTACCATGGGCCTCTTGGCTGTTTCTCTGAATAATGCTCTCCTTGCCGGGCCTGTCAGTTTAGGTGGACGGCCATGTCTTGGTAGGTTTGCAGTTGTGCCATACTCTTTCCATTTTCAGATGATGGATTGAACAGAGCTCCGTGAGATGTTCAAAGCTTGGGATATGTTTTTATAACCTAAACCTGCTTTAAACTTCTCCACAACTTTATCCCTGACCTGTCTGGTGTTTTCCTTGGCCTTCATGATGCTGTTTTGTCACTAAGGTTCTCTAACAAATGTCTGAGGGCTTCACAGAACAGCTGTATTTATACTGAGATTAAATTACACACATGTGGACACTATTTACTTATTAGGTGACGTCTGAAGGTAGATGGTTCCACTAGATTTTAGTTAGGGGGCTGAATACAAATGCATACACTTTACAAATACACTTTTCACATATTTATTTGTAAAAAAGTGTCAGCTAGTCTGTTACCCCTAGCACCATTTCTGATTTTTCTTACACTTCACAATTATGTGCCATTTTGTATTGTTCTGTCACATAAAATTCCAATAAAATACATTTACGTTTTTGGTTGTAACATGGCAAAATATGAAAAATTTCAAGGAGTATGAATACTTTTTCAAGGCATTGTATGCTGCCCTGTGTAGCGGGGGTTTAAATTTTAGGGGGATACACCTGGGTGGTAGTATGACCCAGGTGTGTATAAATCATGAAAGGATTTAGACCATTGTTAATTCGTGGAGGACTTGGTGGTGTACTGTTCTCCTTGGCCTGTGGGTGGCGGGGTTCCCACAGGCCTAAGGTAGATTCACTGCCGCAGTGCTGGCCTTTTTGTCCCTTTCCGGCGATGGTGCGGCAGGGGTGGAGAACCTGCCGTGACGTCGCGGGAGGAGATAAAGGGGAGAGACGCCCTCGCCACGAGGTTTTTTTTCCTGCATCGCGCGCCCAGGCACCTTCGGCCTGGGTGCGGGCGGTTCGGAGTTCCAGACCAGGCGCCCTAGGCCTGGCCGGAGCGGAGTTGGCGTCCATCCCAGGCACCTTCAGCCTGGGGTGAGGTACTAAACCGGAGGCCTGGGGCCCAGTGACTTCGACTGGGTCCCGCGAGGGCGGAGGAGTCCGAGGGTCCCTGAGGTGGATGGGGCCCAAGTCTGAGGTGAGGAGGCCGGGGAGGTCATCCGTCCATAGAGTCCGGAGCAGCATCAACCCGGTGACGGATGGGCCTCCGGTAACTCCCTTGGAGGGACGTCTCCCCCTGACAGGGGCCACAACGCAGCGAAGGTACTCCTATCTACATTCTATTGAGTCGCTGGTAGAGACTCACAAGTTCTAAGTTCTCTCTAGCCAAGGCTATAGTAACCGCTGGTGAAACCACAGTGGTTTAGCGTACAATCAGGATAGTGCCTCGACCTGCTCACCCCACCGTATTGAACTGTTATTGGGTCTCAACCAATTGGCTGGTAAAGAACTGTTTGATTGTGAGTGTGACAATAAAACAAGTGTTGGACCCTAATCGGTGTGTGGGACTCTGGTTAATGGGAGCAAAGGGAAGTGTCAGCACAGCAAGACTTGGTCATTAACTGAAACGCACAGGCCCGAGGAAAATAACTGGTACTGGCCTTCACCTCACCCACTGCCATGGGGAGGACATGGGCCGTAGCGCATCTCACCCTCACATACGAAATACCCCTAGACAAAGAAGATGGAGTGAGGGCGCTACACCTATGTAAACACCTTTCTGTGCTAAGAGCACATGCCCTGTGTATTCCCAGAACAGTTACTAGCGGGAAGTCGAAAACTCCCAATGCCAGCCATTTACAGCGGTCACATGACCCAAATGCCCGCATCCGCCTCCTGGCATTTAGAAGCTCTTCAAGGGCCTGGAGGCGGCGGTGGAGAACGGTGGCGGACGGTGATTATTTTCCAACCCCCCCCTTGCCGGTCCGCGGGCGGGTGGTGCACTGACTGACCCCATCTAATCAACGCTTCTCCTCTCCCGGGCTCTCTCTCTCTGTGGCGGCGGCGGCTCTCCCTTAGTTTCCTCCCTCCTGGCTCTGGCTTCCGTTTCCTTCACCCTTCCCCTGCTCTCCACGGGCGGCCAATCCGGAATCTTCTATTTTCAGCCAATTAGAAAATGGGTCTCAGACCTGCTTCTGATTGACTGGATTGAGGATCAGTGTTACAACAGCGAATATTCATTCTCTGTTGTAACACCTGGGTGGGCTCGTAGCGCAATGCTCTGCGCCACGAGTCCAGCTTTTTTGAAGTCTATTGGAGCCTATAGCTTTAATCAGGTGCTTCAAAACTTCACCCTCGATGATGGAATTCAGGCGCCCGGCGTCGGGAAAGGGACCGGAAGCCTGAATAGGGGGTGGCCGTGGTGGCCATGGATAGATTCATGCTATGCATGAATCTATCTATTACTTATATAGGGGGTGGCTGGAGAGGGGGAGGGCGGCCCCCGGGCACCCCTAATGGACGGGCCGCCACTGGTGGAGAAGGGATAAAGCTAAACTCCAAGCAGATATAAAAAGCACACATTAATGCAGCTCTGTATTCATTAACCACTTCCATGCCGGGCCAATTCTGGCATTCCTCTCCTACATGTAAAATTAAAAAAAAAATTTGCTAGAAAATTACTCAGAATCCCCAAACATTATATATATATATATATATTTTTTAGCAGAGACCCTGGGGAATAAAATGGTGATCGTTGCAATTTGTTATGTCACACAATATTTACCCCAGTTTTTTTTATAATAAATATGATGTGAAAGATGATGTTACGTTGAGTAAATAGATACCTAAGATGTCATTGCTTTAAAATTGCACACACATGTGGAATGGCGCCAAACCTTGGTACTTAAAAATCTTCATAGGCTATGCTTTAAAAATGTTTACAGTTTTTGCTCTCGCTCTAACGTTTGCGGCGATACCTCACATGCGTGGTTTGAATGCCGTTTACATATGCGAGCGCAACCTACGTATGCTCCTGGATCGGGACGCTATACATTAGTATTATTATTATTTATTCAATTTTTTTTTTGTTTTTTTGTTTTTACACTGTCCCTTACATTTTTTTATCACTTTTATTGCTATTACAAGAAATGTAAACAAATGTAAAGAAATGTAAACATCCCTTGCAATAGGAATAAAGCCTGAGAGGTCCTATTTATGTAGACATCTGGGGCCAATGAGACCCCAGATATCTCCTCTCCTTTACCCTGGAAAGCATGATATTAAAAAAAAAACATTGACCTTGCTTTCCAGGTAAAAATAAATAAAAAATGGCAGTGTTTACATCTGCCAGTGTCAGAAGTGACGTTATGAAGTCGCTTCCGGCCTCCCAGGATCATAGAGATGGCTGGGGACCATCTGGTCCATGGGCAGCTCTATAGTAATCCAGTGTTGCTGCCAAATCGTTAATTCAGCCTCCCAATCGCACAGGAGAGCCTAAAAAGGCACCGGAGGGTGGTGGGAGGGGGGGACATCCCCTTTCGCTGCCTGTAAAAGCCATTCAGCGGCTTTAGGATGGCTTTTACATGTGAGGGAATTGCCGGCTAAAAACACAGATATCTGAATGATGCCTCTAGCTGCAGGCATCATTCAGATATCACCACTTCAAGTCATAAATAGCATACACTCCCTCCCAGCGAATCTAGTGCTGTCCTCCTCTAAACCGTTGAAAGCCAATGCAGTCCGTGTCCCATACCACCATCTTCTCTGCTGATGTCATCAGGTGGCCGTCTGTCCCGTCTCTTCTCTGTCCTAGCAGCTGGTCCCCCTGATGGCGATCCATTGCGCAAGTTCAATTTGACCTGGTATCAGCCTCTTGCAGTCCTTGTGCACAGGAAGATTGAAGACTTTACCCTAAGCCTTCCTAAGGACTCAGTTTTGTGGCTTCGGTGCAGTAGAGAGCTGCCTTTAGTTATTGATAACTAGACTCATTAATATACATCTGAATCAAGCACCCCACCATCTCGCTTTCTCCATAAAATGAGGGCCAGAGGTGCAAGGTGCATGTGGTTCCAAATAGTAGAGAAGACATTGAGTTGGGGTTCAGTACAGGAAGACCATTATCCAGGTACGAAATCAGGAATGGAGCACAGTTGTCTCAAAGGTCATGACATGCAGAGTCAGGAACCCAAGGTCAGAAGAAATGAAATTAGCAAAACAGTATTATGGAAATGAGTCCAAGTGCTGAAGTCTATAAAAGCAATCAAACTCAGCAGGCTAGTGTGTTAAAGAGAGATTTGGCAATCATGAAGCACGATGCAGACAGTCCATCACCATGCGCAAAGTGCACTTGAGCGTATAAATAGTGTGCATAAATGTATAATAAAAAGTAGGAAAATACATAAGCAGAAGATACAGAATATACAAGAGATTAGAAGAAGCAGAAGGGAAAGGCACGAAGGCAAAAGACGGAGGGCAAAGGTGCCAAAATGAGGGCAAACAGCCAACAACCATCTTCCCAACTCATGATCAACACCCAACTGCAATAGATCAATGACTGACTGCCAGATGATCCGCCAGACAAGTTAGTGGTTAGATTGTGTGCTGCTGCAAGAAGGCTGCGATATTTGTGGAGGCAAAAGCAATTGCAGGAGAGATTGTCCTGTTCCTGACACCATCTGACACCATAAGTGTAATCCAGCGTTCACTGACATGTGATGAAGTTGAATTCTTGGCTCTCCAAGTATATCTTGGGAGACAGATGTCATCCATGACTGGACAGAATAGGGTGAGGAACGCCTGGCGACATTAGTCTGTTAAGGTGCATCTGTAAAACCTTAGCAAATTTTTACCAGAAATTGATGGTTATACAATTCTTCCATGTGTTGAGAACTTAGCGGCATAAGTTATTGCATTTTGGTTGTCATGGAAACATCCATGTAAGTGTGCAAGCTTACTTACTTATCCCACGTATTGCATTTGTGTCAACTGATCTCTCTGTATAAACTACTCTTCTCTGTCATTAATTGGAGGACATAGCTCTGCTTTGAACCATTACTACTAGTTATAGATCTACCTGCAGATGTAGGATGCTAGGAGCGATCCATGCTGGTGGCCAAACCCCCACCAGATGAAACAAGCGTAGTTATTAGCCTAGCATCTACGAGTCAGGACTAAGAATTATTCTTACAGAAATTCAAGCTCCATGGCTTTACTTCAAGCAAGTTGTTGGCTGGGTGAAAGGCCATATAATATAATAAATCCTGGTAGTCTCTCCAGCTTCAGACATCAGGCACATGTACCCTTACCATGTGGCTTTGACAGTCCTATATTTGTAATAGGACAGCTTGTCAGGGTTTTATTCTTGGAAGTACATATGACCAGTTGCAGTGGCGGCTGGTGCTCAAAATTTTTGGGGGGTGCAAACAAACTGAAAAAAACAAAATCATCAATTCCGCCACTGTGCCCATTAAACGCAGCCACTGTGCCCAAACGGCACCAGTTTGCCTCCTCAAATGCAGCCAGTTTCCCCCCAAATGCAGCCAGTTTGTCCCCAAATGCAGCCAGTTTCCCCCATATACAGCCAGTTTGTCCCAAATTACAGCCAGTTTGTCCCCAAATACAGCCAGTTTGTCCCCAAATACAGCCAGTTTCCCCCCCAAATACAGCCAGTTTGTCCCCAAATGCAGCCAGTTTCCCCCCAAATACAGCCAGTTTCCCCATCAAATGCAGCCAGTTTCCCCCCAAATGCAGCCAGTTTGTCCCCAAATGCAGCCAGTTTCCCCCCAAATACAGCCAGTTTGTCCCCAATTACAGCCAGTTTGTCCCCAAATACAGCCAGTTTGTCCCCAAATACAGCCAGTTTCCCCCCCAAATACAGCCAGTTTGTCCCCAAATGCAGCCAGTTTCCCCCCAAATACAGCCAGTTTCCCCATCAAATGCAGCCAGTTTCCCCCCAGCCCTGCACTTACCTTCCTCGGGTCAGCGCCGTCCTCCTCCACGCTCCCTCATGTCTTCTTCCATCCTCGATGTCTTCTCCCGCCCTCAATGTCGCTTCAGCCAATCAGTTTACCGGTAACCAGTAGATACGCGCTGCTGCAGGGTCTCAAAGGATGTTTCCCCGGTGGTCAACCGAGAGGAGAGGGTCTGAACTTCCCATCTAACCTCTATGAAATATTTGCGGTGCTATTCCTCCAGGTGGCCGATAAGGGCCTCTATGTCTGCCTTCAATGGTAATGCGTGGAGCAGTGCCCGCAGATCTGAGTCCACACATAGGGTTAGTGGCTGGGATGAGGGACCCGGTAACGAGCGGAAAGCCATCGGAGAGTCTGAATAGGAGTCCGAGGTCACAGATGCAGCTGGAGAGGCCGGTTGTATACCAGGGTCCGATGATACCCGCAACAGGCCGCATGGTGCCGCCATCTTTGGGGCTAAAGAGGACTCCTGAAAGTTTGGGAAATAACAAGGTATTTTCCTGCTGCCTTTTGCAATTTTCGCTGCCTGTCTACTTCCAGTCGCCATGCCGTATGTTTATAATGAAAATAGGCTGGGGTAGTCGGGCGAGGGGCGGGAGCTCAGAAAGTTCACGTCTTCATCCAGCCATGTCCAGGCCACACCCTCCCGGCCAAATATCTGTCTCGTCGTCTCGGAACCAGCATGGAACCTTACGTTTTGGAACCTTACCAGTTTTTGGTACACCTTGCTTTTCTCTTACTTTTGCTCTACACCTGGACCTACCCACAGGTGGGAAATCCCTGGCACCCCCCCCCCAACACCTTTTACCTTTACCCGGAAACAAACCAAGCCACATGCCCTCAACATGACCAAGCACCTTGTCTCCATGTTGATAAGGACAAGGGCCTCTTACCCACAACACTGGCTAGTGGTTGTGAGGGTCTCTGGGGAGCTCTTATCAGTAAGTACCCGGTAATAATAAGGTGGGCCCCCAGATACTGCACCCCTCCTTTTGCTTAAGTGGTGGGGATTTCTGGTGATGTCAGTGGTTCTTAGGGATGCCCTGGCTGCACGTACCCGCTGTCATATAGAATTAGTAAAAATACAGCTTCTATATATGATTTCCCGCTCCCGCCTAACAAGGGGCCCTACCTTCCGCTCATCCCTAGTCACAAACATTCCAATTCATCCCAAAGGAATTCAGTAGGGTTGAGGTCAGGGCTCGGTGCAGGACACTCAAGTTTCTCTACACCAAACTCATCAAACCATGTCTTTATCTAGCTAGCTTTGTACACAGGGGCACAGTCATGCTGGAATAGAAAAGGATCTTCCCCAAAGTGTTACCACAAAGATGGAAGAGCACCATAATCTCCAATGTCTTTGTGTGGTGTAGCATTAACAGTACCCCTTCTGACATTGTACAAATTAACCTAGGAGAGTAGAAACTGTCCCAAAAAGTTCGACAAAATATAGTCCACCTGGATTGATGCATATGGTTCAGATGAGCCTAGTGATGGGTAAAATGTTGTAAATCAGTATGGCTCAGAAATGGCTTGAGTTGTTCTTCTTTTCTCCCTGAGCTATCTTCTCTCTTATTTCATCCCTCTCTGCCCCCCCCCCCCTCTCTTTCAATTTTTCTCTCCTTTCTTTTCTCCCCCTTTTACCTTTGAGTGAAATGTTACCCTGGTACAGTTAATTTTTAGGGGGGATGGTTTGAGTGTTCTGTGCTTCTTCTCAAGGTGGATGAGTGGCCTTCAGGTCCTTTGGGGAGAGAAATTGTATGCCTATGTACCCCCCGCAATTTCTTGTTGATGCTTTTGAGGAATGATGTTATGACCTGTTGTACTTTTATTTCTGGCCTATATGTACTGGATCTGGATTGTGCAAACTTAACTGTGATCTTGTATTTACTGTGTGCCTTATTCAATAAACCTTTATCTGTTAAAGAAAAACAAAAACAGTACCCTTCACTAGAACCACGTGAACGTAATCATTTGAAGGGGGCCCTCATACTTTTGGCCTTTAATAAGTATACTGTATGCTTTGGCCTGAATGAAAATTCTGTAAATTAATTACCCAAATTTGTTTTTGTTCCACTAAAAGTATAAAGGTCTAATGCCCCGTACACAAGACAGGTTTTCCCGTCGGAAAAAAGTTGGATTTTTTTGTTGCGACGGAATTCCTCTCAAGCCTGCCTTGCATACACATGGTCACACAAAAGTCCGGTGAACTTTTGACTGCCGAGAACGCGGTGACGTAAAAGACTACGACGAGCCAACAAAATTAAGTTCTATGCTTCCGAGCATGCGTCGATTTGTTTCCGAGCATGCGTCGGAATTTAGTGCGTTGGGATTTGTACACACGATCGGAAATTCCGAACAGTTTTTTTCCTGACGGGAAAAAAGAGATCCTGCTCTCTATCTTTTTCCAGCAGTTTTCCTGTTGGAAAAAGTCTGATGGAGCATACACATGGTCGGGATTCCTGACCAAAAGCTCTCATCAGACTTTTTCCAACAGGAAAACCAGTCGTGTGTACGAGGCATTACTTTAGAGAACAGGAACCAGGTCTATCACCCGCCAGACAGCATTCCTTTCTGTGAACCAGGTATACACGGGTAAATGCACACCTCAGAATGTGAACAATGGCATCTACTATGTATATTTTGTTGTTCTAGTAACTGGAGCAAAGCCGTGTCATACACATGGGAAGACGAGTGCTTTAATGTCTTTTACTATTTTTCAGTTTTAACATTTTTACTGCATGGCTGCTTGAAATATATGTATCTGATTGGATCGGTCTTCTCCTGATTCTTGTAACCTTTCGTAAATCTGGAGGTGAGAGATCATGACTAGGTACGTGCAATTTGTTTTGTTACAAATCGAAATTCGAAGGAAATTGTCATTATTCAGATATTCGGATGTATCCTGAAAATTCGGAGTCATAATAGTAACACGTTTCAACAAATAACAAATAAATTATATATAAACAAATTATCTGAATTCGAATTTAAATTTGAAAATGAATTTGAATTTGAAAATGAATTTGAATTTAAAATCAATTTGAATTTGAAATGGAAATATCATGTAATAAATACAGTAAAGTATAAAAGTGAAATAAGATGCTGATTCCTACTTAGGCTGCTTTAAAGAATAGAATAGAAAATAATATAATAAAACAGAATAGAATATCATAAAACAGAAAATAAATAAATAAAAAACAATAGGAGAATAGAAAATAAAAGAACATAATAAAACAGATTAGAATAGAACAGAAAATAAAAGAATACAATAGAGATAAATAAAAAATAAAGGAATAGAACAGAATAGAAAATTATAGAATAGAAAAAAACCCAGAAGAGAATAGACTAGCAAAGAAAAGAACAGGATAGTAAAAAAAAATACAATAAAACAGAATACAATAGAACTGAAAAAATAGAATAGAAAATAATAGAATAAAACAGAATAAATAAGAAAATAGTAGAATTGGATTTAAATAGATGGAATAAAACTGAATAGAATAGAAAAGGATAGAATAGAAAATAATAGCATAAAATAGAATAGAATACGATTAAAAAATAGAATATTTTCAATTCTACGCTATTCTATTCTGTATTATTCTATTCCAATTTGTTCTATTCTTTTCTTTTTTGTTTTATTGTATTCTATTTAAAAAAAATCCTATTCTTTTCTTTCCTAGTCTATTCTCTTCTGTTTTTTTCTATTCTATTATTTTCTATTCTGTTCTATTCCTTTATTTTCTATTTATTTCTATTGCATTCTTCTATTTTCTGTTCTATTCTAATCTGTTTTATTTTATTTTCTATTCTCCTAAGCAGAAATCACCATCTTTTTTAACTTTAAGTCTCCATTCACACTTGAGCGATTCCAGAATTGTGGCAAAACACAGAACGAGCTTGCAATGCCATTATTTCTAACTGGCACCCCAAACGCAGTGCGATTTTGCTGTGATCATATGACAAAAAATGCTAAAATCACGGCATATAAAGCAATGCCAAACACACCTGGCTCTGTGCCAAAATTTGGTACATGAGCTTCTTTGGCACATTTTTGGAGTGGAGGGAGGGTCATTCAAATGAATGGTGCTGCTCCAAAAACGCGCCACAAAAACGCACAAAAAAGTTGTAAAAAATGTAGAGCAGAAGGTGTCGCTGCAGTATGCTTAGGTGGGAATTGAGCCTTATACCTTACTGTATTTATTGCAATATGTTTACATTTCGATTTCTAATAAATTTTCCAATTTGATTAGAAAATAACAAATATACAAAACAAATCTGAATATACAAAACAAATTCCGAAAAGAAATCATTCCAACATAACAAATATGACGAAATGAATTATTAACTAGAAATTAATTCAAAACTAAACAAATGTTCCCGTTGCGCACATCCCTAATCCTGACCGGGCTTCACACCTGCCTGCCTATGTTGGAATTTTGGGTGTTCATATCAGATTCTCTGTTCCTAAAAGTTTATAAAGTGCCATATCAAAAATGGGGAGCAGTCATGGTTCTGGCGTATTCATATCAGCTTGAGCTACTTAGCTTTGTGAACAATAAGTTAAAAAAGGAGATGGGTAGGGGTTGGGGTAATTCTTCCAATAGTGCACACCCATTCCAGTGACAACTGTCTGAGAGGTTGTTTATCCTACAATGATCCCCATGACTAAGCTCCTAGGAGCTAAACACGTTGGGGGCGTGGCCTGGTCGGAGTCCAGGCTGAGGTTGCCACTCCACTCACTTCCATAGGACATCTCAGATGTGCGGATCTCAGGGGCTACCCCTCTTCTCTTGAGCTTATGTTTATCCTACAATGTTGGGGACAGTAGACATTAGAACATTACCACTGGAACATCTCAAAGCAGTGCCATCGGTGCAGTAAAAAAACTAAACAAAAAAATAAAATAAACAATGACCCAATTAAGCACCACAATACAAAGCAGTCAGACTGACGCTAGCAAAACTTTATGTTCAAAACATCCACTTTGTAAGACTTGGGGAACATATGGACTGGAGACCAAGTGGCCACTCTACAAAACAAAAGGGACACGTTTGCTGGTTTTGTAGAATGTGTGGTAACTAGATGAGCGATTCCTTTTGCTTTGATCCATTTTTCTGAAGAATCTACCTGAACCTCAGATCTACCCGAATTTCCAAATGGACATAGAAACTAATGGCAATGAATCTGAAAAAGAAGTAAAACGAAAATA
This sequence comes from Rana muscosa, assembly GCA_029206835.1. Taxonomy (NCBI): domain Eukaryota; kingdom Metazoa; phylum Chordata; class Amphibia; order Anura; family Ranidae; genus Rana; species Rana muscosa. Next base: position 51,385,093 of record JARGYO010000094.1, on the reverse strand, counting down.
ACAAATGCATTTGTTTCATTCGTTTCATTTGGATGACATCACATGATCCAAAAGTAGTTTGGGTCCATGGGGAAATTAATTACATTTTCTAATTTGTTTGATAACATAACAAATGATTTGAATTCATTGTGAGACCCTGATGACGTCTGATATGACAAAACGCATTGGGTGGAGCCTGGACACGTGACATCGCTGCACAAGTGGACTGCGGCCATTTTGTTGGTTAAAAACTATCAGGGAATTGTGATGATTTTTACTTCTAATGTGTGAGTATTTTGGAAAAGTAAAAAATATGGTCATCTAACCTGTGGAGAGATGCTCTCAGAGGGGACGACAGGATTTGAGCCTTGATCTCTGTGCAGTCTATAGTGAACAGGAACAAGCCTGATGGGTGTTTGAGCGCTGTCAGACCACCTATAATCTAGTGGTCCACTTCTGAGGGTAATAGGCCCGGTTTGCTGTGGTGTTGATGGAGGATCGTCATTTAATCTGCAGATTTATTGATGTTAGACACTCTGGGTGCTCCCTTGGATTTGTGGATTCTTTCTGGATGGACTTTTTTAAATAAGCGCTGCATCTTTTATAAACATTGTGAGTAGTGATGAGCCGAACACCCCCGGGTTCGGTTCGCACCAGAACCCGCGAACGGACCGAAAGTTCGCACGAACATTAGAACCCTATTAAATACAATAGATGCGAACGTTCGGATTCTAAAGTGCTAATTATAACGACTATTATCCATGTTATTGTCCTAAACAGAGTTTGGGAACCCGGGTTCTGCACCAGGGGACATGTATCAATGCAAAAAGAAGTTTTAAAAACGGACGTTTTCCGGGAGCAGTCATTTTAATGATGCATAAAGTGAAAAAAAAAAAGTCAAATATTCCTTTAAATATTGTACCTGGGGGGGTGTCTAAAGCAGTGTTTTTCAACCTTTTTTCAACCAAGGCACCCTTTAAAATCTGTCAGAATCTCGAGGCACACCAATCCAAAAATGTGAAAAAAAATTCACTTCAATGAATTAAAACAAAACACAATATATACCACAATTTTTGAGTATAGTGTGAAAGATGATGTTATGGCGGGGAAATAGATACCTAACATGTCATGCTTTAAAATTGCGCACACTCGTGGAATGATGACAAACTTTGGTACTTAAAAAATCTTCATAAGTAACGCTTTAAACACCTTTACAGGTTACATGTTTAGAGCTAAAGATGAGGTCTAGCACTAGAATTATTGCACTCGCTCTAGCATGTGCGGTGATACCTCACATGTGTGGTGCGAAAACTGTTTACATATGCGTGTGCGACTTGCGTATCCACTTGCGTAGGGATGGGGGGTGCTTAAAAAAAAATGTTGTCTTATTTATTAAACTTTTTTTTCTTTTCACTGTCCCTTTTACATTTTTTTATTTGTTTTTATATCACTTTTATTTCTGTTACAATGGATGTAAACATCCCTTGTAGTAGATATAAGGATGACAGGTCCTGTTTATGGAGAGATCTGGGGTCAAAAAGACCTCATATCTCTCTTTTACCTTTAAAGGCAAAAGATTTAAAAAAAAATTGATCTTTTGCTTTAAAAAAATTTATAAAAATAGTTTACTTCCAGCCTGGACTGGAAGTCATGGCGTCGCTCTGGTCCTTCAAGGCAATCAAAGGGGATCTACTCTTTCATCGCCTCTGGGACTAGCCGGCCACTCCATCGGATTGTTTCTCAGGCGAGACGATGGAAGGGGGGGACATCCCCTCCCGCCGCTTTTTAAAGCATTCCAGTGGCTTAAGAGCCGCTTGGAACGCTTTCAAGAGAAAGCCAGTCACTGGCTCTAAAAAACAATACCAAGGTTATGGCTGATATCTTTAGCCATAACCCCGGCAAACCATTCCAAATTTGTAACTACGAATTGTGGTCTTGTGGGGGAAAAAAAAAAAACCTACATGACACTTGTTACAATTAGGGCACTTTCACATTGACTCATTCCATTGCAGGCACGGCGATTATTTTTTTTTTATTTAATATACATGGGCTATGTGGGTTATTATTGATAATGATAACTGTATACTTCAATACTGGTTTGGCCGCAGCGCAGGTGTAGTGCAGTGTAACTGCGGTTTTCGTGTGGTTTCTCATAAACTTCTATTATGTAGTACATTTTTGGTACATTTTCTGAAAGCACACCAAAAATGAGGGACATAATAGAAGTCTATGAGAAACCACATGAAAACCGCAAGTACACTGCGCTGCGGCCAAACTGCAGTATTGAAGTATACAGTTATCATTATCAATAATAACCCACATAGCCCATGTATATTATATTACATTTAAAAAAAATTCACCATGCCTGCAATGAAAAATGAGGCAATGTAAGTGCCAACAAGTGTTATGTAGTTTTTTTTTTTTTTTTATATAAACACCATGCCTGCAATAAAACTACCATACATTGAAAATGACAGGTACAAGTACTGTACCTGTGTCTCCTCACTGTTTTGTTTCCTCACGGTTCTTTCAACCTCTACTCGTGTTGTTCTTCTTCTCCTCCCCTCAGGGAAACGCGCGCCAGCCAGCATCTACTCTGGCACCCGCGGCTCACACGTCACAGATAGCAGTGCGTGCGCCCGACACTCACATAGCAACCGATGACGTAATCGGTTGGCAAGACGCGATCGGGAGGCCAGCACAGCTTCCAGAGTGCCTGTGGCAGCGGGAAGTGAGGTTTACACAGCGGACCGGCACCGCTGTAATAACAAATATTAACCAAGTGGCCAGCAGTAGTTAAAACATCAGATAGCTGCCTATATTGGGGGTCATTTTGCCGCGGCACACCTGGGGACTCTTCACGGCACACCAGTGTGCCGCGGCACACTGGTTGAGAAACGTTGGTCTAAAGTATGCCTGTGAAGTGCCACGTGTTTCCCGTGTTTAGAACTGTCCCTGCACAAAATTACATTTCTAAAGGAAAAAAAAGCCATTTAAAACTGCTTGCGGCTTTAATGTAATGTCTGGTCACGGTAATATGGATGAAAATCTTTAAGAAAAATGGCATAGCTACCCCATGACCCCCCCCCCCTACCCCAGCCCATTACCAGCCCCTTTGGGTCTTGTATCGATATTAAGGGGAACCCCGCACACAAAATAAAAAAGGCCCTATATACTCTGAACAGCCGTATACAGGCGGTGCATACAAGACAGGGACTGTAGGTTTGTTCTTATGTAGAATCTGTTTGTAATTTTGAACAGCTACATTGTTTAAGTGGAGCTCCAGCCCAAATACCTATTTTTAAGCTTTTTGGAAAACATAGGGAAGGGTTATCACCCCTGTAACATTTGTTTTGCTGTCTGTACCCCTGTTCAGAACATTTCACCTCACTTTGCGTCCCAATGACAACTGATTTTGAAATGTGGTGTTTTTATTGAAACAAGGATTGGTGATAAAGCATCAGTACAGAGGAGACACCTTTCTCCCATATTAATTCTTACAGGAGAGAATTTTCCTTCCAAGGGGTAGATTTCCTCTCACTTCCTGTTGTCTTCTTCCGTTTGCAAGTAGTAGTCGTTTGTAAGTTGGATGTTTGAAAGTAGGGACCTGCCGTATATACTCTGCAGAAATTGGCCCCTTAGGTGTTGGTGTTGGCACAACACTGTAAGCACTCACAGTTACTCTTGGTGGGTGCTGGAACGCCCTGCTGTCAACTATTATATCAGGAATTGTAATAACATATAATTGTTGAACAGTGGTAGTAAAAATTGGGCCTTTGATGGTGGTGCTGGTGCCACAACACTGTAAGGCCTGACAGTTAATCTTGGTGGGCGCAGAAATGGGCCCTGCTGTGAATTATTAGATCAATAATTATAATTGCATGCCCCTGTTGAACAGGGGCTGAAAAATTGGGCCTTTGGTGGTGGTGGTGGTGGTGGTGGTGGTGGTGGTGTTGACACAACACTGTAAGGCCTGACAGTTACTCTTGGTGGGCGCAGCAATGGGCCCTGCTGTGAATTATTAGATCAATAATTATAATTGCATGCCCCTGTTGAACAGGGGCTGAAAAATTTGGCCTTTGGTGGTGGTGGTGGTGGTGGTGGTGGTGTTGACACAACACTGTAAGGCCTGACAGTTACTCTTGGTGGGCGCAGCAATGGGCCCTGCTGTGAATTATTAGATCAATAATTATAATTGCATGCCCCTGTTGAACAGGGGCTGAAAAAATGGGCCTTTGGTGGTGGTGGTGGTGGTGGTGGTGTTGACACAACACTGTAAGGCCTGACAGTTACTCTTGGTGGGCGCAACAATGGGCCCTGCTGTGAATTATTAGATCAATAATTATAATTGCATGCCCCTGTTGAACAGGGGCTGAAAAATTGGGCCTTAGGCACTGGTGGCACAACACTGCAACCCCTCACAGATACTGTACTTGGAGCACAGCAATGAGGCCTGTTGCAAAGTATTGCATCAAAAATTGTAATTACACGCCCCTGTTAAACAGGGGCTGAAAAATTGGGCCTTAGCCACTGGTGGCGGCACCCATAAACCAAAATGATCTTCCAAGCTATCATCATTAATTGGATCATTGAGGAGGAGGAGGAGGATAGCTAGTCAACATAACAGCACAGGAACTCAGCATCAGCATCAGTCTTGAAGGGATGTGACATTTTAAAATCAATTAGTCTGTTATATCAGCATCAGGTGTGTGGTAGCTGGTGGTGATCCAAGACTGGTTCATCTTGATGAAAGTCAGTCGATCAACCGAGTCGGTGGACAGGCGCACCCTGTGATCCGTGACAAATCCTCCAGCAGCACTGAATGTGCGTTCTGAAAGAACGCTGGATGCAGGACAGGCCAGTAGCTCAATTGCATACTGTGCAAGCTCTGGCCAGTGATCCATCCTCAAGACCCAGTAAGCCAGAGGATTTTCGGTGGGGAAGGTGTCCAAGTCTGACCTTGCCCCTAGGTATTCCTGCACCATGTATATCAGACGCTGGCGATGGTTGCTGGAAACGATCATACTTTGGGGCTGCGGACTAAAGAATTGTCTGAACGCATCGGTCAGACGGCCACCTTCCCCACCGCTCCTTCTTTGACTGCCCGAAGCCTCAGCAACTCGTTGTCCAGGACCAGGAGTTTGTAACCTCCCAGTCTCTGGGAACGCGTTGCACAGACCTTTCTGCAAGGCCTCCCGGAGTTGTCTCATCCTCTGCTCCCTCTGCGACGGTAACATAAGGTCCGCAACCTTACCCTTGTACCGTGGATCAAGGAGAGTGGCCAGCCAGTAATGGTCCCTCTCCTTGATCCGAAGAATACGAGGATCCTTCCGCAGACTTTGCAGGATCAGGGAGGCCATGCAGCGTAGGTTAGCTAAGGCATTCAGTCCGGAGTCCTCTGGGTCACTAAGGACGACATGATCCGCAGCCACCTCCTTCCAGCCACGTACAAGTCCACTGGTTTCTTGGGACTGTAAATCATCCCTAAAAGACTGCTGCTGATGATGCTAAGTGCCAGCCTCCACCTCCATGCTGACACAATCCTCCTCCTCCTCCTCCTCCTCCTCCTCCTCCTCTTCCTGTGCGATGGGTGGGACAGAAGGAACACTGTCAGGGTAAAGGGGGCCTTGAGAGGCAAGGAAGTCCTCCTCTTCCTGCCTCTGTTCTGCCTCAAGTGCCCTGTCCATTATTCCACGCAGCGTGTGCTCCAACAGGTGGACAAGAGGTACAGTGTCACTGATGCATGCACTGTCACTGCTCACCATCCTTGTGGCCTCCTCAAATGGTGCCAGGACAGTGCATGCATCCCTGATCATGCCCCACTGGCGTGGTGAAAAAAACCCGAGCTCCCCTGACCCTGTCCTGGTGCCGTAGTCGCACAGGTACTCATTGATGGCCCTCTGCTGCGTGTGCAGCCGCTGCAGCATGGCCAACGTTGAGTTCCACCTGGTGGGCATGTCACATATAAGGCGGTTCTTGGGCAGGTTCAACTCCTTTTGCAGTTCAGCCAGGCGAGCACTGGCATTATAAGATCTGCGGAAATGAACACAGACTTTCCTGGCCTGCCTCAGGACATCCTGTAAGCCCGGGTACCTGCCCAAGAACCGCTGCACCACCAGGTTAAGGACGTGAGCCATACAGGGCACATGGGTCAGTTGTCCCTGTCGGAGGGCGGAGAGGAGGTTGGTGCCATTGTCGCAAACCACCATTCCTGGCTTAAGCTGGCGTGGCGTCAACCACCTCTCGGCCTGCCCCTGCAGAGCAGACAGGACCTCTGCCCCAGTGTGGCTCCTGTCCCCCAAACACACCAGCGCAAGCACGGCATGGCATCTTTTTGCCTGCGTACTTGCGTAGCCCCTTGAACGCCTACGGAGCACCGCTGGTTCCGAGGACAAACCACAGGAAGAGGCCATGGAGGAAGAAGAAGAGGAGGGGTGGAGGAGAGAGGTGTGTCACAACCAGTAGTAGCATTTTGGAGGCGTGGCGGTGGAACAACCTCCAACACTACTGCACCTTGTCCTGCATCTTTCCCAGCTGCCAAAAGAGTGACCCAATGGGCCGTGAAAGAAAGGTAACGTCCCTGTCCATGCCTGCTGGACCATGAGTCAGCGGTAATATGCACCTTACCGCTGACCGCCCTGTCCAGCGAGGCCAAGACATTGCCTTCCACATGCCTGTAGAGAGCCGGAATCGCCTTCCGTGAGAAAAAGTGGCGTTTGGGAACCTGCCACTGAGGAACCGCACATTGCACAAACTCACGGAAGGGGGCCGAGTCTACCAACTGAAAAGGCAGCAGTTGAAGCGCTAGCAATTTAGCCAAGCTAGCATTCAACCGCTGGGCATGTGGATGGCTGGGAGTGAACTTCTTTCGACGGTCCAGCAGCTGGGGCAGGGAAATTTGCCTGCTAGAATCGGACGTCGGTGTACTGCTAGCAGAGTGGCCGCAAGTACTGGGCTGTGACACACCTAATTCTACACCTTCATTCCTCTCAGTGCAGGTTTCAGAGAGGACTGAAGGTATAGTGGGTTTTGAGATCCCAGCTGATGCGGTGCAAGGAGAGGTCCGCTTTGTTCTTTGGTGTGGGTCTTTAAGGTAGGCTTGCCAACAAGCTGCATGGCAGGTCAACATATGTCTGATCAAGCATGTGGTGCCCAAGCGGCTGATGTTTTGGCCACGCGATATACGCTTGAGACATATGTTGCAAACAGCAGCTGTGCGATCTGATGCACTCGCCTCAAAAAAGGCCCACACCAAAGAACTTTTTGAATGACGGGCAGAGGCAGCGCCCTGCACAGGCGGAGCTCTGCGGTGTGATTCCGTCGGTGTGCTGCCCATACGCTGGCCACTCAAGGGCATCCTGCCTCGTTGGAGATGTGCCTCCTCCTCATCCTCCTCCTCCTCCTCTCTCCTATTAGGCACCCACGTGGAGTCAGTGACCTCATCATCCCCTCCCTCCTCATCACTGGAGCCAATCTGGCAGTATGCTGCAGCTGCTGGAGCATGACTGCCAGATTGGTGTCCTTCTTGAGCATCCCCTCTCTCTGCTCTCACGCTACTGCCTTCCTCTAGCTGGGTATCATCATCAGATCCTTCGAAACGCTGGGCATCCTCCTGGAGCATGTACCCAACACTGTGCTCAAACAGTTCGGGGGACTCCTCAGGAGGAGGACATGGTGGGTCTAGGGAAGGATTGACTAATGAAGATAATGATACCAGAGAAGAGGACGCTTTGGCAGCTGCTTTGCCAGTACCCTGAGCCTGGGTGAGAGAGGATGAGGAGGATGAGGTGGGCTTGGTCATCCACTCTACCAAGTCTTCGGCATGATGTGGCTCAACATGTCCAGCTGCCGAAAAGAAGGACAAGCGTGTCCCATGGCCATGTGCTGATGACAATGCACCGCGTCCACGACCAGCACTGTTGCCCCCAGACACAGAGCCTGCTTGCCCTCTTTTTTTGCCTCCTGACTGTCTGCCTCTCCTTGTTTGCCTTCCAGACATTTTAATGGATGGCCTGCAGGGAGATGGGAAAAACAGCAATAAGGGCTACCTTCAGGTGTATACTGTGCAGGAGGCTTTGCAACAATGACGCTGACACTGTCCCCTGCCTATCCTTCTCTGTCCCTAAACACAAGGATTTGCAATATGCTTCAGCAAGATTGGTTTAGCACAGAATAGCACACTGACAGTTTCCCTCACTGTCCTTCTCTGTCCCTACAAACAAGATTTAGCACAGAATAGCACACTGATAGTTTCCACGAGTGTCCTTCTCTGTCCCTAAACTCAAGGATTTCAAATATGGTTCAGCAAGATTGGTTTAGAACAGAATAGCACACTGTCAGTTTCACTCACTGTCCTACTCTGTCCCTACAAACAAGATTTAGCACAGAATAGCACACTGATAGTTTCCACGAGTGTCCTTCTCTGTCCCTAAACTCAAGGATTTCAAATATGGTTCAGCAAGATTGGTTTAGAACAGAATAGCACACTGACACTTTCCCTCACTGTACCTCTCTGTCCCTAAACTCAAGGATTTCAAATATGGTTCAGCAAGATTGGTTTAGAACAGAATAGCACACTGTCAGTTTCACTCACTGTCCTACTCTGTCCCTACAAACAAGATTTAGCACAGAATAGCACACTGACACTTTCCCTCACTGTACCTCTCTGTCCCTAAACTCAAGGATTTCAAATATGGTTCAGCAAGATTGGTTTAGAACAGAATAGCACACTGTCAGTTTCACTCACTGTCCTACTCTGTCCCTACAAACAAGATTTAGCACAGAATAGCACACTGATAGTTTCCACGAGTGTCCTTCTCTGTCCCTAAACTCAAGGATTTCAAATATGGTTCAGCAAGATTGGTTTAGAACAGAATAGCACACTGTCAGTTTCACTCACTGTCCTACTCTGTCCCTACAAACAAGATTTAGCACAGAATAGCACACTGACACTTTCCCTCACTGTACCTCTCTGTCCCTAAACTCAAGGATTTCAAATATGGTTCAGCAAGATTGGTTTAGAACAGAATAGCACACTGTCAGTTTCACTCACTGTCCTTCTCTGTCCCTACAAACAAGATTTAGCACAGAATAGCACACTGATAGTTTCCACGAGTGTCCTTCTCTGTCCCTAAACTCAAGGATTTCAAATATGGTTCAGCAAGATTGGTTTAGAACAGAATAGCACACTGACACTTTCCCTCACTGTACCTCTCTGTCCCTAAACTCAAGGATTTCAAATATGGTTCAGCAAGATTGGTTTAGAACAGAATAGCACACTGTCAGTTTCACTCACTGTCCTACTCTGTCCCTACAAACAAGATTTAGCACAGAATAGCACACTGACACTTTCCCTCACTGTACCTCTCTGTCCCTAAACTCAAGGATTTCAAATATGGTTCAGCAAGATTGGTTTAGAACAGAATAGCACACTGACACTTTCCCTCACTGTACCTCTCTGTCCCTACAAACAAGGTTTAGCACAGAATAACACACTGACACTCTCCCTACCTATCCTTATTTGTCCCTAAACACAAGGAATCCAGGATTAGTAATGGAAAATAAATGACACTGTCCCTGCCTATGCTTCTCTTTCCCTGCTCCGGAACACACTACACAAGGCCGCCGCGCTGGTGGCCTTTTATAGAGTGGGGCGTGTACTAAACCCCCTCAAGAATAATTGGCCACAGGCATCCTGCCTGTGGCCAATCATTGCTCTCCTCGCTGCCGGCGCTGTGATTGGCCAAGCATGCGGGGTCACAGTGCATGCTTGGCCAATCACAGCGCCTGGATGACACTGCGATGGCATAGTGCATTGTGGGCCGTTCGCGTCACTCGAATTTGGCGCGAACGGGCCAAATCGTTCGATCTTCGTCGAACGATCGAACAGCCGATGTTCGAGTCGAACGTATGTTCGACTCGAACATATGTTCGAGTCGAACGTATGTTCGACTCGAACACGAAGCTCATCCCTAATTGTGAGAAATAGCTGGTTGTTAAAGAGCGGGCAGCCGCTGCTTCCCTAACAACAATGACTCATCTGTCAGCGGGATTCCCCGCTGACAGCAGAGTGTAAACAAACAAGTTTCGCCATTAAAATGTTTTTAAAAAAACAGCATGGGGTCCCCCAAATCTATACCAGGCCCTTCCCCATGTCAAAAAAAATTAATGGCGTGGGGCCCCCTACCAAAAACCCATATCCGAGCACACACCCCGGCAGGCCAGGAAAGGGGGGGAACGAGGGAGCGCCCTGACCTGATAGCCTGTATGCTCAGATAAGGGTCTGGTATGGATTTTTGAGGGAAACCACACACTGTTTTTGTTTTTAATTTTGGTGTGGGGAACCTCTTTAATATGGATTTTGGGGGTGACCCCACTCAATTTTTTTTTCTAATTTTGGCTTGGGGTTGCCCTCAAAATCCATACCAGACTCATAACTAAACAAAAATTTCCAGCGTGCACATGTTTAATGGTAACTATAAATGGTGTGTCACACTGGCGAGCAGGTGACACAGGATCCCCCAGGGTGTGGAATCTAAGGGCCAGCCGGTATTCTGCCAGGGACTCCCTCACGAGGGTTCGGGCTTAGCTACGTGCTGACCCCAGGTCACGACCCCCAGGTTCACCCTGTTCGCGAGGAGAGTACCAGAAGATACAAATGGATGGATGGATGAAGAAAAAGGAAAGCCAGATAGCGAGCCAAGGTCGGGGTGGGCAGCAGACAACATAATCAGGAGAACTAGCCGATTCAGTACACAAGAGATCAGTTCACGAGAAGTCACGTAAGCAGGTTCCAGGAGGGGTGCTCAGAACCAAGTGTTGCTCAAGCAACCAGAAACTGGTCTGAGTGGAATTTAAATAGTGAGGCACATGGGGGGCTGGACAGGAAGTAGCAGGAAGGAAGGATATATTAAGTGTAGCGACCTCACCCTTTACTCCCTTCTGACACTTGGCTCTCGTCTAGGGGACCTGGGAGGAGAGTGTGGCGCACCACCAGCTCACACCATACTGTATGCAAAGATGGAGCTAATCAAACTATACCTTCGGGTCTGTGTTTCCATCCAGGGCCAAACCTTCTCTTGAGAATGATTCCCACCGTCCATGCAGGTGGAGGTAGGGCCCTTAGCTCCCAGTAAGTTACTGTCCACACCACTGAAAGTCCAACACTTATTTATTCGTAGCAATAAACAGTCTCTGTGAGAGCAGACAGGTTGTAACACATACAGTTTAGACGAGGTGGGGAGGGAAGGTCCAGGCACAAACTTGAACTTGGTTTTCTCCTGTTCTGTATAACACCAACAGACTTGACACACAGTCGCTGCCACCGATCGTGAGAACTTGAACTACCTTCTAGAAGCGATGGCCCTTGTCAGGGAAAGGACATCCATCCGGACGGTCACCAGAGGCCCCACTGTCATCAGCGAAAGCTGCACTGGGTCTTCGGATAGGGTCACCTCCCTGGCCTCCTCGTCCTAGATTCGGGTGTCCACACCGGGGGACACCCTAAGAGCCCTCGATCCCTCGCGGAACGCAGTCGAAGGTACTGGGCCCCAGGCCTCCAGAAAGTACCTCACCCCAGACCGAAGGTGTCTGGGGTGAGACCGCAGCTCCGTCTCCGGGCCTAGGGTACCCGGAGACCACCATCACTCACACCCAGGCTGAAGGAGCCTGGGCGTGGACCCTGAGCGGAAGACGTCTGCCCCCTTTATACCCTCCCACAACAGGCACAACAGGTTCCCCCCCGCTGTACTACTGCTGCGAGAGGACACAAAGGGCACAGCTCTCCAATGGTGGTTCAACCCCGGCCTATGGTGACAGCGCCACCTATAGACCCCAAGGAACTGGACACCATTGATATTCCCCACTGGCATAAATTGGTCCATGAATCCTAACAATTATTTCATCTGAGCCTGTTACCACTCAGATGCTTCCCCTAAATATGACCACCCGCTACACAAGCAACAGGTGAAGCTGGCGACACCCATAGCTGCTGAGTGCAGCCAGAGCTGAACACAAGCTTGTGGATCAACAGGTGCCAGCCGACCTACAGCAGTAAAGGTAAGACACAGATCAGCTTCGCAGCTGATCTGTGACATGGTGGTTCTCAGTGATACCATACGCTTGATAGCATGCGCTTGGACAATAGTTTACCTGATCCTACATGAAACAGACCTCCAGGCAGGGCCCTGTTACGCACTGTGGCTAAAGCCTGGAACACCGTTGTGGTCCAGATTCCCCTATCTGGGGTTTAGCATACATGCTCACTAATGTTGCTCTTACCCCACAGGGGAAGAACTCTGCACGGCCAATTTGATGTTATTGAAAGTGTAAGTAAGACTCCCATGATCACAACCCATTAACTCGGGTGATCACAAGTGGTCCTCAATGAAGAGCAGCAGATCACCTCCAACCAAGGCTGGGGAATTGCATGTATTAAGGGTGCACTATGACAAGATAGTTCAGAACCAACTGGTCAGTGGCGGTGCGTCCATAGTAGGCGCAGGAGCGCCGCCCCCTCTCTCCCCTGCACCGTCAACAATACATACATTCATGCATTGCATGAATGTATGTATTGTCGCCGGCGCCGCTGCCGCCCACTATTCAGATGGCCGGCCCCCTGGCGAGCGCCGGCCATCTGAATAACAGCAGTTGGTGGGTTTTTGGAAGTGTCTATCAGAGCCAGCCTGTGGGCTGTAATCGGCTTCCAAATAGTTAACCAGGGGACGCACGGGCTGTGCGTTCCTTGGTTAACACTAACACGCGTCTCAGCCAATCAGGTTCACCGGGTCTGGACCCTTGAATCGCTCCAGGACACCTATGCACAAGCGGCGGTGTCTCTACAGCTCCACATGGAAGATATGGATGATAGGAGCTGACGCAACAACCTACGGCTCAGAGGTTTGCCGGAGGCCACAGGACCTGAGGACTTGGCAGAGACTGCAGTGGCAATCTTTTGGAGGCTGACAGATGATGCCCTTCCCGCCGACCTGGAGCTGGACCGGATCCATCGAGCCTTGGGCCCCCGGCAGATAGACACTAATCGCCCGTGGGAGGTTATCTGCAGGGTGCACCACTACGCCCAGAAGGAGACCATCATTCGTAGAGCATGGGAGCATGGCGCAGTGGACTTTGACGGCGCAACGGTGAAGATCTTGCCCGACCTCTCCAGGGCCACCCTCGACAGGTGGGCTCTGCTGCGCCCGGTCCTAGACATTGCCCACCAGCTAGGTGCTAAGTACAGGTGGGGATTCCCCCTATCAGTTACCTTCAGGAGGGAGCAGCGTTCGTTTACTTTCCGCACGCCAGGAGACCTACCATCTTTTTTCCTCTTCATGGAGTCGGAACCCATTCCTGTGCCAAACTGGCTTCAATTCCTACCGCAACCAACGAACTGTCCAAGTTCACCCTGGAGGAATGCCCATCCCCGACCACGAGAGCTGAGCATAGATCTGGACAGCAATCCCCAGCGGGACCACGTGAGTCATAATGTACTTACCGCCACTGCTCACTGCAAACCTTCCTATTGACTGTCACTGCCTCTCCTCCCCTCTCCATGACTAACTGTTCTATTGCCCCTACACGGCTTGGTAGGGCTGTGTCACACAGACTCTAATGTAGTGCCCATATGCCTTCTCTGGGATGGTGCTGCTTGAGCCCCCTGCCCGTGTCCCGTGGAAACTATCTCATGGTACCTCTCTACCCGGATGGGTATGCTCCCTATTTCTCTCAAAACAACAGACCCTGGGGAACCGCTGCACATGGAGGCTGTTAGCTCGCAGCCCGGCTGTCCCCTTGCCAGGACATTGTAAAGTCTTAATACCTGAATGCTCTTAACAGTTTGTGATGCCTAACCTAACTGCTGATCTTTTTCAGGTTGCCAGAATTCTGTACATGTCTATATTGTGATGCCTCTGTGTTAAAGTTACATGCCACCTAATCAAGACTGGTCATCCACGCCTGAGCATGTTAGGGTGGGTGGGCTGACCCGAATGCGCAGGCCTCCTGCCACCCGATGTGACCGGAGGGAGGGGGGCCTCGGTGCTCCTTCTGGGTATGGAGGGGTCTTACACCCCTGGGGTTATGGATACCGGGGGGAGAGCTGCCCAATCTTGCCATCGGACTGCGGAGGCATACAGTGGAATTGTTGCCGTTGATCCCTCCTTCATGGGGCCCCCTCTCCCCTACCCAGGCTGTGGCATGTTACTGCGGCTGGGGGTGCGGTAGATGAAAGGCCTGGAAGATGGCATACTTCTATTGTTCGGGGTCCCCGGGGGACATGGATCTGATGGGTGCATTTTCCGTCTTGGATCTTTCTCCGCCGGGGCCAGGGGGAGGTACACGGCCACCATGCCATCCACTAGGGGACGCCTGTATATGGATTATCTGATGCCTAGTTCCCATGTGTGGAGATGTGTGGGGGGATGGGGGCATGGCGGTGTCGGCCTCTTGCCGTCGGCCGACCACGCTCCCCTCCTATTTTGGGGGGTGGTGGGCTGGGGGCGAGACGCAGACGCAGTTGGCCCATGACCTCACAAGATGTTTCATGACACATGGGGTGGCAGTTAATGTTTTGCTTGCTGTTTTATTGACTTATGTCACCTCTTTTATTAAGGCTGGGGTGGTGCGGGGCGGGCTGGGGATATTCTACCGAAGCCTGCTCTGTCAACTCCCCCAATTAGGCCGACACACAAACACCCTGACCACAGTTGGGGTGTGAGTGCGTACACAGTTTTTTTTGTGCTAACCAAACATAGTTTTTTAAGGTAGGGTAGGTGACATATCATTCTACCAACAAAACAGCTAAATCTAGGGGTGTCGCGATCCTACTATCTAGTAAACTTCCATGGACCTGCAGTGATACTCTTCTGGACGAGGGGGGGCGCTTTGCGTTCATAAAAGGCCTCCTCAGTGGAGTACGCCTGACATTGGCGACAATTTATGCACCCAACGATCACCAGGATATCTTTATCCGTCTAATTCTGACCAAATTGCTAGACTTTAAAGAGGGTCAATTGATCTTAGGCAGGGATTTCAACGTCCCCCTGACCCCTACAGTAGACACCTCTCCAGGCTCATCCTCTGTCCCCATTGGCTCCCACAAAAGAATTACACAATCTTTACACGCTGCCCAGATGATCGATGTATGGCGACTCCAACGCTCAGGAGAAAGAGACTACACTTTCTATTCTCCTCCCCACAAAGTCTACTCGAGAATCGATTTCTTTTTACTTTCACATGCTCAGCTACACGCGGTTCGAGCAACTTCCATTGGTTCGATCACATGGTCTGACCATGCTCCCATCCTCTTGACGTATGCTGTGTCACAGGTGGCCTCTCAGCCGACACGTGTATGGAGGCTGAATGAAAGCCTACTACAAACACCAGAAATACTTGCAGAAATCACTAAAGAACTACCCCTATACTTTCAGACAAATTGCACTCCGGACAGTAACTCGGGTATGGTGTGGGAAGCCCACAAGACAGTCACCAGGGGCATCCTCATTAAACACGGCACCAGACTAAAAAGAGAAAGGGAAAGGCAATTAAGTCTACTCCTGACCAAACTTCACACTACTGAATCGCAACACAAGCATGCCCCATCCCCTGGCCTAGAGCGAGAACTCTCTTCGCTCCGTACCCAGATTAATGATCTACTACGATACAAGGCCAAGGCGGCACTACAGAAATGCAGGAAAATTAGCTACGAATACGGGGACAGTGTGGTAAAACTCTAGCCAGGTCAATTAGGGAACAGGGCCAATCATATATACCACACATCGTGTCATCAAATGCCCAGAAGATTACACTACCCTCACAGATCTGGGACGTTTTCCGAGATTTCTATGCGTCTCTCTATAACATACCCCCTGCCACCAAATCCCAAACTCTAATGGACGAATACATCATCTTGTCTCAATTGCCCACAATCTCACCTGAAATTAGAGCGGCACTGGACAAGCCGAAAAGTCTGGAAGAGCTAGAACTGGCAGTGAGCTCTACTAAGCCGGGTAAGGCTCCTGGCCTGGACGGCCTCACTCTCCAGTATTATCGAGCAGTGCTCCCTATCTTAGGTCCCCACATGGTAGACTTATTTAATGATCTTGGAACTGATGTAGCCTCCCTAGGGATACTCTGAAGGCATATGTTTCTGTCATCCCGAAAGAAGGCAAGGACCCGACCTTGTGCAGTAGCTATAGGCCAATTTCTCTTCTAAATGCTGACCTAAAACTGTTCACTAAAATCCTTGCGACCCGCTTGGCTAGCCACCTACCAGAACTGGTGCATTTAGATCAGGTTGGCTTCATTCCTACTAGGGAAGCAAGAGACAATACAACTAAAGTTCTTAACTTACTTCATGTGGCCAGTTCTATCCTCACACCATGTGTCTTCCTTAGCACGGACGCTGAAAAAGCGTTCGATTGCGTGAATTGGCAGTACATGTTCACAGTCCTCCGACACCTAGGCCTCGGAGAAACTATCATCAACTGGATCACCAAAGTTTTTTTGGTTTATAGCGCAAAAAAATAAAAACCGCAGAGGTGATTAAATACCACCAAAAGAAAGCTCTATTTGTGGGGGAAAAAAAGGACATAAATGTTATTTGTGTACAGCGTTGCATGACCACGCTATTGTCATTTAAAATAACGCAGTGCTGTATCGCAAAAAAATGGCCTGGTCATGAAGGGGGGTAAATCTTCTAGAGGTTAAGTGGTTAATAAACCGGACCCTCCTATTCGGAATCAGGGCCAGTTCACACCATAGAAACGCAGTCCGGATGTGTTTTTGAAGCGTTTCTGACGAGTTTTTGGTGCGTTTTTGATGCAGTTCAGTGCATTTTCCCCCTCTTGTTTCTTAACCCTATCTAAGGACATGTGTGTTCCAGTGCCTTTTTGGTGCGTTTTTTATGCTTTTACAGCGTTCCAGTACAGTCCAGTGCAGGAAAAATGCAGCATGTTTTACTTTTCTGGAACTGGAACACACTGGAATTGCAAGCACTGGTGTGAACTATGCCATTGAAAACCATATAACCTACTTTCCATGCATTTTTTGATGCAGAAAAGAAAAAAAAATGCACTGGACTGCATGTGGTGTGAACTGGCCCTCAGCCTGTGTAGGACATGGTGAAACAAACACAAACAGCTATTTCTTCAGATCAACAAAAGGTAGGAATCTGCTACAACGTTTTTTGTTAAAATCCCTGATCAACCGGGGGGGGGGGGTGGTTTTTTGGAGGGGGGGTTTCAACAAAAGCGGAGTTAAGCCCCGTACACATGACCGTTTTTCTCGGCAAGAAAACTGCTGGGAGAGCTTTTTGCCGAGAAAACCGGCCGTGTGTATGGTTTCTCGTCGGGAAAACTGCCGGGAATCTCGACGAGAAAAATAGAGAACCTGCTCTCTATTTTCTCGTCGGGATTCTCGTCGGCCTGTTTCCTGATGAGAAAACCATGAGTGTGTATGCTTACCTGTCCATGGTAAACCCACGCATGCTCGAAAAGACACTACAAGGGTAGTGTAGGGTGTAGCAAGATGGCGGAGACGGCATCGAATGTGACGAGCGCAGGCTCGTCGTAGTCAATGACGTCACCGCGTTCTTGCCATTCAAAAGAACGGCGGTTCTTTTGAATGGCTATCTGTACACTCGGCGAGCAAGGCAAGCTTGCCGGGAATCTCGTCGGGAAAACCGACGTTTTTTTTCCCGTCGAGATTCCCGCCCGTGTGTACGAGGCTTCACTCTTTAAACAGGCTCTTTATTGAATGTCTGCCTATCCAGACAGCAGATTCTAAATTCAGATGAAATGAAGTTTGGTTTATGTAAGATTTTCTGATCCTCTTCTTTGTCTCTCCCCCCCCCCCCCCCCCCCCCCCAACCGCTAGTTGATCTATACCATCTGCAGGCCCAGCATACTACTACAAAGCTGCATGATGTGTTTGTGTAATTAGTAAAAAACTTTTTTTTCTCTCTTTTGTTAATGGTTTCTGGTTGGTGGTCTGCGTCTGTGTTATTTTACAGATATTGTACCAAAAAAAAAATAAAAAATGATACATCGTGAGCCAAATGGGAAGGAAAACTTCTAGGATCAGTCAATGGAACCTGTTGTGTTTGGCACAAGAAGAGGTTATTGGTCTACGAGAGAAAGTCATCGTAATCAAACTTTGTTATGGAACGGCACATCATGTGCCTCCTTCATCACGCCGAAACCTCCACTTATTACAAGAATGATATCCAGGTATTAATACGTTGGCGTTGGAACATAAAAGCAGTGTGGTGCATTAAAAATTGAGAGTTGTTGAAATTATTATAACCGCTACGGCTGTCCCCAGATGGCATCTGCAGGAAACATAGGAGGCATCTCTCTGGACCATCTCTATAAACAGCAACTTCACAAGTCTGAAAAAATTCCTGCAACGGTGTAATCTTTAAAAAAGCCGCCTAAAAAAATAAAGTATGTAATGAAATAACAGTATTAGTCAGGGGCGTAACTATAGGGGTCGCAAATGCGATTGGCTTCTTGCTTTAGGGGGGCCCGTGCAGCTCCCCTGTGCACCTATATGGGAGGGGCAGTGGAGGAGGCGTATAGGGGAACCCAGTGGCGGCTGGTTTTATTTTTTGGGGGGGGCAAACAAAGACCCACCCACCCCCCCTGCTGTTTGCCGGCCGGTCCGACACTTACCCCATTGTGGCGGGTGGCAGGCAGCGTGGTGCAGCGGCTCGGCTCTGAGTCCTCTCCTCCATGGGGGCTTCCAGATCCTCCCTCCTTTCAGCCAATCAGGTGACCGGTGTCAAAACCCGCTTCCTGGTTGGCCGGGAGGAGGATCAGTGTTACAATAGCGAATATTCATTCGCTGTTAAAACACCTGGGTGTCCTAAGTCCTAAGACTCCCTGGCCAATTGGGTCTCAGGACCCGCTTCCTGTTGGGCCAGGAGGAGAAGCAGGAACATTTTAGTGAATATTAATTTGCTAATGTCACACAACTGGGTGGGCTCAGGGCGCAGTGCTCTGCGCCCCGAACCCACCCTTTTTTTAAAGCCAATTAGAGCCTCAGGCTCTAATAATGTGCTTAAAAAAAACCCTATTGAAATACATGCGTCCAGCACCCTGGATTAGGGGTCGGGCGCATGGATTTTGGGGCAGCGCCCATGCGCCCCTAATTGGTCCTCAATCTCCTTTCTCTGTCTCAAAGGTGAAACATCAGAGGTCTGTTTAGACCCCTGATATTTCATCAAAGCCCCCCCAACAGGGCTCCTAAAAAAAGGTAAAAAGAGAGTGGTTTGTCATTTAATAATGACTTGCTTGTAAAACTAGGACTGCATACATTAAAAAAAAAATAATATATATAAAACAAAAAGTTAAAAAACAATCAATTTTAAGGCCCCATTCCAGCTTGAAGCAGGACCTTTGGACAGTGCCGAAAACATTTAATTTGCAAATGAAGAATTTTGGGCTTGTTTTCTGCCTTTCTCAACCTTTTCAACACAGAGGAGCCCTTGAAAAACTTTCCAGTCTCAGGGAACCCCTGCTAAAAATTCCTACATCTACAACTTATGATACATTAGTGTGATGGTCAGTGGGAAGAATGCTCCTTACACTTGTGGACATTGGGAAGAATTACCCCCCATGATAGCTAAAAAGATCAATGGTGTCAGTGGGAACCTATCCGAGAAGCAGAAATTGCCCATTGCTCAAGGAACCCTGAGCAACCTCTAGAGCAGGGGTGTCAAACTCAAATTCTTCGGGGGCTGCATCAGCAGTACGGTTGCCCTCAAAGGGCCGGTTGTATCTGTAGGACTATGTGTCCACTATTTATTATCATAAATAATTGTGTAGCGGGGTGTCACTTTAAGGAGCTTCAAAAGACTACCTTACCCAGTGTGCAGTGGGACATCCAGAGTGCATTGCCCGGCTCAAGGTCTGCTGGGGAAGGCCTATTTAAAGGGGAGCGGAACAATACGCGGGTCTCTTTAGACGCCGCCCAGCTAGCAAGTGGAACCTACGCTGGGTCTGCCGCTGGACCGGGCCTAAGAGTTGGGCCCTGAGATCCAAAGAGCCCTCCGACCTTCACAGGAGAACCCAGGAGTCATCTTGTCCATCATCCGCCCAAGGACTGTCGGGAGGATCAGAGACTGCGGGTGTCGGGAGACAGTGTGCTGAAGTCCCAGCTGTGGAAGTCGGTTGTACGGACTGGTCCGGTCGGGTGAGAGAGCACTTGCTCAAAGATTTTTGACTAATCTTGGGCCCAGTGTTCCTTGTTCAGGAACCGCCATTACCAGAGAGTGTCACATTGCACGCCAGTGGGACAGTATGCCGTGCAGCATTAGTTAAACATTATTATTTGCCAAGCAGCCAACTGTTGTGCTACCTGTGGATTACAAATAACCTACAAAGTTCACCACCATTGCTAGCGAAGACCCTTCCCAACGGAAGCACCGTATCTGCAATAGTCAGGCCTGACTGTATACTGTTAGATACTGTTTGGGCGCCATCTTGCCCACGAGGGAACAGCTTGCGAGCATAGTTAAAAGACATTTAGCGTGTGGGGTACTAGTTAACTTAGCACTTGTTATATGCTGTGTGTTTAACCTTGCAGGGCTCTGCATACATAAGTGTATTACTGTTTAAACTGCATGCTTCATATTCCGTAAAAGAACTTGTGGTTAAGCCTATTGCTGTGTGGTTACATGTTTGTTGCGGCATTGTGATCCCCATAGCTAACGGGTTTCACAATCCCATCTTATTGCTATCTGTGCCAAGGAAGGTTAGAGCCAGTTACTGGGGGTATACCAGCAGCCCTCTTAGCTGGGGGTATTGCTACAATTGTCACTGCATTTGTTTATTACTGGTTTTACGGAGTGCAGGGTTCAGGTGTGCAGACAGGATTCAGGAGTGCAGACAGGGTTCAGGAGTGCAGACAGGGTTCAGGGGTGCAAGGTTCAGGGTTGCAGGGGTGCACGGTTCAGTAGGTGCAGGTTTAGGAGTGCAGGGCAGGGCCATCGGAACAGGACAGGCAAACCAAGCAACTGCTTGGGGCCCCCAGCTGGCCTGGGGCCCCAGCAGAGCTGCCTCCCCTCCCGCGATTGGCGGCCCCCCCACCCACGATTGGTGGCCCCCTCCTCCCGCGATTTGGTGGCCCCCTCCTCCCGTGATTGGCGGCCACCCCACCCACGATTGGCGGCCCCCCCCACCCGCGATTGGCAGCCCCCTCCTCCCGCGATTTGGCAGCCCCCCTCCCGGGATTGGCAGCCCCCCTCCCGCGATTGGTGGCCCCCCTCCCGCGATTGGCGCCCCCCCCCCACCCGCGATTGGCGCCCCCCCCACCCGCGATTGGCGGCCCCCTCCTCCCGTGATTTGGAGGCCCCCCCACCCGCGATTGGCGGCCCCCTCCTTCTGCGATTTGGAGGCCCCCCCCCCCGCGATTGGCAGCCCTCCCCCTCGTGCTCGTGCGATTGGCGGCCCCCCATCCCACGATATTGGCAGCCCCCCTCCCGCGATTGGCGGCCCCCCCTCTCGCGATCGGCGTCGATGTCCTGCGTTAGCACCCCCCCTTTTCTGAATTAAAAAAAAAAAGTTAAAAAATTGTGTAGCACCCCCCCGCTTCTCCCAAAAAAAAATCAGTAGTAAATCAGTAGTACCCCCTCCCCCCCCCTCTTGGGGGCCCCAAATTCTCAATCTGCTTGGGGCCCCCAAATTCCTTCAAACAGCCCTGGTGCAGGGTGCAGGGTTTAGGAGTGCAGGGTTCAGGGTTTAGGAGTGCAGGGTTTAGGAGTGCAGGGTTCAGGATTTAGGAGTACAGGGTTCTGTGGTGCAGGGTTCAGGGTTCAGGAGTGCAGGGTTTAGGAGTGCAGGGATCAGGAGTGCAGGGTTAAAGTGGTTGTAAACCCACTTATGTAACTTGCACCTAGAGGTAAGCCTAGATTAAGGCTTACCTGTAGGTGCAAGAAATATCTCCTAAACCTACACGGTTTAGGAGATATTTTACAAAAAAAAAATGCACCGTAGACAACGGCGCATTCATAGGGTTAATCCCATTCACAAATCCGGCTTAGCCGGATTTGACGGCTCCCGCGTGCATGCGCGGAGTCACGTCTTCGCCTCTCCGGCCTCACCATATCCGGAAGTAACGAGGACGGCTCTGGGTGCCCCGATCTAAGGTAAGTGATGCATAATAAACTAGTATGCTAGTCATACTAGCTCATTATGCCTTTGTCTTGCAGGTGGGATTAAAAAAAAAAAAACATTACCAGGGTTTACAACCACTTTAAGGAGTTTGCTGCGTACGGAGTGCAGGGTACAGGAGTTTGTTGCATACGGAGTGCAGAGTACAGGAGTATGCTATGCACCATGTTCAACATCTGACCTCTGCACCCTCCACTCTCCTTCCATCCTCCCACCTCTGCCTCCACAGCACCCCCCCCCCAAAAAAAAAAAGCTCTCACATCTGTGCTCTTTCCTACCTGGCCTAGCTCTGGTACATCGCTGTGTATGAGGATCTCTGTGTTCAGCACCCCAACACTGCAGCAAGTCCTCAAATAGCCTGCTCTCAGGCTGCAACCCGCTGGATAAAAAAAACCTTTGACACTGACGGGTCAACTGCGCATGCGCTCAGCTCGGAAACACGCTGCTAGAGGTACCAAGGAGGAGAATGAGCGGGAGATGTTCCCTTGGAGATCGGCTGGCCACGCATGCGCTCACACAAAGCCGTCGCCGTTCGCGTGACTGAGGATGTTTACTCTTGTTGCCTGGGAGACAAAAGAGGTGGTGGCTGCCGGCCGTTATGCGGGCCACATGGCAAGGCCTGGCGGGCCGGATTCGGCCCGCGGGCCTTGTGTTTGCCACCTGTGCTCTAGAGCAGGGATCTCCAAACTATGGCCCTCCAGTTGTTCAGGAACTACAATTCCCATCATGCCTAGTCATGTCTGTGAATGTCAGAGTTTTACAATGCTTCATGGGAAGTGTAGTTCTGCAACAGCTGGAGAGCCGTAGTTTGGAGATCCCTGCTCTAGAGGAACCCTAGTTGAGAAACCCTGTTCTAAGACAACACAGTGGATAATTTGTTGCATTAATCCTTTAGACCAGGGGTCTCAAACTGGCAGCCCTCCAGCTGTTGCAAAATTACAAGTCCCATCAGCCTTGCAATGCCTCATGGGACTTGTAGTTTCGCAACAGCTGCTTTGAGACCCCTGATTTAGACGGTGTTTTGGTGAATGTTTTAGATTCTTGGCGCAAATGTTTTTCTGAAGTGGTATCAGTCTACTGGAGCTCATATTGGCTATGGGTACTAAACAGTAGACAAGTGCTCTAACTCTCAGATTACACCAGCATGGTATTCAAGCAAAAACAATGACTGGTAAATCATCAAAATAAGAAGAGGTTTCTACCAACATTCTTCAGAAAGATACAAAGTTCTGTCAGAGTTTCTCGGGATATCTTTACCCCTATGTGACCTGTGATAACCTTCACCAGATTCTAAGGGGACTTCCCCAACCAGCTTTGTAGAGGCTTTGTGTTCTGTAATTTCCTGTACAGAGGCCTATCTCTGACAACGATTGTCTCAGGCCGCGTACACACGACCGGCTTTCTCGGCAAAAAACGACAAGAAAACTGCCGGGAGACCTTTCTTGCCGAGAAAACCGGCTGTGTGTACGAGGCTTTCAGTTTTCTCGTCAAGAAAACTGCCCAGATTCCCCGACGAGAAAAAAAGACGACCTGCTTTTTTTTTTCTCGTCGAGAATCTCGTCGGCCTGTTTCTCGACGAGAAACCCGAGCGTGTGTACACTTACCTGTTGCCGTGGAAACCCGCGCATGCTCGAAATGACTTTGACGCATGCGCGGTAGCTTCCTAGGCATGGGCATAGGGTGTAGCAAGATGGCGGCGACGGCATCGAATGTGACGAGCGCACGCTCGTCGTAGCCGATGACGTCACCGCGTGCGTGCCATTCAAAAGAACGGCGGTTCTTTTGAATCGTACGTGTGTACACTCGGCCGGGACAAGTTACTTGTCAAGATTCTCGTCAGGAAAAACAACGTTTTTTTCCTGACGAGAATCTCGGCTGTGTGTACTAGGCTTTAGAAAGGGAAGAGGAACATGATTTAGAGCACAGGTCAGAAACATTTCCACATTAAGTGTCATGTTTATGAGCAATAGACTTCCGGAGTGCTAGTGAATAAATAGGACATCATGGTCTTAGTTTGTTTTCAAATTTGCACTTATATTTGTGCTGTTAATGGCAAGTTAACCCATTTATTATTATACAATAATCAATGAGTTTAGCTGGCCATCAGCAGTACATCTTTGAGTGCAAAAATGTATTAAAGTGAAGTTCCACCCTGAAAAAAAAATTACACAAAAATGCTGCAAAAAAAATGTGAAAAAAAAAATATTTGCTCACTCGAAATAGCGGTTGCTATGCGGAAGTCCCTAATCTGCTTCTTCCTTATCCGCGGTGGGTCTTCTTCCGCATCCTCTTCTAGTGAATGGGGCACGCTGCCTTCTGGGAACTGTGTGTAATCCCAGTTAGCAGCCGCCCATTCACAAATCGGCACGAGACTGGCGCATGCGCAGTAGGAAACGGGCAGTGAAGCCGTAAGGCTTCACTGCCTGTTTCCCTTAGTGAGGATGGCGGCGCGGGACCTGCCACGATCGAGATATCGGCATCGGGGGGGCCATCATCGTGGGCGAATAGGACAGGTAAGTGTCCTTATTAAAAGTCAGCAGCTACAGTGTTTGTAGCTGCTGACTTTTAAAAAAAAAAAAAATTGCGGGTGGAATCCTGCTTTAACTAGTGCTCACACAAAACTTGTTCAGCCTCAATGCATGCACTTCAGACCTCAGATCACCTCAATGCATGTGTAGCGATACCCCCAAACTAAGAGAGCCGCTGGTTTTGTTTCTGGCCCTGTACACAGCACAGCCAACCCCCGGCAATCTACTCGACCCTTCTCTGGCACAGCTAGTCTAGGGGTGGTATATACAGGGCCGATCCTAGACGGGGTGCAGGGGGTGCAGTTCACCCAGGCGCCACAGAGGTGGGGGCGCTGTGGCGCCAGAGTTCTCCTCTCTATTCTCCTCCACCTCCTCTCCTTGTCCATGTCGAGAGGTGGCTCTCCCCGCCGGTCGCCTGTGTTTACTAAGCCTGGCGTCCCCCCTCCCTCCTCCTGTCACTGGAGGAGAGCGAAGCAGCCGCCGGAGATCGGAGCGGCTGTCTCTGTGTGGAGAGACAAGCCGCGCAGTGATGTCGCTGAGGGGGCGGTCCGTGCCTGATACGTGTTCTCCTCCTCCTCCTCCTCTCTGTGTCTAAAACTCCTGCCTACTGCTGCTGCGATCTGTGCTCCACCCGGGCGGCACGGCTGCACATTGTCCTCTCCTCTCCAGCTGCCACAATGTACCGTATTGGAGGGGGGGCGGTTGTCCTGGAGGAGTCTGTACTAATGGGGGGGTTTGTCCTGGAGCGGAGTCTGTATTAATGGGGGGGTTTGTCCTGGAGGGGTCTGGACTAATGGGGGGGTTTGTCCTGGGGGTCTGTATTAATGGAGGGGGGGTTTGTCCTGGGGAGTCTGTACTAATGGGGGGGTTTGTCCTGGAGGGGTCTGGACTAATGGGGGGGTTTGTCCTGGGGGGGTCTGTATTAATGGAGGGGAGGTTTGTCCTGGGGGGAGTCTGTACTAATGGGGGGGTTTGTCCTGGAGAAGAGTGTGTACTAATGGGGGGGTTGTCCTGCGGGGAGTCTGTATTAATGGGGGGGTTTGTCCTGGGGGAGTCTGTACTAATGGGGGGGGTTTGTCCTGGAGGGGTCTGTATTAATCGAGGGGGGGGTTTGTCCTGGGGAGAGTCTGTACTAATGGGGGGGGTTGTACTAATGGAGGCGGGGTTTGTCCTGGGGGGAGTCTGTACTAATGGGGGGTTTGTCCTGGGGGGTCTGTATTAATGGAGAGGGGGGTTTGTCCTGGGGGTCTGTACTAATGAAGGGGGGTTTGTCCTGGGGGAGTCTGTACTAATGGGGGGGTTTGTCCTTGGGGAATCTGTACTAATGGGGGGGGGTTTGTCCTGGCGGGGTCTGGACTAATGGGGGGGTTTGTCCTGGGGGGTCTGTATTAATGAAGGGGGGTTTGTCCTGGGGGAGTCTGTACTAATGGGGGGGTTTTGTCCTGGAAGGGAGTCTGTACTAATGGGGGGTTGTCCTGGGGGAGTCTGTATTAATGGGGGGGTTGTCCTGGGGGAGTCTGTACTAATGGGGGGGTTTGTCCTGGGGGGAGTCTGTACTAATGGGGGGGTTGTCCTGGAGGGGTCTGTACTAATGGAGGCGGGGTTTGTCCTGGGGGGAGTCTGTACTAATGGGGGGGTTGTCCTGGGGGGGGGTCTGTACTAATGGAGAGGGGGGTTTGTCCTTGGGGGTCTGTACTAATGGAGGGGGGGTTTGTCCTGGGGGAGTCTGTACTAATGGGGGGGTTTGTCCTTGGGGAATCTGTACTAATGGGGGGTTTGTCCTGGGGGGTCTGTATTAATGGAGGGGGGGTTTGTCCTGGGGGGTCTGTACTAATGGGGGGGTTTGTCCTGGGGGAGTCTGTACTAATGTGGGCGGGGTTTGTCCTGGGGGGAGTTGTCCTGGGGGTCTGTACTAATGGAGAGGAGGTGTTTTCCTGGGGGGGTCTGTACTAATGGAGGGGGTGGGTTTGTCCTTCAGGGAGTCTGTACTAATGGGGGGGTTTGTACTAATGGGGGGGGTTTGTCCTGGACGAGTCTGTACTAATGGAGGGGGGGTTTGTCCTGGGGGGAGTCTGTACTAATGGGGGGGTTTGTCTTGGGGGAGTCTTTACTAATGGGGGGTTTGTCCTGGGGGGTCTGTGCTAATGGGGGGGTTTGTCCTGGAGTCTGGACTAATGGAGGAGGATTGGTTTGTCTTGGAGGCTCTGTACTAATGGAGGGGGGTTTTCCTGGGGGGGGGGTCTTTACTACTGGAGGGGGTCTGTACTAATGGAGGGGGTGGTCTGTCCTGGGGGGTCTATACTGAGGGAGGGGTTTATACTTAGTGTGGAGTCCTGCGGGGAGTTTGTATTAATGGGGGGGGTTTGTCCTGGGGGAGTCTGTACTAATGGGGGGGGGTTTGTCCTGGAGGGGTCTGTATTAATGGAGGGGGGGTTTGTCCTGGGGAGAGTCTGTACTAATGGGGGGGGTTGTCCTGGAGGGGTCTGTACTAATGGAGGCAGGGTTTGTCCTGGGAGGAGTCTGTACTAATGGGGGGTTTGTCCTGGGGGGGTCTGTATTAATGGAGAGGGGGGTTTGTCCTGGGGGTCTGTACTAATGAAGGGGGGGTTTGTCCTGGGGGAGTCTGTACTAATGGGGGGGGTTTGTCCTTGGGGAATCTGTACTAATGGGGGGGGTTTGTCCTGGCGGGGTCTGTATTAATGGAGGGGGGTTTGTTCTGGGGGAGTCTGTACTAATGGGGGGGTTTGTCCTGGAAGGGAGTCTGTACTAATGGGGGGTTGTCCTGGGGGGAGTCTGTATTAATGGGGGGGTTTGTCCTGGGGGAGTCTGTACTAATGGGGGGGTTTGTCCTGGGGGGAGTCTGTACTAATGGGGGGGTTGTCCTGGAGGAGTCTGTGCTAATGGAGGCGGGGTTTGTCCTAGGGGGAGTCTGTACTAATGGGGGGGGTTGTCCTGGGGGGGTCTGTACTAATGGAGAGGGGGGTTTGTCCTGGGGGGTCTGTACTAATGGAGGGGGGGTTTGTCCTGGGGGAGTCTGTACTAATG
Source organism: Rana muscosa (assembly GCA_029206835.1). Lineage (NCBI taxonomy): Eukaryota > Metazoa > Chordata > Amphibia > Anura > Ranidae > Rana > Rana muscosa. Next base: position 51,357,369 of record JARGYO010000094.1, on the reverse strand, counting down.
GGGGGGTTTGTCCTTGGGGAATCTGTACTAATGGGGGGGTTTGTCCTGGGGGGGTCTGTATTAATGGAGGGGGGTTTGTCCTGGGGGGTCTGTACTAATGGGGGGGTTTTTTCCTGGGGGAGTCTGTACTAATGTGGGCGGGGTTTGTCCTGGGGGGAGTTTGTACTAATGGGGGGGGTTGGTCTGGGGGTCTGTACTAATGGAGAGGAGGTGTTTTCCTGGGGGGTCTGTACTAATGGAGGGGGTGGGTTTGTCCTTCGGGGAGTCTGTACTAATGGGGGGGTTTGTACTAATGGGGGGGTTTGTCCTGGACGAGTCTGTACTGATGGAGGGGGGGTTTGTCCTGGGGGGAGTCTGTACTAATGGGGGGGTTTGTCTTGGGGGAGTCTGTACTAATGGGGGGGTTGTCCTGGAGGGGTCTGTACTAATGGAGGGGGGGTTTGTCCTAGGGGGAGTCTTTACTAATGGGGGGTTTGTCCTGGGGGGTCTGTGCTAATGGGGGGGTTTGTCCTGGAGTCTGGACTAATGGAGGGGGATGGTTTGTCCTGGAGGCTCTGTACTAATGGAGGGGGGTTTTCCTGGGGGGGTCTTTACTACTGGAGGGGGTCTGTACTAATGGAGGGGGTGGTCTGTACTAATGGAGGGGGTGGTTTGTCCTGGGGGGTCTGTACTGAGGGAGGGGTTTATACTTAGTGTGGAGTCTGCACTGATGGAGGGGGTCTATACTTAGTGGAGTGGGTCTGTGCTGAGGGGCAACTATAGGTGGTGGAAGGGGGGTGACACCATGTTTTACCACACCGGGTGGCACCAACCCTAGTGACGCCACTGCAGCTGCGGGCTCTTCTTTCCCCCCTCCCTCTCTTTCTCCCACTCCCTCTTACTCTCCTCCTCGCGCGATATGCTGTACTAGTGAGCGGCGCTTGCCAGCAAAGCCGCCCACTATGTTTCTTCCCCCGCCTTCATATCGGCCAGGGAAGAAATAGAATAGAAAAAGGAGCAGAGAAGAGGATTGCGGGACATGTAGTTCGAGGACTGGCAGCCCCACTGTAACAAAGAAACTGCAGCCCACACAGCATGCCCAGCTGAATGGGAGAGAGAGAGCCAGGAGCCAGAGAAAGCTTTCAGGGAAGTGCAACCAGGACTCCAGAGGGAAAGGACAGTGCTGGGAGAACACCATCAGAGAGAGAACCCCGCTGCCCTGCGCCACCAGAGTGAAAGCCACACAGCCTAGCGCCATCCCTGGTGGAAAAATGAATGGAGTCATTGCCAGAATACAGATCTGGGCTCTACCCAGCGGAATCGCCATGGGCAATTCAGAGTGAGCTGACTCCTGATCAGAGGAACCGTTGTTGCTTTATTGCTGGGTCAGGTAAGAGGGCCGATCGGCCATTATCTACTAACGTCCATAGGAACTGCAGTCTCTGACCATCTCCTGTATTATTTCTGCAGTCTCTGACCGTCTCCTGTATTATATCTCCAGTCTCTGACCGTCTCCTGTAGTATGTCTGCAGTCTCTGACCATCTCCTGTATTATATCTCCAGTCTCTGACCGTCTCCTGTAGTATGTCTGCAGTTTGACCATCTCCTGTAATATGTCTGCAGTCTCTGACCATCTCCTGTAATTTTTTGTGCTGAAAATGCCCCCCTCGGCTTATACTCGAGTCACCTTTTTGCGCCTGATCTCCCGGATTTTGGGGAGCCAGTACCGGCCAGCCGTATGTCCCCTGGACCCTAAATTTGGCACACATATAGCCCCACTCTTCCTCTACAAGTGTGAAAAGTTTCTTGTCCGGAGGACCTACGGCCGGGGAGCAACAATTTTTCAAAACCGGGCACCCCTTCCATAGACTCCCATGTTAAACGGTAATTTCTCTGGTGACTTTGCGGACCCGGTACTGGCCGGTCGTAGGTCCTCTGAACCCCAAACTTGGCACACATGTAGCCCCACCCTTCCTCTACAAGTTTGCAAAGTTTCTTGTCCGAGGGACTTACGACTGGGGAGCACCGATTTTTCAAAGCCGGGCACCGCCTCCATAGACTCCCATGTTAAACGTCAGACTAGTCATGGACACAGTGAGGCATGGACACAGTGAGGCATGGACACAATGAGGCAAAGTGAGGCACACCCTAGGCTTATACTCGAGTCAATAAGTTTTCCCAGTTTTTGTGGTAAAATTAGGTGCCTCGGCTTATATTCGGGTCGGCTTATACTCGAGTATATACAGTATTCCTTTAAATTTCGTACCTGGGGGTGTCTAAAGTATGCCTGTAATGTCGCGCATGTCCCGAGTTTAGAATTGTCCCTGCACAAAATGTAATTTCTGAAGGAAAAAAAGAAAAAAGTCATTTAAAACCACTCGCGGCTATAATGAATTGTCGGCTCCCGGCAATACAGAGAAAAGTTATTGAAAAAAACGTCAGGGGTCCCCCCCACAGTCCATTGCCAGGCCCAATCTACACTATACCCTGTCAGCTAAACTCCCATTCTTCACACCCTAAAATCTCTACTACATACTTGGCCCTTCCATCCCTTCATGGTTTGGAAGAGTATCAGTGGCAAAAATGACAATAAACTTGACAATAAACTCTATTATTTTGGAAATTTCCCATGGCTATTTCCTTCTTTGTCCTGAAGTCACTCCAAAAGGAAGGCAACTTTTTCATTTGCCATACCACCAAACCTAGAATACCAAGGGCTCCCTATAGGCAAGTGTAGTTTGGCCTAGCTGCAAGGGTGTCGCTGTTTGGCTGCTGTCGTGCAAAGAAGGTGGAGGACAAAGAGGTTCCTCATACAGTAGGTGGCATCAGGGGAGCAGCTGCCTGATTGGATGCTGCTGCCCTGACTGACTTTTGCGGTCATCTTTGATGTGGGCAACGCTAATAAATAGCACTGTCCCCCTCAGGTTGGTGTGCATTCTGCATAGTGGGTAGGTCAGGGACAGAGCCCCTGCTGGTTAGGGACAGCTGGATTAGTGTAGAGACAGGCTCCTGTGGGGGAGGGATAAAGTAGGGTCCATCGCTGTATCTCAAGCAGTAGCCTTCCTCATTCAGAGGTTCTGTTGCAGTCTTCCTTCTAGCCACCACCTCAATTGGATTGTTGGATGCTTTCAGATGTCTACCGTGTAAACAGATTTCGATTGCCTGGTTCATTGTAAGTGTTCTGGTCTTTTCTGGCCTTGTCTACAGAGTTTGGTCTACTAAATACATGTTAAAGCATCAACTGGTTTCCGCGTAACTTCTCTTGCCCTGCAGACAGCGAATCTGGGCCCCACCAACATACTCGTTACAAACATACAAAAAGAAGAAGGCATCATGGGACATCACACAATACTATCATGCTACCCAACTCCTACTTTTAATTACTATCCATCAAACCAATGGTCCTCCTCTGTGGACCCAATTACCACACATTTACTCTCTGTTCCCCCTCTTGGCTCCCACCACATCACATGCCTACAGAAATAAGCTCAATTTGATATCAGTGGGAGGAAGAGTGCCCCATCATTGGCATCAATGGGAGGAATAGTGCCCCATCATTGGTATCAGTGGGAGGAATAGTGACCCATCATTGGTATCAGAGGGAGGAATAGTGTCCCATCATTGGTATCAGTGGGAGGAATAGTGACCCATCATTGGTATCAGTGGGAGGAATGGTGTCCCATCATTGGTATCAGTGGGAGGAATAGTGCCCCATTGTTGGTATCAGTGGGAGGAATAGTGTCCCATCATTGGTATCAGTGGGCGGAATAGTGTCCCATTGTTGGTATCAGTGGGAGGAATAGTGTCCCATCATTGGTATCAGTGGGAGGAATAGTGTCCCATCATTGGTATCAGTGGGAGGAATAGTGTCCCATTGTTGGTATCAGTGGGAGGAATAGTGTCCCATCATTGGTATCAGTGGGAGAAATAGTGTCCCATTGTTGGTATCAGTGGGAGGAATCGTGTCCCATCATTGATATCAGTGGGAGGAATAGTGACCCATCATTGGTATCAGTGGGAGGAATAGTGACCCATTGTTGGTATCAGTGGGAGGAATAGTGCCCCATCATTGGTATAAGTGGGAGGAATGGTGACCCATCATTGGTATCAGAGGGAGGAATAGTGTCCCATCATTGGTATCAGTGGGAGGAATAGTGACTCATCATTGGTATCAGTGGGAGAAATAGTGACCCATCATTGGTATCAGTGGAAGGATTATTGCCCCATTGTTGGTATCAGTGGGAGGAATAGTGTCCCATCAGTATCAGTGGGAGGAATAGTGACCCATTGTTGGTATCAGTGGGAGGAATAGTGCCCCATCATTGGTATCAGTGGGTGGAATTTGTCCCATTATTGGTATCAATAGGAGGAATGATGATGATCACATCTCTGATGAAGAGGTCCTACATAGGCCTGAATCATTGCAGTGCTTTGCTGTGACGTGATTGCTTTAATAAACCTTTTGAATTATATTTGAAGATTCACGGTGTGTTGGCAATATATGTATCCATCCAGCAAGATCTTGGGGGACACAGAGCATCCAAAGTCTCATGAGAAGATGCTCTTGCGTCACTTACCTGGTCAGTGAGCCTGATGTGTAGAGGAACGCCTCTCATACAGCTCCGGCTCAAGGGCCACTGGTAGTGAGACAGCAGCCACAGGAGCCCGGCGAGGAATGAGTGCCCGTAGTCAGTCGAGTAGTCTGTGTGGTAGCAGTCAGCGGGTAGGTATGGCAGCGGAGCCGGCAGGTAGCAAATGAGCTGCCACGATGCTAGGCTGGTGGCAGACTGCAATGATCAGCTGGAAGCAGGCACTGGATAGAGGCTCGCTGGACTGGAAGTTGTATTATGTCACCCCAGTATTATCTGCAGTCCTAACACTATAAAATTTGAGAGCCTGCATAGTAGAAGTGTATATATATGTAGCGGCCTCACCCCTCTCCCTTGCTTTATCGGTTATATGGCTGTTGTCTAGGGGTACCTGGGAGAGAGATGATACACACCACGGCCCATGTGGTAGCTAAGAGGTGAAGGCCAGAAGATTGGGCTTTTGTGTAGGTGTCCTAGAGTCAAGTCCAGTACTTCGTCCCTGACTCCTTTGCTTAGTAACCCGAGTTCCACACAGTGAATAGGTACAACTCAGTTTTATTCTTCTTGCCAAGCAATAAAACAATCTTTCTCCTTTAGAAACATGGGGGACAAATCGAGGCACAATCCTTCCCCTTCTTGCTGCTGCCCACTGTGCTGTCACCAGTGGTGAATAGTCACTGCCACTGACTAGGTAATATAGAACGTGAATTACCTTCGCTCACTTTGCCCCTGTCAGGGGAAGAAATCCGTCCAAGGGAGAAATGGAGGCCTCTCCATCACCAGCGATGCTGCGCCAGACTCTCTGGAGAAGTTACTGCGCACCAATCCTCACAAACTCAGACACGGGCACCCAAGGCATTAGGGCCCCCTCGAATTCCTCCACCCTCGCGGAACTCAGTTGAAGGTACTGAGCCCCAGGCGTCCGCCATAGTACCTCACCCCAGGCTAAAGGTGCCTGAGATGGACTCCATCTCCGCTCCAGCTAGGCCAAGGGCGCCTAGGCCTGGAACACCGGACCACCAGCACCCAAGCTGAAGGTGCCTGGGCGCGGCCACATCCTTTGACTCTCTCCCTAAAATCAGGGCGTCCGCCCCTTTTATGACCTCTCCCTTTGTGTCACAGTGGGTTCCCCGCCCCGCTGTACCAGCTTCAGGGGAGGACAAAAAGGCACGGTTCGCGGTGTGAGTTCAACTCCGGCCCCAGGCAACAGCGCCACCCAGAGACCCCAAGGAACCTCACACCACCAGAGTCCTCACAAAATTCAAATACCCGCTACATATAATAAAGAATAAATTGAGGGCAGGTATTCTTGGAGGGAGCCCACTCCTCCTTAAAGGCACATTGGCGCACTGGACACCCAGCAAATAGCACACTGCCAGCAAAGGTGTCCAGGGTGCCCTCTTACAATTAACCAACAGTACAAACAAATGGCAACTGCCCCCACCTATGACTGGCCTTAACAGCAAGGAGCCCATGGAAGGGCGATGCATGTCAAAAAAAGGAAAGAAAAATTCCCAGTTCAGTTGCAGTATGATGAATAGGAGCCACGTATGAATTACTCTGAGCACGGGTCTCTTTTTATAACTAAAAGAACATGGGCAAGAAAGAAAAAAAAAATAGATTGATTTTTTGTTTTCCTCAATGTGCACAGCAATAGAACTCTGTCGCTGTTTGATATTAAGCCATGTGTTTCCCATCTCCTCCTACACACATTCATTTTATAGGGGATAATGAAAAGCGAGACTACTCCTGAGGTTAATTAGAAGAGAGTGAGTGGAATTTTAGGCAGGGCTGCTGTACCAGAAATTCAGACCGGGATGGGTTTAACATTTGCTAGAGAGACCACGTTGTTGCCACTGATATTAATTAAATGTCAGTCTTCAGCGTCATCACCCTGCTAGGCCAGAGTGATGGCACAGCAGACTGAATGCAAAGAAAAGAGTTTTGTTAACTGAATGTAAAGTAGATGTAAAGCCAATCACTAAAGTCTCAGCTTTAAGATGTCAGCATGCCTCCCAACAGTCCTGGATTCCGCGGGACCGTCCCAGGATTTTAACACAATCCTTTATTGATCTCCTTCCTTAAAGGAGCACAATACTTCCAGCAGAGAGAGGCAGCAGTATGGAACAAAGAGCATGGACAGGAAAGTAATCCACCAAAGACCCATGTTTTCAACTGACCTCAAGGTCCCCCACTGACTCCAGTGGCCCCCTATCCCCAACCTCACAAAGCACCAGTTTCCACCCTCTCCTTCCACAGAATACCAGTGCCTTCCCCTCCACAGGCCATTTATAACCCCCCCCCCTTTTCCCCACTGGAGCATTAAACCTTCTGTTGACCACCAACACTGAGCATTTTTTACTCCCACTGACCATCAACACTGACCTTTTTTTCCTCCCCCTGACCACCATTATTGGCCATTCTTTCTTTCCATTGACCACCAACGCTGGCCATTTTTAATTGACCACCATTACTGGGTATTTTTTTCTACCACTGACCACCACTGCTGGACACTATTTAACCCTATTGATCACAAATCCTGGGCATTATTTCCTCCCACTGACCACCACTGCTGGGATTTTTATTCCTTCCACTGACCACCACTGCTGGACATTTTTTTCCTACCCCTGACCATCCTACATCAATTACCCACTTTTCCCCCACTGCCACATCATACCTTCTGCTGACCACCAACACTGACCTTTCTTTCCACTCTCTGACTACCATTACTCTTCATTTTTAACTCCCATTGACCACCAATGCTGGGCAATTTTTCCTGCCCATGACCACCAATGCTGAGCATTTTCTTCTCCCATTGACCACCAATGCTGGGATTTTTTTCCTCCCATTGACCACCAACTCTGGGCATATTTTCCTCCCATTGACCACCAACTCTGGGCATTTTTTCCTCCCATTGACCACCAATGCTGGGCATTTTTTCCTCCCATTGACCACCAATGCTGGGATTTTTTTCCTCCCATTGACCACCAATGCTGGGATTTTTTTCCTCCCATTGACCACCAACTTTGGGCATATTTTCCTCCCATTGACCACCAACTCTGCGCATATATTCCTCCCACTGACCACCAATGCTGGGAATTTTTTCTTCCCATTACCTGCCAAGCCTAGGCATTTTCTCCTCCCATTGACCATCACTACTGGACATTATTTCCTCCGCCTAACCATTGACGCTGGACATTTTTACTCCTACTTACCATTGACATTGGCCATTTTTTCTTTCCGCTGACCACCAATGCTGGAAATTTTTTCCTCCTGCTGACCAGACAACTTTCGCTCTATTAACTAGCAATAAAAGGGTCATATATATGACACATACTGCTGACCACTGCACTTCATTGTGTTGTACATATGAAAATACTTAACGCTGTACATTAAATACTTCTGTATATATTGCCTTAACGTTTGTTGGTTGCTAAGTAATTTCCAATTATTTTAATGAAGTTCTTCTTTGAGGTAGGCTCAAACAAAGTGCTTCAGCAAAATACTTCTCATTCTGTTAGGGTTTGCATACTTTAAGAACTGTCATGCTGATCCAGCTTTTGCTGCTTAGAAATGTTCTTTAAAAAAAAAATCTCCTAAGACAGTTGTCCAATTTGATGCCCTCCAACTGCTGAGAACCCACGAATATCATCATGCCAGTCTATTGATTCAGTTGTCCTGCAGGTTCGCTCGAGACCACTCTATATCCCCTGGCAGTTGAGTCGCTCTATAGGAACATTCCTATTTAATGTGAGCCAGCTCTAGCTGAGTGTTGTAGCTGTGGGAGACACGCTTCGAGCCTCTATCTAATAACAGCTGGTGTAATTATTCATTGTTTTTTGGCAGAGCAGTAAAGCTGATAATCTCAGCAAGGCCCTATAGTTTCATTGACATGACTCGTGGCCCTACTGTTCTGTAAAGTTTGTCTTGTACTGATCTCCTGAAGCCTTGCTGAGATCTGAGAGTAGGGGAATTCCATATGCGAGTGCATTCCGAGGCATCGATCCTCTGGTGAGCACATTAGCTGCTCTTCCTTCAACACCGCTCAACGATCTCACCCATCAACATGCGGAAGGAAAATGCTCCACGTCAGGGCTGGTTACGTAAGATAACAGGCAGAAAATTGAACTCAAATTTCTGCTGCCTTTTGAACACATAATCCCTGAAAAAAAAGGATAAAAAGTTGAAAGAAAATTGGTCTTCTTCAGAACTGTTTTCTGAAACCCACTCACCCCTTGTGGTCAAATGTGCTTTCAAAGGGAGGGTGGAGCATTCCACTTGTGAAATTGGAACTTTGCAGCCATTTTATCTTTTTAAAGTAAAGGTCGTGTCTAATTCCCCGTACACACGATCGTTTTTCATGCCGTTAAAAATGCCATTTTAAAAAATGGCCATTAAAAATGATCGTGTGTAGGCTCCAGAGCATTTTTAACGACGTGAAAAACGGCCATTAAAAATTCCGGACATGCTCTCTTTTTTCACGTCGTTTTTCATGTCGTTTTTTTTAACGACGTGAAAAACGATAGTGTGTATGCTTTCACGACGTGAAAAAAAACGCGCATGCTCAGAATCAAGTATGAGACGGGAGCGCTCGTTCTGGTAAAACTAGCGTTCGTAATGGAGATAGCAGATTCATTACACAGTAACGGACTGAAAAGCGCGAATCGTCGCTCAACAAACTTTACTAACATGAAGGGTGGCGCCATTCGAACGGAACTTCCCCTTTATAGTGCCGTTGTACGTGTTGAACGTCACTGCGCTTTGCTTGATCGTTTTTTTTAATGATGGTGTGTACGCAAGGCAGGCTTGAGAGGAAACATGAAAAAAAAACGAGAAAAACGTTGGTTTAAAAAATGACATTAAAAACGATCGTGTGTACGGGGCATAAGAGTTGGCTCCACAAGTTGTCTACTGTTACCTTTTTAGCCCGAAAACCTTCTTCTGGTCCACTCTCTGACTTTTATTTGATTGGTCTAATTCTCAGTCTTTGAAGTCAGAGAAGTCAAATCAACCCTGCTGACTTGAGGTCACAACAGAGGCCACAAGAACCGTGGTCAGAAGACAAGCTGAAATCAGGACTGGTGGCTCAAGAGTGGTGGTCAGAAAACTCTTAGGGTCAGGAGAGGGAGGACTCGATGGGAGACCCCCTGCAAGGAGGCCGTGTTTATGGAGTTCGTTTTTTTCCTACTGGGAAATACAGTGGGGAATATAATTATTTGATCCCCACAGATTTTATAAGTTTTCCCACTTACAAAGAAATTAAGGGTCTATAATTTATATCATAGTTGTATTTTTAATGATAGAGACAGAATATCAACCAAAAAAAATAATCCAGAAGTCCTCCATGCTTGACTGTAGGGATGGTGTTCTTATTTAGCATTTTTCTTCCTCCAAACACAGCAAGATTCTCTGAATCATTAAGATATTAATTGGCAAACTTCAGACGGGCCTGTACATGTGCCTTCTTGAGGAGGGGGACCTTGCGGGTGCTGCAAGATTTCAATCCATGGCGGCGTATTGTGTTACCAATGGTTTGTTTGGTGACTGTGGTCCCAACTGCTTTGAGATCATTTACAAGCTCCTCCCGTGTAGTTCTGGGCTGATCCCTCACTTTTCTCATGATCATCCTAATATATGAGGCAAAATTTTGCATGGAGCTCCAGACCGAAGGCGATTAATGGCTATTTTGTATTTCTTCCATTTGTTAATAATCGCTCCAACAATTGTCTCCTTCTCAACAAGCTTCTTGCTGATGGTCTTGAAGCCCATTCCAGCCTTGTGCGGGTCTACAATCTTGTCCCTGACATGCTTTGACAGCTCTTTGGTCTTGCCCATGATGGTGAGTGTCTTTTATACACATAACGAGTTGTTGTTAGGAGTACCTTTCTAAATTGACAGGACTAATCTGTGTACCACATGAGCACATACTGTAGCCAGTCTGTGGGAGCCACAATTATTGTTGGTTGATAGGGGATCAAATACTTATTTTACACACAGAACTGCAACTCAATTTATAACATTTGTATCATGTGTGTTTTTTCTGGATTTTTGATTGATATTCTGTCTCTATCATTTAAAATACACCTATGATAAAAATTATAGACCCTTCATTTCTTTATGTTCTTAAGTGGGCAAACTTACAAAATATACAGGGGATCAAATAATTATTTTCCCCACTGTACCCCTGGCCTGTCCATCACTATGCCTTTGGAAGTCCCGCATATGTTGATACAAGCGATTGAAAGAATGTCCGAGGATGGCATAGTAATTTCTTGTTTCTCCTTTTTTGCGTCATAATGATCTGTCCGGATAGATTTTTGAGATATACCAGGTTGTCAAATATCTGGGAATAATTGGAATTAACGGTCTTATTATATGGGCTACGCTCTTATTTTTGCTTAGACCAATGTGAGGGGGTTAACTCAGCAGCGGGTGTGTGTGACCCCCTGGATGGGTTCACCACACAAAAACAGGCACAGCAGACAGTGGTAAGAGAAAACAAAAGGGTATGGTTTTATTTGAACTATGTACAGACAAAAAAAATACAGCAAAAACAAAAGAAACAGGAAAAGAAATCCTGGTCAACTTGACCGCTCACTACACACGTTGGTGTCCTTAACTAACAACTGGGTACAGCCTTGTGCTGTCCCAGTCCCTAGCTCCCTGCTTTTAGAAGTTCTTAGCACTAACCACACAGGCTTTGGCTCACCGCACAGAGATCACACTCCCCAGACTATCCACACAGATCTGGTTCCAGGTTGGAGCATCTCCCTTAGCATGATGGGAGTTCTTGTAGAGGCCCTAATGAGCCCACTTACTTCAGCTGGGCTCATTAACTCTTCCCCTGCAAGACTCCCAGCACTCCCCCTAGTGGTATAAATCGGCATAAAGCCTGAATCTAGGACAAATATATCTTCCATCCTGGATGCAACCTGGTGATTTTACCTGCCTGCTGTCACACCAACTATATGCTTAATTGATGATTGACATCCTATGGAACCAGGCCTTTTGCTTTATGGTTTATGCAATTTGTGTGGCACGCTACGTTTGGGATATTGTCTCCGACTGATGTTATCATAGCAATTCTATACCTGCACCCTCTGCACCTGAAGAATCAGAATACGCAAAACATGTTGATCTTAATGTGAAGGGGTGGTGAAGCCCTCTATCAACTTGGACTTTTAGTCTAATAGTACATTATATACTACCATTATATCTTGTTCACCACCCTCAGCAACATTCGGTGCAGAATGCTACTTTGTTTATAGCTTGCATGGTTTTAAGTTTTTATTGTTTTTATTGTGTGTAGCGGACCCCCCAAAAATGCAATAGTTTGGCTCAGGTTATCAAATTCCATTTCTCTCTTCAACTTCATCTGTTGTTATCAAGCAAAAGGAAAAAATAAACTCTTTGTTGGAGTTGACACTGTCTGGCCTTTCTAAAACAGGAAAGATAGACTTTTTCCCTACACTCTAGGGATGAGAACCAGTGGAAGGGGGTAACTCTCCGCAGGACCCAAAAATTACAAGAACACCGCTCAACCTCTTATACCAGGACGATACGGGCGTGTGGCATGGTGTGCCTTTAACCTGCAAGTGAAGGTAAGCAGGAAAAAAGGGTCTGTGTGCTACATGTGCATTAATAAAGTTTTGCATTCCAATAAATTTGTTATAGTTGAACTTGTGCCTATAAAGCCCATGAACTGTGGTTCAAATATTTGTCGCTTTATATACAGAAGCTGAAATCAGGACTGGTGGCTCAAGCATGGTGGTCAGAAAACACCCAGGGTCAGGACAGGTAACACAGGAGTATTGGTCAGAAAACAAGTTCAAGTCATGACCGGTAGCATGCATGGGAGTGGTGGTCAGATGATAAGCTGAGGTTAGGACTAATAACACAGGAGCAGTGGTCCAAATTCAAGCAGAGGTCAGGATTGGTGGTACAAAAGTCAGGGTCAAAAGACACCCATGGTCTGGACTAGTGACACAGGAGTGGTTGTCAGAAGACACCAATGTTCAGGACATGCAGCACAGAAATGGTGATCAGCATACAAGTCCAAGTCAGGACTGGTGACACAGAAATGGCAGACAGATGATAAGCTGAGCACAGGAGCAGTGGTCAGAATAGAAACCCAAGCCAGGACTAGTGGCACAGAGGAAGCAGTACAGTAGCAAATGATAAGCTCAACACAGTAGCGGTGTTCAGAACACCAACCCAAGCCTGAACTACTAGCACAGAGAAGCAATGGTCAGAAGACAAGCCCATGTCAGGACAGGTGGCATAGTTGTGGTGATCAAAAGACAAGCTGAGTTTTAAATTCAGAATAGTTGGCACTGCTGTAGTAGTACAATAGCAGGCCTGTAGCACCCTTTGTGTAATAGTTGGTTAGTGTAGGCAAATTTAGTCAGGCTTCACTATAGCCTGTGAAGCTAAGTTATTTGGGGTCATGCAAAGTTTAGCTGGCAGGCTCTAAAGGTTGGGTCTCAGTCACCTCCCCCTGGCTTCTGGAAGCTACTAGAAGGTTCCAGAACTCAGTGGGTGGAGACAGCAGCCTGAATATTCATGGGGACTCTACCAATCCCTAGGGGAAGGGCCGCCCAGTAGGTGGGGAGTGCCCCATAAGTAATCTGGAGTCTGGTTAGTGGGGGGTAGGTTCCAGAGGCCTGGAGGGGATCCCTATGTGTGTGTGTGGGGGGGGGCTGAGCAGTGGACGGTGTGCTGATGGAGAGAGAGATAAGAAGGAACCAGAGAAGGCCCTTCACCCCCTTTAGTCTCACCCAGGAGACACCCTGCCGAGCAAATGGGACCTGTACAGCAGGTGCATGCTTAGATCGCACCTGAGCGTGGCCCAACCTGGGAGGGCATCCACCGCGAACAACAAGGGTCCCACCCAGCGGTCATTTCACTAGTTGTGTGGGAAGTTGTTAAACTATGATGTAGATGAAAAATCTTGGAATTGGCCTTGAACTATGCAGGCACCATCAAATCGAAGGTCAATAAGCCAAAACACAAGGAACCCCTAGAAACCTCTGTAGAAACCCTGGTTGAGAATGTCTGGTTTAAAGGCTATGAGCCTAAATAAACTGTTGTCTTCATAAAATAATCTGAAGTTTAATATATAGATTTGTCCACACGTGCTGGCTAATTGCAATGTAGATGTTGGACTGATTGGACTCCGAACCAAACAAATCTTGCAGAGTAAACTTCTCATAAAAGCACATTACTTGACATTTGAAATATACAGTATATCCATGTAGCAATACAGATTTTAGACAGCCACGCCAGATGGAAATGTTCAACAACCAGATATGGAATTCCAAGTTGCTGTCGTTTGGCATATAAGCTGTGTAGGACTCTTACACAGAAAGTCCTGCAGTGCGTTTGATATCCACCATGCAATAAATGTTCATACAAAATCCCATAACCAGTGAAGCGATATCTAATATTTGTCAAACAAAAGCATTTGACTGCAATGAAATAATGGCTTTTTTTTTTAAACAATTTTGGTTAAAATATTATTCCCCTATTTTCCTTTCTGAAAAAAGGATGTCAGAAGGACAGGAAGTGAGGGGAAATCTCTATAACGAAACCCCTTATGTGACGCGGCAATGTGTGCGATTATTTGTGTGCGATGATAGTGCCTGCCTATCATTTTCAATCGCATAACAAATGCAGCAGCCGATGAACATGCACTAAATTGCACCAAAACACATAGTTACGTATTGCTATGTGTTGTAGTACAATGCAATAAAAAAAAATGGTGCCTCTGGGTTAGTCACTCATAGGGATCTTTTGAAATGAATGGCCTGCCCCTAACGTGACGCACCAAAATTTGCTTGCACTGTCACTCCTGCAAAGGTATGAATGGAGTCTAGAACCATTTAAACCTGACAGGGGATCTAACCTTTCCAACTCTCTCCAAAATGAAAGAAAAAAGTTTTGGCTGGACACTTTAAAACAAGCATCACTAAATGATGAACCGGGGACCAAGTGACAGTCCTATCTGGACCACAGCCACAGCACTTAGCAGCCCGAGTGGATGCTCGCTAGCAACCAATCATTTGCTTGTTAACATAAAAAGTTGGGCAGCTTCTGCCCTCTATCCAGAACTGCCACACCTCCTGTCCTATGCTCTGAAAAGACTGTGAAAGGGGAGGTTCTGTATATGCCAGAGGGACTATGATGTAAGGGGGGGGGGGCTGTGATTGCTATGGCATCTGTGATGTAAAGGGGGAGATGTAAATGGGGGGGACAGTGATGTGAAGGGGGCTGAAACGTAAATAAGGGGGGGGGGGGTGACTGTAATATGACGGGGGACTGTGAGGGCAGAGGGTCTGTAATATGCAGGGGTCTGCAATTTAAGGGCTGTGATGTAAGGGGGACTGTGATTTAATGGGGGAACTGTGAGGTAAAGGGAGGATTGTAATGTGGGGGGGGCATGATGTAAGAGGGACTGTGATGTAAGGGGGGTGGCTGTGGTATAAGAGAGGGGGATCTGATTTAAGGGGGACTGTGATGTAAGTGGGGGACTGTGATGTAAGGGGGGGGGGGCTGTGATTACTATGGGGTCTGTGATGTAAAGGGGATCTGTAAATGGGGGGGGGCTGTGATTGCTATGGAGTCTGTGATGTAAAGGGGAGCTGTAAATGGGGGGGGGGCTGTGAATGCTATGGAGTCTGTGATGTAAAGGGGAGCTGTAAATAGGGGGGGGGGCAGTGATGTGAAGGGAGCTGCACTGTAAGGAAGGGGAAGTGACTGTAAAATGAGGGGGGGACTGTGAGGGCAGAGGGGCTGTAATATGCAGAGGACTGCAATCTCAGGGCTGTGATGTAAGGGGGACTGTGGTTTAATGGGGGAACTGTGAGGTGAAACGAGAATTGTGATATGTGGGGAGGGGGGCATGATGTAAGAGGTACTGTGATGTAAGGGGGGCTGTGGTATAAGAGAGGGGGCTGTGATGTAAGGGGGACTGTGATGTAAGTGGGGGACTGTGATGTAAGAGGGGGGCTGTGATTGATATGGGGTCTGTGATGTAAAGGGGGAGCTGTAAATGGGGGGGGCTGTGCTTGCTATGGTGTCTGTGATGTAAAGGGGGAGCTGTAAATAGGGGGGCTGTGATTGCTATGGAGACTGTGATGTAAAGGAGGAGCTGTAAATAGGGGAGGGGCAATGATGTGAAGGGGGCTGCACTGTAAAGAAGGGGGTGACTGTAATATGAGGGGGGACTGTGAGGGCAGAGGGGCTGTATTATGCAGGGGACTGCAATCTAAGGGCTGTGATGTAAGGGACGGGGCTGTGATGTAAGGGGGACTATGATTTAATGGGGGAACTGTGAGGTGAAGGGAGGATTGTGATGTGTGGGGGGGCATAATGTAAGAGGGACTGTGATGTAAGGGGGGGGGCTGTGGTATAAGAGAGGGGGCTGTGATTTAAGGGGGACTGCGATGTAAGTGAGGGAATGTGATGTAAGAGAGGGGGGCTGTGAAGTAAGGGAGGGGCTGTGATGTAAGGGGGACTGTGATGTAAGTGAGGGACTTTGATGTAAGAGAGGGGGCTGTGATGTAAGGGAGGGGCTGTGATGTAAGGGGGACTGTGATGTAAGTGAGGGACTTTGATGTAAGAGAGGGGGCTGTTATGTAAGGGAGGGGCTGTGATGTAAGGGAGACTGTGATTTAATGGGGACTGTGATATAAGGGAGGGGGCTGTTTTGTAAGGAGGAATGTAATGTAAGGGGGGGCTGTTACATAAGAGAGGGGGCAGCGATGTAGGGGTGACTGTGATGTATGGGAGGGGGCTGTTATGTAAGGGGGAACTGAGAAGGGGTCTGTGGTCTAAAAATGTAAAAGGGGGAAAGAGGACACTGCTTCACTGCTGTAAAGGAGTTCTGTGATTTAAAGGGTAAGGACTCTGATGTAACAGGGACTGTGATACAATGTGGGAGGGGCTGTGATGTGAAATAGGTCTGTGATTTGGAGGGGGGACTGTAGACACTTCTGTAAAGGTGGGACTGTGATATAAGGGGAAGTGGGGGCTTTGATGTGAAGGAGGAACTGAGGACATTGATGGTGTAAAGGGGGGACTGTGATCTAAACCGATGGGGAGGGTTGGGTGGGATGTGAAGCATCTAAACCCTAAAACACACATGAGGTTTGGACCTCTGCTGGAAGGAAATTTTACTAACCGGACCTACTGTATGTAAATTTTATTCAATACCCATGCTTTAAAGCACCACTATACATTGATACAATTTTTTACATTAGGTTGAACAAATTCACACGTACAAATAAAAACCTTTAAAAATGGACCACAGAGTCCCATTTAACAGCATGACTTCCGCACATCAGAAGCGTATGTATACCCTCTTCCTGTAATCATCTAGAATCACAGGTCAGACATTTCCTTTTATGTGCTCCATGGTCAATGGATCTTTATTATATAAGAGCTTGTAAAAATTCATTTTAACCTTTTTGAATGTTAGAGAGCCCAAGAGACGACACGTATTGTGTGAACAGACATAACGGCCTCTGCAATTTAAAAGAAGGCCCCTGAAGTTGGGGACACAATTCACAATAGCAACTTCTTTGTGCTTCCCTGAAAGGGACACATTTCCCGTCACCCTTACCACCAAATGAATCATCTGGCTGTTGAAAATGATAAAAAGCAGCGCTGTTAAAGCCCATTGAATTGACTGTGACCTTTATTGCATTTCCGTGGAAGAATGAAAACTGCCGGTCCTCCACCTCTCTAAGTGTTCACAGTTCTCAACGAGACCTACAGGAGTGGGGAGGACCAAAACATTCTCCATTCCATTTCATCGTCAGATAATCGCTAAGATGACAATGAAACATGTTCTGTAGGTGTGGGGAATGAAAGGTTTTGATGTACTGTATGCCATAGAAGATACATCTCATTGTTACAGTGGGTAAAAAATAGGCATTTGTGTCCATTAGATATTTAACTTGGACATTACTGTTGGAATATTACGGTAACTTGGAGAGAGGTAACTGCAGTCACAACAGAACAAAAGATAGCTCACTCTCATTTTTATGCATTTACCCCCCAAAATGAATCAGTTACTGAGCTAGACTCGTGAGAAAAGTTGAGTCAAAGTTTCCGACAAAAAGTTGAAGACCGTTGGATTCTACTTCTTTGCTGGCCAGAGGTCAGGGTGTGAAGAGGTCAAATGGATTTCTTTACTTATTTACTATATGCTGGGCAGATTGTCATCGATTCAAAGATTTGTAAATTGGGAAAGTAAATATCACCCTTGTCTTTGACTGAGATAATGCAAGGTTAGAGTGAAGATCGCTTGGCTGGCAGAAGAACTTCAGTGATATAGGAGACCAATGAGAAAAGTTGAGTCAAAATTTCTGACAAAAAGTTGAAGGCCGTTTGATCCTACTTCTTTGCTGGCCAGAGGTCAGGATGTGAAGAGGTCAAGTGGATTCCTTTAAGGATTTACTATATGTTGGGAAGATTGCTATTATCGATTCACAGATTATAAATTTCAGAAGAAAACATCACCCTTGTCTTCGACTGAGATAATGCAAGGTTAGAGTGAAGAGTGCTTGACAGAAGAACTTCATTGATATCAAGAGCTGAAATGATAGAGTTATTGAAGTAGACCAATGAGAAAAGATGAGTCGAAGCTTCCAACCAAAAGTTGAAGACCGTTGGATCCTACATCCTTGCTGGCCAGAGGTCATGGTGTAAAGACGTCAAGTGGATCCCTTAACTTATTTACTATATGCTGGGCAGATTGTCATTACCAGTTCACAGATTTCTAAATTGGAGAAGGAAATATCACCCTTGTCCTGGACTGAGATTATGCAAGGTTAGAGTGAAGAGTACTTGGCAGAAGAACTTAGTTGATATCAAGAGCTGAAAGGAGAGAGTTACCCGAAGTAGACCAATTAGAAAAGTTGAGTTGAAGTTTCTGACAAAAAGTTGAAGATCATTGGATCCTACGTCTTTGCTGGCCAGAGGTCACGGGGTGAAGAGGTCAAGTGGATTCTTTTACTGATTTACTACATGTTGGGAAGATTGTTATTATCGATTCACAGTTTTGTAAATTGAAGAAGGAAATATCACTCTTGTCTTTGACTGAGATAATGCAAGGTTAGAGTGAACATTGCTTGGCAGAAGAACTTCAGTGATATCAATAGCTGAAAGAGAGAGTTACTGAACTAGACCAATGAGAAAAGTTGAGTCTAAATTTCTGACAAAAAGTTGAAGACCGTTGGATCCTACTTCTTTGCTGGCCAGAGGTCAGGGTGTGATAAGGTCAAGTGGATTGCTTTACGGATTTACTATGTGTTGGGAAGATTGTTATTATCGATTCAGAGATTTGTAAATTGGAGAAGGAAATATCACCCTTGTCCCTGACTGAGATAATGCAAAGTTAGAGTGAAGAGTTCTTGGCAGAAGAATTTCATGGATAATCAAGAGTTGAAATGAGAGCGTTACTGCACTAGACTAATGAGAAAAGTTGAGTCAAAGTTTCTGATGAAAAGTTGAAGACTGCTGGATCCTACATTCTTGGCTGGACCGAAGTCTTAGAGTGGAGATGCCCAGTGGATTCCTTTGCCTATATGCTGGGCAGATTGCCATTTTCAATATACAGCTTTGTAAACTGGAGGAGGAAATATCTCCCTCGTCTCTGACTGAGATACCGCGAGGAAGAGTGAAGAGCGCTTGGCAGAAGAACTTCAGTGATATCAAGAGCTGAAATGAAAGAGTTACTGAACTAGACCAAGGAGGAGAGTTAACGTTTCCATCAAAATGTTAAAGACTATTGAATCCTACTGCCTTCCTCACCTCAGGTGCCAGAGTGAACTATTAAGGAATCCAATAGACTCCTTTGCTTGTTTACTGGTCAGATTTCCTATAACCACCAATGAACTACAGATTTGAAAACTAAGAATATCCATCTGGAGGAAGCCATTGACTGACCCTGAAAAAACATTAAGGGCTCCTAGCCAAGTAGCATTCTGAGGTGGTTAGCAATAGGAGCCTATAGCCCTAGGACATGGATAGGTGCATAGGACATGGAAACAAGGCTAAGCAACTCAACTATGCACAAAAACATAGGAATTGGAGTGTAGAAAAAATGGCAGCAGGTGATCTTAAATACTGATTTAAAATGTGAAATTTTTGGCTGTAGCAGGAGGCAGTTTGTTCACCAAAGGCTGGAGAACGGTACAAAAAAGAGTGTCTGCAGGCATGGTGGAGGTTCCTTGCAAGTTGGGGGCTGCATTTCTCTAAATGGAGTTGAAGATTTGGTCAGAATCAATTGTGTCTTCAATGTTGAGAAATACAAGCAGATACTTATCCATCATGCCATACCAACAGGGAGCAATGTGATTGGCCCCAAATTTACTCTGCAGCAGGACAGCCACCCCAAACATACAGCCAATGTCATTAAAGGGGTTGTAATGGTACATGTTTTTTCACCTTAATGCATTCTATGCATTAAGGTGAAAAAACATCAGAGGATTAGTGCCATTGGCTCGCGCTGGCTTAGCAGCCATTGGCTCTCGCTGCTGTCAATCACATGCAATGACGCGGCGTGCCGGGGGGCGGGGCCGAGTGATACAATGAGCTGCTATAGCCGCCGGCTGTATCACGGGAGCGCGCCCGCAAGAACTAACCCCCATGGGAGAGAGCTCGCATGAAGGGGGTTAGTTCTTGCTGGGAGGAGCCCACAAGACCAGGTTCGGGGCCACTCTGTACAAAACGAGCTGCACAGTGCAGGTAACTATAACATGATTGTTATTTAAAAAAAATAAAAAAATATCCTTTACAACCCCTTTAAGGACTATATTCAGTGTGAAGAAGAATAAGGAGTGATGGTTTGGCCCCCACAGAGCCCTGATCTCAGCATAATGGGGTCTGTCTGGGATTACATGAGGAGACAGAAGGATTTGAGGCAGCCGACATCCACAGAAGTTCTTTGCTTAGTTCTCCAAGGTGTTTGGAATAACCTACCTGCTGAGTTCCTTCAAAAACTGTGTGCAAGTGTACCTAGAAGAATTGATGCTGGTTTGAAGGCAAAGGGTGGTCACACAAAATATTGATTCAATTTGGATTTCTGTTCTGTTCATTTACTTTCCATTTTGGCAATTGATAAAAAATAAACAATTAACACTTCTAATTCCGAAACAATTTTTCATTTACAGCATTTTTTTCACACCTGCCTAAAACCCTTTGCACAGTAGTGTATATCTTAATGTTCGAAAGCCTTAATTTTCAACACAGCTGGAGTATATTTGCCCTTTTATAGCAATATAAACCTGATAGACATTCCAACCCTTCCTCGCTCTGGGTAAAGTTGGGCTTAAAAAAAGTTTTTTATTTTTTTCCATTATTCTGTTACCCAGGGGGACAAAGTGCATGTAATACAATTTTTAATTCAATCTTATTTTATTTGTTTATGCAAGGAAATGACAGAAAAAGACATACATTGTCTTAAACATTACAAACATTGATAGGATACATCCTCAACAGGCATCATGTGTGTCAGAACAGAGCAGGGCTAAGAACCATCAGATGAAAGTATCCACAAACCTATTTGGAGAGTATGAAGTAGGGTCACTCAATGGGTTATAGGTAGTAGGTAGATTGAAGCCCTGGTACGTTATCCTACTGGGTTCTTAGAGGTGTATTTATGTGTAGAGAAAAGAGAAAGAGTCAGAGTCAGGGGCAAATAGTAGGGGTACACAGATAGGGGACAGGGATCAGAGATCATAATCACTCCATCAAGGTCCGAGAGTGGTCTCGTCCAGGGCACACTCCGCCCAAGAGATAAACTCCGAGGAGTACCGAAACACGGACCACGAAGTCCATGTGAGAGAGAACTGTTCACTTTTGTCATTTTCCTCCGCCACCAGGCGTTCAAGGTCCCTAATGCGGTCCACCTCAACAGCCCAATCCCCCAGGGAAGGCATGGTTGCCGTTCTCCAATGACGGGGAATCACTACCCTGACCGCCGCCAGAAAGTGTCGCAAGACATCATTTCTGATGGATTTAAATGATCCAGGGAGAATAGACAAGAGAGCCACCTCAGGTGAAGGGTGAATAGAGGTCGCCATCAATTTGCAGTAGAGTGTGAAAATCCGCTGCCAGTACCTCCGCACAGGAGGGCACTCCCACCAGATGTGGAGCATGGTTCCTCGGGAGCTGAGGCACCGCCAGCAGGCATCCGACACCTCCGGATTGAAGTGGTGAAGAGATGATGGACATCTGTACCATCTTGTTAACAGTTTAAACCCCTTCTCCTGGGTCTTGGTGGCTATGGACAATTTATGCGTCAGGGTAAAACATTTTTGCCAGTCAATAGGGGAGATAGTGTGACGGAGGTCTGTCTCCCAGGCCACCGTATACGGTGGGAGGCCAGGGGAGTAAACATCGAGCAGAAGGGAGTATAATTGAGATACAACATGCGTTGGAGGTTCCACCTGCAGGAGCAGTTCCTCGAATCCCGTCGGTTCAGCAAGAATGTCTGTAATAGATGGGAAAGTCCGGATGTAGGAGGCAGTCTGTTGCCTCCGAAGCCACTGCATGGGGTGACGGGAGGTCAGGCCGGTAGAGGTATCTGACCTCAAAGTGGGGTCTGCACGAAGGACCTGGGCAAGTCGCCTATGATCCTCTCTTCTCCATGGTCCGAATCTTGCTACCGACATAGCTGGCGGAAAGGCCGGGGTCCCAAAGAAGGGAGTCATAGGCCCCATGCGGTTTGATAAGCCCCTTCTGGACAGCATGCGATCCCAAATCTGGATCGTTTGATGGGTAAGGTCATTAAGAGGGCCCGAACCCCCCCGTACCGTAGGCAAGGTCCAGGGGAGAGCAGAGAGTCCAATTGGGCTCATGTGGCTTTCCAATTGAACCCAAAGCTTGGTTGAAGAATGATGGAACCAATCTAGTATGCGGGTGAGCACCGCTGCTTTATGGTATAGGGAGGCATCTGGGGCTCCAGCCCCCCCCCCCGAGCCTTTGGAAGAGAAAGTGTTTCATACCGTATCCTGGGACGGGCCGCATTCCAAATAAATTTGGAAAACAGTTGGCGTATTTTCTTAAAGTACGAATTAGGTATGTGAATAGGGATGGTCTGAAACAAATACAGGAACCTAGGGAGAACACCCATTTTCAGGGCATTCACTCTACCTAGCCATGAGAGCTGTTTGGACGCATAATTGATTAAATCTGCCTGGGTCCTAAGAAGTAGGGGGGCAAAGTTCAAGGAAAAAAGTTGGGAAGCATCCGCCGGTATTTGAATTCCGAGATACCTTATGAAGGGGGAACCAGTTTTGAAGGGGAGAGAAGACGATAGTCTTCGTAGGGCCGACGCAGGCAGAGATATGTTGAGGATTTCCGATTTATTGTAGTTGACCTTGAAGTTGCTAACTTCTCCAAATTTCCAAAACTCCTGTAATACCAAGGGCAAGGATGTGTGAGGGTGTGTCACGAACAGGAGCAGATCATCTGCAAAGAGGGCAAGTTTAGTATGTGTGGGCCCGACTGTTATGCCTTGGATAGAAGGATTGTTACGTAGAGCAATAGCTAGATGTTCCATAGTGAGAACATAGAGGAGGGGGGACAGTGGGCATCCCTGTCGCGTCCCGTTAGATACAGAGAAGGCTGGAGATAGCGAGCCATTTAGTCTAATCCTAGCATATGGAGAGGAGTAAAGGGACATTATTCTCGCCATCATATTGGTTCCCACGCCTATTTGTTGCAGGGATAGTCGAAGGAACTGCCAGTCTACTCGGTCGAATGCCTTCTCGGCATCGACTGTTAAGAGGCATAGTGGGATATCGTGGGACCGGGCATAGTTGGTTAAAAGAAGGGTCTTCAGGGTATTGTCCCTAGCCTCACGGCCACTCACAAAGCCGACCTGGTCTAGGTGTATTATCCCAGGCAACAATGGTTGTAATCTATATTGGCTAGGATTTTAGCAAAGACTTTCAAATCGACCCCAATCAAGGAGATCGGCCTATAGCTTGCACAAAGAGTGGGGTCTTTGCCTGGCTTTGGGATGAGGGATATGTGAGCCTCAAGTGTTTGTGGAGGGAACAATGAACCCTCCGACAAAGAGTTGAACACCTTAGTTAGAAAGGGCGTGAGGAGGGCGGCAAAAAGTTTGTAGAACTTAGGAGTGAAGCCGTCTGGGCCCGGGCTCTTTCCACTCGGTGTACCCTGTGATTGAGGTTTCCAGATCAGCGATGACGTCATCGTCTAATGTAGGGAGCGCGGTTTCCAATACATATGACATCTGGTCCTCCACCCCGGAAGAAGGGGAACTTGTCCCTTGAGTCTTAGGGATATTGTACAGGGACTGATAGAAGTCCCTGAATTCCCCCGCCATCTTAGTGGGTGAGGATACCATTTCTCCCTGCGCCCCCCGAATATGGGGCACAAAGGCGGAGGTTGTTTTTGGGTGCAGGGAGCGAGCCAGTGGCCTACCACATTTATCTCGAAACTTATATTGATGGAAAGTGAGCTTATCTGCATATGTGCGTGCAGAGGCTTCATAAAGTTCTCTAAGTTGTGATCGTGCCCTAGAAACGTCCGCCAGCATTGTCACTGTCGGGGATCGTTTGTGCTCAGTTTCTAAGTTTCTAAGCGTTTTATTTGCTGCCTCTATGGCGGCTGAGCGCTCCTTTTTAAGATGCGTACCCATTTGGATAAAGGTACCACGTAGGACAGCCTTAAGTGCCTCCCATTGAAAGGGCAACGATGTCGTATCCAAAGCGTGGTCCGCAAAAAAGTTAGAGATTGTATCTGAAACCCTTGTCACACATTCCAGGTTCGTAAGCAGCGAATCGTTCAAGCGCCATGACCATTCCCTAATCGGAGTGGAAGGGAGCGAGAATGTCACGTGTATAGGAGAATGGTCAGACCAGACCATTGGGTCTATGGTGCATTCCGGGGACCAGTCCAGGCAGCTATGGTCACTCATTAGGTAATCTATGCGACTATAGGTGTGATGAACATGGGAGAAGTGGGTATAGTTACGGGCCGTGGGGTGCAGCACTCTCCAAACGTCCACCAGACGCAGATCGTAGAATGCCCGTTTCAGAGCCCTCAGTTTGGGGAAGGAGATACACGATCGCGAGGTGGAGGAATCTAAAAGTGGTTCAAGAGGGGTGTTAAAATCTCCCCCCAGTACGAGCTTACCCTCCCTGAATCCTGACAGAATCCTCAAGTATTGTAATGCGGCCGATACTTGATTAACATTAGGAAGGTAAATGTTAGCTACTGTAAATTTGGTACCCCATAACACGAATTTCACAAAAACATACCTCCCCTGGGGATCCGAGAGATGGTCAAGCACCTCTATAGGGAGCGTCTTATGGAAGGCCACAGACACTCCCTTGGCTTTCTGGGTTGGGCTAGTGCTGTGGAACCACCTGTTGAAGTATCTGCTGCACCAGGAAGGGGTGGAGGCAGAGTGAAAATGTGTCTCTTGGAGAAGAAGCACATTGACTTGGCGTTTGTGCATTTGATACAGGATTTGTCCTCTTTTGGAGGCAATATTGAGCCCATTGACATTGTAGGAACAGAATTGTAACCTAGGGTGAGAGGTCACTGTGTGGGCCATGATGGAGTGATGGGGGGGGGGATGGGGGGAAGGAGAGAGAGAAGAAGAGAAAAAAAAAAGAAAAGCGGGGAAAAAAAAGGGGGAAACACAACAGGGGAGGAAGAGAGAAGGTAGAGCGAGGCGGGGAAGAGATCGAACATAGAGAGCACCTGGGGAAGGTGGCTCAAAAATACTAAAGTGTGCGCAAAAACGTAACACTTCGTGAAATATCACGTAGTAGGCACGAACTGTGCCAATCCTATTTAGGGGGAGAGAACGGGGTTAGAACAGCTGAGTTGTGATCCCGACAACCTAACAGGCATATATAACATAACTGTAAATGTAACACACCCAATGACCGTGGCATCTAATGCTCAACTGCCTAGTCACTAAAGAGCAGAGTGTCAGACTAATACCATTGGTGCGCTTGAGTATAATAAACAATCTAAAATTGCATAGAAAAATAACATCAACGTAGAACAAGGTGTACACAAACTGGTGACAGAATAAAGGCACAGGTATTCCCGCGTAAGCATGCGAGGGTTGGAAGCACCAATTACTACATTTATAGCAGCATTAACTATGATAGTTGTCACGGCTTAGCCCAGATATCTGTGTAAACGCACAGAAGGTGTCAGTGATAAGGCCAGCCAGTCCCAAGCTCCAGGGACATAGATGTCCAGAGCCCGAGGGAAGACCCGGAGGTCCCCGGACAAGCCAAAGGGCTATGCCCGGGAAACACCAAGCCAGCCAGTAGAGCCAATGCCGTGAAAGAACATATCAACACCACAGAACGCCTTTCCAAGGCCCCAGCAAGCACAACCGCACCAGCTGAGGGCAAGGAAACACTCTCCGTGCCAAGCGAGACAACTAAACCGTTAGCAGCACTTAGATAACAAAGTGAGCAAGAGTCAGTGGGGTGGATACGCAAGTAAAACCGTGAGTGCAAAACAAAATAGAGAGAACAGTAGGCAAACCTGGCCGGAGTCTCATAGAGGAACTGTAGTCACCTGGCGGACAAAAGGACATAGCAAAAAGAACCATTTCAGGTCTCAGACGACAGAGTCTGGATCAGTCTTCTGGTGACGTGGCTCGCCGTACTCTAGGACCGGAAGGTACCGATCTAGACTGTGGGCGTCCTCGACGCTGTAGAGGAGGGCCCGGTAGCCGCTGGCGGTCATCTGGGGGGTCCAACCAGTTTGGGACGACAATAGGGTCCCGGTCCAGGAACAGGAAGAAGGCGGGAAGCTGGTCCGGGTCTGACAGCACAAATTTGTGGTTATCTTCTCGGGTCACTTTGATGCTGAAGGGGTGGCCCCAAGTGTACATGGCGCCTACTTGGCGAATCAAGTCCAGCAGAGGACGGACCGCTCACCGCATGTACAGCGTGTTGCGGGAGAGGTCCGGGTAGAGGTGTATAGGTGATCCGTGAAAGTCCAGTGGCCCCAGGCGCCAGGCCTTGCACAAGATTTCTTCCTTCAGGGTATAGTAGTGCACCCGGCAAAGTACGTCACGAGGGCGGTCCCTGCGGTCACCCCCCATGCCTCCCACTCTATGCACTCTGTCCAATTCAATGGGAGATGTAACTTCCCTGCCCAGGACCTGATTGAGGATAGCGATGACAGTGGGTTTGAGATCGGCACCTGATGTAGCCTCCGGGATCCCCTGCAGCCGGATGTTGTTCCTGCGGCTCCGGTTCTCACTATCTTCTATCCGGAGCTGGTGTTGCCGTAGACGGGAAAGGTGAGCCGTAGATGCATTTTCAAGCGCCGTTATGCGGGCTGAATGGTCCTCCTGGGTGGTGGCCATAGCAGAAACCGTGACCTCCGACGCGGAAACCCGTTGTTTGAGGGCATTTAGTTCAACATGAAGAGAAGTTTCCATTTTGGAAGCCCAGGAATCAAAGTCAGCTCGGAAAGCAGAAAGTACGGCAGCGGATGTGGAGCCCTGGGAGAGCATCTCTGCTGAGGCCGTGTTCACGCTAAGAGTAGCGGGAGCCATCGGAGGGGCCGGGTGCACACCCGGGCCGGTCCCACCGACAGAGAAAGCTGCTGCAGTCGGGGGAGGAGGTGTTGGTTTGCCTGGGGTTCGGGCTGACGAAGCCCTGTCTTTCCCTGTACGGGAGTCCTGTGAGGCTGTGCGTAGCAGGTACCGTTGGATATTACCTGGTTGCAGTGCAGCGGAATCAGTAGAGGTAGAGCTGGAAGCCGCCATCAGCAGATTGGGCGTGATTGGTTGGGAACGCAGCCTGCGGTCGTCGGGAGAGCACAATGCTCAGCAGTACATGTCTTCAGCCGTCCATCCTCAGCCACGCATCCCCATAGGTGGAGTGGAAGAACAGAAAGTGCGACCCGTGTCGCTTTGTTGCTACTGTCGTGTTGGAGCAGGCGCAGGGGAGTGCCGGTGTTTGTGTTACAGGACAGCGGTACGGCAGCCTGGGCAGCACTGGCGGCTGTGGAGGGGGCAGAGCAAGGCTAGTGGCAAGGGGGAGCACGGAGTCCGGGTGGAGCAAGATGGCCGCTACACTACTTGCTAGTCTGTGACTGGAGGGCTACGGGGAGGGCAAGATGAATGAGGTGGAGGCCCAGCCGCCCTGTATACCAGAGTAATCAGACCTTGATGTGTAGGGCGAAGCGGTATCAAACGGGCAAGGGGAGACCCAGCAGTCCTATGGTCGGGTGTAGCAAGATGGCCGCCCCTCGAACCTATGGGGTCAGGGCTCCCACCGAGTGCTCCTTTCTGACTGCCAGCCGGGGAGGGATCAGCCTACTTCTGGTGCCTTTTACTCTGCCCCCGCCCCGCTTACCCCGTGCGAGATGGTGCTTTGTGCTGGATGTTGCTCTGGGTGTATTGGGAGCAGCAAGATGGCCGCCGACTTCCAGGAGTAGGCCGAAGCCGCGGACTTTCCTAGAATTGGCCGCCGCGGGTGTGTCAGGCCGAACGTCCTGGGAACCCTCAGGTATACAGACCAGTCCAGTGTAGGCACACTTGCGGCCGAGCCGCCCGCCGCACACGCCGCCGACCGCAGCACTTTAGGCCGGAGGATGCTGCTGGTCCCGCAGGCCGCAAGATGGCGGCCAGGCCCCGGAGCCGACCACGGGCCGAGAAGAAGACCGAGGGGGTTCCCTGTTAGTCAAACACCTCCATCCAAGCCTGGATGGAGATGCAGGATGTCCGTAGGGTGTCCGGAGGCCCTCCGGGAGGCGTTGGAGGCTTCGTGGGCCCCAAGATGGCGTCGGGCCTGGGCTGTGTGGAGCGGGCCTGGTAGCTACCGTACGGCCGGCCCGGAGTCACAATTCAGGCCGGGTTGCAGGTAGGGAATCCTCAGGAACGACAGGGGTAGAGTTGGAGCAATTTCCAGTGGATTAGGAGCGAGGATGGCTATAGATTGAGGGTGCAGTTGGGGAGCTCAATGTCTGCACGTCCTCCTCAGTCGGCTCCCCCACTGGTGTACCGTAATACAATTTTTGCATATACTGATCTATGTGTTTCCTGAAACAAAGTTTTTTTTTTCAAGGATGCACATGCAGTTTAGGTAGTGACAATTATCTTATAAGGAAGTAAATATGCATCATGAATGTATTTAATTTACATGATGTATGTTTGCTTCCTTATGAGATTATGCTAACTACCTGAACTGCATGTGCACCCTGAAAAGTGGACTTTGTTCCAGGAAACATGCAAGATGAAAATCAGCATATGCAAGATTATTTGTGAAAAATGTATATGGTTACCCAGTCAGGATAAAAAAAAGACAAAAGTCCACCTAATTCAACTGATAGAAAAAATAAATAAATAGAACGTTTCCATATACAGAAGCCTATTGTCAGGACCTTGATCACCTGCTTGTGGCACTGTTGTTCCCTGGGAGGAGGGTTGTAGTTCCAGTGTCCACCAGCAGGTATCTCCCAGCAGCCAGAAGATCCCAGTAATCAGTTTCCACCTAATGCTGGCTGTTGGGAGGGTATTTAATCCCTCCTCTATTATTACACTGCGCGTCAGTGTTTTGCTTGCTAGCCAGAGACATGCTTGCTGTGTAATCCTGAGCCTTATTTTTGCCTGCTCCTGCCTTGCAACTATGTCCTGCACCTTGCTCTTGCCCTGCACCCTGCTGCATTGTACCTGTTTCCCTTGTTCATGGTTCCCCCTTCCATGCATCTCCAGTTTTACCCTGTGATCTGTGTTTCATATTTTGTATATATTGTATTATAGTTAGGTTGTTAGGTATTTTGGTCACTTGGCTTGGGGTTCACTTGTATTTTCACATTTGCTGTGTATTTTGGTTGCTGGTGTTTGGATGTGTTTTGTTTCACTGTTAATAAATTTGCTTAAAGCATATACTGTATATAGTTTGGTCTCAGTTTCCTAAGTTTAGTCTGCATTAAGGGCGCACGGGCGCCGCACCCCCCTGTCCTCCGCCACCTCCCCTATCCATGCGTCCAGCCCCTTTCAGGACACCGACGCATGGATTCTAATGTGGAAGGGTAGTTTTTTTCGAAGCACCTATTAGAGCCAGAGGATCTAATATGCTTTAATATAGGGTGGGCTCGGATCGCAGAGAGTGCACTTCAATCCCACCCAGGTGCGTTACAACAGCGAATGAATATTCACTGTTGTAACACTGATCCTCCTCTAGGCCAATCAGGAAGCGGGCCTTTGACACCAGTCACCCGATTGGCCAAAAGGACAGGCGATCCTATTGGACACCTAGGAGGAGGAGGGGAGGAGCTGAAAGCCGCAACGGAGGACAGGACTCCGAGCTGAGCCGCTACACGCTACCTGCCACCCGCCGCCATGGAGGACAGGACTCAGAGCCCAGCCGAGCCGCTACACGCTGCCTGCCACCTGCCACATTGGAGAACAGGACTCGGAGCCCAGCCGAGCCGCTACACGCTGCCTGCCACCCGCCACGATTGGGTAAGTGCCGGACGTGCCGCTTGGGGGGAAGGTAGTTGTGTGCCACTCAGGGGCGCCCCCCAAAAAAAAAAACACCAGCCGCCACTGGTAGTCATGCCATTCTTGCTGCTGATTCCTTACACCTATACCCGTAGTTGATCGAAAAAGGCAAAAAACAAACAAACTATAAAGCATGATCCAATTTGCTCCAGCAGGGAAAAAATGCTTTTATTCATGTGTTAGTGTTGAGTTCTTGCATGCCCCTTTCTTTTTCTATATATTTGGTTTTCGTAGTATTTTTAAGAGATATAGGCATGTAGGCAGGTGCAGTTAGCCTTCCCACCTGTAGGTGACAGAGTCCCACTGTTTCATGGGAAGGGGAGCCTCTCCCGTCCCTTAGAGATTCCATACAGTGCCTTGAGAGAGGAAAGCAGTCTGATTGGACACAGCACTTTTTTTAGAGACTTCGGCGGCCATCTTGGGTGAGAGAACCTTTTAAATAAGGGACCCCATGTCATATTGGCGTGCTTCTGGCAAGTAAACGGTCAGGAACAGGAACCCAGTTGTGAGGGACAGTACTTAGTGTAGAGAGAAGCTTCAGTTGAGAAAGCATAGTTTAGGGCAGGCTCTTTTTCTATTTCTTCTTCAGTGGTGCATGCTGCAGAATTATTTTTTACACATCCCAAGAAGGGACACCACCCCCTCTAACTGAAGCTGTCCTTTGGTATCACCTCTGGTTAAATACTCAAACTTTATCAGTCTGCATCACTATATACTGTATATCAGGGCCAAAGTTAGAGTATAGGTTGCTAGGTAAATTTAGTTTGGCTCCTCTGTAGTCATTGGAGCAGCTGTTGATTGCTTTAGCTACTAGTAAAAATAGAAGCGCAAGCTGAATATTAATAGGGACCCAGTCCGGGAAGGTGTGCCCAGTAAGTGGCTGGAGAGACAACAATAGCCTGGAACATAAGTGAGAGGGTCCTGGGTTCAGTCCTTTAGCAGGAGCCCCTTGCCTAGGGGCCTTTGCCCCCGAGGATAGTTCACTGGAACATAGTTGGATGTTCATTGAGGTCTCAGCTACACCATAACTGGGGACCTGCTTCAAGGGTATAGTCTGTTTTTGGTCTAAAGAGCTCACTGAAGAGTGCCCAGTGGAAGTTGGAGGAGGGGGTCCTGCTGTCCTGTGGTATTGTGAGCTATGTTTATCTCTCACTGAAGAGTGCCTGGTGGATATCGGAAGGAGGAAACCGATGATCCTGTGGTATTGTTTACACTGACCTAAAATTTAGCCCTGGTGACAGTGTGCTGGTTCCCCCTTTTTCCTTCGAAGGCTCTTGTAAGGGTTCAGCCTGCATCAGTCCTTTAGGGGACTTAATCCCAGTCATCATTTTGCCTCAGTGCTCAGAGACTATAGTAATGGGAAAAGTGTCCTCTGGTTGTTCAATGTTTTTGGGGTATCCCATGCTTCCCTTCACCCTAACCTAGTTTTCTACAAAAAAATCACAAAAGTCTTCTCCTAAACTGCTCATTAAGCCAGAAGGAGAAAATTTTGTGTGCCTGGCATGGCCAGATCTAGCCTATCTGATCTGGGGGTGCAGTAAAAAAAAGTCAGGGGGCAGCCTGTCAACAATGTGTATATGTCACTGAGGGTATGTCAGACAGTGTGAGGACCTGGGAAACCTTAGTATGTATTAGGCTGTCAGATTAGGGGATAAAACAGAACCTGTGTCCCCTTATGTCAGGTATCTCTATCAGAATCCCCCTTTACATCAGGAGTCCTCATCGGAGTCCCTCTTTACATCATGAGTACTCACCAGAGTGTCCCCTTTACATCATGGTCCCCTTTAAAGTGCCCCCTTTACATAAGGGTCCTCATCAGAGTGCCCCCCTAATTCAGGGTCTCCATGAGAGTGCTCCCTTGCATCAGGTGTCCCCATCAGAGTGCCCCCTTAAATCAGGGTCTCCATGAGAGTGCTCCCTTGCACCAGGTGTTACCATCAGAGTGCCCCTTTACATCAGGTATCCCCATCACAGTGTCCCCTTACATGGATTGTCTCAATCAGTTTGTCCTTACATCAACTGACTGAATCAGAATGCTCCCTACATTAATTCCCCCATCAGACTCGCTCATGTATCAATGAATGCACTCTGAAAGACCTGGGGGGCGCAACTAAAACAGCCCTCCCAGCACCCCCCCCCCCCCCCTCAGATCCAGGCCACAAGTAAAGTACAGTGACTCCAGTGGGGTAGTGTAATAAGTATATCAAGGAAGTTAGTGCATTATTGACTGTGTAGCGCCCACCCCATTTAGGGGTGCTATATACCCAAATTTAGGGGGCTGGTCTGAGATAGTAGTTGGGCTCAGACCGTTCTCAATTTATAGGTTGTGCTATTTTATTTCCAGGTGGTGTACTGGTGTGCAGTTCCCTGTGGCCTGTAGGTGGCACTGCCATAATGGGCCAGGGTTGAACCACTGGTATTAGTGCTGTGCCTTGGGGTGTCCTCTCTCGGCAGCGGTACAGTGGGCTTGTTTGGCCTGCTGTGCATGCTGGGAGAGGATACATAAGGGGCAGACGCTGCCTAGGAGGGGTTTTCGGAGGAGGAGAGGAGTCGGAGTCCAAGTGCGTGGCACATGGCCCTCCAGGCCATGGGGCCACGTGTGCACCAGTCCCAGGCACCTTTAGTACTGGGGCTGTATATTCAACATTGGGCCCAGCACCTTTAGCTGGAGCCCACTTCTGGGAAGAGGAATCCCAGGGTGTCCCTCGCGAGGGAGCCCGCTTCTAGGAGGAGGAGGCCGGGGGAGGACCTTTCTGACGGACCGGTGAGAGTTCACGGTGAAGGAAGGGGCCCGGTAACTTTCTGGAGGGATTCTTCTATTCACCAGGGGCCTAGTAATGTGCTGCTGCTGGCACCTGTCCTTATGTACCAAAAGCTGAGAGGTTCGGGGTCTGATAGATTCTGTGGCAGAGAGTCTCCCGATCGCATCTAGAAAAAGAACCTGATCAAGCGTTCCGAGCATCACTTCGGCTGCTAGGATCCACTTTGCAGGAGACTATCCGGGTGAGCTAAACCTACTCTGGGATAGACTAGTGATTGCGATATCCATTTGTGCCTGGACTAACCTCCCAAACCTTGCTGTCCTGTCTCTTGTTCACCCTTTTTCCTATCTGCTGAACATTGAGAAAATAAACTCAACGTTGGAGTTTAGAGTGGTGTGGACATTGGAATTACTGGGGGGGAATACCGAGACTTGTCCCTATCCTAGGAGACGAGAACCAACTGATGGAAGAACCTAGCTGTGGGACCCAAATACATAACACCGCTTAACCTTCTCAACCAGGAGGGTACGGGCATATAGTACTGTGTGCCTTTTTCCTGCAAGTGAGCCTAAGGTAGGAAAAAGGGTTCATGTGCTACAACTGTATAGGAGTGATTCCATATGAAAAGGGTACCCAAAACAGACCCTGCCTACAAGTATGCAAAAAAGTATTTCCCATGACTTTCTATTAAAGTGGTTCTAAAGGCAGAAGGATTCTATGCATTAAGGTAAAAACCTTCTGGATGCAGCCCCCCCCCCCCCCAGTCCTTATACTTACCTGAGCCCGATCTCGATCCAGTGATGTGCATGAGAGCAGCGTCTCTCTCTCTCCCTATTGGCTCACACAGCAGGGGGGGCGATTGGCTCCTGCTGCTGTCAATCACAGTCAGTGAACCAATGAGGAGAGGGCGGGGGCGGGATCAAGCTGCGCTCTGTGTGTAAATAGACAATGTCCTTTCACAGGAGCGTGGCTCTGGAGCGAGCCTGCTCGAGTGCCCCCATATCAAAAGGCTTGTTATTGGGGGCACTCGGCAGTGGGAGGAGCCAGGAGCATCGGTGGGGGACCCAAAAAAAGAAGAGGATCGGGGCTGCTCTGTGCAAAACTATTACACAGAGCATTTAAGTATAACATGTTTTTTTTTTTTTTTAAATCGAGCCTTTAGTATTACTATAAACTCTGTTTCTATATCGATGATCTTATTTTTTAGTGTGTGATATACAATTATAATAATACAATTATTTCCCCCGTTACCATTAATAGAGAGGATTTCCTTATTAACTAGTAAATTACCTATATAAGCAGAAAAAAGGGATCCAATTATGCTGATATAATCCATCACAATGTAAAGGCAAAAAACGGATTCACTCCAAATCTTTGTTTATTCATGAGCAAAGTCTACCGAAAAAAAATATTACCAAGGGAGGAAAATTAATAAAATCAACTTTGTGTTTATAAGACGTTGCAGTGTGACGAGGTCCTGCAATAAAAACCTGATTAATAACTAAACAGGCGGTGATTTTCCCCGGAGTTCTTCCTCTGCCCTCGCACTGCTAGAAAATGAGTCACGAAGACGTTATCCGTTGGATAAATTATATTGATAGAGGAAAACAGATGACTTTTTCAGCAGGGAAAGATATATTTTCTTCAATTATGCAAAATGCCCGGCTTTGTGCCGGGTTTAATGGAGTCATTGTAAGAAAAGAAAAGTAGTAGTTCTACTGTCAAAGGAATAGATGCAACATAGTATAAAATCTTTGCAACTTGATTGCTTGCATAATTTAGATTCTGTTGCCTATCCCCGTATGGCACTACCCAGGCAGGAGCTGCTGGTAAATGATGGGTTTTCCTATCATTTATTATGGGTTCCATTCGGTTCTCCTACCATACCCATGAGGTTCAATCGGGTTCTACTACCATTTCCATGGGGTTCCATCGGGTTCTACTACCATTTCCATAGGATCCATTGGGTTCCATTGGGTTCTCATACTTTTTTCCTACCATTTCCATTGGGTTCTCCTACCATTTCCATTGGGTTCTCCTACCATTTCCATTGGGTTCTCCTATCATTTCCATTGGGATCCATTGGGTTTGCCTACAATTTCTATTGGGTTCCACTGGATTCTTCTACCATTGATGACTGGATATGGCTCACCAATGGCAATAAGCACTGAAAAAGACAGATGGTCAGCAGAATTGACAACATTAAATACAGTGGTTCAATAACAGTGACACAATACAATAGGTAAGATGAATAGTGTTGACATTTATTCTCCTTTATCGCCAGAAAAAGACCTTGCCAAAAAGCAATAGAGAAAGACACTGCAAATAGCAATAACAGACAGAAACACAGAAAATATTTCTCTAAACCAGAGAGAGGTGAAAAATATATGGTCAGCTACTGGGGTCTGACTACTGTTCAGGGCCGCCATCAGGGGGGTACAGGCAGTACACCTGTAAGGGGCCCGGAGGTCCCCAGGGCCCCGGATGGCAATCCCCCTTTTTTTTGTTCTTTTGTTCATCAGCACCCAAAGCCCCCCCGACCTCAACAATTCGCGGCGGCAGCACCCCCGCTTCTCAATTCGTGGCACCCCCCCGCTTCTCAATTCGCGGCAGCCCCCCCCCAGCCTCTTAATTTGCGGCGGCAGCACCCCCCCAGTTCTCCTCTGCTCCAGGGGGCCCATGCCTGAAGCTGTGTAAGGGACCCCAAAATTCCCGATGGCGGCCCTGCTCTACTGTTTATAAACCCTAGCTAACCACTGGGTGCTGGGCGGTGGGAAATCTGTACACAGTCTGCTGGTGGTGGGGCCTTTAACTGATACGATGGAGTGTCTGACCTTCAAATGAAGGTATTTATAATCCACAGGGTAAAGGTAACTTCACAAAGTGTCCCAAACAATTAACACTAGTGCAGAGGTCCAGTTTAGGAATGCTCCACCATAAGCAGTGATGTCCCCAACAAGTGTAAGCAAAGCTCTTTACTGAAAAAGATGGCCAAAGGTCCCTCACCACTTTGGCGTCTGATGGATGTGCTTTTGGGTGCAGTATGTCCTTGGAAGGCTACTCCTTTAGCAGGATTTAGGCGAATGTGAAGTAGACCACAATATCCTGACTAGATGGTGGCCAATGGGGCTATCTCAGGAAGGATCTATGTTTGGGCTTCTGTCTCAACTCTGGCAGACTGGACACCTCTCCAGTTTCTGTACACAGCAGCCACGTGGTCCTTTCTCCCCTGTCAAGTGCATAGTCTCTCTTTTTCTGCAGCTCCTCATGCAAAGCTTACTCTGCTCTTCCAGCTCCAGGGCCCTTCTGTTCCTCCAACAGTCCCTCTTTCTTGTGGACTGGGTCTGGTGCGAAGGGTTGAACCCCAGTGACCGACTGAAGTCAATCCTCCTCCCTGTGCTCTCTGTCAATCAATGACAGGGAGGAAGAGATGAGTTGTGGTGAAGTTGTGCTGAACTTTTGGGACCCCCTAACAAAGCACCTTATCCCCATGTTCATGAGGACAAGGGTCCTTTCTCCACAACTGTGGCTGGTGGCTGAGAAGATCTGAAGGTGGGGTGCTTATCAGAATCTAGAATCCCTCCTTTAATAATAAGGGAGCCCCAGATACCAGCCCCCCTATATGAATGTGTAAAGGGTACATACTCATTCACAAAAAAGTCACCTAGACTTTATTATTTTTTTCCATATTCAGACATGCAGGAGGGGACTGGGCCACTTTTTTCGATACTAAGACTATAGTTCCGGCCGTCGCCATCCACAGCCACTGTCAGGAGCTAAGCTAGGATGTAACTGCTATTTCTTCTGAAATTACCCCCTGTGGGATTCCAGTCGGAGTTCCAGGGACATGGACTTATGTCTTTTCTTAATGGACTAAGGACTCTGAGGACTTTCTCACCTAATTAAGGTATGACTACCTCCTCTCATTTAATTCTGCTCCTCTGTGGCATAATCCAAGTCTTTGTGAATTCCGCTCCCGAGGGGGCGGCCTGTTCTGGGCCAGATATGGTGTTAAGACTGTTGCGCAATTATATAGATGGGGTTCATTTAAATGACTTGCTGACGTTCAACGCGATTACTGTATACCTGCCACTGCGTATTTCAGATACCTGCAGATTCGGCACACGGCGGCTGCTCAATTTGGGTTGGCAAATGTCTCATTTCACGTTTCCAGACTTGAGCAGATGCTCTCTCAGTCAGACCACTCCAAACTCATTTCCACTTACTACAACTCCTTAAAACGTAGCACCCTCTTAGGTAGGTGGTAGAAGAGAGTATAGTTTTCGGGTCTTTCTGCTTACCAGGGAGATTGACAGGTAAATTTAGATGCTCTCTGCCTACCAGGGAGCAGGGATCCATTAATAGGGTATGCTCGTGGTGCTCAGGTGCTCCTCATGTTGTCTAAATGTTTCTCCAACTCCTCCGCTCCTCTTCCTCTTTCTGTTAGAGTACCCCAAGGCTCCGTCTTTGGGCCCCTCCTATTCTCACTCTATAACTCTTCCCTGGGCCAGTTGATAACCTCCCAATGCTTCCAAAACCACCTCTATGCCAACGACACCCAGATATATCTCTCAACTCCTGAACTCACCCCCTCGATCTCCTCACAGATCTCAAACTTACTGAATGACATATCGGTATGGATGTCACACCACTTCCTCAAACTCAATCTTTCTAAAACCGAGCTTGTTATATTTCCTCCTTCACAGTGCCCACCCCCCCCCCCATGACTTTACCATTAAGATCAACAACACAACCATTGGTCCCTCCACACATGCCAGGGTGCTGGGTGTAATCCTTGACTCTGACCTCTCCTTCAGCCCCCACATCCAATCACTGGCTAAATCCTGCTGCCTTAACCTCCGCAACTTCTCCAGAATTCGACCCCTCCTGACTAATGACACCACAAAGCAACTTATTCACTCCTTGATTATTTCCCGCCTTGACTACTGCGACTCTCTCCTTAATAGACATGTGCACAACGGAAACATTTGTTTAGTTTCGGTTCATTTCTTTTCGGTCCTGTTGATTCGTAATCATTCGTAATTTTGCTAAACAGGATTTTTCGTGTTCGGACTAATTCGTATTTTCGCAAACGACATTTATCGTTAAATCGGAATGATTCGTATTAATGTAAGCCTTATTTTTAGTTGATTTATAATTCGTACTTTCGGTAGAGTACATTGTTTTTCGTTGGTTCTGGACACAACTCCTACTTTTGTAACTTTTTTTTGGTTCGTTGATTCGTAATTTTCCGTGTTTCTCTCACAATGGCGCTGCCTAACGTGCTTTGAATAGATTCGTACTTTTCTAAATACGTTGCGGTTATTTGTAACGATTCGAAATCTCGTATTTTACTTTAGTTTTTTACATTGCGGCTATAGCCTCTGCCCCCTGTACACCATTTTGAGAGGGAGTTCAGCACGGTGAGGGAGAAGCAGAGAGCAGAGCAGAGTGTTATTGTGCTTCGAATGGATTCATACATTCGTAACTTTTTTGGTACGTTGATTCGTAATTTTCCGTGTCTCTCTCACAATGGCGCTGCCTAACGTGCTTTGAATAGATTCGTACTTTTCTAAATACATTGCGGTTATTTGTAACGATTCAAAATCTCGTATTTTACTTTCGTTTTTGACATGCGGCTATAGCCTCCGCCCCCTGTACAACATTCTGGGAGGGAGTTCAGCATGGTGAGGGAGGAGAAGAGAGCAGAGCAGAGTGTTATTGTGCTTTGAATGGATTCGTACATTCATAACTTTTTTTTGGTTCTTTGATTCGTAATTTTCCGTGACGGATCACAACAAGTCGACTTGCTGTTGCATTAGGCCGCATTAACGCAACAACGAATTATGCCGAAGGCATTCGGGCATTCGCTATTTGCGCTATAATTTATTTCGGATTCGGTTTTATTCGTAATTGCTTTGTTCGGAAATTCAAATGCTTCCGAACGTCCGAAAGTTGGTAAATTTGTACGAATTTCGATTCGTTACTAAAAGAATTGCACAAGCCTACTCCTTAATGGCCAACCCTTACGCAGGCTACCCCCCCCCCCTTCAGTCTATTATGAATTCTGCTGCTAGACTAATACACCTCACTAACCGATCCGCGACTGCTGTTCCTCTCTGCCAATCCCTTCACTGGCTTCCCCTACCCCACCGTGTAAAATTCAAAATGATAACCACAACATACAAGGCCATTTACAACATCACCCCATCTACATCACCAACCTCATCTGCAGATATCGCCCAAATTGTCCCCTCCACTCCTCCCAGGACCTCCTGCTCTCTAGCTCCCTTGTTACCTCCTCCCATGCTCGCCTTCAGGACTTCTCCCGAGCCTCTCCCATCCTCTGGAACTCCCTGCCCCGGTATGTCCGATCAGCCCCTACCCTGTCCACCTTCAGGGAAGCCTATCCCACACCCACCTAACAACTGCCCCCGAGCCACCCCCATCAAATCATTCTCTGCAGCTATTACCTTTTGTACCAGCCCCCCTCCCTTTAGAATGTAATCTCTACAAGCAGGGCCCTCCTGTCCCTTCTGTATTGAACTGTACTGTAATTCTGCTGCCCCCCCCTCTACATTGTAAAGCACTGCGTAAACTGTTGGTGCTATATAAATCATGTATAATAATAAAAATAATAATAATAATAAATGTTTCACATGGGTCCAATAGGGAGACATATTGAACAGTGGGAGGAAACCTGACAAGTGAGAGCACAGGCATAGTTACAGCCAGGGCCGCTGATAGAAATCATGGGGCCCCGTACAGCCTACCTGACGGGGCCCCCTTCAGCTCCACCCCTGGTCCCTCCTTCAGCCCCACCCCTGGCCCCTCCCCAGACCCCACCTTGAAACTGTCTCTGCAGCACATTACGGCATTGGCGGCATGGGTGGCACTGTCTCTGCAGGCAGCACATGCGTTATGGGCCATAATGCTTGTGCTACCTGCAGACAGTGGCACCCATGCCGAAAATGCCATTTTGTGCTGCAGACAGTGCCACCCATGCCGCAATAACGCATGCGCTGCCTGACGACAGTGCCACCCATGCCGCCAATGCCATATTGTGCTGCAGACAGTGCCACCCATGCTGCCAAATGCATAATGCCATTGGCAGCATGGGTGGCACTTTCTTTGCAGGCAGCACATGCGTTATGGCATTAGAGTCATGGGTGGCACTGTCTGCAGTACATAACGGCATGGGTGGCACTGTCTGCAGGCAGCACATGTGTTATGGCACATAACGCATGTGCTACCTGCAGACAGTGCCACCCATGCCGCCAATGCTATAATGTGTAGATCTTGAATCCCCCCCCCCCCAAGCAAGCACACATCTGTGTTAGCCGGCCGGGCCCCAGGAGTCACTTCCTCCCTGATCCTGCTGCCTGGACTGGAGTACGAGTGTCCGCAAACTATTCCCTTCAGATGCCAGCTGCTTTTTTTTTTCTTCTCCCGCTGGTGCCGCCGATCGCCTCACTGCCTCTTCTCGCAGGCAGAGTGAGGAACAGAGCAGAGGGGGAGGAATCACTCCGTGGCGCCAGGGAAGGCACTATATAGAGGACGCGCTGGCTGGGACTTGAGCCAGCATGAGGAGCGAGTGTGGAAGAATGTATTCTTCCGCGCCCGAAATAGGAGAAATAGTCCCTCCCCCTGCCGTCACCTACATAATCACTATGCTATCGCAATAAAAAAAAAAACATAAAGATTACAGGGGGGGGGGGGGGGGTGGATAGGTATGGACGATGTTCGGTCATGGTGGCTGGAGGATTTTAATTTTTTTATTTATTTTTTACATTAATTCGTTCTCTGTTCAGGTTGCCCGGGCCCCTCTGCTGGTCGGGCCCGGTACAACAGGGCCAGTTGTACTGGCCTATCAGCGGCCCTGGTTACAGCCCTAGCCATTGGTAGAGGAAAGTGCCTCAGTGCATGCTGGGTGACTGTATATATGCCAAGGGCACATGTGCTTGAGGTCTTCGGCTGGAGAGTGGGGTCCCGGTGGGAGGGGGCAGCTGCCTCTCCTCTGTAGAAGCTGCCATGTGGCCTTAGGTGGCTGACCTGAGGGCCTGAATCTGAGAATAGCTGCAACCCAGATGTCCTGCAGAACTGATTGGAAGGGAGACACACCAGGAAGGATCTGTTTCGGCCTACAGTGAGTACAGATCTGTGTCATGGGGCCTATCCTGTGAGGGCCACCCCTTCAGCTAGTAGAGTCAGTGGACGGGTGTCAGTCAAAGGGATGCTAACGAGTGTCCTGAAGATAAACAGTTTTATCAAGTCTGCTGCCAGAGTAAGCAATGGACTTATTCTTCCAATACAAGGGTTGTATGGTATAACAGTAAGTCTGTTACCGCATTTAACCTGTGAGGCCGAGTAAGAGTTGTCCTCATCTGTAATTAGTTTCAGTTGGAGTATCCCACCATTCCCTTCTCCTATCCAAGTTCCAACAATAAATACCAAAAAACCAAACCCCTGGATTGATTATTGGCAATGAGCGGATAAGAGTGTGGGCGGTTGTGTGAAAACCCTTAGTAACTAGCTGATAGATAAGAAGGGGAAAAGCTCAGGGAAGTCTACACACAGCAACCCCTATGGGGGCAGTGCTACACACACTATAACGCAATGCCTTGAGCAGACTTAGTCGGATTGGCGACGCCTTAAGCAGACTGCGTCGAATTGGCGAGGGGATATGCCCGATCTCATAGAGGAAGTGTGGCAGGAAGCCTTACCTAGGGTTGCCACCTTTTCATCAAGCCAAACCCGAACACTTTAGCGGTGCACAACAATTTATTTTTAATTTTTGCAGTTTACACTATAGGATTCTAAAAAACCTGGGACACCTTTGGGTGCCCCAAGAAGAATAGTATTACAGCACATTAAGCATCCCATGACGAACAGTGAGTGTGGCCAAATTGTGTTAATAATGGGAGAAGCATAAGGAGCTTAGTTAAATCAAACAAGGTCAGTCTGCCTCCCAGGACAGCCCCCCCCCCAGGTCAGTCTGTAGCCCAGCACATCCCCCTAGGTCAGTCTGTCCACCAGTATAATCCCTTCTTGGTCAGTCTGTACCCCAGTACATCCCCCCTGGTTCGTCTGTCCCCAGTATCATCCCCCTGGGTCAGTCTGTCCCCCAGTATAATCACCAGAGGCCAGTCTGTACCCCAGTACATCCCCCCAGGTTCATCTGTTCCCAGTATCATCCCCCTGGGTCAGTCTGTCCCCCAGTATAATCACCCAAGGCCAGTCTGTACCCCAGTACATCCCCCCAGGTTCATCTGTCCCCAGTATCATCCCCCTGGGTCAGTCTGTCCCCCAGTATAATCACCCGAGGCCAGTCTGTACCCCAGTACATCCCTCCAGGTTCATCTGTCCCCAGTATCATCCCCCTGGGTCAGTCTGTCCCCCAGTATAATCACCCGAGGCCAGTCTGTACCCCAGTACATCCCTCCAGGTTCATCTGTCCTCATTATCATCCCCCTGGGTCAGTCTGTCCCCCAGTATAATCACCAGAGGCCAGTCTGTACCCCAGTACATCCCTCCAGGTTCATCTGTCCCCAGTATCATCCCCCTGGATCAGTCTGTCCCCCAGTATAATCACCCGAGGCCAGTCTGTACCCCAGTACATCCCCCCAGTTTCATCTGTCCCCAGTATCATCCCCCTGGATCAGTCTGTCCCCCAGTATAATCACCCGAGGCCAGTCTGTACCCCAGTACATCCCCCCAGGTTCATCTGTCCCCAGTATCATCCCCCTGGGTCAGTCTGTCCCCCAGTATAATCACCCGAGGCCAGTCTGTACCCCAGTACATCCCTCCAGGTTCATCTGTCCCCAGTATCATCCCCCTGGGTCAGTCTGTCCCCCAGTATAATCACCCGAGGCCAGTCTGTACCCCAGTACATCCCCCCAGGTTCATCTGTCCCCAGTATCATCCCCCTGGGTCAGTCTGTCCCCCAGTAAAATCACCAGAGGCCAGTCTGTACCCCAGTACATCCCTCCAGGTTCATCTGTCCCCAGTATCATCCCCCTGGATCAGTCTGTCCCCCAGTATAATCACCCAAAACCAGTCTGTACCCCAGTTAAAGCGCCCCCCATCAATATAATAAAGCACTGGAAGCTGACTGGAGGGGAGAGGGGGAAAGGAGGACTGGTGCTGCAGGGCTGCCACTGGTGTGTCCGGGTTTCAGGTGGACTAAAACCCGGACACAGG
Source organism: Rana muscosa (assembly GCA_029206835.1). Classification (NCBI taxonomy): domain Eukaryota; kingdom Metazoa; phylum Chordata; class Amphibia; order Anura; family Ranidae; genus Rana; species Rana muscosa. The sequence goes on along the minus strand of JARGYO010000094.1, from coordinate 51,314,305 downwards.
ATCTAAAAATCGGACTGTCTGGGTGAATCCCGGACAGGTGGCAACCCTAGTCTTACCCCTACAATGCCCTATTGTTATTTCTGCCCGAGATAGAGTGTTGCAAACCAAATTCCTCCATCGCTCTTACCCCACCCCCTATGTTCTTTTTCGGATAGGTAGGCTCGCAGGGAATGTACAGGGAATGTGGGCTCATTTTACCATATGGATTGGGACTGTCCGTGTATTCGGGCCTACTAGTCTGCAATCACTAACTTCTCCAAGCTCCTAATATTTGTAATCCCTTACGTTGTTTATTAGGATATGTTAAGGTGGATACTCTTCCTGCCAAAAAAAAAGCTATACTTTTAACTTGGAAGTCGTCGAATCCTCCCTCCCTCCCTTTCATTTTGGCTCATTTTAGTCAATAAGGCTCTCCCTATGTACAAATTAACCTATGAAGCAAGAGGCTGTCCTAAAAAATGTACTAAAATTGGGTCCCCTTGGCTAGACTCGCAGGCTACAGTTGCTCCAGAATAACCCTTGGTGTTATTGTATTCTAGTAGTGTGTATAAGTTGTTATTAACCATATGCTACATCGTGCTCATTTTTTCTTCATTGAATATTAATGATTTTTCGATAAGATATGTGACCGTTATAGTTCTTTCTACGGCACTGAGAGTACTTGGTATGAATAAACAAATGGATGTCTTTTTCCCTTTCTTTTGTCTACATGTGACCGAGCTGCGTTGAGGCACACTATTTTGTTTGATAAGCTTTGCCTTTTTACAAAAAAAAAAACACATTTCTTTTGTAATTGCTGTAATGCTTATAATAAACATAAGAGAAACAAAATGTTACCTCCACTGCCAATATAGAAGTCCACTAACTGTGATCTGGTGCTCTAGCCAGGACGTTCAGGCCCCATAAATACAATACTTGAATCAAAAAGTGCTGGCAACTCGGACAATCTTGAATAAAAGTACTTTATTAGTTACATGGGTACACGGTTACAGGCTATATGCTGACGCGTTTCGGCTAAGAAGCTTTGATGAAGGCTTCTTAGCCGAAACGCGTCAGTGTATAGCCTATACCCGTGTACCCATGTAACCAATAAAGTACTTTTATTCAAGAGCATCCGAGTTGCCAGCCCTTTTTAAATTAAAAATTATAATAAGCATACCCTGTAGAAAAAAAAGGTATGACTACCTCAAGGGGCAATCAAGGAATCACCAGTGCACTAAAATAAGTACAGCGTGAGGCTGTCTCCCGGGGGTTATACCGCACACGTCCGCTGGCTATATTCGGATCTCTCTATGTACTATTGTACACGGATTTATTTGATCTGTTGCCTGGCAATTTGAAGTGCCTCTACTGATTTTGATGTGGACACTATATGGTCTCCCCTTTTCCTTTTGGACGTTTTACCCCTGTTACCTACACCTACCTGGACAAATCTGATCCAGTGGTGCAGAGCTCTATATGCCTGCAATAGTGGATACCCCTGACTTCTGGCCAGACATCACTGTAAAGGCACTATAATTTATTCCTTACGGAGTTGCAGAGCCCCTTCCTGCGTGCATTTCTTCGATTATATTATCTATGGAACTTTCTACTCCTATATAAAGTCTCCAACAGGTGGATTACTGTGAGACAGTGAGATTTGTCCAATTTCTGTACTCTCTTGTTATCTGTCCATCCTGACGAAGCCTCACAGCGAAACGCGTCGACGTAGAAGTACAAGGGACCTACCCATACTGTTTTTCATTCTGTATGGTTTTTTACTTTGAACATTGTCATTTATTTCTATGTTATTAAAGTTTATATTTTTTCTAATTCCATTGTGTGTGTTGCCTCTAAAGTCCGACCTTCTCCTTGCTTTTTTGAGCAATCCCATTTATGTTCACCAGTGGACTAACTTAGGGGCACTTAGAGGAACATGGACAGGAATGTGTATTGAAGACAACTTGTTGAATCGTTCATTTATTAAATTGAAATAACTTAGAACGTGAAACGTAATTTCATTGTGAATTTGTTTCTACAATGACAATAAATCTTATCTTATCTCATTGGCCTGGTCCGAAGTTGGAGGACAACCTTAAAGGGGTGCATGCATAATGGCGTATTACTATGACAGCTTAATAGGGGGTCAAGACGAGATAGAGAAGATGAAGTAAAGATGTCTAACATGCAGTGAAGCTATTCGGAGGAGGCTATAATGCCGTTGCTAATGACTACTAGTACTAGTGTCGCAAGCAACCAGGCGTTCGGGAAGCGGTGTGACTTGGCAAAGGTGATGGAAGGCCCAGCTAGTAAAGAAGCTTGTGTGCTTGGGCTCCTTACCCAGCGATCAGAATCCCAATACTAAGACCCTGAGGGTCCAGCCTGAAAGTCATGGAAGATGGAGTGGGGTCCAGAATGGAAGTCATGGAAGATGGAGTCGGGTCCAGCCTGGAAGTCATGGAAGATGGAGTCGGGTCCAGCATGGAAGTCATGGAACATGGAGTGGGGTCCAGCCTGGAAGTCATGGAAGATGGAGTAGGGTCCAGCATGGAAGTCATGGAACATGGAGTGGGGTCCAGCCTGGAAGTCATGGAAGATGGAGTGGGGTCCAGCATGGAAGTCATGGAAGATGGAGTGGGGTCCAGCATGGAAGTCATGGAAGATGGAGTGGGGTCAAGCCTGGAAGTCATGGAAGATGGAGTGGGGTCCAGCATGGAAGTCATGGAAGATGGAGTGGGGTCCAGCATGGAAGATGGAGTGGGGTCCAGCATGGAAGTCATGGAAGATGGAGTGGGGTCCAGCATGGAAGTCATGGAAGATGGAGTGGGGTCCAGCATGGAAGTCATGGAAGATGGAGTGGGGTCCAGCATGGAAGTCATGGAAGATGGAGTGGGGTCCAGCCTGGAAGTCATGGAAGATGGAGTGGGGTCAAGCCTGGAAGTCATGGAAGATGGAGTAGGGTCCAGCATGGAAGTCATGGAACATGGAGTGGGGTCCAGCATGGAAGTCATGGAAGATGGAGTCGGGTCCAGCATGGAAGTCATGGAACATGGAGTGGGGTCCAGCCTGGAAGTCATGGAAGATGGAGTAGGGTCCAGCATGGAAGTCATGGAACATGGAGTGGGGTCCAGCCTGGAAGTCATGGAAGATGGAGTGGGGTCCAGCATGGAAGTCATGGAAGATGGAGTGGGGTCCAGCATGGAAGTCATGGAAGATGGAGTGGGGTCCAGCATGGAAGTCATGGAAGATGGAGTGGGGTCCAGCATGGAAGTCATGGAAGATGGAGTGGGGTCCAGCCTGGAAGTCATGGAAGATGGAGTGGGGTCCAGCATGGAAGTCATGGAAGATGGAGTGGGGTCCAGCCTGGAAGTCATGTAAGATGGAGTGAGGCCCCGGGAGAAAAATAAGCATGGGTTATGTACAAAGTGAGCTTCCAAGTTCCTAGGATTCAAGTTCAAGTATGAGAATCAATATCACTGGGATGAGGTGTTGGGTTACCGGGATGGTGGACTCCAATACAAGTTCAGCAGTACTGGCTATGAAATGCTGTACAATACAGAGAGAAGAGCTTTAATATGTATGGAGGATTGTTATCTTTATTGAACAAAGAGTAATGAGAAACTGATCTCCGTAGTGAAGGATGTGAACTGTTCCAGAAGTTGGCCCATGGACTACAAGGAGTTAAGGGTGTTCTTGTGGAGAAGACTCGCTTTTAAGTTTAGGTTTGAATCATTTAAGTTTGAATCCTGCTTTAACGCCAACCTTGCGTTACACGGCATCATCAGCCCACCTTTGGGGGCAATAGCGATAGCTTCCTCTGGGTCCCCACATGGGCTCAGTAACTGATGTGAATGTACAATATACACTCACCGGCCACTTTATTACACAGCTTCAGGCATGGGCCCCCTGGAGCAGAGGAGAACCGGCGGGTGCTGCCGCCGCAAATTGTTAAGGTCGGGGGGCTTTGGGTGCAGAGGAACAAAAAAAACCCCCCAAAAGAACAAAAAAAAGGAGGGGCTGCCATCCGGGGCCCTGGGGACCTCTGGGCCCGTTACAAAAAAAACATAAAAAAAAAAAAAATTAAATAAAAAAAAAGTGGTGTTGACATTAGGGGCCCTGGGGACCTCCGGGCCTCTGAGGACCTCTGGGTCCCTTACAAAAAAAAAAAAATATAAAAAAAAAAAGGGGGTTACCATCCGGGGCCCTGGGGACCTCCGGGCCCCTTGGGACCTCTGGGCACCTTACAAAATAAATAAATAAATAGGGGGGTTGCCATCCGGGCCCCTTACAGGTGTACTGTCCTGATGGCGGCCCTGAACCCCCTTTTTACCTTCAGAATTGCCTTCATCTTTGTGGCATAGATTCAACAAGGTGTTGGAAACATTCCTCAGAGATTTTGGTCCATAGTAACATGATGGCATCACGCAGTTGCTGCAGATTTTTCCATTCTTCCAAATCTCCCATTCCACCACATCCCAAAGGTGCTCTATTGGATTGAGATCTGGTGACTGTGGAGGCCATTGGAGTACAGGGACCTCAGTGTCCAGTGGTGAGATGATTGGAGCTTTGTGTGACATGGTGTATTATCCTGCTGGAAGGAGCCATCAGAAGATGGGGACACTGTAGTCATAAAGGGATGGACATGATCAGCAACAATACTCAGGTAGGCCGTCGGGTTTAAACGATGCTCAGTTGGTACTAAGGGGCCCAAAGTGTGGCAAGAAAATACCCCCACACCATTACACCACCACCACCAGCCTGAACCGGTGATACAAGGCAGGATGGATCCATGCTTTCATGTTGTTTACACCAAATTCTGACCCCACCCTCTGAATGTCGCAGCTGAAAACGAGGCTCATCAGACCAGGCAAAGTTTTTCCAATCTTCTATTGTCCAATTTTGGTGATTCTGTGCGAATTGTAGCCTCAGTTTCTGAGAGTAGTGGCATCCGGTGTGGTCTTCTGCTGCTGTAGCCCATCTCCTTCAGGGTTCGATGTGTTGTGCGTTCAGAGATGATATTCTGCACACCTTGGTTGTAACGAGAGGTTATTGGAGTTACTGTTGCCTTCCTATCATCTGGAACCAGTCTGCCCATTCTCCTCTGACCTCTGATATCAACAAGGCATTTTCCTCCACAAAACTGCCGCTCACTGGATATTTTCTCTTTTTTGGACCATTCTCTGTAAACCCGAGAGATGGTTGTGTGTGAAAATCCCAGTAGATCAGCAGCTTTGGAAATACTCAGACCAACCCGTCTGGCACCAACAACCTGTGGCGGGCGGTGGTAATTTTTTTTGGGGGGGGGGGCAGCAAACAGTGCAGACAGCCACCCATCCCACCCCAGGCGGGTCACCCGCACCTCCACACCCCGGTTGGCCACAACACTTACCCGGGGCTTCCCTCTGGGCGAAGGACAGGGTCCGGCTAGCTTCCCCTGCGTCTCCTCTCCTTGCATCTCCTCCCTCCTCTTCCCGGCAGCCAGCGTAGCGCCTCCTTTCAGCCCATTTGGGAAACAGGTCTCAGACCCACTTCCTAATTGGCCGGGAGGAGAATTAGTGTGACACTAGCGAATATTATTTCGCTAGTGTCACACAACTGGTTGGGCTCGGAGCGCAGTGCTCTGCGCCCCCCCCCCCCCGAGCCCACCCTATTTTGAAGACTATTAGAGCCTCAGGCTCTAGTTACGTGCTTCAGAACCCCCCCATTGGAATCCATGCATCAGTGATTAAGGATAGGGGGGGCAGCGTCCGTGCGCCCCTTATGGACGGGCCGCCACTGCCAACAAACTTGCCACGTTCAAAGTCACTTAAATCCCCTTCCTTCCCCATTCTGATGCTTCAGAAAGTCGTCTTCAACACGTCTAGATGCCTAATGCATTGAGTTGCTGCCATGTGATTGGCTGATCAGCAATTTGTGTTACCAAGCAATTGAACAGGTGTACCTAATAAAGTGACCACTGAGAGTATGTAGAGCACTGTGTAAATTATAGGTGTAAATACCTGTATAAAATAAATAAGATGATATACTGTACTTTGATACACAAACAATACACGTGTCAAACGTATCCCAATGCAGATGTAGCCCTAGCTATCCTTTTTGTAGTCCCCGGTACAACAGAGCTCAGATTGGGGGAGGAAGAAGCATCACAAGGAGCCAATCAAGTGTGCTGCAGTTGCAAGGAGCATGCTGACAGGAGGAGGGAGCAGAGTGATGGGGGACTTAAGCTCATGAAGTCTGCTGCTTCTCTTTTCACTGTCCAGTCACAGACTAGGGGAAGGACAAGACCTGAATGTGTTACTGAACTGCAGCAGAGAAAAAAAAATAGTCTCCTGACCAGCCAGACAGGGCTGTGCTGCGTAGCGGAGCTGTGTATTTGTTAGAAGGGGATAGACATGTAGCACTACCCCCGTAGGAGCTGCTGGTTATTATTTTGGGTCATTGCCGTCACCCCTACCCACAGTTCACCAGGTCAAAAACTTAGAGTCTATACTGGGCCTTGCGCCCACGGATGTATACACCAGTCACTTAGTTATTTTTCCAATGCTTTTTATTAAACAACTGGAGCAGTAGAGGGATGGAGGGTTAGGGGAAAGTTCAGATACCTTGTGCAGATCACTGAGGAACTTGAGATCCCGGAGACAAGTACACTTTCTGTCAACGGATCTTGCTCACCCGGATAGGCCTCTCTCACCAGCCTAGCAGCCGGAATGATGCACGGAAAAAAGTCTCTGCCACAGACTTGATGAGAATAATAGTTGAGCAATCCTCTGCCACAGGATTTAGTAATGGTAGCCAACACAGCAACACAGTATCAAAAGTTCCTTCAAGCCATCCGGCAATACTGTGAGGTAGATTGGTTAGGATGCATCCTCCAATTGAGTCACCAGGCGCTTCTTGAGATACCAGCCTTTCGCTCGGTCCTCTCCAAGATGAGTCCTCCCCTGGATCCTTCAATTGCGAGGCTTCTTCCCGCAGGCAAGACAGCAGAGGACCACCTCAAAATCAGTAGGCCCCAGACAGCTTCTGGGCCTACTTGCAGTCACGTAGCCTCGGGCCAACAGGGCCCCGAGGCAGAAGAGGAGTTTTCACATACCTTAGGCCAGGCGGGCCATGAGGTGAGAGAGACAGAAAGACGGCGTCTGCCCCTTAAGAATCCTCTCCCAGAATGCACAGCGTGGAGACCACTTCCACTTGGCTGCTTCTGGGGAAATGGACACCCAATACACCTCAGCCTGTTGCCCTTCAATCACTGGCCTGTGGTGACAACGACACCTACAGACGACAGTGCGGAACTGCACGCAACACAGCCAACGCTGGAGCAGAGGCTAATTTAGCCATAATATTGAATCTGAACTATGTACAGAACAGATAACCCACTAAATTTACATGGTCAACAGGAGCAGGGCACTACACACTTCCCCCACTCCAAAAGACGATGTCCTCAGCGTCTGGAAAAAAAATGTCTCTCAATCCTGAGAGTTAGTATCTGAACCACAAAGCTTGGATGGGAGCGGGAAGGGTAAGGAAATATGAAAGTTATAGACTTTAAAACATGAACATACAATAAGATCACATTAATATACGTTACAACCCCTCACTCTCTGTCTAGACCACCCACTCTCCAGCAGCTTGACAGAAGACCTGGTTTACCTGAAAAAAAAACTCAAAGACACACAAGCAAAATTGAAAAAATAATTTCTGTGCATCAAGAAGCAAAGCTGCATCTCCTAAGAAATGAAACTTTCCTTCATACTCTAAGTGCAAACGAGCTAGGCTGTAACTTAAAAGTTCGATTTTCTCTATGAGCAACTCCCACCACTTAGTGGCAGAAATTTTAGCATAACAAAAGAGTCTTTATAGTGTAAAGGTGTTGAAGTAGGTAAAAACTCTTGACCTCGAAGTTCTCACTGACCCTGACACTATCTGACAAGGTACCATAGTCCCCTTTTTTTCTTTTAGCAAGAGAATTTATTTTTCCCAGTCTCTTGGCAAAGTGAAAAAAACACAGGACAGTCCCTCTGGATAATCACCAATAGAACCGGGGATCTGGCAGAGTCAGTGTTTTCCCCTGTTTATCCAAAGTGATAATGAAGTAGACAATGTTGTCCTTTCCAGGCCTGCAAATGACCACCTTGTCAGCATAGATGTGTCGGCCATAACTAAAGCAGGCACCCACTGAACCGTTCACCCATAGTAGAGGAATAGCCAGCTCTCCTGAAGGGTTTTGGCACAGACAAATAGTCCCAGACAGCTTCACCGTACCACTGCTCTCGGTTATCCTCGATTTCCTGCATAATTTCTTTAGTAACATAAGGAAACTCCAGACCGTACTCTGTGGCTACTCTTTTGGTGAGGACCCTTTGCCACCGGGCAAGTCTGGGTAAAGTTCTGGTTTTCCCAAGTCCAGGAGGCACACAAGAATTTGGAGACATGCACACCATAGATCTGACGGACATCTTTTCAGACTCAAGTGAACCAGTAACTTCAAACAATGTCTCTTTAGTAGTGCTGTGATGCTCCACACTGGGTGATGTCTTCCCAGAATCCATGGCTGTCCAGTCTGAGAAAGTAAAGGCAGAAGAAACATCTTCACCCTGAGCCCACAACAATTCCTGGGACATTGTCTCAAATAGGTCATCATCACCGGAGATATCGGACAGGGAATCTATCTCCGAATCCCTCAACTCCTCCGCAGGCAAATATTTACAGTCAGTCCCAGATATGTTCCCCCCGATCTCTCACCCGTTCCTGTCGTGGATTTTCCAGGGTCCATGATCTCCTCTGGCTCCGGTTCAGGTAGTCTTTGGGGTAGGCCTCGGCCCCGGCTGCGGGAAGCTTTCACATATCCCACCTTCAACCTGGACAGGTGCAGCGGGGACAGGTGTGGTGGAGGTAGTAGCAAGGACGAAGTCCGCTGATGGAACAGTAACAGCGACATTTCCCTCAGGAACACTCAAAGTAGCAGATGGGGCGACAATGTTTGGCTCCCAGAAGCAAGGGCAGCAGTTTCTACTGTAGCGGTCCCCGTGGCCCAGTCCACTCGGTAAGCACGGGGTGACATGGTGGGTTGCTCCACAGCGAACAGGTATTCTTCGCACTGTGAACATCGGACCAATGGACGGAGATGTATGGCCAGTCCCTCGCACCTGTGGCATAGCATACCCAGCGTTTCAACGTCTCCGATAGTGTACAACACAAACCGCCCCTGCGGCTTCAAGCGGATGCCGGTATTCATCAACAGGGTTCTGGTCAGCATGGCACCCACAGCGGTGCTGGTAGGAAACATCCTAGGCCCCATGGCCGATTGTATCAGCGAGAAAGAAGACATGGCTGCACTCCGATCTTCTCAGTATGATCACGCAGCTTCTTCTCTTTGGCGCCAGACACACACGCGTCTCATGCAGCACCAGGCGGGAACTCCTCCCCCTGCTCACTCATTCACGTAGCTCCCGGGTTTTCTTGGCTCCGCCCATAGCCTACGCACTTGGAAAGTGATCCACACTTAACCCCTTTTTGTCCCGTAAAAAGTAACACAGTCCAGGGCCCTCTTTAAGGTAGACTCTCGGTGAAATTATTTTTCTGAATTGCTCAGGGCAACGGCAAATATCGCGGACCAGCCCCCACGTGTAGCACTACCCCCGTAGGAGCTGCTGCTTATTATTTTGGGTCATTGCCGTCACCCCTACCCACAGTTCACCAGGTCAAAAACTTAGAGTCTATACTGGGCCTTGCGCCCACGGATGGATGCACCAGTCACTTAGTTATTTTTCCAATGCTTTTTATTAAACAACTTGAGCAGTAGAGGGATGGAGGGTTAGGGGAATTCAGATACCTTGTGCAGATCACTGAGGAACTTGAGATTCCGGAGACAGAATAATAGTTGAACAATCCTCTGCCACAGGATTTAGTGTTAGTTGAACAATCCTCTGCCACAGGATTTAGTAATGGTAGCGAACACAGCAACACAGTATCAAAAGTTCCTTTTAAGCCATCCGGCAGTACTGTGAGGTACAGTAGGTGCCGCCAATTTTGTGTCAATCTCGCCTCTTCTAGCGACGAGATTGACACCCTACGAGCCCCTTCGTGAGAGCCAGCGCCGAGCTGTCTCGTCATCGGGAAAGGAAAAATGTTGTTTTCCTTTCGCAATGAGCGACACGCATTGCTGACATTGAGGCCGGTGGACGGAGGTCCGACGTGGATTCTTGCCAATACCAGGCACTGTGTTTGGTATGAATCCTGAGCGGGAACTCCACGCCAAATTTTAAACAAAAAAACGGCATGGGTTCCCCTCCAGGAGCATACCAGGCCCTTCGGTCTGGTATGGATTTTAAGGGGAACCCCCGAAGCCAAAAAAATGGCGTGGGGGTCCCCCTCAAAATCCAAACCAGACCCTTATCCGAGCACGCAACCTGGCAGGCCACAGGAAAAGAGGTAGGGAAGAGGGAGCGGCCCCCCTCCCTCCTGAACTGTACCAGGCCGCATGCCCTCAACATGGGGGGTTTGGTGCTTTGGGGCAGGGGGGAGACCTGCGGCCTCCCCACCCCAAAGCACCCTTACCCCATGTTGATGAGGACAAGGGCCTCTTCCCAACAACCCTGGCCGTTGGTTGTCGGGGTCTGCGGGCGGGGGGCTTATCGGAATCCAGGAGCCCCCTTTAATAAGGGGGCCCCCAGATCCCGGCCCCCCACCCTATGTGAATGAGTATGGGGTACATCGTACCCCTACCCATTCACCTGGTGGAAAAAAAATTCAATAAACAAACACTACACAGGTTTTTAAAGTAATTTATTACACAGCTCCGGGGGTCTTCTTCCGACTCCGGGGGTCTTCTCCCGACTCCGGGGGTCTCTTCTTCAGACTTCTGGGGTCTCTTCTTCTGCTCTCCGGGTTCTTTCTGCCTTTTGCCGGGCGCCTTCGCTATCTTCTTCCAGCTCTTTTGCTAGCAGGGGCCTGGTCTTTTCGTCGCCTTCTTCCCTCTTCTCCTCCTCGATGTTCACTCGTCGCTTCCTCTCGCTGTAATGCTGTGTGTGCGGGCCGCAACTATTTATATAGGCCTCTCATGACGTCACAGTCACATGCTCCGGGTGGCCCCGGAGCATGTGACTGTGACGTCATGGGAGCATGTGACTGTGACGTCATGGGAGCATGTGGCCACCCGGAGCATGTGAGTGTGACGTCATGAGAGGCCTATATAAATCGTTGCGGACCACACACCCAGCATTACAGCGGGAGGAAGCGACGAGTGAACATCGAGGAGGAGAAGAGGGAAGAAGGCGACGAAGAAGACCGGGCCCCCTCTAGCAAAAGAGCTGGAAGAAGATAGCGAAGGCGCCCAGCAGAAGGCAGAAAGAACCGGAGAGCAGAAGAAGAGACCTCCGAAGTCGGAAGAAGACCCCCGAAGTTGGAAGAAGACCCCCGAAGTCGGAAGAGACCCCCGGAGTCGGGAGAAGACCCCCGGAGCTGTGTAATAAATTACTTTAAAAACCTGTGTAGTGTTTTTTTATTGACATTTTTTTCCACCAGGTGAATGGGTACGATGTGCAGCTTCTTCCTGCAGGACAGACAGCACAGGACCACCTCTGAACCAGTAGGCCCCAGACAGCTTCTGGGCCTACTTGCAATCACGTAGCCTCGGGCCAGCAGTGCCCGAGGCAGAAGAGGAGTTGTCACATACCTTAGGACAGACGGGCCATGAGGTGAGAGAGACATAAAGATGGCGTCTGCCCCTTAAGTATCCTCTCCCAGAATGCACAGCGTGGAGACCACTTCCACTGGGCTGTTTCTGGGGAAAAGGACACCCAATACACCTCAGCCTGTTGCCCTTCAATCACTGGCCTGTGGTGACAACGACACCTACAGACGACAGTGCGGAACTGCACGCAACACAGCCAACACTGGAGCAGAGGCTAATTTAGCCATAATATTGAATCTGAACTATGTACAGAACAGATAACCCACTAAATTTACATGCGAGCGCCTGGTCAACAGGAGCAGGGCGCTACAGACAGAAATACACTCCTTAGGCAAATCAAATAGAACCCTTATGTGTATTTTGGCTGTGTATGTATCTGTTTGCTTGGTGTTCAGCTTTATAAATGTAATAATACTAACAGCGAAGTACACTCATATGAGCTTGCTCTGTGGCGGTACCGTGGTGCCCACGTAGGTCTAATGTAGAGACATCCAGGAGATACTAAAGAATAGGGATGTTATTGTCCTAGGCAAGTTATTGTCCTAAAAAGGGTTTGGGGACTTGGGTCCTGCCCCAGGGGACATGTATCAATGCAAAAAGACGTTTTAAAAACGGCCATTTTGATGATGCTTAAAGTGAAAAAAAAACCAATGAAACATTCCTTTAAATATCGTACCTGGGGGGTGTCTAAAGTATCCCTGTGAAGTGCCACGTGTTTCCCGTATTTAGAACTGTCCCTGCACAAAATGACATTTCTAAAGGAAAAAAAGTCATTTAAAACTGCTTGCGGCTTTAATGTAATGTCTGGTCCGGCAATACGGATGAAAATCATTGAGAAAAATGGCATGGGTGACCCCCCCCCCCCCTCAGCCCATTACCAGCCCCTTTGAGTCTGGTATGGATATTAAGGGGAACCCCGCACCCAAATTAAAAAAAGGTCCTATATACTCTGAACAGCAGTATACAGGCGGTGCAAACAAGACAGGGACTGTAGGTTTGTTCTTAAGTAGAATCTGTTTGTAATTTGGAACAGGTACATTTTTTAAGTGTAGCTCCAGCCAAAAAATCAATTTTTAAGCTTTTTGGAAAACATAGGTAAGGGTTATCACCCCTGTAGCATTTGTTTTGTTGTCTGTGCCCCTGTTCAGAACATTTCACCTCACTTTCCGTCCCAATGACAAATGTTTTTTGAAAATTTGGGGTTTTTATTGAAACAAGGATTGGTGATAAAGCATCAGTGGAGAGGAGACACCTTTCTCCCATATTAATTCTTACAGGAGAGAATTTTCCTTCCTAGTGGTAGATTTCCTCTCACTTCCTGTTGTCTTCTTCTGTTTGCAAGTAGGAGTCGTTTGTAAGTTGGATGTTTGAAAGTAGGGACCTGCCGTATATACTCTGCAGAAATTTGGCCCTTAGGTGTTGGTGTTTAGACAACACTGTAAGCACTCACAGTTACTCTTGGTGGGCGCTGGAACGCCCTGCTGTGAACTATTATATCAAGAATTGTAATTACATGCCATTGTTGAACAGTGGTAGGAAAAATTGGGCCTTTGGTGGTGGTGCTGGTGCCACAACACTGTAAGCCCTCACAGTTACTGCTGGTGGGCTCAGGAATGGGCCCAGCTGTGAAATATTAGATAAAGAATTGTAATTACATGCCCCTGTTGAACAGGGGCAGAAAAATTGGGCCTTTCTGTAAGCCCTCACAGTTACTCTTGGTGGGTGCAGGAATGGGCCCTGCTGTGAATTATTAGATAAAGAATTGTAATTACATGCCCCTGTGTAACAGGGGCATAAAAATTGGGTCTTAGGCACTGGTTCCACAACACTGCAACCCCTCACAGATAGTGTACTTGGAGTGCAGCAATGAGCCCTGCTACAAAGTATTGCATCAAAAATTGTAATTACACGCCCCTGGGCCTTAGCCACTGGTGGCGGTGCCCAGAACCAAAAATGTTCCTACAAGCTATCAGCATGATCATTGAGGAGGAAGAGGATAGTCACTCTGCATAACAGGATAGTCACTCAGCATCAGCATAAGCAGTCTTGAAGGGATCTGACATTTAAAAAAAAAAAATATACGGTTACATCAGTATCAGGTGCTTGGTAGCTGGTGGTGATCAAAGACTGATTCATTTTTATGAAGGTCAGTCGATTGACCGAGTCGGTGGACAGGCGCACCCTGTGATCGGTTACAAAGCCTCCAGCAGCAATGAATGAAAGAACGCTGGATGCAGGACAGGCCAGTAGCTCAATTGCATACTGTGCAAGCTCTGGCCAGTGATCCATCCTCAAGACCCAGTAACCCAGAGGATGCTTCATCCTCTGCTCCCTCTGCGACGGCAAGATAAAGTCCGCAACCTTACCCTTGTAACGTGGATCAAGGAGGGTTGCCAGCCAATAATGATCCCTCTCCTTGATCGCACGAATACGAGGATCCCTCCGCAGGCTTTGCAGGTTCAGGGAGGCCATGCAGCGTAGGTTTGCTGAGGCATTTGGTCCGGAGTCCTCTGGGTCACTCAGGACGACATGGTCAGCAGCCACCTCCTCCCAGCCACGTACAAGTCCATGGGTGTCTTGGGACTGTAATTGATCCCTTGAAGACTGCTGCTGATGCTGAGTGCTAGGCTCCACCTCCATGCTGACACAATCCTCCTCCTCCTCCTCCTCTTCCTGTGTGATAGCCGGGCCAGCAGGAACACTGTCTGGATAAAGGGGGCCTTGAGAGGTAAGGAAGTCCTCCAGTTCCTGCCTCTGTTCTGCCTCAAGTGCCCTGTCCATTATTCCACGCAGCGTGTGCTCCAACAGGTGGACAAGAGGGACAGTGTCACTAATGCATGCACTGTCACTGCTCACCATCCTCGTGGCCTCCTCAAATGGTGAGAGGACAGTGCATGCAACCCTGATCATGGTCCACTGGCGTGGGGAAAAAAATCCAAGCTCCCCTGACCCTGTCCTGGTGCCATATTGCAACAGATACTCATTGATGGCCCTCTGCTGCGTGTGCAGCCGCTGCAGCATGGCCAACATAGAGTTCCACCTGGTGGGCATGTCACAGATTAGGCGGTTCTTGGGCAGGTTAAATTCCTTTTGCAGGTCAGCCAGTCGAGCACTGGCATTATATGACCGGCGGAAATGCCCACAGAGTTTCTTGGCCTGCTTCAGGACCTCCTGTAAGCCCGGGTACCTGCCCAGGAACAGCTGCACCACCAAGTTAAGGACGTGAGCCAAACAGGGCACATGGGTCAGTTGTCCCTGTCGGAGGGAGGAGAGGAAGTTGGTGCCATTGTCGCAAACCACCTTTCCTTGCTTAAGCTGGCGTGGCGTCAACCACCTCTGAGCCTGCCCCTGCAGAGCTGACAGAATCTCTGCCCCAGTGTGGCTCCTGTCCCCCAAGCACACCAGCTCAAGCACCGCATGGCATCTTTTTGCCTGCCTACTTGCGTAGCCCATTGAACGCCTACAGAGCACCGCTGGCTCCGAGGACAAAGCACAGGTAGAGGCCATGGAGGAAGAAGAAGAGGAGTGGGTGGAGGAGAGAGGTGTGTCAGAATCACCAGTAGTAACATTTTGGAGGCGTGGTGGCGGAACAACCTCCAACACTACTGCACCTTGTCCTGCATCCTTCCCAGCTGCCAGCAGAGTCACCCAATGCACCGTGAAAGATAGGTAACATCCCTGTCCATGCCTGCTGGACCATGAGTCAGCGGTAATATGCACCTTACCACTGACCGCCCTGTCCAGCGAGGCCAAGACATTGCCTTCCACATGCCGGTAGAGAGCCGGAATCGCCTTCCGTGAGAAAAAGTGGCGTTTGGGAACCTGCCACTGAGGAACCGCACATTCCACAAAGTCACGGAAGGGGGCAGAGTCTACCAACTGAAAAGGCAGAAGTTGAAATGCTATCAATTTAGCATTCAACCGCTGGGCATGTGGATGGCTGGGAGCGAACTTATTTCGGCAGTGCAGCAGCTGGGGCAGGGAAATTTTCCTGGTACAATCTGACGTCGGTGTACCAAAAGCAGATTGCCCGCAAGTACTTGGCTGTGACACACCTAATTCTACAGCTTCATTCCTCTCAGTGCAGGTTTCAGAGAGGACTGAAGGTATAGTGGGGTTGGAGATCCCAGCTGATGAGGAGCAAGGAGAGGTCCGCTTTGTTCTTTAGTGTTGGTCTTTTAGGTAGGCTTGCCAACAAACTGCATGGCAGGTCGACATATGTCTGGTCAAGCACGTGGTGCCCAAGCAGCTGATGTTTTGGCCACGCGAGATACGCCTGAGATATATGTTGAAAATGGCAACGGTGCGATCTGCTGCACATGTCTGAAAAAAGGCCCACACCAAAGAACTTTTGGAATAACGCGCAAAGACAGCAGCGCCCTGCACATGCGGAGCTCTGCGGTGTGATGCAGTCGGTGTGCTGCCCTTAAGCTGGCCCCTGGAGGGCATCCTGCCTCGTTGGAGATGTGCCTCCTCCTCCTCCTCTCTCCTATCAGGCACCCACGTGGAGTCAGTGACCTCATCATCCCCTCCCTCCTCATCACTGGAGCAAATCTGTATGCTGCAGCTGGGGGAACATGACTGCCAGATAGCTGTCCTTGTTGGGCACCCCCTCTGTCTGGGCTCACGTTACTACCCCCTATCTCTGGGCTCACGTCACTGCTTTCCTCTAGCTGGGTTCCATCATCGGAGCCTTCAAAACGCTGGGCATCCTCCTGGAGCATGTACCCAACACTGTGGTCAAACAGTTCGGGGGACTCCTCAGGATGACATAGTGGGGCTAGGAAAGGAGTGACTGATGCCATTGAGCCGAGGGAAGAGGCCGCTTTGGCAGCTGCTTTGCCAGAGAAAGTACCCTGAGCCTGGGTGAGAGAGGATGAGGACGGCTTGGTCATCCACTCTACCAAGTCTTCGGTATGTTGCGGCTCAACATGGCCATCTGCCGAAAAGAAGGACATGCGTGTCCCACAGCCACGTGCTGATGAGGATGCACCATGTCCATGACCAGCACTGTTGCCTCTAGACACAGAGCCTGCTTGCCCTCTTTTATTGCCTCGTGACTGTCTGCCTCTCCTTGTTTGCCTTCCAGACATACTAATGGCCTGCAGTGAGATGTAGCTGCACAAAGGTGGGATGTATAAATATATATATATATATATATATATATATATATATATATTTATATACATATATTATAATGCAGCTATCAGAATCAACTGCCTGCTGTGGTATTAGTATGAGAAAAGCAGCAATTGTCTTCAGTTAGTTTTAGGTGAACACTGTGCAGAGGACACTAACTGAAAATACTTGCAGCTCTCTGCCTGTGGTTTTATTATGAGAACAGAACACCACAAATTGTATTCAGGTTCCTTTAAGTGAACGCTGTGCAAAGGAAAGAAGTACTGCAGTACACTAAATGAAATTAATGCAGCTCCCTGCCTGTGGTTTTATTTTGAGAACACCACTAATTGTATTCAGGTAAGCTTTAGGTGAACGCTATGCAAAGCACACAGTACACTAAGTCAAACACTGCAGCTAGCACAATCACCTGCCTGCCTGTCACAGTATAGAGAATAACAGGAACGGATCTAGCTAAACTGAATACATTGTATAAATATATATACAACACCTAGGATGCATATATATCCTCTACACACTGTAACTGCAGCTAACTGACTCGCCTGCCTGCTCTATCTAACTCAATATAAATGACACTGTCTCTTTCTCTGTAAGCTCTCTATTTAACCAACACCGCAACACACTACACAAGGCCGCCATGGAAGCGGCCTTATATAGGGTGGGGCGTGTACTAAACCCCCTGAGACATAATTGGCCAAAGCCACCCTGGCGCGCTGTGATTGACCAAAGCATGCTGGTCATAGTGCATGCTTGGCCAATCGTCAGCCAGCAATGTACTGCGATGCCGCAGTGAATTATGGGCCATGACGCGCCACTTGAATTTGGCGCGAACTGCCCATAATGTTCGCAATTCGACGAACAACCGAACAGGCGATGTTCGAGTCGAACACGGGTTCGACTCGGACTCGAAGCTCATCCCTACTAAAGAATAGGAATTCTGGTGAGCACTTGACGGCAAGAGGATGAATTAGTCAGCCACCCACTGAGTCAAACAAATATAAAGGTAATGTATCTGGAGTGGATGAGAGCCCTTTACAAGCTGGAAGCCAGCAGTGAGTAAGTGGGTTGAAACTGACAAACTAAAGCAAAGAGGATGAATGAATCTTAGAAAATAATTTATCTGGAAGAGCTGCAGACAGCAAACACTCAAATATGATTAGGAATAAAAAAGAAAAAAAAAAGAAAGAGCTTTGGACTCATACAACAATGCAAGATAAGAAGGACGATAATGCGTGATCTCTGACAGCTAATCAGAGATTGGCATTTAACCAAGACCTTGTGTACTACACACTTCACCAAAGTACACAAGACGTATCTCCTACGTCCTGCTCCATGTCTTCTCCCTCCCCCATGTGACAGCATTCTTCTAATGTAAAACTGACAGCCGGGAGTTGCTGTGTAAATACAGAGGCTGCTGCTGTCAAAAAAAAAAATGGACCATCAACGAGTTTTTAAATATTATTCAGACGGGAGCTAGAGAGATACAAAGTAACGTTGTTTATAAACATTGATCAGAGGGGAGATAGAGAGATATAAAGTAGCATTATTTATAAACATTGATCAGAGGGGAGATAGAGAGATACAAAGTAACGTTGTTTATAAACATTGATCAGACGGGAGATAGAGAGATACAAAGTGACATTGTTTATAAACATTGATTAGACAGGAGATAGAGAGATACAAAGTAACGTTGTTTATAAACATTGATTAGACAGGAGATAGAGAAATACAAAGTATCATTATTTATAAACATTGATCAGAAGAGAGATAGAGAGATACAAAGTAACATTGTTTATAAACATTAATCAGACAGGAGATAGAGAGATACAAAGTAACATTGTTTATAAACATTAATCAGACAGGAGATAGAGAGATACAAAGTAACATTATTTATAAACATTGATCAGAAGGGAGATAGAGAGATAGTGGGGATGATTTACTAAAGGGAAATCCACTCTGCACTACAAGTACACTGCAAGTGCACTTGTAAGTGCAGTCACTGTAGATCGCTGTAGATCTGAAGGGAAGCTCTGAAATTAGTGGAAGCTCTGCTGATTTTATCATCCAATCATGTGCAAGCAAAAATGCTGTTTTTTATTTTCCTTGCATGTCCCCCTTAGATCTACAGCGACTGCACTTGAAAGTGCACTTGTACTGCATAGTGGATTTGCCTTTTGTAAATAACCCCCACAAATTAACATTGTTTATAAACATTATTCAGACGGGAGCTAAAGAGATACAAAGTAACATTGTTCATAACATTGCTCAGATGGGAGATAGAGAGATACAAAGTAACATTGTTTATAAACATTGATCAGAGGGGAGATAGAGAGATACAAAGTAGCATTATTTATAAACATTGATCAGACATGAGATAGAGAGATACAAAGTAACATGGAATGAAGATGTAGCGCTAAGTGAAGAAATGAAGCCCAATGATTTGGGCCTCCAATCAAACCAAAGTGATAAATAATATCAATATAATGAGTCCATACAGTGTCCATAGAAAATTTTCATGTTGTGAAGAAAGAACATGTAGCACTGAAGGGTCATCACATAACTCTTGTAGAAAAAGAGAGGTAGAATACTCTTACCGGAACATTAGACCTGTGGTTTAGGCAGGTCAAATAGGCATACGAAATCCCAGTGGCACTCCTCATCAGTTAGTCTGGAAACTGGATCAGATGGGTCCCCAATGTAGACTGTCCGGTAGGCTCCCCGACTTGACAGCAGACTCTGGGTTTCACACCGATCCAGGTGATCCTCCGATGGAACTGGAACCGCCACTCAGCATGGAGACTCTTTACCACGGTGAATATTAGTAACCAGTGGCGAAAGGAAGCTATTACTTGACCAACCACCCATGTGAGGAGAAAAGAAGGGAAGGAATGCTCCAATGGTGCAGGTCAATGAGGGTTTATTCAACCAACATAAAAGTGATCACAAACAATAAAACGTTTAAAAAGGGGCAGTGAATGAGGTAGGGGCTTGGTACACTACCTCATTTACTGCCCCTTTTTAAACGTTTTATTGTTTGTGATCACTTTTATGTTGGTTGAATAAACCCTCATTGACCTGCACCATTTGGAGCATTCCTTCCTTTTTTCTCCTCACATGGGTGGTTGGTCAAGTAATAGCTTCCTTTGGCCATTGGTTACTAATATTCACCGTGGTAAAGAGTCTCCTTGCTGAGTGGCGGTTCCAGTTCCATCGGAGGACCACCTGGATCGGTGTGAAACCCAGAGTCTGCTGTCAAGTCGGGGAGCCTACCGGACAGTCTACATTGGGGACCCATCTGATCCAGTTTCCAGACTAACTGATGAGGAGTACCACTGGGATTTCGTATGCCTATTTGACCTGCCTAAACCACAGGTCTAATGTTCCGGTAAGAGTATTCTACCTCTCTTTTTCTATAAGAGTTATGTGATGACCCTTCAGTGCTACATGTTCTTTCTTCACAACACGAACATTTTCTATGGACACTGTATGGACTCATTATATTGATATTATTTATCACTTTGGTTTGATTGGAGGCCCAAATCATTGGGCTTCATTTCTTCACTTAGCGCTACATCTTCATTCCATGTTTATTAATTTTAGTCACATTTTATGTAGCAGCTTTATTTTTCTTGTCAAATTTGTTTATTAAATTTTCAAAATTACAAGCATATATTGTCAATAAACTAGTCACTATAAATAGTAGCAGTTAAGGAGAACACAAATTAGATATTTATGTCAAGCTCCAGTGATTTTTGAAGGCAACAACAACAGAAGAGGAGAAAAAAAACAGTAATTTAAGTTTAACATATGTTGACCATTATCTGGAGACTTGCTAAAATATATGCTTAGTGTTGAATTTAGTAATTACAAACCATATTTAGTAATAATATATAACATGTAAGGTAATATAAGGATTTATAAAGAAAAAATGAAGGGTCATAATTTCTCGACCTCATATAATGTTATTGTAATATATAAGGTTTGTATTGTTTCAAAGGAGCTCTAAAGCTGAAATATACTGATAAATAAAAAACATAAAAAAAAATAAAAATGTTGCTACCATTTTTGCATATAATAACAATATATGCTAAGAAAGAAAAAAACAACAAAAAAAGAGCTAAAGAGCGAAGATAGAAGAGAGGGAAGGGTAAGAAGAAGAAGAGAAAAAAAATAAAGATAGTAGGTAGAAAAGATAGAAAAGGTCGAAAAGGTCCCCGGGGTATCTTATAATGTTGGTCTGATAATATTAGTATATTAAATAGCTATTAGTAGTTATATTACCAAGGTCTTAATAATGTGATGTCAAAGTTGGGAGGGAAAAAATTAGTCACCCAAGGATTCCAGATTTTTTCAAATTTTCCAATATTATCATTGGTAATGGCTTCCGTTTTTGAGTGGGTCATGGCTTGGTTTATTCTGGTTTTGGTTTCTGAGATCATTAATGTTGGGGTTTTGTAGCAGCTTTATTTTTATTCACTATTTTAGATTAGCGCAGTATTTTCTTTCTTTATATACAAAGTAACATTGTTTATAAACATTATTCAGACAGGAGATAGAGAGATACAACGTAACATTGTTTATAGACATTGTATCTCTCTATCTCCCATCTGATCAATGTCTATAAACAATGTTACTTTGTATCTCTCTATCTCCCGTCTGATCAAAGTAACATTGTTTATAATCATTGATCAGACAGGAGATGGAGAGATACAAAGTAGCATTATTTATAAACATTGATCAGACATGAGATAGAGAGATACAAAGTAACATTGTTTATAAACATTGATCAGACGGGAGATAGAGAGATACAAAGTAACATTGTTTATAAACATTGATCAGACATGAGATAGAGAGATACAAAGTAACATTGTTTATAAACATTGATCAGACGGGAGATAGAGAGATACAAAGTAACATTGTTTATAAACATTGATCAGACATGAGATAGAGAGATACAAAGTAACATTGTTTATAAACATTGATCAGACGGGAGATAGAGAGACACAAAGTAGCGTTGTTTATAAACATTGTTCAGACAGGAGATTGAAAGATACAAAGTAACATTGTTTATAAACATTGATCAGACAAGAGATAGAGAGATACAAAGTAGCATTGTTTATAATCATTGATTAGACAGGAGATAGAGAGATACAAAGTAACATTGTTTATAAACATTGATCAGACGGGAGATAGAGAGATACAAAGTAACATTGTTTATAAACATTGATCAGACAAGAGATAGAGAGATACAAAGTAATATTGTTTATAATCATTGATCAAACAGGAGATAGAGAGATACAAAGTAACATTGTTTATAAACATTGATCAGACAAGAGATAGAGAGATACAAAGTTAAATTGAAAGGGTGTAGTCCCTCGCGCTACCAAGTGAACCTACTTAAGTGAATTAAATAAATACGCGAAAGATGCTGCCAGATCTAAAGTGTACAAGTGCACAAAAATTGGATATAAATGTGAATAATGATCAGCGCAACTTTCTAAAAACTTGCTAAAACTCAATCCATGACTAAAATGATTAATGTGATTTAAATGAATAAAATAAAACGTCCACAATTTTCAAATAGTGATTCTTCTAAACAATATAAACAATCTTCAAAATGTGTTAAATCTACTGTGTAGTGTATCCTGATGAAGTCCCGTGACGTGACGTAACGCGTAGGGAGTGGCCGGATATACCCAACGAACCGGAAGTGACGTAAGAGGCTTCTACAAAGCTGTTTACCACGCTCTGTTTGCACCTTATCTGCTTTTAATACTGCTTTTAAATGTAAGAGCCCATTTGGCCTTTCAAAAAAATCACTATATCTTATGTTTTTACGCTATGGGAGGTTCTTTCTTTATTCTTTTTTAACATCCGAAACCGGGATATCCGTACACAATCGGAAGTCTGAAAAAAGCCATCGCCACCTTTGAAGATTCCCAACCGGCTTCTCCATTATCGGGAATTTGAGGCCCCTGGAGATTAGGAGCTCGTTTTCTGCCCTGACTCTACAATATTGAGAAGGCTGATTATTATATCCCTCTTTGAGGTAAGCGCTCTGTGAGCACTAAGTCATTGTGATTGTCACGAAGATTTACCACAGAAGAATTGGTTGATACACTACACAGAAGATTTGACACATTCTGAAGATTGTTTTTTTTTTATATTGTTTAGAAGAATCACTATTTGAAAATTGTGGACGTTTTATTTTATTCATTTAAATCACATTCATCATTTTAGACATGGATTGAGTTTCTTTTTCGTACATCACGGGACACAGAGCGACTTAGTCATTACTAATGGGTTATATAGTTTACCTTCAGGTGCTGGCACTGGCAACTTCCAAACCGGAAGTACCCTCCCCTATATAAGCCCCTCCCATCCGGGAGCACCTCAGTTTTTTTGCCAGTGTCCAAGGTGTTGGCCAAAGAGTAACATGTGTTTTCCTGGGCTTGCGTACAGGTTCTTTTACGGGCCTTAGTAAGCTGTTCCGGATCCCACCAAAAAAGCTTCATAGCTAAACGGTCGGTACCCGGGCCTTGCAACAGAAGAGCAAGGTTTTGCCTGTAATGCCTCTCTTAGGAGGGCTGGACCCTGGGATCCAGAGCTCTGGTCATACCCACGACCAAGATGTTTTCTGTGCAGGGTGCTATACAGGTCCAGGGGAGTGGAATCCTTGGGAACCCGGTCCCTGAAGGTTTAATTACAATGCCTGCCGTGATAGGTGAAGTTTGGGCTTCTGTGGACCAAACAGAGTCCTGCGGCGGGGAACAGGTAAGTGGGGGCCCCCAGGAACTTGGTTCTATTGGGGGACCCCCAAGCCTAATTTGTCTTTCTGTCTGTTACCTAACGGTATTCCCGCGAATATCTGTGTATGCCTATAACTACTGGAAAATGTAAAATTTTAATAGTAGTCAAGAAAAAAAAAAAAAAAAAAGAGGACCGCGGTACCTGTGTTAAACCACTAGAGGCCGCTGTGGTCCATTTTTCTTGTCATGTGGATCTTTGGTTTTCTCAAGTCAAAAGATCCAGGCAGTTGGTAAGTTTCTCTGTGGGAATCCAGTTCCTCTGCCCTGTTGCTGCGCTCATCCACCGCACAGGCCCTCCGGCAAAAAGGGCCCTGGCTCCTAGTCCCTGCTTGGTTTCAAAAAAGGGCGCCAATGGTGCACGGGCGCGCGCGCGGGCGCGTGCACGCGCCTCCTATGAAAAAAAAGGGGTGGGGCGGGTGGATGACGCTCGATGCGCGCCGCGGCGCTTCTGCGCATGTGCAGGCGTCCCAGCATGTATAAAAGACACAGTACAAGTGTCAGCTGGATGCAAACAGAGCTAGCAACAAAACGGTGGCACACAGAGGCGGTTGATGCAGGCATCCCCATAGAAAGGCACTTTAGTGGACACCAGCTGGTATATAGCAGCAACTGTGTTAGACTATTACCAGCAAAATTGGTGTATGACGACGGGAATACCTCAGCTTTGTGCTTAAAGGATATGTCGTCCAGACGCTCCGGAAATAAGTCTTCCAGGAAGCCAAAGGGGTCTCCATCAGGCTCTGAGGATATTGGGCATGCTTGTACTGCACCAATCTCCCCTGAAAATTCAGAGGTCAGTAGCCGTAGGAACCCCGCAGGAGTGCCTGGTGCTGCGGCTGTCCCCAGTCCACCTGCTCCTGTATATATAACAGAGGAGGTTTTATCCTCAACTCTGGGAGGATTGGAAGAGAGATTAACAGCATTGATCGCTGCTTCCCTGTCACAGGGAAAGCGCGTCCGATCTCCGTCTCCTCCTTCAGAGTGCCTGTTAGTGGAGGAACAGCCCCACACAGAGATCGACCTACCTGAAGGGGATCAGGATGAGGTTGATTCAGTTATAGAGGAATCAACAGTGGAAGAACCTTTCTCAGCATCTCAGGCTGAAAGATTATGGGTTCAGTCTCTGACTAACATGGTCCGATCAGCATTTAAAATGCCTCTGGCGGAACCATCAACCACTACGGTTTCCTCGCTGGGGTCGCTGAAAGCTCCCCAGGCTGTCTGTTCCTTCCCAATCCACCCTTTATTGGAAGGGCTTATTTACCAGGATTGGGAGCATCCTGATAAAATATTTACTCCCCCCAAGAGATTTCCAGTGATCTATCCCATGGAGGATAAGTTCATAAAAAAATGGAGGGTCCCTACAGTGGACACAGCCATCTCTTGTGTAAATAAATCTCTGACATGTCCAGTAGATAATGTTCCAATGTTCAAAGACCCAATAGATAAAAAATTGGAGTCTTTACTAAAATCTGCTTTCTCTACAGCAAGCATGGTGACACAACCTGCAGTAGCAGCGATTGGAGTCTGCCAAGCAATGAAAGATCAGTTGAAACAAGTCTTAAGGGACTTACCAGATCAGCAGGCTCTTGCCCTAGCTGACCTACCTAGAGCCTTGTGTTGCGGTGGACGCCATAAAGGATACAATCCAACAGGCCTCCCGCTTTACGCTGTCTGTAGACATATGCGTAGGCTTCTATGGCTCAAAAACTGGTCTGCTGAAGCTCCCTGTAAGAAATTGCTGATTAGCTTCCCATTTCATGGAGAACGCTTATCTGGAGATGATCTGGACAAATATATCCAGAAAACTTCTGCCGGTAAAAGTACACTCTTGCCGGTTAAGAACAAGGGTAGAAGTCCTTCTTTTAAGAGGCCTACTTCTCCAGTCCCTGGCACATCGGCTGTGAAACAGTTCCGACGGCCTCCGCGGTCAAATCCAGGGGGCAGAAATCAGGGACAATCACAGGGTAACAAGAAACCCTGGGTCAAGAGAGGTACAAAACCTCCCCCCAAGTCATGAAGGGTTGCCTGCACTCAATCGGGTGAGGGGAAGACTTCAGTTGTTCACAGAGACCTGGCGGGACACCATCAGAGACAGATGGGTGCTCTCCGCAGTAAGTCTGGGATACAGGCTGGAGTTAAAAGACATTCCTCCTGCCCATTTTATAAGGTCAAACGTGCCCAGCGATCCCCAGAAGAGTGGATCCCTCCTTCTGGCACTAGAACAACTATTGCTCCAAGGGTAATCATGAAGGTTCCCCTGGAAGAAAGCGGATTCGGGTTTTACTCGAACCTTGTCACAGTCCCCAAAACAAATGGGGACGTGAGGCCCATATTAAATATAAAAGGGCTAAACAAGTTCCTACATATCAGGACTTTTTCGGATGGAGTCGATCCGATCGGTGGCCACCGCCCTACAAGGGCAGGAATGGTAAGCCTCGATCGACATAAGGGATGCTTATTTGCATATTCCCATCTGTCCGGCCCACCAGAAATTTCTACGCTTTGCAGTAGAAGGGCGCCATTTTCAGTTCAGAGCCTTACCTTTCGGTCTGGCCACAGCACCACGAGTGTTCACAAAAATTCTGGCCCTACGATTGGCCAAACTAGGCACACAAGGTGTAACGATAATGGCATATCTAGACGACTTGTTGCTGATAGACCACTCAGTGAAAAAAACTAGAAGTGGTCGTTCACAAGATAATCAAGTATCTGGAATCTCACGGTTGCATTATCAACCGAGACAAGTCAGCCCTAAAACCAGTCAAAAGTCTGGAATACTTGGGGGCTAAGACTGGATTCAAATCAGAGAAAGATTTTCTTACCTCCAGAGAAGGTGTCGTCTTTGAAAGATTTGACCCACTTAGTGGGTACAAAAAAGAAAACCATCCATACGCCTGTGTATGAGGCTGCTGGGAAAAATGGTGGCTTCATTCGAAGCAGTACCCTACGGTCAATTCCATTCAAGGAACTTGCAGAGGGCCATACTGTCAGCCTGGAACAAAAAAGTTCAGGCTTTAGACTTACCAATGTCCCTGTCCCCTTCCGTTCGCAAGAGCCTCCATTGGTGGTTGGTGCCCCAGAATCTGGAAAAAGGGAAACCCTTCAGTCCGGTTTCTTGGAAGGTGGTCACTACAGATGCCAGCCTCATAGGCTGGGGGGCAGTACTGGAGCAATGGTCTCTCCAGGGCAAGTGGTCAGAAGCAGAGAAGGCCCTGCCCACCAATCTCTTAGAGATACGAGCAGCCCGGTATGCCCTAGTAGCATGGACATCCAAACTCCAAGGGTCACCTGTCAGAATTCAATCAGACAATGCCACAGCAGTGGCATATATCAATCACCAGGGTGGCACCAGGAGTCGTGCAGCCCAGAGGGAAGCGAATTGCATCCTGGAATGGGCAGAAAGATATGTCACAGCCATATCCGCGGTTTTCATCCCAGGAGTGGAAAATTGGAGAGCGGACTTTTTAAGTCGCCAGCAATTATGCCCGGGGGAATGGTCTCTTCACCCCGAGGTTTTCCAGGCAATATGCCAGCGGTGGGGAACACCGGATGTAGATCTGCTAGCATCCAGATTCAACGCAAAGGTGGACAGATTTGTGTCTCGCACAAAGGATCCCCTAGCTTGCGGTTCGCATGCCCTAGTGTTCCCATGGGATCAGTTCAAGCTGATATATGCATTCCCACCGCGATTAATCCGCAGAATCAGGGTAGAAAAGAAACCAGTGATTCTGGTGGCTCCAGCGTGACCCCGAAGGGCATGGTACGCGGAGATTGTAAAAATGTCAGTGGGAAGTCCTTGGACCCTCCCACATCGTCCGGACCTGCTTTCGCAAGGACCGATATACTACCCTTCCTTACCAGCCCTAGGTTTGACGGCCTGGCTATTGAAGCCCACATTCTAAAAAAGAGAGGGCTCTCTAATCCTGTGGTATCTACCATGATCAATGCCAGGAAGCCGGTATCCAGGCAGATCTATTATAGGATCTAGAAGGCGTACATCACGTGGTGTGAGGCCAAGAAATGGCATCCACGTAAGTACGTAATAGGTAGGATTCTGGACTTCCTACAGTGGGCTGTACATAGGAAGCTTGCCTTGAGTACTATCAAGGGTCAGACGGCCTTGTCAATATTTTTTCAAAGGCCCTTGGCTTTGCATTCATTAGTCAAAGCTTTCATACAAGGAGTGATGCGTATTAGCCCTCCGGTTAGTATTCCCATATGTCCATGGGACTTAAACCTGGTTGTCGGTTCTACAGAAACAACCATTTGAACCATTGCGGCACATTTCCTTGGTTCTTTTCACCAGGAAATTGATTTTCTTAGTAGCCATTTGTTCGGCTAAAAGAGTATCGGAATTAGCCGCCTTGTCCTGTAAGGAGCCATATCTGGTTGTCCATAAGGACAGAGTAGTATTACGTCCTCATCCAGCCTTCTTCCTAAGGTGGTAGCGAGGTTCCATTTGAACCAAGATGTGGTTCTTCCTTCCTTTTTCCCCAAACCTAGCTCGGTAGAGGAAAAGTTATTGCATTCTTTGGATGTAGTAAGAGCAGTTAAAGCTTATCTTAAAGCCACTGCTCAGATTCGTAGAACGGATACTTTGTTTGTTCTGCCGGAAGGCCCCAGAAAGGGTCAGGCAGCATCAAAAATCTACTTTAGCCAAGTGGATTCGACAGGTCATAATACAAGCCTATGGCTTGAAAAGGAGACCGCCTCCGTTCAAAGTTAGGGCGCACTCCACAAGAGCAGTTGGAACTTCATGGGCAGTGCATCACCAGGCCTCCCTGGCTCAAGTCTGTAAGGCCGCAACATGGTCCTTAGTACACACTGTGAGGGGGTTAGCTCGGCAGCGGGTGTGTGTGACCCCCGGGATGGGCTCCCCACACAAAAACAGGCCCAGCAAACGGAGGTTGTGGTTTTCAAAATCAAAAAGGTGCGGTTTATTTTCTATTTACAGTGACAAAACACAGCAAAGCAAAAGAAACATAAACAAAATAAATCCTGGTCAACTTGACCTCTGACTAAACATACAGGTTTCCTAACTAACAACTGGGATCAGCCTAGTGCTGTCCTAGTCCCTAAGTCCCTGGTTTTAAATGTCCAAGTAAATAGCCACACAGGCTTTGTCTCACCGCACAGGGGTTCACTCTCCCTAGACAGTCCACACAGGTCTGGGTCCAGGCATGAGCTAACATCTAATGAAGCTGGGAGTTCTTATAGAGGCCTAAATGAGCTGACAAGCTTCAGCTGGTCTCATCAACTCCCTGTCTGCACGACGCCCCACACTCTCCCTAGAGGTATGAGTCATCCATGAGCCCACTAGCCTTAGCTGGGCTTATACAACTCTCCACCTAGTTGTATAAGTCGGCGTAAAGCCTGAATCTGGGCGAAATATATCTACCCCCCTGGATGCAACCAGGTGACTTTACCTTCCTGCTGTCACATACCCCCCCCTCTTGTTTTAACCTCGGGGTTGGAACACCAGCAATCAGGCATTCATGTACTCGAGACAAAGCATCCACATTCCCCATTTGAACGCCAGGGCGATGCTTTACTGTGAAGTTGAATTCCTGGAGGGCCAGGAACCACCTATTCACTCTTCTATTTGTTTCCTTGTTTTGAGCCATCCACTTTAACGGAGCGTGATCCGTAACCATGTCAAAGTGCCTACCTAGCAGGTAGTACCGAAGGGAATCTAGAGCCCACTTCACCGCTAAACACTCCTTTTCAACGGTGGCGTAATTTACCTCATGGGACTTCAACTTCCTGCTGAGGTAAATGACTGGGTGCTCTTCCCCGTTCCAGACCTGGGACAATACTGCTCCTAACCCCACATCTGACGCATCACTTTGTACGACAAAGTCTTTAGAGAAGTCGGGTGAGTACAACACTGGCTGGCTACATAAGGCTTGTTTCAAGAATTGGAATGCTGCCTCAGCCTCGGGGGTCCATTTAATCATGACCGACCCTTTCCCCTTCGTCAGGTTGGTTAGGGGCACAGCCTTAGAAGCAAAGTGGGGAATGAATCGCCGATAATACCCAGAAAGGCTCGTACCTGCTTCTTGCTGTTGGGTCGTGGCCAACTCTGGATGGCCTCGACTTTGTTGAGTTGGGGTTTTATTACTCCCCTCTCAATGGTGTACCCAAGATATTTGGCCTCCTCCTGCCCAATGGTACACTTCTTGGGGTTAGCCGTAAACCCCGCTTCCCGAACAGAGTCCAGGACTGCTTGCACTTTTGGCAGATGTGAGGCCCAATCTGTGCTATGGACAATTACGTCATCCAGGTAAGCCGCAGCATACTTCCGATGGGGCCTCAGCATCTGGTCCATTTTCCGCTGGAATGTGGCCGGCGCATTCTGTAACCCGAACGGCATTCTTTTATATTGGACCGCCCCGTCTGGGGTTACAAATGCGGTTTTCTCTTTGGCCGACTTGGCCAGGGGGATTTGCCAATACCCTTTTGTGAGGTCAAGAGTCGCCATGTATCGGGCTGTTCCCAGCCGGTCGATCAACTCATCTATACGTGGCATGGGGTAGGTGTCAAATTTTGTAACTTTGTTCAACTGACGAAAATCGTTACAAAATCGCCAGCTCCCATCCGGTTTAGGCACCAACACAATGGCACTAGACCAATCACTTTGGGACTCCTCTATCACCCCTAAGTTCAGCATTTTCTGTACTTCCTCCCGTATTGCCTCCCGTCGGGCCTCTGGGATCCGATAGGGTTTTAACTTCACCCTTTCACCGGGCGGGGTAATGATGTCATGCTCTACCCCAGATGTTTGTCCCGGCAGCTCAGAGAATACCTCCTTGTTGCGAAGCACAAACTCCTTAACCTCCTGTTGTTGGGGTTGTGACAAGGTGGCTGCTATTCCAACCTCAGGAATGATGCAACCAGTTTGAGCTGGTGACCAAGTGTCTGCGACTAGGGACTCTCTATCCCTCCAGGCTTTCAACAGATTAACGTGATAGATCTGTTCGGGCTTTCGCCTTCCTGGTTGTCTGACCTTGTAATTCACTTCGCTCACTTTTTCCATTATCTCATAGGGGCCTTGCCATTTGGCAAGGAATTTACTTTCAACCGTAGGGACAAGTACCAGTATCCTATCCCCCGGGGAAAAGGTACGGGTCTTGGCTCCACGGTTGTACACTCTCTGCTGTGCTAACTGCGCTTGGGCCAAATGTTCCTTCACGATGGGCATTACCTGTGCAATTCGGTCTTGCATCAGGGCGACATGCTCAATCACACTCCTGTGGGGAGAACTCTCACTTTCCCAAGTTTCCTTGGCAATATCCAACAGCCCTCTTGGGTGTCTCCCATACAGTAACTCAAAGGGGGAGAATCCCGTAGAGGATTGGGGCACCTCCCTAATAGCAAACATCAGATAAGGAAGTAGACAGTCCCAATCCTTTCCATCTCTATCCACCACTTTCTTCAACATTTGTTTTAGGGTTTTGTTGAATCTTTCAACCAGCCCATCGGTTTGGGGGTGATACACAGATGTACGTAATTGCGTCACTTTGAACAATTTACACAGCTCCTTCATAACCCGGGACATAAAGGGTGTACCTTGGTCCGTAAGCAGTTCTTTACAAATACCCACCCGGCTAAACACAAGAGATAGCTCTTTGGCTATGGTTTTGGCCGAGGTATTTCGGAGAGGGATCGCTTCTGGATAACGGGTGGCATAGTCCATTATAACTACTATGTACTGGTGCCCCCTAGCGGACTTGATTATAGGACCTACCAAATCCATGGCGATCCTCTCAAACGGGACCTCAATGATGGGTAGAGGGACCAGCGGGCTACGGAAATGTGGCATCGGGGCCGACCTCTGACACACAGGGCAGGAGGAACAATAATTTTCTATGTCCTTCATCACCCCCGGCCAATAGAATCTCTGTAATACCCTCTCTCGGGTTTTCTCTGTCCCCAGATGACCTCCAAGAATGTGCCCATGGGCCAACTCCAACACCAACTTCCTGTAAGGTTTGGGCACCACAAGCTGCTCAACGGTTTCTTCTGCCCTTTTTGCCACCCGATACAGTAGGTCCTTCTCTACGCTGAAGTATGGGTAAGTGCAGGTATTATCTGGGTTCACTAACTCGCCATCTATTTTCACTACGTTTTCCCGTGCCTTTATTAGGGCGGGGTCTTTCAACTGTTCTGTGGCAAAGTTTTCCCTGTGAACCTCAAGATCAGAAAACTCCACAGACGGTAGGTTTTCGTCTGAGGAGGTGGGCTCCTCTCCAGTTTCTTGAGTCTCCCCTGCCAATACTGATAAGGGAAATTCCGGAGAGTCCTCACCACTCTCAGGGGAGTTCTGGCTATCACATTCCTGGTACATAGGGGCACCAGTGGGGGGCTCAGGATCATCCCACAGTTCCCAGAACTTCGGAAAATCCCTTCCCACAATGGCGTCATGCGGTAACTGAGATACTAAGCCCACTGGATGAGAGAGGGTACCTTTGGGGGTCTCGAAACACACTGTAGTCACTGGATACTCTCGGGTGTCCCCATGCACACAAATAACAGCTACCTTGCTATTCCCAGAGACCTCTGTTTTAACTAACTCAGCCTTTATCAGGGTCACAAGGCTACCTGAATCCAGCAATACCACAACATTTCTACCATTAACACACATTTTGCATAAATGTTTCTCAGTTCCTCGAATGGCAGTGCATGCGACTGTCGCACACAGCGACTGACGTCTGCCCGTCAGAAAGTCACACTGCATGGGTTCCTCCACAACCGGGCAATTGGCTGCAATATGTCCCGCTTGCCGGCAGCGGTAGCAAACGATCCTTCTTGCCGCCTCTTGAGCCGCTGATTTCCCAGGCTGTTCTCGCCAAACTTGGGGTAGAGCTCCCACCCTCTCACTCTCTCCACCCTCACCCCTTGGAATCCTCTTATCCGCCCCTGGGGATGGTCTGGTCTTAGGGTGGAAAGTCCGAGTGTCTCTGGAAGAGGCCGTCAGGTTCTCTGTAGCCAAGTATTTCTCCACACGATCCACAAGACCATCGGCCGTCTCTGGGTCTCCATGGCTTACCCACTTTTGGATGGCAGTAGGAAGAGCTCTCAAAAACCGATCCATTACAACACGTTCCACAATCTTTGGTGCGGACAAAGTCTCTGGCTGTAGCCACTTTCTGCTCAGGTGAATGAGATCATACATTTGAGACCTGGGGGGTTTTCCAAGCTGGAAAGTCCAGTTATGCACACGCTGAGCCCGGACAGCCTGGGTGACACCCAGCCTTGCCAAAATTTCAGCTTTTAGCATCACATAGTCTTTTGCTTGGTTAGGCTCTAGGTCATAGTAAGCTTTCTGCGATTCACCAGTTAACAGAGGAGCCACCAGTCCAGCCCACTGCTCCTCAGACCACTTTTCTCTTTCAGCGGTCCTTTCAAATGTGGTCAAAAATACCTCTGGATCATCCTCTCCAGTCATTTTTGTCAATAAACGACTCACCCCAAAGGACGCGGTATTAGTGGGACGGCTTTCCTCACTGGTCTGCGGACGTTGCTGCATTACTGCTTCCATCTGTTGTTGTAGTCTCTGCTCTTGCTTCTGCAACAGGTCTATGAAGCGGGCCTCAGATTGCTGCTGGGCTTGTTGCTGAGCCTCCAGACTCTGTTGCAAAGTTGCGTTTGTCTGCTGCTGGGCTGCAAGGCTCTGTTGATGAGCTTGCTGCTGGGCTGCGAAGTTCTGTTGTTGAGCTGCAAGGCTCTGTTGATGAGCTGCAAGGCTCTTTTGCAAACCTGCATTTGTCTGCTGTTGATTGGCATTTGCTAGAGCCAGCTGCTTCAGTATCTCCTCCATGCTGGCTTAAAAAAAAACTGCCTGCATTCTCCACCAACTGTGAGGGGGTTAGCTCGGCAGCGGGTGTGTGTGACCCCCGGGATGGGCTCCCCACACAAAAACAGGCCCAGCAAACGGAGGTTGTGGTTTTCAAAATCAAAAAGGTGCGGTTTATTTTCTATTTACAGTGACAAAACACAGCAAAGCAAAAGAAACAAACAAAATAAATCCTGGTCAACTTGACCTCTGACTAAACATACAGGTTTCCTAACTAACAACTGGGATCAGCCTAGTGCTGTCCTAGTCCCTAAGTCCCTGGTTTTAAATGTCCAAGCAAATAGCCACACAGGCTTTGTCTCACCGCACAGGGGTTCACTCTCCCTAGACAGTCCACACAGGTCTGGGTCCAGGCATGAGCTAACATCTAATGAAGCTGGGAGTTCTTATAGAGGCCTAAATGAGCTGACAAGCTTCAGCTGGTCTCATCAACTCCCTGTCTGCACGACGCCCCACACTCTCCCTAGAGGTATGAGTCATCCATGAGCCCACTAGCCTTAGCTGGGCTTATACAACTCTCCACCTAGTTGTATAAGTCGGCGTAAAGCCTGAATCTGGGCGAAATATATCTACCCCCCTGGATGCAACCAGGTGACTTTACCTTCCTGCTGTCACAACACGTTTACTAGATTCTACCAGGTAGACGTCAGAAGTCAGGAGGATGTCGCCTTTGGGCGCAGAGTGTTGCAGGCCGCAAAAGAGCCTCATGCCTGATGGCGCCCAGCTTATGTATAGTGTATCCCTCCCCTCATTGGGCATTGCTTTGGGACGTCCCATTAGTAATGACTAAGTCGCTCTGTGTCCCGTGATGTATAACAGCTTACCTGTAAAATCCTTTTCTTGGAGTACATCACGGGACACAGAGCTCCCACCCCTCTTTTTGGGACACTTATTGCTTTGCTACAAAACTGAGGTGCTCCCGGATGGGAGGGGCTTATATAGGGGAGGGTACTTCCGGTTTGGAAGTTGCCAGTGCCAGCACCTGAAGGTAAACTATATAACCCATTAGTAATGACTAAGTCGCTCTGTGTCCCGTGATGTACTCCAAGAAAAGGATTTTACAGGTAAGCTGTTATAAAAATCCCTTTTTTAGCAAGTTTTTAGAAAGTTGCGCTGATCATTATTCACTTTTATATACAAAGTTACATTGTTTATAAACACTGCTTAAACGCTTGTCCTGTCCTCTGTTCTCCCTTCTTTTCTCTTTTCTGTTCACTTCTTTCCACGGGCATTGTTTAAACTTTTCTCTTCTATTTTTTCTTGGATGGATCCAGGCAGAGCAGACAGTAACTAGGTTTCAAGACTAAGTAGCATTGTAACGGTTGATTTTTTTTATCTTTTAACCACTTCCCTACCGCCCAACGTCAAATGACGTCCTTGGCTTTGTGCGGTGGCATCTGAATGATGCCTGCAGTTGCAGGCATCATTTAGATATCATTTGTTTCAGCCGGCGATTCTGTGCAGAATAAAAACGATCATAGCGGCAGTTCCACCGCTTGATCGTTCTTATAGGCGGCGGGAGTGGACTTCCCTCCTCCCGCAGCCATCCGGTGCTTCTCCGGGCTCTCCAGTGCCATCTGGGGCTCGGAGGAACGAATTGGCCCGCGCCGGATGAGAAGCATAGAGATGACTGGTGACCAGATGGTCACCAGTCATCTCTACGACCATCGGAGGCCCGGGTGCGACGTTATGACGTCACGCCGGGTTCCCGTATGTAAACAAAGCCATGATCTCGGCTGTCAGCATGAGATTGGTGATTTTTTTTTACTGATCCCATGCTTTCCAGCCTGGAGGAGAGATGCGGGGTCTTATTGACCCCGCATCTCTCCATAAAGAGGACCTGTCACACACCATTCTTATTACAAGGGATGTTTACATTCCTTGTAATAGGAATAAAAGTGATCAAAAAAGAAAAAAAGTTTAAAAAAGTGTAAAAAAAAAAAAAGAAAAAAGTAAAAAACCCAAAAAATAATAATAACATTTTTTAAAACGCCCTTGTCCCCGGTAGTTCGCGCTCAGAAGCGAACACACACGTAAGTCCCGCCCACATATGTAAACGCCGTTCAAACCCCACATGTGAGGTATTGCTGCGTGCGTTTGAACGAGTGCAACAATTCTAGCACTAGACCTCCTCTGTAATGCCAAAATGGTAAGGTGTAAAAAAATGTAAAGCATCGCCTATGGAGCTTTTTAAGTACTGAAGTTTGGTGTCATTCCATGAGTGTGCGCAATTTTAAAGTGTGACATGTTAGGTATCTATTTACTCAGCATAGCAACATCTTTCACATTATACAAAAAAAATTGGGCTAGCTTTACTGTTTTGTAATTTTTTTAATTATTGAAACCATTTTTTTTCCAAAAAAAAGCCGTTTGAAAATTTATTGCGCAAATACAGAGCGAGATAAAAATTTGCAATGACAGCCATTTTATTCCCTAGGGCAGTGTTTCTCAACTCCAGTCCTCAAGGCACCCCGACAGGTCATGTTTTTAGGATTTCAGTCAGATAAAACAGCTGTGGTAATTACTAAGGCAGTGAAACTGATCAAATCACCTGTGCAAAATAATGGAAATCCTGAAAACATGACCTGTTGGGGCGCCTTGAGGACTGGAGTTGAGAAACACTGCCCTAGGGTGTCTGCTAAAAAAACATATATAATGTTTGGGGGTTCTAAGTAATTTTATAGCCATAAAATTATGATTTTTTACATGAAGGAGAGAAGTGCCAGAATAGGCCCGGTGCTGAAGTGGTTAAAGTGGTTGTAAACCCACTTTTTCAACTTGCACCTACAGGTAAGCCTAGATTAAGGCTTACCTGTAGGTGCAAGAAATATCTCCTAAACCTACACGGTTTAGGAGATATTAACTAAAAAGACAGGCGCCGCTGACTACGGCGCATGCACGCCATAGACAACGGCGCATTCATGGGGTTAATCCCATTCACAAAATCGGCTACTTCCCAGCAATCGCTGGGCGTAGCCGATTGTGACGGCTCTCGCGTGCATGCTCAGAGTGACATCTCCGCCGCTCCGGCCAATCACAGCGCCGGAGCGGCGCTGTGATTGGCTGGTGCGGCGATACCCAGAAGTAACCTTCCGGGTATCGCCGCAGCGATGGATGCGGCTGAAGAGGGAGACGAGGATGGCTTTGGGGGCCCCGATCTAAGGTAAGTGATGCATAATGAGCTATTATGCTAGTCATATTAGCTCATTATGCCTTTCTCTTACAGGTGGTTATGGGAAAAAAAAAAAATATAGGGTTTACAACCACTTTAAAGGACTATGCATTTTCATCCTGTAATTTTTTGGGCTTTAGTTCTGCTTTAAAGCGGTTGTAAAGGCCATTTGTTTTCATTGAAATAATAAACATATTAAACGTACCTGCATTGCACAGAGCGGTCTCTGACCTTCTCTTTTGGAGTCCTCCGCTGGCGCTCTCCACTCCTCCTATCCTGCGTGTGCCCCCATAACAAGCCATGTGTTATGGGGGCACACTTGAGGGCATGTGCTTCCGAGCCAGGCTGTGTGCATCCATAGACACACACACAGCCCGGCTCGGCCCCGCCCCCCTGCTTCCTCCTCCCAAGATTTGACTAACAGCCAATGGCTCCTGCTGCTGCCTAAGTCTCCTGTGAAGAGGAGAGAGAAGAATAGCAGAGGGGCACAGCGCTGGATCGAGAGAGGAGCGAGATGTGTTTTTCGGTGGAGGGTGCAGGGAATGCAGAACTTTAGCCGAATAGAAACTTTCAAATCAAACATGAAGCCATTATAAGACATTACCATTTCCTTATAAGAAGCAGCTTGTGTTATTTGTGCGGGACGAAACGTCGACCCAATAACGTTGTCTGCTGCTGATGATGTGAAATGAGATCCCCGGAGATGAGAAATGGCCGTCTCTCCTCGGTGGCAGATTTTGATATTGCTGTAATTTCAATGATTAATCATCTCTGTATTAAAATGATTTATTTTGCCTTATTTGGCCCGGGATCATAGCAACGGATATAATTACCCCGGGAGCTTCTTAACTGAAAGCACCCAGGCTTTTTTTTTGTTCCCGTCTAGCTGAGTTCCATTAAGTAAAACATCGTTCAGGTGTATTAAAAAAAAGCCTCGCTGAAGTGCCTGTGAAATTACACCCATCATCCGCCAGCAACGACGGAAGCTGGAGCCATGTGAACACATAGAATATGAGGATTAAAGGGATGTTACGCCTCAATTACAAGCCGCTTTATGGAAAATGGATTTTCATCAACATTTGTTAATGAATATGTAAAAGTTTCAAGAGATTATGCGAGTTAAAAAAAAAAATATTTCTAATTAGGTGGTCTGCCGGTGGAACGATAGAAATGGATATGAGTAGAAGAAAGTTTGCTGATTGGGGGATGGGAGACTGGAAAGGGGCATTTATTTCTAAAGCAGTGAATCTGGAAATTCAGCAAACATTCACTGCAGGTGAATCTTCCTGGTGCATGTGTTTTAGAGCGATCCTAATATCTTCCAGACCAGACACCTTAGCCAGCAATACCAGACCAGATCCCCAGATGAAAGCTCCTCAGACATCTCCAGCAACTTTCTACAAAAACAGTCCTGCATGTTAGGCAGGTGCAGTCTACTTTCTCCACTGCAGGTGGCGCTAGACTGCATCACATTACAGGGGGAGAGGAAATCGAGAGGAACATGGTTCCTCTATGGTTTCCAGGGTCAGTGGGGAAGTGTTCCAATTGGATGCTGCTGCCCCATGCTGACTCTAGTAGCCATCTTGGGTCATGCAGAGCCTATTTAAAGTGGTTGTAAACCCACTTACACAACATGCACCTACAGGTAAGCCTAGATTAAGGCTTACCTGTAGGTGCATGAAATATCTCCTTAACCTACACGGTTAAGGAGATTTTTGCAA
This sequence comes from Rana muscosa, assembly GCA_029206835.1. Taxonomy (NCBI): domain Eukaryota; kingdom Metazoa; phylum Chordata; class Amphibia; order Anura; family Ranidae; genus Rana; species Rana muscosa. Next base: position 51,275,934 of record JARGYO010000094.1, on the reverse strand, counting down.
TTAAAACTGGCGCCGCTGATGTCACGCGCATGCGCACTAGCGGGCCGGCTTAGTAGCCGGATTTCTGAATGGAGTTAGTCGGCCCGAGCGCGCATGCGTGTGACGTCATCGCCGCTCCTGGGCCAATAACAGCGCCGGAGCGGCGATACACGGAAGGCAGAGGGGAGCAAGATGGCATCGGCGACGGAGGTGTCCGAGCACCACTGCGGGAGCTTCAATCTCAGGTAAGTGATTCATAATGAGCTAGTATGCTATGTCTTTGTTTTGCAGGTTGTTTAAAAAAAAAAAAAGCGGGGTTTACAACCACTTTAGGTCACTGGCTCCTAGGGTTAGGTACGTTCCACGTGCGGGTAGTGTAGGGACAGGTCACCTGTCTGACACGGACAGTGAATAGTGGTAGGAAGAGTTTCCAGATGAGTAGAGAAAGGATAGGGACACCTACCTTGAAACCCCCCTTTTTGGGTCCGGACCGACCAGGCTGCATTTGGCCCCTCAGGACAGATGCTGTGGGCACATCTGAGACCTGCTCTGCTACACATTGCTGTCACATGCTCTGAGTGTTCCCGGTCCAGTGCCATTCCGCCGGGTTTGTTGTTAACTACTGGATTCTGCATTAATGGAAGTTATTTTCTTTACAACCAAAATCTGCGTAATTACTGCTAGACATGTGCACTGCCAAAAAAATTGTTAGTTTTCATTTCATTCGTTTTTCGGGTCATTCGTTATGATCGCAATTCGTACATTCGGAAATTTATACATTCGGAAATTCGTACATTCATAAATTTGTAAATTCGTACATTCTTACATTTGGAAATTCGGAAATTTGGAAATTCGAAATTAGAAAATCCAAAAATTAGAAAATCTTGAAAAAGAACTATTAAATTATAGGTATTGTAATTTCCTTTCAAATTTGGCTGTTAGCAAACGTAACGAATACAAATTTATCCGACGTTACGCATAACCTGAAATAACAAATGCCACATCTAAACAAATGGAACGGAACAAAATAATATTAAATAATAATAATAAAAAGTTTTATTATTATTATTATTGTTATTTATTATTATTATTAATTCATTACGTTCCATTTGTTTAGATACGGCAGTCATTATTTCGGAAAACAATTCGTAACTTTGGATAAATTTGTATTCGTTACGTTCACTATCAGCCAAATTTGAAGGGAAATTCCAATACCTATAACTGAATAGTTAGTGATAGTTAAGTTATTATTAGTTAATTATTATTTCAGATTTACGAATTTACAAATTTACGAATGTACGAATTTAAGCATTTACGAATGTGCGAATTTTCGAATGTAAGAATGTACGAATTTACGAATTTTCGAATTTACGAATATTCGTTAAAATTCGTTAAACGAGTTTTCGTTAATTCGGATATTTCCGAATTAACGAATTTGTCGAAATTTGTTAAAAAACTAATTCGGAACGAAACGAATTGCACATGTCTAATTACTGCCACTGCACCACTCCTCCTCCAGGGTTGCCAACCTCCCGCAGCATTTTTTTACTGACAAAACCTGAGAAATTACAGAACTCCTATTGAAAACACAGTGAATCTTTAACCACTTCAATACCAGGCACTTATACAGCTTCCTGCCCAAGCCAATTTTCAGCTTTCAGCGCTGTCGCAATTTGAATGACAATTGCGCGGTCATGCTACACTGTACCCAAACAAATTTTTTATCACTTTGTTCCCACAAATAGAGCTTTCTTTCGGTGGTATTTGATCGCCTCTGCGATTTTTATTTTTTGCACAACAAATAAAAAAAGAGCGAAAATTTTGAAAAAAAACACGTTTTTCTTTGTTTCTGTAAATTTTTTTTGTAAATAAGTACCTTTTCTACTTCAATGACGGGCACTGATAAGGCGGCACTGACGGGCACTGATAAGGCGACACTGATGGGCACCGATGAGGTGGCACCAATGAGGTGGCACTGATGAGGTGGCACTGATGGGCACTGATGATGGGCACTGATAGGCGGCACTGATGGGCACTGATATGTGGCATTGGTATGCGGCACTGATTGGCACTCATAGGCGGCACTGATTGGCACTCATAGGCGGCACTGATTGGCACTTATAGGCGGCACTGATGGGCACTTATAGGCGGCACTGATAGGTGGCACGGACGGGCACTGATAGGTGGGCACTTATGGGCACAGATGGGCACGGATGGGCACTGATAGGTGGCGCTGATGGACACTAGTAGGTGGCACTGATGGACACTGATGCCCAGCAATGCCAGCCACCACACATTGTGGTGGTGCCATCATAGTGCCAGTCAGTGCCCATTTGTGGGCACTGATTGGCATATTTTTTTTTATTTTATTACATGTGGATGGCCATGGGGGCCATCCACATGCTTGGGGCTTCCTGGGGCATCCTGGGGGGCTTCCCTGGTGGTCTAGTGTGGGTATCCGAGGGGGGGCTGCGCTGATAAATGATCAGCGCGAACCCCCCCTGTCAGGAGAGCCGCCGATCGGCTCTCCTCTACTCGCGTCTGTCAGACGCGAGTGAGGAAGGGCCGATCAACGGCTCTTCCTGTTTACATCGTGATCAGCCGTGATTGGACACGGCTGATCACGTGGTAAAAAGCCTCCGCCGGAGGCTTTTTACCGAGATCAGTGTAGCGGTGGGTCAGATTGACCCACCGCTCCACTGATCGCCGCGATGCGCGCCCCCCCGGGCGCGCGGTGGCTGTTATCCCGCAGGACGTCATATGACGTCCAGTGTGGATAAAACTACTACTTCCCGGACGTCAATCTGCTATTGACGGGGCGGGAAGTGGTTAAACAGTATAAACATGATATGGAAACACTGACAATACCTATAACAAAATAATTTGCTTGATTTACACTTAAAAATTCAACACAGCATGAAATGATCAGCCCCTGATATTTACTGGCAGTTGTAAAAAATCACAGATTTTGACAAACTGTCAGTAAATTTACTGGTGGTTGGCAACCCTGGCCTCCTCACACGCAGCTAGCCTAGTTGGGACCTTGATGAGCAGCAGACACATGGCAAGCCTGCCCAGGAGGGCAGCAGCACTTCAGGCTGGGATATACTCCTCTGGGAAAAGAACCTCCCTGCTTCAGGTCTCAGAGTATTTATGCTCCTTCCCAGCCACCATCTGGGCACCTTTCCCCAGGAATTGGCTAGGGCTGTATAAATATGAAAATGTAAAACATATCCAGTTAAAAAAAAAAATGTTTATAAATTTAGCCCAAAATATATTCTGCTACATGTCTTTGTTAAAAAAAAATCCCAATAAGTGTATATTGATTGGTTTGTGTGAAAGTTATAACGTCTACAAACTATGGTTTATACAGTGACATTTTTACTTAATTCTTTTTTTTTATACTAGTAAATGCCGGTGACTTATAGTGGAACTGACTAACTGACACTGACATCAGCAGGGACACACTAATACAGTGATCTGTGATAATACTATCCACTGTCACTCTATTGATGACACTGGCTGGTAAGGGGTTAACATCTCAAGGTAATCAAGGGGCCTAACAAGTGTTAAGCCTCATACACACGATCGGACTTCCAATCAACATTTCTGTGGATTTCTGTCCTAAGGGCGTTGGCCGTGAACTTGGTATGCATACATGGGGCAGGACTTTTTCAGCCAACAAACACGAACGTAGTGGCGTAATTGACGTACTACGTGTTTTTTCTGCTCTTTAGTGCCACCCTTTGGGAAACTTCTGCCATTGCTGGTTGATCTTTAGCATTGGTTCTGAGCATGCGTGTTTGTACTTTGGACTTAAGTCCGATGGACTTGTGTACACATGATCGGTAGATGTAAACTCTAATGCCTTGTACACACGGTCGGAATTTCCGATGAAAAAAGTCAGACGGAATTTTCTCATTGGATATTCCGACCGTGTGTGTGCCCCATTGGACTTTTTCCTTTTGGAAATTCTGACGGAGTTACCGTCCGTCTGTATGGAACTCCGGTGGAGAAAAAAACATACATGCTCAGAATCAAGTCGACGCATGCTCGGAATCATTGAACTTAATTTTTCTTAATTTTTCTCGGCTCGTCGTAGTGTTGTACGTCACCGCGTTCTTGACGGTTGGAATTTGGTGTGATAGTGTGTATGCAAGACAGCTTGAACGGAATTCCGTTGGAAAAATCAGTCAGAGTTTATCCCAACGGAAAATCCGATCGTCGGCATAAATCAGCCTTTTTTAACTGTTTCAACACTGGTCTCAGGGAACCCATGCTAATAATGACTACTGTATATCTACAAATCATGATACATTAGTGCAATGGTCAGTGGGAAGAATGCTCCTTACACTTGTGGTCATTGGGAAGGATTTACTTCCTTACAGATACCGTGTTTCCCCGAAAATAAGACCGGGTCTTATATTAATTTTGGCAACAAAAGACACAGTAGGGCTTATTTTCGGGGTAGGTTTTAATATGTAATGTGCGGTCTTCTCTCCCCCTGCCTGACAGGAATCCCCATTGTGAACTGAGTTAAAATGCTTGCAAAATCCTATAATCCACTCTATTACAGTATTATATAATGTACAATGTGTGTGTTTCTGTAATATAATTGTGCCAGATACCTTCGTTATAGGGCCGCTCTGCGCTTCTGTGACCTGCCGGAGCTCTCTTCCCTGCAATTATATTACAGAAACACACACATTGTACCAGGGCTGGACTGGGACAAAAATTTGGCACTGGACTTCATCCAGACCAGCTTACTTTAATTCAATAAAATGCTGCCCCCCACCCCCCAAAAAAATCCCCCCAAAAGGCCCCTACATCCATTATTGTATATCATGAGAGGGTGAGAGAGAGGGGAATGAGAGAGAGAGAGAGAGGGAGGGTTGAGGGGAAGGAGGTAAGAGGGGATGAGTGAGAGAGGGGGGTGAGTAAGAGAGAGGGGGTGAGTGTAGGACCCCTTTCACACTGAGGCGTTTTTCAGGCGCTTTTGGGCTAAAAATAGCGCCTGAAAAACGCCTCCACCGCTCCTGCCAATTGAAATGTATGGCCACCGCTGCTGAAGCGCCTGCAAAGCACTTTGGCAGCAGCGATACACGGGCGCATTTAACCTTTTAATTCGGCTGCTAGCGGGGGTTAAAAGCGCCTGCTAGAAGCCGAATAGCACAGCTAAAACGACAGTAAAGTGCTGCTAAAACTAGCAGCGTTTTACCGTCAATGCCTGCCCCAGTGTGAAAGCAGCCTAAGAGTCAGGGAGTGAATGAGACAAAGGAGGGGGCAGAGAGACAGAGGGGAGCTGAGAGACAGAGGGGGGGGGGAGCTGAGAGACAGAGGGGGGGAGCTGAGAGACAGAGGGGGGTGCTGAGTGACAGAGGGGGGGTGCTGAGTGACAGAGGGGGGATGCTGAGAGACAGAGGGGGGTGCTGAGAGACAGAGGGGGGGGTGCTGAGAGACAAGAGAGGGGAGCTAAGAGACAAGAGGGGGAGCTGAGAGACAGAGGGGGGTGCTGAGAGACAAGAGGGGGGAGCTAAGAGACAAGAGGGGGAGCTGAGAGACAGAGGGGGAGCTAAGAGACAGAGGGGGAGCTGAGAGACAGGGGGGCTGAGAGACAGGGGGGCTGAGAGACAGGGGGAGCTGAGAGACAGGGGGCTGAGAGACAGGGGGGAGCTGAGAGACAGAGGGGGGAGCTGAGAGACAGAGGGGGGAGCTGAGAGACAGACGGGGGAGCTGAGAGATGAGAGATGAGCTGAGAGATAGAGGAGGGGGCTGAGAGACAGAGAAGGGGGCTGAGAGACCGAGGAGGGGGTTGAGAGACCGAGGAGGGGGCTGAGAGACAGAGGAGGGGGCGGAGAGACCGAGGAGGGGGCTGAGAGACAGAGGAGGGGTCTGAGAGATAGAGAGGGGATGAGAGACAGAGGAGGGGCTAAAAGAGGCGGGGACTGAGAGACAGAGGGGGGGGTGCTGAGAGACAAGAGAGGGGAGCTAAGAGACAAGAGGGGGAGCTGAGAGACAGAGGGGGGTGCTGAGAGACAAGAGGGGGAGCTGAGAGACAGAGGGGGAGCTAAGAGACAGAGGGGGAGCTGAGAGACAGGGGGGCTGAGAGACAGGGGGGCTGAGAGACAGGGGGAGCTGAGAGACAGGGGGCTGAGAGACAGGGGGGAGCTGAGAGACAGAGGGGGGAGCTGAGAGACAGAGGGGGGAGCTGAGAGACAGACGGGGGAGCTGAGAGATGAGAGATGAGCTGAGAGATAGAGGAGGGGGCTGAGAGACAGAGAAGGGGGCTGAGAGACCGAGGAGGGGGTTGAGAGACCGAGGAGGGGGCTGAGAGACAGAGGAGGGGGCGGAGAGACCGAGGAGGGGGCGGAGAGACCGAGGAGGGGGCTGAGAGACAGAGGAGGGGTCTGAGAGATAGAGAGGGGATGAGAGACAGAGGAGGGGCTAAAAGAGGCGGGGACTGAGAGACAGAGGGGGGGACTGAGAGACAGAGGAGGGGACTGAGAGACAGGGGGGGTCTGAGAGACAGAGGGGGGGCCTGAGAGACAGAAGAGGGGTCTGAGAGACAGAGGAGGGGTCTGAGAGACAGAGGAGGGGTCTGAGAGACAGTGGGGAGGCTGAGAGATAGTGGGGGGGCTGAGAGACAGAGGAGGGGGCTGAAAGACAGAGGGGGCAGAGAGACAGAGGGGAGGGCTGAGACAGACCACATAGCACTGTCTCCCTTTCTGCAGTCCCTCCTCTGCTCACCCCCCGCTGTCTCAGTGTTCTGGCATGTTTGTGTAGGATGCCGGGTACCTGATGGCCAGCAGCGGCAGCGCCGAGTCTCCCTCTTGATCCGGGGGGTGCTCTCGCTGCTCTGCGCCTTACAGCGGCGCATGTTCTCTTCTCTTCTCCCTCCGGCCCAGGCCACATTGTTCCTGGAGCAGAGAGGAGGTGGAGGAATCAACGTTCTGGGAGCGCCGGGGTGGCCGCGATCGCTTCTGTTCGCCTCTTCAGTGGTCAGGGAGGGGGTGGAGCTCTTCTCCCTCCTCGGCTTTTACATCCAACAGCCCTCCTCGCTAGCCACCTTCCCCGAATCCCCGCCGCGCTCCTGCTTCCGCCGAACTCTGCATAAAAAAACGGCCCACAATTTATTTATTTTTTAACGGCCCACTGAGCCATCGGCCCACCGGGAAACTCCTGGTAGTCCCGATGGCCAGTCCATCCCTGCATTGTACATTATATGCTACTGTAATAGAGTGGATTATAGGATTTTACAAGCATTTTAAACTAGGGCTTATTTTCGGGGTAGGGCTTATATTGCAGCTCTCCTGGAAAATAACGCTAGGTCTTATTTTTGGGGAAACACGGTAGCTAAAAAAATCAACGGTGTCTGAGAGACAGAAATTGCTCATTGCTCAGGGAACCCCTAGAAACTTCTGGAGGAACCGAAGGGTTTCATGTAACCCTAGTTGTAAAACCCTGCTCTGAATGAACAACATTAGGTTTGCCCTATGTATCATAAACAATTTTTTTTTTTATAAAATACTTTCTTACTTTTTTTTTTATCATATATGTGATGTTGCTGCCGATCTCTTGCAGCCACCATTTCCCATCTACATGCACTCCAAAAATAGCTTTATAGCATTTCTCCGGGTGAGCTTCCTGATGGTGACAACAGTGGACCATGTCTATGTAATTTGTGTGGAAATGGCCAGTTAAAAACTCCAGTAAAAGCCTATGTGACAGGGTGACAATGCAGGAGCACTATTGGGCGACAAGGAAAGGGTGTTGTCACCCTGTCACAGGAAGTGCCTGAAAAGGGACCTTCATAACAGGGTCACTGAAAATTATTTTAATAAAAGATTGAAATTGGCTTCTGAAATTAACTACTGTGTTAAAGTTTGGATGAGATGTTTGTCATTGGGTTTACATATATACTTTAAACATAATAGATTACACCATATGGAGCTCTTGATTTCTCAATATATTTTCTTGTGTGTTTTTTTTGGCTTAGTATTTACTGCATGTAATTTAATCAAAGCCAAAACATTATTTTTCCGCTTCGGAAAGAATATAGAATGGTAAAGGTACATGCCAATTTTTTATTTTTTTTTATCGACCCATTTGGGAGATTTCAGGAAGTCACAGGAGACCTCTCCAAAAGGGATGTCCCCACTTGGACAGGTGTCACCAGAAAAAGTGTACCCATCAGACAATATGCCCTCACCTCCTCCTCCAGGAACCTAAGAATGTTGGTTTTTCCATCACTTTCCATATCAACGCTACCAGTCAGTGGTCAACGCTACCAGTCAGGGGTCAACGCTACCAGTCAGTGGTCAACGCTACCAGTCAGGGGTCAACGCTACCAGTCAGTGGTCAACGCTACCAGTCAGTGGTCAACGCTACCAGTCAGTGGTCAACGCTACCAGTAAATAGTCAACAGGACCAATAGTAAGGATGAATCGTCATGATGGGGACACAAACAGCAATAAAAAAAAAGAATACAAATAGTGGAGGTTCTAACCCAGTGGTTATCAACTTATGAGCTAAAGGGGGCCTCAAATGTGGGTTATAACAGCCCCACTCTATCCAAAACTAAAAAGAAAAATTATAGATTTAATTTCATAATTGTTTAAATGACCAACATTTAACCGTGATTTATTAGCAGAATACAATGTAACAAAAGGCAATTAACTTGACGATCTTTCTAAACTGACCTGTGTTACGTGTTCCACATTTCTTTCAAGAATTATCTCTGATTGGCTGCCTCCTTCTGGCCAGGCATGGTAAAGCGGCTCCCCCCTGCCATAGCTGCACACTGCCCTCTGCTGACCATACTGCCATGACCTCACCTTATGTTTTGAGACTCAAGGTTTAAGTTGATATTTGCAGAAGTGCCGTTTGGTTTGCTCATACATGTATTTTTAAATCCTTTGTTGGCTTACTGGGATGGACCTTAGGGAGGAAACAGCAACACAAAAGAAGTTGCAACAGGACACGTCTACATTGTAATAAAGGACATGTATTGAACGTTTTTTTACATATTTTCTTTCTTTCTTGAGGTCAGAAAAAAAAATAAAAAAATTAGGGGGATGTTTGAGTTGTAGTTGCGCTCAAACACATTATTTGATAGGGTTCATTAAAACCCAATTTTAGCTGCAGTGTGTAGTTCCCCGTGGCCTGTTGGGTGGCGCTGCCATCGGAGGCCAGGGTTGAACCGCTGGTACAGTGCTGTGCCTTGGATGTCCCCTGTCGGCGGTGGTATGGTGGGCGTGTTGGCCCGCTGTGCATCCCAGGAGGGGATATAAAAGGGGCAGACCCTGTCTGTCGGGGGTGAGTTCCTGGGGGTCCGACCCCGGGAGCGTGTGATTCTTTTCATGGCCACCCCAGGCACCTTTAGCTCTGGGGTGGAGTTCCTGGTTCGGTACACTGGCGGATCAGTCCCTGGCACCTTTAGCCCTGGGGCTGCAACTGGAGGCCTTGAGCTCAGCACCTTTGGCTGGGGCCCACAGAGGATCGAGGAATCCCAGGGTGCTGCCTTGCGAGGGGACCCGTATCTTAGATGAGGAGGCCGGGGGAGGACCGTTCCGAGGGACTGGTGAGGAACTCACAGTGAAGGAAGGGGCCCGGTAACTCTCTGGAGGGATGTCATCTCCCTGAAAGAGGCTTAACGTTGCAACCAAGTTCACCAGGTCTGTGGCAGAGACCCAAGTTCACCAGGTCTGTGGCAGAGACCCAAGTTCACCAGGTCTGTGGCAGAGACCCAAGTTCACCAGGTCTGTGGCAGAGACCCAAGTTCACCAGGTCTGTGGCAGAGACCATGTGTATCTAGTGCAAGCATCATTCCGGCTGCTAGGGCCCACTCGATTGGGAGACTATCTGGATGGGCTGAGTCTACCTGAAGATATGGGTAGTGAATAAGAATTAATTTGTGCCTGGACCTATTCCCACACCTTTTGCTGGCCTGCTCTTCTTCCAACCTTCTCCTGTCCAGTTATCGTGCATAACAGAGAAAATGAACTCTACGTTGGAGTTGCAATCGGTGTGGACCTTAAAGTAATTGGGGAATAGAGACTTGTCTTTGTTACAGTGAAGATGGGAGCCATTCTCTGGGGAACCTGATCACAGAGACCCAGGTACATTACACCGCTCAACCTTTTTATACAGGAGGGTACGGGCACGTAGCACGGTGGGCCCTTTTTTCTGCTAAGGAGCTAAAAGCAGGAAAGGGGGTTGTGTCACTATATATATATATATATATATATATATATATATACACACACACACACATATATATATATATATATATATATACATAAAAAAAATCATCAAATAAATATGAAACTTTAATATTAGGATATTTTACAGCTTACCAGCCAAGGGACCTCTCACCTTACCTGTATCTTTTTAGTTGCCCTGTATCTTCTTTTTTCTAAAAAGTTTGGTTGTTTTTTTAAGTAGTAGAAGCTTGAAATTTACAAGCTCCTCCCCCAAGGCTTGAATGAGTGACAGTCTGCCTGAAAGAAAACAAGTGATGTGCTCTCCTTAGTTAACCCATAATGCTCTGAGAATCCATTGTCCTATACAAGGCTGTGTGGCATCATAATGCTGAGTGGGCATTGGTCAGTGCTAGCACATGGCTGCGCTGACAATGAGAATCTCTCTGGGCCTTCTTTGTTCTAGAATGGCATCCCAGAAGAAAGAAAGATAGAAGAGCACAATTTTCAATTGTACAGACTCCTACATCTGCCAGCGTGGGCAGTGAAAGATAATCATCCATGGAGGTAAGTGCAGTGGGGAATCGGGATGTGGGGCGGGTGTTGTGAGCTAGTTCACTTTTTCATGTTTCGTGAAAAGGAACAAACCCTTTAAAGGTCCACCAGTGACACCATAACTCCCATTATCTACATTCAATTTTATATTAACAGGAGATTGTTTGTTGGTGACCATCATACCTCTGTCCAGTCATTCCCCTCTCTTGGCAAACTTTTTTTTTTTAAATCAGCTCAAAGTTTTTATTTGCTATGGGAAAATGATCTTCCATATGATGATGCCTGTATAGTTCTGGATCCAATGCCACTCGTGACTCCAATGATCTTTTTAGCTGTTTGTTCTGGCTGCTATTTCAAGTGGGATATTTTTTCCATTGACTACCAATGTAAGGAGCATTCTTCCCACTGATCACCAATGTAATGAGCATTCTTCCCACTGATCACCAATGTAAGGGACATTCTTCCCACTGATCACCAATGTAAGGGACATTCTTCCCACTGATCACCAATGTAAGGAACATTCTTCCCACTGATCACCAATGTAAGGAACATTCTTCCCACTGATCACCAATGTAAGGAACATTCTTCCCACTGATCACCAATGTAAGGAGCATTCTTCCCACTGATCACCAATGTAAGGGACATTCCTCCCACTGATCACCAATGTAAGGAACATTCTTCCCACTGATCACCAATGTAAGGAACATTCTTCCCACTGATCACCAATGTAAGGGACATTCTTCCCACTGATCACCAATGTAAGGAGCATTCTTCCCACTGATCACCAATGTAAGGGACATTCTTCCCACTGATCACCAATGTAAGGAACATTCTTCCCACTGATCACCAATGTAAGGAACATTCTTCCCACTGATCACCAATGTAAGGAACATTCTTCCCACTGATCACCAATGTAAGGGACATTCTTCCCACTGATCACCAATGTAAGGAACATTCTTCCCACTGATCACCAATGTAAGGGACATTCTTCTCACTGATCACCAATGTAAGGGACATTCTTCCCACTGATCACCAATGTAAGGAGCATTCTTCCCACTGATCCCCAATGTAAGTAACATTCTTCCCACTGATCACCAATGTAAGGAGCATTCTTCCCACTGATCACCAATGTAAGGAGCATTCTTCTCACTGATCACCAATGTAAGGAACATTCTTCCCACTGATCACCAATGTAAGGAGCATTCTTCCCACTGATCACCAATGTAAGGGACATTCTTCCCACTGATCACCAATGTAAGGAGCATTCTTCCCACTGATCACCAATGTAAGGAACATTCTTCCCACTGATCACCAATGTAAGGAGCATTCTTCCCACTGATCACCAATGTAAGGAGCATTCTTCCCACTGATCACCAATGTAAGGGACATTCTTCCCACTGACCACCAATGTAAGGAACATTCTTCCCACTGACCTCCAATGTAAGGGACATTCTTCCCACTGATCACCAATGTAAGGGACATTCTTCCCACTGATCACCAATGTAAGGAACATTCTTCCCACTGATCAACAATGTAAGGAACATTCTTCCCACTGATCACCAATGTAAGGAACATTCTTCCCACTGATCACCAATGTAAGGAGCATTCTTCCCACTGATCACCAATGTAAGGGACATTCCTCCCACTGATCACCAATGTAAGGAACATTCTTCCCACTGATCACCAATGTAAGGAACATTCTTCCCACTGATCACCAATGTAAGGGACATTCTTCCCACTGATCACCAATGTAAGGAGCATTCTTCCCACTGATCACCAATGTAAGGAGCATTCTTCCCACTGATCACCAATGTAAGGAGCATTCTTCCCACTGATCACCAATGTAAGGGACATTCCTCCCACTGATCACCAATGTAAGGAACATTCTTCCCACTGATCACCAATGTAAGGAACATTCTTCCCACTGATCACCAATGTAAGGGACATTCTTCCCACTGATCACCAATGTAAGGAGCATTCTTCCCACTGATCACCAATGTAAGGGACATTCTTCCCACTGATCACCAATGTAAGGGACATTCTTCCCACTGATCACCAATGTAAGGAGCATTCTTCCCACTGATCACCAATGTAAGGGACATTCCTCCCACTGATCACCAATGTAAGGAACATTCTTCCCACTGATCACCAATGTAAGGAACATTCTTCCCACTGATCACCAATGTAAGGAACATTCTTCCCACTGATCACCAATGTAAGGGACATTCTTCCCACTGATCACCAATGTAAGGAACATTCTTCCCACTGATCACCAATGTAAGGGACATTCTTCTCACTGATCACCAATGTAAGGGACATTCTTCCCACTGATCACCAATGTAAGGAGCATTCTTCCCACTGATCCCCAATGTAAGGAACATTCTTCCCACTGATCACCAATGTAAGGAGCATTCTTCCCACTGATCACCAATGTAAGGAGCATTCTTCTCACTGATCACCAATGTAAGGAACATTCTTCCCACTGATCACCAATGTAAGGAGCATTCTTCCCACTGATCACCAATGTAAGGGACATTCTTCCCACTGATCACCAATGTAAGGAGCATTCTTCCCACTGATCACCAATGTAAGGAACATTCTTCCCACTGATCACCAATGTAAGGAGCATTCTTCCCACTGATCACCAATGTAAGGAGCATTCTTCCCACTGATCACCAATGTAAGGGACATTCTTCCCACTGACCACCAATGTAAGGAACATTCTTCCCACTGACCTCCAATGTAAGGGACATTCTTCCCACTGATCACCAATGTAAGGGACATTCTTCCCACTGATCACCAATGTAAGGAACATTCTTCCCACTGATCAACAATGTAAGGAACATTCTTCCCACTGATCACCAATGTAAGGAACATTCTTCCCACTGATCACCAATGTAAGGAGCATTCTTCCCACTGATCACCAATGTAAGGGACATTCCTCCCACTGATCACCAATGTAAGGAACATTCTTCCCACTGATCACCAATGTAAGGAACATTCTTCCCACTGATCACCAATGTAAGGGACATTCTTCCCACTGATCACCAATGTAAGGAGCATTCTTCCCACTGATCACCAATGTAAGGAGCATTCTTCCCACTGATCACCAATGTAAGGAGCATTCTTCCCACTGATCACCAATGTAAGGGACATTCCTCCCACTGATCACCAATGTAAGGAACATTCTTCCCACTGATCACCAATGTAAGGAACATTCTTCCCACTGATCACCAATGTAAGGGACATTCTTCCCACTGATCACCAATGTAAGGAGCATTCTTCCCACTGATCACCAATGTAAGGGACATTCTTCCCACTGATCACCAATGTAAGGGACATTCTTCCCACTGATCACCAATGTAAGGAGCATTCTTCCCACTGATCACCAATGTAAGGGACATTCCTCCCACTGATCACCAATGTAAGGAACATTCTTCCCACTGATCACCAATGTAAGGAACATTCTTCCCACTGATCACCAATGTAAGGAACATTCTTCCCACTGATCACCAATGTAAGGGACATTCTTCCCACTGATCACCAATGTAAGGAACATTCTTCCCACTGATCACCAATGTAAGGGACATTCTTCTCACTGATCACCAATGTAAGGGACATTCTTCCCACTGATCACCAATGTAAGGAGCATTCTTCCCACTGATCCCCAATGTAAGGAACATTCTTCCCACTGATCACCAATGTAAGGAGCATTCTTCCCACTGATCACCAATGTAAGGAGCATTCTTCTCACTGATCACCAATGTAAGGAACATTCTTCCCACTGATCACCAATGTAAGGAGCATTCTTCCCACTGATCACCAATGTAAGGGACATTCTTCCCACTGATCACCAATGTAAGGAGCATTCTTCCCACTGATCACCAATGTAAGGAACATTCTTCCCACTGATCACCAATGTAAGGAGCATTCTTCCCACTGATCACCAATGTAAGGAGCATTCTTCCCACTGATCACCAATGTAAGGGACATTCTTCCCACTGACCACCAATGTAAGGAACATTCTTCCCACTGACCTCCAATGTAAGGGACATTCTTCCCACTGATCACCAATGTAAGGGACATTCTTCCCACTGATCACCAATGTAAGGAGCATTCTTCCCACTGATCACCAATGTAAGGGACATTCTTCCCACTGACCACCAATGTAAGGAACATTCTTCCCACTGACCTCCAATGTAAGGGACATTCTTCCCACTGATCACCAATGTAAGGAACATTCTTCCCACTGATCACCAATGTAAGGAGCATTCTTCCCACTGATCACCAATGTAAGGGACATTCTTCCCACTGATCACCAATGTAAGGAACATTCTTCCCACTGATTACCAATGTAAGGAACTTTCTTCCCACTGATCACCAATGTAAGGAACTTTCTTCCCACTGATCACCAATGTAAGGAGCATTCTTCCCACTGATCACCAATGTAAGGAACATTCTTCCCACTGATCACCAATGTAAGGAACATTCTTCCCACTGACCACCAATGTAAGGAGCATTCTTCCCACTGACCACCAATGTAAGGAACATTCTTCCCACTGATCACTAATGTAAGGGGCATTCTTCCCACTGATCACCAATGTAAGGAGCATTCTTCCCACTGACCACCAATGTAAGGAGCATTCTTCCCACTGACCACCAATGTAAGGAGCATTCTTCCCACTGATCACCAATGTAAGAAACATTCTTCCCACTGATCACCAATGTAAGGGACATTCTTCCCACTGACCTCCAATGTAAGGAACATTCTTCCCACTGATCACCAATGTAAGGAACATTCTTCCCACTGACCTCCAATGTAAGGAACATTCTTCCCACTGATCACCAATGTAAGGAACATTCTTCCCACTGATCACCAATGTAAGGAACATTCTTCCCACTGATCACCAATGTAAGGAGCATTCTTCCCACTGATCACCAATGTAAGGGACATTCTTCCCACTGACCTCCAATGTAAGGAACATTCTTCCCACTGACCTCCAATGTAAGGAACATTCTTCCCACTGATCACCAATGTAAGGAACATTCTTCCCACTGATCACCAATGTAAGGAACATTCTTCCCACTGATCACCAATGTAAGGAACATTCTTCCCACTGACCTCCAATGTAAGGAGCATTCTTCCCACTGATCACCAATGTAAGGGGCATTCTTCCCACTGATCACCAATAGGGATGAGCTCGGTGTTCGAGTCGAACATACGTTCGACTCGAACATCGGCTGTTCGATCGTTCGACGAAGATCGAACGATTTGGGCCGTTTGCGCCAAATTCGAGTGACGCGAACGGCCCACAATGCACTACGCCATCGCAGTGTCATCCAGGCGCTGTGATTGGCCAAGCATGCACTGTGACCCCGCATGCTTGGCCAATCACAGCGCCGGCAGCGAGGAGAGCAATGATTGGCCACAGGCAGGATGCCTGTGGCCAATTATTGCTGAGGGTGTTTAGTACACGCCCCACACTATAAAAGGCCGCCAGCACGGCGGCCTAGTGTAGTGTGTTCCGGAGCAGGGAAAGAGAAGCATAGGCAGGGACAGTGACATTTATTTTTTCTTGCTTAACCTGGATTCCTTTAGTTTAGGGAAAGAGAAGGATAGGTAGGGAGAGTGTCAGTGTGTTTTACTGTGCGAATCCTTGTTTCTAGGGACAGGGAAGGAAAGTGAGGGAAATTCTCCTTGTGCTATAGTGTGCTTTAAAAAAACATTTTTTCTAGGGACAGAAAACTATAGGTAGGAAGAGTGTCAGTTTCTTTCACTGTGATAATCCTTGTTTCTAGGGACAGGGAAGGAAAGTGAGGGAAATTCTCCTTGTGCTATAGTGTGCTTTAAAAAAACATTTTTTCTAGGGACAGAAAACTATAGGTAGGAAGAGTGTCAGTTTCTTTCACTGTGATAATCCTTGTTTCTAGGGACAGGGAAGGACAGTGAGGGAAATTCTCCTTGTGCTATAGTGTGCTAAAGCATTCCTCATCAACCATCTTTGAAATCCTTGTTTTTTTGGACAGTCAGGGAAATTGTCGTTGTGCTATTCTGTGCAAAAGCAATCATCCTCAACCATATTTAGAAATCCTTAAGTAAAGGGACAGAGAAGGACACCTGAAGGTAGCCCTTATTGCTTTTTTCCCATCTCCCTGCAGGCCATCTATTAGAATGTCTGGAAGGCAAACAAGGAGAGGCAGACAGTCAGGAGGCAATAAAAGAGGGCAAGCAGGCTCTGTGTCTGGGGGCAACAGTGCTGGTCGTGGACGCGGTGCATTGTCATCAGCACATGGCCATGGGACACGCTTGTCCTTCTTTTCGGCAGCTGGACATGTTGAGCCACATCATGCCGAAGACTTGGTAGAGTGGATGACCAAGCCCTCCTCCTCCTCCTCATCCTCTCTCACCCAGGCTCAGGGTACTGGCAAAGCAGCTGCCAAAGCGTCCTCTTCCCTGGTATCAATGTCAGACTCATCATCAGTCACTCCTTCCCTAGACCCACCATGTCCTCCTCCTGAGGAGTCCCCCGAACTGTTTGAGCACAGTGTTGGGTACATGCTCCAGGAGGATGCCCAGCGTTTCGAAGGGTCTGATGATGAAACCCAGCTACAGGAAGGCAGTAGCGTGAGAGCAGACAGAGGGGATGCTCAAGAAGGACACCAATCTGGCAGTCATGTTCCAGCAGCTGCAGCATACTGCCAGATTGGCTCCAGTGATGAAGAGGGAGGGGATGATGAGGTCACTGACTCCACGTGGGTGCCTAATAGGAGAGAGGAGGAGGAGGAGGATGAGGAGGAGGCACATCTCCAACGAGGCAGGATGCCCTTTGGTGGCCAGCGTAAGGGCAGTACACCGACGGAATCACACCGCAGAGCTCCGCCTGTGCAGGGCGCTGCCTCTGCCCGTCATTCAAAAAGTTCTTTGGTGTGGGCCTTTTTTGAGGCTAGTGCATCAGATCGCACAGCTGCTGTTTGCAACATATGTCTCAAGCGTATATCGCGTGGCCAAAACATCAGCCGCTTGGGTACCACATGCCTGACCAGACATATGTTGACCTGCCATGCAGCTCGTTGGCAAGCCTACCTCAAAGACCCACACCAAAGAACAAAGCGGACCTCTCCTTGCACCGCATCAGCTGGGATCTCCAACCCCACTATAACTTCAGTCCTCTCTGAAACATGCACTGAGAGGAATGAAGGTGTAGAATTAGGTGTGTCACAGCCAAGTACTTGCGGCCACTCTGCTAGCAGTACACCGACGTCCGATTCTAGCAGGCAAATTTCCCTGCCCCAGCTGCTGGACCGTCGAAAGAAGTTCACTCCCAGCCATCCACATGCCCAGCGGTTGAATGCTAGCTTGGCTAAATTGCTAGCGCTTCAACTGCTGCCTTTTCAGTTGGTAGACTCGGCCCCCTTCCGTGAGTTTGTGCAATGTGCGGTTCCTCAGTGGCAGGTTCCCAAACGCCACTTTTTCTCACGGAAGGCTATTCCGGCTCTCTACCGGCATGTGGAAGGCAATGTCTTGGCCTCGCTGGACAGGGCGGTCAGCGGTAAGGTGCATATTACCGCTGACTCATGGTCCAGCAGGCATGGACAGGGACGTTACCTTTCTTTCACGGCCCATTGGGTCACTCTTTTGGCAGCTGGGAAGGATGCAGGACAAGGTGCAGTAGTGTTGGAGGTTGTTCCACCGCCACGCCTCCAAAATGCTACTACTGGTTGTGACACACCTCTCTCCTCCACCCCCTCCTCTTCTTCTTCCTCCATGGCCTCTTCCTGTGGTTTGTCCTCGGAACCAGCGGTGCTCCGTAGGCGTTCAAGGGGCTACGCAAGTACGCAGGCAAAAAGATGCCATGCCGTGCTTGCGCTGGTGTGTTTGGGGGACAGAAGCCACACTGGGGCAGAGGTCCTGTCTGCTCTGCAGGGCCAGGCCGAGAGGTGGTTGACGCCACGCCAGCTTAAGCCAGGAATGGTGGTTTGCGACAATGGCACCAACCTCCTCTCCGCCCTCCGACAGGGACAACTGACCCATGTGCCCTGTGTGGCTCACGTCCTTAACCTGGTGGTGCAGCGGTTCTTGGGCAGGTACCCGGGCTTACAGGATGTCCTGAGGCAGGCCAGGAAAGTCTGTGTGCATTTCCGCAGATCTTATAATGCCAGTGCTCGCCTGGCTGAGCTGCAAAAGGAGTTGAACCTGCCCAAGAACTGCCTTATATGTGACATGCCCACCAGGTGGAACTCAACGTTGGCCATGCTGCAGCGGCTGCACACGCAGCAGAGGGCCATCAATGAGTACCTGTGCGACTACGGCACCAGGACAGGGTCAGGGGAGCTTGGGTTTTTTTCTCCACGCCAGTGGGGCATGATCAGGGATGCATGCACTGTCCTGGCACCATTTGAGGAGGCCACGAGGATGGTGAGCAGTGACAGTGCATGCATCAGTGACACTGTACCTCTTGTCCACCTGTTGGAGCACACGCTGCGTGGAATAATGGACAGGGCACTTGAGGCAGAACAGAGGCAGGAAGAGGAGGACTTCCTTGCCTCTCAAGGCCCCCTTTACCCAGACAGTGTTCCTTCTGTCCCACCCATCGCACAGGAAGAGGAGGAGGAGGAGGAGGATTGTGTCAGCATGGAGGTGGAGGCTGGCACTCAGCATCATCAGCAGCAGTCTTTTAGGGATGATTTACAGTCCCAAGAAACCAGTGGACTTGTACGTGGCTGGGAGGAGGTGGCTGCGGATCATGTCGTCCTTAGTGACCCAGAGGACTCCGGAGCGAATGCCTCAGCAAACCTACGTTGCATGGCCTCCCTGATCCTGCAAAGTCTGCGGAAGGATCCTCGTATTCTTCGGATCTAGGAGAGGGACCATTACTGGCTGGCCACTCTCCTTGATCCACGGTACAAGGGTAAGGTTGCGGACCTTATGTTACCGTCGCAGAGGGAGCAGAGGATGAGACAACTCCGGGAGGCCTTGCAGAAAGGTCTGTGCAACGCGTTCCCAGAGACTGGGAGGTTACAAACTCCTGGTCCTGGACAACGAGTTGCTGAGGCTTCGGCCAGTCAAAGAAGGAGCGGTGGGGAAGGTGGCCGTCTGACCGATGCGTTCAGACAATTCTTTAGTCCGCAGCCCCAAAGTATGATCGGTTCCAGCAACCATCGCCAGCGTCTGATAAACATGGTGCAGGAATATCTAGGGGCAAGGTCAGACTTGGACACCTTCCCCACCGAAAATCCTCTGGCTTACTGGGTCTTGAGGATGGATCACTGGCCAGAGCTTGCACAGTATGCAATTGAGCTACTGGCCTGTCCTGCATCCAGCGTTCTTTCGGAACGCACATTCAGTGCTGCTGGAGGATTTGTCACGGATCACAGGGTGCGCCTGTCCACCGACTCGGTTGATCGACTGACTTTCATCAAGATGAACCAGTCTTGGATCACCACCAGCTACCACACACCTGATGCTGATATAATAGACTAATTGATTTTAACATGTCACATCCCTTCAAGACTGATGCTGATGCTGAGTGCCTGTGCTGTTATGTTGACTGGCTATCCTCCTCCTCCGAGTCCTCAATGATACGATTGATGATAGCTTGGAAGATCATTTTTGTTTATGGGTGCCGCCACCAGTGGCTAAGGCCCAATTTTTCAGCCCCTGTTTTACAGGGGCGTGTAATTACAATTTTTTTAGCAATCATTTGCCATAGGGCTCATTGCTGTGCTCCAAGTACAGTATCTGTGAGGGGTTGGAGTGTTGTGGCACCAGTGCCTAAGGCCCAATTTTTCAGCCCCTGTTTAACAGGGGCGTGTCATTACAATTTTTGAAGCAATACTTTGCAACAGGGCTCATTGCTGTGCTCCAAGTACAGTATCTGTGAGGGGTTGTAGTGTTGTGCCACCAGTGCCTAAGGCCCAATTTTTCAGCCCCTGTTCAACAGGGGCATGCAATTACAATTCTTGATCTAATAATTCACAGCAGGGCCCATTGCTGCACCCACCAAGAGTAACTCTGAGGGCTTACAGTGTTGTGGCAACGCCACCACCACCACCACCACGAAAGGCCCAATTTTTCAGCCCCTGTTCAAAAGGGGCATGTAATTACAATTCTTGATCTAATAATTCACAGCAGGGCCCATTGCTGCACCCACCAAGAGTAACTCTGAGGGCTTACAGTGTTGTGGCAACGCCACCACCACCACCACCACGAAAGGCCCAATTTTTCAGCCCCTGTTCAAAAGGGGCATGTAATTACAATTCTTGATCTAATAATTCACAGCAGGGCCCATTCCTGCACCCACCAAGAGTAACTCTGATGGCTTACAGTGTTGTGGCAACGCCACCACCACCACCACCACCACGAAAGGCCCAATTTTTCAGCCCCTGTTCAAAAGGGGCATGTAATTACAATTCTTGATCTAATAATTCACAGCAGGGCCCATTCCTGCACCCACCAAGAGTAACTCTGAGGGCTTACAGTGTTGTGGCAACGCCACCACCACCACCACCACGAAAGGCCCAATTTTTCAGCCCCTGTTCAAAAGGGGCATGTAATTACAATTCTTGATCTAATAATTCACAGCAGGGCCCATTGCTGCACCCACCAAGAGTAACTCTGAGGGCTTACAGTGTTGTGGCAACGCCACCACCACCACGAAAGGCCCAATTTTTCAGCCCCTGTTCAAAAGGGGCATGTAATTACAATTCTTGATCTAATAATTCACAGCAGGGCCCATTGCTGCACCCACCAAGAGTAACTCTGAGGGCTTACAGTGTTGTGGCAATGCCGCCACCACCACCACCACCACGAAAGGCCCAATTTTTCAGCCCCTGTTCAAAAGGGGCATGTAATTACAATTCTTGATCTAATAATTC
This sequence comes from Rana muscosa, assembly GCA_029206835.1. Taxonomy (NCBI): domain Eukaryota; kingdom Metazoa; phylum Chordata; class Amphibia; order Anura; family Ranidae; genus Rana; species Rana muscosa. The sequence goes on along the minus strand of JARGYO010000094.1, from coordinate 51,254,326 downwards.
ACAGCAGGGCCCATTCCTGCACCCACCAAGAGTAACTCTGAGGGCTTACAGTGTTGTGGCAACACCACCACCACCACGAAAGGCCCAATTTTTCAGCCCCTGTTCAACAGGGGCATGCAATTACAATTCTTGATCTAATAATTCACAGCAGGGCCCATTGCTGCACCCACCAAGAGTAACTGTCAGGGCTTACAGTGTTGTGGCACCAGCACCACCATCAAAGGCCCAATTTTTACTACCACTGTTCAACAATTATATGTAATTAAAATTCCTGATATAATAGTTGACAGCAGGGCGTTCCAGCACCAACCAAGAGTAACTGTGAGTGCTTACAGTGTTGTGCCAACACCAACAACTAAGGGGCCTATTTCTATTATATACGGCAGGTCCCTACTTTCAAACATCCAACTTACAAACGACTCCTACTTGCAAACGCAAGAAGACAACAGGAAGTGAGAGGAAATCTACCACTAGGAAGGAAAATTCTCTCCTGTAAGAATTAATATGGGAGAAAGGTGTCTCCTCTGTACTGATGCTTTATCACCAATCCTTGTTTCAAGAAAAACACCACATTTCAAAAACAGTTGTCATTGGGACGGAAAGTGAGGTGAAATGTTCTGAACAGGGGCACAGACAGCAAAACAAATGTTACAGGGGTGATAACCCTTACCTATGTTTTCCAAAAAGTTTAAAAATAGATTTTTGGGCTGGAGCTACACTTAAACAATATACCTGTTCAAAATTACAAACAGATTCTACATAAGAACAAACCTACAGTCCCTGTCTTGTATGCACCGCCTGTATACGGCTGTTCGGAGTATATAGGGCCTTCTTTATTTTATGTGCGGGGTTCCCCTTAATATCCATACAAGACCCAAAGGGGCTGGTAATGGGCTGGGGTAGGGGGGGGGGGGGGGGGTCATGGGGTAGCTATGCCATTTTTCTTAAAGATTTTCATCCATATTACCGGGAACAGACAATACATTAAAGCCGCAAGCAGTTTTAAATGGCTTTTTTTTCCTTTAGAAGTGTCATTTTGTGCAGGGACAGTTCTAAACACGGGAAACACGTGGCACTTCACAGGCATACTTTAGACACCCCCCAGGTACGATATTTAAAGGAATATTTGACTTTTTTTTTTTCACTTTATGCATCATTAAAATGACTGCTCCCGAAAAACGACTGTTTTTAAAACTTCTTTTTGCATTGATACATGTCCCCTGGTGCACAACCCGGGTTCCCAAACCCTTTTTAGGACAATAACATGCATAATAGTTGTTATAATTAGCACTTTGGAATTCGAACGTTCGCATCCATTGTATTTAATAGGGTTCTAATGTTCGTACGAACTTTCGGTCCGTTCGCGGGTTCTGGTGCGAACCGAACCCGGGGGTGTTCGGCTCATCACTAATCACCAATGTAAGGAGCATTCTTCCCACTGATCACCAATGTAAGGGACATTCTTCCCACTGATCACCAATGTAAGGAACATTCTTCCCACCAGTGGCGGCTGGTGCTCAAATTTTTTTGGGGGACGCAAACAAACTGAAAAAAAAAATCATCAATTGCCGCCACTGTGCCCATTAAACACAGCCACTGTGCCCAAACGCCACTAGTTTCCCCCCCATATACAGCCAGTTTCCCCCCCATATACAGCCAGTTTCTGCCCCATAATACAGCCAGTTTCTCCCCCATATGCAGCCAGTTTCTCCCCCATATGCAGCCAGTTTCTCCCCCATATGCAGCCAGATTGTCCCCCATAATACAGCCAGTTTGTCCCCCATAATACAGCCAGTTTCTCCCCCATATGCAGCCAGTTTCTCCCCCATATGCAGCCAGTTTCTCCCCCATAATACAGCCAGTTTCTCCCCCATAATACAGCCAGTTTCTCCCCCATATGCAGCCAGTTTCTCCCCCATATGCAGCCAGTTTCACCCCCATATGCAGCCAGTTTCTCCCCCATAATACAGCCTGTTTCTCCCCCATAATACAGCCAGATTCTCCCCCATATGCAGCCAGTTTGTGCCCCATAATACAGCCAGTTTGTCCCCCATAATACAGCCAGTTTGTCCCCCATAATACAGCCAGTTTGTGCCCCATAATACAGCCAGTTTGTCCCCCATAATACAGCCAGTTTGTCCCCCATAATACAGCCAGTTTGTCCCCCATAATACAGCCAGTTTGTCCCCCATAATACAGCCAGTTTGTCCCCCATAATACAGCCAGTTTGTCCCCCATAATACAGCCAGTTTGTCCCCCATATGCAGCCATTTTCTCTCCCATATGCAGCCATTTTCTCCCCCATAATACAGCCAGTTTCTCCCCCATAATACAGCCAGTTTCTCCCCCATATGCAGCCAGTTTCTCCCCCATATGCAGCCAGTTTCTCCCCCATATGCAGCCTGTTTCTCCCCCATATGCAGCCAGTTTCTCCCCCATATGCAGCCAGTTTCTCCCCCATATGCAGCCAGTTTCTCCCCCATAATACAGCCAGTTTCTCCCCCATAATACAGCCAGTTTGTCCCCCATATGCAGCCAGTTTGTCCCCCATATGCAGCCAGTTTCTCCCCCATATGCAGCCATTTTCTCCCCCATAATACAGCCAGTTTCTCCCCCATATGCAGCCAGTTTCTCCCCCATATGCAGCCAGTTTCTCCCCCATATGCAGCCAGTTTCTCCCCCATATGCAGCCAGTTTCTCCCCCATAATACAGCCTGTTTCTCCCCCATAATACAGCCAGTTTCTCCCCCATATGCAGCCAGTTTCTCCCCCATAATACAGCCAGTTTCTCCCCCATAATACAGCCAGTTTCTCCCCCATAATACAGCCAGTTTCTCCCCCATATGCAGCCAGTTTCTCCCCCATATACAGCCAGTTTCTCCCCCATAATACAGCCAGTTTCTCCCCCATAATACAGCCAGTTTCTCCCCCATAATACAGCCAGTTTCTCCCCCATAATACAGCCAGTTTCTCCCCCATATGCGGCCAGTTTCTCCCCCATAATACAGCCAGTTTCTCCCCCATAATACAGCCAGTTTCTCCCCCATAATACAGCCAGTTTGTCCCCCATATGCAGCCAGTTTGTCCCCTATATGCAGCCAGTTTCTCTACCATAATACAGCCAGTTTCTCCCCCATATACAGCCAGTTTCTCCCCCCATATACAGCCACTTTCTCCCACATAATACAGCCAGTTTCTCCCCCATAATACAGCCAGTTTCTCCCCCATAATACAGCCAGTTTCTCCCCCATATGCAGCCAGTTTCTCCCCCATATGCAGCCAGTTTCTCCCCCAATATACAGCCAGTTTGTCCCCCATATACAGCCAGTTTGTCCCCCATAATACAGCCAGTTTGTCCCCCATAATACAGCCAGTTTCTCCCCCATAATACAGCCAGTTTCTCCCCCATAATACAGCCAGTTTCTCCCCCATATGCAGCCAGTTTCTCCCCCATAATACAGCCTGTTTCTCCCCCATAATACAGCCAGTTTCTCCCCCATATGCAGCCAGTTTCTCCCCCATAATACAGCCAGTTTCTCCCCCATAATACAGCCAGTTTCTCCCCCATAATACAGCCAGTTTCTCCCCCATATGCAGCCAGTTTCTCCCCCATATACAGCCAGTTTCTCCCCCATAATACAGCCAGTTTCTCCCCCATAATACAGCCAGTTTCTCCCCCATAATACAGCCAGTTTCTCCCCCATATGCGGCCAGTTTCTCCCCCATAATACAGCCAGTTTCTCCCCCATAATACAGCCAGTTTCTCCCCCATAATACAGCCAGTTTGTCCCCCATATGCAGCCAGTTTCTCTACCATAATACAGCCAGTTTCTCCCCCATATACAGCCAGTTTCTCCCCCATATACAGCCACTTTCTCCCACATAATACAGCCAGTTTCTCCCCCATAATACAGCCAGTTTCTCCCCCATAATACAGCCAGTTTCTCCCCCATATGCAGCCAGTTTCTCCCCCATATGCAGCCAGTTTCTCCCCCAATATACAGCCAGTTTGTCCCCCATATACAGCCAGTTTGTCCCCCATAATACAGCCAGTTTGTCCCCCATAATACAGCCAGTTTCTCCCCCATAATACAGCCAGTTTCTCCCCCATAATACAGCCAGTTTCTCCCCCATAATACAGCCAGTTTCTCCCCAATATACAGACAGTTTGTCCCCCATATACAGCCAGTTTGTCCCCCATATGCAGCCAGTTTCTCCCCCATATACAGCCAGTTTCTCCCCCATATGAAGCCAGTTTCTCCTACATATACAGCCAGTTTCTCCCCCATATGCAGCCAGTTTGTCCCCCATAATACAGCCAGTTTGTCCCCCATAATACAGCCAGTTTGTCCCCAATTTACAGCCAGTTTGTCCCCTATATGCAGTCAGTTTCTCCCCCATATGCAGCCAGTTTGTCCCCCATATACAGCCAGTTTCTCCCCCATATGCAGCCAGTTTCTCCCCCAATATACAGCCAGTTTGTCCCCCATAATACAGCCAGTTTGTCCCCAATATACAGCCAGTTTGTCCCCCATATACAGCCAGTTTGTCCCCCATATGCAGCCAGTTTGTCCCCCATATGCAGCCAGTTTGTCCCCCATAATACAGCCAGTTTCTCCCCCATAATACAGCCAGTTTCTCCCCCATAATACAGCCAGTTTGGCCCCCATATGCAGCCAGTTTCTCCCCCATATGCAGCCAGTTTCTCCCCCATAATACAGCCAGTTTCTCCCCTATATACAGCCAGTTTCTCCCCTATATACAGCCAGTTTCTCCCCTATATACAGCCAGTTTCTCCCCCATAATACAGCCAGTTTCTCCCCCATAATACAGCCAGTTTCTCCCCCTTAATACAGCCAGTTTTTCCCCCATAATACAGCCAGTTTCTCCCCCATAATACAGCCAGTTTCTCCCCCTTAATACAGCCAGTTTTTCCCCCATAATACAGCCAGTTTCTCCCCCATAATACAGCCTGTTTGTCCCCCATATGCAGCCAGTTTCTCCCCCATATGCAGCCAGTTTCTCCCCCATATGCAGCCAGTTTCACCCCCATATGCAGCCATTTTCTCCCCCATAATACAGCCAGTTTCTCCCCCATAATACAGCCTGTTTGTCCCCCATATGCAGCCAGTTTCTCCCCCATAATACAGCCTGTTTGTCCCCCATATGCAGCCAGTTTCTCCCCCATATGCAGCCAGTTTCTCCCCCATATGCAGCCAGTTTCTCCCCCATATGCAGCCATTTTCTCCCCCATAATACAGCCAGTTTCTCCCCCATAATACAGCCTGTTTGTCCCCCATATGCAGCCAGTTTCTCCCCCATAATACAGCCAGTTTCTCCCCCATATGCAGCCAGTTTCACCCCCATATGCAGCCAGTTTCTCCCCCATAATACAGCCTGTTTCTCCCCCATAATACAGCCAGTTTCTCCCCCATATGCAGCCAGTTTGTGCCCCATAATACAGCCAGTTTGTCCCCCATAATACAGCCAGTTTGTCCCCCATAATACAGCCAGTTTGTCCCCCATATGCAGCCAGTTTGTGCCCCATAATACAGCCAGTTTGTCCCCCATAATACAGCCAGTTTGTCCCCCATAATACAGCCAGTTTGTCCCCCATAATACAGCCAGTTTGTCCCCCATAATACAGCCAGTTTGTCCCCCATAATACAGCCAGTTTGTCCCCCATAATACAGCCAGTTTGTCCCCCATATGCAGCCATTTTCTCTCCCATATGCAGCCATTTTCTCCCCCATAATACAGCCAGTTTCTCCCCCATAATACAGCCAGTTTCTCCCCCATATGCAGCCAGTTTCTCCCCCATATGCAGCCAGTTTCTCCCCCATATGCAGCCTGTTTCTCCCCCATATGCAGCCAGTTTCTCCCCCATATGCAGCCAGTTTCTCCCCCATATGCAGCCAGTTTCTCCCCCATAATACAGCCAGTTTCTCCCCCATAATACAGCCAGTTTGTCCCCCATATGCAGCCAGTTTGTCCCCCATATGCAGCCAGTTTCTCCCCCATATGCAGCCATTTTCTCCCCCATAATACAGCCAGTTTCTCCCCCATATGCAGCCAGTTTCTCCCCCATATGCAGCCAGTTTCTCCCCCATATGCAGCCAGTTTCTCCCCCATATGCAGCCTGTTTCTCCCCCATAATACAGCCAGTTTCTCCCCCATATGCAGCCAGTTTCTCCCCCATAATACAGCCAGTTTCTCCCCCATAATACAGCCAGTTTCTCCCCCATAATACAGCCAGTTTCTCCCCCATAATACAGCCAGTTTCTCCCCCATATGCAGCCAGTTTCTCCCCCATATACAGCCAGTTTCTCCCCCATAATACAGCCAGTTTCTCCCCCATAATACAGCCAGTTTCTCCCCCATAATACAGCCAGTTTCTCCCCCATAATACAGCCAGTTTCTCCCCCATATGCGGCCAGTTTCTCCCCCATAATACAGCCAGTTTCTCCCCCATAATACAGCCAGTTTCTCCCCCATAATACAGCCAGTTTGTCCCCCATATGCAGCCAGTTTGTCCCCTATATGCAGCCAGTTTCTCTACCATAATACAGCCAGTTTCTCCCCCATATACAGCCAGTTTCTCCCCCCATATACAGCCACTTTCTCCCACATAATACAGCCAGTTTCTCCCCCATAATACAGCCAGTTTCTCCCCCATAATACAGCCAGTTTCTCCCCCATATGCAGCCAGTTTCTCCCCCAATATACAGCCAGTTTCTCCCCCAATATACAGCCAGTTTGTCCCCCATATACAGCCAGTTTGTCCCCCATAATACAGCCAGTTTGTCCCCCATAATACAGCCAGTTTCTCCCCCATAATACAGCCAGTTTCTCCCCCATAATACAGCCAGTTTCTCCCCCATAATACAGCCAGTTTCTCCCCCATATGCAGCCAGTTTCTCCCCCATAATACAGCCTGTTTCTCCCCCATAATACAGCCAGTTTCTCCCCCATATGCAGCCAGTTTCTCCCCCATAATACAGCCAGTTTCTCCCCCATAATACAGCCAGTTTCTCCCCCATAATACAGCCAGTTTCTCCCCCATATGCAGCCAGTTTCTCCCCCATATACAGCCAGTTTCTCCCCCATAATACAGCCAGTTTCTCCCCCATAATACAGCCAGTTTCTCCCCCATAATACAGCCAGTTTCTCCCCCATAATACAGCCAGTTTCTCCCCCATAATACAGCCAGTTTCTCCCCCATATGCGGCCAGTTTCTCCCCCATAATACAGCCAGTTTCTCCCCCATAATACAGCCAGTTTCTCCCCCATAATACAGCCAGTTTGTCCCCCATATGCAGCCAGTTTGTCCCCTATATGCAGCCAGTTTCTCTACCATAATACAGCCAGTTTCTCCCCCATATACAGCCAGTTTCTCCCCCCATATACAGCCACTTTCTCCCACATAATACAGCCAGTTTCTCCCCCATAATACAGCCAGTTTCTCCCCCATAATACAGCCAGTTTCTCCCCCATATGCAGCCAGTTTCTCCCCCAATATACAGCCAGTTTCTCCCCCAATATACAGCCAGTTTGTCCCCCATATACAGCCAGTTTGTCCCCCATAATACAGCCAGTTTGTCCCCCATAATACAGCCAGTTTCTCCCCCATAATACAGCCAGTTTCTCCCCCATAATACAGCCAGTTTCTCCCCCATAATACAGCCAGTTTCTCCCCCATATGCAGCCAGTTTCTCCCCCATAATACAGCCTGTTTCTCCCCCATAATACAGCCAGTTTCTCCCCCATATGCAGCCAGTTTCTCCCCCATAATACAGCCAGTTTCTCCCCCATAATACAGCCAGTTTCTCCCCCATAATACAGCCAGTTTCTCCCCCATATGCAGCCAGTTTCTCCCCCATATACAGCCAGTTTCTCCCCCATAATACAGCCAGTTTCTCCCCCATAATACAGCCAGTTTCTCCCCCATAATACAGCCAGTTTCTCCCCCATATGCGGCCAGTTTCTCCCCCATAATACAGCCAGTTTCTCCCCCATAATACAGCCAGTTTCTCCCCCATAATACAGCCAGTTTGTCCCCCATATGCAGCCAGTTTGTCCCCTATATGCAGCCAGTTTCTCTACCATAATACAGCCAGTTTCTCCCCCATATACAGCCAGTTTCTCCCCCATATACAGCCACTTTCTCCCACATAATACAGCCAGTTTCTCCCCCATAATACAGCCAGTTTCTCCCCCATAATACAGCCAGTTTCTCCCCCATATGCAGCCAGTTTCTCCCCCATATGCAGCCAGTTTCTCCCCCAATATACAGCCAGTTTGTCCCCCATATACAGCCAGTTTGTCCCCCATAATACAGCCAGTTTGTCCCCCATAATACAGCCAGTTTCTCCCCCATAATACAGCCAGTTTGTCCCCCATATACAGCCAGTTTGTCCCCCATAATACAGCCAGTTTGTCCCCCATAATACAGCCAGTTTCTCCCCCATAATACAGCCAGTTTCTCCCCCATAATACAGCCAGTTTCTCCCCCATAATACAGCCAGTTTCTCCCCCATAATACAGCCAGTTTCTCCCCCATAATACAGCCAGTTTCTCCCCAATATACAGACAGTTTGTCCCCCATATACAGCCAGTTTGTCCCCCATATGCAGCCAGTTTCTCCCCCATATACAGCCAGTTTCTCCCCCATATGAAGCCAGTTTCTCCTACATATACAGCCAGTTTCTCCCCCATATGCAGCCAGTTTGTCCCCCATAATACAGCCAGTTTGTCCCCCATAATACAGCCAGTTTGTCCCCAATTTACAGCCAGTTTGTCCCCTATATGCAGTCAGTTTCTCCCCCATATGCAGCCAGTTTGTCCCCCATATACAGCCAGTTTCTCCCCCATATGCAGCCAGTTTCTCCCCCAATATACAGCCAGTTTGTCCCCCATAATACAGCCAGTTTGTCCCCAATATACAGCCAGTTTGTCCCCCATATACAGCCAGTTTGTCCCCCATATGCAGCCAGTTTGTCCCCCCATATGCAGCCAGTTTGTCCCCCATAATACAGCCAGTTTCTCCCCCATAATACAGCCAGTTTCTCCCCCATAATACAGCCAGTTTGGCCCCCATATGCAGCCAGTTTCTCCCCCATATGCAGCCAGTTTCTCCCCCATAATACAGCCAGTTTCTCCCCTATATACAGCCAGTTTCTCCCCTATATACAGCCAGTTTCTCCCCTATATACAGCCAGTTTCTCCCCATAATACAGCCAGTTTCTCCCCCTTAATACAGCCAGTTTTTCCCCCATAATACAGCCAGTTTCTCCCCCATAATACAGCCAGTTTCTCCCCCTTAATACAGCCAGTTTTTCCCCCATAATACAGCCAGTTTCTCCCCCATAATACAGCCAGTTTGTCCCCCATATGCAGCCAGTTTGTCCCCCATATGCAGCCAGTTTCTCCCCCATAATACAGCCAGTTTCTCCCCCATATACAGCCAGTTTCTCCCCCATAATACAGCCAGTTTCTCCCCCATATGCAGCCAGTTTCTCCCCCATATGCAGCCAGTTTCTCCCCCAATATACAGACAGTTTGTCCCCCAATATACAGACAGTTTCTCCCCAATATACAGCCAGTTTGTCCCCCATATACAGCCAGTTTGTCCCCCATATGCAGCCAGTTTGTCCCCCATATGCAGCCAGTTTCTCCCCCATATGCAGCCAGTTTCTCCCCCATAATACAACCAGTTTCTCCCCCATAATACAACCAGTTTCTCCCCCATAATACAGCCAGTTTGGCCCCCATATGCAGCCAGTTTCTCCCCCATAATACAGCCAGTTTCTCCCCCATATACAGCCAGTTTCTCCCCCATAATACAGCCAGTTTCTCCCCCATATGCAGCCAGTTTCTCCCCCATATGCAGCCAGTTTCTCCCCCATATGCAGCCAGTTTCTCCCCCAATATACAGCCAGTTTGTCCCCCATATACAGCCAGTTTGTCCCCAATATACAGCCAGTTTCTCCCCCCATATACAGCCAGTTTGTCCCCCATATACAGCCAGTTTGTCCCCAATATACAGCCAGTTTGTCCCACATATACAGACAGTTATATGCAGCCAGTTTCTCCCCCATAATACAGCCAGTTTCTCCCCCATATACAGCCAGTTTCTTCCCCATATGCAGCCAGTTTCTCCCCCATATACAGTCAGTTTCTCCCCCAATATACAGCCAGTTTGTCCCCCAATATACAGCCAGTTTGTCCCCCAATATACAGCCAGTTTGTCCCCAATATACAGCCAGTTTCTCCCCCATATGCAGCCAGTTTCTCCCCCATATGCAGCCAGTTTCTCCCCCATATGCAGCCAGTTTCTCCCGCATATACAGCCAGTTTCTCCCCCATATGCAGCCAGTTTGTCCCCCATATACAGCCAGTTTGTCCCCCATAATACAGCCAGTTTTTCCCCCATTTACAGCCAGTTTCTCCCCTATAATACAGCCAGTTTCTCCCCCATAATACAGTCAGTTTGTCCCCAATATACAGCCAGTTTGTCCCCAATATACAACCAGTTTGTCCCCCATATACAGCCAGTTTGTCCCCCATATGCAGCCAGTTTGTCCCCCATATACAGCCAGTTTGTCCCCCATATACAGCCAGTTTCTCCCCCATATGCAGCCAGTTTCTCCCCCCCCCCAGCCCTGCACTTACCTTCCTCGAGTCAGCGCCGTCCTTCTTCCGTCCTCAATGTCTTCTCCCGCCCTCGATGTCTCTTCAGCCAATCAGGTTACGGGTAACCAGACCCGGTGAACCTGATTGGCCAGGGAACGCACCCCTGTGCGTCCTCTCATTAGATATTTAGAAGCCGATTACAGCCCTCAGGCTGTAGTCGGGAAGTTTATCAGAGCCGCTTGCTTTGATAGGCACTTCTAAAGGCCAATCAGACGCTGTTATTCAGATGGCCGGCGCTCAAGGGGCCGGCCATCTGAATAGTGGGCGGCAGCAATACATAGGTTCATGCAATGCATGAACCTATGTATTGTTGTGAGTGACGGCCGGGCGCAGAAGCGAGCGGTAGTGGCGCTTCTGCGCCCACTATGGTCGTGCCGCCGTGTGTGAAAAAAGACATTAAAAAAAAAGAAACTCTTAAAGGGCCCGTTTTTTTTTTTTTGGGTGACCACAGGAGGGGGGGGGGGGGGGCGGCGCCCGGGCGCCCCCTATGGACGGGCCGCCACTGCTTCCCACTGATCACCAATGTAAAGAGCATTCTTCCCACTGATCACCAATGTAAGGAGCATTCTTCCCACTGACCACCAATGTAAGGGACATTCTTCCCATTGACCACCAGTGTAGGGGACATTCTTCCCACTGACCTCCAATGTAAGGAACATTGTGTGGGGTGGGTGAGAGCAGGCTAGGTGTGAGTGGGCGGCTGGCCAATCAGCGTGCCGGCGGGCGGGGGATCAGAGAGAGGACATAATTTCTCACCGCCCCCGCATTAACTTTCGCCCTCGCTGTGCAGACAGCATGGGCAGCAGAGAGATTACATTATCTCTCTGCTGCCTGAGTCTGGGACAAAGAAGCAAGAGACAAGAAAAACATCACCTTAGCAGGCACGTGGCAATCCGAAAGGTGTGGCAGGTGACGTGGCAAGTAACAATCCGCAATGTGTGGCAAGTGACAATCCGCATCTGGTGGCAGGTGATGTGACAACTGACAACCCGCAACATGTGGCAAGTGACAATCCGCAACATGTGGCAGGTGACAATCCGCATCTGGTGGCAGGCAAGTGACAATCTGCAATGTGTGGCAGGTGACGTGGCAAGTGATAATCCGCATCTGGTGGCAGGTGACGTGGCAAGTGACAATTCGCAATGTGTGGCAGGTGACGTGGCAAGTGACAATCCACATCTGGTGGCAGGTGACGTGACAAGTGACAATCCGCAACATGTGACAGGTGACAATCTGCATCTGGTGGCAGGCAAGTGACAATCCGCAATGTGTGGCAGGCGACGGTGGCAAGTGACACGCTCAGAGCTCCCACTGATTCTGCATTATGGTGAGTTGAACCATTTCATTTTATATTACACAATGTATTAATAGAAATAATGCGCTTCAATCATCCTGACACCATAGTAACCATGGTGCCCGGGATGATTGAAGCGCCAACACCAGCAATTTGTTGGAAGTACCAATAAATATAGCCTTATTGATGATTTGCATTTTTATTCTCGTGCGTGATTGTGTAGACAGGGCCCCAGTGCACTGTATTGCCCAGGGGCCTATATTGCTCTTAGGATGGCACTGGTGCTAGATCAATCACAGGGTACCACATGGTGGGAGAGGGTGAATGGGTCACATGCTCACCCATCCCAAAAAGTACTGGGTTTGAGAAGGGAGGAAAACTGTACTCCTGGGGAGGAGGGGAGTTAAGTGACCACTTTACTTGGCCTTTTATGGACACATTGGACACATGAAAATGTCACTTTAACCACTTAACGACCGCCCATCGCCGATTTACGTCGGCAGAATGGCACGGACAGGCAGAATCACGTAGATCTACGTGATCGCCTTTGTGCAGTTGGGGGGTCCATCCGGACCCCCCTTCACTGCAGTGAGCGGCCGTCAAGTGTTCGGGAGCGATCAGGCATGAGGGGGGGGGCGCTCGATTCCGCCCCCCCCCTCGCGATCGCTCCCGGCCAATGAAAATGCTTCCTCCGCCATGTGATGTAAACAAGGCTGGAGGAAGTGATGTCATCTCCCTCGCCGCGGTCTTTTCGTTCCCGGCGCCGAGCAGAGAGGAAGCAGGTTAGTGCACTAACAGTCCACTGACACGTAGGTACACATAGGCACACAAATCACCCCCCAGTCACCCCCAGGTCACCCCAAAGCCCCCAATCACAGTGTCACTGATTGCAGTGATCATTTATTTTACTGATCACTGCATTTAGTGTCATTTGTGACAGTAAAAAGTTGCAGGGCAGTTAGGTTTAGGCCCCTTTAGGTCCAGGGTAGCCCCCTAACCCCCCCTAATAAAGGTTTAACCCCTTGATCACCCCCCAGGTAACCCTTTCACCCCCTAACTTCAGCGTCACTAAGCGATTGTTTTTCCGATCGCTGTATTCGTGTCGCTGGTGTTTTAGATAGGCAGTTATTTTTTTTTTAGGTTCGCCGCAGGTTTTTATTAGTGTCAGGTACCCCCATATATTATTTTAACCCCCCTGATTGCCCCTAGAGTTAACCCTTTCACCAGTGATCGCCGTATAAGAGTCACTGGTGTCACTGGTTAGCCAGTAAGTTATTTAGTTATTTAGGTTACCCGTCAGGTTTTTATATAGTGTCAGGTACCCCCATATTTAACCTAATAAAGGTTTTAACCCCCTGATTGCCCCTAGTTAACCCTTTCACCAGTGATCACCATATAAAGGTTACGGGTGACGCTGGTTGATTAGTTTGCTTTTTATAGCATCAGGGCACCCGCCGTATATAACCCAATAAAGGTTTAACCCCCCTGATCGCCCGGCGGGTGAGATCAATTAGGTTTTAGCGCCAGAGAGGGTCTGCGTCGCCCCAGGCAGTGTTAGGTTAGTGACAGTAACGCTAACACCCACGCGCAAAGCATACACCCCCCTTAGTGGTATAGTATCTGATCATATCTGATCAGATCTATACTAGCATCCCCAGCGGTTTAGGGTTCCCAAAAACGCAGTGTTAGCGGGATCAGCCCAGATACCTGCTAGCGCCTGCGTTTAGCCCCTCCGCCCAGCCCAGCCCAGCCCACCCAAGTGCAGTATCGATCGATCACTGTCACTTACCAAACACAACACACATAACTGCAGCGTTCGCAGTGCTTGGTTTTTGGGGCCCTGTACGCGGCTAGGCTCCCAAAAAGTCCCACACATGTGGTATCCCCGTACTCAGGAGAAGCAGCAGAATGTATTTTGGGGTGTAATTTCACATATGCCCATGGCATGTGTGAGCAATATATCATTTAGTGACAACTTTGTGCAAAAAAAAAAAAGTTTGTCATATTCCCGCAACTTGTGGCAAAATATAAAATATTCCATGGACTGAACATGCCTCTCAGTAAATAGCTTGGGGTGTTTACTTTCCAAAATGGGGTCATTTGGGGGGGTTTTGTGCTATTTTGGCATTTTATGGCCTTCGAAACTGTGATAGGTAGTGAGGAGTGAAATCAAAAATTTGCGCCCTTAGAAATCCTGAAGGCGGTGCTTGGTTTCCGGGGTCCCGTACGTGGCTAGGCTCCTAAAAAGTCCCACACATGTGGTATCCCCGTACTCAGGAGAAGCAGCAGAATGTATTTTGGGGTGCAATTTCACATATAACCATGGCATGTGTGAGCAATATATCATTTAGTGACAACTTTTTGTAATTTTTTTTTTTTTTTGTCATTATTCAATCACTTGGGACAAAAAAAAAAAATATTCAATGGGCTCAACATGCCTCTCAGCAATTTCCTTGGGGTGTCTACTTTCCAAAATGGGGTCATTTGGGGGGGGTTTTGTACTGCCCTGCCATTTTAGCACCTCAAGAAATGAGATAGGCAGTCATAAATTTAAAGCTGTGTAAATTTCAGAAAATGTACCCTAGTTTGTAAACGCTATAACTTTTGCGCAAACCAATAAATATACGCTTATTGACATTTTTTTTACTAAAGACATGTGGCTGAATACATTTTGGCCTAAATGTATGACTAAAATTGAGTTTATTCGATTTTTCTTATAACAAAAAGTAGAAAATATCTTTTTTTTTCAAAATTTTCATTCTTTTTCCATTTATATCGCAAAAAATAAAAATCGCAGAGGCAATCAAATACCATTAAAAGAAAGCTCTATTTGTGGGAAGAAAAGGACGCAAATTTCATTTGGGTACAACATTGCATGTCCGCACAATTTACAGTTAAAGCAGCGCAGTGCCGAATCCCAAAAACAGGCTTGGTCCTAATGGCCCGAAATGGTCCGGGGCTTAAGTGGTTAAGCTGGACCAGAAATGACAAAAAAAGACACTGAACATAATTTTTTTTTTTTTTTTTTTATTAAACCCAAAAAGCTGAACACAGAACTTCTCCAAACTGCTTGCCCATTTAACAAGGGACAAAAATGTAACTGCAGTGCTTGAAAAGGATCTCTCATATGCATTAGGTTTCCCCCACCCCCGAGACCAGAGGCGTATCTAGTGAAAATGGCGCCTATGGCAAGCACTGAAACTGCGCCCCTGTCAAAACAAAAAAAAAACAGCGAACAAAACTACAAGTCAAGCTTTTTAATCTTCCAATTAACAAATTGTGCATTGGCACTACATAAAGTGCCCAAAGGCCCGATGAGTCAGTCCGCCCTGCTCATTAAACTGTCAGTGAAAGTTCATGTACTGCAAAGTTTGACATGTCGGCAATGTCACCGTCCTAATCGGTGCGACGCCGCATTTGCGGCGCTGCACCGATTTCAAAAAGTCGTTTCTGAACTATTTTTTGCTATTTCGGCCAGCGATTTTCATTGACATCTGTGCAGAACCCTGCACAGATGTCTCTGTAATCGTGGCCAAAATCAGGACTGCCAGCGGGAGTGAAATCAAGCGAGTTCAGCTGAACTCACAGGGCTTCAATCCCGCTTCAATCCAGTGTGAACCTGGGCTCAATGTGGAATGTTTATTGAGCTTGTTGCACAAATCACTTTATTACACTTTATCTATGATATCTATTTATTTAATCCATGTTGAGCACTATATTTGATTTGCTGCTTCCGTTTGGCACACACGCACAATTGCACATGATGATGAATTAAAACGTTTAAGTCATCATCATGTGCGATTGTGCGTGTGTGCTAGGCCCAAGCAAGCAGCCAATCAAATATAGTGCTCAATATGGATTAGATAAATATGCATAGCCATAGATATCATAAATAAAGTGTAATAAAGTGATTTGTGCAGTGCAACAGCAGGTACTACTTTTAAGTAGACTGCGGATGCGACTACAGGAAATAACTAGACTGCGAATGCGACTACAGGAGATGACTAGACTGCGGATGCGACTACAGGAGATGACCAGAGACTGCTACTACAGGAGATGACCAGAGACTGCGACTACAGGGGATGACCAGAGACTGCGACTACAGGGGATGACCAGAGACTGCGACTACATGAGATGACCAGAGACTGCGACTACATGAGATGACCAGAGACTGCGACTACTTGAGATGACCAGAGACTGCGACTACATGAGATGATCAATTAGCCATTTTAAAAATTCTAACTTTCAGCAGAGGGGGTAAACAACACTGTCAGGAAAGGTTTAGCAACAGTAAGTCTACAGGCAATGTATGTTTGCAGAAAGACCTACCTGGCCGGCCAGGCTCACCTCCCGCTCTCAGAGGCCGGGGGCGAAGCTTTCGGCGGTAGGTGCGGAGCTTTCGGTGGTAGGGGGCTTTCAGCTGGGATTTCCGCGATCCAGGACGGGGCTCTTAGAAGTCCCAAGAGAGGCGATCTCAGTGCTCCCTCTCTGCTGAGTACATGGGCGGGGTAGGCTCAGAGCGTCAGTGGAGCTCCTGGCCCCCCCATCCCTGCTGACAGAGCCTCCTTCAGCCTAAGCCGAGCAGATATCTGACAGAACACCGGCCAGGGCCGTCTTTAATATGGTTTGGGCCCTGGGCAAACATTTTTTTTGGGCCCCCCCCCCCTCCCCTCCAGCTTATTTTGGGCCAGGCTGGTTCACATGTATGTGTTTTGGCGGCCCTCATTTGCGCAGGCACAGCAGCCCATTCATTTGAATGGCCTGCCATGCCTTTGTTTCCGGCAGAAAAAAAGGTGCATTCAGCATTTTAAAAATGCAGTTGCTGCCTTGAAATCCATTCTGCTTTTGCACCATGCAACTTACCTGCAGTTCCTGCACACACAAATGCACTGTGTTTTTAAAAGCGTGGCCTAAACATCTAAAAATGCAGCAAGTTTTGCCGGTGCAGGAACTGCAGACAAGTCACATGGTGCAACAGCAGAATGGACAGACAGTGCTGTATTTCATTGCTTGATGGGCATAGGTGTGCCGTGTGCAGGAAACGCAGGCATGGCAGCCCATTCAAATGAAAGCAGTATAATGGGAGGGGTGTTAGTGGAGGGCAGTATAATGGGGGGGGTAGTGGAGGGCAGTATAATGGGGGGGGTAGTGGAGGGCAGTATAACGGGGGGGGGTAGTGGAGGGCAGTATAACGGGGGGGGGTAGTGGAGGGCAGTATAACGGGGGGGTAGTGGAGGGCAGTATAATGGGGGGGTAGTGGAGGGCAGTATAATGGGGGGGGTAGTGGAGGGCAGTATAATGGGGGGCAGTGGAGGGCAGTATAATGGGGGGCAGTGGAGGGCAGTATAATGGGGGGGGTAGTGGAGGGCAGTATAACGGGGGGGTAGTGGAGGGCAGTATAATGGGGGGGTAGTGGAGGGCAGTATAACGGGGGGGTAGTGGAGGGCAGTATAACGGGGGGGTAGTGGAGGGCAGTATAATGGGGGGGGGGGGGGGTAGTGGAGGGCAGTATAATGGGGGGCAGTGGAGGGCAGTATAATGGGGGGCAGTGGAGGGCAGTATAATGGGGGGGTAGTGGAGGGCAGTATAACGGGGGGGTAGTGGAGGGCAGTATAATGGGGGGGGTAGTGGAGGGCAGTATAACAGGGGGGTAGTGGAGGGCAGTATAATGGGGGGCAGTGGAGAGCAGTATAATGGGGGAGTAGTGGAGGGCAGTATAATGGGGGGTAGTGGAGGGCAGTATAATGGGGGGCAGTGGAGGGCAGTATAATGGGGGGCAGTGGAGGGCAGTATAATGGGGGGTAGTGGAGGGCAGTATAATGGGGGGTAGTGGAGGGCAGTATAATGGGGGGTAGTGGAGGGCAGTATAACGGGGGGGTAGTGGAGGGCAGTATAATGGGGGGGGTAGTGGAGGGCAGTATAATGGGGGGCAGTGGAGAGCAGTATAATGGGGGAGTAGTGGAGGGCAGTATAATGGGGGGTAGTGGAGGGCAGTATAATGGGGGGGTAGTGGAGGGCAGTATAATGGGGGGTAGTGGAGGGCAGTATAATGGGGGGGTAGTGGAGGGCAGTATAATGGGGGGTAGTGGAGGGCAGTATGGGGGGGTAGTGGAGAGCAGTATAATGGGGGGGTAGTGGAGGGCAGTATAATGGGGGGTAGTGGAGGGCAGTATGGGGGGGTAGTGGAGAGCAGTATAATGGGGGGGTAGTGGAGGGCAGTATAATGGGGGGGTAGTGGAGGGCAGTATAATGGGGGGTAGTGGAGGGCAGTATGGGGGGGTAGTGGAGAGCAGTATAATGGGGGGGTAGTGGAGGGCAGTATAATGGGGGGGTAGTGGAGGGCAGTATAATGGGGGGGTAGTGGAGGGCAGTATAATGGGGGGTAGTGGAGGGCAGTATAATGGGGGGGTAGTGGAGGGCAGTATAATGGGGGGGTAGTGGAGGGCAGTATGGGGGGACTGTACAGCATGACTGTGTATGGGAGGGAGCAGAGTGACCATGAGCTACTCAGGGCAGTGCAGGGAGCACTTCTCCTACCTTTCTTCCATCGGCAGGAACAGCCTTCACCTTCAGGGAAGACCCAGAGTCGGGGGCGGAGCTTAGGCGCGAGGAGGAGGAATCCGAATGTTGGGGCTCTCCTAGTCGTGATGTCACCAGGCAGGAAAGGTGCACGGATAGCAAGGGGCGGGGCCAGAGCGCCGGTGGCGCTCAAGGCCCCGCCCACCCGCGGCCAGCTCCTTCATTGAAAAAATGCAGCACTGCTGCACTGTGCGCGCATCGCAGTGACAGACTGTGTGTGTGGGGGTTTTCAGAGCTGATTTGCGGGCAGCACGCGGGCTTAATGGCAGCTCTGCCTTGGGCCCCAAACAGTGACAGGGCCCTGGGCAGCTGCCCCGGTTTGCCCTGCGGTAAAGACGGCCCTGACACCGGCGCCATGCTCTAGCATGCCGGCCGCGGCGCCAGGGGCTATATTAGTCCAGGAAGCGGCTGCGGGAGGACTGGTGCAAAATCCAAAATACGAAGACCAAAAATTGCCGCTCCAGGCAGATTACGTTTTGGAAAGATGTTTTCTCTCAGAGACCAAGGGTGCCGGCAATGCACATAGCAATGAAAACAAAAATGGTGAGGACAGCCGCACTCCAATACAACGTATGTTTATTGAAGAAAGACAGGCACTACAAAAACCAGCATAAACCAGGACAGCTATGAGTAAACACTGAACAAGTGTGAAACGCGTCAGCTGTCCTGGTTTATGCTGTTTTTGTAGTGCCTGTCTTTCTTCAATAAACATACGTTGGATTGGAGTGCGGCTGTCCTCACCATTTTTGTTTTCATTGCGGGAGGACTGGTGTTTTTTTTTTCTGACCCCCTCCCCATGGCGCCAATGGCACTTGCCTTGGCTGCCATACCTTAGATACGCCACTCTCTGAGACATCCTGGACAGGATGACATGATTTGTGCCGCCATTAAATTTTCATCTTGCCTGACACAACAGTGAACTGGTTAAAATGAATCCTCAGGAGAATTGACCACTTCCCAGCAAAAAATGCATCCAAGCAGGAACACTCATGGCATGTGACAGCAATGGGTAGCAGGTCTCAGCTGTGCCAACAGTGTCTGTCTTGAGGAGTGGAATGTGACCTGGCTGGTCCAAACCCAATTGGGGAGGTCTTCCACAACGATATGTATCCCTATCCTTTCCCTACTCATCTGGAACCTCTCCCTAAAGCTAATCACTGTCCCTGTCAGACGGGTGACCTGTCCCTTCACTACCTACACACGGAATGCATGCCAAGCCTGGGAGCCAGGGCCTTAAATAGGCTCTGCCTTACCCAAGATGGTTGCTAGAGTCACACGGGGGCAGCAGCATCCAATCAGATATCTTCCCCCGTGACCCTGGAAACCATAGAGGAACCATGTTCCTTTTGACTTCCTCTCCCCTTGCAATGCGGCTGTGGATGAGCACCAACTGCAGTGTAGAAAGTAGACTGCACCTGCCTGCACATGCACACATGGTGGGCCATAGAATCTCACAGCATGCAACATCTAAAGAATAACCTTATCCTCTCAGCAAGTCGGGCCCTTTCTCCTGATTGAAGAAACATTTTCTCCAGTCATAGATTAGGACCTCAGTTACACCCTATGGGAAAAGGAAAGGGGCCAAAAATATGCAAGCACCCCTTACAAGCTGGTGGCAATTGGTGACCAAACTACATTGCTTAGCGGCAGTAGATATAGAGGTCACCATCCTGGTTTTCTTGTTGGGCAGCAGGGAGTGGATTTTAGAACATTTCTAGAGATGGATGGGCTGAACTTCATGATCAGCTCCCCGCCAGTCAATTGCTAGCCTTTTGCCCCTGAAGGGCAAAAAAAAATTCAAAGGCTACACCGAAAGTAATGCAAGTAATGCAAAAGTGGGAATAACTTTTTAATTAACACTAAAGCTTCGTTTTTTTTTTTTGTTTTTTTTTAACCACTTCAATACCATGCACTTATACAGCTTCCTGCCCAAGCCAATTTTGAGCTTTCAGCGCTGTCGCAATTTGAATGACAATTGCGCGGTCATGCTACACTGTACCCAAACAAATTTTTTATCATTTTGTTCCCACAAATAGAGCTTTCTTTTGGTGGTATTTGATCGCCTCTGCGATTTTTATTTTTTGCACAACAAATAAAAAAAGAGCGAAAATTTTGAAAAAAAACACGTTTTTCTTTGTTTCTGTTATTTTTTTTTGTAAATAAGTACCTTTTCTACTTCAATGACGGGCACTGATAAGGCGGCACTGACGGGCACTGATAAGGCGACACTGATGGGCACCGATGAGGTGGCACTGATGAGGTGGCACTGATGGGCACTGATGATGGGTACTGATAGGCGGCACTGATGGGCACTGATATGTGGCACTGGTATGCGGTAGGCTTGTGCAATTCGTTTCGTAACGAATTGAAATTCGTCCGAATTTAGCAACTTTCGGACATTCGGAAGCATTCGAATTTCCGAACAAAGCAATTACGAATAAGACCGAATCCGAAATAAATTATACCGCAAATAGCGAATGCCCGAATGTCTTCGGCATAATTCGTTATGAAAAAGTTACGAATGTACGAATCCATACGAAGCACAATAACACTCACTCTGCTCTGCTCTCTGCTTCTCCCACACCGTGCTGAACTCCCTCTCAAAATGGTGTACAGGGGCGGAGGTTATAGCCGCATGTAAAAAACGAAAGTAAAATACGAGATTTTGAATCCATTCGAAGCACAATAACACTCTGCTCTGCTCTCTGCTTCTCCCTCACCGTGCTGAACCCTCTCAAAATGGTGTACAGGGGCGGAGCCTATAGCCGCATGTTAAAAACGAAAGTAAAATACGAGATTTCGAATCGTTACAAATAACCGCAATGTATTTAGAAAAGTACAAATCCGTTCGAAGCACATTAGGCATAATAGGCAGCGTCGTTGTGAGAGAGACACGGAAAATTACGAATCAACGAACCCAAAAAAAGTTACGAAAGTAGGAGTTGTGTCCAGAATCAACGAAAAACAACGTACTCTACCGAAAGTACGAACCCAAAAAAAGTTACGAAAGTAGGAGTTGTGTCCAGAATCAACGAAAAACAACGTACTCTACCGAAAGTACGAATTATAAAGCAACAAAAAATTCAACGAAAAATGTCGCTTGCAAAAATACGAATGAGTCCGAACACGAAAAATCCCGTCTAGCAAAATTACGAATGATTACGAATCAACAGGACCGGAAAGAAACGAACCGAAACGGAACAAATTTTTCCGTTGTGCACAAGTCTAGTATGCGGCACTGATTGGCACTCATAGGCGGCACTGATTGGCACTCATAGGCGGCACTGATTGGCACTTATAGGCGGCACTGATGGGCACTTATAGGCGGCACTGATAGGTGGCACGGACGGGCACTGATAGGTGGGCACTTATGGGCACAGATGGGCACGGATGGGCGCTGATAGGTGGCGCTGATGGACACTAGTAGGTGGCACTGATGGACACTGATGCCCAGCAATGCCAGCCACCACACATTGAGGTGGTGCCATCATAGTGCCAGTCAGTGCCCATTTGTGGGCACTGATTGGCATTTTTTTTTTTTATTTTTTTTATTTTACTACATGTGGATGGCCATGGGGGCCATCCACATGCTTGGGGTTCCCTGGTGGTCCTGGGGGGCTTCCCTGGTGGTCCAGTGTGGGTATCCGAGGGGGGGCTGCGCTGATAAACAATCAGCGCGAACCCCCCCTGTCAGGAGAGCCGCCGATCGGCTCTTCTCTACTCGCGTCTGTCAGACGCGAGTGAGGAAGAGCCGATCAACGGCTCTTCCTGTTTACATTGTGATCAGCCGTGATTGGACACAGCTGATCACGTGGTAAAAAGCCTCCGCCGGAGGCTTTTTACCGAGATCAGTGTAGCGGTGGGTCAGACTGACCCACCGCTCCACCGATCGCCGCGATGCGCGCCCCCCCATATGACGTCCAGTGTGGATAACAGAACCACTTCCCGGATGTCAATCTGCTATTGACGGGGCGGGAAGTGGTTAAATTACAAACATGTTATACTTCCACTGTGCAGCTCGTTTTGCACAGAGTGGCCCCAATCCTGGTCTTTTGGGGTCCCCTGGCGGCTGTCTCTGCTCAACCCCCGCAAGAACTCCTCACCTTCATGCGAGCGAGCTCTCATGGTGAGGAGTTCTTGCGGGCGCGCTCCCGTGATACAGCCAGCTGCCATAGCCGCTCACTGTATCACTCGGTCCCGCCCCCCGGCGCGCCACGTCATTGGATGTGATTGACAGCAGCGCGAGCCAATGGCTGCGCTGCTTTCAATCAACCAATGAATGAGCCGAGAAGCCTGGCCGAGAAGCAATCACGTTCATGGCATGGGACTTTCGAATAAAGTCGGGGGGGGGGGCTGGGTGGCCGATAAGCCGCAGATGTTTTTTTCACCTTGCATTAAGGTGAAAAAACTTTTACCTTTACAACCCCTTTAACTTACAAAGGTTGTTCAAATTTCACAAGGGTCTTCATCAAAGTCCCCCAGCCCGATAGAGAAGGAATGGACCCTTCACACAGACATCCTCCCCAAGCAAGGCTTGGGACAGAAGGACCCTTCTACAAGACCTCTCCTTGTCCTTAGCCCACATCACTGCCATAAACCCCTCAGTGATTGGCCAGGGCAGAATAAATATTCATAACCCAAAACATTGTATCTTCTGGAGAACACTCAATGATAGCAGGCAGAAGCAAACAATGGTATCGGAAATTAGGAGAAGCCTATCAAACCCAGATAAGTTAGCTGCAAACCCTCCATTTAGACTAGGATCCCTCCAGATTAAAGCCTCGTACACACAACCATTTTTCTCGGCAAGAAAACTGCTGGGAGAGCTTTTTGCTGAGAAAACTGTTCGTGTGTATGCTTTCTCATCGAGAAAACTGTCGTGAAACTCGACGAGAAAAATAGAGAACCTGCTCTCTATTTTCTCGTCGGGATTCTCGTCGGCCTGTTTCCCGACGAGAAAATTGTGTGTGTGGCTACAAGCTTACATGTCCTCTGGTAAGCCCGCGCATGCTCGATGAGACTTTGACGCATGCCCGGTAGCTTACAAGGGTAGTGTTTGGTGAAGCAAGATGGCGGCGACGGCATCGAATGTGACGAGCGCGTGCTCGTCGTAGTCGATGACGTCACTGCGTTCTTGCCATTCAAAAGAACGGCGGTTCTTTTGAATGTGCCGTGTGTACACAGGGCTTGGCAAGAAAAGCTTGTCAGGAATCTCATCAGGAAAAACAACGTTTTTTTTTCCTGATGGGATTCTCGGCCGTGTGTACGAGGCTTAAGGCAGGGTCCCTCTACACACTTATTGACACTTACGGAAGAGCAGGGAAACTCAAAGTGTTTTCAACACCTCTACGGGTTTTCTAAGGTCATGCATCGCCATTTGATTGATCAGCCATCCTTCTAAGAAAAACAATTTTCCTCTTCAGATACTTAGCTTGGAGCAGCTGCACGGAAATGAAAAACCTCAAATATTTACCCTCAGTTTCTCAGAATTGTAGACAGGTTTCCTCCGATAGAGCTACCACAGTATAAAGTGCACGATTAGCACAGCAGTTGGGCTTTATAAGATAGGAGGGAAGTGCAGATGGTAATCTAGATCTCCCTCAATCAAACGTTCAAAGCGATCGCTAATGCTCGGGATGTCAAACGCACCTTTGCATCCTTGCCAAGACGGGCTCCCCGGGGGGCGAGGGATAAGTTATATAAGCCTCCAAATGCTTTTGTGACAAGTATTACTCAACGCTGTTAGAAGTACTGAACCATTGCCCAGAGCGCAGTCACTAAACCTTTAAGTCCAGCTGTATATGTTTAGCTTGCAGCATGTTAAAAGAAATGGTATGTTTTCTTTACATTCCATGCAGCTGTGTGTCATCCGTGGGTAGGCGAGGTTTGATTTTATTTTATCAACTCAGAAAAACAAGTAAAATCAATCGGTGAACTTTTGGGGACCTTCCCTTCAGTCTTGTACAGTTTTTACCAGGGTTGCCAACCCCCATGGCTATTTTTTACCCATGTAACTCTACCCCCACAGGAGCCACTGGGTATGTCAGGTTCTCTGTTCTTACCTTTATTCTGACAAAGACCTCAGCCCCACTGACACCTTGGGGTACACCATTGTTGCAGGTGTTCATTAGCAGTTCCCAATACCTTAGGGTCACCCTGAAATTAGACTTGAGACTTTGTAGCAAATTAAAGAGTATATTGTAAAGTAATTGTTAGATAAGACAGAGCATAACAATGAATGAAAATATAACAGCATAACAAGTAGGGATGAGCTTCGTGTTCGAGTCGAACATACGTTCGACTCGAACATCGGCTGTTCGATCGTTCGACGAAGATCGAACGATTTGGGCCGTTCGCGCCAAATTCGAGTGATGCGAACGGCCCACAATGCACTACGCCATCGCAGTGTCATCCAGGCGCTGTGATTGGCCAAGCATGCACTGTGACCCCGCATGCTTGGCCAATCACAGCGCCGGCAGCGAGGAGAGCAATGATTGGCCACAGGCAGGATGCCTGTGGCCAATTATTGCTGAGGGTGTTTAGTACACGCCCCACACTATAAAAGGCCGCCAGCACGGCGGCCTAGTGTAGTGTGTTCCGGAGCAGGGAAAGAGAAGCATAGGCAGGGACAGTGACATTTATTTGTTCTTGCTTAACCTGGATTCCTTTAGTTTAGGGAAAGAGAAGGATAGGTAGGGAGAGTGTCAGTGTGTTTTACTGTGCGAATCCTTGTTTCTAGGGACAGGGAAGGACAGTGAGGGAATTCTCCTTGTGCTATAGTGTGCTTTAAAAAAACATTTTTTCTAGGGACAGAAAACTATAGGTAGGGAGAGTGTCAGTGTGTTTTACTGTGCGAATCCTTGTTTCTAGGGACAGGGAAGGACAGTGAGGGAAATTCTCCTTGTGCTATAGTGTGCTTTAAAAAAACATTTTTTCTAGGGACAGAAAACTATAGGTAGGGAGAGTGTCAGTTTCTTTCACTGTGATAATCCTTGTTTCTAGGGACAGGGAAGGACAGTGAGGGAAATTCTCCTTGTGCTATAGTGTGCTTTAAAAAAACATTTTTTCTAGGGACAGAAAACTATAGGTAGGGAGAGTGTCAGTGTGTTTTACTGTGCGAATCCTTGTTTCTAGGGACAGGGAAGGACAGTGAGGGAAATTCTCCTTGTGCTATAGTGTGCTTTAAAAAAACATTTTTTCTAGGGACAGAAAACTATAGGTAGGAAGAGTGTCAGTTTCTTTCACTGTGATAATCCTTGTTTCTAGGGACAGGGAAGGAAAATGAGGGAAATTCTCCTTGTGCTATAGTGTGCTTTAAAAAAACATTTTTTCTAGGGACAGAAAACTATAGGTAGGGAGAGTGTCAGTGTGTTTTTCTGTGCGAATCCTTGTTTCTAGGGACAGGGAAGGACAGTGAGGGAAATTCTCCTTGTGCTATAGTGTGCTTTAAAAAAACATTTTTTCTAGGGACAGAAAACTATAGGTAGGGAGAGTGTCAGTGTGTTTTACTGTGCAAATCCTTGTTTCTAGGGACAGGGAAGGACAGTGAGGGAAATTCTCCTTGTGCTATAGTGTGCTTTAAAAAAACATTTTTTCTAGGGACAGAAAACTATAGGTAGGAAGAGTGTCAGTTTCTTTCACTGTGATAATCCTTGTTTCTAGGGACAGGGAAGGAAAGTGAGGGAAATTCTCCTTGTGCTATAGTGTGCTTTAAAAAAACATTTTTTCTAGGGACAGAAAACTATAGGTAGGAAGAGTGTCAGTTTCTTTCACTGTGATAATCCTTGTTTCTAGGGACAGGGAAGGAAAGTGAGGGAAATTCTCTTTGTGCTATAGTGTGCTTTAAAAAAACATTTTTTCTAGGGACAGAAAACTATAGGTAGGAAGAGTGTCAGTTTCTTTCACTGTGATAATCCTTGTTTCTAGGGACAGGGAAGGAAAGTGAGGGAAATTCTCCTTGTGCTATAGTGTGCTTTAAAAAAACATTTTTTCTAGGGACAGAAAACTATAGGTAGGAAGAGTGTCAGTTTCTTTCACTGTGATAATCCTTGTTTCTAGGGACAGGGAAGGAAAGTGAGGGAAATTCTCCTTGTGCTATAGTGTGCTTTAAAAAAACATTTTTTCTAGGGACAGAAAACTATAGGTAGGAAGAGTGTCAGTTTCTTTCACTGTAATAATCCTTGTTTCTAGGGACAGGGAAGGAAAGTGAGGGAAATTCTCCTTTTGCTATAGTGTGCTTTAAAAAAACATTTTTTCTAGGGACAGAAAACTATAGGTAGGAAGAGTGTCAGTTTCTTTCACTGTGATAATCCTTGTTTCTAGGGACAGGGAAGGAAAGTGAGGGAAATTCTCCTTGTGCTATAGTGTGCTTTAACCACTTAAGCCCCGGACCATTTCGGGCCATTAGGACCAAGCCTGTTTTTGGGATTCGGCACTGCGCTGCTTTAACTGTAAATTGTGCGGACATGCAATGTTGTACCCAAATGAAATTTGCGTCCTTTTCTTCCCACAAATAGAGCTTTCTTTTAATGGTATTTGATTGCCTCTGCGATTTTTATTTTTTGCGATATAAACAGAAAAAGACCGAAAATTTTGAAAAAAAATGATATTTTCTACTTTTTGTTATAAGAAAAATCGAATAAACTCAATTTTAGTCATACATTTAGGCCAAAATGTATTCAGCCACATGTCTTTAGTAAAAAAAATGTCAATAAGCGTATATTTATTGGTTTGCGCAAAAGTTATAGCGTTTACAAACTAGGGTACATTTTCTGAAATTTACACAGCTTTAAATTTATGACTGCCTATCTCATTTCTTGAGGTGCTAAAATGGCAGGGCAGTACAAAACCCCCCCAAATGACCCCATTTTGGAAAGTAGACACCCCAAGGAAATTGCTGAGAGGCATGTTGAGCCCATTGAATATTTATTTTTTTCGTCCCAAGTGATTGAATAATGACAAAAAAAAAAATAAAAAAAAAAAATTACAAAAAGTTGTCACTAAATGATATATTGCTCACACATGCCATGGTTATATGTGGAATTGCACCCCAAAATACATTCTGCTGCTTCTCCTGAGTACGGGGATACCACATGTGTGGGACTTTTTAGGAGCCTAGCCACGTACGGGACCCCGGAAACCAAGCACCGCCTTCAGGATTTCTAAGGGCGCAAATTTTTGATTTCACTCCTCACTACCTATCACAGTTTCGAAGGCCATAAAATGCCAAAATAGCACAAAACCCCCCCAAATGACCCCATTTTGGAAAGTAGACACCCCAAGCTATTTACTGAGAGGCATGTTCAGTCCATGGAATATTTTATATTTTGCCACAAGTTGCGGGAATATGACAAACTTTTTTTTTTTTGCACAAAGTTGTCACTAAATGATATATTGCTCACACATGCCATGGGCATATGTGAAATTACACCCCAAAATACATTCTGCTGCTTCTCCTGAGTACGGGGATACCACATGTGTGGGACTTTTTGGGAGCCTAGCCGCGTACGGGACCCCAAAAACCAAGCACCGCCTTCAAGGTTTCTAAGGGCATAAATTTTTGATTTCACTCCTCACTACCTATCACAGTTTTGAAGGCCATAAAATGCCAAGATGGCACAAAACCCCCCCAAATGACCCCATTTTGGAAAGTAGACACCCCAAGCTATTTGCTGAGAGGCATGTTGACCCCATTGAATATTTTTTTTTTTTTGTCCCAAATGATTGAATAATGACAAAAAGAAAAAAAAAAAATGTACAAAAAGTTGTCACTAAATGATATATTGCTCACACATGCCATGGTTATATGTGGAATTGCACCCCAAAATACATTCTGCTGCTTTTCCTGAGTACGGGGATACCACATGTGTGGGACTTTTTGGGAGCCTAGCCGCGTACAGGGCCCCAAAAACCAAGCACCGCCTTCAGGATTTCTAAGGGCGTAAATTTTTGATTTCACTCCTCACTACCTATCACAGTTTTGAAGGCCATAAAATGCCAAAATAGCACAAAACCCCCCCAAATTACCCCATTTTGGAAAGTAGACACCCCAAGCTATTTGCTGAGAGGCATGTTGAGTCCATGGAATATTTTATATTTTGCCACAGGTTGCGGGAATATGACAAACTGTTTTTTTTTGCACAAAGTTGTCACTAAATGATATATTGCTCACACATGCCATGGGCATATGTGAAATTACACCCCAAAATACATTCTGCTGCTTCTCCTGAGTACGGGGATACCACATGTGTGGGACTTTTTGGGAGCTTAGCCGCGTACGGGACCCCAAAAACCAAGCACCGCCTTCAAGGTTTCTAAGGGCATAAATTTTTGATTTCACTCCTCACTACCTATCACAGTTTTGAAGGCCATAAAATGTCAAAATAGCCCAAAACCCCCACAAATGACCCCATTTTGGAAAGTAGACACCCCAAGCTATTTGCTGAGAGGCATGGTGAGTATTTTACAGCTCTCATTTGTTTTTGAAAATTAAGAAAGACATTTTTTTTTCTTTTTTTTTTTCTTTTTTTACATTTTCAAAACTTTGTGACAAAAAGCGAGATCTGCAAAATACTCAACATACCTCTCAGCAAATAGCTTGGGGTGTCTACTTTCCAAAATGGGGTCATTTGGGGGGGTTTTGTGCCATCTGGGCATTCCATGGCCTCCGAAACTGTGATAGGCAGTGAGGAGTGAAATCAAAAATTTACACCCATAGAAATCCTGAAGGCGGTGCTTGGTTTTTGGGGTCCCGTACGCGACTAGGCTCCCAAAAAGTCCCACACATGTGGTATCCCCGTACTCAGGAGAAGCAACAGAATGTATTTTGGGGTGTAATTCCACATATGCCCATGGCATGTTTGAGCAATATATAATTTAGTGACAACTTTTTGTACATTTTTTTTTTTTTTTTTTTTTGGTCATTATTCAATCACTTGGGACAAAAAAAAAAAATATTCAATGGGCTCAACATGCCTCTCAGCAAATAGCTTGAGGTGTCTACTTTACAAAATGGGGTCATTTGGGGGGGGTTTTGAACTGTCCTGGCATTTTATGCACAACATTAGGAAGCTTATGTCACACATCATCCACTCTTCTAACCACTTGAAGACAAAGCCCTTCAGACACTTTTTGTTTACATGAAAGAAAATTTTTTTTTGCAAGAAAATTATGTTGAACCCCCAAACATTATATATTTTTTTAAAGCAAAGGCCCTACAGATTAAAATAGTGGGTGTTGCATTTTTTTTTTCCACACAGTATTTGCGCAGCGATTTTTCAAACGCATTTTTTGGGGGAAAAACACACTTTTTTTATTTTTAATGCACTAAAAAACACTATATTGCCCAAATGTTTGATGAAATAAAAAAGATGATCATAGGCCGAGTACATGGATACCAAACACGACATGCTTTAAAATTGCGAAACAAACGCGCAGCGGCGACAAAACTACATTCATTTTTAAAAGCATTTAAAAGCCTTTACAGGTTACCACGTTAGATTTACAGAGGAGGTCTACTGCTAAAATGACTGCCCTCGATCTGACCTTCGCGGTGATACCTCACATGCATGATGCAATTGCTGTTTACATATGACGCTAGACCGACGCTTGCGTTCGCCTTTGCGCAATAGCAGGGGGGGACAGCGGTGCTTTTTTTTTTTTTTTTTATTATTTATTTGGCTTTTTTATTTTATTTTTAAACTGTGCCTTCCATATTTTATTTTTTTACCATTTTTATCGTTATCTCAGGGAATGTAAATATCCCCTATGATAGCAATAGGTAGTGACAGGTACTCTTTTTTTGAAAAAAATTGGGGGGTTAGACCCTAGATCTTTCCTCTGCCCTCAAAGCATCTGACCACACCAAGATCGGTGTGATAAAATGCTTTCCCAATTTCCCAATGGCGCTTTTTATATCCGGGGGGGGGACATTCCCTCCCACTGCTTGTAAAAGCAGTCTAGAGGCTAATTATCTGCTAGAATTGCTTTTACATGAAAGCCGGCTGCTGGCTGAAAAGAATGATACCAAGATGATACCTAAACCCGCAGGCATCATTCTGGTATAAACATTCAAAGTCCAGCAACATACCAGTACGTTGCTGGTCCTTGTTGGACATGTATTGTAATCTTTTTTTTCATACAGCCTATTGGCTGAACGAAAAAAAGAGATTGATTGGTGGGTATGCCTACCATTAGAATACCTCCCTTCATCCACCCACTTCTAATGATGGGCATATATGCCGAAGCATGGGGGCATCCTCCCGCAAAAAAGTTATGCCGCGTACACACGGTCAAGCCTTCGTCGGAATTTCGACCGTATGTACGCGGCATAAAAGGTTATGCCGCGTACACACGGTCGGACTTTTCCACGGATAAGCCTCCGTTGGAATTTCGACCGTATATACGCGGCATTAGGAGCAAAATCGCTCCTCCGCCCCTGCTGCCCCCATGCTTCGGCATATATGCTCTTTTTTTTAACTGTGGTGGTGAAATCACCTCCTACAGCGTTGGAGTCACGGCTTTATGTATCGTGGGAGCAAACGCTGTTGCTGTCAAGATAAATAGATCCGTGCTGCAACTGAATGGCGTACCTGCTAAGCAAATGGTGGTTAACATTAAAACAAAGTAACATTACAGTACAACAGTAAGACCTTACCATGCCATACCTGCAAAGCAAATACCAAAACAAAACCTAGTAAAAAATAAAAAAATGTTTTAACGCAACCTGTGCCTAAAATATATATATGCCGAAGCATGGGGGCATCCTCCCGCAAAAAAGTTATGCCGCGTACACACGGTCGGAATTTCGACCGTATGTACGCGGCATTAGGAGCAAAATCGCTCCTCCGCCCCTGCTGCCCCCATGCTTCGGCATATATGCTCTTTTTTTTAACTGTGGTGGTGAAATCACCTCCTACAGCGTTGGAGTCACGGCTTTATGTATCGTGGGAGCAAACGCTGTTGCTGTCAAGATAAATAGATCCGCGCTGCAACTGAATGGCGTACCTGCTAAGCAAATGGTGGTTAACATTAAAACAAAGTAACATTACAGTACAACAGTAAGACCTTACCATGCCATACCTGCAAAGCAAATACCAAAACAAAACCTAGTAAAAAATAAAAAAATGTTTTAACGCAACCTGTGCCTAAAATATATATATGCCGAAGCATGGGGGCATCCTCCCGCAAAAAAGTTATGCCGCGTACACACGGTCGGAATTTCGACCGTATGTACGCGGCATTAGGAGCAAAATCGCTCCTCCGCCCCTGCTTCCCCCATGCTTCGGCATATATGCTCTTTTTTTTAACTGTGGTGGTGAAATCACCTCCTACAGCACTGGAGTCACGGCTTTATGTATCGTGGGAGCAAACGCTGTTGCTGTCAAGATAAATAATTCCGCGCTGCAGTTGAATGGCGCACCTGAAAACAAAAAATTACATACCTGAAAAGCAAGCATGATAAAACATTGCAGAATAGAATACAGTAAAAAAGAGCAGAACAATAGAGAGAAAATAGAGAGAGAGAGAACAATAAAACGACAACTATTTTTGGTTTTTTTATTTTATATTTTTTTTGTGTTTTGTTTTTTACGTTTTTTTTTTCTTTTTTACACTTTTTTTTGTAACTTTACAACTGTAATGGTTCGGGTCTCTCAAAATGTAATGGCATCTTAGGAGACCCTGTGTAAGTGTGTCCTAGTCTGTGAAATGCTGTACCCTACGCTAAAACTTCACTTTTGAGTGGTAGCGTTCAAAACATTCACCTTGGCAAAGACCAGGCTTGTCAGGACAGCGTGGACAAAAACTACGGGTGTCACGCCTAAATCCGCGCTTGCTACAGACACGACATCTTTTTTGGGGGTGGCTTTGGGTAGGGGTACTCGGGAGGACATACGAATAATGCCTCTCATG
Source organism: Rana muscosa (assembly GCA_029206835.1). Classification (NCBI taxonomy): domain Eukaryota; kingdom Metazoa; phylum Chordata; class Amphibia; order Anura; family Ranidae; genus Rana; species Rana muscosa. The sequence goes on along the minus strand of JARGYO010000094.1, from coordinate 51,221,850 downwards.
CAGCCGGCTTACTGCATTTGGTTGGGGATGGTGAGGTGCAGAACCGCCTGGATACAGGAGTTCTGTGACTATCTCATTCTGGAATTTTAGAAGAGATAAAGTCCCGCCTGAAGCTCTGTATAGCACATGAGCGTTCAGCAAAGCCAATTGGAATAAGGATAGAGACACTTTTTTGTACCAGCGTCTCGCCTTACGGTCAATTAGATACGGCGCCATCAACTGGTCGTTGAGGTCCACCCCTCCCATATTTTGGTTATATTCGTGGACACAGAGGGGTTTCTCCACAACACCAGTCGCCGTAGGAATTTGGACTGTCGTGTCTGCATGAAGGGAGGTAAGAAGGAAAACATTCTTATTGTCCCTCCACTTCATAGCGAGCAAGTTATTACACTTCAAGCAGGCTCTCTCCCCCAGCCTAAGACGGGCATCTACAAGCCGCTGGGGAAAGCCCCGGCGATTAGGTCGCACGGTGCCACATGCTCCAATCTTATGATCAAACAAGTGACTAAACAGTGGCACGCTCGTGTAATAATTGTCCACATACAAGTGGTACCCCTTTCCGAATAAGGGTGACACCAAGTTCCACACTATCTTGCCAGCGCTCCCTATGTAATCCGGGCAGTTGACCGACTCAATCTGACTGTCTTTTCCCTCATAAACCGTAAAGTTCACTACATAGCCTGTTGCCCTGTCACAGAACTTGTAGAGCTTGACCCCGTATCTGGCACGCTTGCTGGGAAGGTACTGCTTGAAAGACAAGCGGCCAGAAAATTTAATCAGGGACTCATCAACGCAGACAACTTGATCGGGAGTAAACAAGGCTGCAAAACGTTCGTTGAAGTGGTTTATGAGGGGCCGAATTTTATAGAGCCGGTCGTATTCAGGGTCCCCACGTGGACGACAAAGTTCATTGTCGTTGAAGTGCATGAACCGCAAAATCTGCTCGTATCGTGCCCTGGACATGGAGGCAGAGAACACGGGCATGTGGTCAATTGGGTGCGTGGACCAATAAGCACGCAATGACGGAAATTTATGTGTGCCCATGTTGAGGGAAAGGCCCAGAAAGGTCTTAAATTCGGAAACCGTAATTGGTTTCCAATTTCTGGCAATTTTAGGCAACTGGGGGTTAGCGGCGATAAATTGACCAGCATATAAATTACTCTGGTCCACAATAGATCTATAGAGATCTTCCGTGAAAAACAGCGAATAAAAATCGATTGGCATAAAATCAGCTGTTTCCACCTGAATACCGGGTTGGGCAGTGAATGGGGGAAGTACGGGTTCTGCAGAAGTGTTGGGGACCCAATCAGGATAGGCGAATTCTGCAGGAAGGGCAGTATGGGCACGACGGGCCTGCCTTTGTCTTCTTGGTGGCAGCGGGACACTACTTGTGCTTGCCACCTCGCCAGCTTGAACTGCACTTATGGGACTCGCCACGTCACCAAGTGTTACTGCAGTGCTGGATGTACGTCCAGGCTGTACTAGGCCGCTGGTGCTTGCCAGTTCACCAGAAGGAATAGCGGCGCTAGTACTACTCTGCTCCATGATACGAGAGACCTGCGGTTCTTGCTCCTCAACAACCTCAGAAGATCGGGATCGGGTACGCCTGACCTTAGCAGGGACCTCAACTTCGTCGTCAGAGCTATCTGACGTGGGGCCGCTGACGTCACTGTCTTCTACGGGAAGATATTCTGAGCCTGAATCTGACAGATACGTGACCTCCTCTTCACTATCTGTCATGCTCAGAATCTCGTAGGCCTCTTTACTAGTGTACCTTCGACTTGCCATTTTGGGCTCTAAATTTAGGGGTACACTAGTAAGATTCACAGGAAAAAAAGCACCTGACTGTCGTCAGCAAATATATCAAACGCTACAAAAAAACTGTTAGCGATCGCAGGGATCAGGCCTGTCTCTGCGAACGCTGCAGTTATGTGTGTTGTGTTTGGTAAGTGACAGTGATCGATCGATACTGCACTTGGGTGGGCTGGGCTGGGCTGGGCTGGGCGGAGGGGCTAAACGCAGGTACTAGCAGGTATCTGTGCTGATCCCGCTAACACTGCGTTTTTGGGAACCCTAAACCACTGGGGATGCTAGTATAGATCTGATCAGATACTATACCACTAAGGGGGGTGTATGCTTTGCGCGTGGGTGTTAGCGTTACTGGCACTAACCTAACACTGCCTGGGGCGACGCAGACCCTCTCTGGCGCTAAAACCTAATTGATCTCACCCGCCGGGCGATCAGGGGGGTTAAACCTTTATTGGGTTATATACGGCGGGTGCCCTGATGCTATAAAAAGCAAACTAATCAACCAGCGTCACCCGTAACCTTTATATGGTGATCACTGGTGAAAGGGTTAACTAGGGGCAATCAGGGGGTTAAAACCTTTATTAGGTTAAATATGGGGGTACCTGACACCAATAAAAACCTGCGGCGAACCTAAAAAAAAATAACTGCCTATCTAAAACACCAGCGACACGAATACAGCGATCGGAAAAACAATCGCTTAGTGACGCTGAAGTTAGGGGGTGAAAGGGTTACCTGGGGGGTGATCAAGGGGTTAAACCTTTATTAGGGGGGTTAGGGGGCTACCCTGGACCTAAAGGGGCCTAATCCTAACTGCCTTGCAACTTTTTACAATCACAGATGACACTAAATGCAGTGATCAGTAAAATAAATGATCACTGCAATCAGTGACACTGTGATTGGGGGCTTTGGGGTGACCTGGGGGGTGATCTGGGGGTGACTGGGGGGTGATTTGTGTGCCTATGTGTACCTACGTGTCAGTGGACTGTTGGAGCACTAACCTCTGTCTTCACTCCTCGGCGCCGGGAACGAAAAGACCGCGGCGAGGGAGATGACATCACTTCCTCCAGCCTGTGTTTACATCACATGGCGGAGGAAGCAATTTCATTGGCCGGGAGCGATCGCGAGGGGGGGGCGGAATCGAGCGGCCGCCCCCTCATGCCTGATCGCTCCCGAACACTTAACGGCCGCTCACTGCAGTGAAGGGGGGTCCGGTTGGACCCCCCAACTGCACAAAGGCGATCACGTAGATCTACGTGATTCTGCCTGTCCGTGCCATTCTGCCGACGTAAATCGGCGGTGGGCGGTCGTTAAGTGGTTAAAAAAACATTTTTTCTAGGGACAGAAAACTATAGGTAGGAAGAGTGTCAGTTTCTTTCACTGTGATAATCCTTGTTTCTAGGGACAGGGAAGGAAAGTGAGGGAAATTCTCCTTGTGCTATAGTGTGCTTTAAAAAAACATTTTTTCTAGGGACAGAAAACTATAGGTAGGAAGAGTGTCAGTTTCTTTCACTGTGATAATCCTTGTTTCTAGGGACAGGGAAGGAAAGTGAGGGAAATTCTCCTTGTGCTATAGTGTGCTTTAAAAAAACATTTTTTCTAGGGACAGAAAACTATAGGTAGGAAGAGTGTCAGTTTCTTTCACTGTGATAATCCTTGTTTCTAGGGACAGGGAAGGAAAGTGAGGGGAATTCTCCTTGTGCTATAGTGTGATTTAAAAAAACATTTTTTCTAGGGACAGAAAACTATAGGTAGGAAGAGTGTCAGTTTCTTTCACTGTGATAATCCTTGTTTCTAGGGACAGGGAAGGAAAGTGAGGGAAATTCTCCTTGTGCTATAGTGTGCTTTAAAAAAACATTTTTTCTAGGGACAGAAAACTATAGGTAGGAAGAGTGTCAGTTTCTTTCACTGTGATAATCCTTGTTTCTAGGGACAGGGAAGGACAGTGAGGAAAATTCTCCTTGTGCTATAGTGTGCTTTAAAAAAACATTTTTTCTAGGGACAGAAAACTATAGGTAGGAAGAGTGTCAGTTTCTTTCACTGTGATAATCCTTGTTTCTAGGGACAGGGAAGGACAGTGAGGGAAATTCTCCTTGTGCTATAGTGTGCTAAAGCATTCCTCATCAACCATCTTTGAAATCCTTGTTTTTTTGGACAGTCAGGGAAATTGTCGTTGTGCTATTCTGTGCAAAAGCAATCATCCTCAACCATATTTAGAAATCCTTAAGTAAAGGGACAGAGAAGGACACCTGAAGGTAGCCCTTATTGCTTTTTTCCCATCTCCCTGCAGGCCATCTATTAGAATGTCTGGAAGGCAAACAAGGAGAGGCAGACAGTCAGGAGGCAATAAAAGAGGGCAAGCAGGCTCTGTGTCTGGGGGCAACAGTGCTGGTCGTGGACGCGGTGCATTGTCATCAGCACATGGCCATGGGACACGCTTGTCCTTCTTTTCGGCAGCTGGACATGTTGAGCCACATCATGCCGAAGACTTGGTAGAGTGGATGACCAAGCCCTCCTCCTCCTCCTCATCCTCTCTCACCCAGGCTCAGGGTACTGGAAAAGCAGCTGCCAAAGCGTCCTCTTCCCTGGTATCAATGTCAGACTCATCATCAGTCACTCCTTCCCTAGACCCACCATGTCCTCCTCCTGAGGAGTCCCCCGAACTGTTTGAGCACAGTGTTGGGTACATGCTCCAGGAGGATGCCCAGCGTTTCGAAGGGTCTGATGATGAAACCCAGCTACAGGAAGGCAGTAGCGTGAGAGCAGACAGAGGGGATGCTCAAGAAGGACACCAATCTGGCAGTCATGTTCCAGCAGCTGCAGCATACTGCCAGATTGGCTCCAGTGATGAGGAGGGAGGGGATGATGAGGTCACTGACTCCACGTGGGTGCCTAATAGGAGAGAGGAGGAGGAGGAGGATGAGGAGGAGGCACATCTCCAACGAGGCAGGATGCCCTTTGGTGGCCAGCGTAAGGGCAGTACACCGACGGAATCACACCGCAGAGCTCCGCCTGTGCAGGGCGCTGCCTCTGCCCGTCATTCAAAAAGTTCTTTGGTGTGGGCCTTTTTTGAGGCTAGTGCATCAGATCGCACAGCTGCTGTTTGCAACATATGTCTCAAGCGTATATCGCGTGGCCAAAACATCAGCCGCTTGGGTACCACATGCCTGACCAGACATATGTTGACCTGCCATGCAGCTCGTTGGCAAGCCTACCTCAAAGACCCACACCAAAGAACAAAGCGGACCTCTCCTTGCACCGCATCAGCTGGGATCTCCAACCCCACTATAACTTCAGTCCTCTCTGAAACATGCACTGAGAGGAATGAAGGTGTAGAATTAGGTGTGTCACAGCCAAGTACTTGCGCCCACTCTGCTAGCAGTACACCGACGTCCGATTCTAGCAGGCAAATTTCCCTGCCCCAGCTGCTGGACCGTCGAAAGAAGTTCACTCCCAGCCATCCACATGCCCAGCGGTTGAATGCTAGCTTGGCTAAATTGCTAGCGCTTCAACTGCTGCCTTTTCAGTTGGTAGACTCGGCCCCCTTCCGTGAGTTTGTGCAATGTGCGGTTCCTCAGTGGCAGGTTCCCAAACGCCACTTTTTCTCACGGAAGGCTATTCCGGCTCTCTACCGGCATGTGGAAGGCAATGTCTTGGCCTCGGTGGACAGGGCGGTCAGCGGTAAGGTGCATATTACCGCTGACTCATGGTCCAGCAGGCATGGACAGGGACGTTACCTTTCTTTCACGGCCCATTGGGTCACTCTTTTGGCAGCTGGGAAGGATGCAGGACAAGGTGCAGTAGTGTTGGAGGTTGTTCCACCGCCACGCCTCCAAAATGCTACTACTGGTTGTGACACACCTCTCTCCTCCACCCCCTCCTCTTCTTCTTCCTCCATGGCCTCTTCCTGTGGTTTGTCCTCGGAACCAGCGGTGCTCCGTAGGCGTTCAAGGGGCTACGCAAGTACGCAGGCAAAAAGATGCCATGCCGTGCTTGCGCTGGTGTGTTTGGGGGACAGAAGCCACACTGGGGCAGAGGTCCTGTCTGCTCTGCAGGGCCAGGCCGAGAGGTGGTTGACGCCACGCCAGCTTAAGCCAGGAATGGTGGTTTGCGACAATGGCACCAACCTCCTCTCCGCCCTCCGACAGGGACAACTGACCCATGTGCCCTGTGTGGCTCACGTCCTTAACCTGGTGGTGCAGCGGTTCTTGGGCAGGTACCCGGGCTTACAGGATGTCCTGAGGCAGGCCAGGAAAGTCTGTGTGCATTTCCGCAGATCTTATAATGCCAGTGCTCGCCTGGCTGAGCTGCAAAAGGAGTTGAACCTGCCCAAGAACCGCCTTATATGTGACATGCCCACCAGGTGGAACTCAACGTTGGCCATGCTGCAGCGGCTGCACACGCAGCAGAGGGCCATCAATGAGTACCTGTGCGACTACGGCACCAGGACAGGGTCAGGGGAGCTTGTTTTTTTTTCTCCACGCCAGTGGGGCATGATCAGGGATGCATGCACTGTCCTGGCACCATTTGAGGAGGCCACGAGGATGGTGAGCAGTGACAGTGCATGCATCAGTGACACTGTACCTCTTGTCCACCTGTTGGAGCACACGCTGCGTGGAATAATGGACAGGGCACTTGAGGCAGAACAGAGGCAGGAAGAGGAGGACTTCCTTGCCTCTCAAGGCCCCCTTTACCCAGACAGTGTTCCTTCTGTCCCACCCATCGCACAGGAAGAGGAGGAGGAGGAGGAGGAGGAGGAGGAGGATTGTGTCAGCATGGAGGTGGAGGCTGGCACTCAGCATCATCAGCAGCAGTCTTTTAGGGATGATTTACAGTCCCAAGAAACCAGTGGACTTGTACGTGGCTGGGAGGAGGTGGCTGCGGATCATGTCGTCCTTAGTGACCCAGAGGACTCCGGAGCGAATGCCTCAGCAAACCTACGCTGCATGGCCTCCCTGATCCTGCAAAGTCTGCGGAAGGATCCTCGTATTCTTCGGATCAAGGAGAGGGACCATTACTGGCTGGCCACTCTCCTTGATCCACGGTACAAGGGTAAGGTTGCGGACCTTATGTTACCGTCGCAGAGGGAGCAGAGGATGAGACAACTCCGGGAGGCCTTGCAGAAAGGTCTGTGCAACGCGTTCCCAGAGACTGGGAGGTTACAAACTCCTGGTCCTGGACAACGAGTTGCTGAGGCTTCGGCCAGTCAAAGAAGGAGCGGTGGGGAAGGTGGCCGTCTGACCGATGCGTTCAGACAATTCTTTAGTCCGCAGCCCCAAAGTATGATCGGTTCCAGCAACCATCGCCAGCGTCTGATAAACATGGTGCAGGAATATCTAGGGGCAAGGTCAGACTTGGACACCTTCCCCACCGAAAATCCTCTGGCTTACTGGGTCTTGAGGATGGATCACTGGCCAGAGCTTGCACAGTATGCAATTGAGCTACTGGCCTGTCCTGCATCCAGCGTTCTTTCGGAACGCACATTCAGTGCTGCTGGAGGATTTGTCACGGATCACAGGGTGCGCCTGTCCACCGACTCGGTTGATCGACTGACTTTCATCAAGATGAACCAGTCTTGGATCACCACCAGCTACCACACACCTGATGCTGATATAACAGACTAATTGATTTTAACATGTCACATCCCTTCAAGACTGATGCTGATGCTGAGTGCCTGTGCTGTTATGTTGACTGGCTATCCTCCTCCTCCGAGTCCTCAATGATACGATTGATGATGATAGCTTGGAAGATCATTTTTGTTTATGGGTGCCGCCACCAGTGGCTAAGGCCCAATTTTTCAGCCCCTGTTTTACAGGGGCGTGTAATTACAATTTTTTTAGCAATAATTTGCCATAGGGCTCATTGCTGTGCTCCAAGTACAGTATCTGTGAGGGGTTGGAGTGTTGTGGCACCAGTGCCTAAGGCCCAATTTTTCAGCCCCTGTTTAACAGGGGCGTGTCATTACAATTTTTGAAGCAATACTTTGCAACAGGGCTCATTGCTGTGCTCCAAGTACAGTATCTGTGAGGGGTTGTAGTGTTGTGCCACCAGTGCCTAAGGCCCAATTTTTCAGCCCCTGTTCAACAGGGGCATGCAATTACAATTCTTGATCTAATAATTCACAGCAGGGCCCATTGCTGCACCCACCAAGAGTAACTCTGAGGGCTTACAGTGTTGTGGCAACGCCACCACCACCACCACCACGAAAGGCCCAATTTTTCAGCCCCTGTTCAAAAGGGGCATGTAATTACAATTCTTGATCTAATAATTCACAGCAGGGCCCATTCCTGCACCCACCAAGAGTAACTCTGAGGGCTTACAGTGTTGTGGCAACACCACCACCACCACCACCACCACGAAAGGCCCAATTTTTCAGCCCCTGTTCAACAGGGGCATGCAATTACAATTCTTGATCTAATAATTCACAGCAGGGCCCATTGCTGCACCCACCAAGAGTAACTGTCAGGGCTTACAGTGTTGTGGCACCAGCACCACCATCAAAGGCCCAATTTTTACTACCACTGTTCAACAATTATATGTAATTAAAATTCCTGATATAATAGTTGACAGCAGGGCGTTCCAGCACCAACCAAGAGTAACTGTGAGTGCTTACAGTGTTGTGCCAACACCAACAACTAAGGGGCCTATTTCTGCAGAGTAGGGATGAGCTTCGTGTTCGAGTCGAACATACGTTCGACTCGAACATTGGCTGTTCGATCGTTCGACGAAGATCGAACGATTTGGGCCGTTCGCGCCAAATTCGAGTGACGCGAACGGCCCACAATGCACTACGCCATCGCAGTGTCATCCAGGCGCTGTGATTGGCCAAGCATGCACTGTGACCCCGCATGCTTGGCCAATCACAGCGCCGGCAGCGAGGAGAGCAATGATTGGCCACAGGCAGGATGCCTGTGGCCAATTATTGCTGAGGGTGTTTAGTACACGCCCCACACTATAAAAGGCCGCCAGCACGGCGGCCTAGTGTAGTGTGTTCCGGAGCAGGGATAGAGTAGCATAGGCAGGGACAGTGACTGTTATTTCTTTCTTGCTTAACCTGGATTCCTTTAGTTTAGGGAAAGAGAAGGATAGGTAGGGAGAGTGTCAGTGTGTTTTGTGCTTCTGCTATAGTGTGCTTAAAAAAAAACATTTATTCTAGGGACAGAAAACTCTAGGTAGGGACAGTGTCAGTTTCTTTCACTCTGCAAGTCCTTGTTTCCAGGGACCTGGAAGGACAGTGAGTGAATTGTCCTTTTGCTATATTGTGATTAAAAAAAACATTTATTCTAGGGACAGAAAACTCTAGGTAGGGACAGTGTCAGTTTCTTTCACTCTGCAAGTCCTTGTTTCCAGGGACCTGGAAGGACAGTGAGTGAATTGTCCTTTTGCTATATTGTGATTAAAAAAAACATTTATTCTAGGGACAGAAAACTCTAGGTAGGGACAGTGTCAGTTTCTTTCACTCTGCAAGTCCTTGTTTCCAGGGACCTGGAAGGACAGTGAGTGAATTGTCCTTTTGCTATATTGTGATTAAAAAAAACATTTATTCTAGGGACAGAAAACTCTAGGTAGGGACAGTGTCAGTTTCTTTCACTCTGCAAGTCCTTGTTTCCAGGGACCTGGAAGGACAGTGAGTGAATTGTCCTTTTGCTATATTGTGATTAAAAAAAACATTTTTTTCTAGGGACAGAAAACTGTAGGTAGGGAGAGTATTTTTTTTCTTTCACTCTGCAAGTCCTTGTTTCCAGGGACCTGTAAGGACAGTGAGTTAATTGTCCTTGTGCTATATTGTGCTGAAAAAAACATTTATTCCAGGGACAGAAAACTCTAGGTAGGGACAGTGTCAGTTTCTTTCACTCTGCAAGTCCTTGTTTCCAGGGACCTGGAAGGACAGTGAGTGAATTGTCCTTTTGCTATATTGTGATTAAAAAAAACATTTTTTTCTAGGGACAGAAAACTGTAGGTAGGGAGAGTGTTTTTTTTCTTTCACTCTGCAAGTCCTTGTTTCCAGGGACCTGTAAGGACAGTGAGTTAATTTTCCTTGTGCTATATTGTGATTAAAAAAAACATTTATTCTAGGGACAGAAAACTCTAGGTAGGGACAGTGTCAGTTTCTTTCACTCTGCAAGTCCTTGTTTCCAGGGACCTGGAAGGACAGTGAGTGAATTGTCCTTTTGCTATATTGTGATTAAAAAAAACATTTATTCTAGGGACAGAAAACTCTAGGTAGGGACAGTGTCAGTTTCTTTCACTCTGCAAGTCCTTGTTTCCAGGGACCTGGAAGGACAGTGAGTGAATTGTCCTTTTGCTATATTGTGATTAAAAAAAACATTTTTTTCTAGGGACAGAAAACTGTAGGTAGGGAGAGTATTTTTTTTCTTTCACTCTGCAAGTCCTTGTTTCCAGGGACCTGTAAGGACAGTGAGTTAATTGTCCTTGTGCTATATTGTGCTGAAAAAAACATTTATTCCAGGGACAGAAAACTCTAGGTAGGGACAGTGTCAGTTTCTTTCACTCTGCAAGTCCTTGTTTCCAGGGACCTGGAAGGACAGTGAGTGAATTGTCCTTTTGCTATATTGTGATTAAAAAAAACATTTTTTTCTAGGGACAGAAAACTGTAGGTAGGGAGAGTATTTTTTTTCTTTCACTCTGCAAGTCCTTGTTTCCAGGGACCTGTAAGGACAGTGAGTTAATTTTCCTTGTGCTATATTGTGATTAAAAAAAACATTTATTCTAGGGACAGAAAACTCTAGGTAGGGACAGTGTCAGTTTCTTTCACTCTGCAAGTCCTTGTTTCCAGGGACCTGGAAGGACAGTGAGTGAATTGTCCTTTTGCTATATTGTGATTAAAAAAAACATTTTTTTCTAGGGACAGAAAACTGTAGGTAGGGAGAGTATTTTTTTTCTTTCACTCTGCAAGTCCTTGTTTCCAGGGACCTGTAAGGACAGTGAGTTAATTGTCCTTGTGCTATATTGTGCTGAAAAAAACATTTATTCCAGGGACAGAAAACTCTAGGTAGGGACAGTGTCAGTTTCTTTCACTCTGCAAGTCCTTGTTTCCAGGGACCTGGAAGGACAGTGAGTGAATTGTCCTTTTGCTATATTGTGATAAAAAAAAACATTTTTTTCTAGGGACAGAAAACTGTAGGTAGGGAGAGTGTTTTTTTTCTTTCACTCTGCAAGTCCTTGTTTCCAGGGACCTGTAAGGACAGTGAGTTAATTTTCCTTGTGCTATATTGTGATTAAAAAAAACATTTATTCTAGGGACAGAAAACTCTAGGTAGGGACAGTGTCAGTTTCTTTCACTCTGCAAGTCCTTGTTTCCAGGGACCTGGAAGGACAGTGAGTGAATTGTCCTTTTGCTATATTGTGATTAAAAAAAACATTTTTTTCTAGGGACAGAAAACTGTAGGTAGGGAGAGTATTTTTTTTCTTTCACTCTGCAAGTCCTTGTTTCCAGGGACCTGTAAGGACAGTGAGTTAATTGTCCTTGTGCTATATTGTGCTGAAAAAAACATTTATTCCAGGGACAGAAAACTCTAGGTAGGGACAGTGTCAGTTTCTTTCACTCTGCAAGTCCTTGTTTCCAGGGACCTGGAAGGACAGTGAGTGAATTGTCCTTTTGCTATATTGTGATAAAAAAAAACATTTTTTTCTAGGGACAGAAAACTGTAGGTAGGGAGAGTGTTTTTTTTCTTTCACTCTGCAAGTCCTTGTTTCCAGGGACCTGTAAGGACAGTGAGTTAATTTTCCTTGTGCTATATTGTGATTAAAAAAAACATTTATTCTAGGGACAGAAAACTCTAGGTAGGGACAGTGTCAGTTTCTTTCACTCTGCAAGTCCTTGTTTCCAGGGACCTGGAAGGACAGTGAGTGAATTGTCCTTTTGCTATATTGTGCTGAAAAAAACATTTATTCCAGGGACAGAAAACTCTAGGTAGGGACAGTGTCAGTTTCTTTCACTCTGCAAGTCCTTGTTTCCAGGGACCTGGAAGGACAGTGAGTGAATTGTCCTTTTGCTATATTGTGATTAAAAAAAACATTTTTTTCTAGGGACAGAAAACTGTAGGTAGGGAGAGTGTTTTTTTTCTTTCACTCTGCAAGTCCTTGTTTCCAGGGACCTGTAAGGACAGTGAGTTAATTTTCCTTGTGCTATATTGTGATTAAAAAAAACATTTTTTCTAGGGACAGAAAACTGTAGGTAGGGAGAGTGTTTTTTTTCTTTCACTCTGCAAGTCCTTGTTTCCAGGGACAGAGAAGGACACCTGAAGGTAGCCCTTATTGCTTTTTTCCCATCTCCCTGCAGGCCATCTATTAGAATGTCTGGAAGGCAAACAAGGAGAGGCAGACAGTCAGGAGGCAATAAAAGAGGGCAAGCAGGCTCTGTGTCTGGGGGCAACAGTGCTGGTCGTGGACGCGGTGCATTGTCATCAGCACATGGCCATGGGACACGCTTGTCCTTCTTTTCGGCAGCTGGACATGTTGAGCCACATCATGCCGAAGACTTGGTAGAGTGGATGACCAAGCCCTCCTCCTCCTCCTCATCCTCTCTCACCCAGGCTCAGGGTACTGGAAAAGCAGCTGCCAAAGCGTCGTCTTCCCTGGTATCAATGTCAGACAAATCATCAGTCACTCCTTCCCTAGACCCACCATGTCCTCCTCCTGAGGAGTCCCCCGAACTGTTTCAGCACAGTGTTGGGTACATGCTCCAGGAGGATGCCCAGCGTTTCGAAGGGTCTGATGATGAAACCCAGCTAGAGGAAGGCAGTAGCGTGAGAGCAGACAGAGGGGATGCTCAAGAAGGACACCAATCTGGCAGTCATGTTCCAGCAGCTGCAGCATACTGCCAGATTGGCTCCAGTGATGAGGAGGGAGGGGATGATGAGGTCAATGACTCCACGTGGGTGCCTAATAGGAGAGAGGAGGAGGAGGAGGATGAGGAGGAGGCACATCTCCAACGAGGCAGGATGCCCTTTGGTGGCCAGCGTAAGGGCAGTACACCGACGGAATCACACCGCAGAGCTCCGCCTGTGCAGGGCGCTGCCTCTGCCCGTCATTCAAAAAGTTCTTTGGTGTGGGCCTTTTTTGAGGCTAGTGCATCAGATCGCACAGCTGCTGTTTGCAACATATGTCTCAAGCGTATATCGCGTGGCCAAAACATCAGCCGCTTGGGTACCACATGCCTGACCAGACATATGTTGACCTGCCATGCAGCTCGTTGGCAAGCCTACCTCAAAGACCCACACCAAAGAACAAAGCGGACCTCTCCTTGCACCGCATCAGCTGGGATCTCCAACCCCACTATAACTTCAGTCCTCTCTGAAACATGCACTGAGAGGAATGAAGGTGTAGAATTAGGTGTGTCACAGCCAAGTACTTGCGCCCACTCTGCTAGCAGTACACCGACGTCCGATTCTAGCAGGCAAATTTCCCTGCCCCAGCTGCTGGACCGTCGAAAGAAGTTCACTCCCAGCCATCCACATGCCCAGCGGTTGAATGCTAGCTTGGCTAAATTGCTAGCGCTTCAACTGCTGCCTTTTCAGTTGGTAGACTCGGCCCCCTTCCGTGAGTTTGTGCAATGTGCGGTTCCTCAGTGGCAGGTTCCCAAACGCCACTTTTTCTCACGGAAGGCTATTCCGGCTCTCTACCGGCATGTGGAAGGCAATGTCTTGGCCTCGCTGGACAGGGCGGTCAGCGGTAAGGTGCATATTACCGCTGACTCATGGTCCAGCAGGCATGGACAGGGACGTTACCTTTCTTTCACGGCCCATTGGGTCACTCTTTTGGCAGCTGGGAAGGATTCAGGACAAGGTGCAGTAGTGTTGGAGGTTGTCCCACCGCCACGCCTCCAAAATGCTACTACTGGTTGTGACACACCTCTCTCCTCCACCCCCTCCTCTTCTTCTTCCTCCATGGCCTCTTCCTGTGGTTTGTCCTATGAACCAGCGGTGCTCCGTAGCCGTTCACGGGGCTACGCAAGTACGCAGGCAAAAAGATGCCATGCCGTGCTTGCGCTGGTGTGTTTGGGGGACAGAAGCCACACTGGGGCAGAGGTCCTGTCTGCTCTGCAGGGCCAGGCCGAGAGGTGGTTGACGCCACGCCAGCTTAAGCCAGGAATGGTGGTTTGCGACAATGGCACCAACCTCCTCTCCGCCCTCCGACAGGGACAACTGACCCATGTGCCCTGTGTGGCTCACGTCCTTAACCTGGTGGTGCAGCGGTTCTTGGGCAGGTACCCGGGCTTACAGGATGTCCTGAGGCAGGCCAGGAAAGTCTGTGTGCATTTCCGCAGATCTTATAATGCCAGTGCTCGCCTGGCTGAGCTGCAAAAGGAGTTGAACCTGCCCAAGAACCGCCTTATATGTGACATGCCCACCAGGTGGAACTCAACGTTGGCCATGCTGCAGCGGCTGCACACGCAGCAGAGGGCCATCAATGAGTACCTGTGCGACTACGGCACCAGGACAGGGTCAGGGGAGCTTGGTTTTTTTTCTCCACGCCAGTGGGGCATGATCAGGGATGCATGCACTGTCCTGGCACCATTTGAGGAGGCCACGAGGATGGTGAGCAGTGACAGTGCATGCATCAGTGACACTGTACCTCTTGTCCACCTGTTGGAGCACACGCTGCGTGGAATAATGGACAGGGCACTTGAGGCAGAACAGAGGCAGGAAGAGGAGGACTTCCTTGCCTCTCAAGGCCCCCTTTACCCAGACAGTGTTCCTTCTGTCCCACCCATCGCACAGGAAGAGGAGGAGGAGGAGGAGGAGGAGGAGGATTGTGTCAGCATGGAGGTGGAGGCTGGCACTCAGCATCATCAGCAGCAGTCTTTTAGGGATGATTTACAGTCCCAAGAAACCAGTGGACTTGTACGTGGCTGGGAGGAGGTGGCTGCGGATCATGTCGTCCTTAGTGACCCAGAGGACTCCGGAGCGAATGCCTCAGCAAACCTACGCTGCATGGCCTCCCTGATCCTGCAAAGTCTGCGGAAGGATCCTCGTATTCTTCGGATCAAGGAGAGGGACCATTACTGGCTGGCCACTCTCCTTGATCCACGGTACAAGGGTAAGGTTGCGGACCTTATGTTACCGTCGCAGAGGGAGCAGAGGATGAGACAACTCCGGGAGGCCTTGCAGAAAGGTCTGTGCAACGCGTTCCCAGAGACTGGGAGGTTGCAAACTCCTGGTCCTGGACAACGAGTTGCTGAGGCTTCGGCCAGTCAAAGAAGGAGCGGTGGGGAAGGTGGCCGTCTGACCGATGCGTTCAGACAATTCTTTAGTCCGCAGCCCCAAAGTATGATTGGTTCCAGCAACCATCGCCAGCGTCTGATAAACATGGTGCAGGAATATCTAGGGGCAAGGTCAGACTTGGACACCTTCCCCACCGAAAATCCTCTGGCTTACTGGGTCTTGAGGATGGATCACTGGCCAGAGCTTGCACAGTATGCAATTGAGCTACTGGCCTGTCCTGCATCCAGCGTTCTTTCGGAACGCACATTCAGTGCTGCTGGAGGATTTGTCACGGATCACAGGGTGCGCCTGTCCACCGACTCGGTTGATCGACTGACTTTCATCAAGATGAACCAGTCTTGGATCACCACCAGCTACCACACACCTGATGCTGATATAACAGACTAATTGATTTTAAAATGTCACATCCCTTCAAGACTGATGCTGATGCTGAGTGCCTGTGCTGTTATGTTGACTGCCTATCCTCCTCCTCCGAGTCCTCAATGATACGATTGATGATGATAGCTTGGAAGATCATTTTTGTTTATGGGTGCCGCCACCAGTGCCTAACGCCCAATTTTTCAGCCCCTGTTTAACAGGGGCGTGTAATTACAATTTTTGAAGCAATACTTTGCAACAGGGCTCATTGCTGTGCTCCAAGTACAGTATCTGTGAGGAGTTGCAGTGTTGTGCCACCAGTGCCTAAGGCCCAATTTTTCAGCCCCTGTTTAACAGGGGCGTGTCATTACAATTTTTGAAGCAATACTTTGCAACAGGGCTCATTGCTGTGCTCCAAGTACAGTATCTGTGAGGGGTTGCAGTGTTGTGCCACCAGTGCCTAAGGCCCAATTTTTCAGCCCCTGTTCAACAGGGGCATGTAATTACAATTCTTGATCTAATAATTCACAGCAGGGCCCATTGCTGCACCCACCAAGAGTAACTGTCAGGGCTTACAGTGTTGTGGCACCAGCACCACCATCAAAGGCCCAATTTTTACTACCACTGTTCAACAATTATATGTAATTAAAATTCCTGATATAATAGTTGACAGCAGGGCGTTCCAGCACCAACCAAGAGTAACTGTGAGTGCTTACAGTGTTGTGCCAACACCAACAACTAAGGGGCCTATTTCTGCAGAGTATATACGGCAGGTCCCTACTTTCAAACATCCAACTTACAAACGACTCCTACTTGCAAACGCAAGAAGACAACAGGAAGTGAGAGGAAATCTACCACTAGGAAGGAAAATTCTCTCCTGTAAGAATAAATATGGGAGAAAGGTGTCTCCTCTGTACTGATGCTTTATCAGCAATCCTTGTTTCAAGAAAAACACCACATTTCAAAAACAGTTGTCATTGGGACGGAAAGTGAGGTGAAATGTTCTGAACAGGGGCACAGACAGCAAAACAAATGTTACAGGGGTGATAACCCTTACCTATGTTTTCCAAAAAGTTTAAAAATAGATTTTTGGGCTGGAGCTACACTTCAACAATGTACCTGTTCAAAATTACAAACAGATTCTACATAAGAACAAACCTACAGTCCCTGTCTTGTATGCACCGCCTGTATACGGCTGTTCAGAGTATATAGGGCCTTTTTTATTTTATGTGCGGGGTTCCCCTTAATATCCATACAAGACCCAAAGGGGCTGGTAATGGGCTGGGGTAGGGGGGGGGGGGGTCATGGGGTAGCTATGCCATTTTTCTTAAAGAATTTCATCCATATTACCGGGACCAGACATTACATTAAAGCCGCAAGCAGTTTTAAATGGCTTTTTTTTCCTTTAGAAGTGTCATTTTGTGCAGGGACAGTTCTAAACACGGGAAACACGTGGCACTTCACAGGCATACTTTAGACACCCCCCAGGTACGATATTTAAAGGAATATTTGACTTTTTTTTTTTCACTTTATGCATCATTAAAATGACTGCTCCCGAAAAACGACCGTTTTTAAAACTTCTTTTTGCATTGATACATGTCCCCTGGTGCAGAACCCGGGTTCCCAAACCCTTTTTAGGACAATAACATGCATAATAGTTGTTATAATTAGCACTTTAGAATTCGAACGTTCGCATCCATTGTATTTAATAGGGTTCTAATGTTCGTTCGAACTTCCGGTCCGTTCGCGGGTTCTGGTGCGAACCGAACCCGGGGGTGTTCGGCTCATCACTACTGCAGAGTATATACGGCAGGTCCCTACTTTCAAACATCCAACTTACAAACGACTCCTACTTGCAAACGCAAGAAGACAACAGGAAGTGAGAGGAAATCTACCCCTAGGAAGGAAAATTCTCTCCTGTAAGAATTAATATGGGAGAAAGGTGTCTCCTCTGTACTGATGCTTTATCACCAATCCTTGTTTCAAGAAAAACACCACATTTCAAAAACAGTTGTCATTGGGACGGAAAGTGAGGTGAAATGTTCTGAACAGGGGCACAGACAGCAAAACAAATGTTACAGGGGTGATAACCCTTACCTATGTTTTCCAAAAAGTTTAAAAATAGATTTTTGGGCTGGAGCTACACTTAAACAATGTACCTGTTCAAAATTACAAACAGATTCTACATAAGAACAAACCTACAGTCCCTGTCTTGTATGCACCGCCTGTATACGGCTGTTCAGAGTATATAGGGCCTTTTTTATTTTATGTGCGGGGTTCCCCTTAATATCCATACAAGACCCAAAGGGGCTGGTAATGGGCTGGGGTAGGGGGGGTGGGGGTCATGGGGTAGCTATGCCATTTTTCTTAAAGATTTTCATCCATATTACCGGGACCAGACATTACATTAAAGCCGCAAGCAGTTTTAAATGGCTTTTTTTTCCTTTAGAAGTGTCATTTTGTGCAGGGACAGTTCTAAACACGGGAAACACGTGGCACTTCACAGGCATACTTTAGACACCCCCCAGGTACGATATTTAAAGGAATATTTGACTTTTTTTTTTTCACTTTATGCATCATTAAAATGACTGCTCCCGAAAAACGACCGTTTTTAAAACTTCTTTTTGCATTGATACATGTCCCCTGGTGCACAACCCGGGTTCCCAAACCCTTTTTAGGACAATAACATGCATAATAGTTGTTATAATTAGCACTTTTGATCTCGAACGTTCGCATCCATTGTATTTAATAGGGTTCTAATGTTCGTACGAACTTTCGGTCCGTTCGCGGGTTCTGGTGCGAACCGAACCCGGGGGTGTTCGGCTCATCACTAATAACAAGACAGTGGGGATTTCTCTAGGCCTCTAGTAAAAGAAAAGTGCAATGTAATTGTAACTACCCCCTGTCAGGAGCGTCTAGTGCTCCTGCTCCTCATTCCAGCATCCTGGTTTTGGCTATGGCATTCTCCTTGTCTCTCTGTCCACCTGCAAGGTGATTAAGGTGGCCAGTCTCTGGGTGAAGACCAGTCCTGATTTAAGCCAGCCAACCCTTCAGTCTCATGCCTAGGATCAGTGGTGGTGCGTCCATAAAGGGCGCAGGAGCGCTGCCCCCTCTCTCCTGTCACCTCTCTCTCATCATAGATAGATTAATGCAATGCATGAATCTATCTATGGTCGCCGTTGCCGCCCCCATTCAGGTGTCCGGCCCCTTGTCGGGCGCCGGGCACCTGAATTACAGCGGCGGGGGTGTTTTTGGCTCTAATTGGCTTCCAAAATGGTAAACCGTGCAATGCTGTGCGTTCGCTGTTTACTCAGAGTTGTGTTAGGGAAGCTTTCCTAACACTGACCCGCCTCTCAGCCAATCAGGTGCTCGGGTCTGGTTACCTGTCATCTGATTGTTTGAAACAACAGGCGCTGTGATTGGACGCCTGATAGAGAGGACCGGAGACATTGAGGAGTGTGGACGTGGAGGGCGCCATCGTGACCCGCTGCGAGATAGGTAAGTCCCGACTCCCGGGCGATGCACACTGGCAGCAATTGATGGGGCACAGTAGCGGCAATTGATGGGGCACAGTAGCGGCAATTGATGGGGCACAGTAGTGGCAATTGATGGGGCACACTGACAGAAATTGATGGATACACTGGCAGCAATCGATGGGTACAGTAGCTGCATTTATGGGCACAGTGGCTGCGTTTGATGGGCACAGTGGCTGCGTTTGATGAGCACAGTGGCTGCGTTTGATGGGCACAGTGGCTGCATTTGATGGGCACAATGGCTGCATTTCATGGGCACAGTGGCTGCGTTTGATGGGCACAGTGGCTGCAATTGATGTTTTTTTTTCAGTTTGTTTGCACCCCCCCCCCAAAAAAAATTTGAGCACCAGCCGCCACTGCCTAGGATAGAGTGTGTATTACCTGATCAAGCTCCCTGTCTGTCTGCCCTACTCTGCTGGATTGGATTTCCCTGTGTATGACCTTGGATCGGATAACGACTATTCTCTGAATGCTGCCTGCCTTTTACCTGGCCTGTAATTGAACCACTTTGCCTGTCTGCCAACTGCAAGTACTTGTTTGATTTGCTTTGTTCATGCATGCCCTGGTGTGGTGGCCAGGCACTATAGCATTGTGTATAAGTCCTGGAGGCAACCGAGTACCAGTAGGATTGCTTGCCTTATGGGAAAGGGGGCTGCTAGAGGTGAAGAATACAGTAGCCAGCTATAGTGTCTGATCACCTGCATTTGGGGTAAGCCTGACAAACTCAGCAGCAAGTGAACTATGTACAGTCCTCAAAATATGTATTCTGCTGGCTACGTTGGGGTCCTTGAAGACGATGGCATGCTTAATAGTGTTGGATAATCCTTCACTCAGTGAGATAGTCTTAAGAAGGCAATGGGCCCCTTATGAATTAGAAGGGGCCAGATAACAAGCTAGGGTTTTGTGATATAAACTCTGACCAAATAGTACTAGCGGTGCTTACAAGAGGGCAAGTGTAATATTGGGTAAGGCAAAAGGTGATCAAACTTAACAAAGGACCACAGTGTCAGCAAATATGGCAATAATGGGTCAATTTCCTGCTCACCAACTCCCTCAGATCTGTTGCATCAAACTTTGCTGATGGAGAGGTCCCTCCTTTAGTGTGATGATAATTCCAGATGGCTTCTTTAAGTGGTCTGATGAATGGTGGCACAGTAGCATAAGGTGACCAGATTTTTAAAATGAAATTCGGAGACATATTTTTTTTTTACTAGTAATGGCGGCAATCAGCGACTCATATCGGGATTACGGAGGACAAATTGGACTAAGTGACAATTTGTGGGAACCAGTGACACTAATACAGTGACCAGTGCTAAGAATATGCACTGTCACTGTACTAATGACACTAGCTGGGAAGGGGATAACATCTAGGGCAATCAAAGGGTTAAATGTTTGCCTAACAAGTGTTTTATTACTGTGGGGAGGTGCTTTTACAGGATCAATGTCTTCCATACTGACAGAACGGCGATTTGCCTTGTTTACATAGGCAGACCACCGTTCTGCCTATGCACATAACGATCAGCGGGTATCGGTGGACATCGAGTCCACCGGAGCCGCTGATTGGCTCCCATACCCAGAAATGCAGGATCACATATATACGCGATCCTGCTAAGCGCGACCGCCCTGTAGAAGTAAATCTGCTATCAGGCGATCAGCAACTGGTTAACATAATCAGCGTTATAATAACTCACAGGCAGCAGGCACTCTATCATGGCTCTGTCACAGTGTGTCACATAACATGGCTGCTGGGTGCTGATTTTCTTAACTTATGACCAATAAGTTAACAAAATCAGCACCCAGTAGCCATGTTATGTGACACACTGTGACAATGCCAGCCAGAGCCATGATAGAGTGCCTGCTGCCTGTGAGTTATGATACCATCCATTATGCCAGAGAGACGGACATAGTGAAATGTAGTCTATTCACAGACACCCCCAAAGCACGCCTTGAAAGCACTGGCAGCCCCACGATCAGATCCACTTCCCCTCTCTGTTCCCGCTGCTGGACACCATCAGCTGAGCTCAGCTCCCTCTCTCTGCCCACCGCCCACCTCACAGCCTCTCAAGTCTCACTCTCTGGCCCTGGCTACTACTGGGTGGGGAGCGGAGGAAGATCACTCCACCAGGGAAGGCAAGGAGATAAACAGACAGGCGGCTGTCTGGGACTTGAGCCAAGGCAGAAGAACATGCGAGCGGAGCTGAATGGGCATGTGCCTGAAACTGAAGAAATGGTCCCTCCGCTCTGACCGGCACATGATCATCAGAAAGGGGCACAGATAATGAAAAAAAATACACCCCCCCCCTCAGCTAGTAGGTGTGGCAGAGCGGGGGTGTGTAATTCACAATTTATTTATTTTTTATTCTGCACTGACTGTCTTTGAAATTGCCCGGGCCCCTGTTCAAATCAAATCCGGGGACAAAACCGGGGACAGACTTGGTCCGGGGACAGTGTCCTTAACCTGGGGACTGTCCCCTGAAACCGGGGATGTCTGGTCACCCTACAGTAGCAGTCCCTGAAGCAGACCTGAGTGGCAGGAGGACCAGATCTATGTGCAGGGCTGTATGCTCTGGTTCCCCACGGTAGCAGATGAACAGGCCTCAGAGTGGCGATAGCAGGCAGGTACAGATACTCTAGTCTACAGGTCTCAGTCCAACGATCTGTAGCTACAGTGAACGGCATTCTGGATGGCTAGCTCAGCTTTACACTCTCAGACCGTCCTTCTCTATTCGGCAGCTCCTCACCCACTGCACTGGCTGGCCACGATCTCCCAACAACCCCCAATCTTTCCCCTCCGTTTTAAATTTATACCCTCCTTCTCTAGCTCCCCCTGCCTCAAATGCCTCTGGGGAATTGTAATTTGAACCCTCATGAGTCATTAGCACAATATTCTGAATACCGTTGAACTACACTTCCCAATGTTCTTTACTTCCCAAGATGATTGAGGAAAGGGTCGGAAAACTAATGCAGCTACCACATCCAAGAAGTGTAATTTGCAATATATTAAATTTTTGTTCTTGGATTTAGATACATTTTAACAATAAGAAAAAACAGCATCTCTTTAGAGGAACAGAAAGATAAATCACTGCACTGATATTTGTACAAGTAACTTGATAGCTCCCTGAGATGGAAAGGTTCTATAACATTCCGCGTTGCCATAGCAACAATAAATTTCTCGTTAAACTTAAAAAGCTATGCATTGCATGTTAGGTATTGCCCACATATCCTCCATATACTGGTTTTTATTCAGTAAGAAATTGCTGAGCTGGTCATAGTGACTAGTCAGATTCCAGTTTTTTGTTTTTTTGTTTTTATAATGCTACTGCTCTGGGAAAAATAAATAATTTAGGTCCCGTTCACACCTTTGATTTTTTTTTTTTTATTATGCACAAGGGCAGATCTTCAGGCTCTGGAACCCTCCTGGGGAGAAGGAACTCAGCTCTCCAGTGCCTCAGACTATTTATCACCCTTCCAGCCCCCTTCTGGACATTCCTCCCCAGGGATTGGCTGGAGCGAATCTCCCACCCTAAGCTCTGGAAGCTTCTTCTAGAGACAAAGGGAAGCAATCAAAGCTTCCAGCCTGTTACAATTACTGCTCCCCTGATTATAGAAGGAGGCGAAAAACAAAATCTACGCTACGCTAGGAGGGTGATACAGATACAATTGTTATACCTTCTTTTTTTTTTTCAATCTTATTTTTTATTGAGAAAGGAAAAGTGTACAGTAAACAAACATGTCATTCAATAACACATAGATAGAGATAAACATCATTTCAATACTGGTATCATACTGTCTCATGGTGTAGATAATTTGCGAGCTTCAATTGAGTTAGTTTGGTATATAAGCCTGTATAGCTATATCGTCTATCCTGACTTATTAAGGGTTGGTGAGCACCACTATCCACTCAGAGTGGTGCCCACTCATTACAAATAAGCTAGGGCTTTTGTTGCCGTGCTAAGCGCGTTTTCTCTTAGGGTTAAGCTCTGTGTGTGTCACAATTCCTGTCTGATGAGACTAGATATTATGGTTTAGGTGATCGTGTAGCACTGCAACATATAAAGAGAAAAAGAAAGTGAGGATAGAAGGTGTCAGGAAAGGGTTCACCCGTTGGTGACGCTGTTGGCCCCGTGGATCGCAGTACCGGTGTCCACCAGCGGGTGTCTTTTTGCAGCCAGGATCTGTAATGAAGGATTTCACCTGCTGGTGGCAATGTCAGATCCATGGGCCGTAGTACCGGTGTCCACCAGCGGGTGTTTTCCGGCAGTGTTGAGCCAACATTATCTCCTGCGATCAGGCGTCACCTGAGCCTGATTGCAGGAGATATGTATAAATACCCGGCAACTCACACTCTCTAGTTGCCTTGGTATCGTCCTTGTGCCCTGACCTGCGATCCTGTTATCTGAACCTGTACCTGACCCCGAGCCTGTACCTGATCCCGATCCTGTTCCCGAGCCTATCCTGAACCTGTCCCTCCTGTTACCCTGTTACCTTTACCGCTACCCTGCAGCCTCATTCCCTGTTCCCTGTCCCATCTGCTGATCTCCCGTTGGTGGCCTGGCAAACATTAATAATTTTGGTATACCCCTTCTAGTGCTCTAGCTTGTTTGCCTGTTGCTGTTTTTGGGTCACTGTCTTGTTGTGGGTTTATTGTATACAGTTTGTGATTTGGTGGGGTGTTTATTTATATTCACTTTCCTTAATAAATTATTATTCACTTACATGCGTTTTGATTCTCTCTTGCAATCCACACAGTCTGGTCACACCTGGTATATGACAGAAGTGTCAAGGCAGTATGGAATGTAGATATTAAGAGGGGGACATTTCACTTTGGTTACACAGTTGTGTTGGTGGAGTCCTCTGCAGCCCATGGAATAAATTCCGAGGAGTATCGAAACATAGACCACGAGGTCCAGGTCTTGGAGAATTGCTCCTCTTTACCCGTTTCCTGCGACAACGTTCGTTCCAAGCTATTGATTTGGTCCACTTCAATTGCCCAATCCCCCAGGGAAGGCATGCCCGTCGACTTCCAATGTCTGAGCAGAACCGTTCTAGCTGCCGCCAGAAAGTGACGCAGAACATCTATTTTTACTGATTTAATCGGTCCAGGGAGCATAGATAGCAGAGCTACCTCAGGAGAGGGTGTAATTGAGGTCGCCATGAGTCTGCAGTACAGGTCGAGGATCTTTTTGCCAGAACCTCCGCACAGGGGGGGCATTCCCACCAAATGTGGAATAATGTTCCCTTGGATGACAAGCAACACCAGCAGGTATCTGGGAGCGCCGGGTTTATCCAGTGTAAAGTCGAGGGGCATCTGTACCAACAGGGAATTCATTTGGGTCCATAGTTGTATGGTTTGTCGGGTGAGGTCGCCCAGGGGTATCCCTCCTTTCAGGGATTCAGTAGGCGTCCACGGCAAGGCGCGGAGATCTATTGGATTGAGATGGCTCTCTATTTTTACCCATAATTTGGTGCAGGAATGATGGAACCAGTTAGGTATAGTTATACCTTCTTTTTAAGCATTTGCCATACTGTTTTTTTATACTTCCTGGACTTCAAGAGGTTAAAACAAGCTCATAGCTTGGTATAATTATTCTGCTAGCGGTCAGAGGTTCAGTAAAAAGTGATCTGTACGTCCCTTCTCCAATACAAATCCTTCCTGCTCCCAAGTTTTTGGATTTCAGGCAAAGTTCCACGCAGCGAGAGAGAGGGCAAATTAGGGAACTTGTTGCTTTATTTTGCATTGCCAATTCACTTTGAGGGCTCATCCTCATTTGCGTCAGCCCCTGCCACCCCTCTGAAAAGCAATCTGCAGTGGATCGCTTTTGAGAGGGAGGGTTGACAGGCAGTCTCCTTGCTTCCTGCTTCAACCCTAAAAAGCCTGCGCCACTGCACCACAACCACTGTCATAGAACGTCTTCCAGCCGCATCAGCCGTGTTCCTGCGCGCATGTGCGGCGGAACGGCGCTCCCGTGCATGTGCATTCGCGGCCCGATAGAACGGCGCACGCATGCGCACTAGCGCGACCAACGTGACCCTCTGGCTGGCCTATAAAAGGAGGTAGGTTAGTGTAGTGGATAGTGTAGGGATCAGGTAGGTCAGTGTAGTGGTCAGTGTAGTAGTCAGTTTAGGAATCAGGTAGGTTAGTGTAGGGATCAGGTAGATCAGTGTAGGGATCAGGTAGGTCAGTGTAGTGGTCAGTGTAGTGGTCAGTGTAGTGGTCAGGTAGGTCAGTGTAGTGGTCAGTGTAGTGGTCAGTGTAGGAATCAGGTAGGTCAGTGTAGGAATGAAGTAGGTTAGTGCAGTGGTCAGGTAGGTCAGTGTAGTGGTCAGTGTAGGAATCAGGTAGGTCAGTGTAGTGGTCAGTGTAGGAATCAGGTAGGTCAGTGTAGGAATGAAGTAGGTTAGTGCAGTGGTCGGGTAGGTCAGTTTAGTGGTCAGTGTAGTGGTCAGGTAGGTCAGTGTAGTGGTCAGTGTAGTGGTCAGGTAGGTCAGTGTAGTGGTCAGTGTAGTGGTCAGTGTAGGAATCAGGTAGGTCAGTGTAGTGGTCAGTGTAGTGGTCAGTGTAGGAATCAGGTAGGTCAGTGTAGGAATGAAGTAGGTTAGTGCAGTGGTCAGGTAGGTCAGTTTAGTGGTCAGTGTAGTGGTCAGGTAGGTCAGTGTAGTGGTCAGTGTAGTGGTCAGGTAGGTCAGTGTAGTGGTCAGTGTAGTGGTCAGTGTAGGAATCAGGTAGGTCAGTGTAGGAATGAAGTAGGTTAGTGCAGTGGTCAGGTAGGTCAGTGTAGTGGTCAGTGTAGGAATCAGGTAGGTCAGTGTAGGAATCAAGTTGGTCAGTACTTGTGGAAGGGACTCAGGGAGGGCCAAAAGTCTGGCGGGGGGGGTGCTAATTTCTTGCCTTGTCCCGGGCGCTGACAACCCACGCTACACCACTGACTGCATATATCTGCGTATAAAATAGTTTACCATTTGCCAATAAAAAAAAAATATGTCCCTGGATTTCATTTTAAAAATCTGGTCAACTTATTGTAGGGCGGTTACAGAAAGTCCCTATTTACTTGAATGAGTTGCGTTTGGCGTCTGTATTTCCTGTCAAAAGTGGCACAGAGTATCATTTGCAACATGTGTTGCAAATGATACTGTAGCTTAAGTTAAGTTGAATTGCAAATTTTTTAGACACTGACGAAAAATGTGTTTGTTTTCGTTTTATTTTTTATTTTTTGGGTCATTCGTTATGATCGAAATTTGTAAATTCATAAATTAGAAAAATTAAAAAATTCATAAATCCAGAAATTCAAAAATCAGGAAATAAAAAAAAAATATGGAAATTAAAAAATGTAAAAATCCGAAAATTCGTAAATTAGCAAATTCCTAAATTTGAAAATCCGAAAATAAGAACGAAAATTCAAAATAATAGCTAACTAACTAAAATAACTATTAAATTATAGGTGTTGTAATTTCCTTTCAAATTTGGCTGTTAGTCAACATACCGAATACGAATTTATCCGAAGTTACGAATTATCCGAAATAACGAATGTCGCATCTAAACAAATAGAACGGAACAAATTACTAATTAATAATAATACATGTTTTTATTATTATTACTATTATTGTTATTTATTATTAATTTGTTACGTTCCATTCGTTTAGATATGGGTCTAAACGAATTTAGATATTAGGTATTCGTTATGTTCATTAACAGACAAATTTATAAGGAAATTCCAATACCTATAATTTAGTAGTTAGTAATAGTTTAGTTATTATTAGTTGGTTATTATTTCAGATTTTAGAATTTTCGGATTTTTGTTCTTATTTTCGGAATTTCGAATTTCAGAATTTTTGGATTTCGAATTTATGAATTTTCAAATATTCAAATTTACGAATATTCAGCAAAAATTTGTTAAACAAGTTTTTGTTAATTCAGATGTTTCCAAATGAATGAATTTGTCAAAATTCGTTAAACTAATTCGGAACGAAACAAATTGCACATGTCTAATATTTTTACCAACCCCAGCCGCCGTGTGATTGAGGCCTGAGAACTGCAGCAGTTAAAGTGGTTGTAAACCTCAGACATGAAATATGAACAAAGCATATCCTTCCATACTGTGTACTTGTCTCCATCCAGTATCATTTCTGTCTGCTGCCTCCTTCCTCTGCTATCAGAATGAGTCACTTCTGACAAGCTTTCCTGACACCGAGAGAAAAATGGTGACAGGGGAGGGACCTCCAGCTGATTGACAGCCTCAGCTCTGTTCCTGTGTGTTGTGTGAAGGGGGCGGGGGTGTGTCCCTTCCCTCCAATCATCTCCTCACTTGGCTCTTTGGAGTGTTATTTCAGTTCTCTGCCCCCTGCTTTCTGAAAGCTCGGATAAGCTGTATAAATTCTGTATAGAAGAGAAGACTGCAGATAAACAGATACAACTTATGTAGGAGGATTTGTTTCATCTCTAAGGCCAGCCACTTTACTGGGTATATGTGAGGGTTTACAACCACTTTAAAGGTTTCCTGTTCGCAATAATTTCGCCTTCGTCTACATGCTCTTTCGTCTATATCATTGTTTCTCAACCAGGGTGCTGCGAGCACAGAATCCAGTTTGCCATGGATCAGTGTAATGACCTGCCATGGTGAGGATGGGCTTGATGTGAAGACGGGACAGCGTGATTGGGGGGCTCTGTGACTGGGGGACTCTGACATGGGAGGCCACTGATGTGATGGGGGGACTCGTATATAGGGAGCAAATAACCCAAAAAGCCAGTGCTGCGCTACCTAAATATAAACAAACAACTACAACATCAATTGTGTCTTTTAAGTCTTTTTGGATCATATATGGGGAGCATCTGATGTATAGGGGTGACTCTGATGTGATAGGGGGCTCTTATGTATAGGGGCCCCTGATATAGAGGGGGGACTTTGATGTCATAGGGGTCCTCTGACGTGAAGGGGTGACTCTGAAGTGTAGGAAGACTATGATGTGATGGGGGTCCTCTGATGTAATGGGGGACCTATGACATGATTGAAGACTTCTAACATGCTAGGAGTCCTCTGATGTAAAGGGGAGCTCTTATGTGATGGTGGGGCTCTGATGTGGTGGGGGTCCTCTGATGTAAAGGGGACCCCTGATGTGATGGTGGACCCCTGATGTGATGGTGGACCCCTGATGTGATGGTGGGCTCTGATGTGATGGGGGTCCTCTGTTGTAAAGGGGGAGCTCTGATGTGATGGGGGTGATGGTGGACCCCTGACGTAATGGTGGACCCCTGACGTGATGGGGGTCCTCTGACGTGATGGGGGTACTCTGATGTGATGAAAAACATTGGCCTGTATTACTGGTGATGGGTGGAATTTGACATGGATGAGGCTTCTGTAGAGCAGAGCTAACATCTTTTCTTTATTAGGGCCACGGGACTAACACTAATTGCGTGACTGGGGAAATTTAGTATTCATGTATTAAATGATGGAGGATACCTGGTGTATTAAATGATGGAGGATACCTGTTGTATTAAATGATCAAACATTTTACTTTTTTTACAGGCACAGTACCTGCTGTACTTTCCTTTGAAGGATCCCTATAACACTTGGCAGGAATCACCAGGGCAGTATTATGTTACTAATCACCATATCAAACACCTTACCAGCAATAAAGTCTCTGATTTCACTCAGAGGAAAGGCAGCAGCTGGGCCGCAATAAAACGAGTAATACGTTTTTTTTTTTTTTTTTTTATGTGTAGCGCTACCCCCAGTTAAGAGAGAGCCGCTGGTTTGATTTTTCGGGCCCTGAGTACAGCTCCACCAACCCCAGGCAATCTTGTATAGTCCCCTGTGGCACAGTTAGTCTAGGGATGTTTTCTATCACAATCTACACCTGGTAACATACACACTTTAACCCCAGATTAAGTGTAAGCACTATGAGTAATGATAACACAGTGATAGCAAGTGGCAAGCTATAACAGCTTTACTTTAGGTTAAAAGGGCATGGGTTAAAACATAACATATAACTGTCTTACAGAGCCCTGCAGCAATAGATGTAATATATATATGGCAATAGCACAGCGCGGTAATCCACCACGTGCAGCTATTGCTATCTATGGCGCACTAAACAATATTTTATCTCCCCCCCCTAGTCAGGCCTGAAATAGAATCAAACTCAGTCTTTTGAATAAAGATTTCTTCGCATGCAAATTTGAAATGGTGGTGCACGTTCAGGAACAGTATTGTAATCCACAAAGTAGGCAGTCACAAGGAACACTATGCTGGAGACCCTTTAACTCTGTCCTGCAACCGGTCTCCAGCGGAAAAAGGCAAATAAATGATCGGTGGGCCAAGGCAGTCTATAGGCCTAAACACAATACAACCGATTGGATTGAGCAGGTGCTCGCTCACCACTCCGGATGCGATCCCAGTCCGGGACTTCAACCTGCTGTGTCTCCACACCCAGCGTCCGCAACGATCTGGTCCCCGATCCAACTGATGTCCGCAGCAAACAAAGTCAGGTGCCACCCAGGCTCCGCAGCGGGATGAAAGGGTCTTCGGAAGTTGCGCAAGGCCCCAGGCTTCAGGCCTTGCACTGCAGCAGATCCGCACAGGAAGAAGCTGTTGCTAGCAGCGCAGTGTCCAAAGAGGCCGAGCTCTGCCTCGCCTCCTTCTTAAATAGTCCCTCCCATGAGTCTCTGCGGTGGCAACACTGCACCCTGGGTGCCAAACAGGACTCTGGGAGATGTAGTTCCAAGAGTCTTAAAGGAGACCCTGCTACACACTCCCCTCACTTGAACTCTCTGGTCCCCAAAGATAAATTATTATTTTTTTAGCATACACTACGTACAATTCTAGACAATGCTGTGTATGATGTCGGCAAAGGGAACTCCCACCAAAACTGAGGGGTTGAATTCCCTTGCCCACAGGTCACACTATCATGAGTGGCCTGCCTAACTGTGCCAGAGGATGAATTGGGGTTGCCCTCCACCAAATGAACAGTGGAGGGAACTGGATGCTCTGTACTCCTCCTTGCAGTGACCACTGCCTCCTCTGAGCTCTTCCCCATTTGTGAGTAAGTTAACTTCTTGGGAGGCCTTATGACTCTTCTAGCTCTTTGTTCTCTTGGGACTTCTGGCTGGGACACTGCAGGCTCCTCTTCTGGAACAGGCTTGAGGGATTCCGCTGGCTCTGAAACACTTAGTTCAGGATCCTGGAGGTACATAGAGTCCCTTGGGTCCTCCTCTGAGTATGTGTCACAGGCATCTTCCCAGCAATCTGACAAAGGGCTGGATGGAACAAATTCAGTAGCTTCCGCATTCAGTGTTCTGTCTATAGTGTCTTTGGCAGGAGGAAGATCTATAGCAGAAGTTTCCGGAGTTGGGGAAGGCCATAACCAATCAAGTTCCTGTCTCTCATCTTCACCTTGCTCAGAGGTCTCTACATCTTGATTTTGGGAGGACTGGGACCGAGTGTTTTGGCCTAGGGGTATCCAGAACGGAGTCTGGGCTTGAGGAGTCCCTTGCAGGAGGTATCCAAACTGCTTCAGCAAGTGGGAGTAAGTGGTTTCGATGCCAAGTCTTCAATGGGCCCACCTTCCCTTCTGGCTTCAATTTATAGACAGGTAGGCCCAGCAGCTTCTTACAAATGACATAGGGTTCGGGTCTCCATCTGTCTGCAAGCTTGTGCTTCCCAGGGACTCCCAGGTTTCGTAGAAGAACTCTGTCTCCTGGTTGCAGGTCCTGGATCCGAACCTTCAGGTCGAAGTTCCTCTTGTTGCGGGCCCCCCTTTGGTCTGAAGCTGATTGGGCTTGTTCATAGGCCACCTTCAAGCTATGTCTGAGTCTGTCCACATATCCCTTGTGGGATGTGGCTGAGGAATGGTCTATGGAGGTACCAAAGGCCAGGTCTACCGGTAATCTTGCTTCTCTTCCGAACATGAGACGGTAGGGGGAGTAGCCTGTAGCATCACTTGTGGTACTATTGTAAGCGTGGACTATAGCCGCTATGTGCTTGCTCCAATGTTGTTTCTTCTCGCTACTCAGGGTCCCCAGCATATTGAGCAGAGTTCGGTTGAACCTCTCCGGTTGAGCATCCCCTTGTGGGTGGTAAGGAGAGGTTCGGGTCTTCTTGATCCCTAAGGAATCCAGGAGCTTCCGAATCAGCCGACTTTCAAAGTCTCTCCCTTGGTCTGAGTGAAGTCGCTGTGGTAGCCCATAATGGACAAAATACTTCTCCATAAGTACCTTGGCCACCATGGAAGCCTTCTGGTCTTTGGTTAGGAAAGCCTGGGCATACCGGGTGAAATGATCGGTTACTACCAGAACATTTCCTAGTCCACTCAGGTCGGGTTCGAGGCAGAGAAAATCAATGCATACCAGATCAAGTGGGCTTTGACTTTGCAGATGGCCCATTGGGTCATCAGAGGGGCCCCTTCGGTAGACCACTCCCTGATGCACCTGCAACCTGTCCCACTCTTTCCTCAACAGGCGAGCTTCCTTTGAAGGATGACGCAGGAGTCTATTTGGATCCTGATTCTCCAGGGCCTCCAGAACCAATCTCCCCATAGGGTCTTCCAATTGGTCACATCTCAACTCCTTCTTTGACAGTTTTGGCAGATTATCTTCTTACAACTGGGTTACCCCACAGTATTGCTTGGGAACTCCTACCATGGTAACTCCTATCTCTTCTGCCCTTGAGCCTCCTCTGGCTTGAAGTTCAGCCCCTTGGCAAAGGGCCCGCACCCCGTCAGGTGCCACTTGGGTCCAGTCTTCTGTATCACTGGTAGGGGCATGAGATCTTCTAGACAGGGCATCTGCATCTCGATTCCCAGCCCCAGGCCTGTATTTCAGGCTGAAATTGAACCCAGACAGTGCAGCCAACCATCTATGTCCTGTGGCATCCAGCTTTGCTGTGGTGAAGAGATAAGTAAGGGGGTTGTTGTCGGTTTTCACAGTGAATTCTGCCCCATACAGGCAGTCTTTAAGTTTGTCAACTACCGCCCACTTGAGGGCCAGGAACTCCAGCTTATGAGTGGGGTAGTTCTTTTCAGAGGGGGTCAGACTCCTGCTCACGAAGGCAACGGGTCGCAGTTGTCCTTCATGCTCCTGATAGAGCACTCCTCCCAGACCGGCATGACTGGCATCTACGTGGAGTTCATAAGGTCTCTTTGGGTCTGCATAGGCCAAGACAGGGGCGGTGGTTAGGCTTTTTTTTAACATCTGAAAGGCCTCTTCACACTTTTGGTTCCACTGGTCTTGGACTGACTCTCCCGGCTTCCTGGGACCTGAGTCATCCTCTTCCCCTTCCGTCTTGAGTAGCTCATTCAGGGGTCTGGCAATTCGGGCAAACCCCTCCACGAACCTTCTATAATAGGAACAGAACCCCAGGAAGGATCTGAGTTCTGTCACCGTGGTAGGCCGTGGCCAGGAAGTAACTGCCTCCAACTTCTCGGGGTCTGTGGCTACCCCTTCTTCAGACACTATGTGTCCCAGATAATTAAAGGAAGATTGGTAGAACCTACACTTCTCGGGCGAAAGCTTGAGCCCCTCCTCACTGAGTCTTCTCAAAACTTTCTCCAGCCTCTCTTCGTGTTCTTCCAAGGTCCTCCCGAAGACAATGACATCGTCCAAGTACACAAGGACCTCGATAAGGTTCATGTCTCCTACAGTCTTCTCCATGAGATGTTGGAAGGTGACTGGGGCTCCGGACAGTCCCTGAGGCATTCGGTCGAATTCAAAGAACCCCACTGGTTAGTAGTATCCACTCTTGAGGTCCATCACGCTAAACCACTTGGCTCCAGACAAGCTCTGTAGGGCATCCTCTATCCTCGGGGTGGTGTACGGGTCAGGGATGGTTCTCCTGTTGAGGGTCCTGTAGTCTATACACAACCTCAACGATCCATTCTTTTTTCTGACTACTACTATCGGAGAGGCATAGGGACTTCTAGACTCCCGGATCACACCGGTCCTCTTGAGTTCTCCAAGTTGTTCCCTCAGATCTTCCAGGTCTGCTAATGGGACTCGCCTGACTCTCTCCCTGAAGGGCTTGTCTTCCTGGAGGCGGATTCGATGGGTGGCACTCCTCGCACACCCCACATCGAACTCATCTTGAGAGAAGATCTTCTTCCACCTGGTCAACTGGGCCTTGGCTCTCTCTTTCCAAGCCCTGGGCAGGTTTAAGTTCTCCATGGAGAGTTTCTCCCAAACATTCCCTCCTTCACCCGTCTTCTCCGCATCCGACAGAGCAACTGGGGTAGCAGGGCTCACCTGGCCCAGCAACATCCTGGCTGGGATCTCCATGGGGCCATCCATAGTATTCCTGACACTCACAGGGACCTTTATAGTGGGCCTTCTTCAGAGCCCTCAGTGGGACCACTTCTGGGATTACTTCCAAACCCGAGTGTTCTTCCCTTGGGTCTGGCTCCAACATGACAAAGGGTCCAGGTTGCTCCCAAGTAAGCTTCACAGTGGCTCTGAGACAGGTTACTTTGCTGGGCTGCAACACCACTCCCTTCTTTCCAAGTCTCCAGACCTTCCCCACTCCCTCTTCCGGGGCCTTCTGCTCCAGGACCAACCGCTGGTAGGCTGTCTTCAAGATGGGGTGAATCTTGGTGGCGGCCGAGTATTTCCTGCTTGCAAGAGGGGTCAGAAGCCTCCGGACCAGGTCCGTGTTCGTTCCTATTATTAAGGAACTCTTGTTGGCTCCAGGCGGCTGAGGGCACACAACTGCCAGAGTATCAAACACTTCAGCCTTCCCGGCCACAGATGGGTTGAAGGTCAGTTTTATGGGCAGGTAGCTAAGGAAAGCTCTGGGTCCCGATTCCCCAGATTTCTAGTTCTTCTATCTTCTTGATGGGTAGGTGACCTAAGTGTTTGTCATAAAAGTCCCGATACAACAGGGTCACCTGTGCCCCTGTATCCATAATGGCTTTTGTGTAAACTCCCTCCACTTGAATGGGCACTATGGGGGATGGGCCCACCAGCTTCTCTGGATATCGCTTCAAAGGGGTCTCTTTCCTTGGATCCTTGCGTTTCCCTTTTGTACTTCCTTTTTTCCACTTCTCTTTGGACTTAAGCCTCTCCTGGGCCTGGTATGCATTGATCTCCCTCCTGTTAACGGGTGTAACTACCCGCTGAGGGACATTACACTCTTTCCTTGGGGTACGTTCCCACTGAGGAACCTTGTGTTTCTTCTGAGGGGTCTTGTCCTCTCTTTTCTTGGGCTTCTCATTCAGTTTGGAGCTCACTGAAGATGATGGGCACCCGGTTGACTCCTTCACCGGGGCCCTCTGGAGTTTCCCGCCGGCTTGCGGTTGTCTGCTTTCTTTTTCTTGGGACTGGAACATACAGCTGCAATATGGCCAATCCCTCCACAGTTAAAACAGATCACATCCCCCCAGTTTTGTAGGGGAATGGGCACTGAAGCATCTGGGAACAACTCCTTCTTCGGTCCCTCTCTCTCAGGAACCCTTGAATCTTTTGTAATCAGGGAGGTCAGCATCTCTAACACCTGAGACATCTGCGATTTTAAAGCGTCTACTTCTGGGTCTCTTTCTTTTGTCATCACCGAGTTGACTATCACTGGTGCAGCAGAAGTATGTGCCTTGATCACTTGTTGATCCATCTGTAGTGACTCCTCATCCCTAATACAGGTCCTTCTCAAAAAATTAGCATATTGTGATAAAGTTCATTATTTTCTGTAATGTACTGATAAACATTAGACTTTCATATATTTTAGATTCATTACACACAACTGAAGTAGTTCAAGTCTTTTCTTGTTTTAATATTGATGATTTTGGCATACAGCTCATGAAAACCCAAAAATCCTATCTCAAAAAATTAGCATATTTCATCCGACCAATAAAAGAAAAGTGTTTTTAATACAAAAAAAGTCAACCTTCAAATAAATATGTTCAGTTATGCACTCAATACTTGGTCGGGAATCCTTTTGCAGAAATGACTGCTTCAATGCGGCGTGGCATGGAGGCAACCAGCCTGTGGCACTGCTGAGGTGTTATGGAGGCCCAGGATGCTTCGATAGCGGCCTTAAGCTCATCCAGAGTGTTGGGTCTTGCGTCTCTCAACTTTCTCTTCCCAATATCCCACAGATTCTCTATGGGGTTCAGGTCAGGAGAGTTGGCAGGCCAATTGAGCACAGTAATACCATGGTCAGTAAACCATTTACCAGTGGTTTTGGCACTGTGAGCAGGTGCCAGGTCGTGCTGAAAAATGAAATCTTCATCTCCATAAAGCTTTTCAGCAGATGGAAGCATGAAGTGCTCCAAAATCTCCTGATAGCTAGCTGCATTGACCCTGCCCTTGATAAAACACAGTGGACCAACACCAGCAGCTGACATGGCACCCCAGACTATCACTGACTGTGGGTACTTGACACTGGACTTCAGGCATTTTGGCATTTCCCTCTCCCCAGTCTTCCTCCAGACTCTGGCACCTTGATTTCCGAATGTACTTTGGACCACTGAGCAACAGTCCAGTGCTGCTTCTCTGTAGCCCAGGTCAGGCGCTTCTGCCGCTGTTTCTGGTTCAAAAGTGGCTTGACCTGGGGAATGCGGCACCTGTAGCCCATTTCCTGCACACGCCTGTTCACGGTGGCTCTGGATGTTTCTACTCCAGACTCAGTCCACTGCTTCCGCAGGTCCTCCAAGGTCTGCAATCGGTCCTTCTCCACAATCTTCTTCAGGGTCCGGTCACCTCTTTTCGTTGTGCAGCGTTTTCTGCCACACTTTTTCCTTCCCACAGACTTCCCACTGAGGTGCCTTGATACAGCACTCTGGGAACAGCCTATTCGTTCAGAAATTTCTTTCTGTGTCTTACCCTCTTGCTTGAGGGTGTCAATGATGGCCTTCTGGACAGCAGTCAGGTCGGCAGTCTTACCCATGATTGCGGTTTTGAGTAATGAACCAGGCTGGGAGTTTTTAAAAGCCTCAGGAATCTTTTGCAGGTGTTTAGAGTTAATTAGTTGATTCAGATGATTAGGTTAATAGCTCGTTTAGAGAACCTTTTCATGATATGCTAATTTTTTGAGATAGGAATTTTGGGTTTACATGAGCTGTATGCCAAAATCATCAATATTAAAACAAGAAAAGGCTTGAACTACTTCAGTTGTGTGTAATGAATCTAAAATATATGAACGTCTAATGTTTATCAGTACATTACAGAAAATAATGAACTTTATCACAATATGCTAATTTTTTGAGAAGGACCTGTAATTTTTATCAGATCAGAGTAAGTCAATGACATTCCCCCTCCACCGGTTTTCAGGTGAAGGCAGACTGGATCCGAGCGTAATGCTCCCTTTAACACTTGCTTCATTTTTGCCGCGTCTGTGTCTTGGGGCAACATCCCTTTCTTCAACACGATCTTGCAATGCATCTTGTTGAGTCTTCTTACATACTCTGAAAGCTTCTCATTCGGCTGTTGGAAAGTATGTTCGATTTGGTACACTAATTCTGTCACCTTCTCCAGCTGACCAAACTCCTCTTGTAACATGGCTAAACAGTCCTGATCTGTGCAATCAGCATTGCCAAACCGGAAGCTTTTCACCGCTTCTGCTGCAGCGCCTTTCAAACTTTCTATCACGCGCTGTCTCTTCTGCGCTTCAGGCACCTCCCATGCCTCTACTGCTAATAGTGCCTGCTCAACCCAGGTATCAAAATCTTCTTCCCCTACAGGGACAGGAAGCTTCCCTGAGAATGTCTTTAGTCTGCGGTAGCTAGCCTCTACATGTACCGTACTTGTCCTCTGGCACTTTGCTAGCAGATCCCCTAAGGCGTTAATTATTTCTGGTCCTATGGTAGTGACCGGAGCCGCCGGGGGCGTCACCCTTTCTTTCCTTTCAGGTGAGACACGGGGTGTCCCTTGTGGTGATCCCGTTGGGGATGGTTCCGTCTTGACGGTTATTGCGTGCGCAAACTTATAAGTTCTATTGTCTGGGGTGCGCACACATCTGCGCTTAAAGGTTTCCGGCATTCCGTCCCACCATTCTATCAGCGCATACTGATATGAGATGTTTGGGTCTGACTTCATGTCTGGGGACATTGACACCACCAGTTTCTCTACCGTCTCTGTTGACCATTCCTCCCCTGGGAGGCTGATGACCACCGACTGATCTGGTTCTGTCTTAGCTGCTTCGCACCACGCTTTAACCTCTAACGGGTCCATGCCGGTACTTTTGGCGTGTTCACCTGCTGTATCAGGATCCCGGACTCGAGAGCCCCCATGTGTAGCGCTACCCCCAGTTAAGAGAGCCACTGGTTTGATTTTTTGGGCCCTGAGTACAGCTCCACCAACCCCAGGCAATCTTGTATAGTCCCCTGTGGCACAGTTAGTCTAGGGATGTTTTCTATCACAATCTACACCTGGTAACATACACACTTTAACCCCAGATTAAGTGTAAGCACTATGAGTAATGATAACACAGTGATAGCAAGTGGCAAGGTATAACAGCTTTACTTTAGGTTAAAAGGGCATGGGTTAAAACATAACATATAACTGGCTTACAGAGCCCTGCAGCAATAGATGTAATATATATATATGGCAATAGCACAGCGCGGTAATCCACCACGTGCAGCTATTGCTATCTACGCGCCCTATGGCGCACTAAACAATATTCTATCTCCCCTCCCTAGTCAGGCCTGAAATAGAATCAAACTCAGTCTTTTGAATAAAGATTTCTTCGCATGCAAACTTGAAATGGTGGTGCACGTTCAGGAACAGTATTGTAATCCACAAAGTAGGCAGTCACAAGGAACACTATGCTGGAGACCCTTTAACTCTGTCCTGCAACCGGTCTCCAGCGGAAATGGCAAATAAATGATCGGTGGGCCAAGGCAGTCTATAGGCCTAAACACAATACAACCGATTGGGTTGAGCAGGTGCTCGCTCACCACTCCGGACGCGATCCCAGTCCGGGACTTCCACCTGCTGTGTCTCCACACACAGCGTCCGCAACGATCGGGTCCCCGATCCAACTGATGTCCGCAGCAAACAAAGTCAGGTGCCACCCAGGCTCCGCAGTGGGATGGAAGGCTCTTCGGAAGTTGCGCAAGGCCCCAGGCTTCAGGCCTTGCACTGCAGCAGATCCGCACAGGAAGAAGCTGTTGCTAGCAGCGCGGTGTCCAAAGAGGCCGAGCTCCGCCTCGCCTCCTTCTTAAATAGTCCCTCCCATGAGTCTCTGCGCTGGCAACACTGCACCCTGGGTGCCAAACAGGACTCTGGGAGATGTAGTTCCAAGAGTCTTAAAGGCGACCCCGCTACATATGCATACTTTGAAATGTCAAATTAAAATAGTGCGCACATGCAAGCTTGCAAAACTATGGGATGATTTACTAAAACTGGAGAGTGCAAAATCTGGTACAGCTCCGCAAAGGAACCAATCAGCTTCCATGTTTTCCGAACAAGCTGAAGTGAGAAGCTGATTGGCTACCATACACAGATGCACCAGATTCTGAGTTCTCCCAGATTTAGTAAATCACCCCCCTATGAGTCTTGTAGCTTTTCCAGAAGGCCTCTTATCTTCTGTGTAGGACCTGCTAACAGGGCCGCCATCATGGGGGTACAGGCAGTACACCTGTAAGGGGCCTTCATGGCAACCTCCCTTTTTTTTTTTTGTAAAGGGCCCAGTGGTCCCCAGGGCCCGGATGGCAACCCCAATTTTTTTTTTTTATAAAATGTTTATTTTATACTTTTTTTTTACATTTTCTTTTTTGTAAGGGGCCCAGAGGCCCCGAGGTCAACAGGGCCCCGGATGGCAACCCCCCCTTTTTTTTTTGTTCTTTTGATTTTTTGTTCGTCAGCCCCCCGACCTTAGCAGCACCCCCCGCTTCTCCTCTGCTCCAGGGGGTCCTGTGTAAGGGGCCCCAAAATTACTGCTAATATGACCTCTTGGCTTCAGCTCTGCTGGCTGCACAACTCAGAGGTCATAACCACACCTCCTTTGTAGGTCAATATGCTCCTATTTAGATAAGGAGCTCTATTTGCATAAGGAGCACAGCAAAGAGGTAGAGCACCTCACTGCACAGAACAGATTGGCCTCTTCCAGTCCCACAAGAGTTGGGAAATCGGGATGGCGATCGAATTGCTGTATTATATGCTCCAGAAGGAACATTGGACAGGTTCTGAGATTTCAGTTTTTGTTCAAATGATCAAACTCAAAGAAATTCTTAACCACTTGACCTCAGGAAGATTTTACCCCCCCCCCCCCCTTTCATGACCAGGCCATTTTTTGCAATACAGCACTTTGTTACTTTAACTGACAATTGCACGGTCGTGCAACGCTGTACCCAAATAAAATGTACCTTATATACTCGAGTATAAGCCAACCCGAATATAAGCCGAGGCACCTAATTTTACCACAAAAAAATGGGAAAACTTATTGACACGAGTATAAGCCTAGGGTGTCCATCTGCATACCTCACTGTGTCCATGCCTCACTGTGTCCATGTGCATGCCTCACTGTGTCCATGCCTCACTGTGTCCATGCCTCACTGTGCCCAATCTCCCTACCTGATCTCCAGCGCTGTGTGACTAGACTGACGTTTAACATGTGAGTCGGTACCGGGTCCCCAAAATCACCTGAGAAATTACCATTTAACATGGGAGTCTATGGAAGGGGCTTTGAAAAATCGGTGCTCTCCGGCCGTAGGTCCCTCAGACAACAAACTTTGCACACTTGTAGAGGAAGTGTGGGGCTACATGTATGGGGTCCAGGGGACCTATGGCTGGCCGGGATCAGGCGCACAAAGTTGATGATGGACACAGACTCGAGTATAACCTGAGGGGGGCATTTTCAGCACAAAAAAAAAGTGCTGAAAAACTTGGCTTATACTTGAGTATATACGGTATGTCCTTAAGGCTGCTTTCACACTGAGGCGCTTTGCAGGCGCCCTGAAAGAGCCACTCCTTTCTTTCCAGTGTGAACACCTGAGGGCTTTCACACTGAATCGGTGCACTGGCAGGACGGTAAAAATAGGCCTGCCAGCCGCATCTTTGAGGCGCTGTAGGAGCGGTGAACACACCGCCCCTAAAGCGCCCCTGCCCATTGAAATCAATGGGCAGCGCCTCCGAACCGCCGGAAAAGAGCCGCTGCAGTAGCGTTTTGCGGGCGGTTTTAACCCTTTTTCGCTAGCGGGAGTTAAAAGTGCCCCGCTAGCAGCGGAAAATCTCGGCAAAAATGATGGTAAAGCACCGCTAAAAATGGCATCACTTTACCACCAACGCCCGCGGCGCCCTAGCGTGAAAGTACCCTAAGGCTTT
This sequence comes from Rana muscosa, assembly GCA_029206835.1. NCBI lineage: Eukaryota > Metazoa > Chordata > Amphibia > Anura > Ranidae > Rana > Rana muscosa. Next base: position 51,181,672 of record JARGYO010000094.1, on the reverse strand, counting down.
CTTTTGGTGGTATTTAATCACCTCTGCAGTTTTTATTTTTTGCACTATAAACAAAAACTGTCAATTTTGAAAAAAAAAAACCACTATTTTTTGTTATTCTCTGCTATAAAACATATACAATAAAAAATGTAAAAAAAACAAAAAACGAATTTCTTCATCAATTTAGGCCAATATGTATTCTGCTACATATTTTTGGTAAAAAAAATCCCAATAAGCGTATATTGATTGGTTTGCGCAAAAGTTATAGCCTCTACAAACTATTGGATATTTTTATGGAATTTTTAACGATTTATTTATTTTTTACTAGTAAATGGCAGCGATCAGTGACTTACAGCGGGACTGCGACATTGTGGTGGACAAATCGGATGGGATATTTTTTTTTTTTTTGCTAGTAATGGCAGAGATCAGCGACTTATAGCGGGACTAAGATATTGCGGTGGACAAATATAGTAGTGGATGTGGATGTTTGTTTGGAGGCACTTCTCTATGACACAGTCTGGTTTTCATTTGGAACAGAACAATAGAAATATCTTTGCAGGAAAATAGGATCTGTATACCGTGCTTATCATCCTGGTCATGGAGGATTACCGTAGTCTAGTACCCTTAGATTGAACTGACACTGCTTGTTTGTGCCTGTTCTTGACTATTGAATGGCATTTGAAAAATTGTCTATCTTTATGCATTGGACCTCCTCTTTTCGGTGAGGGTCTCCCTTCATTTGGGGTTGATCTGCCTGCCTGTTTGCTATTGGACGGACACCCAGGGCCGTCTTTAATATGGTTTGGGCCCTGGGCAAACATTTTTTTAAGGCCCCCCCTCCAGCTTATTTTGGGCCTGGCTGGTTCACATGTATGTGTTTTGGCAGCCCTCATTTGCGCAGGCACAGCAGCCCATTCATTTGAATGGCCTGCCATGCCTTTGTTTCCTGCAGAAAAAAAGGTGCATGCAGCATTTTAAAAATGCAGTTGCCTTGAAATCCATTCTGCTTTTGCACCATGCAACTTACCTGCAGTTCCTGCACACACAAATGCACTGTGTTTTTAAAAGCGTGACCTAAACATCTAAAAATGCAGTAAGTTTGCCGGTGCAGGAACTGCAGATAAGTCACATGGTGCTAAAGCAGAATGGACAGACAGTGCTGTAATTCATTGATTGGTGGGCATAGGTGTGTTGTGTGCGCAGCCTATTACATGATGCATGCACTTTTTTTATTGCAGGAAACACAGGCATCGCAGCCCATTCAAATGAAAGCAGTATAATAGGAGGGGTGTTAGTGGAGGGCAGTATAATGGGAGGGGTGTTAGTGGAGGGCAGTATAATGGGGGGGGGTGTTAGTGGAGGGCAGTATAATGGGGGGGTGTTAGTGGAGGGCAGTATAATGGGAGGGGTGGTAGTGGAGGGCAGTATAATGGGAGGGGTGGTAGTGGAGGGCAGTATAATGGGAGGGGTGTTAGTGGAGGGCAGTTTATTGGGAGGGGTGTTAGTGGAGGGCAGTTTAATGGGAGGGGTGTTAGTGGAGGGCAGTATAATGGGAGGGGTGTTAGTGGAGGGTAGTATAATGGGGAGTAGTGGAGGGCAGTATAATGGGGGGGTAGTGGAGGGCAGTATGGGGGGACTGTACAGCATGACTGTGTATGGGAGGGAGCAGAGTGAGCATGAGCTACTCAGGGCAGTGCAGGCAGCACTTCTCCTACCTTTCTTCCAGCGGCAGGAACAGCCTTCACCTTCAGGGAAGACCCAGAGTCGGGGGGCAGAGTCGGGGGCGGAGCTTAACCGCGAGGAGGAGGAATCCGAATGTTGGGGCTCTGCTCTCCTCGTCGTGATGTCACCAGGCAGGCAGCAGTGACTGTAAGGTACACGCATAGCAAGGGGCGGGGCCAGAGCATCACTGGCACTCAAGGCCCCGCCCACCCGTGGCCAGCTCCTCCATTGAAAAAATGCAGCACAGGCACTCAGTGCTGGGACAATTGCCATTTGGTGCCCAGGGCGAAGATGGCAAACTGCGCCCCCCCCCCTGTTTTTAATAAAGAATCGATGTCCCCATCAGAGTGTCCCTTTACATCAGGGGTCCCCATTACAGTGCCCCTTTACATCAGGTGTCCCCATCAGAGTGTCCCTTTACCTTAGGGGTCCCCTTTAGAGTGCCCCTTCACATCAGGTGTCCCCATCAGAGTGCCCCCTTACATCAGGTGTCCCCATCAGTGTCCCTTTACATCAGGTGTCCCCTTTAGAGTGCCCCTTCACATCAGGGTTCCCCATCAGAGTGCCCTTTACCATTAGGTATTCCCGTTAGAGTGCCCCCTTACATCAGGTGTCCCCATCACTTCAGGTGTCCCCGTCAGAGTGCCCCCTTAATATATGTGCCCATCAGCGTACCCCCACTAACATAATATGTGCCCATCAGCGTACCCCCACTAACATAATATGTGCCCATTAGTGTGTCCCCTTAAAATAAAATGTGCCCATCAGCATGACCCTTATTTTATGTTAGGGGCACTCTGATGTGTACATTTTACGTTAAGGGGCATGCTGATGGGCACATTTTGTTGTGCCCATCACCGTGCCACTTAACATAAAATGTGCCCATCAGAGTGACCCTTAACATAAAATGTGCCTATCAACATGTCCCATAACATAAAATGAGGGGCATGCTGATGGGCACGATTTATGTTAAGGGGCACTCTGATGAGCACAACAAAACGTGCCCATCTGCGTGCCCCTTAACATAAAATGTGCCTATCGGTGTTGCTCTTAAAATAAAATATGCCCAACAGAGTGCCCCTTAACATACAATGTGCCCATCAGCATGACCCTTAACATAAAATAAGTAGCATGCTGATGGGCACATTTCATGTTAAGGGGCACTCTGATGGGCACATTTCATGTTAAGGGGCACTCTGATGGGCACAACAAAATGTGTTCCCCACTGCCCCTTAACAAAATATCCCCATCAGTGTGCACCTTAACTAATTCTGCCCATCGGTATGCACCTTAACAGATTATGCCCCACATACCTTGAGGGCAGGAGAGAGCACATTTGGCAAGCAGGGGGGCGGAAGCTGCGAGATATACCTCACATGTGAGCCAGGAGCAGGGAGCCGCCAGCAGCAGGGGGCGGGGCGCGTGACGTCACGCCCGGCTGAGAGAGAGCGAGAGCCAAGGTGAGGAGCAGGAGGCGGGCGCACACACGTGACATCATTGGTTGCTGGGAAACCCGCGGTCCCAGCAAACAAATGACTGGTACTACACTGGCTGCCTGGCGGTCTGGGCAGACGCGTCCCGCCCACCCCTTGTATCGGCCCTGCAGGCACTGCTGCACTGTGCGCGCATCGCAGTACTGTGTGTGTGGGGGTTTTCAGCGCCAATTTGTGGGCAGAACGCGGGCTTAATGGCAGTTCTGCCTTGGGCCCCAAACAGTGACAGGGCCCTGGGCAGCTGCCCCGGTTTGCCCTGTGGTAAAGACTGCCCTGCGGACACCTGATTCATATATAGTGCCTTGTTGTCAGTGCGTTTATGCTCCTTCTTTTTTTGGGTACCCCAGAATCAATATATATTAAATCATCTCTACTTACCAATATGCCCTACAAAAAAAACCTGAAGAAGCCAACAAGGTGAAACACGTTGGTTGGGTAGAGGTCGTCTCCTTGGTTCCATTTCTTCTGACTGATTCAAATTTGATATCCATGTTATATCTGATCAGATACCAGAGTGTTTATGCCTTTTGGAGACTAGGGGGAATGTATGGGATTTAGTAGTTAGATGCTGTTACATTATGTTTTTCTGAAGTGTCTTTTGCTTTTTGAGACACATTTTAACAAATTCAATAAAAGTATGTAATAATTTTACATGGTATATGACTAGTTATTCCAAAGGGAGGTTTTCAACATCCCAACATTTTTTCTCTCTGTGCCCAAACCGGACAATAACTGACAATTTTGACACTTTGTGGGGACCAGTGACACTAATACAGTGATCAGTGCTAAAAATATGCACTGTCACTGTACTAATGACACTGACTGGGAAGGGGTTAAACATCAGGGGCTATTAAAGGGTTAACTGTGTGCCTGGCCTGTGCTTGTGTACTGTGTGGAAGGTGCTTTTACTAGGTGAAGGCAGTAAAAGCTTCCTCCAGACAGAACGGCAATCTGCCTTGTTAACATCATTAGGCTCTCTGCCTAATGATCGGCAGGTGCTGGCAGACATTGAGTCCGCGGTACCCGCAGATCAGCTCCCGCTGTGTATAATTACAGCGGAAGCGGGTTGCCGACGGTGCGTATGCACACCCACAGACTTAAAAGTGCAGGATCATGTACAATAGGGTGTTTCATTTTTCCAAAGACGTGATTTTCATATGACTTTGCTTACACCCCGAGTCTCAGTGATGTAAAAGATATATATGCCAAATTTCAAGAAGATTGGATAATATTTAGGGGTTGCACACATTGATCACTTTTATCACAAAGTACTGTACAAAAGAAGAAAAAAAGAATCGTATAAGAATAAACATTACAAAGCTATCGCTGAAATCAATAAGACAGTTATACTGGAAGACTCATCTCCATCATCACAAGCACCTAGTGACAAATAGGCTGAGTTTTCGCCTCCAGCAACGAAAAAAATACGTTCAAGTCCTAGATTAAAACCTCTTCATCAGACACTCACGTCTACTTGGGATCGAGAACTGCTATCTATTCAACAAGCAAGTACTTCATTTATAGCAACTGCAAACAGCCTTGGCCACGATGTTTCAAAAATTTCCATATCTCCAGCTACCGTTTACCGAGCTCGGGCCATCAATAGAAGTAAAATGGCAAAGAAAATCGAAGAGTCACTCTTTGAAAATCCTCCTCATTTGGGCTTGCATTGGGATAGTAAACTGTTGCCCTCAGTTGCCCTTGGGAATGTCAAAACTTTGGAAGATAGAGTTGCAGTTCTAGGGACTGGCAACGATTTTGAGCATTTGCTTGGCATACCTGTTGCCATGAAAGGCACTGGTGAGCAGATGGCTGAAGTAGTTATTCGGGAAGTGGACCGATTTGGGCTATGTGACAATATAATCGGTATATCTTTTGATACTACAGCATCTAATACAGGACTGATCCAAGGGGCATGTACCAGAATTGAAAGGGAAATCGGACGAACATTGTTGTGGTTGGCGTGCCGTCATCACATCTATTAAAATACTATCCAGTCAGGCTGTTAAGGAAAATATGACTAAAAATGTTGAAATCAAACCTGCAAAGAAAAAGGAAGTAGAATGATTAGAGGGTAAAAACATGGTTTTTGAAGGAAAAGACCTAAGCCATTTCATTACTAATAAATTACTGCAGTGATTCTCTAAGAAGCCATGTGAATGCTCTTAAGGTTGTCAATGATACAGCTGAAAGAGGAATTGCTCTGATAAAAAGGTATAATGAATCAGTCAGGGATGAACAACAAAAACAATTCTTGTTGAGGGTAGTCGAGCATCGCAGAAAAGTCGTCACCAAGCAAACAAAACAAGGGATTGCATCATTCAAAGTTGATTAGTATAACATGTTTTGCCTATCATATTACCTATTAATCTTAGTGTATAGTTTTAATAGTATTTTAAGTTTGTGATTTCTAGTTTTCCCAATAAAAGTAATTAACATTGAAAAATCGTATTTTTTGCCTACTATTACAAAACAGATCAAAGTGTGCAACCTCTAAATATTATCCTCTTGAAATTTAGCATAAATATCTTTTACATCATTGAGACTCGGGGCATAAGCAAAGTCTGCACAAATTTTACAGTTTATTTTTTGCCTTAGAAAATGAAACACCCTAATGTACAAGGTACGTGATTCTGCGAGCAGCGGAGCCGCCTTGCCGTCGTATATGTAAGTTATACGGTCAGCAAGCGGTTAAGAAAGCTCATTGGCTTTAGCTGGGTAGTGTCCAAAACCAACTGGCCTCCCTCACAGGGTACCAAAAATGTACTCAAGGTGCCAACATATAAAAATGTGTTCCAAGCCATAAGATAAAAGAGCCCAGGAAGATGTTACTTGTACACAATTAAAAACACCCAACACGTTTCAGGGGCAACACACCCCTTTCATCAGGGTTTAAAACAGAGGAATGAAGACTTGAAAGGACTTGAAACATTAAATGAAAACCAGAGAAATCTGTGTTAAAGCGGGGTTCTGGTCACAATTTTTTTTTGGGCAATTTAAATTTAATTACTGTGACAGGGGTCACTTGGGGCACAGGGGGAATGAGAACCCCACCATGATTTGGGATAGTCATATTCAAGGCTGTATATACATGGTATATATTGGGTGTATATTGTGTGTGGGCTGTTGTGTAATATTTGCTGTGATGAGGTGTGATTGCATTCTATTGTCTATTGTGGCTTGTGGTAATTAAGTCTGCTACCGTGGTGATGTGGATTGGAGCTTGGTAGACCGTCTGGCTGTCTATTATGGGATGTTTAAGTGTCTTCCTGTGAGGTGGGGGGGATCGCCCCTCCTGCTAAGACTGTTAACTGAAAGAAGTTTGAACACACCTGACCTGTATGACCATTGTCATTGGACAGTTTAACCCACCCTGTTCCCCAAGGATGGGAGGGAAGGGTTTTTGAAGAGAAATGTGTTACCATGTGCTTGTAATAAAGTCATTCCCTGTTTTGGAACTTCAACACAGAGTGTTTGTCTCGTATGTTTGGAAGGATTAATCCTATGGGAAGCGGTCACCTGACTGTGGAGGATCGGCAGTGGATGTGTGTCCAGAGAGGGAATATCTTAAACGGCGTTAACCCCTTTCATACTTGGGCAGCCGTTACAATTACATTGGCGATCACTGTCTTTAATGTGATGTTTAATCGATCGGTATATCAATCTTACACTTGCCTTATTTGCAGCAGCTCATAATGTGGCCGTCGCCATCCTATGTGTGGGCATCTGAAGCCCAGTACTTTTATTTTTTTTCTTCATTTCGTGAAGAGGTGCATGCTGGATCTCGTGCGTGCACAGTAGAGCGACGCTCGTAACGCAGGTTGTTTGTGGCGTTGTCATGACAACGGGCAGCAGCGGAGGAACGTCCCGCCCGTTGTTATGACAACATAGATAAACAGCCTTAATCGCGTCATTTCCTTTGTTGAAATCCCGCAATTTTTCGGCACAGAAGAGCGCACAGTCTCCTGGGAAATTATGACACTCCTTTCCCAGGAGTCTGTGTGGCTTAGGTTGGACAGGAGAGACTGCGGTCCAGGAAGAAGGCAGATTAGGAATTCTGCCTAGCAACAGGGATTTCCAGGCATGTTAAAAAAAAAAAATTCACAGAATGTTTTTAATCATATTTAAAGTAAACTAGTGCAGTAAAGTATTATTTTAGGGTGGAGCTCCTCTTTAAGGAATCGATATTTAGCCTGATTTTCCTCTTAAAACTGCCGATATACAGTACATACATTGTGGTCAGTGTGGTCATTGTATAGCCCAATGTTTTTCAACCTTTTTTCTGTCAAGGCACCCTTTAAAATTCTGCACAATCTTGAGGCCCCCCATTCTAAAATATTAAACACTAAACGAATAGTTTTACATATTGCAGCAGTATTCCCACACGTAGGACACCCAACGTTAGAGGTGATTTTTTCCACCACCTGTGCACATTGGTATTGACTACTATTCCAAACTTTCTCTTCTCCCTCAGTTTCTCCCCCTCAATTTGCTAATGCAACCACAGTGCTGACAGAAAGCATCAGGAAAGGGACAAACAAAGACGTTGTCAGGCGCCCAACGTCCTCATTATCAACCTATGGCGTCATCAGTTGTTAGGATGCCGGCAGCTGACCCGCATTGTGCTAAACGTTGTAATTCTGCACAACCATAACCTGGGGCTTTGTGTAAAAGGCAGACGTGATCGACCCACTAGTTTTTTGACAATTTTGGGGCAGTTTTGGGCACCTCTAAAGAACCCAAATGGCTCCTCAGGGTGCCGTGGAACCCTGGTTGAAAAAGGCTGGCATAATGCAACACAAGAAATTCATGTTGCCTTTTGATAGGCATTGCCTTGCCCTGAATGTGGCACCTCTCCCGGAGAAAGGAGTTTCTTTATCTATGACCTTGTACATTTCCCCCCAAACTTTTTTGGACAATTGGGAACAATTTTTAGGCATTTTGCCAAGGCATCCTCGAATGAACCCAGAATGCACCCCAGAATGCCATGGCACCCTGGTTGAAAAAGGCTGGTATAGCCCCTGACCACACTGTGTATAATATTAGCTTAAAAGGGAGAATCAGACTAAATGGTGACCATTGCCTTCTCTACAGAGCATTAATGGGAAATCCAAACATTCTGAGTTGTCATCAAAGTAGGACTTGGAAAATCCTCTATTAAGACACCTGATCACTTGACAACTCTTTAAAATTGAATATAGACTATTAGATTATTTATTATTAGAGAGAACATTCTCTGTACAATCAAGGGTTTGACAAATGCCATTTAAAAATAGTTCAAAATTATGTTTGTTTTTTTACAGTTAATTATGGAACCAATGGACTTTACCAAAGAAAGACCAGATTCTCTGTTAGAAATTTGTCTGTTCAAGAAAAAATTTCCATCCTGCTCCTTAAAAGTTTCTCGTCACTGTTAACGTTAATTTAATCTGCATTGGAAAATCCAAGGAATGTTATTAAGATGAAACTTTCAAATGAAAAGATTTCAAGTGAAATTCTACTGTATACCCAGCAAAAAGTTGGAATTCCATTACCCTTAGAGAAATTTCCTGTTGTGTCCCGAACAGAGTGAGGAAATCTCCCCAGCAGGACACAGAAAACATATAAAAAATAACTTAGGGGGTTTAAAAATGTTTGCTTTACATACACCTATATGAGTCTGTACCAGTGGCGTAGCGTGGGTTGTCAGCATCCGGGGCAAGGCAAGGAAAGTAATTTGCGCCCCCTAACCTGTGGACTTTTAGATACCCCCACCCTGATCACAACCCCAGATACCCCCTTACTCTGATCACACCCCAAGATACCCCCCTCTTTCTGATCACACCCCAAGATACCCCCCTCTTTCTGATCACACCCCTAGATACCCCCTCACTATGATCTCATGCCCAGATACCCCCTCACTCTGATCACACCCCCAGATACCCCCTTGCTCTTATCACCCCCCCCAGATACCACCCCCCACCCTGATCACAGCCCCAGTTAACCCTCTCCACTCTGATCACACCCCCCAGATACCCCCCTCACTCTGATCACACACCCAGATACCCCCCAACTTGACTGTTGTCCAGAAGACAGTCACTGACACCCTCCACAAGCAGGTTAAGTCACAAAAGGTCATTGCTAAAGAAGCTGGCTGTTCACAGAGTGCTGTATCCAAGCATATTAATGGAAAGTTGAGTGGAAGGAAAAAGTGTGGTAGAAAAAGGTGCACAAGCAACAGGGATAACCACAGCCTTGAGAGGTTTGTGAAGCAAAGACCATTCAAGAATTTTGGGGAGATTAACAAAGAGTGGACTATGGCTGATTTCAGGGCTTCAAGAGCCACCACACACAGACGTATCCAGGACATGGGCTACAACTCTCGCATTCCTTGTGTCAAGCCACTTCTGAACAAAAGATGTCAGAAGCGTCTTACCTGGGCTAAGGAGAAAAAGGACTGGACTGTTGCCCAGTGGTCCAACGTCCTCTTTTCGGATGAAAGCTAATTTTGCATTTCATTTGGTAATCAAGGCCCCAGAGTCTGGAGGAAGAGTGGGGAAGCACAGAATCCAAGTTGCATGAGGTCCAGTGTGAAGTTTCCACAGTCAGTGATGATTTGGGGTGCCATGTCATCTGCTGGTGTTGGTCCACTGTGTTTTATCAAGTCCAACGTCAGCGCAGCCCTCTACCAGGGAATTCTAGAGCACTTCATGCTTCCATCTGCTGACCAGCTTTATGGAGATGCTGATTTCATTTTCCAGCAGGACTTGGCACCTGCCCACACTGCCAAAAGTACCAATACCTGGTTGACTGATCATGGTATCCCTGTGCTTGATTGGCCAGCAAACTTGTCTGACCTAAACCCCATAGAGAATCTGTGGGATATTGTCAGAAGGAAGAGGAGAGATACCAGATCCAACATTGCGGACGAGCTGAAGGCCGCTATCAAAGCAACCTGGGCTTCCATAACACCTCAGCAGTGCCACAAGCCGATCGCCTCCATGCCACGCCGCATTGATGCAGTAATTCATGCAAAAGGAGCCCCAACCAAATATTGAATGCATACTATACTGTACATGGACATACTTTTCAGGAAGCCAACATTTCTCTATTAAAACTCCTTTTTTTTTATTGGTCTTATGTAATATTCTAATTTCCTGAGATACTGAATTTTGGGTTTTCACTAACTGTATGCCATAATTATCAAAATTAAAATAAAGAAATGCTTGAAGTAATTCACTCCGTGTGTAACGTATCTATATAAAATATATGAGTTTCACTTTGTGAATTGAATTACTGAAATAAATTAACTTTTTATTCAATTTTTTTTAGATAAACCTGTATATTGTACAATCTAATGCCCCGTAACACACGGTCGGATTTTCCATCGGAATAAACTCTGATGGGTTTTTCTGACGGGATTCCGTTCAAGCTGTCTGGCATACACACTGTCACACCAAATTCCGACCATCAAGAACGCAGTGACGTAGAACACTACGACGAGCCGAGAAAAATTAAGTTCAATGCTTCCGAGCATGCATCGACTTGATTCTGAGCATGCGTGGTTTTTAGTCCGTCGGAATTGCATCCAGACGAACGGAAATTCTGAAATTCCGGGAAAAAAAAAGAGAACATGTTCTCTTTTCTAAGTCCGTTGGAATTTCCGACAGGGGAATACACACGGTCGGAATATCCGATGAAAAAATTCCGTCTGACTTTTTCCATCGGAAATTCCGAGCGCGTGTACGCGGCATAAGGCTGCAGCGTGATGCATATTAAATTGTCTTAGAAATTTGAATACATTTGTAGAAAAATACTTTTTAACAGTGATGTATATTGCATAAGTATCTGAACACCCCACACAGTGCAGAGTTTTCTTTGTTGGCTTTACATACAATTGAAATGCAAAAAAACAAAAGCAAGAGCAAGCATATAAAAAACTGAAGTCAAATGTAAAAACATATAAATGGACTTGAAATCTCCCAATCTATAGAAAGCCTCATTAAATCTTTGGAGCTATCCTGGAGAATGGTCCAACAGATGACAAGGGATTGGTATTGATATGGCCAAAGATGTTGAGCTTGGTTGGTCTTCTGATTTTAATGTGTAGAATGGATTGAGTTGGATGTGTGTTGCCTTCACTCATTCCTAATGATTTCCCTCTCTTTATTTTATGGGTTTCACACATCAGATTGTCATGCCTGTGATTATAGAAAATTGCAGCTTGTGAACGTCTGAGCTGATGATTGCCGCATCGTCTCGACATGGATGTCAGCGGGAATCATCCTGACAGACAGCCAACCGGCTTGGAGAGAAGAGCCTGTTAGAGTTGGAGGTGTGAAAGAGACGCTGTGAAAAGCTCTCATGTTCAATTAAGGAGAACCTGTAATGGGTTTGGATCAATTTTACACACATAAAATACATACTGTATATGGGGGCTGTGTTAACTGCCAAAGGATTTGTAGATCTGCTCACCCAGTCCTGTGATTTACACAACACTGTCTGCCACACAGCAAAGCAGGAGATCTATTTTTTTCTGCAGTAATTCAATAAAACTTCAAGTTATGTCCTTCCTGCAATCTGAGTTGGCAAGAGAAAGGTAAAACGCCTTATCTCTCTGCTCTCTCCTCCTATCAGATTACTTCTTCTTCTACTGCAATACGTGTGCTGCCTCTCCCAGTCTGAGCTATGCTTTACAGGGAATTGCCTATCAAATTTGGGTACTTATAGTACTTGCAAAAAATGTATGTATGTGTGTGTGTGTATATGTATGTGTGTGTGTGTGTGTATATATATATATATATATATATATATATATATATATATATATATATATATAATGTAGCGTGTATATGCTTTCTATTTTTGAATCTGGTGGGGAAACTGTGATGTATGGTTCCCTGGGGCCCACCAGGTGGCGCTGTCGCTTTGGGCCCGGGGTTGAGTCATCGTTGGCGTACCTCTTTTGGTCTCTCTCAGCGGTTGTATGGTGGGGCGGGGAACCCGCCCTGCTTGCTGGGAGGGGGTATAAAGGGGGCGGCCATTTTCGGTGGCGGGAGTCGAGTCCCGGGCACCTTCAGCCTGAGGGCGGTGGTTCCCCTAGGCGGCCTAGGCCTAGAGGACGTTTGGAGGTCGTGTTCCATCCCAGGCACCTTTAGCCTGGGGTGAGGTACTCGGGAGGAGGTCTGGAGCTCAGTGCCCACCACTGAGTTCCGCTAGGGAAGGAGGTCCTAGGGAACCCCGGGAGTGGGTACCCGAATCCGGAAGGCGTAATGGACTGGTGGGAGATACTTGCTTGAAGACCCGGTGCAGCATATTGCCAGTGACAGGTGAGCCTCCCATCGGAGACCGCCTGGAAGGAAATTCCCCCTCGCTCGGAGACCGCAACCCACTTTCAGGAAGGAAAGTGGAGAGTTCATTGTGTCTGGGCCTACTCACATCTGTTCTGTTCTCTAAGGGAGTCCAAATGACTGTGTTCACTTTGCATGAAGAAGAATAAAGGAGTGTTGGACTTTAATGGTGTGGGGCTCATTTCCTGGCAGACATTGTTCAAGGTAACTCTCTTTGGAGGTTCCAGGTGCAGAACACTGACCCGAAGGTAAAACAAGAACTTTGCTTCCACCACACAAACATCTGCGGTGAGGGCTTGGCGTGGTGACCCCGCACTCTCTCCTCTAAAGTACCCCTAGACAAGAGACAGACGAGCTGATAGAAGAGAGGGGAGAGAGGAGGCCGCTACATATATATATACACATATATCTCCTGTATTATAAATATATATATGTAGCACTGGCCCCCGAAGGAGCTGCTGAATTTGTTTGGGCCTGTACTCTGCTAGTGTCCCCCACTGACTTGGCTCAATCCCCTTGACACAGCTGTGGTGCAATGTTGGTGTGGAGCTAATGGTGAAGGATAACCCCACAATATACAATATAATAACAGTATACTTTTGCTATTACCTGTGTATCCAATGGCTCCACCTGCTGCTGAAAAGGGAACAACACTCCACACCAAAGTACTTAACCAAGAACGTATTTTTCCTAAGGTTAGTGTAAAGTAATAATTTCAGCAGTTACACTGTCACATAAACATAACGTAACAGTACAGTAGGTACACACAACAGATTGGATCTGTACAGCTATCCTAGGTGACCTCTGAGAATGTGGCTCCAATTGGAACTAGTGCTCAAAGTGATTACTCCTTACTCTGGGCACCTTCCCAATTCCAGCACACCCTGGTGAATACAGAAATACAAATGATAAATATGGTACAACACAACTACAAGGGAGCTCCCCCTACTTTAATAAAGGTGCAAGGCCTTGAAATACAAGATGCAGTCTTTGATCTTCTTTCTTCTGCTAGCTATTTGAGTTTGTAACAATTTGTAATCCAACAGTGCAATAACAAGGGTTAACTTGAGATGAATATTGGAACTGTTCCTGTAGTGTGATCCACTTGTAATTTCCTCTGGTGTAATTGCTCAGGAATAACACAGTGTTGAAGTGAAGTGAAGGATAGGCTTGAGGCCTGCTTAAACTCAGTCTTTATTATATTCTCCTCCGTGGGACTACAGGTCCCAGCAACACTGTGTTAAAGTCTAAGTGTATGCAAGTGCGTAAGAAACTGTGGGCAACAGCCCTCTCACCGAACTGGGCCTGAAGGGATGGAACAGCTCCGCTCCGCTGGTCAGTCTTGCTTTTCACCGGCCGGCTTCCGTCACACCGCTCCACTCTGCAAGATGAACCGGACCCTCTGATGGCTCCAACAGATGTCTCTGGATCCTTCCCGATCCGGTCACTCAGTTTCTCCAGCGATCAGATGAATGGCAGAGTCTTTAAATGTTCCGTTCCGCAAAATGTCAGTAGGCCGCGCTCTCTGGAGACCTCCTCACAGGTCCTTACAGGCAGGCCATGCATCCAGAAGAGACCTAAGATGGCCACGCGGGGCCTTTTTATATCCTACCCAGCATGCAATTCAGTACTGAGTGTTCCTGAGTAGGTCACTCGGCATTGTGGGTGGGTCACTTGTATAATATAAACAAAACAGTCATTTTGTATAATATTTCACCATGTTCTTGAAAAACTGAAAATATTTTAGCCACTAGATGGTGCCAGATACCAATTTATAACATTGGTCATAGATTAACATTACATTAGAAAGCAGAAATGCCAGCGCTACATGGGACCATCTGCCGTTCTGCTCATGCGCGGCCAGACGGAGCCTCAGAAAACATCGGAAATGTCCGTAATTGCCATTCTTAAGAACATTTCCGGCTTACAAACTAGAGGAAAGTCTATAACACGTTCGTAAGTCGGGGACCTCCTGTGTGTGTGTGTGTGTGTGTGTGTATGTATGTATGTATGTATGTATGTATATGTATGTGTGTGTGTGTATATATATATATATATATATATATATATATATATGTATATATATATATATATATATATATATATATATATATATATATATAATACATACAGGGATTTTTTGCAGTTGGAATGTGGAGGAACGCAGTCCCAGCACCTCCAAAACTGAATGTACAGTATGTAATGGCAAGAGATGCTGGGGTGTGCTGGAGGAGGGTCTATTGGTTCTGGCTGCTATGGGATCTAATGTCACTGAAGAGGATCAATCTTTGCATAGGGGTCTATTATTGCGGGGGAGGGGGGAGGTAATATGTTGCTGGGAGGGTCAATTGTTGCTGGGAGGGATCTACTGTTAAGGAAGGGATCTAATGATGCTGGCTGCTGGAGGGTCTGTTGATGTTGGTTGCTGGGGGTCTATTTTTGCTGGGGTGGTATTTTGTTGCAGGGGATCCATTGTTCCTGGAGGAGGGGGTCTATTGTTGTGAAGAGGATCTGCTGTTGGTGGGAAGAGAGGTGCCTATTGCTGCTGGGGAGGAGGGGGGGGTATTGTTGCTGGGGGGGTCTATTATTACTGGCAGCAGGGGATCTATTTTACTGCCTTTCTAGTTATTAATAACAAATTCAATAAACATTTCTTAGCACCACAAAATGATACTTGATTTTGTATTCTCTAAAAGGGGCGGTACTGAGAGGTGGGCAGGGGCGGACACAAGGGACGGTGCTCGGAGGGGGGTAGAGGGCAGAGACAAGGGGTGACACAGAACGGGGGAGCTCCTGCCCCTGTCCTCTGAGAAAAAAAGCCATATATATATACAGTTGTGCTCATAAGTTTACATACCCTGGCAGAATTTATGATTTCTTGCCCATTTTTCAGAGAATATGAATGATAACACAAAAACAATTTCTTTCACTCATGGTTAGTGTTTGGCTGAAGCCATTTATTATCAATCAATTGTGTTTACTCTTTTTAAATCATAATGGCAACAGAAACTACCCAAATGACCCTGATCAAAAGTTTACATACCCTGGTGATTTTGGCCTGATAACATGCACACAAGTTGACACAAAGGGATTTGAATGGCTATTAAAGATAACCATCCTCACCTGTGATCTGTTTGGTTGTAATTAGTGTGTGTGTATAAAAGGTCAATGAGTTTCTGGACTCCTGACAGACCCTTGCATCTTTCATCCAGTGCTGCTGCACTGACGTTTCTGGATTCTGAGTCATGGGGAAAGCAAAAGAATTGTCAAAAGGATCTGTGGGAAAAGGTAGTTGAACTGTTTAAAACAGGAAAGGGATAAAAAAAGTAGACATGTGCAATTCGTTTAGTTTCTAATTAGTTTTTCAGGAATTTAGAGAAATTCGTTAATTCCGAAATTTCCGAATTTTTAAATTTCCGAATTTTCGGATTTACGTAATTTCGAATTTACGAATTTTTAAATTTTTCAATTTTCGGATTTCCGAATTTTTCAATTTCCGCATTTTCAGATTTACGAAATTTCGAATTTACGCATTTCCGAAATTCGGATTTTCGAAAATTCGAAATTGCAGAATTCGAAAATCTAAAATTTGAAAATCCGGAATTCCGAATCTAAAATTCAAAAATCGGAAATTCTTTTTTTTTGCTTTTTTCGGAAATTCGAAAAATTATTTTTTTTCGTTTTTATTTGTTTTTTTTTGTTTTTTGGAAATTCGAAAATTCGGAATTCGAAAATTTCCAGAATTTTCGAAAAAAGCAAAAAAACGAAAACGAAAAAAACACATGTAGCGGGGTCTTTAAATTTAGTTGGGGTACACCTGGGGGTAGTGTGACCCAGGTGTGTAATTGTGAAAGGTTCTGGACCCCTTTTGTAATTCGTGGAGGATTGGGTGGTGTATTATTCTCCTTGGCCTGTGGGTGGCGGGGTACCTACAGGCTCAAGGTAGAATCACTGCCGCAGTGCTACCCTTTTTGTCCCTTTCCGGAGATGGTACGGCTGGGGCGGGGAACCCGCCGTGGTGTTGAAGGGAGGAGATAAAAGGGGGAGACGCCCTCGCCACGAGGTTCTTCGAGGATTTTCTCTTCACGCACCCAGGCACCTTAGGCCTGGGTGCGGGCGGTTCAAGGTTCCGGCCCAGGCGCCCTAGGCCTGACCGGAATGAAGTTGGGGTCCATCCCAGGCACCTTCAGCCTGGGGTGAGGTACTATATCGTAGGCCTGGGGCCCAGTAACTTCGACTGGGTCCCGCGAGGGCGAAGTGATCCGAGGGTGCCGCCTTGCGAGGGGACCCGCATCTGAGGTGAGGAGGCCGGGGAGGTCACCCGTCCGGAGATTCCGGAGCAGCATCAACCCGGTGACGGATGGGCCTCCGGTAACTCCCTTAGAGGGACATCTTCCCCTGATAGGGGCCGCAACGCAGCGAAGGTACTCCCATCTACGTTCTATGGAGTTGCTGGTAGAGACTCACAAGTTCTATGTTCTGTGCTAAGCAAAGTTGCTATAACCCCTGGTGAAACCACAGGGGTTTAGATTGAAATCAGGATAGTGCCTCGGCCTGCTCATCCCACCGTTTGCATTATGTTATGGGTCGCAACTAATCGGCTGTGAAAGAACTGTTTGTTGTGGAAGTATAATAAACAAGTGTTGGACCCTGCATCGGTGTATGGACTCTGGTTAATGGGAGCAAGGGAGGTTTCAGCATAGCAAGACTGAGCTTCATAACTAACACACATTGGCCCGAGGAATATACTGATACTGGCCTTCACCTCACCCACAGCTATGGGGAGGACATGGGCCATAGCGCATCTCACCCTGTCATGTGACATACCCCTAGCAAAAGGAGATGGGGTGAGGCCGCTACACACATTTTTCGGCAGTGCACATGTCTAAAAAAAAAGTTATCCAAGGAATTGGGAATGCCAATCAGCAGTGTTCAAACTCTAATCAAAAAGTGGAAAATGAGGGGTTCTGTTGAAACCAAACCGCGGTCAGGAAGACCAACTAAACTTTCAGCCACATCTGCCAGGAAAATTGTTTGGTATGCAAGAAAATCGCACAAATAACTTCAGGAGAAATACAGGACTCTCTGAAAACATGTGGTTTGGATGTTTCAAGATGCACAATAAGGAGGCACTTGAAGAAAGATGGGCTGCATGGTCGAGGCGCCAGAAGAAAGACATTACTACGCAAATTCCACAAAGTATCCCACTTATAATACGCCAAACAGCACAGAGACAAGCCTCAAACCTTCTGGCACAAAGTCATTTGGAGTGATGAGACCAAAGTTGAGCTTTTTGGCCACAACCATAAACGCTACATTTGGAGAGGAGTCAATAAGGCCTATGATGAAAGGTACACCATTCCTACTGTGAAACACAGAAGTGGAACACGGAAGTGGATCGCTGATGTTTTGGGGATGTGTGAGCTACAAAGGCACAGGAAATTTGGTAAAAATTTAAGGCAAGATGACTGCAGTATGTTATCAAAAAATACTGGAGGAACATTTGCATTCATCAGCCAGGAAGCTGCGCATGGGACGTACTTGGACATTCCAACATGACAATGATCCAAAACACAAGGCCAAGTCGACCTGTCATTGGCTACAGCAGAATAAAGTGAAGGTTCTGGAGTGGCTATCTCAGTCTCCTGACCTCAATATCATTGAGCCACTCTGGGGAGGTCTCAAACGTGCCGTTCATGCGAGACAGCCCAAGAATTTACAGGAACTTGAGGCTTTTTGCCAAGAGGATTGGGCAGCTTTATCATCTGAGAAGATAAAGAGCCTCATCCACAAATACCACAAAAGACTTCAAGCTGTCATTGATGTTAAAGGGGACAATACACAGTATTAAGAACTGGGGTATGTAAACTTTTGATCAGGGTCATTTGGATAGTTTCTGTTGCGATTATGATTTAAAAAGAGTAAACACAGTTGATTGATAATAAATGGCTTCAGCCAAACACTAACTATGAGTGAAAGAAAAGTTTTTGTGTTATTCATATTCTCTGAAAAATGGCCAAGAAATCATAAACTCTGCCAGGGTATGTAAACTTATGAGCACAACTGTGTGTGTATGTGTGTGTGTGTGTGTATGTATATATATGTGTATGTATTTATATATATATATATATATATATATATGTAGCGGGGTCCTCAATTTAGTGGGATACACTTGGGGGTAGTGTGACCCAAGTGTGTAATTGTGTTAGGGTTCAGACCCCTTTTTGTTATTCGTGGAGGATTGGGTGGTGTAATATTCTCCTTGACCAGTGTGTGTCAGTGTACCTACTGGCTCAGGGTAGAATCACTACCAGAGTGCTACCCTCCTTTGTCCCTGTCTGGAGATGGTGCGGCCGGGGCGGGGAACCCGCCGTGGTATCGTCGGGAGGGGATAAAAGGGGGAGACGACCTCGCCACGTGGTCGTCGTCGTCGTCTTCGGGGATCATCTCTTCACGCACCCAGGCACCTTCAGCCTGGGTGCGGGCGGTTCAAGGTTCCGGCCTAGGCGCCCTAGGCCTGGCCGGAATGAAGCTGGGATTCCATCCCAGGCACCTTCAGCCTGGGATGAGGTACTATTGAGGAGGCCTGGGACCCAGTGACTCTGACTGGGTCCCGCGAGGGTGAAGTTGCTCCAGGGCGCCCCTTGCGAGGGGACCCGCATCTGAGGTGAGGAGGCTGGGGAGGTCACCCGTTCGAAGACCCGGTACAGTGTCAACCCGGTGACGGATGGGCCTTCGGTAACTCTCTTGGAGGACATCTTCCCCTGATAGAGGCCGCAACGCAACGGAGGTATTCATGTCAAGACTCCTGCAACCCTTGGTCATAGCATAGGGGGTGTAGGGACCCAGATCAGTATAGTGCCTCGACCTGCTCATCTCACCGTATCATGCCATCGCATTGCCTGTATGTGGAGATACGAAATAAACCAACAGTTGGACTGTGATTGGTGTATGGACTCTATTAATGGGAGCAAAGGGTGGTTCGGTGGTTTCTGCACGACAGACTCGGTACATGCTCAGGACACACCGGCCCGAGGAAACATCAGGTATTGGCCTTCACCTCGCCCGCCGTTGTGGGGAGGACATGGGCCGTAGCACACCTCACCCTGTCGCGTGACATACCCCTAGCTAAAGAGGACGGGGTGAGGGGGGTCGCTACACGTGGGGGCTCGTCCGGGATGGTGTGTGTCTTGGCGATGGAACTGAGAACGTCTGTGTTTGAACTTTGCTGCCCGGAGGAGTTCCGAACAGGTCGGCCATGTGATTGGCCAAAGTGCATCCCTGCTCGGAGTTGTGGACATGACCCTAAGTCGGGAAAGGCCCACGCAGAGGAGCGTAAAAAGGGAGAGGTCCAGCCGTGTGAAGTACTACATGTGGGGACTGTTAATGCACTGCGCCACGAGGCACCCCATGACTGTACAATTCGTGGGCGGAGGCTGGCGGAAGCCCGCGAAAACGTACAAGTTGTGGGAGGAGTCTGGCCACGTGTGGAGATACACGTGGAGACTCCGGCGCGTGGTCAGCGCGTGATGGAACAGCAAGTGGTCGGGATGGCCTCAAGCTCCCCGTGGATGCCGGTATCTTACCCCACGAAAATGACTGCATTTGCTGCTCCCCTGACAGACACGGGAATAAGGCTCAGGCCCCGAGGACAGTTGGCTCTGTATTCATGCAGAGACACGGAGGCTCTCGGTGTGATCTGTCCCGGATGCTCGGGACTGGTGGTCCAACTAAAGCCATTCGGGCGATGTGAGGCATGAAAGGAGTTCCTTTTTGAGGTTGAACCATACACGGAAAGGCCCCAGGCCCTACGCCTCAACTGCATCACAGGAACCGCCACTCCGGAGGGAGAGATCCAGGCCTCTGCGGAGGTCCCCGTACGCGCTGACCAGGGTGAAGTGACTGCCCAACCAGAGATTGAGAGAGAAAAATCCGAAGACACTGCTTCGGTCACCACAGACTCCCTGCTGCCACCCCCGAAGAGGAAGATAGGCCTGGTGCAGGCATCCTGTGGTCGTGGTCGAGCTTCACCCCGCCGCTTGCCTGGCCTGGATGACGCCGGTAGAGAAGAGAGTCCCGGACATCCCAGTTCTTCAGTAGGTCCAGGTGAGCTAGGGGCTGGGACTGTGGTGTTGGTTGGAGGTGTTGGGAGTTCACAGCCGGTGGAGCCCGAAAGGGAGGGTAGCCTTCCGTCTACTAGAGACTACCTTCCCGCCGAGATGTATGACACCTCCGACCTAGAGTCGTTGTCAGACTGTGGTGTTGACGAAGAAATAGACGAGCTGTTTCACCGGAAGGGATGGGACAGACGCCCGCTACCTGTGCTGAGTAAACCACAGGATTCCCCCATGTCCATAGAAGACAGTACGCTCCGGGCGCAGGCCCCGGAGTTCCCGAGGAAATCTAACCCTCTGACCAACTTTCCTCATTCAACTACATCACCCGCTCTGATGGTGGGGACGCAGCGTGCTTCGTTGTGGGCACCAAAGACAAAGCAACCCGAGGTGGTGAAGGTACCTCGGCACCCGGAGGCCATCGTACAGCCAGGAGAAGGTGAGCGAGATGTGATGCCGCCCCTAGCCAGATTGCAGAGACTTTTCTCCCAGAGAGTCGCCCGTGAATATGGGTGGGAGTACCCCTACTTGCCTCGGGACTTATTGTATGAAGTTGAGGTCCTGCGACCAAGGTGGTATGACGAGTTTGTATGGGAAAAGCTTAAAGTACCCCATGCCAGGCGATACCTGTCATGTTCGCCGCCTGTGTCTAAAAAGTTCAAGGACTGCAGAGCTGATTGGAGACTTGGACGCCATATTCATGCCGATAAGGTGCTCATCTGTAGGAAAGAAGGAGAGGATGTCGAGTATTCAGTGGAAGTGTTTGACGGGCACCTGAAGCCTCTGTTTCTGCCGGATCCAAGGTTCTACTTATAGGAGAAGTGAGCTCCTATCTTGTTGCTGTTGAAACTTTCTGGATGAGACATTCCCAGACGCCTAGAACTGTGCCCTACTTTTGTTTTGATTTGGGCTTTTCTTTTACTCACTGGAGACTTGGGAGCTGTTGTTTTTTTTCTCCCTTTTCTTCATGTGCCAAAGGCAGAGACTTTTGGGGTAGAGTCAGAGTAGGAAAGCAGGAAGAATGAAGATCTCACCAAGTGTCATTACCGCAGCTCTGTCACCAGGTGGCAGTGTTGTGCAACGGTTGTTCGAAATGCTACACATGCGTTACTTACTTATTGGAGTGAGCGGGTCTCTCGGCTGACGGACCCACTCATGCCAAGTTAACACCGAGTGTTAGGATGTGTTTTCTTTTGTTGTTTCCCTTCTGCAGGAGATTCATCGGTCAAGACTACTGAGAGTGGGGTGGTTCTTAGACAGCGATGGGAGGGATTGTACATGTGTACAGAATAGATGTCTTATATAAATGTTTATCGTTTTATATTTCCCCTTTCCCTTTTGAGCAGGTCTTGGCACACTTAGTATCCAAAATTTTGAGGGATAGCCTCTGGGGCCCACTTCATGTCACCACTCTTTGGGAGACATGGGTGTGCACCTGACGCTGGGGACCAGCGTCAAATCACAGGGGGGAGTGTGTAGCGGGGTCCTCAATTTAGTGGGATACACTTGGGGGTAGTGTGACCCAAGTGTGTAATTGTGTTAGGGTTCAGACCCCTTTTTGTTATTCGTGGAGGATTGGGTGGTGTAATATTCTCCTTGACCAGTGTGTGTCAGTGTACCTACTGGCTCAGGGTAGAATCACTACCAGAGTGCTACCCTCCTTTGTCCCTGCCTGGAGATGGTGCGGCCGGGGCGGGGAACCCGCCGTGGTATCGTTGGGACGGGATAAAAGGGGGAGACGCCCTCGCCACGTGGTCGTCGTCGTCGTCTTCGGGGATCATCTCTTCACGCACCCAGGCACCTTCAGCCTGGGTGCGGGCGGTTCAAGGTTCCGGCCTAGACGCCCTAGGCCTGGCCGGAATGAAGCTGGGATTCCATCCCAGGCACCTTCAGCCTGGGATGAGGTACTATTGAGGAGGCCTGGGACCCAGTGACTCCGAATGGGTCCCGCGAGGGTGAAGTTGCTCCAGGGCGCCCCTTGCGAGGGGACCCGCATCTGAGGTGAGGAGGCTGGGGAGGTCACCCGTTCGAAGACCCGGTACAGTGTCAACCCGGTGACGGATGGGCCTTCGGTAACTCTCTTGGAGGACATCTTCCCCTGATAGAGGCCGCAACGCAACGGAGGTATTCATGTCAAGACTCCTGCAACCCTTGGTCATAGCATAGGGGGTGTAGGGACCCAGATCAGTATAGTGCCTCGACCTGCTCATCTCACCGTATCATGCCATCGCATTGCCTGTATGTGGAGATACGAAATAAACCAACAGTTGGACTGTGATCGGTGTATGGACTCTGTTAATGGGAGCAAAGGGTGGTTCGGTGGTTTCTGCACGACAGACTCGGTACATGCTCAGGACACACCGGCCCGAGGAAACATCAGGTATTGGCCTTCACCTCGCCCGCCGTTGTGGGGAGGACATGGGCCGTAGCACACCTCACCCTGTCGCGTGACATACCCCTAGCTAAAGAGGACGGGGTGAGGGGGGTCGCTACATATATATATATATATATATATATATATATATATATATAATGTAGCGGGGTATTCCCCTTTAATACAGAGAGACTACATCTCCCAGTACATCTTGCAGCACCCAGGGTACATTGCTCCGGAACAGAGACTGCTGGGGCAGACTTTATAAAGGGGAGGTGGAGTTTGTTCGGTCTCTTTGGACACCCCCTCTCCTAGCAAGAGGATCTCTGTGCTGAACTGCTGTATGCACAAGGCCTGAAGCCTGGGCCTTGTGCTCTTTTCCAAAGAGCCCCTCTGACAGCCTAGCAGAGCCTTAGAGACATCTTCTCCTCCTTACTGCAGTACACCAGAAGGATTGAAGACTTGGATGTCGGTGGATTCCTGTTCCTAGACGAATCAGCGGAGGAAACGGACTTGGACTTGTCCGGGTGGTGAGAGCTGTTTAAAGACAGATACTTTATCTTTACTATTCGTTGGGATTACAAAGTTGTTCTTCAAGTGCACCACCGAAAGATTGCTAGCGAATATTGTTTCACTGAACTTCCATTTAGATTATTCTGATTACTGTTTATCTTTATTACTGTTTATTGCAGGGATCTGCAACTTGTTATACTGTTGTTTATTACTTGCCCATTAGCCTCAGTAAAATATCTGGGTCAAGTACATTGGTGTCAGTTTCACTTACTTTAATAGAAGTTTTAAAGTATATCACTGTGTGTGTTTGCCATAGGACTGCGTCACCTAGAGTTGTGGTCACGCGGTCCTATCTCCCCTTACTAGCTGTGCCACGGGAGGTTAGAGCGGATTGCCAGGGGTTGACAGCGGTGCACTACAGGGCCCAAAACAAAACCAGCGGCTCTCTTAACTGGGATCCCTGTACGTTGCACGCTGCAATCAAGCTGGTCAGAAGCACCAGCATGGACCTCATCAAAGTAGTCCAATGGTGCGAAACAGAAGGGACACGCTCAGAAGCGAGCGTGGCCATTGAACTTCCAGGGAATGACTGGGGAGAGAAACAAATTAAAGAGGTGGTACAAACATTGTCCCCAGATAGAAAGGCTTAAGTGGTCGCAGTGAGACCAGACCCAAGGACCAACTGCACCTATGCACTGATAGAGTGGGGACGGGATGTCCCTGAAAACTTCCACGGTGCCAGTATAAAATTGTCCGAAAAGACTGAGTTCCACCTGACACATCCCAGTCAGAAGCAACTAGAACCCTTGGACAGGAAAGCAGGGGCTGCTGTTAAATCACAGGCAGAACAACAGCTGGTTGATCTGAAACGACAGTACCGTGACATACAAGAAAGGTTTCAGAAGACTTCCAGTATGATAGCTGAACGCATTAATGGGTTATGTGTCGCTTTTGAGGATCAGAAAGATGGTCAGATAATGCCCAAACCTGGGAAGGTACTGAAGAAACGAGCTCAGGGCCGCCTGCAGGAAGTAACCATTCAGGAGGATTTCCGCATTGACGGCCAGATAGGAGAAAGAGGGCAGAAGGACAAACTGTCCTACACCAGCCTCCTACACCAAATAGAGTTGGGGCTACAGAAAGGATATCAGGAATCTGACATTAGAGAGGCTGTAATCCATGCCATCAGCCCAGGTTCAAGTGTCAGGGGCATGTTAGAGAGGAAGAGTGGATTGACCCTGAACCAGCTAAAGAGGATACTGAAAAGCTATTATGAGGAGGAAGATGCCGCTGAGTTATTTCATCGACTGATAAATATAACCCAGGATAGTAGATCGACTCCTCAGAACTTCCTATTCCGGGCCATTGAGCTCAAGGACCGCCTGTTGTCCACATCTAAGGAAGAAGGAACTGGGGAGCATTTTGGAGCCGAGCTAGTCCAAAAGAAATTCCGGAGATCTGTGACTACGGGATTGAGGAGTGACTATATCAAGCTACAACTGAAGCAGCATTTGGAAGACCCTTCAACTCCGGATGAGGTCCTCATTGAGAAAGTGAATGAAGCAGATAAGATGGAGATTGAGAGGGACCAAAAACAGAGGAAACTTCAACCTCATAGCACCACAAGTGCCAAAGTACAGCAGATAGATGTCCCCTCAGACACTCGGGAACTCAGTGTACTGGCAGCAAGCACAACCGACAGAGATCCAGAGTTTGGGGTTCTGAAGACTCAGATGTCCAAAATAATGGAGATGGTGACCGGGTCACTGGATGTCAGGTCTGAGATAGACACACTGAAGGTGCAAGTGTCCCAGCTGGCGGAGATGATGAACAAATTGATGGCAGAAAGTACTGGATTGTCCGCCCAAAAGCCCACGAAGCAAGACATCTGTCAAAACTGTGGAGGTGTAGGCCACTACCAGCGAGTATGTCCAAGTCCACGAATGGGGACAGAAGGCTGGCGGAGGCCTCAGAGAAGTGACCCAAGAATGGAGAGACGATCCGGGCCTTCAAAAATAACTTTCCCTGAACCTGCGAGGGAACGGTGGAGGACACCTGCAGTTTATGCCGTCTCAGTGAACAACGCCTATCAGCCTTCCAAACAACGCCAGAAACGGCATTCCCAGCGCCGGAAGCTGAAGAGAGCACAAGTCCAAGTATGCCAGCCTGCTGTTACAGGTGTTTCCAAAAGGACTGCTACCCAATTGGTAGGTCCTCTGCCTGTAGTACCTGTTCTGATCGAAGGGATCTACACCACAGCCATCCTTGATACAGGTGCTCAGGTTACCCTAATGACCAGAGACTTTTACAAGAAGTACCTATCATACCTGCCCCTGGAAGAGATGGGAGACACCAAGATTCAGGGTATCCAAGCAGAAGAGTACTCTTGTGATGGATGTGTGTGGGTCAAGTTGTCATGTGATCCATTGAGGGCTGGGGAGCCCCAGAACTTTGAGACACTGGCCATTGTCTGTCCCTGGCTGCCAGGGCCCTCAAGAAGCTCTCTCATCGTTGGCACCAATACCGAACTGGTGAAACGGCTTTTAGCCCCTGCTGTCCCCAGATGTGATCCCATACCCTCACTACCAGGAGAGGTTCCTGCTTCAGTACTAGAGGAAGAACCAAGAGTAGCTGAGACTGTGACTCCCAGGGAGAAGAGAAGGAAGAGAGTCATTCATCCTCCCCGGAAACTAACTCATGATCAGATGGGAGAAAGTTCCGAAGACACGGTCCTAACCTCAAGAAGGACCATGCCCACATCTGGTCCCTCCACTGTACATTTGGTGGAGGGCAACCCCAACTCACTTCCTGGCACAGTTAGACAGGTTTCCCCCACTGAAGCGACCTGTGGACAGGACAGCTCCCCATCATATGATGATTGGTGGGAGGCTCCTCTGTCAATCCTATGCAACCGCATTGAAGCTAAAATGTTTTGCAGATCTAAAAATGTTAGATGTCTTTGGGGACCAAAGATTCAAAGTGGGGAGAGTGTGTAGCGGGGTATTCCCCTTTAATACAGAGAGACTACATCTCCCAGTATATCTTGCAGCACCCAGGGTTCATTGCTCCGGAACAGAGACTGCTGGGGCAGACTTTATAAAGGGGAGGTGGAGTTTGTTCTGCCTCTTTTGGACACCCCCTCTCCTAGGAAGAGGATCTCTGTGCTGAACTGCTGTATGCACAAGGCCTGAAGCCTGGGCCTTGTGCTCTTTTCCAAAGAGCCCGTCTGCCAGCCTAGCAGAGCCTTAGAGACATCTTCTCCTCCTTACTGCAGTACACCAGAAGGATTGAAGACTTGGATGTCGGTGGATTCCTGTTCCCAGACGAATCGGCGGAGGAAACGGACTTGGATTTGTCCGGGTGGTGAGAGCTGTTTAAAGACAGATACTTTATCTTTACTATTCGTTGGGATTACAAAGTTGTTCTTCAAGTGCACCACTGAAAGATTGCTAGCGAATATTATTTCACTGAACTTCCATTTAGATCAGTCAGGCCTGACTGCAGGGCCGGCCCTATGATGGGACCGGGTGGTACCATGGTACCAGGCGGCACTGTTAGGGGGGCGGCAAACTGACGCCCGCCAGCCAGCCCGCTCCGCTGCCTGTGTGGGGTCCGGCACCGTTGAGGACACTCACAGGCAGGGGGGGCAGTCAGCGAGTGAGCAGGCGCCGCTGCCTGTGAGGACACTCACAGGCAGGGGGAGGGGGCAGTCAGCGAGTGAGCACTGCAGGCACCGCTCCCTGTGAGGAGCCCAGCGCCGCTGCTGTTGGTGACTGGGCGGGCAGAGCACACGCAGCATGGGAGGGGGTTGGGTTGGGAGCAGTCAGCGAGTGAGCGGGCAGCGGAGCAGAGAGATGATGTCATCTCTCCCCGCCACCCTGCATCACCGCAGTTTCACTCTCACTGTGCAGCCATGGGCAGCAGAGAGATTATATTATCTCTCTGCTGCCTGCCTTCACTCTGGGACACAGCAAGTGACAACCTGCAACGTGTGACAGGTGACATTGTGACAACCCGCAACGTGTGACAGGTGACGTTGTGACAATCCGCAACATGTGGCAAGTGACAATACGCAACGTGTGGCAGGTGACGCTTGGCAAGTGACAATCCGCAACGTGTGACACGGGACTATCTGCAACGTGTGACAAGTGACAATACGCGACGTGTGGCAGGTGACGCTTGGCAAGTGACAATCCGCAACGTGTGGCACGGGACTATCCGCAACGTGTGGCAGGTGACGTGGCAAGTGACAATACGCAACGTGTGGCAGGTGACGCCGTGGCAAGTGACAATCTGCAACGTGTGGCAGGTGACGTTGTGGCAAGTGACAATACGCAACGTGTGGCAGGTGACGCCGTGGCAAGTGACAATCTGCAACGTGTGGCAGGTGACGTTGTGGCAAGTGACAATGCGCAACGTGTAACAGGTGACGTCGTGACAATCTGCAACGTGTGGCAAGTGACAATACGCAACGTGTGGCAGGTGACGCTTGGCAAGTGACAATCCGCAACGTGTCGCACGGGACTATCCGCAACGTGTGGCAGGTGACGTTGTGGCAAGTGACAATACGCAACGTGTGGCAGGTGACGCCGTGGCAAGTGACAATCTGCAACGTGTGGCAGGTGACGTTGTGGCAAGTGACAATCTGCAACATGTGGCAGGTGACGTTGTGGCAAGTGACAATGCGCAACGTGTGACAGGTGACGTCGTGACAATCCGCAACGTGTGGCAAGTGACAATACGCAACGTTTGGCAGGTGACGCTTGGCAAGTGACAATCCGCAACGTGTGGCAGGTGACGTTGTGGCAAGTGACAATCTGCAACGTGTGGCAGGTGACGTTGTGGCAAGTGACAATGCGCAACGTGTGACAGGTGACGTCGTGACAATCCGCAACGTGTGGCAAGTGACAATACGCAACGTTTGGCAGGTGACGCTTGGCAAGTGACAATCCGCAACGTGTGGCAGGTGACGTTGTGGCAAGTGACAATACGCAACGTGTGGCAGGTGACGCCGTGGCAAAAGTGACAATACGCAACGTGTGGCACGGGACTATCCGCAACGTGTGGCAGGTGACGTTGTGGCATGTGATGTGGCAAGAGACAACCCGCATTGTGTGGCAGATGACGATCCGCAACGTGTGGCAAGTGACAATCCGCAACGTGTGGCAAGTGACAATCCGCAACGTGTGGCAAGTGGCAACCGGCAACGTGTGGCAGGTGACGTAAGTGACCATCCGCAACATGTGGCAGCCGATAATCCGCAACGTGTGGCAGGTGACAACCCGCATCTGGTGGTGGAGTCCGAAGCAAAACTGTAAGTACAAACACACATCACAAGTTGTATGAGACATGAGAGCCTCTGAGAGGGACTTGCCTTGCCCAGCCCTGATTAACCACTTAAGGACCGGAAGGATTTGCCCACTTAAAGCGGTTGTATGGCTTTGTTTTTTTTGTTTTTTTAAATAACAAACATGTTATACTTACCTCCACTGTGCAGTGCGTTTGGAAAAGAGTGGCCACGATTCTCTGGTCCCTCGGCGGCTGTCTTGGCTCCTCCCTGCATCAGCAAACCCCCTTCTGGGAAGCACTCTCCCAAGGGGGTTAGCTTGCGGGCGCGCTCCCTGTTATACACGCTGCGTCCATAGACACAACGTGTATGACTCGTTCCCACCCCCCCCAGGGCCTGGGTCATTGGATGTGATTGACAGCAGCGCGAGCCAATGGCTGCACTGCTATCAATCTAGCCAATTAATGGCCAGACTCCGTGGAGAAGAGGACACCGGGGGACGCACACAGCAAGTGAACGGGCTCAGGTAAGTAAAACAGGGGGGCTGGGGGGCAGTCATTGCCAGGTGTTTTTTCCCCCTTATGCATAGGATGCATTAAGGTGAAAAACCACAAACCTTTACAAACCCTTTAATAACCAGGCCATTTTTTTGCGATACGGCACTGTGTCGCTTTAACTGACAATTGCGCGGTAATGCGACACTGTACCCAAATAAAATTGATGTCCTTTTTTTCCCACAAATAGAGCTTTCTTTTGGTGATATTTGATCACCTCTGCGTTTTTTATTTATTGCACTATAGACAACAAACGAGCAACAATTAAAAAAACAAACAAACAATATTTTTTACTTTTTGCTATAATAAATATCCAAAAAATGGATAAAAAAAAAAAATTCTTCATCAGTTTAGGCCAATATGTATTCTTCTACATATTTTTGGTACCAAAAAAAACACAATTAGCGTACATTGATTAGTTTGCGCAAAAGACATTGCGGCCGCCCGCCCGCCATGCACAGGTCCCTTTATACTCCTATATACATGTATAGAGCCCTGACAGGTCCTTTTATACGCCTATATGCACGTATAGAGCCATGACAGGTCCTCTTTATACTCCTTTATACATGTATAGAGCCATGACAGGTCCTCTTTATACTCCTTTATACATGTATAGAGCCATGACAGGTCCTCTTTATTATCCTTGTATAGAGCCATGACAGGTCCTCTTTATACTTATTTATACATGTATAGAGCCATGACAGGTCCTCTTTATACATGTATAGAGCCACGACAGGTCCTCTTTTTACTCCTATACATTTATAGAGCCATGATGGGTCCCCTGTAGTTATCATGATATAAAATAATGAATGTGGGGGCCTTTTGGTGGGCGTGATTTTTTTTTTGGGGGGGGGCAGCATTTCATTCTTGGTCCCAGGCAGCACAATGTCTTGGGCCGGCCCTGCCTGACTGCATAGGTAGACATTGCTGGGTGTTAGTCTACCCATGAGGGGAAGTAGCTGTAAAAGGGCAGCGCTAGAGTTGCATAGCAATACTTTATTATTCTGATTAATCTGTTTATCTTTATTACTGTTTATTGCAGGGATCTGCAACTTGTTATACTGTTGTTTATTACTTGCCCATTAGCCTCAGTAAAATATCTAGGTCAAGTACTATGGTGTCAGTTTCACTTACTTTAATAGAAGTTTTAAAGTATATCACTGTGTGTGTTTGCCATAGGACTGTGTCACCTAGAGTTGCGGTCACGCGGTCCTATCTCCCCTTACTAGCTGTGCCACGGGAGGTTAGAGCCGATTGCCAGGGGTTGACAGCGGTGCACTACAGGGCCCAAATCAATACCAGGAAAAGACGGGGGACGCCCAATGGCGTTTTGGGACTTTGAATGAGATAACATATGAAATCTCCATCCCATATTAAATGAAAAAAAGGGGGGAAAGGTGGGACTTTAAATGAAACAGTGGGCTGATGGGGATAAAAAATGAGGTGAACCAAAAGATGTTGAATGCCTGTATTGAATAAATACAGAGGAAATACAATGAAAAAAGGGGGGAGCAACATGTACATAAGCACATAGCATGACCAAATGTCCATTCATAAACAAATCTACACATAAAAATACATGGCAATTAGTGATGAGCCGAACACCCCCGGGTTCGGTTCGCACCAGAACCCGCGAACGGACCGAAAGTTCGTACGAACATTAGAACCCTATTAAATACAATGGATGCGAATGTTCGAATTCTAAAGTGCTAATTATAACGACTATTATCCATGTTATTGTCCTAAAAAGGGTTTGGGAACCCGGGTTCTGCACCAGGGGACATGTATCAATGCAAAAAGAAGTTTTAAAAACGGTCGTTTTTCGGGAGCAGTCATTTTAATGATGCATAAAGTGAAAAAAAAAAAGTCAAATATTCCTTTAAATATCGTACCTGGGGGGTGTCTAAAGTATGCCTGTGAAGTGCCACGTGTTTCCCGTGTTTAGAACTGTCCCTGCACAAAATGACACTTCTAAAGGAAAAAAAAGCCATTTAAAACTGCTTGCGGCTTTAATGTAATGTCTGGTCCTGGTAATATGGATGAAAATCTTTAAGAAAAATGGCATAGCTACCCCATGACCCCCCCCCCCCTACCCCAGCCCATTACCAGCCCCTTTGGGTCTTGTATGGATATTAAGGGGAACACCGCACACAAAATAAAAAAGGCCCTATATACTCTGAACAGCCGTATACAGGCGGTGCATACAAGACAGGGACTGTAGGTTTGTTCTTATGTAGAATCTGTTTGTAATTTTGAACAGGTACATTGTTTAAGTGTAGCTCCAGCCCAAAAATCTATTTTTAAACTTTTTGGAAAACATAGGTAAGGGTTATCACCCCTGTAACATTTGTTTTGCTGTCTGTGCCCCTGTTCAGAACATTTCACCTCACTTTCCGTCGCAATGACAACTGTTTTTGAAATGTGGTGTTTTTCTTGAAACAAGGATTGGTGATAAAGCATCAGTACAGAGGAGACACCTTTCTCCCATATTAATTCTTACAGGAGAGAATTTTCCTTCCTAGGGGTAGATTTCCTCTCACTTCCTGTTGTCTTCTTGCGTTTGCAAGTAGGAGTCGTTTGTAAGTTGGATGTTTGAAAGTAGGGACCTGCCGTATATACTCTGCAGAAATAGGCCCCTTAGTTGTTGGTGTTGGCACAACACTGTAAGCACTCACAGTTACTCTTGGTTGGTGCTGGAACGCCCTGCTGTCAACTATTATATCAGGAATTGTAATTACATATAATTGTTGAACAGTGGTAGTAAAAATTGGGCCTTTGATGGTGGTGCTGGTGCCACAACACTGTAAGCCCTGACAGTTACTCTTGGTGGGTGCAGCAATGGGCCCTTCTGTGAATTATTAGATCAAGAATTGTAATTGCATGCCCCTGTTGAACAGGGGCTGAAAAATTGGGCCTTTCGTGGTGGTGGTGGTGGTGGTGGTGTTGCCACAACACTGTAAGCCCTCAGAGTTACTCTTGGTGGGTGCAGGAATGGGCCCTGCTGTGAATTATTAGATCAAGAATTGTAATTACATGCCCCTTTTGAACAGGGGCTGAAAAATTGGGCCTTTCGTGGTGGTGGTGGTGGTGGCGTTGCCACAACACTGTAAGCCCTCAGAGTTACTCTTGGTGGGTGCAGCAATGGGCCCTGCTGTGAATTATTAGATCAAGAATTGTAATTACATGCCCCTGTTGAACAGGGGCTGAAAAATTGGGCCTTAGGCACTGGTGGCACAACACTGCAACCCCTCACAGATACTGTACTTGGAGCACAGCAATGAGCCCTGTTGCAAATTATTGCTTCAAAAATTGTAATTACACGCCCCTGTTAAACAGGGGCTGAAAAATTGGGCCTTAGCCACTGGTGGCAGCACCCATAAACAAAAATGATCTTCCAAGCTATCATCATCAATCGTATCATTGAGGACTCGGAGGAGGAGGATAGCCAGTCAACATAACAGCACAGGCACTCAGCATCAGCATCAGTCTTGAAGGGATGTGACATGTTAAAATCAATTAGTCTGTTATATCAGCATCAGGTGTGTGGTAGCTGGTGGTGATCCAAGACTGGTTCATCTTGATGAAAGTCAGTCGATCAACCGAGTCGGTGGACAGGCGCACCCTGTGATCCATGACAAATCCTCCAGCAGCACTGAATGTGCGTTCCGAAAGAACGCTGGATGCAGGACAGGCCAGTAGCTCAATTGCATACTGTGCAAGCTCTGGCCAGTGATCCATCCTCAAGACCCAGTAAGCCAGAGGATTTTCGGTGGGGAAGGTGTCCAAGTCTGACCTTGCCCCTAGATATTCCTGCACCATGTTTATCAGACGCTGGCGATGGTTGCTGGAACCGATCATACTTTGGGGCTGTGGACTAAAGAATTGTCTGAACGCATCGGTCAGACGGCCACCTTCCCCACCGCTCCTTCTTTGACTGGCCGAAGCCTCAGCAACTCGTTGTCCAGGACCAGGAGTTTGTAACCTCCCAGTCTCTGGGAACGCGTTGCACAGACCTTTCTGCAAGGCCTCCCGGAGTTGTCTCATCCTCTGCTCCCTCTGCGACGGTAACATAAGGTCCGCAACCTTACCCTTGTACCGTGGATCAAGGAGAGTGGCCAGCCAGTAATGGTCCCTCTCCTTGATCCGAAGAATACGAGGATCCTTCCGCAGACTTTGCAGGATCAGGGAGGCCATGCAGCGTAGGTTAGCTGAGGCATTCGGTCCGGAGTCCTCTGGGTCACTAAGGACGACATGATCCGCAGCCACCTCCTCCCAGCCACGTACAAGTCCACTGGTTTCTTGGGACTGTAAATCATCCCTAAAAGACTGCTGCTGATGATGCTG
This sequence comes from Rana muscosa, assembly GCA_029206835.1. NCBI lineage: Eukaryota > Metazoa > Chordata > Amphibia > Anura > Ranidae > Rana > Rana muscosa. The sequence continues at coordinate 51,147,963 of JARGYO010000094.1, read as the reverse complement.
AGTGCCAGCCTCCACCTCCATGCTGACACAATCCTCCTCCTCCTCCTCCTCCTCCTCCTCCTCTTCCTGTGCGATGGGTGGGACAGAAGGAACACTGTCTGGGTAAAGGGGGCCTTGAGAGGCAAGGAAGTCCTCCTCTTCCTGCCTCTGTTCTGCCTCAAGTGCCCTGTCCATTATTCCACGCAGCGTGTGCTCCAACAGGTGGACAAGAGGTACAGTGTCACTGATGCATGCACTGTCACTGCTCACCATCCTCGTGGCCTCCTCAAATGGTGCCAGGACAGTGCATGCATCCCTGATCATGCCCCACTGGCGTGGAGAAAAAAAACCAAGCTCCCCTGACCCTGTCCTGGTGCCGTAGTCGCACAGGTACTCATTGATGGCCCTCTGCTGCGTGTGCAGCCGCTGCAGCATGGCCAACGTTGAGTTCCACCTGGTGGGCATGTCACATATAAGGCGGTTCTTGGGCAGGTTCAACTCCTTTTGCAGCTCAGCCAGGCGAGTACTGGCATTATAAGATCTGCGGAAATGCACACAGACTTTCCTGGCCTGCCTCAGGACATCCTGTAAGCCGGGGTACCTGCCCAAGAACCGCTGCACCACCAGGTTAAGGACGTGAGCCACACAGGGCACATGGGTCAGTTGTCCCTGTCGGAGGGCGGAGAGGAGGTTGGTGCCATTGTCGCAAACCACCATTCCTGGCTTAAGCTGGCGTGGCGTCAACCACCTCTCGGCCTGGCCCTGCAGAGCAGACAGGACCTCTGCCCCAGTGTGGCTTCTGTCCCCCAAACACACCAGCGCAAGCACGGCATGGCATCTTTTTGCCTGCGTACTTGCGTAGCCCCTTGAACGCCTACGGAGCACCGCTGGTTCCGAGGACAAACCACAGGAAGAGGCCATGGAGGAAGAAGAGGAGGGGGTGGAGGAGAGAGGTGTGTCACAACCAGTAGTAGCATTTTGGAGGCGTGGCGGTGGAACAACCTCCAACACTACTGCACCTTGTCCTGCATCCTTCCCAGCTGCCAAAAGAGTGACCCAATGGGCCGTGAAAGAAAGGTAACGTCCCTGTCCATGCCTGCTGGACCATGAGTCAGCGGTAATATGCACCTTACCGCTGACCGCCCTGTCCAGCGAGGCCAAGACATTGCCTTCCACATGCCGGTAGAGAGCCGGAATAGCCTTCCGTGAGAAAAAGTGGCGTTTGGGAACCTGCCACTGAGGAACCGCACATTGCACAAACTCACGGAAGGGGGCCGAGTCTACCAACTGAAAAGGCAGCAGTTGAAGCGCTAGCAATTTAGCCAAGCTAGCATTCAACCGCTGGGCATGTGGATGGCTGGGAGTGAACTTCTTTCGACGGTCCAGCAGCTGGGGCAGGGAAATTTGCCTGCTAGAATCGGACGTCGGTGTACTGCTAGCAGAGTGGCCGCAAGTACTTGGCTGTGACACACCTAATTCTACACCTTCATTCCTCTCAGTGCATGTTTCAGAGAGGACTGAAGTTATAGTGGGGTTGGAGATCCCAGCTGATGCGGTGCAAGGAGAGGTCCGCTTTGTTCTTTGGTGTGGGTCTTTGAGGTAGGCTTGCCAACGAGCTGCATGGCAGGTCAACATATGTCTGGTCAGGCATGTGGTACCCAAGCGGCTGATGTTTTGGCCACGCGATATACGCTTGAGACATATGTTGCAAACAGCAGCTGTGCGATCTGATGCACTAGCCTCAAAAAAGGCCCACACCAAAGAACTTTTTGAATGACGGGCAGAGGCAGCGCCCTGCACAGGCGGAGCTCTGCGGTGTGATTCCGTCGGTGTACTGCCCTTACGCTGGCCACCAAAGGGCATCCTGCCTCGTTGGAGATGTGCCTCCTCCTCATCCTCCTCCTCCTCCTCTCTCCTATTAGGCACCCACGTGGAGTCAGTGACCTCATCATCCCCTCCCTCCTCATCACTGGAGCCAATCTGGCAGTATGCTGCAGCTGCTGGAACATGACTGCCAGATTGGTGTCCTTCTTGAGCATCCCCTCTGTCTGCTCTCACGCTACTGCCTTCCTGTAGCTGGGTTTCATCATCAGACCCTTCGAAACGCTGGGCATCCTCCTGGAGCATGTACCCAACACTGTGCTCAAACAGTTCGGGGGACTCCTCAGGAGGAGGACATGGTGGGTCTAGGGAAGGAGTGACTGATGATGAGTCTGACATTGATACCAGGGAAGAGGACGCTTTGGCAGCTGCTTTGCCAGTACCCTGAGCCTGGGTGAGAGAGGATGAGAAGGAGGAGGAGGGCTTGGTCATCCACTCTACCAAGTCTTCGGCATGATGTGGCTCAACATGTCCAGCTGCCAAAAAGAAGGACAAGCGTGTCCCATGGCCATGTGCTGATGACAATGCACCGCGTCCATGACAAGCACTGTTGCCCCCAGACACAGAGCCTGCTTGCCCTCTTTTATTGCCTCCTGACTGTCTGCCTCTCCTTGTTTGCCTTCCAGACATTCTAATGGATGGCCTGCAGGGAGATGGGAAAAAAGCAATAAGGGCTACCTTCAGGTGTCCTTCTCTGTCCCTTTACTTAAGGATTTCTAAATATGGTTGAGGATGATTGCTTTCGCACAGAATAGCACAATGACAATTTCCCTGACTGTCCAAAAAACAAGGATTTCAAAGATGGTTGATGAGGAATGCTTTAGCACAGTATAGCACAAGGAGAATTTCCCTCACTGTCCTTCCCTGTCCCTACAAACAAGGATTAGCACAGTAAAACACACTGACACTCTCCCTACCTATAGTTTTCTGTCCCTATAAAAAATGTTTTTTTAAAGATGGTTGATGATGAATGCTTTAGCACAGTATAGCACAAGGAGAATTTCCCTCACTGTCCTTCCCTGTCCCTACAAACAAGGATTAGCACAGTAAAACACACTGACACTCTCCCTACCTATAGTTTTCTGTCCCTATAAAAAATGTTTTTTTAAAGATGGTTGATGATGAATGCTTTAGCACAGTATAGCACAAGGAGAATTTCCCTCACTGTCCTTCCCTGTCCCTACAAACAAGGATTAGCACAGTAAAACACACTGACACTCTCCCTACCTATAGTTTTCTGTCCCTATAAAAAATGTTTTTTTAAAGATGGTTGATGATGAATGCTTTAGCACAGTATAGCACAAGGAGAATTTCCCTCACTGTCCTTCCCTGTCCCTACAAACAAGGATTAGCACAGTAAAACACACTGACACTCTCCCTACCTATAGTTTTCTGTCCCTATAAAAAATGTTTTTTTAAAGATGGTTGATGATGAATGCTTTAGCACAGTATAGCACAAGGAGAATTTCCCTCACTGTCCTTCCCTGTCCCTACAAACAAGGATTAGCACAGTAAAACACACTGACACTCTCCCTACCTATAGTTTTCTGTCCCTATAAAAAATGTTTTTTTAAAGATGGTTGATGATGAATGCTTTAGCACAGTATAGCACAAGGAGAATTTCCCTCACTGTCCTTCCCTGTCCCTACAAACAAGGATTAGCACAGTAAAACACACTGACACTCTCCCTACCTATAGTTTTCTGTCCCTATAAAAAATGTTTTTTTAAAGATGGTTGATGATGAATGCTTTAGCACAGTATAGCACAAGGAGAATTTCCCTCACTGTCCTTCCCTGTCCCTACAAACAAGGATTAGCACAGTAAAACACACTGACACTCTCCCTACCTATAGTTTTCTGTCCCTATAAAAAATGTTTTTTTAACCACTTAACGACCGCCCACCGCCGATTTACGTCGGCAGAATGGCACCGACAGGCAGAATCACGTAGATCTACGTGATCGCCTTTGTGCAGTTGGGGGGTCCAACCGGACCCCCCTTCACTGCAGTGAGCGGCCGTTAAGTGTTCGGGAGCGATCAGGCATGAGGGGGCGGCCGCTCGATTCCGCCCCCCCCTCGCGATCGCTCCCGGCCAATGAAAATGCTTCCTCCGCCATGTGATGTAAACATAGGCTGGAGGAAGTGATGTCATCTCCCTCGCCGCGGTCTTTTCGTTCCCGGCGCCGAGGAGAGAAGACAGAGGTTAGTGCTCCAACAGTCCACTGACACGTAGGTACACATAGGCACACAAATCACCCCCCAGTCACCCCCAGATCACCCCCCAGGTCACCCCAAAGCCCCCAATCACAGTGTCACTGATTGCAGTGATCATTTATTTTACTGATCACTGCATTTAGTGTCATCTGTGATTGTAAAAAGTTGCAGGGCAGTTAGGATTAGGCCCCTTTAGGTCCAGGGTAGCCCCCTAACCCCCCCCTAAAAAAGGTTTAACCCCTTGATCACCCCCCAGGTAACCCTTTCACCCCCTAACTTCAGCGTCACTAAGCGATTGTTTTTCCGATCGCTGTATTCGTGTCGCTGGTGTTTTAGATAGGCAGTTATTTTTTTTTAGGTTCGCCGCAGGTTTTTATTAGTGTCAGGTACCCCCATATATTATTTTAACCCCCTGATTGCCCCTAGAGTTAACCCTTTCACCAGTGATCGCCGTATAAGCGTCACTGGTTAGCCAGTAAGTTATTTAGTTATTTAGGTTACCCGTCAGGTTTTTATATAGCGTCGGGTACCCCCATATTTAACCTAATAAAGGTTTTAACCCCCTGATTGCCCCTAGTTAACCCTTTCACCAGTGATCACCATATAAAGGTTACGGGTGACGCTGGTTGATTAGTTTGCTTTTTATAGCATCAGGGCACCCGCCGTATATAACCCAATAAAGGTTTAACCCCCCTGATCGCCCGGCGGGTGAGATCAATTAGGTTTTAGCGCCAGAGAGGGTCTGCGTCGCCCCAGGCAGTGTTAGGTTGGTGCCAGTAACGCTAACACCCACGCGCAAAGCATACACCCCCCTTAGTGGTATAGTATCTGATCAGATCTATACTAGCATCCCCAGCGGTTTAGGGTTCCCAAAAACGCAGTGTTAGCGGGATCAGCCCAGATACCTGCTAGCGCCTGCGTTTAGCCCCTCCGCCCAGCCCAGCCCAGCCCACCCAAGTGCAGTATCGATCGATCACTGTCACTTACCAAACACAACACACATAACTGCAGCGTTCGCAGAGACAGGCCTGATCCCTGCGATCGCTAACAGTTTTTTTGTAGCGTTTGATATATTTGCTGACGACAGTCAGGTGCTTTTTTTCCTGTGAATCTTACTAGTGTACCCCTAAATTTAGAGCCCAAAATGGCAAGACGAAGGTACACTAGTAAAGAGGCCTACGAGATTCTGAGCATGACAGATAGTGAAGAGGAGGTCACGTATCTGTCAGATTCAGGCTCAGAATATCTTCCCGTAGAAGACAGTGACGTCAGCGGCCCCACGTCAGATAGCTCTGACGACGAAGTTGAGGTCCCTGCTAAGGTCAGGTGTACCCGATCCCGATCTTCTGAGGTTGTTGAGGAGCAAGAACCGCAGGTCTCTCGTATCATGGAGCAGAGTAGTACTAGCGCCGCTATTCCTTCTGGTGAACTGGCAAGCACCAGCGGCCTAGTACAGCCTGGACGTACATCCAGCACTGCAGTAACACTTGGTGACGTGGCGAGTCCCATAAGTGCAGTTCAAGCTGGCGAGGTGGCAAGCACAAGTAGTGTCCCGCTGCCACCAAGAAGACAAAGGCAGGCCCGTCGTGCCCATACTGCCCTTCCTGCAGAATTCGCCTATCCTGATTGGGTCCCCACCACTTCTGCAGAACCCGTACTTCCCCCATTCACTGCCCAACCCGGTATTCAGGTGGAAACAGCTGATTTTATTCCAATTGATTTTTATTCGCTGTTTTTCACGGAAGATCTCTATAGATCTATTGTGGACCAGAGTAATTTATATGCTGGTCAATTTATCGCCGCTAACCCCCAGTTGCCTAAAATTGCCAGAAATTGGAAACCAATTACGGTTTCCGAATTTAAGACCTTTCTGGGCCTTTCCCTCAACATGGGCACACATAAATTTCCGTCATTGCGTGCTTATTGGTCCACGCACCCAATTGACCACATGCCCGTGTTCTCTGCCTCCATGTCCAGGGCACGATACGAGCAGATTTTGCGGTTCATGCACTTCAACGACAATGAACTTTGTCGTCCACGTGGGGACCCTGAATACGACCGGCTCTATAAAATTCGGCCCCTCATAAACCACTTCAACGAACGTTTTGCAGCCTTGTTTACTCCCGATCAAGTTGTCTGCGTTGATGAGTCCCTGATTAAATTTTCTGGCCGCTTGTCTTTCAAGCAGTACCTTCCCAGCAAGCGTGCCAGATACGGGGTCAAGCTCTACAAGTTCTGTGACAGGGCAACAGGCTATGTAGTGAACTTTACGGTTTATGAGGGAAAAGATAGTCAGATTGAGTCGGTCAACTGCCCGGATTACATAGGGAGCGCTGGCAAGATAGTGTGGAACTTGGTGTCACCCTTATTCGGAAAGGGGTACCACTTGTATGTGGACAATTATTACACGAGCGTGCCACTGTTTAGTCACTTGTTTGATCATAAGATTGGAGCATGTGGCACCGTGCGACCTAATCGCGGCTTGTAGATGCCCGTCTTAGGCTGGGGGAGAGAGCCTGCTTGAAGTGTAATAACTTGCTCGCTATGAAGTGGAGGGACAATAAGAATGTTTTCCTTCTTACCTCCGTTCATGCAGACACGACAGTCCAAATTCGTACGGCGACTGGTGTTGTGGAGAAACCCCTCTGTGTCCACGAATATAACCAAAATATGGGAGGGGTGGACCTCAACGACCAGTTGATGGCGCCGTATCTAATTGACCGTAAGGCGAGACGCTGGTACAAAAAAGTGTCTCTATCATTATTCCAATTGGCTTTGCTGAACGCTCATGTGCTATACAGAGCTTCAGGCGGGACGTTATCTCTTCTAAAATTCCAGAATGAGATAGTCACAGAACTCCTGTATCCAGGCGGTTCTGCACCTCACCATCCCCAACCAAATGCAGTAAGCCGGCTGCATGAGAGGCATTATTCGTATTTCCTCCCGAGTACCCCTACCCAAAGCCACCCCCAAAAAAGATGTTGTGTCTGTAGCAAGCGCGGATTTAGGCGTGACACCCGTAGTTTTTGTCCACTCTGTCCTGACAAGCCTGGTCTTTGCCAAGGTGAATGTTTTGAACGCTACCACTCAAAAGTGAAGTTTTAGCGTAGGGTACAGCATTTCACAGACAAGGACACACTTACACAGGGTCTCCCAAGATGCCATTACATTTTGAGAGACCCGAACCATTACAGTTGTAAAGTTACAAAAAAAAGTGTAAAAAAGAAAAAAAAAAACGTAAAAAACAAAACACAAAAAAAATATAAAATAAAAAAACCAAAAATAGTTGTCGTTTTATTGTTCTCTCTCTCTCTATTTTCTCTCTATTGTTCTGCTCTTTTTTACTGTATTCTATTCTGCAATGTTTTATCATGCTTGCTTTTCAGGTATGTAATTTTTTGTTTTCAGGTGCGCCATTCAACTGCAGCGCGGAATTATTTATCTTGACAGCAACAGCGTTTGCTCCCACGATACATAAAGCCGTGACTCCAACGCTGTAGGAGGTGATTTCACCACCACAGTTAAAAAAAAGAGCATATATGCCGAAGCATGGGGGCAGCAGGGGCGGAGGAGCGATTTTGCTCCTAATGCCGCGTATATACGGTCGAAATTCCAACGGAGGCTTGCCCGTGGAAAAGTCCGACCGTGTGTACGCGGCATAACCTTTTATGCCGCGTACATACGGTCGAAATTCCGACGAAGGCTTGACCGTGTGTACGCGGCATAACTTTTTTGCGGGAGGATGCCCCCATGCTTCGGCATATATGCCCATCATTAGAAGTGGGTGGATGAAGGGAGGTATTATAATGGTGGGCATACCCACCAATCAATCTCTTTTTTTCGTTCAGCCAATAGGCTGTATGAAAAAAAAGATTACAATACATGTCCAACAAGGACCAGCAACGTACTGGTATGTTGCTGGACTTTGAATGTTTATACCAGAATGATGCCTGCGGGTTTAGGTATCATCTTGGTATCATTCTTTTCAGCCAGCAGCCGGCTTTCATGTAAAAGCAATTCTAGCAGATAATTAGCCTCTAGACTGCTTTTACAAGCAGTGGGAGGGAATGTCCCCCCCCCCCCAGATATAAAAAGCGCCATTGGGAAATTGGGAAAGCATTTTATCACACCGATCTTGGTGTGGTCAGATGCTTTGAGGGCAGAGGAAAGATCTAGGGTCTAACCCCCCAATTTTTTTCAAAAAAAGAGTACCTGTCACTACTTATTGCTATCATAGGGGATATTTACATTCCCTGAGATAACGATAAAAATGGTAAAAAAATAAAATATGGAAGGCACAGTTTAAAAATAAAATAAAAAAGCCAAATAAATAATAAAAAAAAAAAAAAGCACCGCTGTCCCCCCTGCTCTTGCGCAAAGGCGAACGCAAGCGTCGGTCTAGCGTCATATGTAAACAGCAATTGCATCATGCATGTGAGGTATCACCGCGAAGGTCAGATCGAGGGCAGTCATTTTAGCAGTAGACCTCCTCTGTAAATCTAACGTGGTAACCTGTAAAGGCTTTTAAATGCTTTTAAAAATGAATGTAGTTTGTCGCCGCTGCGCGTTTGTGCGCAATTTTAAAGCATGTCGTGTTTGGTATCCATGTACTCGGCCTATGATCATCTTTTTTATTTCATCAAACATTTGGGCAATATAGTGTTTTTTAGTGCATTAAAAATAAAAAAAGTGTGTTTTTCCCCCAAAAAATGCGTTTGAAAAATCGCTGCGCAAATACTGTGTGGAAAAAAAAATGCAACACCCACTATTTTAATCTGTAGGGTCTTTGCTTTAAAAAAATATATAATGTTTGGGGGTTCAACATAATTTTCTTGCAAAAAATTTTTTTTTTTCATGTAAACAAAAAGTGTCAGAAAGGGCTTTGTCTTCAAGTGGTTAGAAGAGTGGATGATGTGTGACATAAGCTTCCTAATGTTGTGCATAAAATGCCAGGACAGTTCAAAACCCCCCCAAATGACCCCATTTTGTAAAGTAGACACCTCAAGCTATTTGCTGAGAGGCATGTTGAGCCCATTGAATATTTTTTTTTTTGTCCCAAGTGATTGAATAATGACCAAAAAAAAAAAATGTACAAAAAGTTGTCACTAAATTATATATTGCTCAAACATGCCATGGGCATATGTGGAATTACACCCCAAAATACATTCTGTTGCTTCTCCTGAGTACGGGGATACCACATGTGTGGGACTTTTTGGGAGCCTAGTCGCGTACGGGACCCCAAAAACCAAGCACCGCCTTCAGGATTTCTATGGGTGTAAATTTTTGATTTCACTCCTCACTGCCTATCACAATTTCGGAGGCCATGGAATGCCCAGATGGCACAAAACCCCCCCAAATGACCCCATTTTGGAAAGTAGACACCCCAAGCTATTTGCTGAGAGGTATGTTGAGTATTTTGCAGATCTCGCTTTTTGTCACAAAGTTTTGAAAATGTAATAAAAGAAAAAAAAAAAGAAAAAAAAATGTCTTTCTTAATTTTCAAAAACAAATGAGAGCTGTAAAATACTCACCATGCCTCTCAGCAAATAGCTTGGGGTGTCTACTTTCCAAAATGGGGTCATTTGTGGGGGTTTTGGGCTATTTTGACATTTTATGGCCTTCAAAACTGTGATAGGTAGTGAGGAGTGAAATCAAAAATGTATGCCCTTAGAAACCTTGAAGGCGGTGCTTGGTTTTTGGGGTCCCGTACGCGGCTAGGCTCCCAAAAAGTCCCACACATGTGGTATCCCCGTACTCAGGAGAAGCAGCAGAATGTATTTTGGGGTGTAATTTCACATATAACCATGGCATGTGTGAGCAATATATCATTTAGTGACAACTTTTTGTACATTTTTTTTTTCTTTTTGTCATTATTCAATCATTTGGGACAAAAAAAAAATATTCAATGGGCTCAACATGCCTCTCAGCAAATAGCTTGGGGTGTCTACTTTCCAAAATGGGGTCATTTGGGGGGGTTTTGTGCCATCTTGGCATTTTATGGCCTTCAAAACTGTGATAGGTAGTGAGGAGCGAAATCAAAAATTTATGCCCTTAGAAACCTTGAAGGCAGTGCTTGGTTTTTGGGGTCCCGTACGCGGCTAGGCTCCCAAAAAGTCCCACACATGTGGTATCCCCGTACTCAGGAGAAGCAGCAGAATGTATTTTGGGGTGTAATTTCACATATGCCCATGGCATGTGTGAGCAATATATCATTTAGTGACAACTTTGTGCAAAAAAAAAAAGTTTGTCATATTCCCGCAACCTGTGGCAAAATATAAAATATTCCATGGACTCAACATGCCTCTCAGCAAATAGCTTGGGGTGTCTACTTTCCAAAATGGGGTAATTTGGGGGGGTTTTGTGCTATTTTGGCATTTTATGGCCTTCGAAACTGTGATAGGTAGTGAGGAGTGAAATCAAAAATTTACGCCCTTAGAAATCCTGAAGGCGGTGCTTGGATTTTGGGGCCCTGTACGCGGCTAGGCTCCCAAAAAGTCCCACACATGTGGTATCCCCGTACTCAGGAAAAGCAGCAGAATGTATTTTGGGGTGCAATTCCACATATAACCATGGCATGTGTGAGCAATATATCATTTAGTGACAACTTTTTGTACATTTTTTTTTTTTTTTTTGTCATTATTCAATCATTTGGGACAAAAAAAAAATATTCAATGGGGTCAACATGCCTCTCAGCAAATAGCTTGGGGTGTCTACTTTCCAAAATGGGGTCATTTGGGGGGGTTTTGTGCTATTTTGGCATTTTATGGCCTTCGAAACTGTGATAGGTAGTGAGGAGTGAAATCAAAAATTTGCGCCCTTAGAAATCCTGAAGGCGGTGCTTGGTTTCCGGGGTCCCGTACGTGGCTAGGCTCCTAAAAAGTCCCACACATGTGGTATCCCCGTACTCAGGAGAAGCAGCAGAATGTATTTTGGGGTGCAATTCCACATATAACCATGGCATGTGTGAGCAATATATCATTTAGTGACAACTTTTTGTAATTTTTTTTTTTTTTTGTCATTATTCAATCACTTGGGACAAAAAAAAAAATATTCAATGGGCTCAACATGCCTCTCAGCAATTTCCTTGGGGTGTCTACTTTCCAAAATGGGGTCATTTGGGGGGGTTTTGTACTGCCCTGCCATTTTAGCACCTCAAGAAATGAGATAGGCAGTCATAAGTTTAAAGCTGTGTAAATTTCAGAAAATGTACCCTAGTTTGTAAACGCTATAACTTTTGCGCAAACCAATAAATATACGCTTATTGAAATTTTTTTTACTAAAGACATGTGGCTGAATACATTTTGGCCTAAATGTATGACTAAAATTGAGTTTATTCGATTTTTCTTATAACAAAAAGTAGAAAATATCATTTTTTTTCAAAATTTTCGGTGTTTTTCTGTTTATATCGCAAAAAATAAAAATCGCAGAGGCAATCAAATACCATTAAAAGAAAGCTCTATTTGTGGGAAGAAAAGGACGCAAATTTCATTTGGGTACAACATTGCATGTCCGCACAATTTACAGTTAAAGCAGCGCAGTGCCGAATCCCAAAAACAGGCCTGGTCCTAATGGCCCGAAATGGTCCGGGGCTTAAATGGTTAAAGATGGTTGATGATGAATGCTTTAGCACAGTATAGCACAAGGAGAATTTCCCTCACTGTCCTTCCCTGTCCCTACAAACAAGGATTAGCACAGTAAAACACACTGACACTCTCCCTACCTATAGTTTTCTGTCCCTATAAAAAATGTTTTTTTAAAGATGGTTGATGATGAATGCTTTAGCACAGTATAGCACAAGGAGAATTTCCCTCACTGTCCTTCCCTGTCCCTACAAACAAGGATTAGCACAGTAAAACACACTGACACTCTCCCTACCAATAGTTTTCTGTCCCTATAAAATTTTTTTTTTAAAGATGGTTGATGATGAATGCTTTAGCACAGTATAGCACAAGGAGAATTTCCCTCACTGTCCTTCCCTGTCCCTACAAACAAGGATTAGCACAGTAAAACACACTGACACTCTCCCTACCTATAGTTTTCTGTCCCTATAAAAAATGTTTTTTTAAAGATGGTTGATGATGAATGCTTTAGCACAGTATAGCACAAGGAGAATTTCCCTCACTGTCCTTCCCTGTCCCTACAAACAAGGATTAGCACAGTAAAACACACTGACACTCTCCCTACCTATAGTTTTCTGTCCCTATAAAAAATGTTTTTTTAAAGATGGTTGATGATGAATGCTTTAGCACAGTATAGCACAAGGAGAATTTCCCTCACTGTCCTTCCCTGTCCCTACAAACAAGGATTAGCACAGTAAAACACACTGACACTCTCCCTACCTATAGTTTTCTGTCCCTATAAAAAATGTTTTTTTAAAGATGGTTGATGATGAATGCTTTAGCACAGTATAGCACAAGGAGAATTTCCCTCACTGTCCTTCCCTGTCCCTACAAACAAGGATTAGCACAGTAAAACACACTGACACTCTCCCTACCTATAGTTTTCTGTCCCTATAAAAAATGTTTTTTTAAAGATGGTTGATGATGAATGCTTTAGCACAGTATAGCACAAGGAGAATTTCCCTCACTGTCCTTCCCTGTCCCTACAAACAAGGATTAGCACAGTAAAACACACTGACACTCTCCCTACCTATAGTTTTCTGTCCCTATAAAAAATGTTTTTTAAAAGATGGTTGATGATGAATGCTTTAGCACAGTATAGCACAAGGAGAATTTCCCTCACTGTCCTTCCCTGTCCCTACAAACAAGGATTAGCACAGTAAAACACACTGACACTCTCCCTACCTATAGTTTTCTGTCCCTATAAAAAATGTTTTTTTAAAGATGGTTGATGATGAATGCTTTAGCACAGTATAGCACAAGGAGAATTTCCCTCACTGTCCTTCCCTGTCCCTACAAACAAGGATTAGCACAGTAAAACACACTGACACTCTCCCTACCTATAGTTTTCTGTCCCTATAAAAAATGTTTTTTTAAAGATGGTTGATGATGAATGCTTTAGCACAGTATAGCACAAGGAGAATTTCCCTCACTGTCCTTCCCTGTCCCTACAAACAAGGATTAGCACAGTAAAACACACTGACACTCTCCCTACCTATAGTTTTCTGTCCCTATAAAAAATGTTTTTTTAAAGATGGTTGATGATGAATGCTTTAGCACAGTATAGCACAAGGAGAATTTCCCTCACTGTCCTTCCCTGTCCCTACAAACAAGGATTAGCACAGTAAAACACACTGACACTCTCCCTACCTATAGTTTTCTGTCCCTATAAAAAATGTTTTTTTAAAGATGGTTGATGATGAATGCTTTAGCACAGTATAGCACAAGGAGAATTTCCCTCACTGTCCTTCCCTGTCCCTACAAACAAGGATTAGCACAGTAAAACACACTGACACTCTCCCTACCTATAGTTTTCTGTCCCTATAAAAAATGTTTTTTTAAAGATGGTTGATGATGAATGCTTTAGCACAGTATAGCACAAGGAGAATTTCCCTCACTGTCCTTCCCTGTCCCTACAAACAAGGATTAGCACAGTAAAACACACTGACACTCTCCCTACCTATAGTTTTCTGTCCCTATAAAAAATGTTTTTTAAAAGATGGTTGATGATGAATGCTTTAGCACAGTATAGCACAAGGAGAATTTCCCTCACTGTCCTTCCCTGTCCCTACAAACAAGGATTAGCACAGTAAAACACACTGACACTCTCCCTACCTATAGTTTTCTGTCCCTATAAAAAATGTTTTTTTAAAGATGGTTGATGATGAATGCTTTAGCACAGTATAGCACAAGGAGAATTTCCCTCACTGTCCTTCCCTGTCCCTACAAACAAGGATTAGCACAGTAAAACACACTGACACTCTCCCTACCTATAGTTTTCTGTCCCTATAAAAAATGTTTCTTTAAAGATGGTTGATGATGAATGCTTTAGCACAGTATAGCACAAGGAGAATTTCCCTCACTGTCCTTCCCTGTCCCTACAAACAAGGATTAGCACAGTAAAACACACTGACACTCTCCCTACCTATAGTTTTCTGTCCCTATAAAAAATGTTTTTTTAAAGATGGTTGATGATGAATGCTTTAGCACAGTATAGCACAAGGAGAATTTCCCTCACTGTCCTTCCCTGTCCCTACAAACAAGGATTAGCACAGTAAAACACACTGACACTCTCCCTACCTATAGTTTTCTGTCCCTATAAAAAATGTTTTTTTAAAGATGGTTGATGATGAATGCTTTAGCACAGTATAGCACAAGGAGAATTTCCCTCACTGTCCTTCCCTGTCCCTACAAACAAGGATTAGCACAGTAAAACACACTGACACTCTCCCTACCTATAGTTTTCTGTCCCTATAAAAAATGTTTTTTTAAAGATGGTTGATGATGAATGCTTTAGCACAGTATAGCACAAGGAGAATTTCCCTCACTGTCCTTCCCTGTCCCTACAAACAAGGATTAGCACAGTAAAACACACTGACACTCTCCCTACCTATAGTTTTCTGTCCCTATAAAAAATGTTTTTTTAAAGATGGTTGATGATGAATGCTTTAGCACAGTATAGCACAAGGAGAATTTCCCTCACTGTCCTTCCCTGTCCCTACAAACAAGGATTAGCACAGTAAAACACACTGACACTCTCCCTACCTATAGTTTTCTGTCCCTATAAAAAATGTTTTTTTAAAGATGGTTGATGATGAATGCTTTAGCACAGTATAGCACAAGGAGAATTTCCCTCACTGTCCTTCCCTGTCCCTACAAACAAGGATTAGCACAGTAAAACACACTGACACTCTCCCTACCTATAGTTTTCTGTCCCTATAAAAAATGTTTTTTTAAAGATGGTTGATGATGAATGCTTTAGCACAGTATAGCACAAGGAGAATTTCCCTCACTGTCCTTCCCTGTCCCTACAAACAAGGATTAGCACAGTAAAACACACTGACACTCTCCCTACCTATAGTTTTCTGTCCCTATAAAAAATGTTTTTTTAAAGATGGTTGATGATGAATGCTTTAGCACAGTATAGCACAAGGAGAATTTCCCTCACTGTCCTTCCCTGTCCCTACAAACAAGGATTAGCACAGTAAAACACACTGACACTCTCCCTACCTATAGTTTTCTGTCCCTATAAAAAATGTTTTTTTAAAGATGGTTGATGATGAATGCTTTAGCACAGTATAGCACAAGGAGAATTTCCCTCACTGTCCTTCCCTGTCCCTACAAACAAGGATTAGCACAGTAAAACACACTGACACTCTCCCTACCTATAGTTTTCTGTCCCTATAAAAAATGTTTTTTTAAAGATGGTTGATGATGAATGCTTTAGCACAGTATAGCACAAGGAGAATTTCCCTCACTGTCCTTCCCTGTCCCTACAAACAAGGATTAGCACAGTAAAACACACTGACACTCTCCCTACCTATAGTTTTCTGTCCCTATAAAAATTTTTTTTTAAAGATGGTTGATGATGAATGCTTTAGCACAGTATAGCACAAGGAGAATTTCCCTCACTGTCCTTCCCTGTCCCTACAAACAAGGATTAGCACAGTAAAACACACTGACACTCTCCCTACCTATAGTTTTCTGTCCCTATAAAAAATGTTTTTTTAAAGATGGTTGATGATGAATGCTTTAGCACAGTATAGCACAAGGAGAATTTCCCTCACTGTCCTTCCCTGTCCCTACAAACAAGGATTAGAACAGTAAAACACACTGACACTCTCCCTACCTATAGTTTTCTGTCCCTATAAAAAATGTTTTTTTAAAGATGGTTGATGATGAATGCTTTAGCACAGTATAGCACAAGGAGAATTTCCCTCACTGTCCTTCCCTGTCCCTACAAACAAGGATTAGCACAGTAAAACACACTGACACTCTCCCTACCTATAGTTTTCTGTCCCTATAAAAAATGTTTTTTAAAAGATGGTTGATGATGAATGCTTTAGCACAGTATAGCACAAGGAGAATTTCCCTCACTGTCCTTCCCTGTCCCTACAAACAAGGATTAGCACAGTAAAACACACTGACACTCTCCCTACCTATAGTTTTCTGTCCCTATAAAAAATGTTTTTTTAAAGATGGTTGATGATGAATGCTTTAGCACAGTATAGCACAAGGAGAATTTCCCTCACTGTCCTTCCCTGTCCCTACAAACAAGGATTAGCACAGTAAAACACACTGACACTCTCCCTACCTATAGTTTTCTGTCCCTATAAAAAATGTTTTTTTAAAGATGGTTGATGATGAATGCTTTAGCACAGTATAGCACAAGGAGAATTTCCCTCACTGTCCTTCCCTGTCCCTACAAACAAGGATTAGCACAGTAAAACACACTGACACTCTCCCTACCTATAGTTTTCTGTCCCTATAAAAAATGTTTTTTTAAAGATGGTTGATGATGAATGCTTTAGCACAGTATAGCACAAGGAGAATTTCCCTCACTGTCCTTCCCTGTCCCTACAAACAAGGATTAGCACAGTAAAACACACTGACACTCTCCCTACCTATAGTTTTCTGTCCCTATAAAAAATGTTTTTTTAAAGATGGTTGATGATGAATGCTTTAGCACAGTATAGCACAAGGAGAATTTCCCTCACTGTCCTTCCCTGTCCCTACAAACAAGGATTAGCACAGTAAAACACACTGACACTCTCCCTACCTATAGTTTTCTGTCCCTATAAAAAATGTTTTTTTAAAGATGGTTGATGATGAATGCTTTAGCACAGTATAGCACAAGGAGAATTTCCCTCACTGTCCTTCCCTGTCCCTACAAACAAGGATTAGCACAGTAAAACACACTGACACTCTCCCTACCTATAGTTTTCTGTCCCTATAAAAAATGTTTTTTAAAAGATGGTTGATGATGAATGCTTTAGCACAGTATAGCACAAGGAGAATTTCCCTCACTGTCCTTCCCTGTCCCTACAAACAAGGATTAGCACAGTAAAACACACTGACACTCTCCCTACCTATAGTTTTCTGTCCCTATAAAAAATGTTTCTTTAAAGATGGTTGATGATGAATGCTTTAGCACAGTATAGCACAAGGAGAATTTCCCTCACTGTCCTTCCCTGTCCCTACAAACAAGGATTAGCACAGTAAAACACACTGACACTCTCCCTACCTATAGTTTTCTGTCCCTATAAAAAATGTTTTTTTAAAGATGGTTGATGATGAATGCTTTAGCACAGTATAGCACAAGGAGAATTTCCCTCACTGTCCTTCCCTGTCCCTACAAACAAGGATTAGCACAGTAAAACACACTGACATTCTCCCTACCTATAGTTTTCTGTCCCTATAAAAAATGTTTTTTTAAAGATGGTTGATGATGAATGCTTTAGCACAGTATAGCACAAGGAGAATTTCCCTCACTGTCCTTCCCTGTCCCTACAAACAAGGATTAGCACAGTAAAACACACTGACACTCTCCCTACCTATAGTTTTCTGTCCCTATAAAAAATGTTTTTTTAAAGATGGTTGATGATGAATGCTTTAGCACAGTATAGCACAAGGAGAATTTCCCTCACTGTCCTTCCCTGTCCCTACAAACAAGGATTAGCACAGTAAAACACACTGACACTCTCCCTACCTATAGTTTTCTGTCCCTATAAAAAATGTTTTTTTAAAGATGGTTGATGATGAATGCTTTAGCACAGTATAGCACAAGGAGAATTTCCCTCACTGTCCTTCCCTGTCCCTACAAACAAGGATTAGCACAGTAAAACACACTGACACTCTCCCTACCTATAGTTTTCTGTCCCTATAAAAAATGTTTTTTTAAAGATGGTTGATGATGAATGCTTTAGCACAGTATAGCACAAGGAGAATTTTCCTCACTGTCCTTCCCTGTCCCTACAAACAAGGATTAGCACAGTAAAACACACTGACACTCTCCCTACCTATAGTTTTCTGTCCCTATAAAAAATGTTTTTTTAAAGATGGTTGATGATGAATGCTTTAGCACAGTATAGCACAAGGAGAATTTCCCTCACTGTCCTTCCCTGTCCCTACAAACAAGGATTAGCACAGTAAAACACACTGACACTCTCCCTACCTATAGTTTTCTGTCCCTATAAAAAATGTTTTTTTAAAGATGGTTGATGATGAATGCTTTAGCACAGTATAGCACAAGGAGAATTTCCCTCACTGTCCTTCCCTGTCCCTACAAACAAGGATTAGCACAGTAAAACACACTGACACTCTCCCTACCTATAGTTTTCTGTCCCTATAAAAAATGTTTTTTTAAAGATGGTTGATGATGAATGCTTTAGCACAGTATAGCACAAGGAGAATTTCCCTCACTGTCCTTCCCTGTCCCTACAAACAAGGATTAGCACAGTAAAACACACTGACACTCTCCCTACCTATAGTTTTCTGTCCCTATAAAAAATGTTTTTTTAAAGATGGTTGATGATGAATGCTTTAGCACAGTATAGCACAAGGAGAATTTCCCTCACTGTCCTTCCCTGTCCCTACAAACAAGGATTAGCACAGTAAAACACACTGACACTCTCCCTACCTATAGTTTTCTGTCCCTATAAAAAATGTTTTTTTAAAGATGGTTGATGATGAATGCTTTAGCACAGTATAGCACAAGGAGAATTTCCCTCACTGTCCTTCCCTGTCCCTACAAACAAGGATTAGCACAGTAAAACACACTGACACTCTCCCTACCTATAGTTTTCTGTCCCTATAAAAAATGTTTTTTTAAAGATGGTTGATGATGAATGCTTTAGCACAGTATAGCACAAGGAGAATTTCCCTCACTGTCCTTCCCTGTCCCTACAAACAAGGATTAGCACAGTAAAACACACTGACACTCTCCCTACCTATAGTTTTCTGTCCCTATAAAAAATGTTTTTTTAAAGATGGTTGATGATGAATGCTTTAGCACAGTATAGCACAAGGAGAATTTTCCTCACTGTCCTTCCCTGTCCCTACAAACAAGGATTAGCACAGTAAAACACACTGACACTCTCCCTACCTATAGTTTTCTGTCCCTATAAAAAATGTTTTTTTAAAGATGGTTGATGATGAATGCTTTAGCACAGTATAGCACAAGGAGAATTTCCCTCACTGTCCTTCCCTGTCCCTACAAACAAGGATTAGCACAGTAAAACACACTGACACTCTCCCTACCTATAGTTTTCTGTCCCTATAAAAAATGTTTTTTTAAAGATGGTTGATGATGAATGCTTTAGCACAGTATAGCACAAGGAGAATTTCCCTCACTGTCCTTCCCTGTCCCTACAAACAAGGATTAGCACAGTAAAACACACTGACACTCTCCCTACCTATAGTTTTCTGTCCCTATAAAAAATGTTTTTTTAAAGATGGTTGATGATGAATTCTTTAGCACAGTATAGCACAAGGAGAATTTCCCTGAGGCCTCGTACACACGACCGATTTTCTCGGCAAGAACCAGCAAGAAACTTGCTGGCAGAGAGGTCTTGCCGAGTAAATCGGTCGTGTGTACGCTGCTAGCGTGTTTCTCGTCGAGAAAACCGACAAGAAACCTTGACGAGAAAATAGAGAACCTGCTCTCTATTTTCTCGTCGAGATTCTCCTCGGCGTGTTTCTCGACGAGAAAAGTGAGTGTGTGTACACTTACCTGTCCGCCCGGAAGCCCGCGCATGTTCGAAATGAATTTGACGCATGCGCGGTAGCTTCCTAGGCATACGTAGGGTATACCAAGATGGCGGCGACGGCATCGAATGTGACGAGCGCATGCTCGACGTAGTCGATGACGTCACCGCGTACACTCCTTTCAAAGAACCGCGGGTTCTTTGAAACGAGCGTGTGTACACTCGGCCGGGACAAGTTTCTTGTCCAAGAATCTCGTCGAAAAAAACGACATGTTTTTCTCAACGAGAATCTCGGCCGTGTGTACGAGGCCTCACTGTCCTTCCCTGTCCCTACAAACAAGGATTAGCACAGTAAAACACACTGACACTCTCCCTACCTATAGTTTTCTGTCCCTATAAAAAATGTTTTTTTAAAGATGGTTGATGATGAATGCTTTAGCACAGTATAGCACAAGGAGAATTTCCCTCACTGTCCTTCCCTGTCCCTACAAACAAGGATTAGCACAGTAAAACACACTGACACTCTCCCTACCTATAGTTTTCTGTCCCTATAAAAAATGTTTTTTTAAAGATGGTTGATGATGAATGCTTTAGCACAGTATAGCACAAGGAGAATTTCCCTCACTGTCCTTCCCTGTCCCTACAAACAAGGATTAGCACAGTAAAACACTGACACTCTCCCTACCTATAGTTTTCTGTCCCTATAAAAAATGTTTTTTTAAAGATGGTTGATGATGAATGCTTTAGCACAGTATAGCACAAGGAGAATTTCCCTCACTGTCCTTCCCTGTCCCTACAAACAAGGATTAGCACAGTAAAACACACTGACACTCTCCCTACCTATAGTTTTCTGTCCCTATAAAAAATGTTTTTTTAAAGATGGTTGATGATGAATGCTTTAGCACAGTATAGCACAAGGAGAATTTCCCTCACTGTCCTTCCCTGTCCCTACAAACAAGGATTAGCACAGTAAAACACACTGACACTCTCCCTACCTATAGTTTTCTGTCCCTATAAAAAATGTTTTTTTAAAGATGGTTGATGATGAATGCTTTAGCACAGTATAGCACAAGGAGAATTTCCCTCACTGTCCTTCCCTGTCCCTACAAACAAGGATTAGCACAGTAAAACACACTGACACTCTCCCTACCTATAGTTTTCTGTCCCTATAAAAAATGTTTTTTTAAAGATGGTTGATGATGAATGCTTTAGCACAGTATAGCACAAGGAGAATTTCCCTCACTGTCCTTCCCTGTCCCTACAAACAAGGATTAGCACAGTAAAACACACTGACACTCTCCCTACCTATAGTTTTCTGTCCCTATAAAAAATGTTTTTTTAAAGATGGTTGATGATGAATGCTTTAGCACAGTATAGCACAAGGAGAATTTTCCTCACTGTCCTTCCCTGTCCCTACAAACAAGGATTAGCACAGTAAAACACACTGACACTCTCCCTACCTATAGTTTTCTGTCCCTATAAAAAATGTTTTTTTAAAGATGGTTGATGATGAATGCTTTAGCACAGTATAGCACAAGGAGAATTTCCCTCACTGTCCTTCCCTGTCCCTACAAACAAGGATTAGCACAGTAAAACACACTGACACTCTCCCTACCTATAGTTTTCTGTCCCTATAAAAAATGTTTTTTTAAAGATGGTTGATGATGAATGCTTTAGCACAGTATAGCACAAGGAGAATTTCCCTCACTGTCCTTCCCTGTCCCTACAAACAAGGATTAGCACAGTAAAACACACTGACACTCTCCCTACCTATAGTTTTCTGTCCCTATAAAAAATGTTTTTTTAAAGATGGTTGATGATGAATTCTTTAGCACAGTATAGCACAAGGAGAATTTCCCTGAGGCCTCGTACACACGACCGATTTTCTCGGCAAGAACCAGCAAGAAACTTGCTGGCAGAGAGGTCTTGCCGAGTAAATCGGTCGTGTGTACGCTGCTAGCGTGTTTCTCGTCGAGAAAACCGACAAGAAACCTCGACGAGAAAATAGAGAACCTGCTCTCTATTTTCTCGTCGAGATTCTCCTCGGCGTGTTTCTCGACGAGAAAAGTGAGTGTGTGTACACTTACCTGTCCGCCCGGAAGCCCGCGCATGTTCGAAATGAATTTGACGCATGCGCGGTAGCTTCCTAGGCATACGTAGGGTATACCAAGATGGCGGCGACGGCATCGAATGTGACGAGCGCATGCTCGACGTAGTCGATGACGTCACCGCGTACACTCCTTTCAAAGAACCGCGGGTTCTTTGAAACGAGCGTGTGTACACTCGGCCGGGACAAGTTTCTTGTCCAAGAATCTCGTCGAAAAAAACGACATGTTTTTCTCAACGAGAATCTCGGCCGTGTGTACGAGGCCTCACTGTCCTTCCCTGTCCCTACAAACAAGGATTAGCACAGTAAAACACACTGACACTCTCCCTACCTATAGTTTTCTGTCCCTATAAAAAATGTTTTTTTAAAGATGGTTGATGATGAATGCTTTAGCACAGTATAGCACAAGGAGAATTTCCCTCACTGTCCTTCCCTGTCCCTACAAACAAGGATTAGCACAGTAAAACACACTGACACTCTCCCTACCTATAGTTTTCTGTCCCTATAAAAAATGTTTTTTTAAAGATGGTTGATGATGAATGCTTTAGCACAGTATAGCACAAGGAGAATTTCCCTCACTGTCCTTCCCTGTCCCTACAAACAAGGATTAGCACAGTAAAACACTGACACTCTCCCTACCTATCCTTCTCTTTCCCTAAACTAAAGGAATCCAGGTTAAGCAAGAAAAAAAAATGTCACTGTCCCTGCCTATGCTTCTCTTTCCCTGCTCCGGAACACACTACACTAGGCCGCCGTGCTGGCGGCCTTTTATAGTGTGGGGCGTGTACTAAACACCCTCAGCAATAATTGGCCACAGGCATCCTGCCTGTGGCCAATCATTGCTCTCCTCGCTGCCGGCGCTGTGATTGGCCAAGCATGCGGGGTCACAGTGCATGCTTGGCCAATCACAGCGCCTGGATGACACTGCGATGGCGTAGTGCATTGTGGGCCGCGAATTAGGCGCGAACGGCCCAAATCGTTCGTTGTTCGGCGAACGATCGAACAGCCGATGTTCGACTCGAACGTATGTTCGACTCGAACACCGAGCTCATCCCTAATGGCAATGAATAATGGCAATCAATCAAATAAGGGTGTGTGTGAACATATATGAGCTGAGCAGCACACAGCATTGGTGGTAAGTAATGAAGTAAAAACAAGTCTAAAACTAATTGATCAAAATAAAAATCCCATTAGCGCATAAAGCTGCATCATTGTAAGCCCGACGCGGCGTTTCGTGTATGTAGAAACACTCCTTAGGGGCAGATGCAAGGGGTTTTCTGGAAATACAGAATAATAATGATCAGAGTGATAAATTAATTTCCACCAGAAAAGGACAGGAGGTAAATTCTGGTTACTTACAGGGTGTGCCACATTATGATGCATGTGAAAGATAGGGCCAAGAGGCTGCCCGTCCCGGGAACTTTTTTCATTGTATATCCTCTGTATTTATTCAATACATGCATTCAACATCTTTTGGTTCCCCTCATTTTTTATCCCCAACAGCCCACTGTTTCATTTAAAGTCCCACCTTTCCCACCTTTTTTTCATTTAATATGGGATGGAGATTTCATATGTTATCTCATTCAAAGTCCCAAAACGCCATTGGGCGTCCCCCGTTTCTTTTCATAGTTGCACCAGGGATGGAAACAGTGGTCTGTAACTGGCAGTGTTCCCCTGCCAGTTTCTACATGGGGTTGACTTTTGAGCATTGATGCACATTTGTGGATTTTTTGGGCCACTTCCTGCCCGCTACCCGGGACTGTGATGCGCTCATGGTGCCCCCCCTCATCTCCCCGCCACTTCCGCCTGTCACTGGGCGGGATGTCGTTGAGGAGTCTGGGCGGATGCTGTCATCGCATCAGCGTCACGCGCTGCACATCCGGGTGACGCCCCTTTGGGGCATCGCGCTGTTGAGCGCACATGATCCTACTTGGCCGACTTGTCTGGGCTGTGCAGCGTCACTCCAAGGCAGGCTGTCATGCCGCCTGGTCGTGGCCCCGCCTCCAGCAACATCGAGCCAGCGTGACGTTGGGGGCAGTCTCACGCACGTGCGGGACGCTATATAGGCGTCTCCCTGGTCATCCAGCCCATTGCCTTCTGCATGCAGACGCCAGAGCTTTTACCAGTCATTGCCATTCAGCACACTCACAAGGTAACAACTATCATCCCTCATGCAGTTTCCATTTCACTACTCCCTTTATATTGTGGGTCGTTCCTGATGGATTTACCCATTCATTTCAGATACTTCCACTGCATCTTGAGGGAATACCTTACTTCATGAACAATTATGGCTATCTGCTGCCTAGGGATGATACCTTTGCGCCCCGCTATGTGTTTGATTTTCTGCCACCTCAGTTCCCGGGACGGGCAGCCTCTTGGCCCTATCTTTCACATGCATCATAATGTGGCACACCCTGTAAGTAACCAGAATTTACCTCCTGTCCTTTTCTGGTGGAAATTAATTTATCACTCTGATCATTATTATTCTGTATTTCCAGAAAACCCCTTGCATCTGCACCTGAGGAGTGTTTCTACATACACGAAACGCCGCGTCGGGCTTACAATGATGCAGCTTTATGCGCTAATGGGATTTTTATTTTGATCAATTAGTTTTAGACTTGTTTTTACTTCATTACTTACCACCAATGCTGTGTGCTGCTCAGCTCATATATGTTCACAAACACCCTCATTTGATTGATTGCCATTATTCATTGCCATGTATTTTTATGTGCAGATTTGTTTATGAATGGAAATTTGGTCATGCTATGTGCTTATGTACACGCTGCCCCCCTTTTTTCATTGTATATCCTCTGTATTTATTCAATACAGGCATTCAACATTCTGTGGTTTACCTCATTTGTTATCCCCATCAGCCCACTGTTTCATTTAAAGTCCCACCTTTCCCCCCTTTTTTTCAAAACAAAACCAGCGGCTCTCTTAACTGGGGGTATCGCTACATATATATATATACAGGTCCTTCTCAAAAAATTAGCATATTGTGATAAAGTTCATTATTTTCTGTAATGTACTGATAAACATTAGACTTTCATATATTTTAGATTCATTACACACAACTGAAGTAGTTCAAGGCTTTTCTTGTTTTAATATTGATGATTTTGGCATACCGCTCATGACAACCCAAAAATCCTATCTCAAAAAATTAGCATATCATGAAAAGGTTCTCTAAACGAGCTATTAACCTAATCATCTGAATCAACTAATTAACTCTAAACACCTGCAAAAGATTCCTGAGGCTTTTAAAAACTTCCAGCCTGGTTCATTACTCAAAACCGCAATCATGGGTAAGACTGCCGACCTGACTGCTGTCCAGAAGGCCATCATTGACACCCTCAAGCAAGAGGGTAAGACACAGAAAGAAATTTCTGAACAAATAGGCTGTTCCCAGAGTGCTGTATCAAGGCACCTCAGTGGGAAGTCTGTGGGAAGGAAAAAGTGTGGCAGAAAACGCTGCACAACGAGAAGAGGTGACCGGACCCTGAAGAAGATTGTGGAGAAGGACCGATTCCAGACCTTGGAGGACCTGCGGAAGCAGTGGACTGAGTCTGGAGTAGAAATATCCAGAGCCACCGTGAACAGGCGTGTGCAGGAAATGGGCTACAGGTGCCGCATTTCCCAGGTCAAGCCACTTTTGAACCAGAAACAGCGGCAGAAGCGCCTGACCTGGGCTACAGAGAAGCAGCACTGGACTGTTGCTCAGTGGTCCAAAGTACTTTTTTCGGATGAAAGCAAATTTTGCATGTCATTCGGAAATCAAGGTGCCAGAGTCTGGAGGAAGACTGGGGAGAGGGAAATGCCAAAATGCCTGAAGTCCAGTGTCAAGTACCCACAGTCAGTGATGGTCTGGGGTGCCATGTCAGCTGCTGGTGTTGGTCCACTGTGTTTTATCAAGGGCAGGGTCAATGCAGCTAGCTATCAGGAGATTTTGGAGCACTTCATGCTTCCATCTGCTGAAAAGCTTTATGGAGATGAAGATTTCATTTTTCAGCACGACCTGGCACCTGCTCACAGTGCCAAAACCACTGGTAAATGGTTTACTGACCATGGTATTACTGTGCTCAATTGGCCTGCCAACTCTCCTGACCTGAACCCCATAGAGAATCTGTGGGATATTGGGAAGAGAAAGTTGAGAGACGCAAGACCCAACACTCTGGATGAGCTTAAGGCCGCTATCGAAGCATCCTGGGCCTCCATAACACCTCAGCAGTGCCACAGGCTGGTTGCCTCCATGACACGCCGCATTGAAGCAGTCATTTCTGCAAAAGGATTCCCGACCAAGTATTGAGTGCATAACTGAACATAATTATTTGAAGGTTGACTTTTTTTGTATTAAAAACACTTTTCTTTTATTGGTCGGATGAAATATGCTAATTTTTTGAGATAGGATTTTTGGGTTGTCATGAGCTGTATGCCAAAATCATCAATATTAAAACAAGAAAAGCCTTGAACTACTTCAGTTGTGTGTAATGAATCTAAAATATATGAAAGTCTAATGTTTATCAGTACATTACAGAAAATAATGAACTTTATCACAATATGCTAATTTTTTGAGAAGGACCTGTATGTGTGTGTGTATATATATATATATTGTGAGGGGGTTAGCTCGGCAGCGGGTGTGTGTGACCCCCGGGATGGGCTCCCCACACAAAACAGGCCCAGCAAACGGAGGTTGTGGTTTTCAAAATCAAAAAAAGGTGCGGTTTATTTTCTATTTACAGTGACAAAACACAGCAAAGCAAAAGAAACATAACCAAAATAAATCCTGGTCAAGTTGACCTCTGACTAAACATACAGGTTTCCTAACTAACAACTGGGATCAGCCTAGTGCTGTCCTAGTCCCTAAGTCCCTGGTTTTAAATGTCCAAGCAAATAGCCACACAGGCTTTGTCTCACCGCACAGGGGTTCACTCTCCCTAGACAGTCCACACAGGTCTGGTTCCAGGCATGAGCTAACACCTAATGAATCTGGGAGTTCTTATAGAGGCCTAAATGAGCTGACAAGCTTCAGCTGGTCTCATCAACTCCCTGTCTGCACGACGCCCAGCCCTCTCCCTAGAGGTATGAGTCATCCATGAGCCCACTAGCCTTATACAACTCTCCACCTAGTTGTATAAGTCGGCGTAAAGCCTGAATCTGGGCGAAATATATCTACCCCCCTGGATGCAACCAGGTGACTTTACCTTCCTGCTGTCACATACCCCCCCCTCTTGTTTTAACCTCGGGGTTGGAACACCAGCAATCAGGCATTCATGTACTCGAGACAAAGCATCCACATTCCCCATTTGAACGCCAGGGCGATGCTTTACTGTGAAGTTGAATTCCTGGAGGGCCAGGAACCACCTATTCACTCTTCTATTTGTTTCCTTGTTTTGAGCCATCCACTTTAACGGAGCGTGATCCGTAACCATGTCAAAGTGCCTACCTAGCAGGTAGTACCGAAGGGAATCTAGAGCCCACTTCACCGCTAAACACTCCTTTTCAACGGTGGCGTAATTTACCTCATGGGACTTCAACTTCCTGCTGAGGTAAATGACTGGGTGCTCTTCCCCGTTCCAGACCTGGGACAATACTGCTCCTAACCCCACATCTGACGCATCACTTTGTACGACAAAGTCTTTAGAGAAGTCGGGTGAGTACAACACTGGCTGGCTACATAAGGCTTGTTTCAAGAATTGGAATGCTGCCTCAGCCTCGGGGGTCCATTTAATCATGACCGACCCTTTCCCCTTCGTCAGGTTGGTTAGGGGCACAGCCTTAAAAGCAAAGTGGGGAATGAATCGCCGATAATACCCAGCGATTCCCAGAAAGGCTCGTACCTGCTTCTTGCTGTTGGGACGTGGCCAACTCTGGATGGCCTCGACTTTGTTGAGTTGGGGTTTTATTACTCCCCTCCCAATGGTGTACCCAAGATATTTGGCCTCCTCCTGCCCAATGGTACACTTCTTGGGGTTAGCCGTAAACCCCGCTTCCCGAACAGAGTCCAGGACTGCTTGCACTTTTGGCAGATGTGAGGCCCAATCTGTGCTATGGACAATTACGTCATCCAGGTAAGCCGCAGCATACTTCCGATGGGGCCTCAGCATCTGGTCCATTTTCCGCTGGAATGTGGCCGGCGCATTCTGTAACCCGAACGGCATTCTTTTATATTGGAACGCCCCGTCTGGGGTTACAAATGCGGTTTTCTCTTTGGCCGACTTGGCCAGGGGGATTTGCCAATACCCTTTTGTGAGGTCAAGAGTCGTCATGTATCGGGCTGTTCCCAGCCGGTCGATCAACTCATCTATACGTGGCATGGGGTAGGTGTCAAATTTTGTAACTTTGTTCAACTGACGAAAATCGTTACAAAATCGCCAGCTCCCATCCGGTTTAGGCACCAACACGATGGGACTAGACCAATCACTTTGGGACTCCTCTATCACCCCTAAGTTCAGCATTTTCTGTACTTCCTCCCGTATTGCCTCCCGTCGAGCCTCTGGGATCCGATAGGGTTTTAACTTCACCCTTTCACCGGGCGGGGTAATGATGTCATGCTCTACCCCAGATGTTTGTCCCGGCAGCTCAGAGAATACCTCCTTGTTGCGAAGCACAAACTCCTTAACCTCCTGTTGTTGGGGTTGTGACAAGGTGGCTGCTATTCCAACCTCAGGAATCACGCAACCAGTTTGAGCTGGTGACCAAGTGTCTGCGACTAGGGACTCTCTATCCCTCCAGGCTTTCAACAGATTAACGTGATAGATCTGTTCGGGCTTTCGCCTTCCTGGTTGTCTGACCTTGTAATTCACTTCGCTCACTTTTTCCATTATCTCGTAGGGGCCTTGCCATTTGGCAAGGAATTTACTTTCAACCGTAGGGACAAGTACCAATATCCTATCCCCCGGGGAAAAGGTACGGGTCTTGGCTCCACGGTTGTACACTCTCTGCTGTGCCAACTGCGCTTGGGCCAAATGTTCCTTCACGATGGGCATTACCTGTGCAATTCGATCTTGCATCAGGGCGACATGCTCAATCACACTCCTGTGGGGAGAACTCTCACTTTCCCAAGTTTCCTTGGCAATATCCAACAGCCCTCTTGGGTGTCTCCCATACAGTAACTCAAAGGGGGAGAATCCCGTAGAGGATTGGGGCACCTCCCTAATAGCAAACATCAAATAAGGAAGTAAACAGTCCCAATCCTTTCCATCTCTATCCACCACTTTCTTCAACATTTGTTTTAGGGTTTTGTTGAATCTTTCAACCAGCCCATCGGTTTGGGGGTGATACACAGACGTACGCAATTGCGTCACTTTGAACAATTTACACAGCTCTTTCATAACCCGGGACATAAAGGGTGTACCTTGGTCCGTAAGCAGTTCTTTACAAATACCCACCCGGCTAAAAACAAGAGATAGCTCTTTGGCTATGGTTTTGGCCAAGGTATTTCGGAGAGGGATCGCTTCTGGATAACGGGTGGCATAGTCCATTATAACTAATATGTACTGGTGCCCCCTAGCGGACTTGATTATAGGACCTACCAAATCCATGGCGATCCTCTCAAACGGGACCTCAATGATGGGTAGAGGGACCAGCGGGCTACGGAAATGTGGCATCGGGGCCAACTCTGACACACAGGGCAGGAGGAACAATAATTTTCTACGTCCTTCATCACCCCCGGCCAATAGAATCTCTGTAATACCCTCTCTCGGGTTTTCTCTGTCCCCAGATGACCTCCAAGAATGTGCCCATGGGCCAACTCCAACACCAACTTCCTGTAAGGTTTGGGCACCACAAGCTGCTCAACGGTTTCTTCTGCCCTTTTTGCCACCCGATACAGTAGGTCCTTCTCTACGCTGAAGTATGGGTAAGTGCAGGTATTATCTGGGTTCACTAACTCGCCATCTATTTTCACTACGTTTTCCCGTGCCTTTATTAGGGCGGGGTCTTTCAACTGTTCTGTGGCAAAGTTTTCCCTGTGAACCTCAAGATCAGAAAACTCCACAGACGGTAGGTTTTCGTCTGAGGAGGTGGGCTCCTCTCCAGTTTCTTGAGTCTCCCCTGCCAATACTGATAAGGGAAATTCCGGAGAGTCCTCACCACTCTCAGGGGAGTTCTGGCTATCACATTCCTGGTACATAGGGGCACCAGTGAGGGGCTCAGGATCATCCCACAGTTCCCAGAACTTCGGAAAATCCCTTCCCACAATGGCGTCATGCGGTAACTGAGATACTAAGCCCACTGGATGAGAGAGGGTACCTTTGGGGGTCTCAAAACACACTGTAGTCACTGGATACTCTCGGGTGTCCCCATGCACACAAATAACAGCTACCTTGCTATTCCCAGAGACCTCTGTTTTAACTAACTCAGCCTTTATCAGGGTCACAAGGCTACCTGAATCCAGCAATACCACAACATTTCTACCATTAACACACATTTTGCATAAATGTTTCTCAGTTCCTCGAATGGCAGTGCATGCGACTGTCGCACACAGCGACTGACGTCTGCCCGTCAGAAAGTCACACTGCATGGGTTCCTCCACAACCGGGCAATTGGCTGCAATATGTCCCGCTTGCCGGCAGCGGTAGCAAACGATCCTTCTTGCCGCCTCTTGAGCCGCTGATTTCCCAGGCTGTTCTCGCCAAACTTGGGGTAGAGCTCCCACCCTCTCACTCTCTCCACCCTCACCCCTTGGAATCCTCTTATCCGCCCCTGGGGATGGTCTGGTCTTAGGGTGGAAAGTCCGAGTGTCTCTGGAAGAGGCCGTCAGGTTCTCTGTAGCCAAGTATTTCTCCACACGATCCACAAGACCATCGGCCGTCTCTGGGTCTCCATGGCTTACCCACTTTTGGATGGCAGTAGGAAGAGCTCTCAAAAACCGATCCATTACAACACGTTCCACAATCTTTGGTGCGGACAAAGTCTCTGGCTGTAGCCACTTTCTGCTCAGGTGAATGAGATCATACATTTGAGACCTGGGGGGTTTTCCAAGCTGGAAAGTCCAGTTATGCACACGCTGAGCCCGGACAGCCTGGGTGACACCCAGCCTTGCCAATATTTCAGCTTTTAGCATCACATAGTCTTTTGCTTGGTTAGGCTCTAGGTCATAGTAAGCTTTCTGCGATTCACCAGTTAACAGAGGAGCCACCAGTCCAGCCCACTGCTCCTCAGGCCACTTTTCTCTTTCAGCGGTCCTTTCAAATGTGGTCAAAAATACCTCTGGATCATCCTCTCCAGTCATTTTTGTCAATAAACGACTCACCCCAAAGGACGCGGTATTAGTGGGACGGCTTTCCTCACTGGTCTGCGGACGTTGCTGCATTACTGCTTCCATCTGTTGTTGTAGTCTCTGCTCTTGCTTCTGCAACAGGTCTATGAAGCGGGCCTCAGATTGCTGCTGGGCTCGTTGCTGAGCCTCCAGACTCTGTTGCAAAGTTGCGTTTGTCTGCTGCTGGGCTGCAAGGCTCCTTTGCAAACCTGCATTTGTCTGCTGTTGATTGGCATTTGCTAGAGCCAGCTGCTTCAGTATCTCCTCCATGCTGGCTTAAAAAAAAACTGCCACTGGTTCTCCACCAACTGTGAGGGGGTTAGCTCGGCAGCGGGTGTGTGTGACCCCCGGGATGGGCTCCCCACACAAAACAGGCCCAGCAAACGGAGGTTGTGGTTTTCAAAATCAAAAAAAGGTGCGGTTTATTTTCTATTTACAGTGACAAAACACAGCAAAGCAAAAGAAACATAACCAAAATAAATCCTGGTCAAGTTGACCTCTGACTAAACATACAGGTTTCCTAACTAACAACTGGGATCAGCCTAGTGCTGTCCTAGTCCCTAAGTCCCTGGTTTTAAATGTCCAAGCAAATAGCCACACAGGCTTTGTCTCACCGCACAGGGGTTCACTCTCCCTAGACAGTCCACACAGGTCTGGTTCCAGGCATGAGCTAACACCTAATGAATCTGGGAGTTCTTATAGAGGCCTAAATGAGCTGACAAGCTTCAGCTGGTCTCATCAACTCCCTGTCTGCACGACGCCCAGCCCTCTCCCTAGAGGTATGAGTCATCCATGAGCCCACTAGCCTTATACAACTCTCCACCTAGTTGTATAAGTCGGCGTAAAGCCTGAATCTGGGCGAAATATATCTACCCCCCTGGATGCAACCAGGTGACTTTACCTTCCTGCTGTCACAATATATATATATATATATACATATATATATATATATATATATATATGTAGCGCCCTCCTCACTCCCCTCTTCGTCTTCAGCTCGTCTTTTCTCTTGTCTAGGGGTACCTTAGAGGGGAAGGGAGCGGGAACACCACGCCTGGCCTTCACCACAGGTGTCAGTGTGGTACAAGCAAAGTTCTTTTACCTTCGGGTCAGTGCTGTGCACCTGGATCCTCCACCGAGAGTTACCTTGAACAATGTCTGTCAGGAAATGAGCCCCACACCATTAAAGTCCAACACTCCTTTATTCTTCTCGAATGAACACAATCAGTTGAACTCCCTTGTAGAAACAGAACAGAAAAGGAGGTGTGGATGCGAGTAGGCCCAGACACAATGTGTTCTCCACTTTCCTCACTGAAAGTGGGTTGCGGCCTCCGAGCGAGGGGGGAATTTCCTTCCAGGCGGTCTCCGATGAGAGACTCACCCGTCACTGGCAATATGCTGCACCAGGTCTTCAAGTGAGGAGCTCCCCCCGGTCCATTACGCCTTCCGGATTCGGGTTCCCAACCCCTGGGTTCCCTAGGATCTCCTTCCCTCGCGGAACTCAGTGTTGGGTACTGAGCTCCAGACCTCCATCCGAGTACCTCACCCCAGGCTAAAGGTGCCTGGGATGGAACACGACCTCTGGCTGTCCTCTAGGCCTAGGCCATCTAGAGGACCGACACAAACCACCGCCCACAGGCTGAAGGTGCCTGGGACTCGACCCCGTGACAAAGATGGCCGGCCCCTTTATACCCTCTCCCGGCAAGCACGGCGGGTTCCCCGCCCCACCATACCGCTGCCGAGGGAGGACAAAAAGGAGGCACGGCACACAGCAATGATTCAACCCCAGCCCAGGGCGACAGCGCCACCTGCTGGGCTGCAGGGGAATTACACATCACTGATGTCTCTGCCAAGCTCAAATTACACCCGGGAAAGTACATACCCGCTACATATATATAATATATATATATATATATATATATATATATATATAATGTGTGTGTGTGTGTGTGTGGCGGCCTCACCTCTCTCTCTAGTTTTATCGGTTATACGGCTGTTGTCTAGGGGTACCTGGGAGAGAGAGATGAGATACACCACGGCCAATGTCCTCCATAGCTGATAGGTGAAGGCCAGAAGATTGGGTTTTGTGTAGGTGTCCTAGAGTCAAGTCCAGTACTTTGTCTCTGACTCCTTTGCTCCTAGTAACCAGGGTTCCACACAATGAATAGGTCCAACTCCAAACAGTTTCTTCTACTGAGTAATAATTTGGGATAGATCGAGGCACAATCCTTTCCCTTCTGTTGCCAACCACTGTGGTATCACCAGTGGCAAATAGTCACTGCCACTGACTATGTGAGGTAGAACGTGAATTACCTTCGCTAGCACGGCCCCTGTCAGGGGAAGGAAATCCGTCCAAGGGAGAAACCGGAGGCCTCTCTGTAACCAGCGATGCTGCGCCGGACTCTTCAGAGAAGTTCCGCACACCAGATCTCACGAACTCAGACACGGGTACCCAAGGAGTTGGGGCCCCCTCGGATTCCTCCACCCTTGCGGAACTCAGTCAAAGGTACTGAGCCCCAGGCATCCGCCATAGTACCTCACCCCAGGCTAAAGGTGCCTGAGATGGACTCCATCTCCACTCCGGCTAGGTCAAGGGCACCTAGGCCTGGAACACTGGAACGCCAGCACCCAAGCTGAAGGTGCCTTGGTGCGGCCGAGTCTTTCGACTCCCACTCCGGACTCTAAGCTCTGAACTCTGAACCCCGTGGTAAGGGCGTCCGCCCCCTTTATCCCCTCTCCCTTTGCGTCACACCGGGTTCCCCGCCCCACTGTACCAGCTCCAGGGGAGGACAAAAAGGTACAGTCTTGTGGTGTGAGTTCAGCTTCGGCCCAGGGCAACAGCGCCACCTGTGGACCGCAAGGAACCTCACACCACCAAGAACCAGAAAAAGGTCTCGGATTCCCTAGCAATTTGTGCATCTGGGTTACACTACCACCCAGATGCCTCCCTTAAATTCAAACACCCGCTACATGTGTATGTGTGTGTGTGTGTGTGTATATATATATATATATATATATATATATATATATATATGTGTGTGTGTGTGTGTGTGTGTGTATATATATATATATATATATATATATATATATATATATATATATATATACAGTGTGTATGTGTGTGTATATGTATATATATATGATTTTTTTTATACCAGATATTTCTGAAAAAAAAGAAAAAGCGTGAAATATATTTTCAGTACAGCCAGCATGTGTATTTGAAATTTGCTTTTATGTGAGGTGTTGGAGGTTCAGGATCTGTACAGAAAGAGCAAAGATTGTGGAGGATCTTCTGAACCATCAGCAGGATAGGAAAAAAAATATTCTGATCATGGTGCATTGGTGCAGGCCAGGCCCTAGGAGCACTCCACCTGAGCCCCCTGGTGGATTTGTGCATTACCCCATAAAGAACCCTCTCTGGTGCCCACCAAAAGGGCTGACAGTGGCAGAGTGCCACGCAGGATTGTAGATTAGGAAACTGCAAGGCAATCAACCGACGTCATCAATCACCAAGGGTTCAGTGAATTCTATTTGAATTTCGACAAATTCAAAACGTTAGGCCAGAAGGACAAACTAGTGAAACTACTATTAAAAGCCACTGCCATGGGGAATGAGGAGAGGAGAATTTCTGTCAAGCTTTCATTAGGAATTAAGATACTACAGAGGACAGTTTAAATCAGGGATAATAGGACTAACTGGTGTATGCCTAACTTTTATTTTATTTATGGGGATGTGGGGTGCTCTGAATCTGAATGACATAATGTGTCGTGTTTTTTTCTTTCAAATGATGCAGCGGCATGCTGTAAAAAAAGAAAAAAAAAGTGCAGGAGAATAACTGCCATGGGGGGAGAGGAGAGGAGAGTTTAAATCAGGCATATTAAAACTAACCGGTGTATGCTTAACTTTTATTGTATCTTTGAGGATGTTTGGGTTGACCTAACGTGAGATATTTTTTTTTTCTTTCAAATGATACAGCCGCAAAAAAAAAAGAAACAGCTCCAAGAAAAGATGAAAAAGATGAATTCTGCATTTTGAGCACCCCCAAACTTAAAGAAATAACAGAATATAACAAAAAAAAAAAAATTAAACACCACCCCTAGTCCCCCTCGTTTCTCAGTAAAAAAAAAAAAAAAAACAATAACAAACTAAAATGTAAAAAAAAAAAAATAATCAGTTTTAACCTAAACTCTGGAAGAGCCCTGGGACCATCATAATTTTACAGAATTCTGAGTTTGCAAACTCTTCTTTTTTTTTTTACAGAATTCTTACTTTTAATTTTAATTCTATAAAATATTTTCAAACTCAGAATTCTGTAAAAAAAGAAAAAAAGATTTAGGATGGCCCCAGGGCTCTTCCATACTGAACAACCAATTTGGCCTAAAAATAAAACCCTTATCAACGTCCAAAAGCAATAGATCACCCCCTCTAACCCCCCCCCCCCAAAAAAAAAGAATAATTCTTGAAACAAAAACCCCCCTTTTTTAAGGAAGCCCAGTTGCAAAAAGTGGCATTTAAAAATTAAAGCCCTATCAACATAAAATAATAAACAATATGCCCCCAAAATATATGAAAACCTCAACATATGCAACCCCCCCCCCCCATTTAAACAAAACAAAAGCCAATAAATTTTTAATAGGAAAGCCTTGCTGCAAAAAAATATATATATATTATATTGCACCGGATGGACCAGCAGCTGAGAATAACCGCTAACCCTTAATTAACCACAAAATAAAATTAAAGACAAAAGAGCCTCCAATAATAACAACAAAGAAACAACAGCAAAGAGGTTGATGGCCCAAAGAGCTAGCAATTAGAATTTAAGTAAGGTTACCTAACTGACTCCAGTCTCTTCTTATACAGTTTGTCAGATTTCCCTATGCTTTCCTATGATAGCTGTGAACCCACCCGAACCTCACCCCTTGTCCATGATAGTAGCATGCATAATTAATAATTTCCTAAACAATAATATATAAATACATATTTAATAAATAATGATTTTTGTCTGAAGTTCCGCCTTAAATTAACATGTAAAAGATGTTATGATATTCTAGAGACTGGGTTTACATAAACTTTTTATGACGATTGGCTGTGATTGGCTAATATCGTTTTTTACAGTCTGCACCTCATTAAAAAGACACGAATGTCTTTATTTTATCATAGCTAGCAAAGGCTTATGGCTGAGAACCATAATCAGAAAAACTGCAGGCAGCATTTACCGTCGTACTGTGCCAAAATCAAGGGATAATTAATGTTATTAATATGTGTTCTTTCGGTGTGAGTGCTATTAAAGATATTAATTAATTTCTGCTTTCTGTGTCTTTCCAGCTGAATGTGCATTAGAGATTAGGATTGTAGAACGCAGATTTTTAAGGGCTCATTCGCAATTTTTTAGCGTGGCATTTAAAACGCATCAAGACATCTGAACTCCAACACACACCCATTGCATGCCTTGCTGCATTGCCAACATTGATGCATGGCTTCTTTTTTTTGCCAGCCCTTTCATTTAAATAGATTGCCTTAATGAAATGCACAGGATTTTTTTTATTTGTTTTTTAAGGGGAAGGGTTATTTAGTACACTTTCATATATTCCATGTAGAGTTCTTAGTATTTTTTTTTTTTATTATTTATTTGTAAATGTGTTTTTTTTTCTTTGTATTTGTGTTTTTTTGTCCTTTTTTGGGTCATTAATTGTGCCACGTTAAATTTTTATTTTACTCCGGCCTCCACAGGCCATAGCCAGATATGCAATGAAAAAAAGGTTAAGAAGTGTAACAATGTAAAATAAATAAATACACATTCGTATTATGGTCTGAATTGACCCTAAGGCCCCTTTCACACGGAGGTCCGTTCAGGTCCGCCTGTCAGTTTTTTAGGCGGACCTGAAACGGATCCTCCATGTAGCCCTATGGAGGCACGGATGTCAGCGGAGACATGTCCGCTGACATCTGCTCCGCTCCGCCAAAGTGTGACGGAGGAAAACCCTATTTTTCCTTCCGTCGGTGGAGCGGATCGGATGACAACGGACTCTACGGTCCGTCATCATCCGATTCCCCATAGGGGAGAGCGGCGCTCTGACAGGGCGGTCCCTGCACAGTGTGCGGGGACCGCCCAGTCATCCGTCGGCTCAGCGGGGATCAACGGAGCGATCCCCGCTGAGCAAGCGGAGCTTCACGGGGCGGATCTTCACGGATCCGCCCCGTGTGAAAGAGCCCTTAGTTATATTTTTTTCTTTACTTGGAGGATTTTTTTTTGAGGGGAGTCTATTTATTTATTTTTTCCTACAGTGTTCTTCGTTTTTTCGGATTGGATTTGTTTGTGCAAATTTAAAGTTTTATATTATTCTGGCCTCCACTGACCAGATCCAGACCCACTATAAAAAAAAGTTTAAAAAAGTGTAATAGCGTAGACAATAAAATAAATTAATTAATAAATACAAACAAGAATTTTATGCACAGGACACCAAGGTCTGAATGATCTTCTGTTTTTTTTTTTTTTTTTTTATGGGGGGGGGGGGGGGTAGGCATCTGGGTGGTAGTGTAACCCAGAAGCACTGATTATTGTTGATGGAGGACTCTGGTGGTGTGAGGTTCCCTGGGGTCCGAGGGTGGCGCTGTTGCCCTGGGTTGGGGTTGAACCCTCACTGCAAGACTGTACTCTTTTTGTCCCTTTCCGGCGGTTGTACAGCGGGGCGGGGAACCTGCTGTGACGCTGGGGAGAGGAGATAAAGTGGGCGGACGCCCTGAGCACGGGGTTCAGAGTCGGAGGACACCGCTGCTCCCGGGCACCTTCAGCCTGGGTGCGGGCGTTCCGGAGTTTCGGGCACAGGGGCCCTTGACCTGGCCGGAGCGGGAGATGGAGTCCATCCCAGGCACCTTTAGCCCCGGGGTGAGGTACTAATGAGGAGGCTTGGGACCCAGTACCTTCGACTGGGTTCCGCAAGGGTGGAGGAGTCCGAGGGGCCCTAAGGTGTTGGGCGCCCAAATCTGAGATGAGGAGGCCGGGGAGTGTAACCCTTCCGAACAGCCCGGTGCAGCATTTGCCGGTGACGGTGGGGCCTCCTGTAACTCTCTCGGAAGGATGTCTTACCTCTGACTGAGGCCACAGCTTAAAGAAGGTAACTCCTGTTTCATGCTCGTCAGAGTTGCTGGTAGAGACTCAGGAAAGGAAAGAAGTATATTCACAGCCACTGTGCGCCATAACTGGTGATATCTCAATGGTTTAGTTTGATTAAGGATTGTGCCTTGACCTACTCCCCACCTATAATGAACTGTTCATTGGTCACAACCTGTCTGTGCTAAGTGACGATTTATTGCTGTTGAAGAATAAATAAGAGTTGGACCTTTTCAGTGGTGTGGAACTCTGGTTACTGGGAGCAAAGGGGGGTCAGTTAGAGGAAAGACTTGACCCTGGGTTATACACACGGCCCGATGGTAAAATACGTTCGGACCTTCACCTCTATCCAGAAAAGGACATGGGCCGTGGTGGTTCTCATCCCTCCTCCCAGGTTCCCCTAGACAAGACAGCAAGCCGAGAAGAAGGGGTGAGAGGGGTGAGCCCGCTACATTTGTATTTGTGTTTTTTTATTTTTCCTTTTTTTGGATCATTATTTTTGCTGCTTTTAATTTTAATTTTGCTCTGGTCTCCACGGACTAGATCCAGATCCACCATAAAAAAATTAAATAAATACATATGCACGCTAACGCACAGGATGCCAAGGTCTGAATGGGCCTTAAGAAAATGTTTTCCTTTATTTAGAGCAGGGGTCTCCAAATTTTCAAAGCAAAGGGCTAGTTTACTGTCCTTCAGGCTTTAGGGGGGGCCAAATTGTGGCCAATGGTAGTAAAAGATGCCACAGCATTAGTGCTTCTTCATTGATTTTAATGGGAGTAATAGCGCCCTATTTTAGGTATCAATGGGAGGAATAGTGCCCCATCATTGGTATCAATGGGAGTTATAGTGCCCCATCATTGGTATCAATGGGAGGAATAGTGCCCCATCATTGGTATCAATGGGAGGAATAGTGACCCATCATTGGTATCAATGGGAGGAATAGTGCCCCATCATTTGGTATCAGTGGGAGGAATAGTGCCCCGTCATTGGTATTAGTGGAAGGAACAGTGCCCCATCATTGGTATCAGTGGGAGGAATAGTGACCCATCATCAGGTATTCGTGGAAAGGATAGTGCCTCATCATTGGTATTAGAGGGAGGAATAGTGCCCCATCATTGATATCAATGGGATGAATAGTGACCTATCATTGGTATCAGTGGGAGGAATAGTGCCTCATCATTGGTAACAGTAGAAGGAATAGTGCCCCATCATTGGTATCAGTAGATGGAATAGTGACCCATCATTGGTATCAGTGGGAGGAATAGTGTCCCATCATTGGTGTCAGTAAGAGTAATAGTGCCCAATCATTGGTATCGTAGGAGTAATCATTGGTATCATTGCGTGGAATAATGGCTCATAATTGGTGTCAGTGGTAGGAATAGTGCCGCATCATTGGTATCAGTGGGAAAAATAGTGCCCCATCATTGGTATTAGTAGATAGTTGGTGCACTTGGGACTTTCACCAAGTGCACCAATGTTTTTAAAGGGCCCCAGCAGTAGCCGAGATGATGAGGAGAGAGAGCGGGGCTGAGCCGCGTTTCGTGTGTGAATGGGCACATAGAGCAGTGGCTAAGGAGCAAGCCTGCTCATGTGCCCCCATAACAAGCTGCTTGCAAGGGGGAACTCGGCAGGAGGGAGTGGCCTGGAGCGCCAGCGGGGGACCTGAGAAGAGGAGGATCAGGGCAAAGTTTTCAGAGCAGGTATGACATGTTTATTATTTACAAAAAAAAACCCTTTAATATCACTTTAAGTTACCTTTTTACTATCTGCTTTAGGGTTTGTCTCTGTGGTAGAACAATATAGCTGGGTGTCAGGCAACCCAACCAGGGGAGTCAGAGAGGTTGAGGCATCTGAAGAGTTCAAGGCCAAGAGCAGGAGGACCAGTGTTGGTCATCTTACTTTAAAAAAGTAATTAGTTACAGTTACAAATTACTTCTCCCAAA
Source organism: Rana muscosa (assembly GCA_029206835.1). NCBI lineage: Eukaryota > Metazoa > Chordata > Amphibia > Anura > Ranidae > Rana > Rana muscosa. The sequence continues at coordinate 51,107,869 of JARGYO010000094.1, read as the reverse complement.
AAGTAATTGCGTTAGTAACTCAGTTACTACATTGGAAAAGTAATTACCGTATATACTCGAGTATAAGCCAACCCGAATATAAGCCGAGGCACCTAATTAGTATAAGCCCCTAACTAGTATAAGCCTAGGGTGTCCATCTGCATGCCTCACTGTGCCTCACTTTGCCTCACTATGCCCATGCCTCACTGTGCCCATGCCTCACTGTGTCCGTGACTAGACTGACTTTTAACATGGGAGTCTATGGAAGGAGTGCCTAGCTTTGAAAAATCAGTGCTCCCCGGCCAAGGGTCCCCCAGTCAAAAACTTTGCAAACTTATAGAGAAGAAATGGGGCTACATGTGTGCCAAGTTTCGGGTCCAGAGGACCTACGACCGGCCGGTACCGGATCCCCAAATTCACTGGAGAAATGACCGTTTAACATGGGAGTCTATGGAAGGAGTGCCCGGATTTGAAAAATCGGCCGGTAACGGGTCCCCAAAGTCCGGGAGATCAGGCGCAAAAAGGTGACTCGAGTATAAGCCGAGGGGGGCATTTTCAAAAGTGCTGAAAAACTCGGCTTATACTCGAGTATATACGGTAGTTACTCAGCAAAGTGACTTTTTTAATATTGACTCGCATATAAGCCGAGGGTGAGAAATGCAGCAGCTACTGTAAGTGGAAAAAAGGGTCAACAATGCCCATCTGCAGCTGCATACCTCCCTGTGTCTATTGCATACCTCCCTGTGTCCTGTGCATGCCTACCTGTGCAGATCTGCCTACCTCACTGTGTCCTGTGTACCTCCCTGTGTCCATTGCAGCCTACCTGTGTCCTGTGCATGCCTCCGTGTGCCCATCTGCAGCCTCCGTGTGCCCATCTGCAGCCTCCGTGTGCCGTTTTGCATCCACCGATCAGCGTGTCATAAAAACATACGGCGGCCATTCCAGTATTCAAAAGCCGCGCCTCCTCCTCATCTGTGATAGGCGGAACACTCAATTTCCCAGCATTCAGTGTTCCGCCTATCACGGACATCCGATCATCCTCATAACACGAACGAGGATGAGAGGATGCCCATGATAGGCTGAACACTGACTGCTGGGAAATTGAGTGTTCCGCCTATCACAGACAAGGAGGCGCGGCTTTTGAACACTGGAATGGCCGCCGTCTGTCTGCATGACACGCTGTTTAGGAGGGCAGACGGCGGCGACTCGAGTAGATGTAATTGCAGTAACGCCACCCAAGTAATGGGAACAGCGTTTCCACGAGGGGAAGAGTAATCAGTTAGATTACTCGTTACCCTCTAAAGCAGGGGTCTCAAACTGGTGGCCCTCCAGCTGTTGCAGAACTACAATTCCCATGAGGCATTGCAAGACTAAACAGTTACAAGCATGATTCCATAGGCAGAGGCATGATGGGACTTGTAGTTCCGCAACAGCTGGAGGGCCGCAGGTTTGAGACCCCTGCTCTAAAGTAACGGCGTTAAGTTACTTTAACGCAGTTACTACCATCACTGAGGAGGACCCATTATTTTCAGCAACTCCTGAAGCGCTACACAAGGGTGGAGATTTAGATTGTTACCAATGTGACCGGTTTGATCGACCAAGAAAAGCTGCTCTCTTGGCACCACGGGAGTTCTGGAAGACACATCCATGGGACCGTGTCTTCAGGGAGACCAAGCCAATCAGATTCGGAGCTAATCACCAATGTGAATGGTTCTCTTCAGGATAAAGATACATATTGAATACTACCGAGAGAAGTCTTGAAGGACAGAAGATAGACTTGCAAAGATTGATTTTTATTCATCATGTCAGCTGGGAGCTCTAGCTATATGATTGCATTGCATATTCCATATACTGTATATACACTAATTCTATACCACACACGGCTCTCTGTTCATGTTTACTCCCCACGGATCCAGCTCTGCCTTCCCCTTGGTATTTTATTTATTTGATTTGGACAGACATTTTGAAACAGACATTTGACATTACAAAAGACAGACGCAAAAGCAAGTCAAAGGAACAAGGAAATAAAAAAAAAAAAAGTTTCAGTTTGATAACAAGTATTGTTTGCATTCTACGGGGTACTGAAGATCCCCGTGGGGCATGGGGGAAAATGAAAAACATTTCCAGTGAATGTTCCGCCCCCCAGGCAAGTGCGCTTATCTTCTAGAATATATTCATGTAAATGCAATTTCCAGCTTTAAAGCTGTACTCCAGGCAAGCAGTTAAATACTTAGATGAAATACATATAGACTGGGTTGTTTTATTTGCCAAGGGATTTGTATTTCTGTTCAACCAGTCTCCAGTTATCCACAGCTCTGCCACATAGCACTGCCTTTTCTGGCAGGACCGTAGACCTGATCTTTCTCTGCGGCAGTTCAGTAAAATTTACAGGTCTTGACCCTCTTCCAACCTGTGATGAAAATGTGAAAGGAGAAGAAGCAGACTGATGAGCTTATCTCTAAGTCACTCTGCTTCTTCTTCAATTAGCATGCTCCTTGTTAGGACATGAGCACTGCAGTGCAGCTGATTGGCTCCTTGTGCTGCTTTTCCTTCTGCCAGTATGAGCTCTGCTGTGCAGGGATTGCAAGAGGCTGATACCAGGTCACATTCGAATACTTACACTGCTTGCATTAAAGGATGTATTAATGAATACAGAGCATTTATCTCTTTTAGATCTAGTAGAACTCCAGAAGAAAAAATAAAACACTTTAGTCAAGCTATCTAGTTATTTCAAAAACAAATTGTTTAAAATACTCCTAGGATAACTACTGAAAGGTATATTCATGATAAGATTTCAAAATTCCCCTGTACAACCAATATCAGACAGACATAAGTGGGAGGTGGTGCAAAAATAGCTAAGGAGGTAAGGGGAAGAAGGAGTTAATAGAGCCGATTACAGGTAGCTATGGATTAATAACAGGAGGATTAGGTGCAATAAACATTTTTGTTTACTTGTGAGGTCACTTACTGATATGATGTGCAGGTCAAAGTACACGCTTTTTTATAAGCACATTGAAAACATAATCAAAATACATTGCAACAATATTATTGTGAAACAGACTTGAGATATAAAACAAGACATAGTGAAGGAGTCTTGAGACATAGGAGATAGCAAAGGAGGAGACATACAACTAGACATAGTAAAGGAGTCTTGAGACATAGAACTAGACATAGTGAAGGAGTCTTGAGACATAGAAGGACATAGCAAAGGAGGAGACATAGAACTAGACATAGTGAAGGAGTCTTGAGACTTAGACCTGGACATGGCTAAGGAGCCTTGAGACATAGAACTGGACATATCGAAGGAGTCTTGAGATGTAGAACTAGACACAGTAAAGGAGTCTTGAGACATAAAACTGGACATGGCAAAGGAGTGTTGGAACATAGCACTGGGCATAGCAAGAGAGTCTTGAGACAGAATGGGACATCGCAAAGGAGTCTTGAGACTTGGAACTGGACATAACAAAGGAGTCTAGAGACGTGGAACAGGATATAGTGAAGGAGTCTTGAGACATAGAACTGGACATAGCAAAGGAGTCTTGAGACTTGTAACTGGACATAACGAAGGAGTCTAGAGACGTGGAACAGGATATAGTGAAGGAGTCTTGAGACATAGAACTGGACAGAGTAAAGGAGTCTTGAGACATAGAACTGGACATAGTGAAGGAGTCTTGAGACATAGACTGGGACATGGCAAAGGAAGTCTTAAAACAGAATGAGACATAGCGGAGGAGTCTTTAGACATAGAACTGGACATGGCAAAGGAGTCTTGAGACATAGAACTGGACATGGCAAAGGAGTCTTGAATTGATGCATAGAACTGGACAGAGTGAAGGAGTCTTAAGACATAGAAATGGACAGAGTGAAGGAGTCTTGAGACATAGAACTGGGCAGAATGAAGGAGTCTTGAGACATAGAACTGGGCAGAGTGAAGGAGTCTTGAGACATAGAACTTGGCAGAGTGAAGGAGTCTTGAGACATAGAACTGGGCAGAGTGAAGGAGTCTTGAGACATAGAACTGGGCAGAGTGAAGGAGTCTTGAGATATAGAACTGGACAGAGTGAAGGAGTCTTGAGACATAGAACTGGACATAGCGAAGGAGTCTTGAGACATAGAACTGGACAGAGTGAAGGAGTCTTTAGACATAGAACTGGACATGACAAAGGAGTCTTGAGGCATAGAACTGGACAGAGTGAAGGAGTCTTGAGACATAGAACTGGACAGAGTGAAGGAGTCTTGGGACTTAGACTGGGACATGGCAAAGGAAGTCTTAAAAAAGAATGAGACATAGCAAAGGAGTCTTGTGACATAGAATTGGACATGGCAAAGAAGTCTTGAAACATAGAATGAGACATAGCATAGGAGTCTTGAGCCATAGAATGGGACATAGTGAAGGAGTCTTGAAACATAGAACAGTGCATGGCAAAGGAGTCTTGAGACATAGAACTGGACAGAGTGAAGGAGTCTTGAGACATAGAACTGGACAGAGTGAAGGAGTCTTGAGACATAGAACTGGACATGGCAAAGAAGTCTTGAAACATAGAATGAGACATAGCATAGGAGTCTTGAGCCATAGAATGGGACATAGTGAAGGAGTCTTGAAACATAGAACAGTGCATGGCAAAGGAGTCTTGAGACATAGAATAGGACATAGCGAAGGAGACTTGAGACATAGAATGGGACATAGCGAAAGAGCCTTTATACACTGAAATGTACATAATGAAGGAGTCTCAAGACATAGAACTGGATATAGTGAAGGAGTCTTTAGACATAGACTTGGACATAGTGAAGGAGTCTTGAGACATAGAACGGAACATAACAAAAGAGTCTTGAGATGTAGAATGGGGCATTTTACAGCTGGTTCTGGAGGAGGATGAAATATTTGGGGCATACCTTGTACTCCCAAGGTCTGCAAATAGTTAAAGCGGAGGTCCACCCAAAAGTGAACCTCCGCTTTTCGGAACCCTCCCCCCCTCCGGTGTCACATTTTGGCACCTTTCAGGGGGTAGGGGGTGCAGATACCTGTATAAAACAGGTATTTGCACCACTTCCGGGTGCAGACTCGGCCGCGGGAGTCCCGGCCCTTCGCGTCACACCCCCCCCATTGTGTTCTGGGAAACACTCGGCTCCCAGAACACAATGGGGACCAGTGAGGACGGCGCAGCGCTACTCACGCATGCGCCATAGGGAACCGGGCAGTGAAGCCGCAGTGATTCACTTCCCGATTCCCTCACCGAGGATGGTGGCGGGGGATGCAGAGAGCCGAGCGGTAGCTCGGCTTCGGCTGCCGACGCCGCGGGCGACCTGGACAGGTAAGTGTCTTTTTTTTTTAAAGTCAGCAGCTGAAGTATTTGTAGCTGCTGGCTTTTAAAAAAAATATTCCTGTAAACCTCCGCTTTAATGGTCAACTTCTCCTGCAAAAAGATCAAACTTTTCAAGTTCCCTCTGTGGCGGTCTCTGCTGCCTTCTCCAAAATCCCAAAAAGCTTTAATTGGCTATAAGAGTGTTCAGGTTGCTGGTGTAAATGTTAGGGCCATGTGACATCGGTAAGGTACCACCAGTCGCAGAATGACCGAAATGCAATTGCCATACCTAAAGAATGAGTGTTTGAGCCGCTACTCACTGAATCAGTGACAGAGTGACAGCATTGAGCAGTAATTGTCAACTTACAAGGTGCAGGAGGCCTAACCCATGGCATAAAATAATCAATAAAATTATTGCTAAAGAAGACTGGAATAGACTGCAGACATACTACAGGAGAGACCGGGAGATATGACAAGAGATGGTCAGAGATTGTGCAGATACTACAGAAGATAGTCAGAGACTACCGACATATTGCAGGAGATGGTCAGGGACTGCAGACATGATACAGGAGACGGTCAGAGACTTGAAACAGGTGTGGTTAGAAACTGGAGACAAAATAGAGGCTAAGATGATTTTCGTGAAATTACAAGAAATCATTACCAGTAAAGCCTCTTTACAAATCAATGCTCCTCCTATCCCTGACTGCTGGTCCAAGGGTTCCACAGCAAAATCCAAAAGGCCATATCTTGGGTTCCTGGACCATAAAAGGATGGCAGTTGCATGGTGATGATCTTGTCACTGATGAGTTGTCCCCAGTCCCCAGTGTCATACTAGAGCAGCCTCTCTCAACCATTTTACTCTAAAGAAGCCCCTAAAATTATTTTCAGGCCCCAGGGAACCCTTACTGAAACCAATTTATCATAGGCCATTGACAAAAATGTCCCTTACCATGGTGGTCAGTGGGAAGAATGCCCCTTAAGCCTCGTACACATGAACGAGTTTCTCTGCAAAAACCAGCAAGAAACTTGCTGGCAGAGATTTTTTGCCGAGAAATTTGTTCGTGTGTATGGTTTCTCGTCAAGAAAAGCGACAAGAATCTCGACGAGAAAATAGAGATCCTGCTCTCTATTTTGTCGTCGAGATTCTCGTCAGCCTGTTTCTCTATGAGAAAATTGTGTGTGTGTACACTTACCTTTTCGCCGAGAAGCCCGCGCATGCTCGAAATGACTTCGACGCATGCGCGGTAGCTTCCTAGGCATAGATAGGGTATACCAAGATGGCGGCGAAGGCATCGAATGTGACGAGCGCATGCTCGTCGTAGTCGATGACGTTACCGCGTACGCTCCATTCAAAGAACCGTGGGTTCTTTGAATCGAGCGTGTGTACACTCGGCCGGGACAATTTTCTTGTCCAAGAATCTCGTCGAAAAAAACGACATGTTTTTTTCGACGAGAATCTCGGCCGTGTGTACGAGGCCTCACTATAGTGGTCACTGGGAAGAATGCCCCTTACATTGGTGGCCAGTGTAAGGGAATGCTCCTTACATTGGTGGTCAGTGGGAGGAATGCTCCTTACTGTACATTGGTGGTCAGTGGGAAGAATGTTCTTTACATTGGTGGTCAGTGGGAAGAATGTTCCTTACATTGGTGGTCAGTGGGACTAATGCTCCTTACATTGGTGGTCATTAGAGAGAATGCTCCTGTAGCTAGGTGTTCAGTTGGCTAGGTAGAAGCAACTGCAGACACACTGTTCTGCAGCTGCTTTATGCGCGTCTGTGCTAATTTAGCCAGTGCTGTTTTGCATTTTTCCGCTAGAGGGAGCCAGTGGGACAGAAGTATCAATAAGACTTTAATGCAAGATTGTTGTTGATCTTGGGAGCTGTAGTTCACTAGAAGGACTCAGATATGGCTGTGGATGGGCTGGAAGATTTCAGTTATGAAAGAAGGAGTATAGAAGGGGACTAGTGGAATGTAGTTTTCCTGGACTGCGAAGGGGAGAACTTTCTCTTCCTGAAAGGGGACCAGGGCTGAACACATATCCGCTTGATGTATGCAGTCAGCAGAAGAGTCTCATCCTTGGGCCAGAGACCATAACTTTAGTGGTTGGGAGCCGGAGCCACAGTGAGGAGATTTGCACTGAGGGCAACGCTAGAGGAGTTCCTGTTTGCCAAGCATCTGGACTGGAGCCTGCTGAGTGCGCAGGACTGGTGAGACTGGAAAGCGGCCACTTGTTTGGGTTCACATAGTAGAGGGAGACTGATCTTTACTAAAAAGCAATATTAATTACATGCAGAAAGAAGTGGACAGTATTAATGTGTTCCACCTAAAGACTGGGCCCCAGCATAAAGCCAGCAAAAGATTGAGAGCAAGGAGACAATTAACTATTGACTGATTCATTGTGATCAGATCACCCACTTAGTCTGCCAATAGTCAAGGACACCTGTGGAAGGTTACATACAAAGTGCACTTTGGGGCATTCACTGATTACTGCCCGGCAGGAAAAATAATTTTGCTATTCTTCATTATCCTTAAAACTGTTTATTGCTGATGTGATTCTTTGCTTGCCGTACTCCTGTGGTATTATGGTTAATGGTGAACCCACTATAACATAGTGCTACTGCTAATAACTGTTAAGCCATGTACACACGATCTGTTTTACCGATGAAAACAGTCCGATGGATTTTTTTCATCGGACAAACCGATTGTGTATGGGACCCATCGGTCTTTTTTCCATTGGTTTTAAAAAATAGAACATGTTTTAAATTTTTCCGATGGATCAAAAACCGATAGCAAATTCTGATCGTCTATGGGCAAGTCCATCGGATAAAAATCCCCCCCCCGCATGCTCAGAATCAAGTCAACGCATGCTCAGAAGCATTATACTTAATTTTTCTTGGCTCATCGGAGTGTTTTATGTCACTGCGTTTGGAACGGTCGGTTTTTTGACTGATGGTGTGTAGGCAAGACTGATGGAAGTCAGCTTCATCGGTTTTCCGATGAAAAAATCCATTGGTTAAAAAACCATAGGAAATCCGATCGTGTGTACAGGGCTATACTCTGTTTACAGCCATAGCCCATTTGTTCACTAATTGATTCAGACTAGCATACTGTATTTGCTTACTCATAATTTGTGACAATATACTTTGCTTGCAATTAACTAGTCTGGTGTCGCTTTTCTGGTGCCTTTTTGTAGCTCTGTGCAGGATATTTATATTTGTACATGTATAGGTATTTCCAGCAATCCTCTACCCAGCCAGTTATGTCAGAAGGGACAAAGCTGTTTACAGAGTCATGGCACAAGAACAGAGAACCCGATACATTCAGTAGCTCCTCCCGAGGTAAACGCTACACTCCTTGCATTGGTTATCAGTGGGAAGAATGCTCCTTGCATTAATGATCAGGGGAAAGAAATGTTCCTTACGCTCATCAGTGGGAAGAACGCTCCTTCCTTGAGGGGTCAGTGGGAAAAATATTCCTTACATTGGCGATCAATGGGAAGAATGTTCCTTACATTGGTGATCAGTGGGAAGAATGCTCCTTACATTGGTGATCAGTGGGAAGAATGTTCCTTACATTGGTGATCAGTGGGAAGAATGATCCTTACATTGGTTATCAGGGGGAAGAATGCTCCTTACATTGGTGATCAGTGGGAAGAATGCTCCTTACATTGGTGATCAGTGGGAAGAATGATCCTTACATTGGTTATCAGGGGGAAGAATGCTCCTTACATTGGTGATCAGTGGGAAGAATGATCCTTACATTGGTGATCAGTGGGAAGAATGTTCCTTACATTGGTTATCAGGGGGAAGAATGATCCTTACATTGGTGATCAGTGGGAAGAATGTTCCTTACATTGGTTATCAGGGGGAAGAATGATCCTTACATTGGTGATCAGTGGGAAGAATGATCCTTACATTGGTGATCAGTGGGAAGAATGCTCCTTACATTGGTGATCAGTGGGAAGAATGCTCCTTACATTGGTGGTCAGTGGGAAGAATGTCCCTTACATTGATGATCAGTGGGAAGAATGCTCCTTACATTGGTGATCGGTGGGAAGAATGTTCCTTACATTGGTGGTCAGTGGGAAGAATGCTCCTTACGCTGGTTATCAGTGGGAAGAATTCAACGCTTACAGACAGCTAAAAAGATAATTGATATCATGCTGTTAACTTGGCCAAATGGCATTGACCTCATGACTCTACTGGCACCATCAGATGGGAGGTCAATTACCCACAGCTCCAGGAACACACTAATGCCTTGTTTCCACTGAGTGGATCGGTTCGGTACGGTTCGGTATGGTACGCTATTTTGGGTGTTTCCATTATGAAAGTGTGCCATAAAACCAAACCGTACCGCACCATTCTGGGTCCTGCTTCAGATGTGGGGCCATAGAAAATGGAACGGTTCGGTTAGGGCGGAGCTACAATACATTCCCCTGATTGGTGGACACGCTAGGCATTTTTTCTAAACCCTGTATAGCCCCTGAGGGTCCGTCTTGCAGTGGAAACGCTCACCAGAATAGACCGATCCAAACTGTACCGAACCGTTCCGCTCAGTGGAAACAATACATAACACCTCCTGAAAGAACCTTGGTTGAGAATGTCTGTAATAGAGTATGACTGGTTTTGAGTCACAGAGAGACAAGTCTACGGTAGCTTTTCCCTGTGTTGCAGAATTAGCGCCGTTTGCAAAAGCATAATAATGATTGCTTCCTATATGCTAGAATGGCCGTGCCAGGTTACACCCATCCATACAGGCGTTCTTTATTTCTTGACATTTCCGCTCCTTTTTCTCTTAGAGTAAACATCTTTGTGTGATTGGGTCAGTGACAGAGGCGTTGAAGCACGCTCATTAATCATCCAAATCTTCTGGCTATAGAATTATATCTGCCCCAGAGTATAACAAGTGGGACTGGAGTTAAATTCATTCTGCCAATCTACATTGCTGCAACAATAAAAAAAGAAATGTTTCTGCAGAGCTGCCGGAGTCTGCATACCTAACCAGTACAGAGCTCACAAGGTACCTAAAGCATTACATTGGACCGCCTTGAGCAATGCAAGTTTGCATGTGGCATACTTATGGAACCCCAGTGGAAGCTGGAAATTACTATAGTAGGCCACCGCTACAGGATTGCTACAGGAGACATCCAGGTCCCATGCCGAGTGGCTGCCCTGCTGTTTACTGAGCAGAGGAGGTCACCTACTAGGCACAGGTGCCATTTAAAGAAATACTTTAATTTATTCAATGCATGCAAAGCAATTTCTGATTGGATGAAGTTGAGAGAAGTTGTGAGCCCTAAGCTTTCCCTTCTTGTCAGGAACCTTATACTTCCACTAGTACTGCCCTACCAGACGTGGTTCCTGTCCCTACTCTACCAACTCACATTATGCGCTCCAAACCTGGGAGCCAGGGCCTTAAATAGGCTCTGCCTGACCCAAGATGGCTACCAGTGTCACATGGGGCAGCAGCATCCAATTGGATTCTTCCCCAGTGACACAGGAAACCATAGAGGAGCTGTTATCCTCCTGAATTACTCTCTAACTGCAGTGCCTCTGCGGAAGAGTGCCACCTGCACTGGAGAAAGCAGACTGCTTTTTGAGATTCTGCCTCAGGTGTTCCCTATGGACAGAAGCAAAGTAGGCTTCGATATTTCTTTGTTTTTTGACAGAGCCTTGGCTTGGGCAAACCCTCTATGGGTGACACAAAAACCCATTGTCTGGAATTACCCTGTGTTTGTGGCCTCTTTTAAAAGGGTATTGGGCCAGGCGTTCTCATTAGTGAACAAACAGATATTGCGCTGGCAGATTGAGAAATAGCAGCTGGCGAAAGCAATAGTCCCAAAAGCAATAGTCCCAAATAAGTCCAAATCTATGAAGAAACAGGATGTAAAGGGATCTTTCCAATCCAAAGTGTACAACACCTGGGTGTACCTCCACCTTAGACAGAGAGGACTCTTACCAGAACATGTGGACCTTTTACAAAGAGAGTCCTGAAGGCTTTGTGAATTGATTTACCATCTGTAATTAGAACAGTATTGACACCAGAGCGCCACCAATGATCACCAGAGTCTGGCAACCATTAATATGAGATTTTCCACCGGAATATACAAAAAAAGAACCTGGGAGATCCACATGGTGTAAAACCGCATAGGGAATTTATTAATAAATGTATTACTAGCCACTCACAAAAATAAAAACAATAGGTTCTTGAATATTAAAATACCAATCCCATGATCCGATAGCTTCCTGGTTACAGCGTGCCCAGTTATGTCACAAGCAGAAGCTTCTCCCTACACGTTTCGTCACATCTGACGTCAATAATTCTCATTCGATTTTTTACAGGTTTTTAGTCTGGTCTGTGTCCCCATTGGGAAGACTTTATTGCACTTTCTGTCCCACAGACATGACACTTTATTGGGGCTTTTAAATGCTGTAACTGGACTCAATAGCGGGCTTTTAGTACTTGTATGCATATTGTGACAGCAGGAAGGTAAAGTCACCTGGTTGCATCCAGGGGGGTAGATATATTTCGCCCAGATTCAGGCTTTACGCCGACTTATACAACTAGGGAGTTGATGAAGCCCAGCTGAGGCTAGTGGGCTCATGGATGACTCATACCTCTAGGGAGAGGGCTGGGCGTCGTGCAGGCAGGGAGTTGATGAGACCAGCTGAAGCTTGTCAGCTCATTTAAAGGCCTCTATAAAAACTCCCAGATTCATTAGGTGTATGCTCATGCCTGGACCCAGACCTGTGTGGACTGTCTAGGGAGAGTGAACCCCTGTGCGGTGAGACAAAGCCTGTGTGGCTATTTGCTTGGACATTTAAAACCAGGGACTTAGGGACTAGGACAGCACTAGGCTGATCCCAGTTGTTAGTTAGGAAACCTGTATGTTTAGTCAGAGGTCAAGTTGACCAGGATTTATTTTGTTTATGTTTCTTTTGGCTTTGCTGTGTTTTGTCACTGTAAATAGAAAATAAACCGCACCTTTTTTTTGATTTTGAAAACCACAACCTCCGTTTGCTGGGCCTGTTTTTGTGTGGGGAGCCCATCCCGGGGGTCACACACACCCGCTGCCGAGCTAACCCCCTCACAGTTGGTGGAGAACCAGTGGCAGTTTTTTTTTAAGCCAGCATGGAGGAGATACTGAAGCAGCTGGCTCTAGCAAATGCCAATCAACAGCAGACAAATGCAGGTTTGCAAAAGAGCCTTGCAGCTCATCAACAGAGCCTTGCAGCTCAACAACAGAACTTCACAGCCCAGCAGCAAGCTCATCAACAGAGCCTTGCAGCCCAGCAGCAAGCTCACCAACAGAGTCTGGAAGCTCAGCAACAAGCCCAGCAGCAATCTGTGGCCCGCTTCATAGACCTGTTACAGAAGCAAGAGCAGAGACTACAACAAATGGAAGCAGTAATGCAGCAACGTCCGCAGACCAGTGAGGAAAGCCGTCCCACTAATACCGCGTCCTTTGGGGTGAGTCGTTTATTGACAAAAATGACTGGAGAGGATGATCCAGAGGTATTTTTGACCACATTTGAAAGGACTGCTGAAAGAGAAAAGTGGCCTGAGGAGCTGTGGGCTGGACTGGTGGCTCCTCTGTTAACTGGTGAATCGCAGAAGGCTTACTATGACCTAGAGCCTGACCAAGCAAAAGACTATGTGATGCTAAAAGCTGAAATATTGGCAAGGCTGGGTGTCACCCAGGCTGTCCGGGCTCAGCGTGTGCATAACTGGACTTTCCAGCTTGGAAAACCCCCCAGGTCTCAAATGTATGATCTCATTCACCTGAGCAGAAAGTGGCTACAGCCAGAGACTTTGTCCGCACCAAAGATTGTGGAACGTGTTGTAATGGATCGGTTTTTGAGAGCTCTTCCTACTGCCATCCAAAAGTGGGTAAGCCATGGAGACCCAGAGACGGCCGATGGTCTTGTGGATCGTGTGGAGAAATACTTGGCTACAGAGAACCTGACGGCCTCTTCCAGAGACACTCGGACTTTCCACCCTAAGACCAGACCATCCCCAGGGGCGGATAAGAGGATTCCAAGGGGTGAGGGTGGAGAGAGTGAGAGGGTGGGAGCTCTACCCCAAGTTTGGCGAGAACAGCCTGGGAAATCAGCGGCTCAAGAGGCGGCAAGAAGGATCGTTTGCTACCGCTGCCGGCAAGCGGGACATATTGCAGCCAATTGCCCGGTTGTGGAGGAACCCATGCAGTGTGACTTTCTGACGGGCAGACGTCAGTCGCTGTGTGCGACAGTCGCATGCACTGCCATTCGAGGAACTGAGAAACATTTATGCAAAATGTGTGTTAATGGTAGAAATGTTGTGGTATTGCTGGATTCAGGTAGCCTTGTGACCCTGATAAAGGCTGAGTTAGTTAAAACAGAGGTCTCTGGGAATAGCAAGGTAGCTGTTATTTGTGTGCATGGGGACACCCGAGAGTATCCAGTGACTACAGTGTGTTTCGAGACCCCCAAAGGTACCCTCTCTCATCCAGTGGGCTTAGTATCTCAGTTACCGCATGATGCCATTGTGGGAAGGGATTTTCCGAAGTTCTGGGAACTGTGGGATGATCCTGAGCCCCCCACTGGTGCCCCTATGTACCAGGAAGGTGATAGCCAGAACTCCCCTGAGAGTGGTGAGGACTCTCCGGAATTTCCCTTATCAGTATTGGCAGGGGAGACTCAAGAAACTGGAGAGGAGCCCACCTCCTCAGACGAAAACCTACCGTCTGTGGAGTTTTCTGATCTTGAGGTTCACAGGGAAAACTTTGCCACAGAACAGTTGAAAGACCCCGCCCTAATAAAGGCACGGGAAAACGTAGTGAAAATAGATGGCGAGTTAGTGAACCCAGATAATACCTGCACTTACCCATACTTCAGCGTAGAGAAGGACCTACTGTATCGGGTGGCAAAAAGGGCAGAAGAAACCGTTGAGCAGCTTGTGGTGCCCAAACCTTACAGGAAGTTGGTGTTGGAGTTGGCCCATGGGCACATTCTTGGAGGTCATCTGGGGACAGAGAAAACCCGAGAGAGGGTATTACAGAGATTCTATTGGCCGGGGGTGATGAAGGACATAGAAAATTATTGTTCCTCCTGCCCTGTGTGTCAGAGGTCGGCCCCGATGCCACATTTCCGTAGCCCGCTGGTCCCTCTACCCATCATTGAGGTCCCGTTTGAGAGGATCGCCATGGATTTGGTAGGTCCTATAATCAAGTCCGCTAGGGGGCACCAGTACATATTAGTTATAATGGACTATGCCACCCGTTATCCAGAAGCGATCCCTCTCCGAAATACCTCGGCCAAAACCATAGCCAAAGAGCTATCTCTTGTGTTTAGCCGGGTGGGTATTTGTAAAGAACTGCTTACGGACCAAGGTACACCCTTTATGTCCCGGGTTATGAAGGAGCTGTGTAAATTGTTCAAAGTGACGCAATTACGTACATCTGTGTATCACCCCCAAACCGATGGGCTGGTTGAAAGATTCAACAAAACCCTAAAACAAATGTTGAAGAAAGTGGTGGATAGAGATGGAAAGGATTGGGACTGTCTACTTCCTTATCTGATGTTTGCTATTAGGGAGGTGCCCCAATCCTCTACGGGATTCTCCCCCTTTGAGTTACTGTATGGGAGACACCCAAGAGGGCTGTTGGATATTGCCAAGGAAACTTGGGAAAGTGAGAGTTCTCCCCACAGGAGTGCGATTGAGCATGTCGCCCTGATGCAAGACCGAATTGCACAGGTAATGCCCATCGTGAAGGAACATTTGGCCCAAGCGCAGTTAGCACAGCAGAGAGTGTACAACCGTGGAGCCCAGACCCGTACCTTTTCCCCGGGGGATAGGATACTGGTACTTGTCCCTACGGTTGAAAGTAAATTCCTTGCCAAATGGCAAGGCCCCTACGAGATAATGGAAAAAGTGAGCGAAGTGAATTACAAGGTCAGACAACCAGGAAGGCGAAAGCCCGAACAGATCTATCACGTTAATCTGTTGAAAGCCTGGAGGGATAGAGAGTCCCTAGTCGCAGACACTTGGTCACCAGCTCAAACTGGTTGCGTGATTCCTGAGGTTGGAATAGCAGCCACCTTGTCACAACCCCAACAACAGGAGGTTAAGGAGTTTGTGCTTCGCAACAAGGAGGTATTCTCTGAGCTGCCGGGACAAACATCTGGGGTAGAGCATGACATCATTACCCCGCCCGGTGAAAGGGTGAAGTTAAAACCCTATCGGATCCCAGAGGCCCGACGGGAGGCAATACGGGAGGAAGTACAGAAAATGCTGAACTTAGGGGTGATAGAGGAGTCCCAAAGTGATTGGTCTAGTCCCATTGTGTTGGTGCCTAAACCGGATGGGAGCTGGCGATTTTGTAACGATTTTCGTCAGTTGAACAAAGTTACAAAATTTGACACCTACCCCATGCCACGTATAGATGAGTTGATCGACCGGCTGGGAACAGCCCGATACATGACGACTCTTGACCTCACAAAAGGGTATTGGCAAATCCCCCTGGCCAAATTGGCCAAAGAGAAAACCGCATTTGTAACCCCAGACGGGGCGTTCCAATATAAAAGAATGACGTTCGGGTTACAGAATGCGCCGGCCACATTCCAGCGGAAAATGGACCAGATGCTGAGGCCCCATCGGAAGTATGCTGCGGCTTACCTGGATGACGTAATTGTCCATAGCACAGATTGGGCCTCACATCTGCCAAAAGTGCAAGCAGTCCTGGACTCTGTTCGGGAAGCGGGGTTTACGGCTAACCCCAAGAAGTGTACCATTGGGCAGGAGGAGGCCAAATATCTTGGGTACACCATTGGGAGGGGAGTAATAAAACCCCAACTCAACAAAGTCGAGGCCATCCAGAGTTGGCCACGTCCCAACAGCAAGAAGCAGGTACGAGCCTTTCTGGGAATCGCTGGGTATTATCGGCGATTCATTCCCCACTTTGCTTCTAAGGCTGTGCCCCTAACCAACCTAACGAAGGGGAAAGGGTCGGTCATGATTAAATGGACCCCCGAGGCTGAGGCAGCATTCCAATTCTTGAAACAAGCCTTATGTAGCCAGCCAGTGTTGTACTCACCCGACTTCTCTAAAGACTTTGTCGTACAAAGTGATGCGTCAGATGTGGGGTTAGGAGCAGTATTGTCCCAGGTCTGGAACGGGGAAGAGCACCCAGTCATTTACCTCAGCAGGAAGTTGAAGTCCCATGAGGTAAATTACGCCACCGTTGAAAAGGAGTGTTTAGCGGTGAAGTGGGCTCTAGATTCCCTTCGGTACTACCTGCTAGGTAGGCACTTTGACATGGTTACGGATCACGCTCCGTTAAAGTGGATGGCTCAAAACAAGGAAACAAATAGAAGAGTGAATAGGTGGTTCCTGGCCCACAGTAAAGCATCGCCCTGGCGTTCAAATGGGGAATGTGGATGCTTTGTCTCGAGTACATGAATGCCTGATTGCTGGTGTTCCAACCCCGAGGTTAAAACAAGAGGGGGGGTATGTGACAGCAGGAAGGTAAAGTCACCTGGTTGCATCCAGGGGGGTAGATATATTTCGCCCAGATTCAGGCTTTACGCCGACTTATACAACTAGGGAGTTGATGAAGCCCAGCTGAGGCTAGTGGGCTCATGGATGACTCATACCTCTAGGGAGAGGGCTGGGCGTCGTGCAGGCAGGGAGTTGATGAGACCAGCTGAAGCTTGTCAGCTCATTTAAAGGCCTCTATAAAAACTCCCAGATTCATTAGGTGTATGCTCATGCCTGGACCCAGACCTGTGTGGACTGTCTAGGGAGAGTGAACCCCTGTGCGGTGAGACAAAGCCTGTGTGGCTATTTGCTTGGACATTTAAAACCAGGGACTTAGGGACTAGGACAGCACTAGGCTGATCCCAGTTGTTAGTTAGGAAACCTGTATGTTTAGTCAGAGGTCAAATTGACCAGGATTTATTTTGTTTATGTTTCTTTTGGCTTTGCTGTGTTTTGTCACTGTAAATAGAAAATAAACCGCACCTTTTTTTTGATTTTGAAAACCACAACCTCCGTTTGCTGGGCCTGTTTTTGTGTGGGGAGCCCATCCCGGGGGTCACACACACCCGCTGCCGAGCTAACCCCCTCACAATATAATAAGGATTATTACTGTAGGTATTAGCAGGTCACATACCAAAGGGCTCAAAAGCCCCCTACTGAGTCCAATTACAACATTTATAAGTCCTGATAAAGGGTGAGTTTTGGAACCTCGAAATGCATTGGTTGTTCCATGTTGTCTTGTTGTGAGCAAACAATAATATTAAAAGATTTTGGATTCTTAGAGCTTTAGTCTGCAGCTCCCATTCGACCTTTTTGCATGTGGATCTTTAACTTCAGGCCCCTAGATAAGAGACACCCTGTTGTTATTGAGAGCGGCCTCATTGGAGCTACTGCACTCCATATGGACCCAAGGACTTTCTTTCACAATGAACCATTGATAAGCTGAACCCACAGCTTCCTATATACATGTTCATATATATATATATGTATGTGTAGCGCAACAACCCCAGACTTTACCTGCTTTTCTTCTGCTTGGCTCCTCCGCAGGAAAGAATGAGGCACACCTCGTTTCTGTAGTAGTCAGAAGCAAGTCCTTAGTTCTCCCCAGTAAGCAACTGTCCACACCAACTGAAAGGTCCAACTCTTATTTATTTTCTCAGCACAATAAACAGTCTCTTTGAGAGCAGACAGGTTGGGACAAGACACAGGTCAGATAAGGTGGGAGGAGGTCCAGGCACAAACTTGAATTGGGTTTTCTCCTGCTCTGGTTAGCACAAACAGGTTTGGCGCACGGCCTCTGCCACAGACCATGAGGTTGGTCACTGCCACTGACCGGTTGAAAGTTGAAGTTACTGCCACTAACTTTGTAAGCTGGTCACTGCCACTGACCTGTAGAACGTGAACTTCCTTCTTAGAACTTGCCCATATCAAGGAGAAAATCCTCCCCCTGGAGAGTTACCAGAGGCCCCTCTGTCACCACGACTCTGCGCTGGGTCTTCAGAAAGGGTCACCTCCCTGGCCTCCTCGTCCTGGATGCGGGTCCCCTCGCAAGGCGGATCCCTGGGAGCTCTCGATCCTTAGCGGACCCCAGCCGAAGGGTGCTGAGCTCCGGGCCCTCTCTAGAGTACCTCACCCCAGACTGAAGGTGTTTGGGATGGAACAGCAGCTCTGTCTCCGGGCCTAGGGCACCCGGAGACGACCCTCACTCACCCCCAGGCCGAAGTTGCCTGGGCATGGACCCCGAACGGAAGATGTCTGCCCCTTTTATACCCTCTCCCAGCACGCCCCGCTGTACTACTGCCACGAGGGTACACAAAAGGCACAGCCCTCCAATGGTGGTTCAACCCTGGCCCAGGGCGACAGCGCCACCTATAGGCCACAGGGAACTGGACACCACTGATATCCTCCACGAACATAAAATGGTCCAGGAACCCTAACAATTATCGTATCTGAGCCTAATTACCACTCAGATACTTCCCTTAAATATAGAAACCCGCTACATATATATATATATATATATATAGACACACAAATAATATTTTTTTTACGTATATATTGTTAAATAATAGATTATATATACTAGATTATATTTAAATTGGGACTTTTGTTATTTAAATAATTTTATTTTTTCTTTATCTTTTTTATTTTTATTATTTTTTATATAAATATAAATAAAAAATATACAGGCATACCCCACTTTTAAGTTCACAATGGGACCAGAGCATGTATGTAAAAACGAAAGTTTACTTAAAGTGAAGCAATACATTTTTTCACTTCTAGGCTGTAGTGAGGGAGTCAGGGAAACACTCACATGTAATTAGGCTCATCTGATGCAAGGGAGGGCCCGCTCCAATCCATCCCCCGGACATCGCGCTGTGCACAGAGGACAGTGCTGTGGAGAAGCTGGATGGCATTCTGTGGCTGACAGGGAAGCTGGAAGAACCACAGAGTGGATGTGATGTCACAGGAGGTGGGGCGGCGGCCAGGAAACTGGAAAAGCACACAGGAATAGTGTAGGCTACATGCTCAGAGCCTCAGTTCCTTCTATTGCAGCTGATTGTGCAGGAATGTTTGTACTTGTGAGGCACTTTATGTACACTCACGGGTATGTCCGTACTCGCGAGTGTACGTAAAGTGAGTGTCCGTAAAGCAGGTGTAGCGAGGTCCCCTTTAAGACTCCCAGGACTACCTTACCCAGAACCCCTTTCGGCAATGTTTCCACCCCAGAGACTCATGGGAGGGGTTATAAAAGGAGGAGGCGAGGCTGGGCTCGGCCTCTTTGGGACACGAGCCTTCAAGGGAGAGATCTTCCTGTGCGGATCCGCTGTAGTGCAAGGCCTGAAGCCTGGGGCCTTGCGCTGCTACCTAAAGAGCCTTCCACCCCGTCGTGAGCCTGGGTGGCATCTGACTCGGTTTTCTTCAACCGCTGCTGAGCCGGAGACCAGACCGCTGCAGACGCTGTGTGTGGAGACACAGCAGGTGGAAGTTCCCGGACTGGGATCGCGTCCGGAGGGGTGAGCGAGCACTTGCTCAATCCACAAATACTTTATACCATTGTTAGGCCTACAGACTGCCGTGGCCCACCTGTTCTTATTTTAGTTCTTTTCCCCACTTGAGATCCGAAGCAGAACTGAGTCAAACGGATCTCTAGTGGAGTGTACTGTGTTGGCATTTTTGCCCCCCCCCCCCCCTGGATTACAAATGTGTTCCTGAAATGTGCACCACCGTTTAAAGACTTGCATGCAAAGAATTTTACCTCGACTAGAGACTGGGTTATATGGTCAGGCCTGGCCATCTAGGTAGTTTATTAAGTTGCTGCGCCATAGGGCGCATAGTGAAGTACTGTTACACGTGACGCGTGTGCGCCATATCTTAATAGTTATAGTGTGACTATTGCTGCAGGGCTCTGCAGATAGATTCATATGATCTGTTATCCCTGTTGACTTTTATTACCATAGAAAGTAAATTCATTATTCTTCTATCACTGTCTTGGTGTTTGAATTTAATCATAGAGCATAAGAGATACACATATTACCCTAGACTAACTGTGCCAGTAGAGGGTTGAGTTAATTACTGGGGGTTGGCGGAGCTGTCTTCAGGGCCCAAACTAAATCTGCGGCCCTCTTAACTGAAGGTATCGCTACACGTGGGGGTTCTCGTCCTGGATCCTGATACAGCAGGTGAACGCCAGAAGTGCCGGTGATGTAAAAAAAGTCTCGACCTATGCAGGGTCTCGACCGCGTCACTTCCGGTGCAGCTACGTCAAAAACACAGCTGATGGCGGCCTCGACTGCGCGTGCGCGGCTTCACCGCACCTATACCGCGCATGCGCAGACGCTCGGTTTAGTCCGTGAAAATTCTAGACTCGAGCGGGCGGGCGGAGGCGTTGCGAATTGCTTAACATCGTCGCCAGCACCGCCTCCAGACCCGCCCCCAACACGCCCCTAGCTTGTATATTATTGGGACCGAGGTCGAGAGAAAATATAGAGCTGCACCGCCTCCAGCCCCGCCCCCGCCCCTAGCCTGCTCTACTGAAGGGGGTGCAAGTACAGTACTGTGCATTGTTCTTCCATCAAATATGCTGCCTCACTGCACCCAGCAAACGCAGCCACTGCACCCAGCAAACGCAGCCACTGCACCCAGCAAATGCAACCACTGTGCCCGTCATACGCAGCCACTGCGCCCAGCAAACGCAACCACTGTGCCCAGCAAACGCAACCACTGCGCCCAGCAAACGCAACCACTGCGCCCAGCAAACGCAACCACTGCGCCCGTCATACGCAGCCACTGCGCCCAGCAAACGCAACCACTGTGCCCAGCAAACGCAACCACTGCGCCCAGCAAACGCAAATACTGCGCCCAGCAAACGCAACCATTGCGCCCGTCATACGCAGCCACTGCGCCCAGCAAACACAACCACTGCGCCCAGCAAACGCAACCACTGCGCCCGTCATACGCAGCCACTGTGCCCGTCATACGCAGCCACTGTGCCCAGCAAACGCAACCACTGTGCCCGTCATACGCAACCACTGTGCCCAGCAAACGCAACCACTGTGCCCAGCAAACGCAACCACTGTGCCCGTCATACGCAGCCACTGTGCCCAGCAAACGCAAAACACTGTGACGGTCATACGCAACCACTGTTCCCAGCAAACGCAACCACTGTGCCCGTCATAAGCAACCACTGTGCCCAGCAAACGCAACCACTGTGCCCGTCAAACGCAACCACTGTGCCCGTCATACGCAGCCACTGTGACCAGCAAACGCAAACACTGTGCCCATCATACGCAACCACTGTGCCCAGCAAACGCAACCACTGTGCCCGTCATACGCAGCCACTGTGCCCAGCAAACGCAACCACTGTGCCCGTCAAACGCAACCACTGTGCCCATCATACGCAACCACTGTGCCCAGCAAACGCAACCACTGTGCCTGCAAATGCAACCACTGTGCCCGTCATACGCAGCCACTGCGCCCAGCAAACGCAACCACTGCACCCAGCAAACGCAACCACTGCACCCAGCAAACGCAACCACTGCACCCAGCAAACGAACCACTGTGCCCGTCAAACGCAGCCACTGTGCCCGTCAAACGCAGCCACTGTGCCCATCAATTGCTGTCAGATTGTCAAGCCGTAGCTGTGCTCCCTGGGGATAAGCTGATCGCCCATGCTGCTGGAGGGAGCCCAGACCACCATAAATGAGGGACCTGCAGACTTGGTCATGGTAAGTGAGACCATCCCATATCCCACTCCATATTCCCCGAGGACAGGGACCTCCACCTCCCCCCAAGACAGAGACCCCCTTCTCCCCCCTGAGGACAGAGACCCCCTTCTCCCCCCTGAGGACAGGGACTCCCTTCTCTCCTGGGGACAGGGACTCCCTTCTCTCCTGGGGACAGGGACCCCTTCTCCCCTGGAAACAGGGACCCTCTGGGCCACTCACCTGGGAACAGGAACTCCTCCTCTCCTGGGGACAGGGACCTACTTCTCCCCTGGGGACAGGGACCCCCTTCTCACTCTGGGGCAGGGATCCTATCTCACCTGGGGGCAGGAACTCCATCTCACCTGAGGGCAGGAACTCCATCTCCCCTGGCAACGGGGACTTCATCTCACCTAGGGACCCCATCTTTCCTAGGGATCAGGACCCCACCTCCCCTAAGAACAGGAACCTGATCACCCTGTGTGTGCCAAACTCACTGCCCTGCCTGCCATGTGTCCTGTGTGAGGGCCCTTCTGTGACAGCTCTTATCAGGACTTCATCCCACTGTGTAATCCCCCTACATGACTGACCCCTCTGTGTGCACCCCTTACATGGGGAACCCCTCTGTTTGCTACCCCTAAATGTCTGCATACTCTGACCACCACCTGTACCATTTCCACATCCTCTGACTGCCTCCTGTATCCTGTCCGCCATCCTCTGACCACCTCCTCTATCCTGTGCACATGTTCTGACCACCTATTGACTGCAGCCTCTAACCACCTCCTGTATCCTGTCCGCAGCCTCTAACCTGTCTGCAATCTCTGACTATCTCTTGTCTTTTATTGTGTCTGCAGTCTCTTAGGGAGAGTCTGGAGAGGAATCAAGAGTGAGAGCGTCGCCGGGATTGGGATTACGGGAGGAGTCAGACGTGTATGGACTGTGGAGAACAGACTATAGAATAAAACCAGAGCCACCAATTAGGAGCCATCTAACTGAGACCTGCACGCTGCACCGGAGAGGAGGTCAGTGACAGCGCCATCAGGTCAGTCTGAGGGGGGGGGTCACTGATGTAAGGGGGGAGTGAATGCACATATGTAAGGGGGCACTGATATAAAGGTTTTCCCTTATATCAGTAACACCCCCCCCCCTTACCTTAGTGTATTCACTCTGCGGAAGGTGGTCTCTGGTCACCAGAGTCCCCCTCCCCCCCACATCACATTTTCCATCATTCCCCTTTACATTAGAGTCGGCAGGATTCCCCCTTACAGTGCAAGGGAACTCAGATGTAAAGGAAAATGCTGCAGAGCATAATCTAAGGAAAAACTCTGATGTTAGGGGTGCTCTGGTCACCAGAGACCACCTTATATCAGAGTCCACTGCATTCCCATTTACATCAGAGTTCCCACTTACATCAGGGTCTGCAGCATTGCCCTTTACATCAGTGTATCCCTTTACATCAGGGTTCGCAGAGTTCCCCCTGTAAGATTAGAAGGGATGGAGGCCCGGAGACATGTCCAGAGTACACAGAGGATACATGGGATAGATTAGAAGGGATGGAGGCCCGGAGACATGTCCAGAGTACACAGAGGATACATGGGATAGATTAGAAGGGATGGAGGCCCGGAGACATGTCCAGAGTACACAGAGGATACATGGGATAGATTAGAAGGGATGGAGGCCCGGAGACATGTCCAGAGAACACAGAGAATACATGGGATAGATTAGAAGGGATGGATGTCCAGGGAAAACAGAGGAGGCCTCCATCCCTTCTAATCTATTCCATGTATCCTCTGTGTTCTCTGGACATGTCTCTGGGCCTCCATCCCTTCTAATCTATCCCATGTATCCTCTGTGTACTCTGGACATGTCTCTGAGCCTCCATCCCTTCTAATCTATCCCATGTATCCTCTGTGTTCTCTGGACATGTCTCCGGGCCTCCATCCCTTCTAATCTTACAGGGGGAACTCTGCCAACCCTGATGTAAAGGGGAACACTGATGTAAAGGGCAATGCTGCAGACCCTGATGTAAGTGGGAACTCTGATGTAAATAGGAATGCAGTGGACTCTGATATAAGGTGGTCTCTGGTGACCAGAGCACCCCTTACATCAGAGTTCCTCCTTAGATTATGCTCTGCAGCATTTTCCTTTACATCTGAGTTCCTTGCACTGTAAGGGGGAAGCCTGCCGACTCTGATGTAAAGGGGAATGCCGGGAAATGTGATGTGGGGGGGGGGGACTCTGGTGACCAGAGACCACCTTCCGCAGAGTGAATACACTAAGGTAAGGGGGGGGGTGTTAGATGGCTCCTGGTTGGTGGCTCTGGTTTTTTTCTATAGTCTGTTCTCCACAGTCCATACACGTCTGACTCCTCCCGTAATCCCAATCCCGGCGACGCTCTCACTCTTGATTCCTCTCCAGACTCTCCCTAAGAGACTGCAGACACCATAAAAGACAAGAGATAGTCAGAGATTGCAGACAGGGAACAAGAGATGGTTAGAGGCTGCGGACAGGATACAGGAGGTGGTTAGAACATGTGTACAGGATATAGGAGGCAGTCAGAGGATGTGGAAATGGTACAGGTTGTGGTCAGAGTATGCAGACATGTAGGGGTAGCAAACAGAGGGGTTCCCCGTGTAAGGGGTGCACACAGAGGGATCAGTCATGTAGGGGGATCACAAAGTGGGATGAAGTTCTGATAAGAGCTGTCACAGGAGGGCCCTCACACAGGACACATGGCAGGCAGGGCAGTGAGGTTGGCACACACAGGGTGATCAGGTCCCTGTTCTTAGGTTGGGGGATGGGGTCCCGATCCCCAGGGAAGATGGGGGTCCCTGTCCTCAGGAGAGAAGGGAGTCCCTGTTCTCAGGGGGAGAAGGTTTTCATGTCCTCGGGGGGGGGGGGGGTCCCTGTTCTCAGAGGGGGGAGAGGGTCCCTGTCCTCAGAGGGGGTCCCTGTCCTCGGGGGGGGGGGGGGTCCCTGTCCTCAGGCAAGATGGAGTGGGATATGGGATGATCTCACTCACCATGACCAAGTTTGCAGGTCCCTCGTCTATGGTGGTCTGGGCTCCCTCCAGCAGCACGAATGCGCGAGCAGCATATCCCGAAGGAGCACAGCTACGGCTTAACATCACACTTTTCAAAAGATCAAAGAGTACGCAGTGGCGGTGCTTCCATAAGGGGAGCATGGGTGCCGCCCCCTCTCTCCTGGCATCACTCTATCACCATAGATAGAATCATGCATTGCATGAATCTATCTATGGTCACTGCTGACACCCCCTATTCAGGTGTTCGGCCCCTTTTCGGGCGCCGGGCACCGGAATTACATCGGCGGGGGTGTTTTTTGGAAGCACCTGATTAGAGCCATAGGCTCTAATAGGCGCCCAAAAAGGTGAACAGCGGGCGCCATGCTGGGCGTTCTCTGTTCACTCAGCGTTGTGTTAGCAAAGCAAAGGAATTCGCTTTTCTAACACTAATCCGCCTCTTAGCCAATCAGGTGCCCGAGTCTGTTACCGGTCCCCTGATTGGCTGAAACGTCAGGCGCTGTGATTGGATGCCTGAGAGAGGACGGAAGAAGACATGGAGGACGTGCAGGACACCGCCGCTGACCCGCTGCGAGACAGGTAAGTGCCGGGCAGCATTTGATGGGGCACATTAGTGGTAATTGATGGGCACACTGGCAGCATTTGATGGGGCACAGTAGCGGCAATTGATGGGGCACACTGACAGCAATTGATGGGTACAGTAGCTGCGTTTGATGGCACAGTGGCGTCAATAGTGGGTGCGTTTGATGGGCACAGTGGCTGGGTTTGATGGGCACAGTGGCAGCGGTTGATAGGCACAGTGGCTGCGTTTGATGGGTGCAGTGGCTGCGTTTGCTGGGCACAGTGGTTGCGTTTGCTGGGTGCAGTGGCTGCGTTTGCTGGGTGCAGTGGCTGCGTTTGCTGGGCGCAGTGGTTGCGTTTGATGGGCACAGTGGTTGCGTTTGCTGGGTGCAGTGGCTGCGTTTGCTGGGCACAGTGGCTGCGTTTGACGTGCACAGTGGTTGCGCTTGACGGGCACAGTGGTTGCGTTTGCTGGGCACAGTGGCTGCGTATGACGGGCACAGTGGTTGCGTTTGCTGGGTGCAGTGGTTGCGTTTGCTGGGTGCAGTGGCTGTGTATGACGGGCACAGTGGTTGCGTTTGCTGGGTGCAGTGGTTGCGTTTGCTGGGCACAGTGGCTGCGTATGACGGGCACAGTGGTTGCGTTTTACGGGCACAGTGGTTGCGTTTGCTGGGCACAGTGGCTGCGTATGACGGGCACAGTGGTTGCGTATGACGGGCACAGTGTTTGCGTTTGCTGGGCACAGTGGCTGCGTATGGCTGGCACAGTGGTTGCATTTGACGGGCACAGTGGTTGCGTTTGACGGGCACAGTGGTTGCGTTTGACGGGCACAGTGGTTGCGTTTGACGGGCACAGTGGTTGCGTATGACGGGCACAGTGGCTGCGTATGACGGGCACAGTGGCTGCGTATGACGGGCACAGTGGTTGCGTTTGCTGGGCACAGTGGTTGCGTATGACAGGCACAGTGTTTGCGTTTGCTGGGCACAGTGGCTGCGTATGACAGGCACAGTGGTTGCGTTTGCTGGGCACAGTGGTTTCGTATGACGGGCACAGTGGTTGCGTTTGCTGGGCACAGTGGTTGCGTATGACGGGCACAGTGGTTGCGTTTGCTGGGCACAGTGGCTGCGTATGACGGGCACAGTGGCTGCGTATGACGGGCACAGTGGCTGCGTATGACGGGCACAGTGGCTGCGTTTGCCGGGCACAGTGGTTGCGTTTGCTGGGCACAGTGGCTGCGTATGACGGGCACAGTGGTTGCGTATGACGGGCACAGTGGTTGTGTTTGCTGGGCACAGTGGCTGCGTATGACGGACACAGTGGCTGCGTATGACGGGCACAGTGGCTGCGTATGACGGGCACAGTGGCTGCGTTTGCTGGGCGAAGTGGTTGCGTTTGCTGGGTGCAGTGGTTGCGTTTGCTGGGTGCAGTGAGGCAGCATATTTGATGGCAGAACAATGCACAGTACTGTACTTGCACCCCCTTCAGTAGAGCAGGCTAGGGGCGGGGGCGGGGCTGGAGGCGGTGCAGCTCTATATTTTCTCTCGACCTAGGTCCCAATAATATACAAGCTAGGGGCGTGTTGGGGGCGGGTCTGGAGGCGGTGCTGGCGACGATGTTAAGCAATTCGCAACGCCTCCGCCCGCCCGCTCGAGTCTAGAATTTTCACGGACTAAACCGAGCGTCTGCGCATGCGCGGTATAGGTGCGGTGAAGCCGCGCACGCGCAGTCGAGGCCGCCATCAGCTGTGTTTTTGACGTAGCTGCACCGGAAGTGACGCGGTCGAGACCCTGCATAGGTCTCGACTTTTTTTACATCACCGGCATGGACCCACAAGCAGTAGAAGAGTGGTGCAAAGCCTCTAGGGCAGAGCCAAACAACTCGATAGTCATCAGCCTCCCTGGGGAGGAATGGTCGACTGAGATGGTAGAGGAGTTAATGAAGTTAGTGCCCCCAGATCACACACCGTGGGTGATGGATATAAAGTCAGACCCAGACACTTCATATCAGTATGCACTAGTGGAGTACGGGGACGGGATGCCAGAGGCTTGCAAGCGCAAGTGTGTGCGGACGCCAGACAACAGAACCTATAGGTTGGCGCACGCAGTAACTATAAAGAAGGAACCATCACCGATGGGATCACCGCAGGCTGCGGCCCGTACCTCACAAGAAAGAGGAGACGGGGTGACGCCCCCGGTGGCACCCGCACCTGCCACTGCTATATCACCAGAATTGATAAAGGCAATAGGGGATCTGCTAATCAAATGTCAAAAGACAAGCACGGTGCATGTAGAGACTAGCTACCGGAGACTGAAGACATTCTCAGGAAAGCTCCCTGTCCCTGCAGGGGAAGAAGATTTTGATACCTGGGTGGAGCAGGCATTACAAGCAGTAGAGGCATGGGAGGTGCCTGAAGCGCAGAAGAGGCAACGAGTGATAGAAAGCCTCAAAGGCACAGCAGCAGAAGCAGTGAAAAGTTTCCGGTTTGGGAATACAGATTGCACAGCTCAAGACTGTCTAGCCATGCTACAGGAAGAGTTTGGTCAATTGGAAAAGGTGACAGAGATGGTCTACCAATTTGAACATACTTTCCAACAGCCGAAGGAGAAACTTTCAGAGTATGTTAGGAGACTGAACAGGTTGCTGTGCAAGATTGTGTTGAAGAAGGGAATGAAGCCCCAAGATACAGATGCGGCAAGAATGAAGCAAGTCTTAAAGGGAGCGTTGCGCTCGGATCCAGTCTGGCTGCACCTGAAAACCTCAGGAGGAGGAACGTTACTGACTTATGCTGATTTGATAAAAATCATCAGAGATGAGGAGGCGCTACAACAGGACCAGCAAATGATTAAGACAAATGTTGTCCCCGCACAGGTGCTAGTCAACCCAGTAATGACCCCTGAAAGAGACTCACTTTAAAATCACAAATGTCCAAGGTGTTAGAGATGTTGACCTCTCTGATAGCAAAAGACCCAGAGGGTCCCAGGAGAGAAGTACCAAGGAAGGAACTATTCCCAATTGCCTCAGCACCCACATCTTTACAAGAATGGGGAGATATAGTCTGCTTTAACTGTGGAGGAATTGGCCATATTGCAGCTACATGTTCCAGTCCCAAGAAGAAGAAAACGGACAACCGCAAGCCGGCGGGAAACTTCAGAGGGCCCGGGTGAAGGAGTCAACCGGGTGCCCATCACCTTCAGTGAGCTCCAAACTGAATGCGAAGCAGAAGAAAAGAGGAGATAAAACACCTCAGAGGAAACACAACATTCCTCAACAGAGATACACCCCAGAGAAAGGGGGCAAGACCCCTCAGAAGAGGCACAGCACTCCCCAGAGGGGGTGCACACCTAAGAAAAATAATAGTATCCCTCAGCGGGTCTGTACGCCCATTGAAAGGAGGGAAATAAATGCATACCAGGCTCAAGAAAGATTAAAGTCCAAAGGGAGTTGGATGAGAGAGAGTCCGAAGGGAAAGGGCCAGAAGAAGGCGACCCCTGCCAGGCCATATCCGGAGAAGCTGGTAGGCCCATCTCCTATAGTGCCCATTCAAGTGGAGGGAGTCTACACCAGAGCCATCTTGGATACTGGGGCGCAAGTGACCCTATTATACCGGGATTTCTACGATAAGCACTTGAGTCACCTGCCCATCCAGAAGATAGAGGAACTGGAAATATGTGGGATTGGAACCCAGAGTTTCCCCTACGATGGCTATCTGCCCGTCAAGATGACTTTTGACCCATACGTGGCTGGGAAGGCTGAAGTGTTTGACACACTGGCAGTTGTGTGCCGTCGACCGCCAGGAGCCAACAAGAGTTCCCTTATAATAGGGACAAACACGGACCTGGTCCGAAGACTCCTGACCCCTCTAGTGAAAGAGAAGGGGCAAGCGGCCACCAAGATCCACTCCATGCTGAAGACGGCCTACCAACAGCTGGTCCTAGAGCAGAAGACCCCTGGAGAGGGGATAGGGAAGGTGTGGAGACTTGGAAGAGAAGGGGTAGTGTTGCAGCCCGGCGAAGTAACCTGTCTCAGAACCACTGTGAAGCTTACTTGGGAGCAGCCTGGACCCTTTGTCATGCTGGAGTCCGACCCAAGGGAAGAGTACCCCGGTCTGGAAGTGATACCAGAAGTGATTCCACTGAAGGCCCTGAGGAAGGCCCATTGTAGAGTTCCGGTGAGTGTTAGGAACACTACAGGTGGCCCCATGGAAATCCCAGCCAGGATGCTGCTGGGCCAGGTGAGCCCTGCTGCCCCGGTTACCCTGTCAGAAGTCAAGGGGACGGGTGAAGGAGGAGATGTTTGGGAGAAGCTGTCCATGGAAAACCCGAATATGCCCAGGGCTTGGAAAGAGAGAGCCAAGGCCCAGTTGACCAGATGGGAGAAGATCTTCTCCAAAGATGAGTTCGATGTGGGGTGTGCAAGGACTGCCATCGGATCCGCCTCCAAGAAGACAAGCCCTTCAGAGAGAGGGTCAGGCGGGTCCTACTATCAGATCTGGAGGATCTAAGGGAACAACTCGCAGAACTCAAGAGGACTGGTGTGATCCGGGAGTCTAGAAGCCCCTATGCCTCCCCGATAGTGGTGGTCAGGGAGGACTCTCAACAGGAGAACCATACCCGACCAGTACACCACTCCGAGGATAGAGGATGCTTTACAGAGTTTGTCTGGAGCCAAGTGGTTCAGCGTTATGGATCTCAAGAGTGGATACTATCAGATCCCTATGCATCCAGAAGACAAGGAGAAGACAGCCTTCATAACCCCAGTGGGGTTCTTTGAGTTTGATCGAATGCCCCAGGGACTGTCTGGAGCTCCTTCTACCTTCCAACGTCTCATGGAGAAGACTGTAGGAGACATGAACCTTATTGAAGTCCTTGTATACCTGGGCGATGTCATTGTCTTTGGGAGAACCTTGGAGGAACACGAGGAGAGGCTGGAAAAAGTGTTGAGAAGACTCAGTGAGGAGGGACTCAAGCTTTCGCCTGAGAAGTGTCGGTTCTACCAGTCTTCTGTGAACTATCTGGGGCACATAGTGTCTGAAGAAGGGGTGGCCACAGACCCTGAGAAATTAGAGGCAGTTACCTCCTGGCCATGACCCACCACAGTAACAGAACTCAGATCCTTCTTAGGGTTCTGCTCCTATTACAGGAGGTTTGTGGAAGGATTCCCCCGAATTGCTAGACCATTGAATGAACTACTCAAGACCGAGGGGGAAGAGGACGACTCAGGGCCCAGGAAGCCGGGAGAGTCAGTCAGAGATCAGTGGAACCAAAAGTGTGAAGAAGCCTTCCAGGCGTTGAAGAAGAGCCTAACCACTGCCCCGGTCTTGGCCTACGCAGACCCAACCAAACCCTATGAACTACATGTAGATGCTAGTCATGATGGTCTAGGAGGAGTACTTTACCAAGAACACGAAGGACAACTGCGGCCTGTTGCCTACGTAAGCAGGAGCCTGACTCCCTCCGAGAACAACTACCCCACTCACAAGCTGGAGTTCCTGGCCCTTAAGTGGGCGGTAGTAGACAAGCTCAAAGACTACCTGTATGGGGCGGAGTTCACTGTGAAGACCGACAACAACCCCCTTACCTACCTTTTCACTACAGCAAGGCTGGACGCCACTGGACACAGGTTGCTGGCCGCATTGTCTGGATTCAATTTCAGCCTAAAGTACAGGCCAGGGACTGGAAATCGAGATGCAGACGCTCTGTCCAGGAGATCTCATGGCCCCACCAGTGACATGGAAGACTGGACTCAAGTGGCACCTGACGGGGTGCAGGCCCTTTGTCAAGGGGCTGAATTACAAGCCAGAGGAGGCTCAAGGGCGGAAGAGATAGGAGTTACCATGGTAGGAGTCCCCAAACAATACTGTGGAGTAACTCAATTGGAGGAAGACCATCTGCCAAAGTTGTCCAAGAAGGAACTAAGATGCGACCAATTAGAAGACCCCATGGGGAAATTGGTTCTGGAAGCCCTGGAGAATCAGGATCCAAACAGACTCCTGCGTTACTCCTCAAAGGAAGCTCGCCTGTTGAGGAAAGAGTGGGACAGGTTACAGTTGCATCAGGGAGTGGTCTACCGAAGGGGCCCCTCTGATGACCTGGAAGATAAATGGCAATTGTTTCTTCCGGAAAAACATCGAGAGACTGTTCTGATTGCCCTACATGACAATCACGGCCACCTAGGGGCGGAAAGGACCTTTCAACTTGTCAGAAGTCGGTTCTATTGGCCCTGCATGAGGGCAGAAGTGGAAGAGTACTGCCATTCATGTGCACGCTGCATCCAGAGGAAGACTTTACCCCATCAAGCTGCCCCAATGGGCCATCTACAAGTCAAGGCCCGATGGATCTGGTATGCATTGATTTCCTCTGCCTCGAACCCGACCTGAGTGGACTAGGAAATGTTCTGGTGATAACCGATCATTTCACCCGGTATGCCCAAGCTTTCCCAACCAAAGACCAGAAGGCTTCCACAGTAGCCAAGGTACTTATGGAGAAGTATTTTGTCCATTATGGGCTGCCCCAGCGACTCCATTCAGATCAAGGAAGGGACTTTGAGAGTCGGCTGATCCGGAAACTCCTGGATTCGTTAGGAATCAAGAAAACTCGAACCACACCTTATCACCCACAGGGAGATGCTCAGCCGGAGAGGTTTAACCGAACCCTGCTCAACATGTTGGGAACTCTGGATAGTGAGAAGAAACAACATTGGAGCAAACACATAGCAGCTATAGTACACGCTTACAACTGCACCACCAGTGATGCTACAGGCTACTCCCCATATCGACTCATATGTGGGAGAGAAGCAAGGTTACCTGTGGACCTGGCCTTTGGCACCTCTTTAGACCATTCCTCAGCCACATTCCACAAAGGATATGTGGACAGGCTCAGACACAGCCTAAAAGTAGCCTATGAACAAGCTCAAGCGGCCTCAGATCAAAGGGGAGCTTGAAACAAAAGAAACTTCGACTTGAAGGTCCGGGTGCAAGACCTGCAGCCCGGGGACCGAGTACTGCTACGCAATCTGGGGGTCCCTGTAAACACAAACTTGCAGACAGATGGAGATCTGAACCCTATGTCATCTGTAGGAAGCTGCCAGGCCTACCTGTCTACAAGTTGAAGCCAGAAGGAAAGGTAGGACCACTGAAGACGTGGCATCGAAACCACCTGCTCCCACTTGCTGAAGCGGTCAGGATACCTCCAGTGAGGGACTCCCCTGAACCAGTCTCTATTCTAGATACCCCCAGGCCAAACACTCGGTCCCAGACCTCTGGGGGTGAAGATGGAGAGGCCTCTGAACTCAGTGGGGATGAAGGAAGAGAACTTGACTGGCTGTGGCCTTCCCCAACTCCAGGAACTTCTGCTATAGATCTTCCAACTACTGAAGACACTATAGATGGACAACTGAATGCAGAAGCTGCTGAGTTCATCCCATCTAGTCCTTCATCAGATTACTGGGAAGATGCTTGTGATACTTACTCTGAAAAGGACCCTAGAGACTCTATGTATCCCTCGGCTCCTGAAGCAGATGTTACAGAGCCTGCCGTGTCGCCCGAGCCTGCTACAGAAGAAGAGCCTGTGGCGCCAGAGCCAGAAACCCCAAGAGAACAAAGGGCTCGCAGAGTCATAAGGCCTCCCAAAAAGTTGACCTACCCACAAATGGGGAAGAGCTCAGAAGATTCTGTGGTCACTGCCAGGAGGAGTGTAGAGAATCCGGATCCCTCCACTGTTCATTGGGTGGAGGGCAACCCCCACTCACTCTCTGGCACAGTTAGGCAGGCCACTCATGATAGTGTGACCTGTGGGCAAGGTAATTCAACCCCTTTGTTTTGGTGGGAATTCCCTATGCCAACATCATACAAAATGTTGTCTAGGGTTGTACGCAGTGTATGCTAGAATTGTCTTTGGGGACCAAAGAATTTAAGTGGGGGGAGTGTGTAGCGGGGTCCCCTTTAAGACTCCCAGGACTACCTTACCCAGAACCCCTTTCGGCAATGTTTCCACCCCAGAGACTCATGGGAGGGGTTATAAAAGGAGGAGGCGAGGCTGGGCTCGGCCTCTTTGGGACACAAGATTTCAAGGGAGAGATCTTCCTGTGCGGATCCGCTGTAGTGCAAGGCCTGAAGCCTGGGGCCTTGCGCTGCTACCTAAAGAGCCTTCCACCCCATCGTGAGCCTGGGTGGCATCTGACTCGGTTTTCTTCAACCGCTGCTGAGCCGGAGACCAGACCGCTGCAGACGCTGTGTGTGGAGACACAGCAGGTGGAAGTTCCCGGACTGGGATCGTCCGGAGGGGTGAGCGAGCACTTGCTCAATCCACAAATACTTTA
This sequence comes from Rana muscosa, assembly GCA_029206835.1. NCBI lineage: Eukaryota > Metazoa > Chordata > Amphibia > Anura > Ranidae > Rana > Rana muscosa. The sequence goes on along the minus strand of JARGYO010000094.1, from coordinate 51,073,952 downwards.
TACCATTGTTAGGCCTACAGACTGCCGTGGCCCACCCGTTCCTATTTTAGTTATTTTCCCCACTTGAGATCCAAAGCAGAACTGAGTCTAACGGATCTCTGGTGGAGTGTACTGTGTTGGCATTTTTACCCCCCCCCCCCCCCGGATTACAAATGTGTTCCTGAAATGTGCACCACCGTTTAAAGACTTGCATGCAAAGAATTTTACCCCGACTAGAGACTGAGTTATATGGTCAGGCCTGGCCATCTAGGTAGTTTATTAAGTTGCTGCGCCATAGGGCGCATAGTGAAGTACTGTTACACGTGATGTGTGTGCGCCATATCTTAATAGTTATAGTGTGACTATTGCTGCAGGGCTCTGCAGATAGATTCATATGATCTGTTATCACTGTTGACTTTTATTACCATAGAAAGTACCGTATTTATCGGCGTATAACACGCACCGGCGTATAGCACGCACCCCAAGTTTAGGAGGGAATTTTAGGGAAAAAAACTTTTAGGAGGGAAGTTTAAGGAAAAAAAAAACTTACATTTAAATGCAGCCTTACCAGTGTCCGTTGCAGCCTTGTCAGTGCAGCCTTGCCAGCAGTGTCCATTGCAGCCTTGCCCCAGTGTCCAGTGCAGCCTTTGCCCAGTTTCCAGTGCAGCCTTTGCCCAGTGCAGCTTTACCAAGTGTCCAGTGCAGCCTTTGCCCAGTGTCCAGTGCAGCTTTACCCAGTGTCCAGTGCAGCTTTACCCAGTGTCCAGTGCAGCCTTTGCCCAGTGCAGCCTTTGCCCATTGTCCAGTGCAGCTTTACCCAGTGTCCAGTGCAGCCTTTGCCCAGTGCAGCCTTTGCCCAGTGTCCAGTGCAGCTTTGTCCAGTGCAGCCTTTGCCCAGTGTCCAGTGCAGCTTTGCCCAGTGTCCAGTGCAGCCTTTGCTAAGTGCAGCCTTTGCCCAGTGTCCAGTGCAGCCTTGCCCCAGTTTTCAAAATTGGCGCCGCCGAGATCGCCGCAGAGACTGGGCGGAGCGGGGCGAACGACGCCGAGAACGCAGGGACTGGGCGGAGCCGAGATACACATAGCCGAGTGTACTCGGCTCTAGTCGGCTCTTCTCGGCTCCGCTCACAGTCACGCCGAGTCCCGCCCTATGATGGACATAACACAGGTCCAATGGCGGGACTGGGCGTGACTGTGAGCAGAGCCGAGAAAAGCCGAGTACACTCGGCTATGTGTATCTCGGCGGCGATCGCTGCGCTCCGCTCAGTCAGCGGAGATCGCCGGGATCAGTGGGTATCGGCGTATAACACGCACCCACGATTTTCCCCTGATTTTAAGGGGAAAAAAGTGCGTGTTATACGCCGATAAATACGGTAAATTCATTATTCTTCTATCACTGTCATGGTGTTTGAATTTAATCATAGAGCATAAGAGATACACATATTACCCTAGACTAACTGTGCCAGTAGGGGGTTGAGTTAATTACTGGGGGTTGGCGGAGCTGTCTTCAGGGCCCAGACTAAATCTGCGGCCCTCTTAACTGAAGGTATCGCTACACGGGGTATGCCTGTATATATAATAATAAAAGAATAAAAATATTTAAATAACAAAAGTGCCTATTTAAATAGAATATATTACAATTTACCAATATAAATGTAAATAATTCTATACATAATGTGTGTGTGTATAAAGGGTGTAATATACACTCACCAGCCACTCTATTAGCTACACCTGTTTAATTGCTTGTGTAGCGGGCATTTGAATTTAGGGGAAGCATCTGGGTGGTAGTGTAACCCAGATGCACTGATTGCTAGGGAATCTGAGACCCTTTTATGTTTTTTGGAGGACTCTGGTGGTGTGAGGTTCCCTGCGGTCTACAGGTGGCGTTGTTGCCCGGGGCCGGAGTTGAACTCACACCGCAAGACTGTGCCTTTTTGTCCTCCCCTGGCGCTGGTACAGTGGGGCGGGGAACCCGCTGTGGCGCAAAGGGAGGGGGGATTAAAAGGGCGGACCCCCTTACCACGGGGTTTAGGGTTCAGAGTCCAGAGTCTGTAGGACGTGACCACACCCAGGCACCTTCAGCTTGGGTGCTGCCGTTCGGGTGTTCCGGGCCCAGGTGCCCTTGACCTAGCCGGAGCAGGAGGAGATGGAGTCCATCTCAGGCACCTTTAGCCTGGGGTGAGGTACTATGGCGGATGCCTGGGGCTCAGTACCTTCGACTGAGTTCCGCGAGGGTAGAGGAATCCGAGGGGGCCCTAACTCCTTGGGTGCCCGTGTCTGAGTTTGTGAGGACTGGTGAGCAGAACTTCTCTGGAGAGTCCGGCGCAGCATCGCTGGTGACAGAGTGGCCTCCGGTATCTCCCTTGGACGGATATCCTTCCCCTGACAGGGGCCGTGCTAGCGAAGGTATTTCATGTTCTATGTCACATAGTCAGTGGCAGTGACTATTCGCCATTGGTGACACCACAGTGGTTAGCGATACTGTGAAGGGATTGTGCCTCGACCTACTCCCATTAATACTGAACTGTTGCAAAGGTCCCAACTTGACTGTGCTGAATGTTTATTCGCTGAGAAGAATAAAACTGTGTTGGACCTATTCAGTGTGTGGAACTCTGGTTACTAGGAGCAAAGGGGGAGTCAAGGACGAAGGAAAGGATTTGACCCTAGGACACCTACACAAAACCCGATCTTTCTGGCCTTCACCTCGTCACTATGGAGGACATGGGCCGTGGTGTATCTCACCCCCCCCCCCCTGGTACTAACATCCCCTAGACAAAGACCAACAAGCCGAGAATGAGAAGGGGTGAGAGGGGTGAGGTTGCTACACTTGGTAACACAAATTGCTAATCAGCCAATCACATGGAAGCAGCTCAATGCATTTAGACATATAGATGTGGTGAAGATGACTTGCTGAAGTTCAAACCGAGCATCAGAATGGGGAAGAAAGTGGATTTAAGTGACTTTGAACGTGGCATAGTTGTTGGTCTCAGACGGGCTGGTCTGAGAATTTCAAAAACTGCTGATCTACTGGGATTTTCACACACAACCGTCTCTCGGGTTTACAGCGAATTGTCCGAAAAAGAGAAAATATTCAGTGAGCAGCAGTTGTGTGGAGGAAAATGACTTGTTGATATCAGAGGTCAGAGGAGAATGGGCAGACTGGTTCCAGATGATAGAAAGGCAACAGTTATGCCTTGTACACACGATAGCGATTTCCGAAGAGAAAAGTGCCATGTGAGCTTTTTGTCGCAAATTCTGTCCGTGTGTATGCTCCATCGCACTTTTTTGTCAGAATTTCCGACAAGAAAAGATTGAGAGCAGGTTGTCCATTTTCGTGACAGGAAAAATTTCCTATCGCAAATCGCGATCGTCTGTATGCAATTACGACGCGCAAAAAAACACGTATGCTCAAAATCAAGTACGCGACGGAAGCGCTCTGTCTGGTAAAACTAGCATTCGTAATGGAGATAGCACATTCATCACGCTGCAAAGAGCAGTAACGGACTGAAAAGCACGAGGCTGAAAAGCGCAAATCGTCTCTCACCAAACTTCTACTAACACGAGATTGGCAGAAGGAGCCCAAAGGATGGCGCGCTTCGTATCGAACTTCCCTTTTCTAGTGCCGTAGTACGTGTTGTACGTCACCGCGTTCTTGACGGTCGGAATTTCAGCCAAGATTTGTGTGACCGTGTGATTGCAAGACAATTTTGAGCTGTTTTCCTGCTGAAAAAAAAAACACGTGGTTTTCGTGTCGGAAATCGCGATCGTGTGTACGAGGCATAACTCAAATACCACTCGTTACAACCAAGGTATGCAGAATACCATCTCTGAATGCACAACACATCGAACCTTGAAGCAGATGGGCTACAGCAGAAGAAGACTACACCGGGTGCCACTCCTGTCAGCTAAGAACAGGAAACTGAGGCTACAATTGGCACAGGATCACCAAAATTGGACAATAGAAGATCGGAAAAACTTTGCCTGGTCTGATGAGTCTCGATTTCAGCTGCGGCTTTCAGATGGTGGGGTCAGAATTTGGAGTAAACAACATGAAAGCATGGATCCATCCTGCCTTGTATCACCGGTTCAGGCTGGTGGTGGTGTAATGGTGTGGGGGATATTTTATTGGCACACTTTGTGACCCTTAGTGCCAAATGAGCATTGTTTAAGCGGCACAGCCTACCTGAGTATTGTTGCTGACCATGTCCACCCCTTTATGACTACAGTGTCCCCATCTTCTGATGGCTCCTTCCAGCAGGATAACGCACCAGGTCACAAAGATCCAATCATCTCACCACTGGACAATGAGGTCCCTGTACTCCAATGTGAATAGTAAAGTGAAGTGGCGCTGTTTAACCACTTAAGCCCCGGACCAATACGCAACATAAAGACAAGGCCCCTTTTTGCGATTCGGCACTGCATCGCTTTAACTGACAATTGCGCGGTCGTGCGACGTGGCTCCCAAACAAAACTGGCGTTCTTTTTTTTCCACAAATAGATCTTTCTTTTGGTGGTATTTGATCACCTCTGTGTATTTTTATTTTTTGTGCTATAAACAAAAATAGAGCGAAAATTTTGAAAAAAATTCAATATTTTTTACTTTTTGCTATAATAAATATCCCCAAAAAACATATAAAAAAATATTTTTTTTCCTCAGTTTATTCCGATACGTATTCTTCTACATATTTTTGGTTAAAAAAATCGCAATCTGCGTTTATTGATTGGTTTGCGCAAAAGTTATAGCGTTTACAAAATAGGGGTTATTTTTATGGCATTTTTATTAATTATTTATTTTTTTACTAGTAATGGCGGTGATCAGCGTTTTTTTTTTTTTGTTTGTGACTGCGACATTATGGCGGACACATCGGACACTTTTGACACATTTTTGGGACCATTATCATTTTCACAGCGATCAGTGCTATAAAAATGCACTGGTTACTGTGAAAATGACACTGGCAGTGAAGGGGTTAACCACTAGGGGCGCTGAAGGGGTTAATTGTGCCTAGGGGAGTGATTACTACTGTGTGGGGGCGTCCGGGGGACCCGCGGTCCGACTCATGGGGAAGGCAGGGGGGTCGCGAGCACGCCGCCGGAGGTGTGCGCGCGACCCGAGGTCGGGCAGTTAAAAGGGACGTACGGGTACGTGATTGTGCCTGTACGAGCCATTCTGCTGACGTATATATGCCGTGGCTGGTCCTTAAGTGGTTAAAAAGCACAGTGAAGCAATTAATTGCTAGTGAGCAAAAACAATCATCAAATAAGAATCGTATAAATAACTAAAACAGTCCAGAAAATGTGTATATAAAATAGCTGAAATTATCCACAAAAGGTGCATAAAAAATAGCTGAAATAATTCAAAGAAATTTTTTCACACTATGGTAATGATATTGAAAAAAAACATGTATAACAATAAAATGATCCATTTATAAAGTGCATCCAAGATATTCTGATAATTGCACAGATAGAATCAGTTCATAATCCAAATGGGAACACCTCCGGGGCGAACAAATGGAAATGAGGGGGAAAGGAAGAGGTAAGGGAGTCCAGATTACAAATGGAAAACCAGGAATGCAGCAGTTCTTCTAATATCCTTCCCCAGTAGTACTGGCCTCTTACGTTACGGGAAGACCCCAATGGGTCAAGTAGTGCATCTAGGAATACCGGTCACCAGGCACGGTTGCTGTATCCTCCTCCAGATAACAGGGCAAGGGATCTCATTATCTGTTCATCGGATTTCTCCAGCCTTTTTTCCTTTAAGGGAGGGTGTCTCCAGGTCTACGATATTAAGAGCAAACAAAGGGAATCTCCATAGTGTATTAAAGTTTAAAAATCTCGGATTTATTAATTAAAGCGACAAAAAACAATAAAAATTGTAACAAATTCTAACAAATGCCAAAAACAGAGAGAGTTCAAAGGACTTCCGATCACGGCCATAACCGGAAGTGATGTCACACAGCTCCCTCCGACGCGTTGCGTCACACCTCACGTGACTTTATCAAGGGTAACCCAATGGCCTCCACAGTCACCAGATCTCATCCAATAGAGCACCTTTGGGATGTGATGGAAGGGAGATTTCTCATCATGGATGTGCAGCCAACAAATCTGCAGAAACTGCGTGATGCTATCATGTCCCTATGGACCAAAATCTCTGAGGAATGTTTCCAGCACCTTGTTGAATCTATTCCACGAAAAATTAAGGAAGTTCTGAAGGCAAAAGGGGGTCCAACCCGGTACTAGCAAGGTGTACTTAATAAAGTGACTCTGGAATGTACGCCGATGTGATGTGATTTCCTAAATTTCATCAGTAAAGTGCAGCAAATCTACTTTTATGTGTGGACTTTACTTCTTAAGATTTAACCACTTCTCCACCAAAGACGTCATATGACTTTGTGGGGGGATATCTGAATGATGGGTGCAGCTACAGGCATCATTCAGATATCATTCTGTCATGCAGGCGATTCTGCGCACCATAAGAATGATCATAGTGGCAGTTCCACCACTTGATCGTTCTTATAGGCGGCGGGAGGGGACACCCCCTCCCTCCCACCGCCATCCGGTGCTTCTTTGGGCGCTCCCGTGCCATCGGGGGCCCGGAGAACGAATCGGCCGGCGCGGGCTCACGACGATAGAGATTTCCGGTGACCAGATGGTCACCAGTCATCTCTATGACCGTCGGAGTCCCGGGCGCGACGTTGTGACGTCACGCCCGGGTACCCGGAAGTAAACAAAGCCGCAATTGCGGCTGTCAGCATAAGATGGGTGAAATTTTTTTTTCACCGATCTCATGCTTTCCAGCCTGGAGGAGAGATGTGGGGTCTTATTGACCCCGCATCTCTCCATAAAGAGGACCTGTCACACACCATTCCTATTACAAGGGATGTTTACATTCCTTGTAATAGGAATAAAAGTGATAAAAAAAAAAGTAAAAAAAAGTGTCAAAATAAAAAAAAAATCTGTAAATTAATAAAAAATAAAAAAATGTAAAACGCCCCTGTCTCCGTTAGCTCGCGCTCAGAAGCGAACACGTATGTAAGTCCACCCACATATGTAATCGCTGTTCAAACCCCACATGTGAGGTATCGCCGGGTACGGTAGAGTGGAGAGCAACAATTCTAATGCCGCGTACACACTATCGATTTTTTCGACGGTGAAAACACTGTCGAGAAAATCGACGTGAAAAACGAGGAACAGCTTGTTCCCCCCACACACGGCCGTTTTAAATTACATTTTTTTTTTGGTCGAAAAAAACGACCGTGTGTGGGCTCCCCGGCAGTGTTTCCCTATGGGAAAACTGCCGCGGAAAAAACGACGGGAATCAAGACGAGAAAAATTAGAGCATGTTCTAATTTTTCTCGTCGTGATTAATGCCGTTTTTCCCGGCTGGAAAAATGACAAAAAGCCCACAGACGATCGTTTTTCTCGTCCAAAGGAAAAAAATTTTTTTTTCCCGACGGGAAAAATGATCGTGTGTACGCGGCATAACACTAGACCTCCTCTGTAACCCGAAAATAGTAATTTGTAAAAAAAATTAAGGCGTCGCCTATGGAGATTTTTAAGTACCAAAGTTTGGCGCCATTCCATGAGTGTGCGCAATTTTTTAAAGCGTGACATGTTAGGTATCTATTTACTCGGCGTAACAGCATCTTTCACATTATACAAAAAAATTGGGCTAACTTTACTGTTTTGTTGTTTTTTAATTTGTGAAACCGTTTTTTTTTCCCCAAAAAAAAGCGTTTGAAAAATGATTGCGCAAATACCATGCAAGATAAAAAGTTGCAATGACCGTCATTATATTCCCTAGGGTGTCTGCTAAAAAAAATATATATAATGTTTGGGGGTTCTGATTATTTTCTAGCAAAAAAATTATGATTTTTACATGAAGGAGAGAAGAGCCAGAATAGGCCCAGTGGAGAAGTGCCAGAATAGGTCAAGGTGGAGAAGTGTGTAGCGGCCTCCTCTCTCTCCTCTCTTTATCAGCTCGTCAGTCTCTTCTTTAGGGGTTCCTTAGAGGAGAGAGTGCGGGGTCACCACGCCAAGCCTTCACCGCAGATGTTTGTGTGGTGTAAGCAAAGTTCTTGTTTTACCTTCGGGTCGGTGTTCTGCACCTGGAACCTCCAAAGAAAGTTACCTTGAACAATGTCTGCCAGAAAACGAGCCCCACACCATTAAAGTCCAACACTCCTTTATTCTTCTTCATGCAAAAGTGAACATAATCAGTTGGACCCCTTAGAGAACAGAACAGACAAGGAGGTGTGGATGCGAGTAGGCCCAGACACAATGAACTCTCCACTTTCCTTCCTGAAAGTGGGTTGCGGTCTCCGAGCGAGGGCGAATTTCCTTCCAGGCGGTCTCCAAAGGAAGGCTCACCTGTCACCGGCAATATGCTGCACCGGGTCTTCAAGCAAGTGTCTCTCACCGGTCCATTACGCCTTCCGGATTCGGGTACCCACTCCCGGGGTTCACTAGGATCTCCTTCCCTCGCGGAACTCAGTGGTGGGCACTGAGCTCCAGACCTCCATCCGAGTACCTCACCCCAGGCTAAAGGTGCCTGGGATGGAACACGACCTCCGAACGTCCTCTAGATCTAGGCCGCCTAGAGGACCGGCACGAACCACCGCCCTCAGGCTGAAGGTGCCCGGGACTCAACCCCGTGACAAAGATGGCCGGCCCCTTTATACCCTCTCCCAGCAAGCACGGCGGGTTCCCCGCCCCACCATACCACTGCAGAGGGAGGACAAAAAGGGAGCACAGCACACAGCAATGGTTCAACCCCAGCCCAAGGCGACAGCGCCACCCGTGGGGCTGCAGGGAACTGCACATCACTGGTGTCTCTGCCAGTTTTAAACACACAGAAAAGTGTATACCCGCTACACTCTCCCCCTGGTAATTTGACACTGGTCCCCAGTGTCTGGAGTAAACTATGCCCTCAACAGCTGGCATAGCCCAGTCCAGAAACCAACTACAAATTGTACAAAATAAACTTTTGAAAACTTGGTCAACTGAAGCAATTGTGTCTGAGCCTTACATGAAAGAGAAGGGAAACGACAACATTTTAACCATAACTTTAGAATCACATTCACATTACACTTTTTCCCACCCATCCTGACTAAGACCCACCCCATTCTCAGTGGTCTTGATGGGATGCTCTCCTGCAGAGAAAAAAAAAGAAATTAACACACATAAACCCTGACACATGTATTCGTGTAAGAGAAAAGAAACTTCTTCGTAAAGAAATCCCTTTTCTCCAATGAGTGAGTGTGTGAAAAGTGTTAACTATGCGCAACACTGCCACCTGGTGACAGCGTCGCGGTAACTGCACTCGTGGAACTTCTCTTCTTCTCTTGAGCCCTATCTACCCCAGAGTCCATGATCTCTTGTTGGGAAATTGAAGAACAAAAACAGGAACAGTCCTTCATTCCTCTGGGCAACAGGGACAACAAGCCCCAGAAAGTTCAGCAGCATAAGAAACAAGAATGGAGTCTCTTTCCTCCTACAGATAGAAATGGGGATGGGGCAAAACAAGTGGTTTCAAGTGCTGATCCATGGTCTCCAGATGGTACTCGACATCATCCCCTTCTTTGCGCCGGATCAGCACCTTGTCCGCGTGGATGTGCCGTCCCAACATCCATTCTGCCTTGCAATCTTTAAAACGCTGAGAGGCCTTGGGGGAGCATGCCAGGTACCTGCGGGCGTGTGGAACCTGAAGGTGGGTCCACACAAAGTCATTGAACCAGCGCTCCCTGCACACTTCCACCTCGTACAACAACTCCTTGGACAAGTATGGGTACTCCCATCCATACTCTGCAGCAACCTTCTGGCCAAATAGGCGTTGTAGTCTCGCCAGAGGAGGCATAGTGGCTCTGTCCCCTTCGCCAGGTAAAACTATTGAGTCCGGGTGACGAGGGACCTTGATTACATCTGATCTGGGCATAGGTGCCCGCAACAGCAGTCTCTTTTCCCCAGTCCCAGGTGAGGGGGTACCGGGAATGTAAGGGCAGGCTGGGGACGGGACCCCTCTTCAGGCGCTGGTGCCTCCACCCGGGGTGTACTATCCCCCGTAGACATGGGTGGGTCCCTGGTTCTGCGGGATGAGGCAAGAGGTACTTTGTCCCAGCCCTTTTCTGCAAACAGTTCATCAATAGCAACATCGTCTCCCACATCCGAGAGCGACTCCAGGTAAGAGGTGTCACACTCCTCCGCAGGCAGGTAGCCTGTAGTGGAGACTGAATTACCACCTCCTCCCACACACCAAATCTCTCCACCTGGCTTACCTCGGCCTTTACTTGAAGCGGGACGTCCAGAACTCTTATCGACGGATCCATCCGGGCCGGGCGTAGGCAGGCGAGATGGTCCACCGCAACCGCTGGACGGGGCTACCATGCCGGTCTTTCTCTTCGGCGGTGGACGCTGTGAGACAGTGGTGACCGAGTCAGCATCCTCGGATTTCTCCCGTTGAGTACTCGCGACCTCCTCCGCGGTCGCTGCAGTGCACACAGGGATGGCTGTCAAAGCAGTGATTCCTCCTCTCTGAGTGGTGCTGCCTGCAACATGGCCGGGGTAAATGGTCCTGGGCTTCTCAACCGCTGGATCTACTTCAAATAGAAACTCCCCACAGGCCTTGCATCGCCTGAACGGCTTCAGTTGGCACACCAGTCCCGAACAACCGGGACAAATCACACTCAGGGCCTCAACGTCCATGCACGAATACAGGGCGAATCGTCCCCTTGGCTTTAGCCGAATTCCTGCATCGGTCACCGGAGCAGCAGCAGTCAAAGACGTGGTAGAAGGATGGAGTGGAACCCACGTTGTTTGTCCGAACATGGTGACTTTCTGTTGGTCCATCGCGCACTGCAAAGTTTTGCGCCAATGTCCCACGTGTAGTCCTTCACACGTATTGGACTCCTCCCCTTTGCTCCAGTTCGCGGGCTTTTCTTCTTTTTCCTGAGTCACGCCCACGAACTAAGCGGTGGGGGTGTGCCTGGTGGCGCAGTGCAAATAGAAACCCCCACGTGTACTACTTCACACGGCTGGGCTCCCCCCTTCTCTCGCTCTTCTGCGCGGGCCTTTCCCTTCACTGGGTCATGTAGACGACTTCGAGCAGGGATGCACTTTGGCCAATAACGTGGCCCACCTACTCGGAACTCCTCCCGGCAGACACGTTCAACTCCGTAGTAGCACGAACACCAATCCCGGCCCCGAGCCACCACGTGTAGCGGCCCCCTCTCTCTCCTCTCTTTATCAGCTCGTCAGTCTCTTGTCTAGGGGTACCTTAGAGGAGAGAGTGCGGGGTCACCACGCCAAGCCTTCACCGCAGATGTTTGTGTGGTGGAAGCAAAGTTCTTATTTTACCTTCGGGTCGGTGTTCTGCACCTGGAACCTCCAAAGAAAGTTACCTTGAACAATGTCTGCCAGAAAATGAGCCCCACACCATTAAAGTCCAACACTCCTTTATTCTTCTCAATGCAAAAGTGAACATAATCAGTTGGACCCCTTAGAGAACAGAACAGACAAGGAGGTGTGGATGTGAATAGGCTCAGACACAATGAACTCTCCACTTTCCTTCCTGAAAGTGGGTTGCGGTCTCCGAGCGAGGGGGAATTTCCTTCCAGGCGGTCTCCGATGGAAGGCTCACCTGTCACCGGCAATATGCTGCACCGGGTCTTCAAGAAAGTTTCTCCCCCCGGTCCATTACGCCTTCCGGATTCGGGTACCCACTCCCGGGGTTCCCTAGGATCTCCTTCCCTCGCGGAACTCAGTGGTGGGCACTGAGCTCCAGACCTCCATCCGAGTACCTCACCCCAGGCTAAAGGTGCCTGGGATGGAACACGACCTCCGAACGTCCTCTAGGCCTAGGACGCCTAGAGGACCGACACGAACCACCGCCCTCAGGCTGAAGGTGCCCGGGACTCGACCCCGTGACAAAGATGGCCAGCCCCTTTATACCCTCTCCCAGCAAGCACGGCGGGTTCCCTGCCCCACCATACCACTGCCGAGGGAGGACAAAAAGGGAGCACAGCACACAGCAATGGTTCAACCCCAGCCCAAGGTGACAGCGCCACCCGTGGGGCTGCAGGGAACTGCACATCACTGGTGTCTCTGCCAGTTTTAAACACACAGAAAAGTGTATACCCGCTACAAGTGGTTAAAGGTCAATGGCCAGGAATGTCATGTGGAGGCCCTTGGATATGATGGAGGGTTTGGCCTCAGCGGGAGGGGCTGTGATCCTAATAAAAGTGGCCATTGAGTGCATTTCACTTAAATAGGGACTTTTATTATGAAAAATAAAATATACCCTTCATCGAGGACGGCTTTGTAGGTCCTAACCTAGTCCACAAAAGCTCCAGCAATCTAGTCCCACAAACCTTCTCTATGTGTAATGTATTCACATTGCTGAAATGTTGATAAAATCCTTATACTGCAGACGGAGAGTACAGAGCTTTTTTTAATGTGTTTTATCCCCATTGTTATGCTAATTACAGCTTTAAGTCTAAAAGAAGCCATTTAAATGACAACGAAACTCAGATGAATGGGAAATGAAACAATCTGAGCGAATGAACTGTAACAGACTAATGTATCACGTATGGAGTTAAGTGCTGGAGATAATTATTAGTCATAGGCTGTTGGACGCATGCTAGCTGCCTGATAGAACCCACACAGTGCTCATCGCACCCCGCAGAAAGAGCCAGCCCTTGCATAGACCAAGTCCTAGTAGCATGTGCTACGTACTCAGTGGTCCCTTATCGGAGACCCCAGGTTTTTAATGCATAAAGCCAAATGGCTAGTTATTATTATTACTATTATGCCGCGTACACACGATCGGACCTTTGTCCGACCAAACTCCCATCGGAATTCAGACGGAATTCCATCGGAAAAAAATTAGAACAGGTTCTATATTTAAATTCCGATGGAATTCATCGGAATTTCTCCGATGGGGCCCACGCACGGTCGGAATTTTCGATGAAAAAACTCTGCCTGACTTTTTCCATCGGAAATTCCGATCGTGTGCACAAGGCATTATTATTATTATTCTAATACAGGATTTATATAGCGCTAACAGTTTGCGCAGCGCTTTACAATGTTAGGGCAGACAGTACAGTTACAATAACATTTAATACAGGAGGAATCAGAGGGCCAGTGGCGGTGCGTCCGTAAGGGGCGCACGGGCGCCGCCCCCTCTCTCCTGCCAACCCTCTATCCCCATAGATAGATTCATGCATTGCATGAATCTATCTATGGTCGCCGCTGCCACCCCCTGCCACGGTCCATAAGGGGCGCAGGAGTGCAGCCCCCCCTAGTTTGCATGCAGGGCTCCAGACTAATAGCTTTCTATGAGGTCTATCACTTTTTTTACAAGCACGTGATTAGAGCCCGAGGCTCTAATTTAGCTTGTAAAAGGTTGTCCTCGGGGCGCAGTGCCCTCCCACTTGTGATATTAGCAAATCAATATTCACTATCGATTTCCGGCTTCTCGTCCCAGCCAATCAGGACAGGAGGCTGATCTAAAAAAAAGACCAGGTTAACGTGGAAGCCGCGGCGCCAGGTATCAGGGGAGCCGTGACCGCTAAAGAGCTCCATTTGTAGGGTGAGGACGGATCTGGAGGGGTTTGTTTGCCACCTCACCCAAATTTTTTTAGCACCTTACCCCACTGGTGAAGTGATACAACAGGTAATAGCTGTGGGGGATGGGCTGATGAAGAAAATGAAAGAAGTACAGTTATTAGGTGTGAACAGGATAGGCTTTTCTGAGGAGATGGGTTTAGGGCTTAAAAGTGGATAGAGTAAGAGATAGTCGGACAGATTGGGGTAAGGAATTCCAAAGGATGGGAGAGGCTCGGGAGAAGTCCTGGAGGCGAGTATGGAAGGAGGTGATGAGGGCGCTAGAGAGCAGGAGGTCTTGGGAGGAACGAAGAGAACGATTAAGTTGGTATTGTGAGACTAGGTTAGTGATGTAGCTGGGGGCTGAGTTTGTAAGTTATTGTTAGTATTTTGAATTTGTTGGGTAAGTGACAGCCAATGGAGGGATTGGCAGAAAGGGGTAGAAGATGCTGAACGGTTGGTAAGGTGGATGAGTCTGGCAGCAGCATTCATGATGGACTGAAGGGGGGATAGTCTATGTAAAGGTAATACAATGAGGAGGAAGTTGCAGTAGTCGAGGCGAGAGATAACCAGGGAGTGAATTAAGAGCTTTGTGGTGTTATTGGCTAGAAAGGGATGTTGTTTGGAGATATTGCCGAAGTTGAGGCGGCAAGATTTGGAAATTAATTGGATGTGGGGCCAAAGAGAAAGTTCAAAGTCCAGAATAACACCTAGAACCTTGGCAACCAGGGATGGGTTGATGGTTGTGCCATTGATCTTGATGGAGAAGTCAGGGAAAGAGGCACGTAGGGGAGGAAATATTATGTGCTTGGTTTTGGACAGGTTGAGTTTGAGGAAGTGGTGTGAGATCCAGACTGATACGTCTGTTAGTAAATTAGTGATACGTGAAGAGACTGATGAAGTGAGCTGAGGGGTAGAGAGATAGATTTGGGTGCCATCCAGTGGCGGTGCGTCCATAGTGGGCGCAGGAGCGCTGCCCCCTCTCTGTCACTCACAACAACAATACATAGGTTCATGCATTGCATGAACCTATGTATTGTCGCCGCTGCCGCCCACTATTCAGATGGCCGGCCCCCTGGTGAGAGCCAGCCATCTGAATAACAGCGGCTGGTTGGTTTTTGGAAGTGCCTATCAGAGTCAGCGGCTCTGATAGGCTTCCCGATTACAGCCTGTGGGCTGTAATCGGCTTGCAAATAGTTAACCCGGGGATGCACGGGCTGTGCGTTCCTTGGTTAACACTGACTCAGCCAATCAGGTTCACCGGGTCTGGTTACCGGTAACCTGATTGGCTGAAGCAACATCAAGGGCGGGAGAAGACATCGAGGACGGAAGAAGGATGGCACTGACCCGAGGAAGGTATGTGCAGGGCTGGTGACAAACTGGCTGTATTTGGGGACAAACTGGCTGCATTTGGGGACAAACTGGCTGCATTTGGGGGGAAACTGGCTGCATTTGGGGGGAAACTGGCTGCATTTGGGGGGAAACTGGCGGCATTTGGAGACAAACTGGCGGCATTTGGGGACAAACTGGCTGAATTTGAGGGGGCAAATTGGCTGCATTTGAGGGGGCAAACTGGCTGCATTTGAGGGAGCAAACTGGTGGCGTTTGGGCACAGTGGCTGCGTTTAATGGGCACAGTGGCGGCAATTGATGGTTTTTTTTTTTTCAGTTTGTTCGCACCCACCCAAAAAATTTTGAGCACCAGCCGCCACTGGTGCCATCAGCATAGAAATTATATTGGAAAGCCATGGGAGGCTATCAGCTGACCCAGGGAGTAGGTATAGATTAAGAATAGGATGTAGATGCTACTCCTAAAGCATGAAGACACTGTCAAGAGCAGGACTAGTCAACCCCGTAGAGGTGGAGAACTACCTGAAGAAGTGATCAAGGATTGCCAGGGTCCAGCATACCTTTTTTTTAAGGAGATAACCTGACACGGCTCAATCACAAATTTGAAAGTTTTGAAGAGTTCAGGGGTCAGTAGTAAGTAACACAGCGTTCAGTTGGTCAATATTGAGTAATTCAAAGGTTGTAAGTGTGTATTGCACAGTTTGGGGGTCAGAAGTAATTAACGCAGAGTTCTGGGTCAGTATTATGCAATGCAGGGTGCAGAAGTCAGTAGTATGTAATGCAGAGTTTAGGGATCTGTAGGATGCAATGCAGAGTTCAGGGGTCAATAGTATGTAACACAAAGTGCACAGATCAGTAGTAGGTAATGCAAAGTGCAGGGGTCAGTAATAAGTAATGCATAGTGCAGGGGTTAATAGTAAGTAACGCAGACTGCGGGGGTCAGGAGTAAGTAATGCAAAGTGCAGGGGTCTGGACTAAGTAGCACAAAGTGCAGTGGTCAGTAGTATGTGACACACAGCGCAGGGGTCAGTAGTAAGTGTTGAAAAGTGCAGGGGTCAGGTGTAGGTAGCACAAAGTGAGCAGGTCAGTAGTATGTATTGCACAGTGCAGTGTTCAGGGGTAAGTAACACAGAGAGCAGAGGTCAATAATATGTATCACACAGTTCAGGGGTCAGAAGAAAATGCAGAGTGCAGGGGTCAGTAGTAAGTAACACAGAGTGGTTAGTAGTAAGGTTAGTAGTAAGTAATGCATTGTTTAAAGGTCAGTAGGGACTAACGCAGAGTGAGGGTCTCAGTAGTATGTATTACAGAGTTCAAAGGAAAGCAGAGTGCAAAGCTCAGTAATATGTAATGCAGAGTTCAGAGGCCAGGAGTAGGTGATGCAGAGTGCGGGGACAGTAGTATGTAACACAGTTTACAGATCAACAGTATGTAACACAGAGTTCAGGAGTAGGGATGAGCTTCGTGTTCGAGTCGAACATACGTTCGACTCGAACATCGGCTGTTCGATCGTTCGACGAAGATCGAACGATTTGGGCCGTTCGCGCCAAATTCGAGTGACGCGAACGGCCCACAATGCACTACGCCATCGCAGTGTCATCCAGGCGCTGTGATTGGCCAAGCATGCACTGTGACCCCGCATGCTTGGCCAATCACAGCGCCGGCAGCGAGGAGAGCAATGATTGGCCACAGGCAGGATGCCTGTGGCCAATTATTGCTGAGGGTGTTTAGTACACGCCCCACACTATAAAAGGCCGCCAGCACGGCGGCCTAGTGTAGTGTGTTCCGGAGCAGGGATAGAGCAGCATAGGCAGGGACAGTGACTGTTATTTCTTTCTTGCTTAACCTGGATTCCTTTAGTTTAGGGAAAGAGAAGGATAGGTAGGGAGAGTGTCAGTGTGTTTTGTGCTTGTGCTATAGTGTGCTTAAAAAAAACATTTATTCTAGGGACAGAAAACTGTAGGTAGGGACAGTGTCAGTTTCTTTCACTCTGCAAGTCCTTGTTTCCAGGGACCTGGAAGGACAGTGAGTGAATTGTCCTTGTGCTATATTGTGCTTAAAAAAACATTTATTCTAGGGACAGAAAACTGTAGGTAGGGAGAGTGTCAGTTTCTTTCACTCTGCAAGTCCTTGTTTCCAGGGACCTGGAAGGACAGTGACTGAATTGTCCTTGTGCTATATTGTGCTTAAAAAAAACATTTATTCTAGGGACAGAAAACTGTAGGTAGGGACAGTGTCAGTTTCTTTCACTCTGCAAGTCCTTGTTTCCAGGGACCTGGAAGGACAGTGAGTGAATTGTCCTTGTGCTATATTGTGCTTAAAAAAACATTTATTCTAGGGACAGAAAACTGTAGGTAGGGAGAGTGTCAGTTTCTTTCACTCTGCAAGTCCTTGTTTCCAGGGACCTGGAAGGACAGTGACTGAATTGTCCTTGTGCTATATTGTGATTAAAAAAAACATTTATTCTAGGGACAGAAAACTGTAGGTAGGGAGAGTGTCAGTTTATTTCACTCTGCAAGTCCTTGTTTCCAGGGACCTGGAAGGACAGTGACTGAATTGTCCTTGTGCTATATTGTGATTAAAAAAAACATTTATTCTAGGGACAGAAAACTGTAGGTAGGGAGAGTGTCAGTTTATTTCACTCTGCAAGTCCTTGTTTCCAGGGACCTGGAAGAACAGTGACTGAATTGTCCTTGTGCTATATTGTGATTAAAAAAAACATTTATTCTAGGGACAGAAAACTGTAGGTAGGGAGAGTGTCAGTTTATTTCACTCTGCAAGTCCTTGTTTCCAGGGACCTGGAAGGACAGTGACTGAATTGTCCTTGTGCTATATTGTGATTAAAAAAAACATTTATTCTAGGGACAGAAAACTGTAGGTAGGGAGAGTGTCAGTTTATTTCACTCTGCAAGTCCTTGTTTCCAGGGACCTGGAAGGACAGTGACTGAATTGTCCTTGTGCTATATTGTGATTAAAA
Source organism: Rana muscosa (assembly GCA_029206835.1). Taxonomy (NCBI): domain Eukaryota; kingdom Metazoa; phylum Chordata; class Amphibia; order Anura; family Ranidae; genus Rana; species Rana muscosa. The sequence continues at coordinate 51,056,054 of JARGYO010000094.1, read as the reverse complement.
AAAACATTTATTCTAGGGACAGAAAACTGTAGGTAGGGAGAGTGTCAGTTTATTTCACTCTGCAAGTCCTTGTTTCCAGGGACCTGGAAGGACAGTGACTGAATTGTCCTTGTGCTATATTGTGATTAAAAAAAACATTTATTCTAGGGACAGAAAACTGTAGGTAGGGAGAGTGTCAGTTTATTTCACTCTGCAAGTCCTTGTTTCCAGGGACCTGGAAGGACAGTGACTGAATTGTCCTTGTGCTATATTGTGATTAAAAAAAACATTTATTCTAGGGACAGAAAACTGTAGGTAGGGAGAGTGTCAGTTTATTTCACTCTGCAAGTCCTTGTTTCCAGGGACCTGGAAGGACAGTGAGTGAATTGTCCTTGTGTTATATTGTGATTAAAAAAAACATTTTTTCTAGGGACAGAAAACTGTAGGTAGGGAGAGTGTTTTTTTTCTTTCACTCTGCAAGTCCTTGTTTCCAGGGACCTGTAAGGACAGTGAGTGAATTGTCCTTGTGCTATATTGTGCTTAAAAAAAACATTTATTCTAGGGACAGAAAACTGTAGGTAGGGAGAGTGTCAGTTTATTTCACTCTGCAAGTCCTTGTTTCCAGGGACCTGGAAGGACAGTGAGTGAATTGTCCTTGTGTTATATTGTGATTAAAAAAAACATTTTTTCTAGGGACAGAAAACTGTAGGTAGGGAGAGTGTTTTTTTTCTTTCACTCTGCAAGTCCTTGTTTCCAGGGACCTGTAAGGACAGTGAGTGAATTGTCCTTGTGCTATATTGTGCTTAAAAAAAACATTTATTCTAGGGACAGAAAACTGTAGGTAGGGAGAGTGTCAGTTTATTTCACTCTGCAAGTCCTTGTTTCCAGGGACCTGGAAGGACAGTGACTGAATTGTCCTTGTGCTATATTGTGATTAAAAAAAACATTTATTCTAGGGACAGAAAACTGTAGGTAGGGAGAGTGTCAGTTTATTTCACTCTGCAAGTCCTTGTTTCCAGGGACCTGGAAGGACAGTGACTGAATTGTCCTTGTGCTATATTGTGATTAAAAAAAACATTTATTCTAGGGACAGAAAACTGTAGGTAGGGAGAGTGTCAGTTTATTTCACTCTGCAAGTCCTTGTTTCCAGGGACCTGGAAGGACAGTGACTGAATTGTCCTTGTGCTATATTGTGATTAAAAAAAACATTTATTCTAGGGACAGAAAACTGTAGGTAGGGAGAGTGTCAGTTTATTTCACTCTGCAAGTCCTTGTTTCCAGGGACCTGGAAGGACAGTGACTGAATTGTCCTTGTGCTATATTGTGATTAAAAAAACCATTTATTCTAGGGACAGAAAACTGTAGGTAGGGAGAGTGTCAGTTTATTTCACTCTGCAAGTCCTTGTTTCCAGGGACCTGGAAGGACAGTGACTGAATTGTCCTTGTGCTATATTGTGATTAAAAAAAACATTTATTCTAGGGACAGAAAACTGTAGGTAGGGAGAGTGTCAGTTTATTTCACTCTGCAAGTCCTTGTTTCCAGGGACCTGGAAGGACAGTGACTGAATTGTCCTTGTGCTATATTGTGATTAAAAAAAACATTTATTCTAGGGACAGAAAACTGTAGGTAGGGAGAGTGTCAGTTTATTTCACTCTGCAAGTCCTTGTTTCCAGGGACCTGGAAGGACAGTGACTGAATTGTCCTTGTGCTATATTGTGATTAAAAAAAACATTTATTCTAGGAACAGAAAACTGTAGGTAGGGAGAGTGTCAGTTTATTTCACTCTGCAAGTCCTTGTTTCCAGGGACCTGGAAGGACAGTGAGTGAATTGTCCTTGTGTTATATTGTGATTAAAAAAAACATTTTTTCTAGGGACAGAAAACTGTAGGTAGGGAGAGTGTTTTTTTTCTTTCACTCTGCAAGTCCTTGTTTCCAGGGACCTGTAAGGACAGTGAGTGAATTGTCCTTGTGCTATATTGTGCTTAAAAAAAACATTTATTCTAGGGACAGAAAACTGTAGGTAGGGAGAGTGTCAGTTTATTTCACTCTGCAAGTCCTTGTTTCCAGGGACCTGGAAGGACAGTGAGTGAATTGTCCTTGTGTTATATTGTGATTAAAAAAAACATTTTTTCTAGGGACAGAAAACTGTAGGTAGGGAGAGTGTTTTTTTTCTTTCACTCTGCAAGTCCTTGTTTCCAGGGACCTGTAAGGACAGTGAGTGAATTGTCCTTGTGCTATATTGTGCTTAAAAAAAACATTTATTCTAGGGACAGAAAACTGTAGGTAGGGAGAGTGTCAGTTTATTTCACTCTGCAAGTCCTTGTTTCCAGGGACCTGGAAGGACAGTGACTGAATTGTCCTTGTGCTATATTGTGATTAAAAAAAACATTTATTCTAGGGACAGAAAACTGTAGGTAGGGAGAGTGTCAGTTTATTTCACTCTGCAAGTCCTTGTTTCCAGGGACCTGGAAGGACAGTGAGTGAATTGTCCTTGTGTTATATTGTGATTAAAAAAAACATTTTTTCTAGGGACAGAAAACTGTAGGTAGGGAGAGTGTTTTTTTTCTTTCACTCTGCAAGTCCTTGTTTCCAGGGACCTGTAAGGACAGTGAGTGAATTGTCCTTGTGCTATATTGTGCTTAAAAAAAACATTTATTCTAGGGACAGAAAACTGTAGGTAGGGAGAGTGTCAGTTTATTTCACTCTGCAAGTCCTTGTTTCCAGGGACCTGGAAGGACAGTGAGTGAATTGTCCTTGTGTTATATTGTGATTAAAAAAAACATTTTTTCTAGGGACAGAAAACTGTAGGTAGGGAGAGTGTTTTTTTTCTTTCACTCTGCAAGTCCTTGTTTCCAGGGACCTGTAAGGACAGTGAGTGAATTGTCCTTGTGCTATATTGTGCTTAAAAAAAACATTTATTCTAGGGACAGAAAACTGTAGGTAGGGAGAGTGTCAGTTTATTTCACTCTGCAAGTCCTTGTTTCCAGGGACCTGGAAGGACAGTGACTGAATTGTCCTTGTGCTATATTGTGATTAAAAAAAACATTTATTCTAGGGACAGAAAACTGTAGGTAGGGAGAGTGTCAGTTTATTTCACTCTGCAAGTCCTTGTTTCCAGGGACCTGGAAGGACAGTGAGTGAATTGTCCTTGTGTTATATTGTGATTAAAAAAAACATTTTTTCTAGGGACAGAAAACTGTAGGTAGGGAGAGTGTTTTTTTTCTTTCACTCTGCAAGTCCTTGTTTCCAGGGACCTGTAAGGACAGTGAGTGAATTGTCCTTGTGCTATATTGTGCTTAAAAAAAACATTTATTCTAGGGACAGAAAACTGTAGGTAGGGAGAGTGTCAGTTTATTTCACTCTGCAAGTCCTTGTTTCCAGGGACCTGGAAGGACAGTGAGTGAATTGTCCTTGTGTTATATTGTGATTAAAAAAAACATTTTTTCTAGGGACAGAAAACTGTAGGTAGGGAGAGTGTTTTTTTTCTTTCACTCTGCAAGTCCTTGTTTCCAGGGACCTGTAAGGACAGTGAGTGAATTGTCCTTGTGCTATATTGTGCTTAAAAAAAACATTTATTCTAGGGACAGAAAACTGTAGGTAGGGAGAGTGTCAGTTTATTTCACTCTGCAAGTCCTTGTTTCCAGGGACCTGGAAGGACAGTGACTGAATTGTCCTTGTGCTATATTGTGATTAAAAAAAACATTTATTCTAGGGACAGAAAACTGTAGGTAGGGAGAGTGTCAGTTTATTTCACTCTGCAAGTCCTTGTTTCAAGGGACAGAGAAGGACACCTGAAGGTAGCCCTTATTGCTTTTTTCCCATCTCCCTGCAGGCCATCTATTAGAATGTCTGGAAGGCAAACAAGGAGAGGCAGACAGTCAGGAGGCAATAAAAGAGGGCAAGCAGGCTCTGTGTCTGGGGGCAACAGTGCTGGTCGTGGACGCGGTGCATTGTCATCAGCACATGGCCATGGGACACGCTTGTCCTTCTTTTCGGCAGCTGGACATGTTGAGCCACATCATGCCGAAGACTTGGTAGAGTGGATGACCAAGCCCTCCTCCTCCTCCTCATCCTCTCTCACCCAGGCTCAGGGTACTGGAAAAGCAGCTGCCAAAGCGTCGTCTTCCCTGGTATCAATGTCAGACAAATCATCAGTCACTCCTTCCCTAGACCCACCATGTCCTCCTCCTGAGGAGTCCCCCGAACTGTTTCAGCACAGTGTTGGGTACATGCTCCAGGAGGATGCCCAGCGTTTCGAAGGGTCTGATGATGAAACCCAGCTAGAGGAAGGCAGTAGCGTGAGAGCAGACAGAGGGGATGCTCAAGAAGGACACCAATCTGGCAGTCATGTTCCAGCAGCTGCAGCATACTGCCAGATTGGCTCCAGTGATGAGGAGGGAGGGGATGATGAGGTCACTGACTCCACGTGGGTGCCTAATAGGAGAGAGGAGGAGGAGGAGGATGAGGAGGAGGCACATCTCCAACGAGGCAGGATGCCCTTTGGTGGCCAGCGTAAGGGCAGTACACCGACGGAATCACACCGCAGAGCTCCGCCTGTGCAGGGCGCTGCCTCTGCCCGTCATTCAAAAAGTTCTTTGGTGTGGGCCTTTTTTGAGGCTAGTGCATCAGATCGCACAGCTGCTGTTTGCAACATATGTCTCAAGCGTATATCGCGTGGCCAAAACATCAGCCGCTTGGGTACCACATGCCTGACCAGACATATGTTGACCTGCCATGCAGCTCGTTGGCAAGCCTACCTCAAAGACCCACACCAAAGAACAAAGCGGACCTCTCCTTGCACCGCATCAGCTGGGATCTCCAACCCCACTATAACTTCAGTCCTCTCTGAAACATGCACTGAGAGGAATGAAGGTGTAGAATTAGGTGTGTCACAGCCAAGTACTTGCGCCCACTCTGCTAGCAGTACACCGACGTCCGATTCTAGCAGGCAAATTTCCCTGCCCCAGCTGCTGGACCGTCGAAAGAAGTTCACTCCCAGCCATCCACATGCCCAGCGGTTGAATGCTAGCTTGGCTAAATTGCTAGCGCTTCAACTGCTGCCTTTTCAGTTGGTAGACTCGGCCCCCTTCCGTGAGTTTGTGCAATGTGCAGTTCCTCAGTGGCAGGTTCCCAAACGCCACTTTTTCTCACGGAAGGCTATTCCGGCTCTCTACCGGCATGTGGAAGGCAATGTCTTGGCCTCGCTGGACAGGGCGGTCAGCGGTAAGGTGCATATTACCGCTGACTCATGGTCCAGCAGGCATGGACAGGGACGTTACCTTTCTTTCACGGCCCATTGGGTCACTCTTTTGGCAGCTGGGAAGGATTCAGGACAAGGTGCAGTAGTGTTGGAGGTTGTCCCACTGCCACGCCTCCAAAATGCTACTACTGGTTGTGACACACCTCTCTCCTCCACCCCCTCCTCTTCTTCTTCCTCCATGGCCTCTTCCTGTGGTTTGTCCTATGAACCAGCGGTGCTCCGTAGCCGTTCACGGGGCTACGCAAGTACGCAGGCAAAAAGATGCCATGCCGTGCTTGCGCTGGTGTGTTTGGGGGACAGAAGCCACACTGGGGCAGAGGTCCTGTCTGCTCTGCAGGGCCAGGCCGAGAGGTGGTTGACGCCACGCCAGCTTAAGCCAGGAATGGTGGTTTGCGACAATGGCACCAACCTCCTCTCCGCCCTCCGACAGGGACAACTGACCCATGTGCCCTGTGTGGCTCACGTCCTTAACCTGGTGGTGCAGCGCTTCTTGGGCAGGTACCCGGGCTTACAGGATGTCCTGAGGCAGGCCAGGAAAGTCTGTGTGCATTTCCGCAGATCTTATAATGCCAGTGCTCGCCTGGCTGAGCTGCAAAAGGAGTTGAACCTGCCCAAGAACCGCCTTATATGTGACATGCCCACCAGGTGGAACTCAACGTTGGCCATGCTGCAGCGGCTGCACACGCAGCAGAGGGCCATCAATGAGTACCTGTGCGACTACGGCACCAGGACAGGGTCAGGGGAGCTTGGTTTTTTTTCTCCACGCCAGTGGGGCATGATCAGGGATGCATGCACTGTCCTGGCACCATTTGAGGAGGCCACGAGGATGGTGAGCAGTGACAGTGCATGCATCAGTGACACTGTACCTCTTGTCCACCTGTTGGAGCACACGCTGCGTGGAATAATGGACAGGGCACTTGAGGCAGAACAGAGGCAGGAAGAGGAGGACTTCCTTGCCTCTCAAGGCCCCCTTTACCCAGACAGTGTTCCTTCTGTCCCACCCATCGCACAGGAAGAGGAGGAGGAGGAGGAGGAGGATTGTGTCAGCATGGAGGTGGAGGCTGGCACTCAGCATCATCAGCAGCAGTCTTTTAGGGATGATTTACAGTCCCAAGAAACCAGTGGACTTGTACGTGGCTGGGAGGAGGTGGCTGCGGATCATGTCGTCCTTAGTGACCCAGAGGACTCCGGAGCGAATGCCTCAGCAAACCTACGCTGCATGGCCTCCCTGATCCTGCAAAGTCTGCGGAAGGATCCTCGTATTCTTCGGATCAAGGAGAGGGACCATTACTGGCTGGCCACTCTCCTTGATCCACGGTACAAGGGTAAGGTTGCGGACCTTATGTTACCGTCGCAGAGGGAGCAGAGGATGAGACAACTCCGGGAGGCCTTGCAGAAAGGTCTGTGCAACGCGTTCCCAGAGACTGGGAGGTTGCAAACTCCTGGTCCTGGACAACGAGTTGCTGAGGCTTCGGCCAGTCAAAGAAGGAGCGGTGGGGAAGGTGGCCGTCTGACCGATGCGTTCAGACAATTCTTTAGTCCGCAGCCCCAAAGTATGATCGGTTCCAGCAACCATCGCCAGCGTCTGATAAACATGGTGCAGGAATATCTAGGGGCAAGGTCAGACTTGGACACCTTCCCCACCGAAAATCCTCTGGCTTACTGGGTCTTGAGGATGGATCACTGGCCAGAGCTTGCACAGTATGCAATTGAGCTACTGGCCTGTCCTGCATCCAGCGTTCTTTCGGAACGCACATTCAGTGCTGCTGGAGGATTTGTCACGGATCACAGGGTGCGCCTGTCCACCGACTCGGTTGATCGACTGACTTTCATCAAGATGAACCAGTCTTGGATCACCACCAGCTACCACACACCTGATGCTGATATAACAGACTAATTGATTTTAACATGTCACATCCCTTCAAGACTGATGCTGATGCTGAGTGCCTGTGCTGTTATGTTGACTGGCTATCCTCCTCCTCCGAGTCCTCAATGATACGATTGATGATGATAGCTTGTAAGATCATTTTTGTTTATGGGTGCCGCCACCAGTGCCTAACGCCCAATTTTTCAGCCCCTGTTTAACAGGGGCGTGTAATTACAATTTTTGAAGCAATACTTTGCAACAGGGCTCATTGCTGTGCTCCAAGTACAGTATCTGTGAGGAGTTGCAGTGTTGTGCCACCAGTGCCTAACGCCCAATTTTTCAGCCCCTGTTTAACAGGGGCGTGTAATTACAATTTTTGAAGCAATACTTTGCAACAGGGCTCATTGCTGTGCTCCAAGTACAGTATCTGTGAGGAGTTGCAGTGTTGTGCCACCAGTGCCTAAGGCCCAATTTTTCAGCCCCTGTTTAACAGGGGCGTGTCATTACAATTTTTGAAGCAATACTTTGCAACAGGGCTCATTGGTGTGCTCCAAGTACAGTATCTGTGAGGAGTTGCAGTGTTGTGCCACCAGTGCCTAAGGCCCAATTTTTCAGCCCCTGTTTAACAGGGGCGTGTCATTACAATTTTTGAAGCAATACTTTGCAACAGGGCTCATTGCTGTGCTCCAAGTACAGTTGCTGTGAGGGGTTGCAGTGTTGTGCCACCAGTGCCTAAGGCCCAATTTTTCAGCCCCTCTTCAACAGGGGCATGTAATTACAATTCTTGATCTAATAATTCACAGCAGGGCCCATTGCTGCACCCACCAAGAGTAACTGTCAGGGCTTACAGTGTTGTGGCACCAGCACCACCATCAAAGGCCCAATTTTTACTACCACTGTTCAACAATTATATGTAATTAAAATTCCTGATATAATAGTTGACAGCAGGGCGTTCCAGCACCAACCAAGAGTAACTGTGAGTGCTTACAGTGTTGTGCCAACACCAACAACTAAGGGGCCTATTTCTGCAGAGTATATACGGCAGGTCCCTACTTTCAAACATCCAACTTACAAACGACTCCTACTTGCAAACGCAAGAAGACAACAGGAAGTGAGAGGAAATCTACCCCTTGGAAGGAAAATTCTCTCCTGTAAGAATAAATATGGGAGAAAGGTGTCTCCTCTGTACTGATGCTTTATCAGCAATCCTTGTTTCAAGAAAAACACCACATTTCAAAAACAGTTGTCATTGGGACGGAAAGTGAGGTGAAATGTTCTGAACAGGGGCACAGACAGCAAAACAAATGTTACAGGGGTGATAACCCTTACCTATGTTTTCCAAAAAGTTTAAAAATAGATTTTTGGTCTGGAGCTACACTTCAACAATGTACCTGTTCAAAATTACAAACAGACTCTACATAAGAACAAACCTACAGTCCCTGTCTTGTATGCACCGCCTGTATAGGGCTGTTCAGAGTATATAGGGCCTTTTTTATTTTATGTGCGGGGTTCCCCTTAATATCCATACAAGACCCAAAGGGGCTGGTAATGGGCTGGGGTAGGGGGGGGGTCATGGGGTAGCTATGCCATTTTTCTTAAAGAATTTCATCCATATTACCGGGACCAGACATTACATTAAAGCCGCAAGCAGTTTTAAATGGCTTTTTTTTCCTTTAGAAGTGTCATTTTGTGCAGGGACAGTTCTAAACACGGGAAACACGTGGCACTTCACAGGCATACTTTAGACACCCCCCAGGTACGATATTTAAAGGAATATTTGACTTTTTTTTTTTCACTTTATGCATCATTAAAATGACTGCTCCCGAAAAACGACCGTTTTTAAAACTTCTTTTTGCATTGATACATGTCCCCTGGTGCAGAACCCGGGTTCCCAAACCCTTTTTAGGACAATAACATGCATAATAGTTGTTATAATTAGCACTTTAGAATTCGAACGTTCGCATCCATTGTATTTAATAGGGTTCTAATGTTCGTTCGAACTTTCGGTCCGTTCAAGGGTTCTGGTGCGAACCGAACCCGGGGGTGTTCGGCTCATCACTATTCAGGAGTTAGCAATAGGTAACACGGAGTTCAAAGGTTAGTAGTATGTAGCATACAGTGCACAGGTCAGTGGTATACAACATACACCGCACAGGTCAGTAATATGTAAGTAAGTAAAGCAGAGTGCAGAGGTCAGAAATATGTAATGCAGAGTTCAGAGGACAGGAGTAGTTAATGCAGAGTGCAGGAGTCAGTAGTACATAACACATGTGCAGAGGAAAGTAGAATGTAACACCTCGTGCAGAGGTCAGGAGTAGCTAATGCAATCCCCTTTAAGGCAAAAAATACCCCCCTTCCAGTGCAAACAACTATCCCCCATGTTAAAATTGCCCACAGCACAAATCTACGGAATTTTCTCACCAGACCTTAGATGCAGCGAGCGCGGAAGTCTTCTCAGTCCCAGGTCATCATTCAACTGGGTCTTATGACATATAGGAACCGAGGAGGAGCTGAGAAATTCCCTCGGCTCTGCAATGCCTGATCACTGACCAGAAGTTTTAAAGGCAGCAACCACGTCTAAAGGAGTGAGGTCCCAACAGACTTGCGATGGCCACACTCAATGGTTAGATTGCAATCAACATGTTCCCGACCCCAATCAAGATTAATCCCTTTCACGCCGAGCGGATGCATATATGCGTCCTCGGCTTTCAGGGGTTATACCGGGATGATGCCTGCAGCTGCAGGCATCATCCCGGTACCGTTGTTTAGAGCAGGCGATCGGCTTTTCTGGTATAACCACCGATGCGGCTAAAAGCCGCTCGGTTGTTATACCGGAGGAGCGGGAGGGGACATCCCCCCCCCCTCCCGCCGCCTCCGCCACTCTTACCGGGCCTCCCGTCCCACCGGGAGACCCGATCCACGATCCGCCACCTCGGGCGGCTACACAGAGAGTGAATGAAAGCCGCGAACGGCTTTGATTTTTTCTCTGCACTGTAACCACGGAAGCGACGTCATGACGTCACATCCGGGTTACTCGGCTGCCAATGGCGCCGAATTTAAAAAAGTACACAGTATTCAGAATCGCCGTTTTCGGCGATCTGAATACTTTGAAGTGCAAAGGAGGGATTGGGGGTCTTTTAGACCTCCGATCTCTCCATAAAGAGTACCTGTCACCACTTGATACTGTCACAAGGGATGTTTACATTCCTTGTGACAGCAATAAAAGTGATCAAAAATTTTTTTTTTTTAAAAACACTATTTTTAATTATAAAAATAAATAAAAAAAATAAGAAAAAAAATAAAACATTTTTAAAGCGCCCCTGTCCCCGCGAGCTCGCGCGGCAAAGAAAACGCAGACGGAAGTCGCGCCCGCATATGAAAACAGCGTTCAAATCACACATGTGAGGTATCGCCGCGATCGTCAGAGCGAGAGCAATAATTATAGCCATAGACCTTCTCTGTACCTCTAACCTAGTAGCCGTAAAAAAAAAATAAAGCGTCGCCTATGGAGATTTTAATGTACCGTAGTTTGTCGCCATTCCACGAGTGCGGGCAATTATAAAGCATGACATGTTTGGTATCTATTTACTCGGCGTAACATCATCTTTCACATTATACAAAAAAAATGGACTAACTTTGCTTTTTAATTTTTTTAAAATTCATGAAAGTTAATTTTTCCAAAAAAGTTGCGTTTAAAACACCGCTGCACAAATACTGTGTGATATAAAATATTGCAACAATCGCCATTTTATTCTCTAGATTCTCTGCTAAAAAAATATACATAATGTTTGGGGTTTCTAAGTAATTTTCTAGCAAAAAATCCGCATTTTAACTTGTAAACACCAAATGTCAGAAATGGGCTTAGTCATGAAAGGGTTAATCTTCTCTTCTGAAAATGCTATTTCCCCTGACTGTCATGAGTATCAGGTGAAAATAAAAGAAAATCCCAAATTTTGGGTTGCCACCAGAACAAGAACAGAGGGGAAATCGTCCAATGGGGACACAGCTCTTGTGATAATCACTTTGGAGGAATTACTGTACCTCTCACTTCCTGTTGTTGCTCTGGGACAGGAAGTGAAGGGAAATCTCCCCAATGGGACAAAGATGGCAAAAAAAAGAAAAAAGAAAAGAGAAGGGTTATAACATTCCCTTGCTCTATCAAACATGAAAAAAGTCTTGCCTTTAATTCTGCTTTAATATAGCAAAAAGAAAAAACGCAAAAGCAAGCAGGTGAAAATATAAAAATCTCATAAAAAATGATGTTAAGAATGGTTGTAATATTTACTGAAGCTACGTGATAATTTTAAATAAACAGAGGCGCATTTTTAAACCTGGTCCATGCTGACTATCATCTGCTCGATGATGAGTGACGCCATCAAGCCGCCGAGCTCGGAAACCAAAACAGCAGACGGGAAAGTCTCCATCAGCGCCGCTCGCCTATAACAGATCAGCTGCCGTGATGAGTTTTATCTTAATCCCCCGCACAAGCGTACGGCTGAGCCTGTAAGTTCCATTTTATTTACTTATCTCGCATTAAGAATGATCCTACATGGGCCACAGCCAAGACCGCAGCCGAGCGCTTCCTAATTTCAAGACGGGATTACGGTGATATCGAGTTACTGTGTTGCACCAAAGAAAACTGCGAGTCTACTTCTAACGAGCCCGGTAACTTCCTGGCTTTACATGGGGTTGCATGCATCACGTTGGCACACCATCAGACAGGCAGATTGTAGGGCCCTGTTGCCCAACCAGTGGCCCTATGGCACTTTTTGTGTGGACCTCGAGCCCCTGCAGACACTAATCTGTGTTTCTCTATTGTTCTGTTATAGCAGTGATTTCTAACAATCTCATGTAACATGTCCCCAGTCAATGACTGTCTTCTAAAGCATATAACCAGTCTCCAAAAACTCCTAAAGCATGTTCACAGTCTCTGACAGTCTCCTTTCAGCGTGTCTGCTGTCTCTGACCATCTCTTGTAAGATGTCTGCTGTCTCTGACCATCTCTTGTACCATGTCTGCAGTCTGACAATCTCCTGTGTCATGTCTTCAGTCTCTGACCATCTCCTGTACCATGTCTGTAGTCTCTGACCATCTCCTGTATCATTTCTGCAGTCTCTGACCATCTCCTGTATCATGTCTGTGTAATGGTCGTTTAACCACAAAGGGGTTAATATGGATTCTACTACTGTTCCGAATTGTAAAGGTTAGATAACATTGCATGCATGCTTGAAAGCAAGACACCGACACATCCGTGCAGATCCGTTACTTCCGTATCTAATGATTTATTCCAGGCAGTACTAAACCTTTTTTTACACACAGCATGATGCGTCACTATTATGTTAATTTGACACTAATAAGCGCATCTGATTGGCTGCAATACAGAGAGTACGTGATGATTAAGGTGGGCTGTCCTCTGGTCCTATCCTCATATCCGCATTCCAAAGATGTGTGGGAGAAGGGGGTATCCGCCATTTTATGTCTTCTCCAGTCTTTTCGGTGGGGGGAGGTGTTGTTAGAAGTTGATTTGAGTAAGGAAGAATTACAGCAGTGGTGTACATGAAAAAGCAATATAGACTTTATAGTATAGTAAAGATGCATAGAGAATAGACATTTTCTAGTTTAACATTATGCTCTTCACATCTGTAGTCTCTGACCATCTCCTGTATCATTTCTGCAGTCTCTGACCATCTCCTGTATCATGTCTGTAGTCTCTGACCATCTCCTGTATCATTTATGCAGTCTCTGACCATCTCCTGTATCATTTCTGCAGACTATGACCATCTCCTGTATCATGTCTGCAGTCTCTGACCATCTCCTAGATCATGTCTGTAGTCTCTGACCATCTCCTGTATCATGTCTGCAGTCTCTGACCATCTCCTGTATCATGTCTGCAGTCTCTGACCATCTCCTGTACCATGTTTATAGTCTCTGACTATCTCCTGTATCATTGCTGCAGTTTCTGACCATCTCCTGTATCATGTTTGTAGTCTCTGACCATCTCCTAGATCATGTCTGTAGTCTCTGACCATCTCCTGTATCATGTCTGTAGTCTCTGACCATCTTCTGTATTAAGTCCACAGTGTCTGGCCATCTCTTGTATCATGCCCATAGTCTTTGGCAATATCCTGTTGTGTGTCTGTTGTCTCTGACTGAGTATTCACTGAATTTTATGTGCGGCTGTTTGGTGATGTTGAGGGCCACACTTGAGGCCCCCTATATCAAGAAAGTTCACCACCACTGTTGTAGAGATTGGTCCTTCAAAATTTTTCACCCTGGGAACTGTTCATGTTTTGTATCATTGTGTTTGTCTGAGATGTTCCTGTTAGGCTTTCTAAAATTGTTATTTTTTCTGGCCCAGGAATTTTTGGCACAACTCATTATTATTTTTGATTCCTAATAATTCTAGTTGTCTGGTCTGGTAGATTGACTAATTTGCATATAGGAAACCCTTCAATCTTCAATGAGATGAGCATGTTTATACAGTAGCTTCTATTTGCAGTCAGATTAGCTCTGCCCTTACAAATGGTCAGTTCACCCAAAAGTATTATTGTCAGTAACCTTCTTTGCTTCCTGACTGTCTCCTCTGGCGGTGCTTTTAAGTTCCACCTTTGGCGTCACTATGGTGACATCATAGGTACACATCTAAAGGGGCCATGCCTCTTTAAAGGATCTGCATACACAGGTCTAGAACCCAAGCAATGCTTCAGTTTGCTTCCAAGTTCCTGTCCTGTGCATTTGTTTGTCCTTTGGACTGAGTTCCTCTATACCGAGTTTGGCTCTGTCGTTGAATTTGTCTACTGCCTGTCTCCACCCTTGGCCTTTAGTTGGTTCTCTTCCATCTTTGACTGCTCTGGTGAGGTCCATAGTCCCACTTCCTGGTCGAGTTCACTCCTGTGCTGGGGGTCCATAGTCTTCACCATATACTAGACAAACCCAACCCCTTTTCACTACTTATATGCCAGCCTATATCCTCCTCAATTCCCTGCAATCAGCCAGGTGTCAAAGCCCTACTCCACCATCCAGATAACGGGCTTCACACTGTTCACACTAATCAACTCCAGTCAAGGTTTATTGCAATGACAGCACTCTGCTCCTTCCCAGCCAAAGCCCTGTCCCTGATCACCCTATCTTTGGATTGGATTTGATTGTCTACTGCTTGTCTCAACCCCTGACCTTTAGTTGGTTCTTCTTCATCTTTGACTGCTCTGATAGTTCACAGTCCCACTTCCTGGTCCAACTCACTGTTCGTCCAGTACATGACTATTGTATAACCGATGTATTACAGGTCTGCCCACCACATTCTACCCCCATACCTTACTTATACTTAATCAAGAGACCACACATTGATGTTTGGAGTAAAACATGGCCGTAGCAGCCTCCTTTATTTTTTTTAACTGTTCCATCAGTTATCAAAAACTTTAACCATCAAAACACATAAACCCAGAACATATCCGAAATATTGCCTCCTAGTGTTGGTCTTTGCAGGAACCTCAAAATTGCCATAATCATATTAACCCGATATTAGTCACTATACTAATATCGTATTACCACGTGACACTGCGGTACCTTAAAAATGGTCATAGGCCTCAAGCCGATCAGCTACTCAGAGACGACCACTGACCGCAGTGCCCCCATTATCCAACTCATCCAGCTAAACTCCTGTTAGCTGGAATCCACCCACAGGACCCATACCACCGATAGGTCCTGACCACTTCCTTTTTTAGGTACTTCCTTCTCCCGCAAAGACCAAACACCCGCCACAGCACCCAAGGGAAAACACCTTTACCCTTTGGTGCCCCTCCAAACCCTAAGGGCTCGTTGGATCCCATCCTGCAAACCCAAAGTCCATAAGTCAGTCCCCACATCGTTCAGGTGGACCCCATCCCTCCGTAGATACCGCCATGTATCCACCTCCAGCTCGAAATGTCGAACCACCAACCCCCCGTTCCGTACCACAAACCTGCCCATGTCCCGGTTGATTTTTTCTCCGAGCCCTATTGATGCCATCCACGGACCTCGCCCCCCTCCACTCTGACCGTGCCAGCATGTCTGACCAGACAATGATCATGTCCGTCAATGACATCCTGAGCCGAATTAAATCAAATTTCATATCTCTTAAACTTCTAACATGGACCTAAAGCCCAGGTCATTGCCACCTACATGCAGTACCAAAACGTCAGGTGGCCTGTCCAAACGAGCAAAACGGTGCACCTCCGGAACCATCCTACTCCACCACATTCCTGGAACTCCCAGCCAGCGGACACACGCCTCCGGTCTTGGGAATCCCAACAGCCGACCCTCATATCGACGCCAGCCCTCTTAGCCCCCCAGAACACAAACAAATGGCCTAGTATCCAGACCAAAGCTTGTGTCTCACCTGAAAGTAGACGAAGAACAATAATCCCCATGAGAAAATTCCCAAAAACCCAACCTGTACAACTCAGCAGCCCGAATATAACAACCCGGGCATGCCCCCAAAATTACTCACGCCCCACTATTAGCTGGGGGCGACCGTACAGCCGGAACCTCCTGGCTTCCCACCGGCCTAACCTCATTAACAGCTTCCTCGTCTATCCCACATCTGGCCGCCTCTGTAGCTGCCCCGGAAAACCTGTACCAACTTACCTCTGCCCACCTGGTCCGTCGTAGACTTTCTAAGTGCCAGTGACACCCCGGCCTCCGTCCAAACCACATCGCAAGCCAGCAACCCCCCGTGCACCGCTTTGGACGGGCTGACCAACCCCCCTATCCGGAATGCTCCAAAGAACGCCAATGAGAAGGACAGCACCAATAATAATATTAATCGTATCAATATACTATTTCCTATAGCAATACTATACTATAGTATACTATACTATCAATATACTATTTCCAACACGCTGTTCCCCAGCACCGCCATCATCTCTCTCTGGCTCCCTCATTCCTGAACCCGCCTGCACCAGCCCATGATGTCCGGCCGAGGGGGGGGATGCCCGGACACCGTAACCCCCGATAACCCACGCTGTGGTCCCGACCCTGTGAGCTCGCCATCCTCTCTCCCCACGGTACCTGCTGATCCAGACGGACCCGACAGCATCGGCCCCAGGGTCTCCCGGAGCCAATCCTCGCCACGTGTAGCGGCCTCTGCCCGCAGCTGGGCCAGAAGTAATTTTTTTTTTTTTGTCACAGACATGCTGCTGTTAGCTGAAACTTTCCCCTGCACTGTGTTAACTCAGAGGGGCGGGGTCTTCCTTTTATCTAGCCTTCTCCCCTCCCCTCTATATTTCCATTAGCCAATAGTTAATACCCTCTTATTACATACTCTGTTCACTCAGTCATGCCCAGCCCTGCGCCTATGGCATTCTGTCTTTTTGCTCCGGGCTTTTCTTTCCTGTGCTGGGGGCCTGTAGGCTTTGTTGCTCCACACGGCATGGCTCTTGTCTTCACCGATACCCAGAACGCCCTAGAAATCATCCTTTTCTGCTTGTATGTGTTAGACTCCACATTTTACCACCTAGGGGTCACACCTTTGGGTCAATGAGGGGATCCTGGTAGAAAACCGTCTGTCTCTTTGACTCTGCACCATGAGGGAACCCATACACATCAATTATTCATATATGTGTTCGCTTTATTCCCCTTCTTCACCTTCATTATAAATGAAGAAGACTGTTGGGCTATGTCAGGAATTGGATTCTTAAATATCTTGGACTTCCTGCCATAACTCCTAATTCTGTTGTTGTCCACCTAACACCTAAAACAAGCAATTAACATGTGACTATACAAACCCAACCCCTTTCACCACCTATAGACCAACCCATATCCTCCTCCACTCCCTGCAATCAGCCTGGTGCCAAAGCCCTGGAGTCCACTCTTGCCCCACTGTAGTCCACCATCCAGATAACGAGCCACACACCAAAGACGGTCAACACCAGTTAAGGTATATTACAATGACAGCACACTGCTCCCTCAACCAAAGCCATGCCAAAATGTTCACCAACAGCAGGACCTAATCATCGGGAATCCCCCTTGCAATAAACTTTGACTGGAGTTGAACATCATCGGTGTGCACTTGTTTCGATGGTGGACCTCACCATATACTACACTGATAAATGTAAAAAATTCTCTTAAAACCTGAAGGTTGGTTAAACGTTTAACTAACCTATGCCTAACAACCTCCCTTGTCTTTCCAATGCTACCTATCCCTCTTTTTCATACCTCAGACTTGCAGATGACTCAGTGCAAGTGTAGCGGCCTACGCCAGGCTGGGCAGCGCTCCTATCCCCTTTCAAGAAAGAGGAGTCACATGCCGCTGCGCAAACAACTGCAACTATTCTTCATTGGCCCCAATGGACATCTACTGAAAGCTTACACCTAATGAGCACCTGTATTCTGGACCTTTCGCCAAAAGAAGGCAAGCAGAGGGCAAAGGACCAGTCGCCAGTATTGTCTTTGGTCAGCGGCTAGAACCTTCAGGGCCCCAGTGCAAGAAACCATGAAGGGCCACCCTGACCACCAGGGCCCTTTCCATCAGTCCCGTGGTCCTATTCATTGGTCCTGGGCCCCCCTTCTCTGGTCCTGGGCCCCTTTTCCAAGCCCAGGGCCCTTCCCACTGATCCTGGGGCCCCTTTACTCCAGTCGGGGCACCACACTGCGAAACATAAAGTCGTATGACAAGTCAAAACACATTGATTTCAAAGGGTGCCGCCTTAATCAATGTGATTCAAGTCGCAGCAACAAAAAAAGAGGTTCCCGCAACTACCTTCCTGCGACTTTAGTGTGATTTTAGCACCATAGATTGCCATGCTAAATCACAAAAGTAGCAAGCAAGTCCCAAGGAAGTTAAGAAAATCGCAAGCAAGTTGCAAGGCAGTCCTGATAAAATCGCAAGCAAGTCGCACATTTTTGGGGCATCGCATAAGTGTGAACCAAGCCTTACAATCTACAGTGCCCCCCATGGGGGGAGCGCTAGGGCCTAGGTGCAACCTTTGCATCCCTGGTAGTTCTTCCACTGCCTGTGGTTTTCCTGAAGATGATCTTTTCTGTATTACTGACCTACCATGTCTTGTTCTGCACTGTGTCTCTGTGTGGAGATGGCCATTTTGGCAGGGGTTTGCTTGCTCATGTCAGAGTTGCCCTTCCTAATGACCGGTGATCTGATGACTAGTGGGGTAATGCTAGAGGTGGAGGAAGCACAAATCCACAAAATGAATGTAGCAGAAGCAGGGAGATATCTTCACTGCAGGTCCTCAAGTAACGCTTCCTCTCCAGCAAGGAGAACAGTGAGCAGCAGGATGGTGAAGTTACCAAATTCCACTCAAAATCTGGTGAGACTAGCAGATCCACAGAATGTTTGAAACAGAACCAGGGAGATCCTTGCACTGCAGGCATAGCTCCCAACTGTCTCTAATTTTGAGGGACTGTCCCTGATTTGGAACAAAGTCCCTCTGTCCCTCTTTCCTCCTTATTTGTCCCTCATTTTAGCCTGATTTATATAGCTGTATATCAAATGCACTATTTGTCTTTCAAATTGTTTCCCATTGCTAAACCTTTTATCCAATTTCTAAATGATTGCATTTGTCAATTTCAAAAGGCAGTATAAAGGAATATTAATCATAAAAAAAGCACTTGTGGGTCCTTTTTTGTATAATTTTTCTTAAAGGGGTGTGACAGGGGGTCCTATGCCTGTATACTTTTTCTGATAGGTGTCCCTCATTCAAATCTCAAAAAGTTGGGAGGTTTGCTGCAGGTCCTCAGGTACAGCTTCCTATCCAGCAAGGAGAACAGTGATAAGCACAGTAGTGATATCACCAAATCTCACTCCAAATCTGGTGAGACTAGCAGATTTACAGAATGGAGAAACAGAAGCAGGGCGATTTTTGCACTGCAGGTCTTCAGGTAACGCTTCCTCTCCAGCAAGGAGAACAGTGAGCAGCAGAATGGTGACGTCACCAAATTCCACTCAAAATCTGGTTGTCATGGATATGCAGTAATGTTTGTCTGTCAGCTTACCTTCCTCTCCATGTGTTCACCTTAGAGGCCAGACACTCTCACCTGGCTGTTTAAATAATCTCTCCTCCTAGCATGGCCCCACCCCAGGCCCTATCAGAGAACTCTATATTAACCTGTGCACTGCAAGTCTGCCTTGCTGATCAACGTTGTTTGTTAAGCATTGTGTGTTTGGGTTCCTGCTTGCCGTGTGCTACGTCTGTCTCTGTGTTATCGATCTTGGCTTGTTCTCGACTATCCCTGTCTGCTTGTGACCTTGACCTTTGGCTTGTCCTTTGTTTATCCTTGTCTGCTTGTTGCCCTGACCTTGGCTTGTCCCCTCACTATCTCTTGTATCCTGAGCTGCTGCTTCCCCTCTATCCTCTATACCCTACGGAGCATGAGGTAGGGGACTATGGGGGCCGCGACCTGGATCCAGTTGCAGCTCAGTCCATCCTCACCAGTAGAGGCTCTGGTGAACACCTGCTGGATCTTAGACTCTGCGCCCTGGGCAATCTTGGGCTCTAGCTGCCTGTGGGATCCCTGTTTGTGCTCCAGTGGACCTGCCTTCCTTAACCACCCAGTGTTCTATCCGCAGCAGTCAGCCATAGGGTTCACTACCTTAGCGGTGCACTCCTGAGCCCAACGGTGTGCATCTGTCATCTGGCTTCAGGTTACCTGACACTGGTGAGACTAGCAGATCCACAGAATGGAGAAACAGAAGCAGGGAGATCCTTGCACTGCAGGTCCCTCAGGTACAGCTTCCCCTACAGCAAGGAGAACAGTGAGCAGCACTGTAGTGACATCACCAAATCTCATTTCAAAGCTGGTCACCAGAATCACTAGATTCAGTTTGCAGGAGGGATGGTAATGACAGTCCCTACTATACAAATAGCCACTAAAGGGAGCATTTACAAATTTGTATATTTGGTAACATTTATATAATCATGGAAATATAAAATATGAAAAGTCACATCAATTGCTTTGAGGCACAGATACGGCAATAATAATCAAAGGGCCCACATCAATAAAAGCTAGCACGCTGGAATAAATCCATTACTACAGGAGCTGGCACTCTGCAAGTCCTTTTAAAAAACTAACATTGGTTAGCAAACACATATTCTTTGATTAGTCCCTTAATTAGGCAACTAGACTGAAAAGTTTTTTCATCAAGCTTTCAATCAGTGGTTAAAGCTGAACTCCAGGAAGATATAAAAAATACATTAATCAATGCAGCTCTGTAATCATTAATACATCATTAAATGTAATTTTAAATGTACATTAAATGTATATTTGTTTTAATGCAGGAAGTCTAAGCACCCGACAGAGCTCAGACTAGGAGAGGGAGAAGCAGTACGAGAAGCCAACAGTGAAAGAAGCATGCTGATAGGAAGAGAAGATCAGACTAATAAAGGGATGACCTCATCTGTCTGCTGCTTCCCCTTTCACTGTCCAATCACAGACTGGGGGAGGGACAAGACCTGTAGGTGTTACTGAACTACAGCAGAAAAAGCTTAGGTCTCCTGCCCTGTCAGATAGGGCAGTATTGTTTGGCAAAGCTGCCTAAATCTTTGAACTGTATAGACATAAAGACAATCCTTTGGCTGCTAAAACATAGCATTCATCTGCGTATTTATCTGATTGTCTGGAGTTCAGCTTTAACTATCTATCTATTGATCATTTATTGATGATTGTTCAAGAATGCCTGAATGTATCAGTTCTGGATATGGATATCTGATCGAAATCAATCGATCAGCCATGTACATTGGCACTTAAAGAGGTTGGAAACATGATAAAAAAAGACAAAGGCATAATGAGCTAGTATGCATCACATACTAGCTCATTATAAAATACTTTCCTTAGAACAAAGTCCTGCAGCGGCGCCCGCACACCGCTGAGACGGCTGACATCTTCCCCAGTCTTTCTTCCGGGTTCGCGGGCTCCGGCGCTGTGATTGGCCAAAGCCGCAATGATGTCACTCCCGCGCATGGGAGCTGCCGGTCACGGCACAGGGCCTTGAAGAAATGGCACGGGGGTCGTTCCTTTAGAACGCATGTGCCGATGATGTTGACGTCAGCGGCGAATATAGTAAATATCTCCTAAACGGTGTAAGTTTAGGAGATATTTACAGTACCTACAGGCAAGCATTATTATAGGTGTAACGGCACCCCAAATAGGAAAGGGGGTAACAAATGCTGTTTAAATATCTTCCCTCTCCTGGACACAAATTCACTGCCGATCCTCCACAGCCAGACGACCCCTTCCCATAGGAATTAATCCTTCTGAAAGAACGAGACGCACTCTGTATCTTTCCAAGGATAGACTGACTTTATTGCCAAAAACATTGTAACCTTTATACACATCCAATACTGCATTAATCTAAAATGAACAATGGTCCAGCTCCACCCACAACATAACAAGACCCAATACACATTTGACATTAGGCTAGCTTTTGTCTCCCACTACCCATCTCTTAGAAGGCAAAAGCTAATCCCTTTATGTTTAAATAAATATGCATGACCTTTATATTCACCAGACTGTCTGTTACTTTACAATACACACAAGGACAGACTTAATTTCCCCAATCCACATCACCACAAACAATGAACAGGTCTTTTAGAAGCTGGGATTAGCATTACACTAGGCAGACAGGTGATTGAGGCTGAACACCTCAGTATCTCTCAATTGACCTGTTGAGTTCAGAATCAGTAAATAGCCCTTTACAGATATCCTTGGGAATATGGTGGATAAATATTACTGTAGCGGGGTCTTTAAATTTAGTTGGGGTACACCTGGGGGTAGTGTGACCCAGGTGTGTAATTGTGAGAGGTTCTGGACCCCTTTTGTAATTCGTGGAGGATTGGGTGGTGTATTATTCTCCTTGGCCTGTGGGTGGCGGGGTACCTACAGGCTCAAGGTAGAATCACTGCCGCAGTGCTACCCTTTTTGTCCCTTTCCGGAGATGGTACGGCTGGGGCGGGGAACCCGCCGTGGTGATGAAGGGAGGAGATAAATGGGGGAGACGCCCTCGCCACGAGGTCTTCGAGGATCTTCTCTTCACGCACCCAGGCACCTTAGGCCTGGGTGCGGGCAGTTCGGAGTTCCGGCCCAGGCGCCCTAGGCCTGACCGGAATGGAGTTGGAGTCCATCCCAGGCACCTTCAGCCTGGGGTGAGGTACTATATCGTAGGCCTGGGGCCCAGTAACTTCGACTGGGTCCCGCGAGGGCGAAGTGATCCGAGGGTGCCGCCTTGCGAGGGGACCCGCATCTGAGGTGAGGAGGCTGGGGAGGTCACCCATCAGGAGACCCGGAGCAGCATCAACCCGGTGACGGATGGGCCTCCGGTAACTCCCTCAGAGGAACATCTTCCCCTGATAGGGGCCGCAGCGCAGCAAAGGTACTCCCACCTATGTTCTATGGAGTTGCTGGTAGAGACTCATAAGTTCTATGTTTTGTGCTAATCAAGGTTGCTACAACCCCTGGTGAAACCACAGGGGTTTAGATTGAAATCAGGATAGTGCCTCGACCTGCTCATCCCACTGTATCAAGCTATTATGATATACCAACCAGTTGGCTAAGAAAGCACTGTTTACTGTTGAGCATACAATAAAACAAGAGTTGGACTGTGATCAGTGTGTGGACTCTGGTTAATGGGAGCAAAGTGAGGAAGGAAGGTGCCAGCATAGCAAGATTGAGTTCATAACTAACACACATTGGCCCGAGGAAGATACTGGTGCTGGCCTTCACCTCACCCACAGCTATGGGGAGGACATGGGCCGTAGCGCATCTCACCCTGTCGTGTGACATACCCCTAGCAAAAGGAGATGGGGTGAGGCCGCTACATTACATTTTAGGTAGTCCAAGATATATTTCTTAATGTCCATTATTTCCTGGCTCACCCTATGTCCAAAGTGACCCCCCTGTCACAATAGGCTTACCTGTAGGTACAATTAAACAAGAAGACTTTACTTCTTATTTAAACTTTGATTGATCAACCTAAATTGATTGATAGATTGATTTCAAATTATTGCACTTATAGCCTGAAAAACAGGCTTTGCAATGGGAGCAGTGGTGGCCCGTTTATTTTTTTTTTTTTTTTAGGGCCGGTTCACACTTGTGCGAGTTGATACCGAATGCGATGCGTCAAACACAAACTAGATTCGCATGTCATCCAAAAAGTAATTGTTTTCAATGATGGTGGTTCACATCTATGCGTTGCGATTCCTCTCCGAATGCGATGCGATGAAAAAAAGGGTCTTGTGCGAGTTTAGACCGCTGCGTTGCGAATTTAGTCTCCATAGACATCAATGTAAATCGTTCTGGAATCGCATTGGTGGTTCACATATGTGCGAATACTTCACCTCCAGCTCCTCCTTCCAGTTCTGCCCCCTCACTTCCTGTTTCCTGTCTCGTGTCCATATGTAAACAGAGAAGATGGCCCCAAGGCGCCGGAACACCATTGATAATGAGGAGCTCATCAGGCTTGTCCGTGACAGGCCTTATATATGGGACAGCCGGATTGAAGAATACAAAAATCATGCCCGGAAGAGCAGAGGCTGGGTTGAAATTTGTCAATCTCTGTATGCAGACTGGGATGACTTCACACCTCATGTTCGCAAAATTAAACGTAAGTACATTCCTATTTATTCATCCCACTGACCACCAATGTAAGGACATGTATCCCACTGACCACCAATGTAAGGTGACCACCAATCCCACTGACCACCAATGTGAGGGCATGCATCCCACTGACCACCAATGTAAGGTGACCACCAATCCCACTGACTACCAATGTGAGGGCATGCATCCCACTGACCACCAATGTAAGGTGACCACCAATCCCACTGACTACCAATGTGAGGGCATGCATCCCACTGACCACCAATGTAAGGTGACCACCAATCCCACTGACTACCAATGTAAGGGCATTCATCCCACTGACCACCAATGTAAGGACATGTATCCCACTGACCACCAATGTAAGGTGACCACCAATCCCACTGACCACCAATGTGAGGGCATGCATCCCACTGACCACCAATGTAAGGTGACCACCAATCCCACTGACTACCAATGTAAGGGCATGCATCCCACTGACCACCAATGTAAAGTGACCACCAATCCCACTGACCACCAAACAATCCCACTGACCACCAATCCCACTGACTACCAATGTAAGGGCATGCATCCCACTGACCACCAATGTAAGGTGACCACCAATCCCACTGACCACCAAACAATCCCACTGACCACCAATCCCACTGACCACCAATGTAAGGGCATGCTTCCCACTGACCACCAATCCCACTGACTACGAATGTAAGGTCATGCATCCCACTGACCACCAATGTAATGTTGTGGGATGATATTGCATGCTCAATATGTTGACACAAAGCAGAAAAAATACATGTACACACTGTTGAACAATAAAACATTATCACATTTATTGAAAAAAGTAAAAGATATGAGACGATGCAGCATTGACTGGTAAAAAAGTTATTGATCTTTATGCAATGGCATCAAGCTGCCATGATACTTGACCGGCAGGACTCATAAAGAAGTCAGTAAACTTCTCACGGATGCTGGCCCCTCTGTAATTGCCCCTTGTATGTGTCCAATCTGCGCCTTCCATCTCATCCAACAAAGAGTCCTCGAAAAGGTATCCATCTCTTTCCCGCACAAAATTGTGAAGTGCACAGGCAGCTTTTACGGCAATTATGGCGTTTTCCATGTTTAGAGTAATTGGGGTGTGCAGAAATCGCCATTTGTTTGCCATGATTCCGAAAGTACACTCCACAACTCTTCGGGCTCTTGTTAGCCAATAGTTAAAGACCCTTTTCTCCACAGACAGTGACCTGTTGGCATATGGCCTTAGCATTTTTTCCGAAAGAGCGAAAGCCTCATCACCGACAAATATTAAAGGGAGAGAGGGTTCAGATGTTCCAGGGAGTGGTCGTTCGTTTGGGAGGTCCAGTGTGTTCTCCCGAATCATTCTTCCAAAACTAGAGTGGGAAAAAATGCTGGAGTCAGAACTACTCCCATAAGAACCAATGTCTATGTATGTGAACGAGTAGTTTGCATCAGCCACTGTCAGAAGCACGAAAGAAAAATATTTTTTATAATTAAAATATTTTGTCCCACTACCGACTGGCCTAACAATTCTGATGTGCTTTCCGTCGATTTCCCCCACACAGTTAGGGAAGTTGCAGCGATCCCAAAATAACTGAGCTTTGGAGTTCCATTCGTCTTTGTTTGGTTTTCTCATGACCACATCTCTTAAGACCTCCCAGATGGCCATACAGGTGTCCCGTACAATTGTGCTGACCGTAGATTTTCCCAGTTTGAACTCGTATTGCAAGCTGGCAAATGAATTTCCCGTTGCTAGGTACCTGTAAAAGATAGAAAAATAATTAGTGTTATTTTTTTTTTACAGAAGGACTCATACGCACTAGGTGGCGAAGCCTTAAAGACACACTTCAGAGACACCAGAGACTGGAGCGTGAAGCAAGGAGTGGGTCTGGTGCCCCCCCAAAGCGTCCCTACGCCTTCGCCAGATACATGGATTTTTTGAGGCCTGTTCTAGAATTGAGGAAGTAAGTTATCATTTATGAATCGGTCACTCTACCATCTCTATCTAATTATCCTGTCCTAGCCCTAACCTTTACTTCTCCCCTTATCTTTTTATTTATTTTAAAAAAAGACTTCTAATTTTTGTATTGCAGCACAGAAGTAAGTTGGGAGGAGGAGGAGGAAGAGAAGGAGGAGGGGGAGGAGCATGCTGCTACTGTTGACGTTGATGAAGGAGTATCATTTGCTAGCTCAAATCATGAGGATTTAGCTATGGAGCTCCAGGGTGAGGTGATTGAGGTTAACGAGTCCTCTTCTCATGAGCTGGATAACGAGGATACAGACGTTTCGACACCTTCCAGCAGAAGGCAAAGACAGGCATCTACTTCCCGCAGAAAGCAAAGCTGCAGGGCAGCTGAACAGGTTGAAGACCAAGACCAGACCAAGAAATTGCTACACATTGTGTCAGGGATCACTGAACAAATTGATGCCCAGCGATGCCCTCATACAATGTTTGCCATTAGTTTGGTGCCTCTTCTGAAAGAGGTCTTGCCAGACTATTACTTTGATATGAGGATTGCAGTGGAACATTGCATCCATTCATTTACTGTGCCACGCCATGTTTCTGTGCCAACGCACCAGAGTCTTTCTACTGCTTCAAACACTGCACCAAACCCTTACCCCTCTAGTTTTGCGGAACCCACTAGCATCTATGAGACCCCCAGATCACGAATCCCATATCCCATTCCTTCACCAGTTGCCTCAGTAATTTCACCCCCAAATACAACCGCCGATATTAGTAGACCAATGGATATGAGACCACTTGAGTCAACATCTTACCATGTGCCATCACAAAACAGACCACAACAGCTCTACGAGCAAATACCGTCCGTGGCAAAGCAATTTCCACCTGTAGCAAGACCAATGGAACAGCACAAACCGCTAATTCAAAATCCTTATCTATATCACAATCAGTCGATTGAAGTTGCCTCTAATATGCATATGCCCTATAGACAATATGGGCCCCCAAGTGTACCACCGGATACCGAGATATCCCCACCTGTGCCATTGAGGAAATATCCCTCAACACAAGATGAAGCCTTGCTAACACCACCAAGCTCTTCAACACTACAACGGCATGATTTCAACAAGCCTGGTGAACATAGTTCACCAAGTTTTTTGAATTTGTAGAGGACTACCTGCTAATTTCACTACCAACTTCATGTGGAAATTCAATACTTTCTTAGTAAACGTTATGTTTTTTGTTAAATTATATATCCTATTTTGAATATCTCAGGGAAAAAGAGACGGAGAGAAAAAAAGGTAGTGGGGAAAGTGGAGATGAAGATGCGAGGAAGGGAGGATGAGAGAGTTGGATATGACAGGGAGGATAAGGTGGAGAGGTAGAGTTAGTAAACTTTTGTAAGTTAGAATTAAAGTTACTTTAAGTTAAAGCTAGACAGTGAGAGCAAGTTATAGAGTCAGAGGAAGTTAGAGAGTCAGAGGAAGTTAGAGAGTCAGAGGAAGTTAGAAAGTCAGAGGAAGTTAGAAAGTCAGAGGAAGTTAGAAGGTCAGAGGAAGTTAGAAGGGCAGAATAAGTTGTAGAGGCAGAGTAAGTTAGAGAGGCAGAGGAAGTTACAAAGTCAGAGGAAGTTGTAGAGGCAGAGAAAGTTGTAGAGGCAGAGAAAGTTGTAGAGGCAGAGAAAGTTGTAGAGGCAGAGAAAGTTGGAAAGTCAGAGGAAGTTGTAGAGGCAGAGAAAGTTGTAGAGGCAGAGAAAGTTGTAGAGGCAGAGAAACTTGGAGAGTCAGAGAAAGTTGTAGAGGCAGAGAAAGTTGTAGAGGCAGAGAAAGTTGTAGAGGCAGAGAAACTTGGAGAGTCAGAGGAAGTTGTAGAGGCAGAGAAAGTTGTAGAGGCAGAGAAAGTTGTAGAGGCAGAGAAACTTGGAGAGTCAGAGAAAGTTGTAGAGGCAGAGAAAGTTGTAGAGGCAGAGAAAGTTGTAGAGGCAGAGAAAGTTGTAGAGGCAGAGAAACTTGGAGAGTCAGAGGAAGTTGTAGAGGCAGAGAAAGTTGTAGAGGCAGAGAAAGTTGTAGAGGCAGAGAAACTTGGAGAGGTAGAGGAAGTTAGAGAGCCAGAGGAAGTTACAAAGTCAGAGGAAGTTGTAGAGGCAGAGAAAGTTGTAGAGGCAGAGAAACTTGGAGAGTCAGAGGAAGTTGTAGAGGCAGAGAAAGTTGTAGAGGCAGAGAAAGTTGTAGAGGCAGAGAAACTTGGAGAGTCAGAGAAAGTTGTAGAGGCAGAGAAAGTTGTAGAGGCAGAGAAAGTTGTAGAGGCAGAGAAAGTTGTAGAGGCAGAGAAACTTGGAGAGTCAGAGGAAGTTGTAGAGGCAGAGAAAGTTGTAGAGGCAGAGAAAGTTGTAGAGGCAGAGAAAGTTGTAGAGGCAGAGAAAGTTGTAGAGGCAGAGAAACTTGGAGAGGTAGAGGAAGTTAGAGAGCCAGAGGAAGTTACAAAGTCAGAGGAAGTTACAAAGTCAGAGGAAGTTAGAGAGTCAGAGGAAGTTGTAGAGGCAGAGAAACTTGGAGAGTCAGAGGAAGTTGTAGAGGCAGAGAAAGTTGTAGAGGCAGAGAAAGTTGTAGAGGCAGAGAAAGTTGTAGAGGCAGAGAAAGTTGTAGAGGCAGAGAAAGTTGTAGAGGCAGAGAAACTTGGAGAGGTAGAGGAAGTTAGAGAGCCAGAGGAAGTTACAAAGTCAGAGGAAGTTACAAAGTCAGAGGAAGTTAGAGAGTCAGAGGAAGTTGTAGAGGCAGAGAAACTTGGAGAGTCAGAGGAAGTTGTAGAGGCAGAGAAAGTTGTAGAGGCAGAGAAAGTTGTAGAGGCAGAGAAAGTTGGAGAGTCAGAGGAAGTTGTAGAGGCAGAGAAGGTTGTAGAGGCAGAGAAAGTTGTAGAGGCAGAGAAAGTTGTAGAGGCAGAGTAAGTTGGTGAGGTAGAGGAAGTTAGAGAGGCAGAGGAAGTTAGAAGGTGATGGAAAAAAATGCATAGTGTGTTTAAAAAGTAAAAAAAAAGTGAAGGAGAGTGTTGTCTCCTCTTTATGTTGTTCTTGATATGTAAGAAAAAATTTGAAAGTTTCTCCAATGGTTGGTGCAAAGCATGTAGTCACAAACTGATTAGAAGTTTTTGAAAAAAATAAATAAAATACTTATTTTGGAAGACAATTTTATTGTGATTTATGTCTGCATTCTTTGCATTCCTATAGCTTACTATGGTGCATAGCATAAAATTCACAAAGTATATCGATGAAATTTACCTTAATGTTACAAGCAACCTTTCCGCTGGCTCCACACTTTTCCGAAAGGTGGTGTTCTGATACTCCAATCGTGTACCAAGCAACCAAAGTAATTCATCAAAACTAAGAAATAAAACCACAAAACCAATGTAAGTGACAAGTTAAAGCCCATACAAAATGACATGGTAAGAGGCAAGAGTACTAGTGAAAGGATAAAAGAGATGGAAAGTTGGATTGGTGGTCATTGGGATTGGTGGTCAGTGGCATTGGTGGTCAGTGGGATGTATGCCCTTACATTGGTGGTCATTGGGATTGGTGGTCAGTGGCATTGGTGGTCAGTGGGATGTATGCCCTTACATTGGTGGTCATTGGGATTGGTGGTCAGTGGCATTGGTGGTCAGTGGGATGTATGCCCTTACATTGGTGGTCAGTAGGATTGGTGGTCATTGGGATTGGTGGTCAGTGGCATTGGTGGTCAGTTGGATTGGTGGTCATTAGGATTGCCCTTACATTGGTGGTCAGTGGGATTGGTGGTAATTGGAATTGGTGGTCAGTGGTATGCATGTCAGTGATAGATAGAAAAAAGGAGGGAGGAGGAGAAGGAAGTGGGGTACAGGTACTAACCTATTTACTGACATCCGGGAATAGTTGAAGAACTTCTCCTCATGCTGCCTGAGATGATTGTAGAGGATCCTAAACTGACCTCTCTCTTCCCTATTTAGAATAATTGGATGGACCCAATATCTTCTTGTACTCATCAGTCTCTTGGTCCTCCTCCTCCTCTTCCTCCGGGCTTTGTCCATCAGTACTGCAGCAGTAGCAGTAACAACTGCTGCCATTATCAACGGGACATGATGAAACATAATGACCAAAAAACAAAATCCTCACTGACTTTTCACAAAAACCACACTCCTCCAACGACAATACTCTCCCCACAAGAGAAAACAGGGAAAGCACAGGAAGTTAACACCCATTTTTTTCTTGGTTTTTCAATTGGCCTGAGCAGAAATCGCATCTGTGCCTAATTTACATTGTAAGCGCATTACATTCGCATTGGATTCGCATTGCAATCGCGCTGGTAATTAATAAACAAACAATGAAAAAAAAACCCTCATAATCGCATCGCACAAGTGTGAACCGGCACTTAATGTCTTTTTTTTACACATAGCGGCGCGACCATAGAGGGCGCAGAAGCGCCGCTACCACTCGCTTCTGCGCCCGGCCGTCACTCACCACAACAATACATAGGTTCATGCATTGCATGAACCTATGTATTGCTGCCGCCCACTATTCAGATGGCCGGCCCCTTGAGCGCCGGCCATCTGAGTCACAGCATCTGAATGGCCTTTAGAAGTGCCTATCAGAGCCAGCAGGCTCTGATAGGCTTCCCGACTACAGCCTGAGGGCTGTAATCGGCTTCTAAACACCTAATGAGAGGACGCACAGGGGTGCGTTCCCTGGCCAATCAGGTTCACCGGGTCTGGTTACCGGTAACCTGATTGGCTGAAGTGACATCGAGGGCGGGAGAAGACATCGAGGACGGAAGAAGGACGGCGCTGACTCGAGGAAGGTAAGTGCAGGGCTGGGGGGGACAAACTTGCTGTATTATGAGGACAAACTGGCTGCATATGGGGGAGAAACTGGCTGCATTATGGGGGAGAAACTGGCTGCATATAGGGGAGAAACTGGCTGCATTATGGGGGAGAAACTGGCTGTATATTGGGGGAGAAACTGGCTGTATATTGGGGGAGAAACTGGCTGCATATAGGGGGAAAAACTGGCTGCATTATGGGGGAGAAACTGGCTGTATATTGGGGGAGAAAGTGGGTGCATTATGGGGGAGAAACTGGCTGCATTATGGGGGAGAAACTGGCTGTATATGGGGGACAAACTGGCTGCATATAGGGGGAGAAACTGGCTGCATTATGGGGGAGAAACTGGCTGTATATTGGGGGAGAAACTGGCTGCATATAGGGGAGAAACTGGCTGCATTATGGGGGAGAAACTGGCTGCATATAGGGGAGAAACTGGCTGCATTATGGGGGAGAAACTGGCTGCATTATGGGGGAGAAACTGGCTGCATATAGGGGAGAAACTGGCTGCATTATGGGGGAGAAACTGGCTGTATATTGGGGGAGAAACTGGCTGTATATTGGGGGAGAAACTGGCTGTATATTGGGGGAGAAACTGGCTGCATATAGGGGAGAAAGTGGGTGCATTATGGGGGGGGAAACTGGCTGCATATAGGGGAGAAACTGGCTGTATATTGGGGGAGAAACTGGCTGTATATTGGGGTAGAAACTGGCTGTATATTGGGGGAGAAACTGGCTGCATTATGGGGGAGAAACTGGCTGCATTATGGGGGAGAAACTGGCTGCATATAGGGGAGAAACTGGCTGCATTATGGGGGAGAAACTGGCTGCATATAGGGGAGAAACTGGCTTCATTATGGGGGAGAAACTGGCTGCATATGGGGGAGAAACTGGCTGCATTTGGGGGACAAACTGGCTGCATATAGGGGAGAAACTGGCTGCATTATGGGGGACAAACTGGCTGCATATAGGGGAGAAACTGGCTGTATTATGAGGACAAACTGGCTGCATTATGGGGGATTAACTGGCTGCATTATGGGGGAGAAACTGGCTGCATTATGGGGGAGAAACTGGCTGCATTATGGGGGAGAAACTGGCTGCATATGGGGGGGAAACTGGCTGCATTTGGGGACAAACTAGTGGCGTTTGGGCACAGTGGCTGCGTTTAATGGGCACAGTGGCGGCAATTGATGATTTTTTTTTTTTCAGTTTGTTTGCGCCCCCCCAAAAAATTTGAGCACCAGCCGCCACTGAATGGGAGTAAGAGCTTTAACCAGTCATATCTGTCAGGACAGGTTCTTCTTTACTCTCTTTGACCTCTCATACTAACATCATCTCCCAGGAGGTGCAGGTGGCAAAAAAAACAAACAAAAAAAAAACCCTTCTAGGAATAAAAGATACAGTGCCTTGAAAAAGTATTCATACCCCTTAAAACTTTCCACATTTTGTCATGTTACAACCAAAAACATAAATGTATTTTATTAGGATTTTATGTGATAGACCAACACAAAGTGGCACCTAATTGTGAAGTGGAAGGAAAATGATCATGGTTTGAATTTTTTTTTCACAAATAAATATGTGAAAAGTGTGGCGTGCATTTGTATTCAGCCCCCTTTACTCTGATACCCCTAACTAAAATCTAGTGGAACCAATTGCCTTCAGAAGTCACCTAATTAGTAATTGGTCCACCTGTGTGTAATTTATTCTCAGTATAAATACAGCTGTTCTGTGAAGCCCTCAGAGGTTTGTTAGAGAACCTTAGTGAACAAACAGCGTCATGAAGGCCAAGGAAAACACCAGATAGGTCAGGGATAAAGTTGTGGAGAAGTTTAAAGCAGGGTTAGATTCTAAAAAAATATCCCAAGCTTTGTACATCTCACAGAGCTCTGTTCAATCCATCATCTGAAAATGGAAAGAGTATGGCACAACTGCAAACCTACCAAGACATGGCTGTCCACCTAATCTGACAGGCCGGGCAAGGAGAGCATTCATCAGAGAAGCAGCCAAGAGGCCCATGGTAACTCTGGAGGAGCTGCAGAGATCCACAGCTCAGGTGGGAGAATCTGTCCACAGGATAACTATTAGTTGTGCACTCCACAAATCTGAAATTCTACCAAATCTCCCCTCCTAGCACAAAGCTAAGGAATGCATAGGATGTCAACACATCAGCCATGATCCCGGGTTTAGTGGCAACCTTTGTCACCAGAAATGCAGACTTTTGGATAGAAAGACTTACCAACTAACTTTTGCAGGGGGTCAGATCGGAGGAGGTACTGGATATTTACATATCAGTGGCGCCGGACCACTGGATTCCAATGCGGCTGTTTTTTTTTTTTTAAATACCTGATTAGAGCCAGAGGCTCTAATAGGCTTCAAAAAAAGGGTGAGCTCCGAGCCCACCCAGTTGTGTGACCATAGCGATTGAATTTTTGCTATTATCACACTAAAGTGCATCCCTGCTAATGGGGAGGCAGAGCTGTGAGACCTGTTTCCTGATTGGCCAAAGCGTCAGGTGATCCTATTGGATGCCTAGCGCTTTGGACAGCAGAGGAAGCTGGAGGAGCGGACACCAGAGCTGCCGCGGCCGCTGCCCGCACTCCAGTAGAGGACACCACAGTCCCGCCACATGAGCGGATAAGTGCCGGGGGTGCTGTGCCACGCCGCCGGGGGGATGGTGTTTGTTTGCCGCCCCCCCCCCCCAAAGAAGAACCCACCAGCTGCCACTGCAGTTACTTTTAATAAAACTGAGGGACGAGGGGAGGGGTTGTGGCTTTTAACAACTGTCAATTGATTTTGTTTTTTTTTGTAGGGAGGAGCCTATCATCTCTCAGTGTGCCGTCCTTGAGGATTCCTAGAAACACCGTTACCGGTAAGTCTAACTGTGGATTTTTGTACTATTTGACCATTCATGTGGCACTCTCACTGCTTCTTGTATAGTTGAGCAGAATCAGGCCGAAGAGTCCAAAATTAGGTGTTATTAGAGAATCAGTAGAAAGAAAGCCAACGCGTTTCAGGTTTTCAGACACTCCCCTTTTATCTGGGCTTATGTACTGCACCCAGTTATGGCTGGACTCTTCTTCTGCTTCTTGCATTGTTGAGCAGAATAAGGAAAGGCAGTGAACATAGATATGTATTTGAATTGTGTATTTAGCTGTTTGTCAAGGGTTCTGTTTTAATCTGTTTCCACCCCCCCCCCCCAGCCCCCTCTGAAATACATACTTTCCCAGTTAGGTTTCCCTGTGCTTTTCTCTGTCGCAGTCCCTGAACAAGACAGGATGTTATCAGTCAATCCCTCTTCTTTATTTTATATGTTTATTCTGCAAATCTGCACATTCTCAGCTTCGTCTAAGTGCACAGTAATCGTCCATAACTCCAGAGCCTCTCTCCAATCAGATAAAGTCTGACAATTATTTTCCATACAGCAGAGGATTAAGTAATGCAGCATCGCCTGGAATTACAACCACATGTACCACGGCCGAGGTACGGAAGGACAGACCGGGAAAGCGCTACCAGAGGGGGTCAAGGTGACGAAGGAGAAGGAGGAGAAGACCCCAAGTGTGATCCAGAGACAAAGCATGTCCATTTATCATCACTGCTCGCTAAGTGAAAACATCCTGTGTTTGGCCAAAATAAATCAGGGATAGAAATGCAGACGTTAAATCTAGACTCTCGGAATGCTTTTTTTTTTTTTTTCTGTAGATATTTCATTTTTCCGTATAAAAATGTTCTGTATTTAAATGTAGCTTTATGCATTTGAC
This sequence comes from Rana muscosa, assembly GCA_029206835.1. NCBI lineage: Eukaryota > Metazoa > Chordata > Amphibia > Anura > Ranidae > Rana > Rana muscosa. The sequence continues at coordinate 51,021,791 of JARGYO010000094.1, read as the reverse complement.
ATACCTCCTTAGACTCAGTTTGTCCGGACAGTATGGTCACCTGCTGACATGGCACCATCCACAGGCAGCTTAACTCCTCAGTAAAACAGAAGCTGAAAGCAATTTTACTTCAGTTAATTGCTGCACAGAGAATGCTTTTCTAGTCTTTTAAAGTGTAAGAAGACAATGGAGGGGATTTACTAAAACTGGAGCATCTGGTGCAGCCGATCTGCTTCTAACTTCAGCTTACCCCAGACGTTGCAACCTTTTGCGAAACGCGTCGGGTCATTCCACTGCTGCCATTGATATTATCTGAAAGCGCTTGTTTGATCATCTTGATGTAAGTGTATCTACCTACATTAAATTATATTCCCAAACAGTATTATGCTATGTGCCCTTCCTTTTTCCTCTGTATGGTTACTGGCTTTCATTTTGGGTAAACCATCATTGGGTCTTTTTAAAGGGTAATGCCCCATACCGACAAGCGGAATTTCTGCCAGCGAAAGTCTGATGTGAGCTTTTGGTCAGAAATTCCGACCGTGTGTAGGCTCCATCAGACTTTTTCTGTCGGAATTTCCGCCAGCAAAAGATTGAGAGCAGGTTCTCTGTTTTTCCGACGGAAAAAGTTCCTATCGGAAATTCTGATCGTCTGTATGCAATTCCGAGGGGAAAAAAAACTATGCATGCTCAGAAACAATTCTACGCATGCTCGGAAGCATTGAACTTCTTTTTCTCACCTCGTCGTAGTGTTGTATGTCACCGCGTTCTTAACGCTTGAAAGTTCTGAGAACTTTTGTGTGACCGTGTGTATGCAAGCCAAGCTGGAGCGGAATTCCGTCGAAAAAACCGTCCAACTTTTTTCCGACGGAAATTCCGCTTGTGGTGGTGGGATAAGTCCTCTTCTCCGTGACAGTCCCTGCGGGAACAGCGGACCCGATCACCGCTGGTGTCCCGCGATCGGGTCACAGAGAGGAAGAACGGGGAGAGGTAAGTGTAAACAAACCTCTCCCTGTGCTTCCTAGTGAGCCTGTCACTGATCATCGGTTCCCTGTCATAGGGAACGACGATCAGTGACGTCACACCCTAAGCCACGCCCAGACAGTAAGAAACACACATCAGGGCACACTTAACCCCTTCAGCGCCCCCTCCTGGTTAACCCCTTCACTGCCAGTGTCATTTTTACAGTAATCAGTGCATTTTTATAGCATTGATCGCTGTAAAAATGACAATAGTCCCAAAATAGTGTCAAAAGTGTCCGATGTGTCCGTCATAATGTCGCAGTCACGATAAAAATCGCTGATCGCCGCCATTACTAGTAAAAAAAAAAAAATATTTATAAAAATGCAATAAAACTATCCCCTATTTGGTATACGCTATAAATTGTGCGCAAACCAATCAATAAACGCTTATTGCGTTTTTTCTTACCAAAAATATGTAGAAGAATACGTATCGGCCTAAACTGAGGAAAATTTTTTTTATATATTTTTGGGGGATATTTATTATAGCCAAAAGTAAAAAATATAGAATTTTTTTCAAAATTGTCGCTCTATTTTTGTTTATAGCGCAAAAACTAAAAACCGCAAAGGTGATCAAATACCACCAAAAGAAAGCTCTATTTGTGGGAAAAAAAGGACGCCAATTTTGTTTGGGAGCCACGTCACACGACCGTGCAATTGTCAGTTAAAGCGACGCAGTGCCGAATCGCAAAAAGGGGCCAGGTCTTTAAGCTGCATAATGGTCCGGGTCTTAAGTGGTTAAAGTGAAACAATAAAAGTTAAAATTTTCCTTTAAATTTTGTACCTGGAGGGGTGTATAGTATGCCGGTAAAGCAGCGCTTGTTTCCCGTGCTTAGAACTGTCCCTGCACAAAGTGTAATTTCTGAAGGAAAAAAAGTCATTTAAAAGCACCCGCGGCTCCCGGCAATACAGAGAAAAGTCATTGATAAAAAATAAATAAAAAAATGCGTGGGGGTCCCCCCAAATTCAGTTACCAGGTCCTTCAGGTCTGGTATGGATATTAAGGGGAACCCTGTGTCAAATTTAAAAAAAAATGACGTGGGGTTCCCCCCAAATATCTATACCAGACCCTTCAGGTCTGGTATGGATTTTAAGGGGAACTCCACGCCAAATAAAAAAAAAATGGCGTGGAGTTCCCCCCAAAAATCCATACCAGACCCTTTATCCGAGCACGCAACCTGGCAGGCCGCAGGAAAAGAGGGTGGGACGGGAGAGCGCCCCCCCTCCTGAACCGCACCAGGCCACATGCTCTCAACATAAGGAGGATGCTTTGGGGGTCTGTGACCCCTCAAAGTACCATGTCCCCATGTTGATGGGGACAAGGGCCTCATCCCCACAACCCTTGCCCAGTGGTTGTGGGGGTCTGCGGGCGGGGGGCTTATCGTAATCTGGAAGACCAAAAAAAGATTCCAGCGGTGGTAATCCACTCTCGGTATCCTGCGATGGGTGATCTCCTCTCCGGGGTCCAGCGGTGGATGATCTCCTCTCCAGGTCCAGGCTCCAACGATGATGTCCAGCGTCGCGAGGACACGGTCCTCTTCACCGGAGCGGAGACACCCCGGGAATGACCCGGCTTCAGCCAGTGACAGCTCTTAAGTAGCTGAGGGCGGGGCCACCCATCACGTGACCCTGTCCCCCTCTGACGCAAGGGGAAACCCGGGCTTCCCCAGTGACCTGCGGGTGACCCCGCCCCCCTATGATGTAACGCAGGTTTCCGTTGCATCAGAGGGGGGCAGGGTCACCCGCACATCACTGGGGAAGCCCAGATTTCCCCTTGCGTCAGAGGGGGACGGGGTCACGTGACGGGTGGCCCCGCCCTCAGCTACTTAAGAGCTGTTACTGGCTGAAGCCGCGTCATTCCCGGGGTGTCTCCGCTCCGGTGAAGAGAGAACCGTGTGCTGTTCCTCGCTGCACTGGACATCCTCGTTGGAGCCTGGACCTGGAGAGGAGATCATCCACCGCTGGAATCTTTTTTTTTATTTTTAACAAAGGACTTTTCCCAACGGTGTCTGTGTGTTTTTTTACAATTTTTTTACACTTTCTTTGTGAAATGGTACCAATTCACATAGGGGGGCCGGGATCTGGGGGTCCCCTTTGTTAAAGGGGTCTTTCAGATTCCGATAAGCCCCCCACCTGCAGACCCCCACAACCACCGGGCAAGGGTTGTGGGGATGAGACCCTTGTCCCCATCAACTTGGGGACATGGTGCTTTGAGGGGTCACAGACCCCCAAAGCATCCTCCCCATGTTGAGGGCATGTGGCCTGGTACGGTTAAGGAGGGGGGGGCGCTCTCTCGTCCCCCCCTCTTTTCCTGCGGCCTGCCAGGTTGCGTGCTCTGGTAAAGGGTCTGGTATGGATTTTTGGGGGAACTCTAGGCAATTTTTTTTATTATTTGGCATGGAGTTCCCCTTAAAATCCATACCAATCCTGAAGGGTCTGGTATGGATATTTGGGGGGAACCCCACGTCATTTTTTTTTTTGACGCAGGGTTCCCCTTAATATCCATACCAGACCTAAAGGGCCTGGTAATTGAATTTGGGGGGACCCCCACGCATTTTTTTTTATTTTTATCAATGACTTTTCTCTGTATTGCCGGGAGCCGACAATTCATTATAGCCGCGAGTGCTTTTAAATTACCTTTTTTCCTTCAGAAATTACACTTTGTGCAGGGACAGTTCTAAGCACGGGAAACAAGCGCTGCTTTACAGGCATACTATAGACACCCCCTAGGTACGTAATTTAAAGGAATATTTCACTTTTATTTTTTCACTTTAAGCATTATTAAAATCACTGCTCCCGAAAAAAACTGGAATGTTTTTAAAACTTTTATTGCATTGATACATGTCTCCTGGGTCAGGACCCGGGTCCCCAAACACTTTTTATGACAATAACTTGCATATAAGCCTTTAAAATTAGCACTTTAGATTTTTCATGTTCGAGTCCCATAGACTTTACGGTGTTCGGATGCTCGAACAAATTTATTGCCTGTTCGCATGTTCTCATGCGAACCGAACTGGGGGGTGTTCGGCTCATCCCTACCAACAAATAAAAAATACATAAAAGTGGGGCAGAACTAATTTTTTAAAGGTTAGTCCACCCGAACCTGATGTCTGTTATTGCTGGAAATTGGTGCCAATTTTTTTTTCTTAATATACAGTATATATTTTTAGGGGACTCTGGTGCAGAGATCTTAACCACTTAACGACCGCCCACCGCCGATTTACGTCGGCAGAATGGCACGGACAGGCAGAATCACGTAGATCTACGTGATCGCCTTTGTGCAGTTGGGGGGTCCATCCGGACCCCCCTTCACTGCAGTGAGCGGCCGTTAAGTGTTCGGGAGCGATCAGGCATGAGGGGGGGGGGGGGCGCTCGATTCCGCCCCCCCCCTCGCGATCGCTCCCGGCCAATGAAAATGCTTCCTCCGCCATGTGATGTAAACAAGGCTGGAGGAAGTGATGTCATCTCCCTCGCCGCGGTCTTTCCGTTCCCGGCGCCGAGCAGAGAAGAAGCAGGTTAGTGCACCAACAGTCCACTGACACGTAGGTACACATAGGCACACAAATCACCCCCCAGTCACCCCCAGATCACCCCCCAGGTCACCCCAAAGCCCCCAATCACAGTGTCACTGATTGCAGTGATCATTTATTTTACTGATCACTGCATTTAGTGTCATCTGTGATTGTAAAAAGTTGCAGGGCAGTTAGGATTAGGCCCCTTTAGGTCCAGGGTAGCCCCCTAACCCCCCCCCCTAATAAAGGTTTAACCCCTTGATCACCCCCCAGGTAACCCTTTCACCCCCTAACTTCAGCGTCACTAAGCGATTGTTTTTCCGATCGCTGTATTCGTGTCGCTGGTGTTTTAGATAGGCAGTTATTTTTTTTTAGGTTCGCCGCAGGTTTTTATTAGTGTCAGGTACCCCCATATATTATTTTAACCCCCTGATTGCCCCTAGAGTTAACCCTTTCACCAGTGATCGCCGTATAAGCGTCACTGGTGTCACTGGTTAGCCAGTAAGTTATTTAGTTATTTAGGTTACCCGTCAGGTTTTTATATAGTGTCAGGTACCCCCATATTTAACCTAATAAAGGTTTTAACCCCCTGATTGCCCCTAGTTAACCCTTTCACCAGTGATCACCATATAAAGGTTACGGGTGACGCTGGTTGATTAGTTTGCTTTTTATAGCATCAGGGCACCCGCCGTATATAACCCAATAAAGGTTTAACCCCCCTGATCGCCCGGCGGGTGAGATCAATTAGGTTTTAGCGCCAGAGAGGGTCTGCGTCGCCCCAGGCAGTGTTAGGTTAGTGACAGTAACGCTAACACCCACGCGCAAAGCATACACCCCCCTTAGTGGTATAGTATCTGATCAGATCTGATCAGATCTATACTAGCATCCCCAGCGGTTTAGGGTTCCCAAAAACGCAGTGTTAGCGGGATCAGCCCAGATACCTGCTAGCGCCTGCGTTTAGCCCCTCCGCCCAGCCCAGCCCACCCAAGTGCAGTATCGATCGATCACTGTCACTTACCAAACACAACACACATAACTGCAGCGTTCGCAGTTCTTGGTTTTTGGGGCCCTGTACGCGGCTAGGCTCCCAAAAAGTCCCACACATGTGGTATCCCCGTACTCAGGAAAAGCAGCAGAATGTATTTTGGGGTGCAATTCCACATATAACCATGGCATGTGTGAGCAATATATCATTTAGTGACAACTTTTTGTACATTTTTTTTTTCTTTTTGTCATTATTCAATCATTTGGGACAAAAAAAAAAATATTCAATGGGGTCAACATGCCTCTCAGCAAATAGCTTGGGGTGTCTACTTTCCAAAATGGGGTCATTTGGGGGGGTTTTGTGCCATCTTGGCATTTTATGGCCTTCAAAACTGTGATAGGTAGTGAGGAGTGAAATCAAAAATGTATGCCCTTAGAAACCTTGAAGGCGGTGCTTGGATTTTGGGGTCCCGTACGCGGCTAGGCTCCCAAAAAGTCCCACACATGTGGTATCCCCGTACTCAGGAGAAGCAGCAGAATGTATTTTGGGGTGTAATTTCACATATGCCCATGGCATGTGTGAGCAATATATCATTTAGTGACAACTTTGTGCAAAAAAAAAAAAGTTTGTCATATTCCCGCAACTTGTGGCAAAATATAAAATATTCCATGGACTGAACATGCCTCTCAGTAAATAGCTTGGGGTGTCTACTTTCCAAAATGGGGTCATTTGGGGGGGTTTTGTGCTATTTTGGCATTTTATGGCCTTCGAAACTGTGATAGGTAGTGAGGAGTGAAATCAAAAATTTGCGCCCTTAGAAATCCTGAAGGCGGTGCTTGGTTTCCGGGGTCCCGTACGTGGCTAGGCTCCTAAAAAGTCCCACACATGTGGTATCCCCGTACTCAGGAGAAGCAGCAAAATGTATTTTGGGGTGCAATTCCACATATAACCATGGCATGTGTGAGCAATATATCATTTAGTGACAACTTTTTGTAATTTTTTTTTTTTTTAGTCATTATTCAATCACTTGGGACAAAAAAAAAAAATATTCAATGGGCTCAACATGCCTCTCAGCAATTTCCTTGGGGTGTCTACTTTCCAAAATGGGGTCATTTGGGGGGGTTTTGTACTGCCCTGCCATTTTAGCACCTCAAGAAATGAGATAGGCAGTCATAAATTTAAAGCTGTGTAAATTTCAGAAAATGTACCCTAGTTTGTAAACGCTATAACTTTTGCGCAAACCAATAAATATACGCTTATTGACATTTTTTTTACTAAAGACATGTGGCTGAATACATTTTGGCCTAAATGTATGACTAAAATTGAGTTTATTCGATTTTTCTTATAACAAAAAGTAGAAAATATCTTTTTTTTTCAAAATTTTCGTTCTTTTTCCATTTATATCGCAAAAAATAAAAATCGCAGAGGCAATCAAATACCATTAAAAGAAAGCTCTATTTGTGGGAAGAAAAGGACGCAAATTTCATTTGGGTACAACATTGCATGTCCGCACAATTTACAGTTAAAGCAGCGCAGTGCCGAATCCCAAGGCTTGGTCCTAATGGCCCGAAATGGTCCGGGGCTTAAGTGGTTAAATACACCTGTTTTGAGACAATGCAGAAGCACTTTTTAGCAAGGTTTGAGACCCTCAAGTCATGTGAAGTCAAGCGGGCAGGAAGCCTAGATCTAGGGGAGGTATATTTTGACTGAACTGAGAGCTGAGCATCACTAAGGTGTTATGGCAGCCACACCTGGAAATTTGGCAAATTTGCACTAGCTTTCATCCAACAACATCTGCCACCCTTGGCCTCAGTTTTAAGCTCCCAAGCAAACTTCTATAGTACCGAAGGCATTTTCAGTAGACAGGTTAGGCCAGCCTTTCCGCCTTTTCAACACAGAGGAATCCTTGAAATAACCGTCCAGACTCAGGGAACCCCTGCTAAAAACAACTATGTATACAACCAGGGGCGGATCCAGAGTCTTTTCTTGGAAATTTATCGGGGGAAATGGCTGGTGTCATATAAAATTAAATAGTTCAATGCAGAATCATTGGGAGTCCCCGGTGTGTCACTTGCCACCGTCGCCTGCAATTAGTGGGAGCTCTGAGCGTGTCACTTGCCACACGTTGCGGATTGTCACTTGCCACATCACCTGCCACATCTTGTGGATTGTCACTTGCCACATCACCTGCCAAACCTTGCGGGTTGTCACTTGCCACGTCACCTGCCACACCTTGCGGATTGTCACTTGCCACATCACCTGCCACACCTTGCGGATTGTCACTTGCCACGTCACCTGCCACACCTTGCTGATTGTAACTTGCCTGCCACCAGATGCAGATTGTCATTTGCCACGTCACCTGACACAATTTGCGGATTGTCACTTGCCACGTCGCCTGCCACACCTTGCGGATTGTCACTAACTTGCCTGCTAAGGTGTAGTTTTGGTTGTCTCTTGCTGTGTCCCAGACTCCCAGAGTCAGGCAGCAGAGAGATAATGTAATCTCTCTGCTGCCTGCACAGTGAGGGCGGAAGTCACTGCAGGAATGTAGGGCAGGCACGGGCGGTGAGAGATGATCTCATCTCTCTGCTCCCCCGCTCCCGGCTAGCTGATTGGTCAGCTGCTACACTGAGCCTGCTCTCTCACTATCACCTGCGCTCCCAACACACTGAGCAGCACGGTCTGCCCACGAACCGCGCCGCCCGCCCACAAACCGCGCCGCAAGCGGAGCCGCCCGCATTCTTACCCATCTGTGGAGCCGCACGCTATCGCACCTGCCCGCAGAGTGGCCCGATGTGACTCACTGAGTTCACTCGTCGCTAGACGCCAAGCGGCCCAGGCGTTAGCAACGAGTGCAGGGAAGAGGCTCCACCCACCTCCTCCTCCGCTCTTGGTATCGTGTCAGTGCACCGCGTAACTACATTAGACGAGTCTCTCTCTCGGCGCCACTGATCGGCTGTTGTGAGAAACTGAGAGAGAGACTCAGAGAGGCAGTGGCAGCCGCAGAACAAGTACTGTATATACTCGAGTATAAGCCGACCCGAATATAAGCCGAGGCACCTAATTTTACCCAAAAAAACTGGGAAAACTTATTGACTCGAGTATAAGCCTAGGGTGTCCATCTGCATGCCTCACTGTGCCTCACTTTGCCTCACTGTGCCCATGCCTCACTGTGCCCATGCTTTACTGTGCCCATGACTAGACTGATGTTTAACATGGGAATCTATGGAAGGAGTGCCCGGATTTAAAAAATCGGTTCTCCCCGGCCGTAGGTCTCCCAGACACCAAGCTTTGCACACTTGTAGAGAAGACATGAGGCTACATGTGTACCAAGTTTGGGGTCCAGGGGACCTACGACCGGCCGGTACCGGGTCCACAAATTCACCGGAGAAATGACCATTTAACATTGGAGTCTAAGGAAGGGGTGCCCGGGTTCAAAAAATCAGTGCTCCCCGGCCGTAAGTCCCCCAGACACCAAACTTTGCACACTTATAGGAGTAGACATGGAGATACATGTGTGCCACGATTGGGGTCCAGGGGACCTATGGCCGGCCGGTACCGGGTCCCCAAATTCCGGGAGATCAGGCGCAAAAAAAAAAAAAAACAGAGCAAGCAAGTGAGTGTGACAGATGGTCTCGGGGGGGGGGCAATTGCCCTGTTGCCCCCCCCTGGATCCGCCCCTGTCTACAACTCATGAGACAACTCATGGCCTCCCCATGACTAAGCTTCGTGAATGGAGTGAAAATTTTGTTAGGGGCCGTGGCCTGGTTGGAGCCCAGACTAAGGCTATCATACAACTTCTTACAGGGTATTGCAGAGATGTGTGACTTTCAGAACATTTCCCTTTTCCATTAGATGTCTAGAGCTGTAATGAGCTCTGTATTTGTCTGTACTCCAAGTGGTTGCTACATAAGAGGACCTGGTGGAGCCTTGAGTGGCACCTGTAAATTCAGTTTGGATTACAACTCATCATCCATTAGTGTGATGGTCAGTGGGAAGAATGCTCCGTACACTTGTGATCATTGGGAAGAATTACCACCTTACAGATAGCTAAAAAGATCGATGGTGTCAGTGGTTACATATCTGAGGGGCAGAAATTGCTCATTGCTCTATAACCCCTAGCAACCTCTGGAGGAACCTTAAGGTTCCATGGAACCCTAGATGATAAACCCTGGGTTAGATCATTGGGTCATATAGGAGAGAGCTTAAAGTGTTACTAAACCCACAACAGTAAAATCAGTCTGTATATGCAGTCAAGCATTCTTGTTATACTCACTGTGGAACCTAAGGGGTTAAACTGCATTGTGTAAAAAGGCTGTTTGATCCTGTCTTCTCTAAGCCTCCCTGCAAAAATGGGAAGAAATTCTGGACAGCCGCAAAGTTTTTGCCTTTTATTCAAAAATGGACATCAAAAATACATGCCACAGCAGAACAGAACGGACAGAAGATCTGACGCGTTTCACACTAACAAACAGTGCTTAGTCCCTTTAAATCTTTTACCTGTACGCCAATCTGCCTGCCCGTGCCATTCTGCCGACGTACATTGGCGTGCAAGTGGTTAAGAAGATGCATTGGACTGCACAAAAGAATAGTGGCAAGCTGAAACACACACAGCGAAATTTAATAGACTCTACAAGCAGTAGGTTGGAGGGCAAGAGTTCCTGGTGTGCTATAAGGTTCAGGAGTGCAGGATTTTCCGTATGAAGCTAAAATCATGAACATGAGAACATGACCTTAAACTAGCAGGAGGAAAGTTCAAACCTAACTGTTGCACCTTCATAGTTAGGCTGCTAGGTAAATTTATATAATTTTTTTACTTTTGCTATAGCCAAATGAGGAGTAATTGTTTATTTTGGTCTGCTCAGGCTGGGAGTTTGATTGCTTCCCCCTGCTTCTAGATAAAGGTTCTGGACTTTAAGGAGAAATTAAAATCACCAGTCTGAACAGTTAGCAGGGCTCAGCGAATCCGAGCTACTTACAAGAGGCTGTATCTACGGGTGGACACTGTTCCAGGGTTCTGCGAGTAGAGCCACCTATCTGTTTTACAAACTGCTTCATGGTCCCCAGCTGTGAACCTCTGGACTGTTCCAGTCTAGCCTGTCTGTTCTACAAACTGCTGCATGGTCCCCAGCCGTGAACCTATAGACTGTTCCAGTCTAGCCTATCCGTTCTGCAAGCTGCTCCATGGTCCCCAGCCATGAACCTATAGATTGTTTCAGTCTAGCCTATCTGTTCTACAAGCTACTTCATGGTCCCCAGCCATAAACCTATAGATTGTTTCAGTCTAGCCTATCTGTTCTACAAGCTACTTCATGGTCCCCAGCCATAAACCTATAGATTGTTTCAGTCTGGCTTATCTGTTTTACAAGCTGCTTCATGGTCCCTAGCCATGAACCTGAAGATGGTTACAGTCTTGCTGCATCTGATTTTCAAAATATCTCATGGTCCCCAGCTGTGAGTGAAAAGAAACTGTTCATCTGCTGTTTAGAAAATTGTTCTTGGGATAATTGTGTCCAAGCATTTTTGTGTATTCCACACCACCCCAAATCCCCTCCCTAGTTCCTTTTATCACTTCAATACAGGGCACTTTCCCCCCTTCCTGCCCAGGAAAATTTTCAGCTTTTAGCGATGTCACATTTTGAATGACAATTGCAATGTCATGCAACACTGTACCCAAGCTAAATTTGTATCATTTTCTTCCCACAAATAGAGCTTTCTTTTGGTGGTATTTTATCACCACAGGGGTTTTTATTTTTTGTTAAACAAACTAAAAAAACAGACATTTAAAAAAAAAAAGTTTTTCTTTGTTTCTGTTATAAAATGTCGGCAGCACTGATGGGCACTAATCGGCGGCACTGATGGGCACTACAAGGCGGCACTAATCGGCGCACACACCACCACCACACACTACCCCCCCCCCCATCTGACAGGAGAGCTGCCGATCGACTCTCCCTGTCAGGGCAAAGAGAGGAAAGCCGATTACTGGCACTTCCTAGTTACCGCTGTGATCAGTAGTGATTGGTCACATGTTAAAGAGCCTACATCATAGGCTCTTTACCACGATCGGAGATTGACACACCGAACCACCGATCACCGCTCTGAGGGGCAAGCACGAGCTGTTTATCCTGCTGGACATCATATGATGCCCAGTCAGGATAACCAAGCCACATTACAGATGTCAGTCCACAATGGGGCAGACGGGAAGTGGTTAAACAATACAACTCAGAAAAGACAAACCCTTAGACTAATAACTCTCCCGGAGTGAGTGGGCTGCTTCTGTGTGCCTGGCTGCCTCTGCATTGTCGTGGGAAAGAACCTATCACATCTAAGCTGCCTGTAGGCAGGTGCAGTCTACTTTCTCCACTGCAGGTGGCACTCAACCACATTGGCATTGCAGAGCGAGAGGAAGTTAAGAGGAACATGGTTTCTCAATGGTTTGCTTGGTCACTGGGGAAGCTATCCTGTTGGATGCTGCCCCCACATGTGACTCTGGTGGCTATCTTGGGTCAGGCAGAGTCTACTGAAAACCCTGGTTCCTGGGCTTGGCACGCATTTCACGTGTGGGTAGTGCAGGGACAGTGAAAAGCAGTAAGGAGAGGCTCCAGATGAGTAGGGAAAGGATAGGGACACACCATACTTCCTTGAAGCCTCTCCATTCGGGCAAGGACTGGCCAGACTGCATTCCGACCTTCGAGACAGACGGTGTCGGCTGCTCTGCTAAACATCACTGTTGCATCCTGTGAGTGTTCCCGGTCAGGTGCCTTCCCGCCGGGCTTGTTGGGAACTTAAAGGTAATACAAGTTCTGTTTCTGTAACTGGACTCTGAGTGTTTACTGCCACCGCACCACGCTGCACCCCCCTCCCCCCCTCCCCCCACAGGCCCATTCAGGGGGTAGTGATACATAACCTTAGAAGGTATTATTTTACTGAAATGTAGCAATACCCCCAGCTAAGAGGGCTGCTGGTATAGATTTTGGGCCTGTAACATACTGCTGTCAACCCCCAGTAACAGGCTCTAACCTCCCTTGGCACAGATAGCAGTAAATATGGGATTATGAAATCCGTTAGCTATGGGGATCACAATACCGCAAGAACATATAACCACACAGCGTATTGGCTTAACCACAAGTACTTTTACTGAGTATAAAGCATCAAATTAGACAGTAATACTTATGCATATGCAGAGTCCTGCAATGTTAACTATTAAGCATAAAAACAAGCACTAAGTTCTAATAGTATTACACACGCTAAATGTCAATCAACTACGCTCGCGAGCTTCCCCCTCGTGGGCAAAGATGGCGCCCAAACAATGTCTAATAGCTTTACAGTCAGGCCTGACTATTGTAGAAACTGTGCTTCCATTGGGAAGAATCTTCGCTAGCAATGGTGGTGCACTTTGTAGGTTATTTTTAATCCACAGGTATCAAAACAGTTTGCTATTTGGCATGTACTAAAGAGTTCAACTAACGCTGCTCAGCACACTGTCCCTCTGGCGTGCAATGTAACACTCCGGTAATGGTGGGCCCTGAACAGGGGACACTGGGCCTAAAGATTTAGTCAAATAATCCTTGAGCAAGTGCTCTTTCACCCGACCGGACCAGTCCGTACAACCGACTTCCGTAGCTGGGCTCCCGCACACAGTCTCACGACACCCATAGTCTCTGATCCTCCCGACAGTCCTTGGAAGGATGATGGACGAATTAACTCTTGGGTTTTCCCGTGAAAGTCGGCTCTTTGGATCACAAGGCCCAACTCTCAGGCCCAGGCCAGCGACAGACTCAGCGCAGGTTCCACTTGCTAGGTGAGGGGCGTCCAAAGAGACCCGCGTGTTGCTCCACTCCTCCTTAAATAGCCCTTTCCCAGCAGACCTTGCGCCGGGCAATGCTCTGTGGGTGTCCCGCTGCACACTGGGTATAGTAGTCTTTTGAGCTCCTTAAAGTGACACCCCGCTACAGAAAGAATAGGTGAAGCTTGGAACAAACTTCCATAAGAGATAGTGAATCAGTCAACAGTCATTGAATTAAAGTATGCTTGGGACTTGATGAACCACTTGGACTTTTTCTCCCATCGCTCTTCTATGTTTCTGAACATAAGCCAAAGTAGGCAGGGCTTGGGCCCATCCGTAAACTACCACCTTAAGAATATCTCTTCCCATGCTTCCGGCTTCACAGCCTCATGTTTAATATTACAGAGTCAGGACATGTTTAATTGCGGTGCCCCACTATTTTCCACAAACGCTTTTCAGGTTCCCTATTCCTGGGGGTCTTTTCTTCTCTTGCAGGAAACCAACACTGGCCTGTGAGGTCATCCGATTCCTCACTCACTCTGAAACGCCCGGAGTCGATGTCTTTGATAGAGAGAGTGTTAGGCTGAAGCTTCGAAGGAGGCGCTTGCATCTTCATCCCGTGTGGGATCTCACATTATTAAACAAGTATAGAGTTGAGTTTTGAAGTGTTGTACTCCAGATAAGGGAATTGGTTTGGCAGTCAGCTCAGGAAGATGCTATCCAGCTGTTGTCTGCTGTATCATCAGGGTGTCAGACATCTCTCTTGCTCGGGGGTCAGCGAAGCGATGACGGTTAGTCATAAATACAGATAATCCAGCTACTATGGAAGACCAGGCATGAACAATTTGCTGCACGCTAACAAGATGATTTGATGTAAAACACCAGTCTGAGTTGCTAAATGCACAGCCAAAATACATATATTTACACTATTACCTGCCAAAATATTCATATTTCAGCCTTTCTTGTGATTCGTCACCCTCCTGTGTCACTTTCCCACCTCCAACCTGCTTGCTGGAATATAAATATATTATTGGGAGGTCCTGCTAATATATTCCACTTATGTACCTCTCCTGCAGCCCCTTATAGTGAGCTCCTTCTGATCTATACCACCTCAGCACCTCTCTTGACCCCCTCCTTAATTATTATTGAGGCACCCCTTATTTATGCAACCTAAGCTCCACTGTAGCAGCCCCTAATTGTGAGGTCTTCCTGATGCATACCTCCTCAGAACCTCCCTTGAAGTCTCTATTGGTGAGTCCTTCTCATGTATGCCACCTAAATAGCCCCTATTTATGAGATCCGCATGTATGCTGCCTAGGCACCTCCTCTGCAAACTCCGTTGGTGAGGAACTCCTGATGAATGCCTCCTAAGCACCACCTTGCAGCTTTTATTGGTGATATACCCAAAAATGTATGCCATCTAAGCACATTCACTGCAGCCTCATTGGTGAGGTCCTTCTCATGTATGCCACCTAAACCTCTCTGTTACAGTCCCTGTTACAGTCCCTGATGTGTGCCACGAAGCACCTCCACTGCACCTCCATTGATGAGATCCTCATGTATGATCAGGGGCAGATCCAGGGGGGGGCAACAGGGCAATTGCCCCCCCCCCCCGAAAATAATACAGTCTCCAAGGCTTTCTCCCTCCGCCACCTCACCAGATTTGCGTTACGAGGCATCATCTGCAGGGACTTTATTTATGCTTTCCTGGCTCCCAGGTGGCCTAAGATATATTCCCTGGGCCCCATCAGTTCATTTAGAGGGGCCCAGTAGTGTCACTATGGGGGTGGGGATCGCGGTGACACTGGGACCGCTGCTACACACTGGCAGAGTAGCAGCAGAGCGGTGCGAGTGTCGCTTCACTTCCCTGTCAGGCAGAGTGATCTCCACCCGACAGGAGCTTCCTAGTCCCGGTGTTCTGACAGTATGGGTCCCCCTATCAGATAGTGCCCAGGTTGGACTGCGCATGCGCAATTGGAGATCACGGAAATCTCCGAGACGAAACATCTATTACATCAGCTGTTGTTGGAGCATGTGCAGTTAACACGCGCTCGCTCCCGTCGCTCGTTCTATCAGATGGGGGACCCATCTAGATAGTTCAGCGCTGGCCGCGCTCAACTCAATACAGCAAGGAGCAGATATGATTATAAGAGCCCGTGCTCACTGAATAAAATAAACACTGCATCCTCTAAAAAATGTCTGCTCTATAATACACCCGCCCCTTTTATTTGATTGAGCGCGGCCAGCGCTGTTCTATCTATCGAGATGGGTCCCCCATCTGATAGAACGAGGGGCGGGAGAGAGCAGCGGGAGCGAGCGGCGGGAGGGTGGCCAGCGCTGTTGTATACATCGAGATGGGTCCCCCATTTGATAGAACGAGTATGTATCTTTAGGCTTCATTCACACAGGGCGTGCTGCAGACATGCGTCTAACATGCAGGGCTGTCTTTTACTGGCTTGGGGATGCTTAAAGTGTTACATGCATCCCAATGCCGGCATCTAATTTATTCCTACTGAGACGCACAGCCGCTATATCCCAATATGTCACGCGTGCGGGTCCCAGAATGCATGCGGGGTGCGTTCAGGGACCTGCACCAGCATGTCATATTGGGATAAAGCGGCTGTGCGTCTCAGTAGTAGGGATGAGACGAACACCCCCCGGTTCGTTTCGCACCAGAACTTGCGAACGGACCGAAAGTTTGCGCAAACTTTAGAACCCTATTAAATACAATGGATGCGAACGTTCAAAATCAAAAGTGCTAATTATAACGGCTAATATGCAAGTCATTGTCCTAAAAAGGGTTTGGGAACCCGGGTTCTGCCCCAGGGGACATGTATCAATGCAAAAAAAAGTTTTAAAAACTACCGTTTTTCTGGGAGCAGTCATTTTAATGATGCATAAAGTGAAAAAAAAAAAGTGAAATATTCCTTTAAATATCATACCTGGGGGGTGTCTAAAGTATGCCTGTGAAGTGCCACATGTTTCCCGTCTTTAGAACTGTCCCTGCACAAAATGACGTTTCTAAAGGGAAAAAATTATCATTTAAAACTGCTTTAATGTAATGTCTGGTCCCGGCAATATGGATGAAAATCATTGAGAAAAATGGCATGGGTACCCCCCCACCCCACTTGTATGGATATTAAGGGGAACCCCGCACCCAAAATTAAAAAAAGGCCCTATATACTCTGAACAGCAGTATACAGGCGGTGCATACAAGACAGGGACTGTAGGTTTGTTCTTAAGTAGAATCTGTTTGTAATTTTGAACAGGTACATTGTTTAAGTGTAGCTCCAGCCCAAAAATCAATTTTTAAGCTTTTTGGATAACATAGGGAAGGGTTATTGTTGTGTTACACTATGTGATTATTCTTGCTCTGTGTCTTTAAGATCTGTCCCCTTCTTTCCAGCTGAACTCTCTCTCTCACCGTAGTTCTTTATATATCTCCTCCACTTCCTGACTCTCTCTCATTACTCCTGTATTTCTTCAATGCTAAACATCTTACATGTGGCTTACAACTGCAACGTTTTTCTACCTATGAATATCCATCATTAAACGGAACATTCAAAAGGATTCATCGTCTGTCGTCTTAACTGTGAGTTTATTCATTGAGTTAAACTGCCTGTATCGATGCAAGGGATGAATATCAAACCAGCTTGAGTAAGGCCTACTTAAACCTGGAGATGAACTTTATCGCTTTGTAGTTGAGACAGAACAGTAGAAAAACAGAGTTTCACAGCCTAATTACAAGATTTCTGCATGTCAGTACTGATACAGACAAGATTTACTGCCCTCATAGCAAGACAGAAGGGACAGAGCAGCACATGGCAGCCTTATAGCCTGAGACAATCTGCACAGTGTCATATTTCAGCACACAGATCCTGCCTGCTTTCACAGACAGTCTGCTATCATGAGTGACCAAGCTTCTGCATGTGAACTCACATCTACCTCCCCACAAGTTCCTGAAGAAACTGAGTTACCCAAACGCTCAGTTAAACCCACTTGGAAAGTAATGGAGAATTATGAAGCTTCAAGGACTGAATTGTCAAATAGCTTGGAATTAGTCTGGGAGAAAATCCTTGCTGAAGCCAATACAGTGTCTGTTGAACGTGAACTACTGACACTATAGGGCGCCATTAAACAACTTTCTGCCTCATATGAGCTTTATCAGCTTACCAGCATCAAATTCACTAATGTCTTACAAAACATGAAGTCAGAAAATGCGATGATGCAATTAAAGCGCGTCAATGCTCTCAATATTGAAAGAGACAGTTTTATCCAGCAAACCAGATTAAAGGCAGAAGCAAAAATAAAGCTGTTACAGGACACTGCATCTCACAGATCTGTTTCCACCAGACGTTCTAAAAACTCGTCAAGATCCCATAGTTCAAGATACTCAACAACCAGTGAGCGACTTATTAATGCCCGCGCTGAAGTGGAAGCCAGCAAAGTGCAGGTGGCATATGCAGAAAAAAGAGCAGAGTTGGAAGCGCAGTCAGCACGTCAAAGAGCAGAGTTGGAAGCGCAGTCAGCACGTCAAAGAGCAGAGTCGGAAGCGCAGTCAGCACGTCAAAGAGCAGAGTTGGAAGCTCAGAGAGCAGAGTTGGAAGCTCAGTCAGCACGTCAAAGAGCAACAATGGAAACCTTAAATGAACAGTGTAAACATGACGCAGCTATGGCAAAGCTAAGGGTCCTACAGCAAGCTATCAGTGCAGACGAAGGTGCAAGTGAGAAAGACAGCATTAACCTAAACATAGCAGATATGGAAGACCCCCTGAAACGCACTAAAGACTATGTCCTAAGCCACTGCAGTGCACACTCCATTGTCTCCAATGCTCCCGACTACATAGAGACTCCTTCACAGCTTCAAGTTAAAGAGGTTCCAGCAACTTCCTGCACTCAGAATCACTCCACTGCATTTCCTACCTGCCTACCTTGCCTGCCTTCATACGTCACAGAGCATCAGCGCAAGCTTCAAGCAAGTCATCAATCTCCAGTCATCGGTACAGCTTTGAATCAACGTACCATTAGAACAACTGACTTCAAGCAAGCAACTCACCTGGATGCATCTGCTGCACCATATTTCCCTGTGTCCTTTAACAACAATGTCAAAGATAACGCAATCAGCACCATACAGCCAACAGCATCTCACATAAAGGCGGAGACAACTGAGACAGAAGAGTTTGTGAGGTACATGCTTCGCAGAGAGCTCACAAAGACTGGTCTTACAAGTTTTGATGACCAACCTGAGTACTACAGAAGTTGGAAATGTGCCTTCAGAACTACAATCAGCAATATTGGCATTACAGCTGATCAAGAATTGAATCGGCTGATCAAATGGCTTGGTCCTCTATCTGCTGCACGTGTTAAGCCATTAAGATCGGTTTTCATGGACAATCCTACTGCAGGCCTCACAGCTGCATGGGAGCGACTAGAACAAAGTTATGGCAGTCCAGAAGCTATAGAAAATGCTTTGTTCATGCGTTTGGAAACTTTCCCAAAGATATCCGGTAAGGACAACAAGGAGTTCCAGAGACTGAGTGACCTTCTCCTTGAGCTTCAGCTAGCCAAGACAGACCCAAAACTACCTGAACTCAGTTACCTTGACACTCCAAGAGGGGTAAACCCAATTGTCTCCAAGCTCCCGTATGGTTTGCAAGAGAAATGGACTGCACTAGGGTCATCATACAAAAGAGAGAACAAGGTTTCCTTCCCTCCATTCTCTTTCTTCTGTGAATTCATCAGGGAAATTGCAGAGACCAAGAACGATCCAAGTTTTTCCTACGGTGAGTACAGCCTCTTCTCACCCTTTCCTAAGAGTACCAGTCTTCAGGGCAACTATAGAAACCATAGAGGCCCAGTGTCCGTGAAAAAGACTGACATCCTTCCCACTCCTACCACAGTTCTGGCCACGAACAAACAGAGTAGGAAGATTGAAAACCCTAACAGAGAGTGTCCCATACACAAGAAGCCACACCCCCTCAATAAATGTATCGGCTTTAGGGAAAAGCCTCTGGAAGAGCGCAAGGAGCTTTTAAAGACATTTAGGGTATGTTTCAGATGCTGTGCTTCTACAGAACATTTTGCAAGGGACTGTAATGTGTCCATCAAGTGCATAGAGTGTGGCTCTGAAGAACATGTGCAAGCCCTCCATCCTCTTGAGCCCAGCTCTGCACAACCTGCCCACGCTCCTCCCAGGTTAACGCATGGCGGGGAGAATACAGACCAAGTGCCTAATTCTACCATCATTTCTTCATCCTGCACTGAAGTTTGTGGAGAAGACCGCTGTGGTAAGTCCTATGCTAAGATATGCTTGGTGAACATATACCACAAGGATCAACCAGAAAAGTCTCTAAAGGCATATGCTATCTTAGACGATCAGAGCAATCGATCACTTGCAAAATCGGAATTGTTCAATCTATTTGAAATAAAAGGCGAAGCTCATCCTTACACCTTGGGTACCTGTAGTGGAACTATAGAGGTTTCTGGAAGAAGGGCTCATGGACTCATGGTATCTTCTCTCAAAGGTAACTTGCAATTACCCTTACCTACACTTGTTGAGTGCAATCAGATACCTGCTAACAGGGAAGAAATCCCTACTCCAGCTGCTGCTTTCCATCACCCTCACCTCAAGGTAATAGCAAATGAGATACCGCCGCTTGACAAAGATGCTCAGATCCTTCTTCTGTTAGGAAGAGACATTCTAAGAGTTCACAAGGTACACAGACAAGTCAGTGGACCCCCAGATACCCCATTTGCCCAGCGCACGGATTTAGGGTGGGTCATCATAGGCAATGTCTGCATAGGCAAAATGAAAAGACCTACCAACATTTCGTCATTCAAGACAAATGTTCTGCCAAATGGCCGAAACACTTACTTTGAGCCATGCCCACATCACTACTGGGTGAAAGAGAAGATAGCCAGCCACGAATGGCAACATGGTATCACAAGCCCTTTCTCCTGCCATGATGGCAACTTCGGCTCTACAGTGTTTAAAGCAACCAGTGAAGATGACATACTGGCTCCTTCAATGGAAGACAAAGAATTCATCAAGGTAATGGACAATGAGTTCTTTCAAGATGACTCCAATAACTGGGTAGCACCCCTACCCTTTTGTCTCCCAAGAGAGAGATTGCCCAACAACTTACAGCAGGCCATCAGTAGATTCTCCTCCTTAAAGCGAAACTTAAGGAGGAAACCAGAGATGCAAAAGCACTTTGTGGACTTTATGCAAAATGTATTTGACAGAGATCATGCAGAGCCTGCTCCCCCACTAAAGGAGGGAGAAGAATGCTGGTACCTTCCATCCTTTGGCGTGTATCACCCACGCAAACCAGACCAAATCAGAGTTGTCTTTGATTCCAGTGCTCAGCACGAAGGTGTTTCTCTTAATAACATGCTCCTTACTGGACCCAACTTGAACAACAGTCTAATAGGAGTCTTGATTCGTTTCAGACAAGAGCCTGTAGCAGTAATGGCCGACATTCAACAGATGTTTCACTGCTTCATCGTCAGAGAAGACAACAGAAACTACCTCAGGTTTCTATGGCACAAGGACAATGACCTCAACAAGGAAGTTATAGATTATCACATGAAGGTACATGTCTTCGGTAACAGTCCTTCCCCAGCAGTG
Organism: Rana muscosa; assembly: GCA_029206835.1. Taxonomy (NCBI): domain Eukaryota; kingdom Metazoa; phylum Chordata; class Amphibia; order Anura; family Ranidae; genus Rana; species Rana muscosa. The sequence goes on along the minus strand of JARGYO010000094.1, from coordinate 51,000,883 downwards.
GCAACTTATGGGCTAAGGAGAACAGCTCAGACTGGAGAAGTTGAATATGGATCTGATGCCCGTCAATTTGTTGAAAGAAACTTCTACGTTGATGACGCACTTAAGTCCTTTCCAACTGCTAAAGAAGCAATTGATCTTCTCACCAGAACAAAGGAGATGCTGTCTGTAGCAAACCTTAGACTACACAATATTATATCCAACAGCCAGGAACTTATGAATGCCTTTCACTCGGAAGACTATGCCACTAGTCTAAAAAACCTTGACTTAGGTACAGATGTGCCTCCTGTACAGCGAAGTCTGGGTTTGTTGTGGAACATCAAGCAAGACAAATTCACCTTCCAAGTGTCAACTTGTGACAAACCCTTCACTAAGAGAGGAGTCCTGTCCGTGGTGAATAGCATCTATGACCCACTGGGTTTCCTTGCTCCAGTTATCATTCAAGGTAAGATTTTACTAAGACAGTTGTCTACTGAGAACATAGACTGGGATACTCCCTTGCCTAGTGAGAATCAACACAAGTGGGAAAGGTGGAGATATTCTTTGAAGTCACTAGAAAAACTTCAGATTCCCCGTTGCTATGTTCCAGGTTCCATTTCAACTGCTAACCGGAGAGAGATTCATATTTTCTCTGATGCATCAGTTGAAGCTATTGCTGCAGTAGCCTATTTGAAGACCTCTGAACTGAATGGAGAATCACACTGTAGTTTTGTCCTAGGCAAGGCAAAACTCACACCCAAGCCTGCACATACCATACCAAGACTTGAACTTTGTGCAGCCGTGCTAGCAGTAGAAATTGCAGAGGTCATACGAAGTGAAATGGACACTACAATTGATTCTTTCACCTTCTATACAGACAGTAAGGCAGTACTTGGTTACATAAACAACCAAACAAAACAATTTTATGTGTACGTCAGCAACAGGGTTGAACGTATCAAGAGATTCTCTCTACCAAGTCAATGGCATCACGTTCCCACTGAACTCAACCCAGCTGACTGTGGGACCAGAGCCGTGTTACCTGCCGCTCTTCAGGACAGCTTATGGCTGTCACCTCCAAGGTTTCTGCGTGAGGACTCTTACTTACTCCCTATTGACACCACCTATGGGCTAGTAAACCCCGAAGATGATAAGGAAATAAGAACTGTGAACACCTCACTCTACACTTCTGTAAGTACAAAACAGAAGCTGCGGTCACACCATTACAGGCATCAATGGAAGCAGGTGCAGCATCTAGCCAATGTGTTCTGGCATCGCTGGAAGAAAAAGTATCTTCACCACCTTCAAGGTCGTAACAAATGGCAAGCATCTAAGCCGAATCTTAAGGTTGGAGGCCTCATCCTTCTAAAAGACAAGGAAGTTTGTCGGAATGAGTGGCCTATGGGTCTTATTACTAAAGTTATGCCCAGCGACGATAAAGTCTGGAAGGTAGAAGTCAAGGTAACCAAGGGAGGATCGACACGAACCTTTAGTCAACCAATTACAGAGTTAGTACTCCTTTTGCCAGGTGAGTGACTTGTGCAAGGACTAGCCATGCTGTTGGCACGGCGGGGAGTACATTGCTGCCATCTACAGGTTCTACTCAGAACTTTGGAATTATTTGAAGACATCATACTGTGACTTTATGTTCTTCATCCTGTTGAACTTACGTTTATTATTTGCTTGTTGCATGTTTTTCATTACAGGTTCCAGGACATTCGTCAGTATTGGACTTTTTGAAAATATATATTTTAGTTTAAGGTTATGAAATCTAAAGATTTCAGATGGGGAGTGTTGTGTTACACTATGTGATTATTCTTGCTCTGTGTCTTTAAGATCTGTCCCCTTCTTTCTAGCTGAACTCTCTCTCTCACTGTAGTTATTTATATGTCTCCTCCACTTCCTGACTCTCTCTCATTACTCCTGTATTTCTTCAATGCTAAACATCTTACATGTGGCTTACAACTGCAACGTTTTTCTACCTATGAATATCCATCATTAAACGGAACATTCGAAAGGATTCATCGTCTGTCGTCTTAACTGTGAGTTTATTCATTGAGTTAAACTGCCTGTATCGATGCAAGGGATGAATATCAAACCAGCTTGAGTAAGGCCTACTTAAACCTGGAGATGAACTTTATCGCTTTGTAGTTGAGACAGAACAGTTATCACCCCTGTAACATTTGTTTTGCTGTCTGTGCCCCTGTTCAGAACATTTCACCTCACTTTCCGTCCCAATGACAAATGTTTTTGGAAAATTTGGGGTTTTTATTGAAACAAGCATCAGTAGAGAGGAGACACTTTTTTCCCATATTAACTCTTACAGGAGAGAATTTCCCTTCCTAGGGGTAGATTTCCTCTCACTTCCTGTTGTCTCCTTCCGTTTGCAAGGAGGAGTCGTTTGTAAGTTGGATGTTTGAAAGTAGGGGCCTGCCCTATATACTCAGCTGAAATTTGCCCCTTACATGTTGGTGTTGCCACAACACTGTAATCCCTCACGGTTACTCTTGCCTCTTGGTGGGCGCTGGAACGCCCTGCTGTGAACTATTATATCAGGAATTGTAATTACATGCCATTGTTGAACAGTGGTAGGAAAAATTGGGCCTTTGGTGGTGGTGGTGGTGTTGCCACAACACTGTCAGCCCTCACAGTTACTCTTGGTGGGCGCATGAATGGGCCCTACTGTAAATTATTAGATCAAGAATTGTAATTGCATGCCCCTGTTAAACAGGGGCTGAAAAATTGGGCATTAGGCACTGGTGTTGGTGCCACGACACTGTGCCACTAACTCCTGCAGATGCCTGTATTAGAGAACAGCAATGACGGGTATATACAGGTGTACACTGTGCCACTAACTCCTGCAGATGCCTGTATTATAGAACAGCAATGACGGGTATATACAGGTGTACAATGTGCCACTAACTCCTGCAGATGCCTGTATTAGAGAACAGCAATGACGGGTATATACATGTGTACACTGTGCCACTAACTCCTGCAGATGCCTGTATTAGAGAACAGCAATGACGGGTATATACAGGTGTACACTGTGCCACTAACTCCTGCAGATGCCTGTATTATAGAACAGCAATGACGGGTATATACAGGTGTACACTGTGCCACTAACTCCTGCAGATGCCTGTATTAGAGAACAGCAATGACGGGTATATACAGGTGTACACTGTGCCACTAACTCCTGCAGGTGCCTGTATTATAGAACAGCAATTACGGGTATATACAGGTGTACACTGTGCCACTAACTCCTGCAGATGCCTGTATTAGAGAACAGCAATGACGGGTATATACAGGTGTACACTGTGCCACTAACTCCTGCAGATGCCTGTATTAGAGAACAGCAATGACGGGTATATACAGGTGTATACTGTGCCACTAACTCCTGCAGATGCCTGTATTAGAGAACAGCAATGACGGGTATATACAGGTGTACACTGTGCCACTAACTCCTGCAGATGCCTGTATTATAGAACAGTAATGACGGGTATATACAGGTGTATACTGTGCCACTAACTCCTGCAGATGCCTGTATTATAGAACAGTAATGACGGGTATATACAGGTGTATACTGTGCCACTAACTCCTGCAGATGCCTGTATTAGAGAACAGTAATGACGGGTATATACAGGTGTATACTGTGCCACTAACTCCTGCAGATGCCTGTATTAGAGAACAGCAATGACGGGTATATACAGGTGTACACTGTGCCACTAACTCCTGCAGATGCCTGTATTAGAGAACAGCAATGACGGGTATATACAGGTGTACACTGTGCCACTAACTCCTGCAGATGCCTGTATTAGAGAACAGCAATGACGGCTATATACAGGTGTATACTGTGCCACTAACTCCTGCAGATGCCTGTATTAGAGAACAGCAATGACGGGTATATACAGGTGTACACTGTGCCACTAACTCCTGCAGATGCCTGTATTATAGAACAGTAATGACGGGTATATACAGGTGTATACTGTGCCACTAACTCCTGCAGATGCCTGTATTATAGAACAGTAATGACGGGTATATACAGGTGTATACTGTGCCACTAACTCCTGCAGATGCCTGTATTAGAGAACAGTAATGACGGGTATATACAGGTGTATACTGTGCCACTAACTCCTGCAGATGCCTGTATTAGAGAACAGCAATGACGGGTATATACAGGTGTATACTGTACTAGGGCACACAACACCCACTAACTCCTGCAGATGCCTGAGAAAAGAATAGAACATAGAACACACTGTCCCTGCCTATGTATCTCTTTCCCTGCCTGCCTATCTAGCTTAGAGAACTGCAATAAAGTGTAGATCCAGGTGTATACTGTGCTGGAGGCACACAACACCCACTAACTCCTGCATATGCCTGAGAAAAGAATAGAACATAGAACACACTGTCCCTGCCTATGTATCTCTTTCCCTGCACGCCGGAACACACTGCACGAGGCCGCCGCGCTGGCGGCCTTTTATAGTGTGGGGCGTGTGCTAAACCCCCCCTGAGCTATGATTGGCCACAGGCATCCTGCCTGTGGCCAATTATGGCTCTCCTCGCTGCCGGCGCTGTGATTGGCCAAGCATGCGGGGTCACAGTGCATGCTTGGCCAATCACAGCGCCGGAAATGCAGTGCGATGGCAAAGTGCATTGTGGGCCGTTCGCGTCACACGAATTTGGCGCGAACGGCCCATAATGTTCGCAATTCGGCGAACAGACGAACAGGCGATGTTCGAGTCGAACATGCGTTCGACTCGAACACCGAGCTCATCCCTACTCAGTAGGAATAAATGGGATGCCGGCATTGGGATGCATGTAACACTTTAAAACAGTCTCACTGTTTTAAACAAGGTTAGGACTGTATGATACGTTAAATACAGTTCTGTAAGCAACACATTATTTTCCGGCAGTGCCCCTCCTGAAACTAGACCCTGGATCCGCCCCTGTGTATGATACCTATGCATCTCCCCTGCAACCTCCATTGGTGAGGTCCTCCTGATGTATGCCATCTAAGCACCTCCCCTGCAGCCTTATTGGTGAGGTCTCCCTTATGTATGTCACCTAAGGACCTCCCCGCAACCCCATTGGTGAGGTCCTCCTGATGTATGCCATCTAAGCACCTCCCCTGCAGCCTCATTGGTGAGGTCTCCCTTATGCATGTCACCCAAGGACCTCCCCGCAACCCCATTGGTGAGGTCCTCCTGATGTATGCCATCTAAGCACCTCCCCTGCAGCCTCATTGGTGAGGTCTCCCTTATGTATGTCACCCAAGGACCTCCCCGCAACCCCATTGGTGAGGTCCTCCTGATGTATGCTGCTTAAACACATGCCCTGCAGCCCCCATTGGTAAAGTCCTCCTCATGTACCATATGCCACCTAAACACAGTCCCTGCAGTCTTCATTGGTGAGGTCCTCCTCATGTATGCCACCTAAGAATCTCCCCTGTAGCCCCATTGGTAAGGTTCTAATGTATTCTATCTATGAACCTCCCTTGCAGCCCCCATTGATGAGGCCCTCCTTATCAATTCCACCTAAAAAGCACTTCTGTTGCAGCCCCCATTGGTGAGGTCCTGATGTGTGCTACCTATGCACCTCCCCTACAACCCCCATTGGTGAAGTCCTCCTTATGTGAACCACCTATGTACCTCCCCTGCAGCTCCTATTAGTGAGGTCCCTCTCATGTATGCCACCTATGCATTTCCTCCACAGCCTTTGTTGGTGAGGTCCTCCAGATGTCCTCCACCTAAGCACAGGCCCTGCAGCCCCCATTGGTAAAGTCCTTCTCATGTATGCTAGCTAAACACAGCCCCTGCAGTTTTCAATGGTGAGGTTCTTCTCATGTACAGTATGCCCCTCTACTGCCCCTGCAGCCCGCATTGGTCAGGTTCCCCTCATGTACTGTATTCCACCTATGCACCTCCTCTGCAGCACCCATTAGTAATATCTTTATTATGTAGCCCATTTTTGCACCTGCCCTGCAGCCCCTATTGGTGGGGTGCTTCTCATGTACGCCACTTTTGCATGTCCCCTGCAACCTCCATTGGCAAATTTCTTCATTAGTGGGGGCTGGTGCTCTATCGATCGGGGGGCAGCAGACGGGCCTAACCCCCCCCCCCCCATCGCTCCAGCCCGCACTGTGCACCGTCTCAAGACACGCTTTCTGATTGGCCGGGAGGAGAATCAGTGTGACAACAGTAAATATTCATTTGCTATTGTCACACAACTGGGTGGGCTCAGGGCGCAGTGCTCTGTGCCCCGAGCCCACCCTTTTTTGAAACCTTTTAGAGCATCTGGATCTAATCACGTGGTTAAAAAAAAAAAAAAACATTGGTATCAATGCGTCCAGCGCCCCCCGCATGTAGATTAGGGGGCCGGACGCAAGGATAGGGGACAGTGCCCCTGCTTCCTGCATTACGGGCCACCACTGTTCTTCATATACTGTATATGCCACCTATGCACCTCCCCTATATCCAGTAGTGTATTTAGGTTTTGTGCTGCCCTAGGCCTGACTAAACTCGTGCTTCCCCTAATTCAAATATGACCGCCCCTTCCTGTCAGGGTCACACCCCTTTCTGTTTAAGATCTTCCCTGAAATTTTCGAGTGGGGACACTAGTTCTTAGGACCTGGGGAGGGGGGCATTGTATTCCCTTAATTTGCATAGATTTCCTCTCACTTCCTGTTTGGCTATGAGGCAGGAAGTGAAGGGAAATCTCTGCAATGGGACGGGGATGGTAAAAAATAAACTGACAGGGGCTATAACCCTCTCTTACTTTATCCAAAATGAACAAAAAAAGTGTTGCCTATAGTTCTACTTTAAGCACAAATTTCAGATAATTTGATGGAGAGGACTAAGAAGATATAACCATGCCAATGGTGCAGCAGAAAACATATAGCACAGTGAGGAAAGTTTGTGGTCCAAGATGATAGGACAGTCAAAATTAGAAGCAGCTTGCGTTACACTAACAGTGTAGCGCAAGCCGGCGGGGACTCTTTCCGCGCTGCCCCCCTGCAAAGTGCTGCCCTAGGCCTGGGCCTTGTTAGCCTAGACCAGGATACAGCATTGCCTATATCCCCCATTGCCTCAAATATAATTTGGCAAAGTTACAAAGTTGCTTCTTGATCTCTGTTGGAAAGGTGACTAAGGAAATGTTTCCTCCTGCCTGCAGCTGACTGATGACATCATGTTGCCTGACTGGAGCTTAACCCACTAGGTCAGTTTTGAGTGGAGCTGGCCTTCTATTTTATTTTATATTATATCATACTATATTTTTTGCAACATATTTATTGTATTCAATGTATAGCTTGTTCTTATATGCCAGTTTTGCAGCTGCTGATTTGACAAGTTGCCATAACTTACTGTGTTAGTGAACGTAACTTCCCATGCAAATGTTTTGAGAAGTAATGCAAGAAGCCCCTGTGATCCCGTGTCTGACCATGTTGCCATGCTTGATGGATGAGCCTGTTCATTGCCCTGTGCATAACCGGCCCAATTTTATCCCTGCTGAGTGTTAGTTGCTTAACTCCTCAGCCATTATGTAATCTCCCTCCTCACTTCCTCTCTGCGGTCCTCCTGTCATCCTCTATATGGCAGCAGAGATGTTACAATGCAAAGAATAGTTCTGCACCATCAAGCAATATTATTCATTTATTCATGTATATAATAGTACAGACCTCGGCACTGACCCCTGTGGCAGATTGTTGTAACTGATCGCCTTTTGCTCCACGCCTGATCTCCAAGGTCAACCTCAATTACAGCGAGTGCGTTTAGGAATGCGGCTCTCAGCACTTCAGGCTGTGGAAATATCTTATAGTCTTAAATTATATCCTTCTTCTTTTTTTTTTTTTTTTAATACAACTTTTTTCATGTATAGCTTATTGTCTGTATTATCATTCAAAGTTCATCTGAATGTTATTACTATATTTTTGTTACCATTTTATTACTATTGTATTATGATTTTTTGATAGAATTATGTGTAGCGGACCCCCAAAACTGGGGTCGCTATGCTTAAATTTAGGGGTCAGCCTGAGCAAGTAGATAGGCTCAGGCTGCTGGAATTCATTCATTAGGCCTTTGCTCTGTTGTGGTGTTGCCTGGCAGCACAGTTCCCTGTGGCCTGTGGGTGGCGCTGTCGATCAGGTTGAACCACGGGTAGCATTGGGTGTCCTCTCTTGGCAGCCGTGCAGTGGGCGTGGTCTACCTGCTGTGCATGCCGGGAGAGGGTACATAAGGGGCAGACTCCATTGTTCAGGGAGCAGTTCGCGCACTTTGGCCCTCCAGGCCAGGGGTGTGTGTGTGTGTGTTCGGTTCCGGGCACCTTTAGCCCGAGGCCGCATCGTTCCAGGTAGGCCCAGCACCTTTAGCTGAGGCCCACGCCAACAGAGGAGTCCCAGGGTGCCCCAGGGAGGGTGTCCCGCTCTGAAGGAGAGGAAACCGGGGAGGACCTTTCTGCGAGGATCGGTGAGGGATGTCGCCGTCTAGGGAGAGGCCTGGTTAACTGTCAGAGGGAAGAATTCCATGATCCGCCAAAAGCCTTGTGACGTGCCCCATTGGCACCTAAAGTTCTTAAAGTGTTACAAGTGCTGGGAAGTAAGGGACTTAGAGGTTCATGTCCTGATCGTATCCCAAGGAAAAGCTTAAATTGAATGTTCCGTGCTCCACACCGGCTACTAGGACCGTGAGGGGGGAATATCCGGGTGAGCAAAACCCACTCAGGCTTGAGTGGCGACGAGTGGTGATTAAGTTCTGTGTGCCTGAACCAACCTCCCTGTTCATCCTCTCTATCTCCAACCTTTCCTGTCATGTTGCAAGCAAGTAAAATAAACTCCTTTTATTGAGTTTAATATTGTCTGGACATTTACCTTCCTTGAGAGAGAATAGACTTTTCCCTACACTCTAGGGACGAGAACCAACGGAAGGAGGTAACTCGCTGCAGGACCCAAATTAATTAACACCGCCCACCCTCTACAAGATGGAGGATACTGGGCATGTGGCATGGTGTGTCCCACTCTGCGAGTGGAGGCAAGCAGGGTGAAGGATCTGTGTGCCATATATAGTTTTATGGATATTTAATTGTTCCCAAGAAAAACCCTCAAAAAAACAATATATATATATATATATATATATATATATATATATATATATATATATATATTTAACTGTGTATATATACACATATATATATATATATATATATATATATATATATATATATATATATATATAGCTATATATATCTATATATCTATATATATATATATATATATATACACATACAGTACATATAGATACAGATATAGATTTTTTTTATTATTATTTTTATTATTTAACAATTATTGACACTTCTGCTATTATCATTTATTATGATTTCACAGTATACCTGGATCCATATCGTGAATATACTGTATGTTTCAATTTTGTTAGTTGTTTAACCTTATTTGCTAGAACCATTCTTTTTAGCAATTGAATACTACTTTCTGGCTCACTTATAGTAGTAAATTCATATGTTGACATTTTTTTTTTTTTTAAGAAGGCAGAAAGATAGAACATATGGTTTCAACACAGTGTAACAAGGGTACATTGTGACTACTTTTTATGTACGAGGTTTGACAATTTAATTCCTGGAATGCCCATGCCATAGCACTATGGTGGTGAGTCACAGAGCCATTCGCACTCGAGCGCGTTCTGACATATTCTGTAAGTGACAGTCTTAACAGAGTAGTAGAAGAAATAACGCGTGCGTGCCCCCAGTGGAGGGCTTTTGCTGTGGCCTTAGGAAATTAAACTGCTTTGCTGAAGGACACATCTAGAAAAAGCTGGAGGAAAAGATGGCTAACTGTTTGGAGCATGTTTCAAAGAATCAAGAAGATGGCTACTTGTATGGGGCATCTCTTGTGAAATCAAGAATATGGCTACCCGTATGGAGCGTCTTTGGGAAAGCCTGCTATGAAAAAGTGGTTACCAGTATGGAGCATCTTTGGCAAAGTGTACTATAAACAGTGGTTTTGTGTGTAGAGCATCTTTGAGAAAGTCTACTATGGAAAATGGCTACTGGTGTGGAGCATCCTTGGGAAAGTCTACTATGGAAAGTGGTTACCTGTATGGTGAATCTTTGGAAAAGTTTACTATAGAAAGTGGCTACCTGTATGGAGCATCTTTGGGTAAGTCTACCATGGAAACTTACTATCTGTATGCAGTGTATTTAGAAAAGTCTACTATGAAAACAGTATTGAGAATCTTTGGAAAAAGTCTACTATAAAAAGTGGCTTTGTTTATAGAGCATGTTTGAGAAAGTCTACTATGGAAAGCGGCTAGTGCTACTGGTGTGGAGAATCCTTGGGAAAGCCTACTATGGAAAGTGGATACCTGTATGGAGCATCTTTGGCAAAGTCTACTATAAAAGGTGCTACCTGTATGGAGCACCTTTGCGTAAGTCTACTATGGAAATTGGTTATGTGTGTGGAGCATCTTTGAGAAAGTCTACTATGGAAAGTGATTACCGATATGGAGCATCCTTGTAATCCTTGGGAAAGTCTACTATGGAAAGTGATTACCGATATGGAGCATCCTTGGGAAAGTCTACTATGGAAAGTGGTTACCGGTAAGGAGCATCCTTGGGAAAATCTACTATGGAAAGTGATTACCGATATGGAGCATCCTAGGGAAAGTCTACTATAGAAAGGGATTACCGATATGGAGCATCCTAGGGAAAGTCTACTATGGAAAGTGGTTACCGGTAAGGAGCATCCTTGGGAAAGTCTACTATGGAAAGTGATTACCGATATGGAGTATCCTTGGGAAAGTCTAATATGGAAAGTGATTACCGATATGGAGCATCCTAGGGAAAGTCTACTATGGAAAGTGATTACCGATATGGAGCATCCTAGGGAAGGTCTACTATGGAAAGTGATTACCGATATGGAGCATCCTAGGGAAAGTCTACTATGGAAAGTGGTTACCGGTAAGGAGCATCCTTGGGAAAGTCTACTATGGAAAGTGATTACCGATATGGAGTATCCTTGGGAAAGTCTAATATGGAAAGTGATTACCGATATGGAGCATCCTAGGGAAAGTCTACTATGGAAAGTGATTACCGATATGGAGCATCCTAGGGAAGGTCTACTATGGAAAGTGATTACCGATATGGAGCATCCTAGGGAAAGTCTACTATGGAAAGTGATTACCGATATGGAGCATCCTAGGTAAATTCTACTATGGAAAGTGGTTACCGGTAAGGAGCATCCTTGGGAAAGTCTTTTTTTTTTAAGATATTTTTATTGAGTTTAAAGACAAACTAACATACAGAAAAAAGAAAAGCTTTGGTTGTCCAACGCAGTGCATAGACAGTGAATGCACTCAAATAGATAATAAACAGTAAACAGTAATACACGTCTCTTGTGGTTATTAAATGCATAGTTACAAGAAATTGTACAAGTAAAAAAAAAAAATTGAATTAGTGAAATAGTAATCAAAATCAATGGGGTATGTGCCACGACCAGTGAATAGTATAGCAAACATAATTACAGTGCGGTAATGGTCAGAGGGATAACTATCCAAATTTTTAAAAATGTTTTGTTTCTTTTCCGAGCCTCAAATGTGAGTTTATATAGCGGTAGAAAGTCATTAATCAATTTCAACCAGAGGGGTCTCAATGGGGACTGCAATTTTTTTCCATGATAATAAAAAAGGCTTCTTCGCATAAAAGTACAAGTCACGGATTAGTCTCTTAGCATGAGAGGGGACAGACAGATCACCAAAGATGCCCAGGAGCCAGTTCTTGGGGTGTATGATGTTTAGGGCCGAAACAACTAATCAATTAATCGACAACTAATCGATTAATCGACAACTAATCGATTATGAAATGAACCCCTTACAGCAGCGATTATTTGCTGTTTTTGTACAAATTTTTTTTTTAACCCCATTATGTTACTAAACATCTCAGGCCCGGGTCACACCTCTGTGTTTTTTGGTTCTTTTTGCAGAAACGCACTACAGTTCATTTACATTGTTTCCTAAACGGACAAGTTCACATCCATGATTTTTTTTCAGCTGCTGCGTATTTGGAAAGGGCAAGGACTTTTTTTTTAACGCAAAACGGTGCTATTTAGTTTTTTTGGTTCAATATACTTCAATGGAGAAGCTGCAGAAAAGCATGTAATGATGCGTTTTTGCGACAATTTGTGTTCTTTAATCTGCCCAACAACAAATTGGCCAAAAAAATGTAAAAATGCAAATCGCAGCAAAATTACTTTTTTTTTTTTTTTTCTAGGTTATTAACCGATTAATCGATTAGTCGAAACAATAATCGGCCAACTAATCGATTATGGAAATAATCATTAGTTGCAGCCCTAATGATGTTTGGTAGACGTAGTGCAGAAGAAATAAAGGAGCCTATATCCATCCAGAAGTCCTGAACCACTGGACAGGTCCAGAAACAGTGTAGGAAGTCAGCTGTTTGGCCACATCCTCTAAAACATCCAGCGGTGGGGAAGAGCCCCATTCCGTACAGTCTGGCAGGGGTGAGGTAGGAATGGTGAAAGATCTTAACGGGTTAAGGTCCGGCTCCTGTACATTTACGTCGGCAGAATGGCACGGCTAGGCAAAGTAACGTATATTTACGTCACTTCGAAATTCCCGCCGTGCGGGCTCGCGCGCGCCCCTGCCGCGAGCTCCATGACCGTGCCCACGGGACCCGCGAACTCGATGTCCGCCGGTGTCCCGCGATCGGGTCACAGAGCTGCAGAACGGAGAGAGGCAAGTGTAAACAAGCATCTCCCCATTCTCCCTAGTGACACTGTCACTGATCGTATGATCGTATGCTCCCTCTCATCGGGAGCAGCGATCAGTGACGTGTCATTCGTAGCCACGCCCCCTAACAGTTAGAGTCGCTCCCTAGGACACACTTAACCCCTTCAGAACCACCTAGTGGTTAACCCCTTTACTGCCAGTGTCATTTTCACAGTAATCAGTGCATATTTATAGCACTGATCGCTGTAAAAATGACAATGGTCCCAAAAATGTGTCAAAAGTGTGCTCGCCATAAAGTCGCAGTCATGATAAAAATCGAAGATCGCCGCCATTACTAGTAAAAAAATAAAAATAAATAAAAATGCCATAAAACTATCCCCTATTTTGTAGATGCTATAACTTTTGCGCAAACCAATCAATAAACGCTTATTGCGATTTATAAAAAAAAAAAAATATGTAGAAGAATACATATCGGCCTAAACTGAGGGAAAAAAACGTTTTTTTATATATTTTTTGGGGATGACTATTATAGCAAAAAGTAAAAAATATTGCATTTTTTTCAAAATTGACGCTCTATTCTTGTTTATAGCGCAAAAAATAAAAACCGCAGAGGTGATCAAATACCACCAAAAGAAAGCTCTATTTGTGGGAAAAAAAGGACGTCCATTTTGTTTGGGAGCCACGTCGCACGACCGCGCAATTGTCAGTTAAAGCGGCGCAGTGCCGAATCGCAAAAAATGCTCTGGTCTTTGGCCAGCGAAATGGTCCGGGGCTTAAGTGGTTAATGTGTATAATGCGGCCCCATAGAGGACTTATATGTGTCGCTAAATTCAGACCAGTCAGCCTTCATGAAAGGAATGTCCATGGAAATCCACTGCCCGGAATCTAGGGTTACAGTCAGTAGTGGGGGCAGCATTATATGTGGAGATAAGTTTAGTGGGATCTGGTTGTCGCAATATTTTCTCTAGTGAAGGCACTCTGATAGGGAAAGTCTACTATGGAAAGTGGTTACCTGTATGGAGCATCTTTGGCAAAGTTTATTATAAAAAGTGCTCCCTGTATGGAGCATGTTTGGATAAGTCTACCATAGACACTAACTAAACAACAAAACAAAGCAGTTTCCATTGGCGAGGTCCTTTCTCATGGTACCTGTATGAAGCATATTTGGCAAATTCTACTATAAAATGTGACTATTAGTATCGAGCATATATGAGAAAGTCCACTATGGAAATTGGTTACTTGTATGGAGCATCTTTGGCAAAGTCTACTATAAAAAATGCTACCTGTATGGAGCATCTTTGGGTAAGTCTAGCATGTAAACTGACTATCTGTATGCAGTGTATTTAGGAAAGTCTACTATGGAAAGTGGCTACCTGTATGGATCATCTCTGTTAAAGTCTACTATGAAATGTGGCTACTTGTATTGAGCATCTTTAGAAAACTCTGTTATGGCAAAAGTTTTCCCGGCAAGAAAACTGCCACACCAGCCATTTCCCCAACAAATCGCCCGCGAAAACACGCCATTCCGCCCCCCCGGGCCTTAGCATAATTTGCTTCCACGCAGCCGGTCCCCAGTGTCAAAAAGGTTGGGGATCGCTGAATTATAGCACAATCAGAATTCCAATCATGTAAATGCAATGACCACTAGTGGGCAGATGAGAAATGGACAGTTACTGCCCAAAGTTGGTTGTAGCTGTTCCGGGTTTTGTCTTTAAAATTTAAAAGGAATTACCGTATATACTCGAGTATAAGCCAAGTTTTTCAGCCCTTTTTTTAGGGCTGAAAATACCCCTCTCAGCTTATACTCAAGTCAGTGTACCTTGGGCGTCCATTTTTTAAAACTCGCGGCTTCCTCCTGGTCCCGTCCTGTTCCATGATAGGCGTTTGACACTGTGTTCCGCTACCGCCTATCGCGGAGGTCCTCCCATCCTCGGACTCAGTTTCCCAGCAGACACTGTGTTCAGTGTTCCGCCTATCATGGACCTTCTCTTGTCCGAGGATGAAAGAACGTCCTTGATTGGCGGAACACTGAACACAGTGTCAAACGCCTATCACGGAACGGGACGAAACCAGGAGGAAGCCGTCAGTTTTACAAAATGGATGCCCGCAGCGCAGCCTGTCAAGAATTCCAGGTACGCTGCAATGGGCACAGTGAGGTTGTAATGGGCACAGTCAGGTAATGGGCACAGTGAGGTAATGGGCACAGTGAGGTTGTAATGGGCACAGTGAGGTTGCAATGGGCGCAGTGAGGTTGTAATGGGCACAGTGAGGTTGCAATGGGCACAGTGAGGTTGCAGTGGGCACAGTGAGGTTGTAATGGGCACAGTGAGGTTGTAATGGGCACAGTGAGGTAATGGGCACAGTGAGGTAATGGGCACAGTGAGGTTGTAATGGGCACAGTGAGGATGGGCAAAGTGAGGTTGCAATGGGCACAGTGAGGTTGGGCACAGTGAGGCGTGCAAATGGACATTGTTGACCCTCGTTTCCGCTTACATTAGCTGCTGCATTCTCACCCTAGGCTTATACTTGAGTCAATAAGTTTTTTGTGGTAAAATTAGGTGCCTCGGCTTATACTCGGGTCGGCTTATACTCGAGTATATACGGTACCTTCCTATTTTATTGATGTCTTTGATTGTGTGTGTGAAATATTAATCACCAGTAATTCCAGTTCTGTATGTAATTGTATAATTATACTTGTATTTTAATAAATTATATTTAGTTGGTAATTTAATTGGGAGATATTTATACATTGGTAAGAAATCAGCATAGATTAAAAAACTCAGGAAATTGTTGTGGTATACTATACTAAGTTCATATTGTTATTAAGTTTTTTTATTGATTGCCGTAATCGGCTGGAGGCACTGGCTATCAACTATTTTTTAAATGTAATTAAATATTCCCCATAGTTATCATCGTTAAAATTTTATACCACACATTCACTACACCCTTAAACAGCTGCTCATTGTGATACAGCGAACTACTCCAGTTCAGTAGGTGGTGGGATTAGACCTGCAATTGGGAATGCCACCCTTACAGAGAGAGCCGCTGTTTTTAACTAGCACTGACCCCAGAACTATACAGGCACCATCCATGGGTGTCCGCTGAACTTTTTTCAGGGGGGGGGGGGCATCAATTTAAGGTAATTTATGCTCTGTCCCTTTTTGACAATGTCATGAAGGGGAGGGGCTTAGTCATTATCACATAAAGCACAGGCATGCAAAGGCTTGAGAAACCTGATGCAACTATCAAGCAACTAGCAAATTTGAATAACAATATCATAAAAAATGAGGTTCCCCCCAAGGAAATAACAACCCCCAGGATCAGTGCCAGTTTCTGCAATAACAATCCCCAGCTTTGCTGTCAGTTTCCGCAATAAAAATCGCCATCATTGGTGTCAGTAGCAACAATAATAACCCCCCACATCGCTGCAGATTTCTAGAATAAAAACTTCAGCATCTGTACCAGACAGTGTACTCAGCACTGGTGTCAGTTTCCGCACTAAAAACTCCCAGCATTTGGTGCCATTTTCTGCAATAATTGCCCCCAGCATAGATTGGAGGATATCAGGTTAGACACTTCCTAATGGCTCAGTCCCTAGGAACAGTAATGGATAATGGCCAACAAGCCCTCTTACCAGACCTGGTGAAACCGTAACAGTGATCCCTCTGGCTGGACGTTTGCTCACTCTGGGTTGCCTCTAGTCAGTAGTGTAGCATGCCTGTACCCTGGCGGTGGCTCTGTCTTTCTCCCTCTCTGGTGGTGCGGGTACAGCGTGGCTCCCTCTCTGGTGGTGCGGGTACAGAGTGGCTCCCTCTCTGGTGGTGTGGGTACAGTGTGGCTCCCTCTCTGGTGGTGCGGGTACAGCGTGGCTCCCTCTCTGGTGGTGCGGGTACATGTGGCTCTTTGGTGGTGCGGGTACAGCGTGGCTCTCTGGTGGTGCGGGTACAGCGTGGCTCTCTGGTGGTGTGGGTACAACGTGGCTCCTCTCTGGTGGTGCGGGTACAACGTGGCTTTCTGGTGGTGTGGGTACAGCATGGCTCTCTGGTGGTGCGGGTACAGCGTGGCTCTATGGTGGTGCAGGTACAACGTGGCTCCCTCTCTGGTGGTGCTGGGTACAGCGTGGCTCTCTGGTGGTGCGGGGTACAGCGTGGCTCTCTGGTGGTGCGGGTACAGCGTGGCTCTCTGGTGGTGCAGGTACAGCGTGGCTCTCTGGTGGTGCGGGTACAGCGTGGCTCTCTGATGGTGCGGGTACAGAGTGGCTCTCTGTTGGTGTGGGTACACTGTGGCTCTCTGGTGATGCGGGTACAGCGTGGCTCTCTGGTGGTGCAGGTACAGCATGGCTCTATGGTGGTGCGGGTACAGCGTAGCTCCCTCTCTGGTGGTGCGGGTACAGCGTGGCTCTCTGGTGGTGCGGGTACAACGTGGCTCTCTGGTGGTGCGGGTACAGCGCGACTCCCTCTCTGGCTTTACCCAGCACAGTATTCTCTTTTCTCCTCTTGTAACACCCCCCCCCAGCAGAGTGCTTGCATGCTGGGGGCTGTAGCATGGTGTCTGTGGACACGCTGGGGCCGCCACACTTCAGGGACTTCATTTTCCATGATGCCCCCAGTCCCCAGAGTCTTCTGATTGGCGCTCTGCTGTGGCCAATCATGGGGAGGAAAACAGCGGGCAGGAAGTGGGGCGGCAGCACGGCGAATCCAATTAGAGCCGCTCTCTCTCTCATCTAGCTTCAGCTGACAGAAAGGGGGAGGGGGCGATCGGGGGAGATATACAGACAGCCTGCAGCTCTCCTCTCCCTGTCACAGCACCGCAGCGGCGCCGTGACAGGGAGAAGAGAGCTGCGGGCTGTCTGTATATTTCCCCCGATCGCCCCCCTCCCCCTTTCTGTCAGCCAAAAAGAGAGAGAGAGAGAGAGCGCGGCTCTAATTGAATTAGCTGCGCCGCCGCCTTGCTTACTGCCCGCTGTTTTCCTCCCCGAGAATCACGGCACTGGATTTTGGGGGGGGGGGGGAAACGCCCTCCCTTGCCCTATGGAGCGGATGCCCATGGCACCATCCAATGTTAAAAGTCAATAGGACACAGCGCAAGAAACTCCTTGCAATCTTCTGGAGGATCTCCGTTGAGAAAATCTTCTCTATGGTCTTGAACTCAATGTAGATGGATATCCCACTGACAAATCAGCACATTCCTGTACCAGCATTTTGATGTTGTGGTAGTGGGGTGACTAAACTGATGTGGTAGATGTTTTTCTCAAAGAATTGCGACAGTCCAAACTGTAATTTTAGGGTATAGCGGCCCACTTTTATCAAACAAAATGGAAAGTTCACATAGACATCAGTTGCCCACGCAGGGATTTACACTATTAACATCAACAGTCAATTGAAAATTCTAAGCCACCTGGCTCTCTTGTTAGCAGCACTGCTGCACCTCCTCTTACCAGTCATCTGACCGAGTTGCCCAGTTCCTCTGATCACTTGGCTTTCTTAGCCTTAAGTCACAGCACCCTGCTGCATGGCCCACTCCTGAATAGGGGTTCTCCTGACCATGGGCGTCCGCTGAAATGTTTTCAGGAGGGGGCGCTTCAGCAGCGGCGATACACAGTCGCATTTTACCCTTTCTCTGACCGCTAGCAGGGGTTAAAAGCGACCCCCCCACGTTAAAATGTAAAAACTCCCCACTGTGCCCCCTGCATCTTTAAATATCTCTTTGTCACTACTGTGTACCCCCTCTCCACAAATGCACCTCTGGACCCCTTTACATTACTCAGCACCCCACAGCTCTGGACCCCTTTACATTACACAGCACCCTGCATCACTGGACCCCTTTACATTACACAGCACCCTGCATCACTGGACCCCTTTACATTAAACAGCACCCTGCATTACTGGATCCCTTTACATTACACAGCACCCTGCATCACTGGACCCCTTTACATTACACAGCACCCTGCACCCCTTTACATTACACAGCACCCTGCATCACTGGACCCCTTTACATTACACAGCACCCTGCACCCCTTTACATTACACAGCACCCTGCATCACTGGACCCCTTTACATTACACAGCACCCTGCACCCCTTTACATTACACAGCAGCACCCTGCTTCTCTGGACACTACACACACTACACTCTAACCACTACACTACACACTGACTACTGACCACTACACTGCACACTGACCACACTGACCACATGTATGACGTGTCCTATGACGTCATGTCTCTGAAGTCACACACACACACGTGTTGTAGCGCATCTCCTACTCCCTCCATACTGCACACACAGCCCGGCTCTCCTTCCTTTTCACCTTCAGCAGGTCCAGCGGGGCTGTAAGTGGGTGTAAGGGCGGCGGAGGGTGTAGAAAACTGCCAATTTGGCCAACACCTTCTCGATTCCAGGGGGGGGCAAATGACCCCCCTTGCCCTATGGAGCGGACGCCCATGCTCCTGACACCCCAATAGGAACCCACCTGACTCTTGGGATGAGACCTCCTGTATACTGGCTGCTAGCTGGGGCACATCTGACACCTGGTTGAGACCTTCTGTCTACTGACTCCTGGCTGGGGATCCTCTGACCTCTGGGTGGGACATTCTGTCCATAGACTCCTGGCGGGGGTTCCTCTGACCTCTCGTAGTATAATGTAATAAAATCTGGATACAGGATTAAAGGTTCCATCCCACCCAAGACACTTTGAAACCTTCAAACTCCAGGCCCCAATCCTGCACTACAGAATCCGGGGAAAACCAAAAAACACAGCTTTCTCCACTCAGGGACTACAGATTTTGGAGAAAAGACAGCTTTCTCCACTCAGAAACGATAGTCATTTGAAACCTTCAAGCTCCAGGCCCCAATCCGGGACTACAGAATTTGGAGAAAACCAAAAACAAAGCTTTTTCCAATTAGGGACTACAGATTTTGGAGAAAAGACAGCTTTCTCCACTCAGAAATGATAGTCATTTGAAACCTTCAAGCTCCAGGTCCAAATCCGGGACTACAGAATTCGGAGAAAACCAAAAACAAAGCTTTCTCCACTCAGAATCGATAGTTTGGAGCTTTGCATTAGGCCTTAATGAGAATACGGAGTCATTTTCTCCTACATTTTCACAGAGAATCCAGTGTGACATGTTTAGGAAAGAGGAAAGCTCCTCTAAATGTCGTGTGTTTATTATTAAAAAAAACATACCCCTAAACAGGTGCTCATTTTAATGCAGAGAGCTCCAGTTCAGTAGGAGGGGGGATTGCACCTGATGGGATTGCAACTATGAAGTCAAAAAGGCAGCTCAAGGAACCCCTAGAACCTTCCAGAGGACCCTGGTTGAGAAAGTCTACTCTATGGTCTTGCATACCATGTAGATGGATAGCCCACCAAGTCCTTATATCCACATATACTGTAGGTCTGAAATACTCAGGAAAGAGAAAAGAGGCTTCTCATTAGACATGTGCATTAATTTTTGTCCGAATGCATTTTCGTCCGAATTTCGGGGATTCTCGCGTTCGTTTTAACAAACGGTAAAGAACGCACAGAATCCGAAATCCGAAAGATCCGACATAAAAAATGCTTTATTTTCATTTTGTTGCGTCAACAGTTTGATATAGATAGAAGATTCAACATAACGGGGACAATAGCGATCTGTGTCTATCGAACCTGCGGTTGAATGTGCCTAACCTAACTCTATTAGTCCAAGATTATTCAACCTAGAGAGAAATGATTCGACACGAAGATTCGATGAAGCAGTCGCCGCGAGCGGACATTTATGGTCAAATGCTCCTCCTATAGGCTATAGAAGAATTCTAATGTTGGTTGACTAGTAATAATAATTAAAAATATATAATTATTACTAGTGATACAACATTAGAATTCTACTATAGCTTGTGGGCGGAGCATTCGACCAGAAATGTACGATTGCGGCGTCGTACAGTTTAGCTGCTTCGACGAATCTTCTTAGAACATTCGACAGACACCATAAGCCTTCAATTGACAGATTCAACCTTAATTCATTCGGATTTTCGGACAAATTCATTTTATAACCAAACAAAATAAATAAAAACGAATTTCGGGAGTAACTAAATAAATTTATTTTTCGGACGAAAACTAAATTCCGAAACAAAATATTTCAGTGTGCACATGTCTACTTCTCATACTATAATGTAATAAAATCCGGACACAGGATTGAATGTTCTATCCCACCCCAGGCACTTTGGAACCTTCAAACTTCAGACCCCAATTCGAGACTACTTGGAGAAAACACAGCTTTCTCCGCTCAGAAACGATAGTCTGGAACTTTGCATTAGGCCATAATGAGAATCCGGAGTAATTTTCTTCTACATTTTAACAGTGAGAGGGCATCGCACTGTCACAGTGTGCAATGATCAGGAAAGAGAAACAGGTGATTATTTTGATGCAGTGTGCTCCAGTCCAGTTGGTGGTGGGATTGCACCTGAGTTGAGTTGAGTGGTATCTTAATATAGTGCGGTCTTACCCCGAAGGGTCCCGACGCGCATAGCAGAGTTCCTGGAAAAAAGAGGACCCAGGAACCAAGAGCAGCACAGAGCGGCAGAAAGGGTGGAAAAAAAAGGCTACGCAGGAAAGGCTTGCGTGAAAAGCCAAGTCTTCAGTAACCCGCGGAAGACTGGGATATTAGGGGCCTCCTGAAGCTCGACAGGGAGGCTATTCCATAATACGGCACCCTGGTGGGAAAAGGCCCGACCACCACGCCGGATCTTCTTGGGCAACGAGATGTAGAGGAGAGCTCTGCTGGTAGATCTGAGTGATCTGGCAAGAGCTTGTTTATAAAAATGAGAGCAGAGATAGCTTGGGGCCAAGCCTCTCATAATCTTAAACATGATACATCCTGCCTTAAATAAGGTGCGATAGTGGACTGGCAGCCAATGCAAGGTGCAGAGGACAGGGGTGATATGATCCCTCAACGGGACATCCATGAGTAACCTTGCCGCAGCATTTTGAATAAGTTGAAGCTTCTGCACTAACATCTTTGGCAATCCCAGATAAAGAGAGTTGCAGTAGTCTAGGCAGCTACCTATCGTGGCACAGATGACAGTTTTTCTGTCCGAGATATCCAGATATTTTAACAGCCCCCTCAGAAGTTTTAGCTGCCAGTGACATGCACTGACAACCTTTTTTATCTGAGGAGCCAGGGATAAACCTGAATCTAGGATGAATCTCAGATCACAGACCTGGGGGGCCACCTCCGGAGCAGGACCAAATGAGGGAGGTCAAGGTGGGATATCTGGGGGGGTGGCCAGATCGCTGAAGATGATCACCTCAGTTTTTCCCCCATTAAGTTTCAGGAAATTGGCAGACATCCATGTGTTGATGGCCTCCAAACAGCTGGCAAGGGTGGCATCAGCCGTCCAGTTCCTAGGAATCTTCAGGTAGACCTGGGTGTCGTCCGCATAAACATGGTACTGGACAGCGTGGGACTTTAGCAGGTCGGCAAGGGGCCTCATATAGATAATAAACAAAAAACCTGGTGGGATTGCAACTATACAGGCACCTTCCAATAACAAGTCAATAAAATACAGCTCAGGGAACCATCCCACCCAAGACACTTTGGAACCTTCAAGCTCCAGGCCCACAATCCGGAACTACAGAATCCGGAGAAAACCAAAATCACAGCTTTCTCCACTCAGAAACGATAGTCTTGAACTTTGCATTAGGCCTTAATGAGAATCCGATGTAATTTTCTCCTACATTTTCACAGATAATCCAGTGTACAATGCTCAGGAAAGAGAAAAAAGCTCCTCATAATGTTATGTGTTTATTATAAAAAAAACGTACCCCTAAACAGGTGCTCATTTCGATGCAGTGAGCTCCAGTCCAGTAGATGGTGGGATTGCAAGTGGAGTACTAAGTGATGCACATTGCTGGATTTATCAATTATTAGATGGCCCATAGAGAGAAGGGCTATCGTTTCATGTTTTGTTTCGTTTGATTTACACATTTTATTATGTTTATTTATTAGGTGCGCTGCCTGTTGATATTTGCTTTTTTTGTTATTTGGAGATCTTCAGAGCCGGTTCACACACAGGCGGCATGACTTTGTCGGCGACTCGGCAAGGCGATCTGAAGACGACTTCAGAGGCGACTTGCAAAATTACTTCTGTATTGAAGTCAATGCAAGTCGCCCTGAGTCGCCCCCAAAGTCGTACAAGAACCTTTTTCTAAGTCGGAGCGACTTGCGTCGCTCCTATTAGAACGGTTCTATTGAACAGAGCGGGACGCGACTTGTCAGGTGGCTGAGTCGCCTGACGAGTCGCCCCTGTGTGAACCAGGTCTCAGGGACACTTGAGTTTGGGTGGAAAGCAAACAAACAGCTCAGTGTGGTCTAGACATAACATAAAGCGCTTTAAGCCATATGTTTACTTTTAAAAAAAGCTTACCCCTAAACAGGTATTCATTTTGATGCAGTGAGCTCCAGTCCAGTAGGTGGTGGGATTACAACTATGCAGGCACCTTCCAATGTGAATTCAATAAGACACAGCTCAAGGAACCCCTAGAAACCTTTCAGAGAAACCCTGGTTGAGAAAGTCTACTCTATGGTCTTGAACACCATGTAGATGGCTATCCCACCGACCAGTCAGCTTGTCCTTGTATCAGCATATACTGTAGGTGTGAAATGCTCAGAAAAAGGGAAAAGATGCTTCACATAGTATAATGCAATGCAATCTGGATGTCAGAAACCATGAATAAGACCGAGACAGAAGTACAGTTAAATCACACTTGTTTAATAATAAAAATAAAAAGGTAAACAGAGTAAGCGTAGTCAAAACATAGCCAGAGTTAAGTAACCGGATCGGGTAGTCGGCCAAGCCAAAGTCCAAGAGCCAGCGATAAAGGTAGTAGTACAGCAAGCAGGATCTGTAGCCAGAGGGAACATCAGTCAAGCAGGTCTTCAAACAGGAATGCAGGAAAAAGTGTCTTGTGATGTTAACACAGGCCAAGGCAGAGAGCAAATGAACTGGAAGGCTTTAAGTGGGCAGAGCTGACGAGCAGGATCATCAACAGGTGGATCACTGTGGAGAGATGGGAGCTGGCAATTAGCTGACAGCTGAGCTGCCAGCACAGAGAAAGAAGGAGCTGAGCCCAGCCCTGACAGTACCCCCTCCTCAATGACCCCTCCCCCTCGGAGGACCACCGGGCTAGAGGGGAAAACGTCTATGGAAATCACGGAGGAGGACAGGGGCATGTACGTCCGAGGATGGGACCCAAGAGCGTTCCTTCGGACCGTACCCTTTCCAATGCACCAGGTACTGTATGCGCCCACGGAACCTACGGGAGTCAACAATGGACTGTACTTCATACTCCTCATGGTTCTCAACCTGTATAGGGTGAGGACGTGACACCGAGGTGGTAAAATGGTTGCAGACCAAAGGTTTCAATAAGGAGACATGAAACACATTGGAGATACGCATACTGGAAGGAAGGTCCAATGCGTAAGCCACTGGGTTTATCCTGCAATGAATACGGAAAGGCCCAATAAACCGATTTGCGAACTTCAGAGAAGGAACACTAAGTCGGAGGTTGCGAGATGACAGCCAGACCCTGTCCCGACCTGGTAGGAAGGCGCAGGCAGGCGTCTGCAGTCAGCATGGAGTCTGTACCTCTCGTTAGCCTGTCGCAAAGCCTCCTGGACTTGTACCCAAGTGGAACGAAGACCACGAAGATGTTCCTCTAATGCAGGAATACTCTGAGGAACAAACGAGTCAGGCAACATGGAAGGTTGGAAACCATAATTTGCCATAAACGGGGACAAACGGGAAGCAGAATTCAGAGCGCTATTGTGAGCAAACTCCGCCCATGGTAAGAGTTCTGACCAGTTGTTGTGATGGTCAGAAATATAGCAATGCAGGAATTTCTCCAAGGACTGATTGGCTCGTTCTGCGGCCCCATTAGACTGCGGGTGATAGGCAGAGGATTAAGCAAGCTGAATTCCCAACTGTGCACAAAAGGCTCGCCAGAACCAGGACACAAACTGACTTCCCCTGTCTGAGACAATGACCTTGGTTAGGCCATGTAAGCGAAAGATCTCCCGAGCAAACATGGAAGCCAGTTCCTTAGACGTAGGCCACTTCTTACGTGGAATACAGTGAGACATTTTCGAGAACCAGTCTACCACCATAAGAATAACTGTGTTGCCCTGGGAGTTGTGTAATTCCACAATGAAATCCATAGACAGGTGTGTCCAGTGCCTCTCTCCATTGGGTATGGGTTGTAGGAGGCCCACTGGAAGGTGTCGTGGAGTCTTACTCTGAGCACACACGGAACAGGCAGCTACGAAGGCGGTTACATCAGCATGTAGACTAGGCCACTAGAATTGTTGGGAAATGGCCCAAAAGAGTTGATTCTTCCCAGGGTGGCCAGCAGCCTTGGGAGAATGGTAAGTCTGGAGCACGGCAGTACGGAGACTCTCTGGAACAAAGCAGCGGTCACAAGGTTTCTCAGGAGGGGCATCGACTTGAGCAGCAAGAATTTTGTCTCCCAAAGGAGAAGTGAGACTGGTGCGAACCGTAGCCAGAATACGATCAGGAGGATTGACAGGAACCGGAACCGACTTCATCTTGGAAGTGGAGGAAAATTGTTGTGACAATGCGTCAGCCCTTACATTCTTAGTACCGGGTAAGAATGAGACAATGTAATTGAAACTTGACAAGAAAAGAGCCCATTGTGCCCTTCTGGGAGAAAGGCGCTTAGCCTCAAACAAGAATGTGAGATTTTTATGGTCAGTGAGAATGAGAACCGGCACAGTGGTACCTTCGAGGAGATGTCTCCATTGTTTCAGGGCTAAAATGATCGCCAACAGCTCTCTGTCACCAATCTCGTAATTGCACTCCGCAGGTGACAATTTCTTGGAAAAGTAGCCACACGGATGCATAGCGCTGTCAGAGCTAGGACGTTGAGACAGAAGGGCGCCAACTCTAGTTTCAGAAGCATCAACTTCAAGGATAAAAGGCAACGTAGGATGAGGATGTGCCAACACGGGAGCAGAAACAAAGGTAGTCTTAAGACTCTCAAAAGCCTTAATGGACTCTGGAGACCAACTCTGTGGGTTACTGTCCTTTCTGGTCATATCAGTCAGGGGCTTGACCAGAGACGAGAAGTTACGAATAAACTGTCGATAATAGTTGGCAAAGCCAAGAAAACGCTGCAGAGGACGTAAACCCACTGGTCGAGGCCACTGTAGGACAGCAGAAAGTTTCTCTGGGTCCATCGAAAAACCAGCCGTGGAAATTACATAACCCAGGAATTTGACCTGTTCCCGATGGAATTCACATTTCTCCAGTTTACAATAGGGATTGTTCTCTCTTAGTTTTTGTAGCACTCGACAGACATCTGTGTGGTGGCTCTCCAGGGACTTGGAAAATATGAGGATATCATCGAGATAGACCACCACACATAACTGCAACAAATCTCGGAGGACATCGTTAATAAACTCTTGGAAAACTGCCGGAGCGTTACAGAGGCCAAAAGGCATTACGAGATACTCATAATGACCTGTTCTGGTATTAAAGGCAGTTTTCCACTCGTCGTCCTCCTTAATCCTCACGAGATTGTATGTCCCTCTCAAATCAAGCTTTGTGAAAACCAATGCTCCCTTGAGGCGGTCAAATAACTCCGTAATCAACAGAATCGGATAGGCATTCATAATGGTGAGATGATTGAGACCCCTATAATCAATGCAAAGTCTAAGTTCACAACTCTTATTTTTCACAAAAAAGAAACCAGCACCAGCAGGAGATGAGGATTTGCGGATGAAACCTCGAGAGAGTGTGTCTGCAACATAGTCCTCCATGGCCTTATCCTCCAAGACCGACAAAGGGTAAACCCGGCCACGAGGGGGTATGGCACCAGGTTGAATGTCAATTGTGCAATCATACAACCGGTGTGGAGGCAAAGTACTGGCCTGACCCTTTTCAAAGACAATGCTAAAATCACGATACTCCTCCGGCAGGGAGGAGAGTGAAGAGGTGCACAGGACCTTGGCTACCTTTTGAAAGCATCTTACTGCATTGTGGTGACCAGGACAGAGCCTCAGCATGGAGCCAATTAAAAGAGGGGTTGTGCCTCAGTAACCAAAGATAACCAATAACCAGCGGAAACTTAGGTGAGGAAATAACTTGGAATTGGATTATCTCATGGTGAAGAGCCCCTACCGCCATGGACAACGGAACAGTCTCATGAGTCACCTGGGCAGGCTGTAGAGGTCTCCAGTCAAGAGCCTCAATGGCAAATGGAGTGTCACACAGCTGCAGCGGAATCGAGTGCTTTGATACAAAGGCAGCATCAATGAACAGACCTGCAGCCCTGGAGTCGATTAGAGCCTGTATCTCGACGGACAACTCACTCCACAACAGGGTAACCGAAACCAGGGGCTTTTCCTACTGGGCAACGGTAGACGAAACAACGCCACCTAAGGTCTGTCCGTGACAGGACCTCAAGGTTTGGCGTTCCCTGGACGGGTAAGACAAGACTTCAAAAAGTGACCAGCCTTGCCACAATAAAGGAACAATCTCTCCCTCCTCCTTAGGGCTCTCTCGTCTGCAGAGAGATGCGTGAAGCCCAAGTGCATGGGTTTATCTTCACAGACCGACTCGGTACCAGGAGGTATGGGAGGTGAGGGAGGCAAGGGTGGGACTGCAAAGCTCGGAGACAACTGTACAGGAGGCTTCCGCAAGCGCTCCTTAACAGAGGGTCTTTCTCTGAGTCTGGAGTCAATGAGGATGGCAAATGTGATCAACTTCTCCAGCTCAGTGGGTATATCTCAGGCTGCTATCTCATCCTTGATGTTATCCGAGACCCTATGAGAAAAAGCAGCCACGAGGGTCTCATTGTTCCAAGCAACCTCTGCTGCCAGAGTACGGAAGTCAATGGCGTAATCGGCAACCGTCCTCATACTCTGTTTGATGGACATGAGGCACTTGGCAGAAGAAGCGGAGCATGCGGGAACCTCAAATACCCTTTTGAAGAAAGCCACAAATTCTGGGTAACTCAGGACCAAGGGTTTTTGCATCTCCCATAGAGGGTTTGCCCAGGCCAAGGCTCTGTCAGAAAGCAAAGATATCACGAAACCCACTTTGCTTCTGTCCGTGGGAAACGCCTGGGGCAGCATCTCAAAGTATATCTCAGCCTGGTTGAGAAACCCTCTGCACTGAACTGGATCGCCCCCAAATCGTTGGGGAAGCGGAGCGGAACCAGACATACCTCTTATAGAGGTAAAACTCGAGGCGGGTGCCTGCACAGAGACTGGAGCAGCAGCAGGGTCTCCCTGCACAGAGACTACCGGAGCGGCCACAGTGGAAGATTCTAGATGAGCCGTGTGACTCAGGAGCGTCTGTATTGCCGTGGCAAACTGATCCATGCGGTGATCCAGGTCATCCAATCTGGAAAAAATATTACCAACAAGTGGATTGGCTGCATCTTCTGAATTCATGGCCTTCGCCTACTGTCAGAAACCATGAATCAGACCGAGACAGAAGTACAGTTAAATCACACTTGTTTAATAATAAAAATAAAAAGGTAAACAGAGTAAATGTAGTCAAAACATAGCCAGAGTTCAGTAACCGGATCGGGTAGTCGGCCAAGCCAAAGTCCAAGAGCCAGAGATAAAGGTAGTAGTACAGCAAGCAGGATCTGTAGCCAGAGGGAACGTCAGTCAAGCAGGTCTTCAAACAGGAACGCAGGAGAAAGTCTCTTGTGATGTTAACACAGGCGAAGGCGGAGAGCAAATGCACTGGAAGGCTTTAAGTAGGCAGAGCTGACGAGCAGGATCATCAACAGGTGGATCACTGTGGAGAGATGGGAGCTGGCAATTAGCTGACAGCTGAGCTGCCAGCACAGAGAAGGAAGGGCTGAGCCCAGCTCTGACACTGGACAGAGAATTTAAGGTTTTATCCCACGCAAGACATTTTGGAACCTTCAAGCTCCAGGCCCACAATCCGGAACTACAAAATCCGGAGAAAACCAAAATCACAGCTTTCTCCACTTAGAAACGATAGTCTGGAACTTTGCATTAGGCCTTTATGAGAATCCGGTGTCATTTTCTCCTACATTTTCACAGATAATCCAGTGTGCAATGCTCAAGAAAGAGAAACAAAGCTTCTCATAATGCCATGTGTTTATTATAAAAAAAACGTACCCCTAAACAGGTGCTCATTTTGATGCAGAGAGCTCCAGTCCAGTAGATGGTGGGATTGCACGTGGAGTACTAAGTGATGCACATTGCTGGATTTATCAATTATTAGATGGCCCATAGAGAGAAGGGCTATCGTTTCATGTTTTGTTTTGTTTGATTTACACATTTTATTATGTTTATTTATTAGGTGCGCTGCCTCTTATTATTTGCTTTTTTTTGGGGGGTTATTTGGAGATCTTCAGGGACACTTGAGTTTGGGTGGAAAGCAAACAAACAGACTCGGTAAACAGAGCTCAGCATGGTCTAGACATAACATAAAGCTCTTTAAGCCCATCGCCATCAGCGGCGCACGGGCCTATAGGGGGAGACAGAGCATCAGAGACAGCAGACGGTCGTACAGAACTCTGTACATCACAGAGACACAGACCTATAAGGGGAGACATAGGATTAAAGATAAACACAGACAGTCGGATACAGGGAGAGATGCGTGGGGAAAAAAGAAAACGCAGAAGCTCAGGTTGGCTGTGAAAATTGCTGTGTAATAGACCAGACGCTGAGCCCCACCATACAACCTTCATGCAGCGTGCTTGGCTGCGTTAAGTACAAGGGATAAGGGGGGGGTGTCGCTACCTGGGCAATCGCAAAGACCCATGCGATAAAAGATAATTGCACACTCCAAGCCAACGCCACCAGGATGCACAGATCTTAAAGAGGACTGGAGTCGGGATTTGAGGACAGCAGTGCGATCGAGACAGTCTGGGATGTAGGAATCAGACAGTGTGGGAATCAGCAGAGACAGAATCGTATCGAACCGGGTGGCTCAATGTAGACGCCTCTACTGAGGATGGCAATCGGAGCGCAGACAGTCTGATTACTGGGCACTGCCGATTCCACCGTACCTTATTACGATCAGGTGAGACTGGGTGGGACAGCTGTGTATGGGGGTAAGGGGTGGTGGGGGGGGGGGGGAGCGGTTGCCTGTAGGGAGAAAAAAAATTAATTAACGTGCTAGTATGTTCAAGGTGAACTTGTGAACTGGTAGCCATCTGACCTTCCTCTGATGCATGCCTTTAGATTGCAAGCTCTTGAGGTCAAAAGCAAGCAGAGAAAGCCCCATCATTGCCAACACCATGCCTTTTGTTGGAAAAGTTTAATATTTTTACAGGCATGGGAAGAGCTCAGTGCTGCAGCGTACCCAAGGTGAACATGTGAACTGGTACCCAGACACCCTTCCTCCAATGCATGCCCTTTGATTGCAAGCTCTTGGGGTCAAAAGCATGCAGAGAATCTCTATTGTTGTTAACGGTGTGTCAAATCCTGCTTCTTTTGTCATAAACATTCCATATTTTATGGGTTTTGGGAGAGCTTGTGAAATGGTATGCAGCTGACTTCCTCTGATGCATGTCTATAGATTGCAAGCTCTTTGGGTCAACATTCCTGTCGTTGGTTAATGCCATGCATATCCTGTTTTGTGTTGTGAAAGTTTCATTTTTTTAAGCTTTGGGAGAGCTCAGTGCTGCAGTGTGGCCAAGGTTAACTTGTGAATGGTACCCAGCCACCTTACTGCCCATTGATTGCAAGCTCTTGTGGTCGAAGGCTTTCACAGGTTCTCTGCCACCAATAATGCCATGCAAATGCTGCTTCCTTTGTTGTGAAAGTTTCATATTTTTATAAACTTTAGTAGAGCTTAATGCACCAGCATGCCAAGGTGAACTGATACCCAGCCGCCTTCCTGCCCATAGATTGCAAGCTTTTGGGATCAAAGGCATTCAAAGGTTCTCTGCCATCATGAATGCCATGCAAATGTAGCTTCTTTTGTTCAAAACGTTTCAGATTTTTGTAGACTTTAGTACAGCTCAATGCACCAGCATATCGAGGTGAACTGATAATTAGCCGCCTTCCTGCCCATAGATTGCAAGCTCTTGGGGTCGAAGGCATGCAGATGTTCTCCACCATCATTAATGCCATGCAAATGCTGCTTCTTTTGTTGTGAAAGTTTCAGATTTGTATAGGCTTTGGAAAAGCTTGTGAACTGGTACCCCGCCTCCTTCCTCCAATGCTGCATTCCTATAGATTGCAAGCCTTTGGGGTCACAATTCCTGACATTGGTTATTGCCATGCAAATCCTGTTTTGTGTTGTGAAAGTTTCATTTTTTAAGCTTTCGGAGAGCTCAGTGCTGCAATGTGTCCAAAGTTAACTTGTGAATGGTACCCAGCCACCTCCTTGCCCATTGATTGCAAGCTCTTGTGGTCGAAGGCTTTCAGAGGTTCTCCGCCACCAATAACGGCATGAAAATGCTGTTTCTTTTGTTGTGAAAGTTTCATATTTTTATAAACTTTAGTAGAGCTTAATGCACCAGCATGCCAAGGTGAACTGATACCCAGCCGCCTTCCTGCCCATAAATTGCGAGCTCTTGGGGTCCAAGGCATGCAAAGGTTCTCTGCCATCATGAATGCTATGCAAATGTTGCTTCTTTTTTGTAAACGTTTCATATTTTTATAGACTTTAGTAGCGCTCAATGCACCAGCATGTCAAGCAGAACTGATACCCAGCTGCCTTCCTGCCCATAGATTGCAAGCTCTTGGGGTCAAAGGCATGCAGATTTTCTCCACCATCATTAATGCTATGCAAATGCTGCTTCTTTTGTTGTGAAAGTTTCAGATTTGTATAGGTTTTGGAAAAGCTTGTGAATTGATACCCCGCCTCCTTCCTCCAATGCTGCATTCCTATAGATTGCAAGCCTTTGGGGTCACAATTCCTGACGTTGGTTATTGCCATGCAAATCCTGTTTTGTGTTGTGAAAGTTTTCATTTTTTTTAAGCTTTAGTGCTGCAGTGAGTCCAAGGTTAACTTGTGAACTGGTACCCAGCCACCTTCCTGCCCATAGATTGCAAGCTCTTGAGATCAAAGGCATGCAGGAGTTCTCTGTCATCATTAGCGCCATGAAAATGCTGCTTCTTTTGTTGTGATATTTTTACATTTTTATAGGCTCTAGTAGAGCTCAATGCACCAGCATGTCAAGGTGAACTGATACCCAGCTGCCTTCCTGCCCATAGATTGCAAGCTCTTGGGGTCAAAGGCATGCAGGTGTTCTCCACCATCATTATTGCCACGCAAATGCTGCTTCTTTTGTTGTGAAAGTTTCATATTTGTATAGGCGTTGGGAAAGCTTATGGTACCCCGCCTCCTTCCTCTGATGCATTCCTATAGATTGCAAGTTTTTGGGGTCATAATTCCTGATGTTGGTTATTGCCATGCAAATCTTGTTTTGTGTTGTGAAAGTTACATTTTTTTAAGCTTTGGGAGAGCTCAATGCTGCAGTGTGTCCAAGCTTGTGAACTGGTACCCAGCTGTCTTCCTGACCATAGATTGCAAGCTTTTGGGTTTGAAGGCATGGAGAGGTTCTCCTCCACCAATAACACCATGCAAATGCTGCTTCTTTTGTTGTGAAAATTTCATATTTTTTAAGCTTTAGTAGAGCTCAAGGTGATCTGATACCCAGCGGCCTTCCTGCCCATAGATTGCAAGCTCTTGGGGACGAAGGCATGCAGAGGTTCTCTGCCATCATTAATGCCATGCAAATGTTGCTTCCTTTGTTGTAAACGTATCATATTTTCATAGACTTTAGTAGAGTCCAATGCACGAGCATATCGAGGTGAACTGATACCCAACCACCTTCCTGCTCATAGATTGCAAGCTCTTGGGGTCGAAGGCATGCAGATGTTCTCCGCCATCACTAATGCCAGGCAAATGCTACTTCTTTTGTTGTGGAAGTTTCTGATTTTTATAGGCTTTGGAAAAGCTTTTGAACTGATACCCCGCCTCCTTCCCCCAGATTGCAAGCTTTTGCGGTCACAATTCCTGACATTGGTTATCGCTATGCAAATCCTGTTTTGTGTTGTGAAAGTTTCATTTTTTTTAAGCTTTGGGAGAGCTCAGTGCTGCAGTGTGTCCAAGGTTAACTTGTGAACTGGTACCCAGCTGTCTTCCTGACCATAGATTGCAAGCTCTTGGGTTTGAAGGCATGGAGAGGTTATCCTCCACCAATAACACCATGCAAATGCTGCTTCTTTTGTTGTGAAAGTTTCATAGTTTTTAACCACTTAACGACCACTCACGGCATATATACGTCGGCAGAATGGCTCGTACAGGCACAATCACGTACCTGTACGTGGCCCTTTAACTGTCTGCCGTGTGGTCACGCACGCGCGCCGGCGCGCTCGCGACCCTGCAGTCATCCCCGTGAGTCGGACCGCGGGTCCCGCAGACTCAATCGCAATGGGGATCCCCACGATCATCTCACGGAGGGATGGAGCGGGGAGATGTTAGTGTAAACACAACATCTCCCCGCTCGCCTACTGACACTGTCACCGATCTCTGCTCTGTGCAATCAGAGCAGAGATCGGTGACGTGTCACTCGTAACCACGCCCCCCCCTCAGTTAGAATCACGCCCTTAGGCACACTTAACCCCTTCAGCGCCCCTAGTGGTTAACTGCTTCACTGCCAGTGTAATTTTTACAGTAACCAGTGCATTTTTATTGCACTGATCCCTGTAAAAATGACAATGGTCCCAAATTGTGTCAAAAGTGTCCGATGTGTCTGCCATAATGTCGCAGTCACAAAAAAAAATCGCTGATCGCCTCCATTACTAGTAAAAAATAAAAAAATTATGTAGAACACCCACCAACCTTTTTCCTGCCTGGCTCACTTGCAGGTCAAGGCACACCGTGCTATATGCCCGTACTTTCCTGTTTGAAGAGGTTGAGTGGTGTTAACAGTTTTTGGGTTCTGCAGCGAGTTACCTCTTTCCACTGGTTCTCATCCCCAGAGTATAGGGACAAGTCTCTATTTCTTCCCAAGAAGGCCAATGTCCACACCACTTTAACTCTAACGATGATTTTATTTTCTACTATTGCTTAGTAGACAGGAAGAAGTTGATGAGAGAAAGAATAGCAAACTTGGGGAATTAGGTCCAGGCACAAACTAGTAATTGTCACCACTCGATCCCGAGTGGGTATAGCTCACCCGGATAGTCCTCTATCACAGTCCTATCAGCCGGAGTGATGCTCGAATATTCACTTAAGTTTCCTTGGGATACGATCAGGAACAGTTTCAAGTCCCGAGCTTCCCGGCGCTTGCAACAGTAGAACAAGGTGCAACTGAAGCACGTCACAAGGCCTGTGGCGGATCTTTGAATCCCTCTAGTAGGTAACCAGGCCTCTTCCGAGGCGGCGACTCCTTTCACCGAAACTCCTGGTTCCCTCTCGTCTAGAACGTGTCACCCTCTCCCGGGCACCCTGGGACTCTTCTTTCGAGGGTAGGTCTAGCTAAAGGTGCTAGGCCTACTGGTAGAGTTGCAGCTCCAGGCTAAAGGTGCCTGGGACTCATCACACCCACCCGCACCCCTGGCCATGAGGGCCACCGAAGGTGGGGTACGTGCCTCTCTCACACTTTTCTGCTCTCCTTCTCTCCTCGATGGCGTCTGCCCCTTATGTACCCCCTTCCCGAATGCACAGCAGGTTGACCACGCCCACTGTACTGCTGCCAAGAGAGGACACCCTAAGGCGTAGCAATGCCACCCATGATTCAACCCTGACCTGATATGGCAGCGCCACCTACAGGCCACAGGGAACCATACACCAGGCAGCATCAAATAGGCAGAAGCGAATGCCTAACAATCAAAGTGGTCTGAGCCTGGCTACCAGCTCAGACCAACCCCTAAATTTAGGCGCATAGCACCCCTGAAATGTAAAGGGCGCTACATTAATAAAAATGCCATAAAACTACCCCCTATTTTGTAAACGCTATAACTTTTGTGCAAACCAATCAATAAGCGCCGATTGCGATTTTTTTTTTTACCAAAAATATGTAGAAGAATACGTATCGGCCTAAACTGAGGAAAAAAAATGTTTTTTTTATATATTTTTTGGGGATATTTATTATAGCAAAAAGTAAAAAATATTGCATTTTTTTCAAAATTGTCGCTCTATTTTTGTTTATAGTGCAAAAAATAAAAACCGCAGAGGTGATCAAATACCACCAAAAGAAAGCTCTATTGGTGGGAAAAAAAGGACGTCAATTTTGTTTGGGAGCCACGTCGCACGACCGCGCAATTGTCAGTTAAAGCGACGCAGTGCCGAATCGCAAAAAGGGGCCTGGTCTTTATGCTGCGTATTGGTCCGGGGCTTAAGTGGTTAAGCTTTAGTAGAGCTCAAGGTGATCTGATACCCAGCGGCCTTCCTGCCCATAGATTGCAAGCTCTTGGGGACGAAGGCATGCAGAGGTTCTCTACCATCATTAATGCCATGCAAATGTTGCTTCCTTTGTTGTAAACGTATCATATTTTTATAGACTTTAGTAGAGTCCAATGCACCAGCATATCGAGGTGAACTGATACCCAACCACCTTCCTGCTCATAGATTGCAAGCTCTTGGGGTCGAAGGCATGCAGATGTCCTCCACCATCATTAATGCCAGGCAAATGCTACTTCTTTTGTTGTGAAAGTTTCAGATTTTTATAGGCTTTGGGAAAAGCTTGCGAACTGATACCCCGCCTCCTTCCTCCAATGCATTCCTACAGATTGCAAGCTTTTGGGTTCACAATTCCTGACATTGGTTATTGCTATGCAAATCCTGTTTTGTGTTGTGAATGTTTCATTTTTTTTAAGTTTTGGGAGAGCTCAGTGCTGCAGTGTGTCCAAGGTTAACTTGTGAACTGGTACCCAGCTGTCTTCCTGACCGTAGATTGCAAGCTCTTGTGGTCGAAGGGATACAGAGGTTTTCTGCCACCAATAATGCCATACAAATGCAGCTTCTTTTGTTGTGAAAGTTAAATATTTTTATAAGCTTTAGTAGAGCTTAGTGTAGCACCATGTCAAGGTGAAATGATACCCAGCTGCCTTCCTGCCCATAGATTGCAAGCTCTTGGGGTCAAAGGGATGCAGAGGTTTTATGACATCATTAGCCCCACACAAATTAGTAAAGTCCAATGCACCAGCATATCGAGGTGAACTGATACCCAACCACCTTCTTGCTCATAGATTGCAAGCTCTTGGGGTCGAAGGCATGCAGATGTTCTCCGCCATCATTAATGCCAGGCAAATGCTACTTCTTTTGTTGAAATAGTTTCATATTTTTATAGGCTTTGGCAAAGCTTGTGAACTGGTACCCCGCCTCCTTTCCCCGATGCATGTCTATAGATTGCAAGCTCTTTGGGTCAAAATTCATGTCGTTGGTTATTGCCATGCATAGCTTGTTTTGTGTTGTGAAAGTTTCATTTTTTTAATCTTTGGGAGAAGCTCGGTGCTGCAGTGTGTCCAAGGTGAACTTGTGAACTGGTACCCAGTTGTCTTCCTGCCCATAGATTGCAAGTTCTTGGGGTCAAAGGCATACAGAGGTTCTCTGCCATCGTTAACGCCATACAAATGCTGCTTCTTTTGTTGTGAAAGTTTCAAATTTTTATAGGCTTTGGAAGAGCTCAATGCACCAGCATGTCAAGGTGAACTGATACCCAGCCGCCTTCCTGGCTATAGATTGAAAGCTCCTGGGGTCAAAGGGACGCAGAGGTTCTCTGCCATCATTAATGTCATGCAAATGCTGCTTCTTTTGTAATGAAAGTTTAATATTTTTATGGGCTTTAGTATAGCTCAATGTATCAGCATGTCCAAAGTGAACTGGTACCCAACCACATTTCTCTGATGCATGCCCACAGATCGCAAGCTCTTGGGGTCAAAGGGATGCAGAGGTTCTCTGCCATCATTAATGCCATGTAAATGTTACTTCTTTTGTTGTAAACATTTCATATTTTTATAGACTTTAGTAGACCTCAATGCACCAGCATATTAAGGTGAACTGATACCCAACCACCTTTCTGCCTATAGATTGCAAGCTCTTGAGGTCGAAGGCATGCAGAGGTCTTCCGCCATCAATAACGCCATGCAAATGCTGCTTCTTTGTTGTAAAGTTTCGTATTTCCATAGGCTTTTGGAGATCACAGTGCTGCAGTGTGTCCAAGCTGAACTTGTGAACTGGTACCCAGCCACCTTCCTGCCCATAGATTGCAAGCTCTTGGAGTCAAAGACATGCAGAGGTTCTCTACCATCAATAACACCATCCAATTCCTACTCCATTTGTTCTAAAAGTTTCATATTTTTATAGGATTTAGGAGAGCTCCGTATACCAAGGTGAACTGGTACAATGCTGCCTTCCTCCAAGGCAGGGGTCTCCAAACTTTCTAAATAAAGGGCCAGTTTACTTGTGAAAGCTTCTGACAGGCTGCACAAGGCGCTGGAACCATAGGTTCTAGGAGCCCCAAATTTTGAGCAGTGGTGGGGTAGAACTTTGAGGTTTATGTGACCTCAGGTCGCCGAGCTACGAAACTTAAAGCTCAATCATTTTTTTTTTCTGCCTCCCCTGACTGCACGTCCCTGGTTTGGAGGCCACTGCTCCAAGGAATGCCATTATATTCAAACTCTTGGGGTCGAAAGAGAATCTCTATTGTTGTTAATACTTTGTCTTTGGTCGAAAAAGTTTCATATTTTTATAGGCTTTAGGAGAGCTTGTGAACTTGTGAACCAGTACCCAGCCGATTTCCTCTGATGCATGCCTGTAAATTGCAAGCTCTTGGGTCAAATTATGTGTCATTAATGGAATGAAAATGCTGCTTCTTTTGTAAACGTTTCATACTTTTAGATGCTTGGGGAAGAGTATATCAGTGAGTTCAAGGTGAACTGGTAACTGGCTGCCTTGCTCTAATGCATACCTGTAGATTCAGGTTAAATACATACCTAGGATCCCTAATATTGTTAATTAGGTACAAATCCTGCTTTTTGTGTTGTGAAAGCTTCATATTCTTATAGGCTTTTTGAAGAACTGGTACTTGGCCTGCCTTCCTCCATTGCATGCCCATAGATCGCAACCTCTTGGGGTCATATACACATCCAACATTATTAATGCCATGGAAATCATGCTTCTTTTGTTATAAAAGTGTTGGGAGAGTTTAGTGCATCAGTGTGTCTAAGGTGAGCTGATACACGACTCCTCGACTAGAATGCATGCTTGTTGGAGTGCAAGCTCTGCAGCGCAAAGCTGCATTGAGCATCTCTACGGTACTGCTGCATCAGCATCCAGCAGACCATATTTTCCGGCCTCACCTTCACCAGTATATTAAATGCTTATGTAGCGGGTATGTACTATTTAGGGGCAGCATCTGGGTGGTAGTATGACCCAGATGCACTATTGGTAGAGTAGGGCTATGTTTTATTCATGTGAGGACATCAGTGGTGTTGAGTTCAATGCGGCTCAGTAGGTGGCGTTGTCATTCTGAGCTGGGGTTGAACCACTACTGCAGTGCCGTACCCTTTGTGACCTCTCGCGGCAGCTGTACTGCGGGGCGGGGAACCCGCTGTGCTTGCTGGGAGAGGGTATAAAGGGGGCGGACATCTTCACCACGAGGTCGGAGTCCCAGACACCTTCAGCCTGCGGGCTGCTGTCCGTGATCGGTGTCCAGGCGCCCTTGGCCTGTACACGTGGAGTTCGTGTTCCATCCCAGACACCTTCAGTCTGGGGTGAGGTACTCAACCGGAGGCCTGGGGCCCAGTAACTTCCACTGGGTCCTGCAAGGGAGGGATTGTCCTAGGGTTCCCAAGGTGTTGGGCACCCGAATCCGGAGGCGTAAGCGACCAAAGGAGGGATTCAACCGAAGATCTGGTGCAGCATATTGCCAGTGCCGGGTGAACCTCTGGAGACCGTCCGGATGGAGGGAAGGTGATTCATGTTCTATGACCGGTGGCAGCGGTTCATCTAGTCAACTCAGGTTGGTAGCAGAGACCTGCTATTAGGCCTGTGGCAGGGGCCTCAACAGTTCACTCGGTCGGTGGCAGCGACCAAAACTCACGGTCGGTGGCAGAGACCTTGCGCCAAGCCTATTCGCAAGAAAAAGGAATAGGAGTGTTCACTGTGCCTGGGCCTACTCGTATCCACACCCTGTCTTTTCGTTTTAAAAGTTTAACTGATGCTGTTCATGTGAAAGAAGAATAAAGGAGTGTTGGACTTTTTATGGTGTGGGGCTCCATTACTGACAGTCAAACTTCCCCTCTGCAGGAGGGCCAGAGGCTCCGTCTAGAACACAGACCCGAAGGTAACATAAGTGTTGGCCTTCACCTCTACATACTAGAGGACATGGGCCGTAGCGAACCTCATCCTCCTCCCACATACCCCTAGACAAGCCAGCCGTTTTATTTACAAGGGAGACGGGGGGTGAGGCCGCTACACTTACTTGCATTGTTTTTCCTTTCCAAAAAGCTATTTCTATTCATTTGCTATGTGCCTTTGCAAATCTGATTGCTTCAGGAGTCAGGACGAGTCAATTTCCTAGCACAGCCCCCTTCCCCTTGTACATCAAAGCCCTCTCCTCCTCTGGAAGCATCTAATTAATATGTGTGCTGGACCAGCTCCTCCACTTCTTTCCTAACCTCCCTACATAACCTATCGATAGTTAATGTTGATAATGTGTTGAAAATGTGTGTACTCTTGAAATCCATCTAATTTAAAGAGACTCTAGTATGCTTTATCTTGAGGTCGCATGGATTTTATGTTCCGTTTCCCCCAGTATCTATCTTACAGGGACCCTTTCATAAGTTTAATTTCTTTAAAATATCTCAAGTACCGTATATACTCGAGTATAAGCCAAGTTTTTCAGCCCTTTTTTTTAGGGCTGAAAATACCCCTCTGGGCTTATATTATACTCAAGTCAGTGTACCTTGGGCGTCCATTTTTGAAAACGTCCATTTTTGAAACTGAGTCCGAGGATGAGAGGACCTCCGTGATAGGCTGTAGCGGAACACAGTGTTAAACGCCTATCACGGAACAGGACGAGACCAGGAGGAAGCCGCAAGTTTTAAAAAATGGACGCCCGCAGCGCAGCCTGTCAAGAATTTCAGGTACGCTGCAATGGGCACAGTGAGGTTGTAATAGGCACAGTGAGGTAATGGGCACAGTGAGGTAATGGGCACAGTGAGGTTGCAATGGGCACAGTGAGGATGGGCACAGTGAGGTTGCAATGGGCACAGTGAGGTTGGGCACAGTGAGGTGTGCAAATAGGCATTGTTGACCCTCTTTTCCGCTTACAGTAGCTGCTGCATTCTCACCCTAGGCTTATACTCGAGTCAATAAGTTTTCCCATTTTTTTGTGGTAAAATTAGGTGCCTCGGCTTATACTCGGGTCGACTTATACTCGAGTATATACGGTATGTATTGCCTGGGGTCAATAGATATCTCCTCCAGACCTAAAAATGGTTCCCTTCCTTCTTACAACCCAACCAGTTCCCCAGAAACAAGAGGACCTAGCGTGGGGTTGTATAGGTTGAAAGAGCGAGATATTAGGAAGCAAGATACTAGGAAAAAAAGGGAACATCTGATCCATATGACCCACATAACCTTTGGATAAATAATGTTGATAATGTGTTGATAATCTGTGTACTCTTGAAACTCATCTAATTAAGAAGACTCTTGTATTCTTCAATTTTATCTTGAGGTCACATGGATCATTTGTTCTCTTTCCCCCAGTATGTCGCTTACAAGGGCCCTTTCATAACTCTCATTTCTCCAAAAGCATTCCACATATTTAGGATCTCAAGTACATATTGCTTGTAGTGATTATATATCTACTCCAGACCTAAAATTTGTCCCTCTCACAACCCAATCAGATCCCCAAGAAACAAGAGGACCTAGTGCAGGGACTGGTGGGGTTTCATGGGTTGAAGGGCAAGATAATAGAAAGCAAGATACTAGGGGGAAAAAAGGGAACATCTGAGACGTATGGCCTCAAAATAATACTGCATCATACTAGAGTATCTTTAAATTAGATGGATTCCAAGAGTACCCATTTTCAACGCTTATTAGCATCTTTTAGCCTATAATGATACCACTTAAATCCCAATGGGTATCCCGGCCCCCTTCTTCTTGTATGCCATAGTCCTCTCCACTTCTGGGAGTGTCAGCTCCTATGCCACTCCCTTCACCCTGCTGTAGGCAGGTGTAGTTCAGCCTCCCTGCACAGGTGACACTGTTACGGCAGCCGTTATGCAGAAAAAATGAAGGAGAAGAGGAACTCTTGTTCTAGGCGTCATCAGGAGAGCAGTCGTCTGATTTGACACTGTTGATGTGCTACACTAATAGGTGGCAACGACAGTGCCGGCCGAAGACATTGTGCTGCCTGGTACCAAGAATGAAATGCTGCCCCCCCCCCCCCAAAAAAAATAAAAATAAATCACGCCCACCAAAATGCCCCCACATCCATCATTTTATATCATGATAACTAAAGTGGACCTGTCATGGCTCTATAAAAAGGACCTGTTATGGCTCTATTCATGTATATAGGAGTATAAAGAGGACCTTCCATGGCTCTATACATGTATATAGAAGTATAATGAGGACCTGTCATGGCTCTATACATGTACCGTATTTTCCCCGTCTATAAGACGCCCCCATGTACAAGACGCCCCCCACTTTTCCAACCCAAAATTAAGAAATCAATATTTTACACATAGGTAAAACAGAACACATTTTTATTTAGTAATTACCGCAGGTAACGTTTAAATACTAGTATATTATGCAGGGGTTGTTCTTCCTGTTTTCTCCACTGTCTATCATACACTCTGCGGAGGCAAGTCCAAACTGTTTCTCTGCAGCTCTATTTCCACGCTCTTTTTTGCATAGCTGGCTACATTTGGTTTGATTTTGCAGAGTAAGACAATCACTTACTTTTATTATTTTCTGACATCTTGGTCCCAGAACACTCCGGTCCCTGTTGCATCTGTGCATCTCCACTTCCAACAGGATCGCATCTGCTCACTCTCCACCTCCACCCCCAGCTTTAGCTGACGTCAGTAACATACGGCTCGTGATTGGAGGAAGCCGCTTGACAAGCTATGGGCCGCGACGCACCTTCGCGGATGTCTCCCAGGCTGACCAACCGTGTATAAGACGCTGTTCGATTTACAGGCTATTATTTTAGGAAAAAATAGCGTCTTATCCACGGAAAAATACGGTTTATAGAAATATAAAGAGGACCTGTCATGGCTCTATACATGTATGTAGGAGTATAAAGAGGACCTGTCATGGCTCTATACATGTATGTAGGAGTATAAAGAGGACCTGTCATGGCTATATACATGTATATAGAAGTATAAAGAGGACCTGCCATGGCTCTATACATGTATGTAGGAGTATAAAGAGGACCTGTCATGGCTCTATACATGTATATAGGAGTATAAAAGGACCTGTGCGTAGCCGGCGGCCGCGATGTCACCGGCCACACATAGTGGATTGTCACTTGTCACAACGTCACCTGCCACACGTTGCAGATTGTCACTTGCCACAACGTCACCTGCCACACATTGCGGATTGTCACTTGCCACAACGTCACCTGCCACACGTTGCAGATTGTCACTTGCTGTGTCCCAGAGTAAAGGCAGGCAGCAGAGAGCTAATGTAATCTCTCTGCTGCCCGCACAGTGGGGGCGGAACTGCAGTGATGCAGGGCGGGCAGTGAGAAATGATGTCATCTCTCTGCTCCCCCGCCCGCTGTTTGGCCAGCAAGCCCGCTCACTTGCTGACTGTCCCGCCCGCTGACTGTTCCTCTGTTCTGCCCGCATGC
Source organism: Rana muscosa (assembly GCA_029206835.1). Lineage (NCBI taxonomy): Eukaryota > Metazoa > Chordata > Amphibia > Anura > Ranidae > Rana > Rana muscosa. Next base: position 50,958,354 of record JARGYO010000094.1, on the reverse strand, counting down.
TCCATTCACCTTGGCCCAACGCCCAGGTGAATGGAGCGCGCGGGGAGCGGAGCGGGCTGGCTGGCGGGCGGGCGTCAATTTGCCTCACAGCGGAGCGGGCGGAACGGGTTAGCGACAATTTGCCTCACAGTGCAGAGTAGGGTTGCCACCTTTTCGTCAAGCCAAACCCGAACACATTAGCAGCACACGCCAATATATATATTTTTTTGTAGTACATTAAATTCATTACTTCTGTACAAAGCAATGCACAGCTATTTTTTATTTTATTTAGTATACCCTGTACATATATTTTTGTGATTAAATAAAATTTCTAATCATATGGAGTTAATCACAAGAGTCCCCCTTTATATCAGAGTCAACAGAGTTCTCCTTTAGATCTGAATCTGCAGAGTTCCCCTTTACATCTGAATGCACAGGGTTCTGCAGAAGAGGAGTGCAGAGGGTAAGATGGGGGCAGTATGTACAGGAGAGGAGTGCAGAGGGTATAATGGGGGCAGTATGCATAAGAGAGAAGTGTGGAGGGTATGATGGAGCAGTATGTATAGAAGAGGAGTTGAGAGGGTATGAGGGGGGCGGTTTGTACAGGAGAGGAGTGTGGAGGGTATGATGGGGCGGTATGTACAGGAGAGGAGTTTGGAGGGTATGAGGGGGGCAGTATGTACAGGAGAGGAGTGTGAAGGGTATGATAGGTGCAGTTAGTACAGGAGAGGAGTTCGGAGGGTATGATGGGTGCAGTTAGTACAGGGGAGGAGTTCGGAGGGTATGATGGGTGCGGTTAGTACAGGGGAGGGGTTCAGGGGGTATGATGGGTGCAGTTGGTACAGGAGAGGAGTTCGGAGGGTATGATGGGTGCAGTTAGTACAGGGGAGGAGTTCGGAGGGTATGATGGGTGCAGTTGGTACAGGAGAGGACTTCGGAGGGTATGGCGGTGGCAGAATGGGGAGGGATTTCTTGCTGTGTCTATGGGGTGACCAGGGAGTGATGTTGGGAAGATAGGGGAAGGAAAGTGACCATGAAATGATGGGGGGGGGGTAGGAAGCAGCTCTGAGTGACGTCTGTATGAAGTGGTCTGGGGGGGTGATGCAAGCTGGGGGGAGTTGGGGGCTGAGAAGTGGTCAGATAGCGATGTATATAATAAAAAAAAAACTCATCCACTAAAAACATACAACAATAAATCATACAACAGTACTACAGATCTATGTAATGGAGCTCCCAGCACTCTGTATACCCAGATAATGTGAAGGTAATTTATGACCATTCATGTAACCCTGTGGTATCCAGGCTCTGAGTCTGTACAATCAGAGGTGTGAACTCACCACATATATACAGGTTACATGAATGGTTATAAATGACTTCACATTATCTAGTCTGAACAATTGGATTGGAGGATGTTTGCACAGACTGTTCATGCTTAGAAGTGATCTGTCAAATGTGATCGGGCTGCTGCAGACCCCCCTCCCCCCCCCCCCCACACTCAAACTCACTATCTCCTCCGATTCTTCTGTCAACTTCTGTTAACCCTTCACTGCATCTCCTGAAGAAAAAACCACCTTGAAAGCAACTACTATCCACCCTAGAAAACTTCTCCCAGAAAAAATCAGCTCACCTCCTCCCTTCCTCTGGCCAGCCTGACAGGAGACAGTGAGCTCCGCCCCCCAGTTCTCACAACACTCCGCACTGGTGATTGGGGGGCGGAGGTTGAGTCGGAGATAACAGGGACCCCGCACTGCACGAGACTGGAGGGAGGGGGAAGAGACAGAAAGGAGTTTTTTAAATCCAGAACACACACCGCAGCCGCAGGCACAGTGTATTCTTTACAATGCCGCTGCTGCTGTTTCACAGTGAAAGGTGGAGTGGGGGAGAGGAACGGGCGGAATGGGATGGCGGGCAGGCGGCAATTTGCCGCCCCCCTAAAAGTGCCGCCTGGTACAATGGTACCATCGGGTCCCATGGTAGGGCCGGCCCTGGGCAACGATAACCACAGATAGGCGGCAATGATGGCCACAGATAGGCGGCAACGATGGCCACAGATGTGCGACACTGATGGGCAGCAATGATGGGCACTGATGAGGCTGCACTGATGTGCGACACTAATAGGTGGCAACGATGCCCACAGATAGGCAGAAACGATGGCCACAGATAGGCGGAAACGATAGTCACAGACAGGTGGCAACGATGGCCACAGATGTGCGACACTGATGGGCGGCAATGATGGGCACAGATAGGCGGCAATGATGGGCACTGGATAACCATGGAAGCCTATTTTAGTGAGGGCAGGGCTAATAAATAGTACTGTCCCACTGCAGTTTTTGTGCTCATTTGGGAAGTGGCTAGGTCAGGAACAGAAATCCATGGGTGAGGGACAGTGTGTCTAGCATAGGGAAAGGTTTCAGGACAGGAGGAGGGACAGTATAGGGACCTTTTGCCTGAGCTCCTACCTTGACCTTCCTTTCTTCTGCCTCTCGGGTGCCCTAGCCGCCCAACCGCCTACCAGTCACCTCCTTTGTCAGATGCTGTTGGGTATTGCAAACCTGCTAACGTGTCTTCTACAGTATTGAGACTGCATACTACGAGTCCTTCTGTAAGGTACTGCCGTGCTGGGTTTGCTCCCTTTCCCCAGTGTGGGGACTGGTGGAGTGCTAAAGGTTGAAAAAGCTCCTATCAGCAAGATACTAGTAAAAAAAAGAGCACATCTGATCCACATTACCTCAAGATCATGCTGAAGCATACTAGAGTCTCTTAAAATTAGATGGATTTTTAAGAGTTCACATATTATCAATGCATTTAAGATCTTTTAGCCTATATTAATACCACTTGAAGTCAAATCGGTATCTCAGCCCCTTTCTTCTTGTATGCCATAGCCTTCTATGCTTCTCGTTTCATCTTCTTCAGTTTCATCTTGAGGGCATAAGGATTATACATTAATCTTCCCCAGTATCTCTGTTACAGAAGCCCTTTCATTAATCTCATTCTTCCAAAAGTACTCCACAAATCTCAAGATTTCAAGTATGTATTGCTTGTTGTTATTAGACACCTTCGCCAGACCTAGAAATGGTTCCTCTCCTTCTTATAGACCCACTAGTTCCCCAAAAACAAGAGGACCCAGTGTGGGGGGCCTGTGAGGTTGTAAGGGTTAAAAGCACCCCTGTAAGCAAGATACTAGGAAAAAGAGAACATCTGATCCATACGACCTCATGATAAAACTGATACATGCTAGAGTCTCTATAAAGGAGATACACTCTGGGGTGGGTATTGAGGAGCGCCTAGTTCAAAAGTTCATATCACTTTAAGGTCTTTTTGAAATGTTTATTGGTTAAGAGTATCAAATACAGCTAATGTGTTTTGGGGAAGAGGCCTCCTCCTTCCTCAGGGCTTGAGCAGTGGATGTTATTGGAATCACAATGAGATGCAATGGAAGACCTATGTTAGGACTTGATAAACACGTATCTCAACGACTAACCTAATCTGCAGTTCACAGTGCAGTTAAGACAGCACTTCTTAACATCTAATGGTCCTAAACTGCACTGGACTTCACTACAGTCGGGTCCATAAATATTGGGACATCGACACAATTCTTGTTGGCTCTATACACCACCACAATGGATTTGAAATTAAACGAACAAGATGTGCTTTAACTGCAGACTTTCAGCTTTAATTTGAGGGTATTTACATCTAAATCAGGTGAACGATGTAGGAATTACAACAGTTTGTATATGTGCCTCCCACTTTTTAAGGGACCAAAAGTAATGGGACAGATTAACGATCATCAATCAAACTTTCACTTTTTAATACTTGGTTGCAAATCCTTTGCAGTCAATGACAGCCTGAAGTCTGGAACACATAGACATCACCAGACGCTGGGTTTCATCCCTGGTGATGCGCTGCCAGGCCTCTACTGCAACTGTCTTCAGTTCCTACGATATTAATTGGTGGAAAGGGGGGGAGGGGAGGGGGGGAGGGGGGAAGTAGGAATGGAAGAAAGGGGATCAGTCTGTGTAGAGCAGACCGAAAGCGGTTACTATAGGCAACAGATTATAGATCCAGAGGCGGAAATGATTTTAAATTAATCATTTATTCCTGTTATCATTCCAAATAGATGTAAGAGGAAACATATGAAGGTGCAGCATTATTTTCAAAAGGTGAATGATCATACATTACATGAATTAATTGGAAACATCTAGTAGACAGACAAGACAAACAAATAACTAAAACATATAACAACACACTTGTCCGGACGTATGGTTCAGTCTTATATAGGTATGTGACCCAGTGAAGGATAATATTGTTTTATATATTGATTACCGTCCACCAGGGAATATAGGGTAATCTCGGCCACCTGCTAATAAGTGGATTTATTAATTAAGGTCAAATGGGTTTAACATTTAATATAAGACTGAACCTGATGGGGTGGGAAAGGGGGACCGGGGGAGGAGGGTATTAGCGCTGAGGGCATGCATTAGGACTAGTACAAATCGAAGCCGTTTGCCTAAATGCAGTGTTTGCATTGGGTATACTCTGGGAATCCACTAATGGAAAAGTTCTTTGAAGATTGAAAGAGTTAATTGATGTTAGTAAAAGGGCTGTTGTATTGGCACAATGGTAATGAATAAATGTCCTCCAAAAGTTGCTAGCAAAGAAGGTTCATCAATACGGTTATTAGTACAGAAATCTGTGATGCTTTTACAACATAGCTCTGGTTTGCACATGTAGGCAGTGTGTAATTAGTCTCTTTATCATTGTCTGCAGCTCAATTTGAACCTACAAGTCAAAGTACTTTACCATAGGTCCCGGGTTACCTGGTATTTGGCAGCTGATTTGAGGGTGTTATTTTGGCCATACCTATTTGTTGTGTTGGCCGTCAACCCGAACGGATATTGTGATAAAAGTCCAGGTCCCCCAAGCGTTACCTGCGCCGGTGTCAAAGTGGGATCCAATGTGGCTGCTTTGCAAATGCCTAGTGTCAGTTGCCGCGGTCGTAGCCGCTATCGTGTGTACTGACTATGGCTTACGAGCTCCGTGCCATGTCGATCCGCCCACTCCATTCAGAACAACGTCACGTGACTGTGTGGGATGTGACGTCTTCAGTTCCTGCTTGTTCTTGGGGCATTTTCCCTTCAGTTTTGTCTGGGCACCCTCGCCTCTTGTGGGGTGCCCCAGATCCTGGCAAGATGACGGCCCAACCTTTTTTTAAGCTTCAGCACTGCAGTGTGCTAGGAGAGGGGGACTTTGTGCTTTATGTACTTCTAAATCCAGAACTAACCACTGCACTATGTAGGTTAGATACCCCTGACTCTTACACTATTTCCATTACACAACCCTGACCCCTGTACTTTGTACCTTACAGAGTCCTTCACTAGGGATGAGCTTCGCGTTCGAGTCGAACATACGTTCGACTTGAACATCGGCTGTTCGATCGTTCGACGAAGATCGAACGATTTGGGCCGTTCGCGCCAAATTCGAGTGACGCGAACGGCCCACAATGCACTACGCCATCGCAGTGTCATCCAGGCGCTGTGATTGGCCAAGCATGCACTGTGACCCCGCATGCTTGGCCAATCACAGCGCCGGCAGCGAGGAGAGCAATGATTGGCCACAGGCAGGATGCCTGTGGCCAATTATTGCTGAGGGGGTTTAGTACACGCCCCACACTATAAAAGGCCGCCAGCGCGGCGGTCTTGTGTAGTGTGTTCCGGAGCAGGGAAAGAGAAGCATAGGCAGGCACAGTGTCATTTTTTTCCTTTACTAATCCTGGATTCCTTGTGTTTAGGGACAGAGAAGGATAGGTAGGGAGAGTGTCAGTGTGTCATTCTGTGCTAAACCTTGTTTGTAGGGACAGAGAAGGACAGTGAGGGAAAGTGTCAGTGTGCTATTCTGTGCTAAATCTTGTTTGTAGGGACAGAGAAGGACAGTGAGGGAAAGTGTCAGTGTGCTATTCTGTGCTAAACCTTGTTTGTAGGGACAGAGAAGGACAGTGAGGGAAACTGTCAGTGTGCTATTCTGTTCTAAACCAATCTTGCTGAACCGTATTTGAAATCCTTGAGTTTAGGGACAGAGAAGGACACTCGTGGAAACTATCAGTGTGCTATTCTGTGCTAAATCTTGTTTGTAGGGACAGAGAAGGACAGTGAGGGAAACTATCAGTGTGCTATTCTGTGCTAAACCAATCTTGCTGAACCATATTTGAAATCCTTGAGTTTAGGGACAGAGAAGGACACTCGGGGAAACTATCAGTGTGCTATTCTGTGCTAAATCTTGTTTGTAGGGACAGAGAAGGACAGTGAGGGAAACTGTCAGTGTGCTATTCTGTGCTAAACCAATCTTGCTGAACCGTATTTGAAATCCTTGAGTTTAGGGACAGAGAAGGACACTCGTGGAAACTATCAGTGTGCTATTCTGTGCTAAATCTTGTTTGTAGGGACAGAGAAGGACAGTGAGGGAAACTATCAGTGTGCTATTCTGTGCTAAACCAATCTTGCTGAACCATATTTGAAATCCTTGAGTTTAGGGACAGAGAAGGACACTCGGGGAAACTATCAGTGTGCTATTCTGTGCTAAATCTTGTTTGTAGGGACAGAGAAGGACAGTGAGGGAAACTGTCAGTGTGCTATTCTGTTCTAAACCAATCTTGCTGAACCGTATTTGAAATCCTTGAGTTTAGGGACAGAGAAGGACACTCGTGGAAACTATCAGTGTGCTATTCTGTGCTAAATCTTGTTTGTAGGGACAGAGAAGGACAGTGAGGGAAACTATCAGTGTGCTATTCTGTGCTAAACCAATCTTGCTGAACCATCTTTGAAATCCTTGAGTTTAGGGACAGAGAAGGACACTCGGGGAAACTATCAGTGTGCTATTCTGTGCTAAATCTTGTTTGTAGGGACAGAGAAGGACAGTGAGGGAAACTATCAGTGTGCTATTCTGTGCTAAACCAATCTTGCTGAACCGTATTTGAAATCCTTGAGTTTAGGGACAGAGAAGGACACTCGTGGAAACTATCAGTGTGCTATTCTGTGCTAAATCTTGTTTGTAGGGACAGAGAAGGACAGTGAGGGAAACTATCAGTGTGCTATTCTGTGCTAAACCAATCTTGCTGAACCATATTTGAAATCCTTGAGTTTAGGGACAGAGAAGGACACTCTGGGAAACTATCAGTGTGCTATTCTGTGCTAAATCTTGTTTGTAGGGACAGAGAAGGACAGTGAGGGAAACTATCAGTGTGCTATTCTGTGCTAAACCAATCTTGCTGAACCATATTTGAAATCCTTGAGTTTAGGGACAGAGAAGAACACTCGTGGAAACTATCAGTGTGCTATTCTGTGCTAAATCTTGTTTGTAGGGACAGAGAAGGACAGTGAGGGAAACTATCAGTGTGCTATTCTGTGCTAAACCAATCTTGCTGAACCATATTTGAAATCCTTGAGTTTAGGGACAGAGAAGGACACTCGGGGAAACTGTCAGTGTGCTATTCTGTGCTAAACCAATCTTGCTGAACCATATTTGAAATCCTTGAGTTTAGGGACAGAGAAGGACAGTGAGGGAAACTGTCAGTGTGCTATTCTGTGCTAAACCAATCTTGCTGAAGCATATTGCAAATCCTTGTGTTTAGGGACAGAGAAGGATAGGCAGGGGACAGTGTCAGTGTCATTGTTGCTAAGCCTCCTGCACAGTATACACCTGAAGGTAGCCCTTATTGCTGTTTTTCCCATCTCCCTGCAGGCCATCCATTAAAATGTCTGGAAGGCAAACAAGGAGAGGCAGACAGTCAGGAGGCAAAAAAAGAGGGCAAGCAGGCTCTGTGTCTGGGGGCAACAGTGCTGGTCGTGGACGCGGTGCATTGTCATCAGCACATGGCCATGGGGCACGCTTGTCCTTCTTTTCGGCAGCTGGACATGTTGAGCCACATCATGCCGAAGACTTGGTAGAGTGGATGACCAAGCCCACCTCATCCTCCTCATCCTCTCTCACCCAGGCTCAGGGTACTGGCAAAGCAGCTGCCAAAGCGTCCTCTTCTCTGGTATCAATGTCATCATTAGTCACTCCTTCCCTAGACCCACCATGTCCTCCTCCTGAGGAGTCCCCCGAACTGTTTGAGCACAGTGTTGGGTACATGCTCCAGGAGGATGCCCAGCGTTTCGAAGGATCTGATGATGATACCCAGCTAGAGGAAGGCAGTAGCGTGAGAGCAGAGAGAGGGGATGCTCAAGAAGGACACCAATCTGGCAGTCATGCTCCAGCAGCTGCAGCATACTGCCAGATTGGCTCCAGTGATGAGGAGGGAGGGGATGATGAGGTCACTGACTCCACATGGGTGCCTAATAGGAGAGAGGAGGAGGAGGAGGATGAGGAGGAGGCACATCTCTAACGAGGCAGGATGCCCTTGGGTGGCCAGCGTATGGGCAGCACACCGACGGAATCACACCGCAGAGCTCCGCCTGTGCAGGGCGCTGCCTCTGCCCGTCATTCAAAAAGTTCTTTGGTGTGGGCCTTTTTTGAGGCGAGTGCATCAGATCGCACAGCTGCTGTTTGCAACATATGTCTCAAGCGTATATATCGTGTGGCCAAAACATCAGCCGCTTGGGCACCACATGCTTGATCAGACATATGTTGACCTGCCATGCAGCTCGTTGGCAAGCCTACCTTAAAGACCCACACCAAAGAACAAAGCGGACCTCTCCCTGCACCGCATCATCTGGGATCTCCAACCCCACTATACCTTCAGTCCTCTCTGAAACCTGCACTGAGAGGAATGAGGGTGTAGAATTAGGTGTGTCACAGCCAAGTACTTGCGGCCACTCTGCTAGCAGTACACCGACGTCCGATTCTAGCAGGCAAATTTCCCTGCCCCAGCTGCTGGACCGTCCCAAACGCCACTTTTTCTCACGGAAGGCGATTCCGGCTCTCTACAGGCATGTGGAAGGCAATGTCTTGGCCTCGCTGGACAGGGCGGTCAGCGGTAAGGTGCATATTACCGCTGACTCATGGTCCAGCAGGCATGGACAGGGACGTTACCTTTCTTTCACGGCCCATTGGGTCACTCTTTTGGCAGCTGGGAAGGATGCAGGAAAAGGTGCAGTAGTGTTGGAGGTTGTTCCACCGCCACGCCTCCAAAATGCTACTACTGGTTGTGACACACCTCTCTCCTCCACCCCCTCCTCTTCTTCTTCCTCCATGGCCTCTTCCTGTGGTTTGTCCTCGGAACCAGCGGTGCTCCGTAGGCGTTCAAGGGGCTACGCAAGTACGCAGGCAAAAAGATGCCATGCCGTGCTTGCGCTGGTGTGTTTGGGGGACAGGAGCCACACTGGGGCAGAGGTCCTGTCTGCTCTGCAGGGGCAGGCCGAGAGGTGGTTGACGCCACGCCAGTTTAAGCCAGGAATGATGGTTTGCGACAATGGCACCAACCTCCTCTCCGCCCTCCGACAGGGACAACTGACCCATGTGCCCTGTATGGCTCACGTCCTTAACCTGGTGGTGCAGCGGTTCTTGGGCAGGTACCCGGGCTTACAGGATGTCCTGAGGCAGGCCAGGAAAGTCTGTGTGCTTTTCCGCAGATCTTATAATGCCAGTGCTCGCCTGGCTGAGCTGCAAAAGGAGTTGAACCTGCCCAAGAACCGCCTTATATGTGACATGCCCACCAGGTGGAACTCAACGTTGGCCATGCTGCAGCGGCTGCACACGCAGCAGAGGGCCATCAATGAGTACCTGTGCGACTACGGCACCAGGACAGGGTCAGGGGAGCTTGGGTTTTTTTCACCACGCCAGTGGGGCATGATCAGGGATGCATGCACTGTCCTGGCACCATTTGAGGAGGCCACGAGGATGGTGAGCAGTGACAGTGCATGCATCAGTGACACTGTACCTCTTGTCCACCTGTTGGAGCACACGCTGCGTGGAATAATGGACAGGGCACTTGAGGCAGAACAGAGGCAGGAAGAGGAGGACTTCCTTGCCTCTCAAGGCCCCCTTTACCCAGACAGTGTTCCTTCTGTCCCACCCATCGCACAGGAAGAGGAGGAGGAGGAGGAGGAGGATTGTGTCAGCATGGAGGTGGAGGCTGGCACTCAGCATCATCAGCAGCAGTCTTTTAGGGATGATTTACAGTCCCAAGAAACCAGTGGACTTGTACGTGGCTGGGAGGAGGTGGCTGCAGATCATGTCGTCCTTAGTGACCCAGAGGACTCCGGACTGAATGCCTCAGCTAACCTACGCTGCATGGCCTCCCTGATCCTGCAAAGTCTGCAGAAGGATCCTCGTATTCTTCGGATCAAGGAGAGGGACCATTACTGGCTGGCCACTCTCCTTGATCCACGGTACAAGGGTAAGGTTGCGGACCTTATGTTACCGTCGCAGAGGGAGCAGAGGATGAGACAACTCCAGGAGGCCTTGCAGAAAGGTCTGTGCAACGCGTTCCCAGAGACTGGGAGGTTACAAACTCCTGGTCCTGGACAACGAGTTGCTGAGGCTTCGGCCAGTCAAAGAAGGAGCGGTGGGGAAGGTGGCCGTCTGACCGATGCGTTCAGACAATTCTTTAGTCCGCAGCCCCAAAGTATGATCGGTTCCAGCAACCATCGCCAGCGTCTGATATACATGGTGCAGGAATACCTAGGGGCAAGGTCAGACTTGGACACCTTCCCCACCGAAAATCCTCTGGCTTACTGGGTCTTGAGGATGGATCACTGGCCAGAGCTTGCACAGTATGCAATTGAGCTACTGGCCTGTCCTGCATCCAGCGTTCTTTCAGAACGCACATTCAGTGCTGCTGGAGGATTTGTCACGGATCACAGGGTGCGCCTGTCCACCGACTCGGTTGATCGACTGACTTTCATCAAGATGAACCAGTCTTGGATCACCACCAGCTACCACACACCTGATGCTGATATAACAGACTAATTGATTTTAAAATGTCACATCCCTTCAAGACTGATGCTGATGCTGAGTGCCTGTGCTGTTATGTTGACTGGCTATCCTCCTCCTCCTCCTCAATGATCCGATTAATGATGATAGCTTGGAAGATCATTTTGGTTTATGTGTGCCGCCACCAGTGGCTAAGGCCCAGTTTTTCAGCCCCTGTTTAACAGGGGTGTGTAATTACAATTTTTGATGCAATACTTTGCAACAGGGCTCATTGCTGTGCTCCAAGTACAGTATCTGTGAGGGGTTGCAGTGTTGTGCCACCAGTGGCTAAGGCCCAATTTTTCAGCCCCTGTTTAAAAGGGGCGTGTAATTACAATTTTTGATGCAATACTTTGCAACAGGGCTCATTGCTGTGCTCCAAGTACAGTATCTGGGAGGGGTTGCAGTGTTGTGCCACCAGTGCCTAAGGCCCAATTTTTCAGCCCCTGTTCAACAGGGGCATGCAATTCTAATTATTGATCTAATAATTCACAGCAGGGCTAAATGCTGCGCCCACCAAGAGTAACTGTCAGGCCTTACAGTGTTGTGTCAACACCACCACCACCACCACCAGCACCACCAAAGACCCAATTTTTCAGCCCCTGTTCAACAGGGGCATGCAATTATAATTATTGATCTAATAATTCACAGCAGGGCCCATTGCTGCGCCCACCAAGAGTAACTGTCAGGCCTTACAGTGTTGTGGCACCAGCACCACCATCAAAGGCCCAATTTTTACTACCACTGTTCAACAATTATATGTTATTACAATTCCTGATATAATAGTTGACAGCAGGGCGTTCCAGCACCCACCAAGAGTAACTGTGAGTGCTTACAGTGTTGTGCCAACACCAACACCTAAGGGGCCAATTTCTGCAGAGTATATATGGCAGGTCCCTACTTTCAAACATCCAACTTACAAACGACTCCTACTTGCAAACGGAAGAAGACAACAGGAAGTGAGAGGAAATCTACCCCTAGGAAGGAAAATTCTCTCCTGTAAGAATTAATATGGGAGAAAGGTGTCTCCTCTCTACTGATGCTTTATCACCAATCCTTGTTTCAATAAAAACACCACATTTCAAAAACAGTTGTCATTGGGACGCAAAGTGAGGTGAAATGTTCTGAACAGGGGCACAGACAGCAAAACAAATGTTACAGGGGTGATAACCCTTCCCTATGCTTTCCAAAAAGCTTAAAAATAGATTTTTTGGCTGGAGCTACACTTAAACAATGTATGTGTTCAAAATTACAAACAGATTCTACTTAAGAACAAACCTACAGTCCCTGTCTTGTTTACACCGGTCTTGTTTACACCGCCTGTATACTGCTGTTCAGAGTATATAGGGCCTTTTTTATTTTGTGTTGCGGGGTTCCCCTTAATATCCAAACAAGACCCAAAGGGGCTGGTAATGGGCTGGGGTAGGGGGGGGGGGTGATGGGGTAGCTATGCCATTTTTTTTAAAGATTTTCATCCATATTACCGGGACCAGACATTACATTAAAGCCGCAAGCAGTTTTAAATGGCTTTTTTTTCCTTTAGAAATGTCATTTTGTGCAGGGACAGTTCTAAACACGGGAAACACGTGGCACTTCGCAGGCATACTTTAGACACCCCCCAGGTACGATATTTAAAGGAATATTTGACTTTTTTTTTTTCACTTTATGCATCATTAAAATGACTGCTCCCGAAAAACGACCGTTTTTAAAACTTCTTTTTGCATTGATACATGTCCCCTGGTGCAGAACCCGGGTTCCCAAACTCTGTTTAGGACAATAACATGGATAATAGTCGTTATAATTAGCACTTTAGAATTCGAACGTTCGCATCCATTGTATTTAATAGGGTTCTAATGTTCGTGCGAACTTTCGGTCCGTTCGCGGGTTCTGGTGCGAACCGAACCCGGGGGTGTTCGGCTCATCACTATCCTTCACTATAAACTCTATCTTATACATTACATTACAAGCCATTTACAGAATTAACTCAACCAATCAAAGGGTCTGAAAGGTGCTTTGAATGACTACTCAAGTGTTTATGATCCAGCAGATTTTCTCATAATGTCTATTATTGGAATTATATATTGTAAATGTAAATGTAGATATTTTTTACAGAGGACAAGGTTTTACAATCCAACAACCAACAGATTATTGAACAGGATGAAATAATAATAATTTGTTAGAGACCAAATAGGATGTAAATCGGATACATCTTTCTCCTTGGAGGTCTAATGTATCTTATTAACCTTCTGGACTTTGTAATATACAGTAGGTGTGTTTAGTGTCTGAATTGACATCTTCCCCTACATCAGTGTAACCACTTTTTACAAGCGTAAAGCCTCGTACACGCGACCGAGTTTCTCGGCAAGAACCAGCAAGAAACTTGCTGGCAGAGCTTTCTTGCCGAGTAACTCGGTCGTGTGTACGCGGCTATCAGGTTTCTCGTCAAGAAAACCGACAAGAATCTCGACGAGAAAAATAGCGAACCTGCTCTCTATTTTCTCGTCGAGATTCTTGTCAGCATGTTTCTCGACGAGAAAAGTGTGTGTGTGTGTGTACACTTACCTTTCGCCGTGGAACCCCGCGCATGCTCGAAATGACTTTGACGCATGCGCGGTAGCTTCCTAGGCATAGGTAGGGTGTAGCAAAATGGCGGCGATGGCATCGAATGTGACGAGCGCACGCTCGTCGTAGTCGATGACGTCACCGCGTTCGCTCTATTTAAAGAACCGCGGGTTCTTTGAATGGAGCGTCTGTACACTCGGCCGGGACAAGTTTCTTGTCCAAGAATCTCGTCAAGAAAAACGATGTGTTTTTTCTTGACGAGATTCTCGGTCGTGTGTACGAGGCTTTACTCCATTACTGTAGCAGTTACGAAATGTAAGTGAAGTTGAAAGCATGCCATGTAATAAATAAAGTTTAAACCAATCCAGACGTACACACGTGCAAGTCTACTCTCCAGCGCCCCCAGTGACTTCAAGTATGCACCAAGTCCTCGTGCCTAAAGGACACCCAGTGACTCCAGTGTGTTCCCAGTCAACATGTCATCTAGTGACTCCGGTGCACCCAGTGACTTCAAGTCTGGTCCAAGTCTATGTTTCTTCCAGTGACTCCAGTGCATCCAGTGACTCCAGTGCGTTCTTAGTCCATATGTCATCTAATGACCCCAGTGCGTCCCAGTCCACATGTCTTTTAGTGACTCAATTGCACCCCTTGTGCTTCCAGTGCAAACAGTGACTTCAAGTGTGCTCTAAGTCTTCATGTCTTTTAGTGACTAAAGGATGCTCAGAGACTCTAGTGTTTTCCCAGTCCATGCGTCATCTAGTGACTCCAGTACGCCCAGTGACTTCAAGTCTGCTCCATTGCCATGTGTCTTCTAGTGCCTCCAGTGCACCCAGTGACTTCAAGTCTGCTCCAAGTCCACGTGTCTTCTAGTTACTCCAGTGCGTTCTCAGTTCACATGTCATCTAGTGACCCCAGTGCGCTTCCAGTCCGCATGGCAGCACAGTGGTGTAGTGGTTAGCACTTTCACCTAGCAGCAAAAGGGTCGCTGGTTTGAATCCCGACCACGACACCATCTGCCTAGAGTTTGCATGTTCTCCCTGTGTCTGCGTGGGTTTCCTCCGGGTACTGCGGTTTCCTCCCACACTCCAAAGACATGCTGGTAGGTTAATTGGACCTTGTCCAAATTGGCCCAGTATCATAGGCATGCGCACAGGGTGTGCCAGGTGTGCCCAGGCACACCCTAATCGCCCTGTGCAGCACAGATTCGCCCCGCGGCCTTGGTTTCCCCCCTTCCCCCCAAAGCGCTCCTGGCTTCACTCCTCTCCTGCCGGCTGTTGCTGCCGGGATGTTTTAGGATGAATGGGGGAAGGGGCCATGAAAATGTAATTTACTGGTCCCTTCCCGTTCTGAATGAACATTGAGAGTGATCAGTAGGGTGTGTTTGAGCTTTGGGGTGCACACCCTAATGCAATAGGCTGCGCACACCTATGCCCAGTATATATGTATAAATGTGTGTCCCAAGCGTGTCGAGATCCTACGGGGTAAAATGACCGCACCAGCCAAGCAGACACTGGCTGCAAAAAGCACCTAGAGGCGATTCAGTTTGCATGTGAGCGCTATACAAGTCACTCATTCAATCATTCATGGCTTCTAGTGACTCGAGTGCACCCCTTGGCTCCAGTGAATTCCCAATCCACATTTCCCAATCAATCACTTCAAGTATGTTTCAAGTCCTCATGTCTTCTAGAGGTTAAAGGATGCCCAGTGACTCCAGTGCGTTCCCAGTCCATGTGTCATTTAGTGACTCCAGTGAGTCCAGGGCGTTCTCGGTCCACGTGTTATCTAGTGACTCTAGTGCTGCTCGTGCAACCAGTGACTTCAGATGAGCTCCTGGTTCATTAGTTATCTAGTGAATTTGGTGCACCCCCATGTCTCTAGTGTGCCTCAAAGCGCCCCCTTTGTCATTTAGTGGCTCCCGTGAACCTCCATGACATCTATGTAGTCTCCAATTTGCTCTGCATCACTTGGACAGTCCCCTTCTCAGTGGAGGTGAACTGCTGTCCATGACACATAATGTGTATCTCGTCAAGCATGTGAAAAAATGGAAAAGACAGCAATAACACTAAATTTATGTATAGACTGGGAAAGGGTTTCCTCACTTCACAGATATTGCATTACTTCCCATCCTGGAAATAGTTGTCAATGGGGCAAGAAGTGAGAGGAAATCTCACTGGTGGGGACACAAGCAGCAATTAAAACCTTAAGGTCCGATTGCAGGTAGGTACTGAGGAGAGTATTTATAAAAACACACAAAAGTATGCAATGTTACTAGACTATCTTCTCTCCAGATCAGACGTTCTTCATGTATAAGAATTGCTGGAATCATGAAAGTAGTGTAATATGGCCTCTAGAAGGAGCTCACAAGGCAAACAAGGGTCTACACTGCGGAACACCAGAAAAGGTCCAGGTATCACACAGATGAGAAAACATTTCAGCCCAACTCCATGCAGGCCAGCCCATTGACGCGTTTTGCCCCATCCACAGGGCTTAGTCATGGACACCCCCCTGACTAAGCCCTGTGGGCTGGGCGAAACACATCAGGGGCATGGCATGGATGGAACCAGGCCCAAGCTGTATCTCATATGTCTGATACCTAGGCTTTCTCTGGTGTGCGGGGGCTTGGGCCCTTGTCTGCCTTGTAAATGTGTACAGAGCTGGGATGGGCTATCTCCACCGGTCCGGCACCCTTCCCATTTAGAATCATCGGAACTTGTGATGAAGACCTGGAGTGGCACCTAATGTTTTTACGGTGTATGGTTGTTTACCATCAGGGGCATTGTCTGGATGGAGCCAGGCAGAAGCTCTGCAGCACTGCAGCCAGGTGCTGCAATCTGAGGCAGAGAAGGGGAGCTGAAGCTGTCAATGATGCTAGCTCCTATCACAGGATCTGCACACACAGATCCTCTCAGTCTCCAGGAGCTTCAGGCAGCTGTGTGGGGGAGGGGCGCTGACGTCATCCCCTTCAGCAGGAGCCCGGGAGGAAGAAGATCTACCATGCTGCTAAAATGAGGTCAGTAAACAGATAATAAGAATTGCTGGAATCATGAAAGTAGTGTAATATGGCCTCTAGAAGGAGCTCACAAGGCAAACAAGGGTCTACACTGCGGAACACCAGAAAAGGTCCAGGTATCAGACAGATGAGAAAACATTTCAGCCCAACTCCATGCAGGCCAGCCCATTGACGCGTTTTGCCCCATCCACAGGGCTTAGTCATGGACACCCCCCTGACTAAGCCCTGTGGGCTGGGTGAAACACATCAGGGGCATGGCATGGATGGAACCAGGCTGAAGCTGTATCTCATCTGTCTGATACCTAGGCTTTCTCTGGTGTGCGGGGGCTTGGGCCCTTGTCTGCCTTGTAAATGTGTACAGAGCTGGGATGGGCTATCTCCACCGGTCCGGCACCCTTCCCATTTAGAATCATCGGAACTTGTGATGAAGACCTGGAGTGGCACCTAATGTTTTTACGGTGTATGGTTGTTTACCATCAGGGGCATTGTCTGGTTGGAGCCAGGCAGAAGCTCTTTCTTATCTGCCTGATGTCTAGGTTTTCTCTGGTGTGCGGCGGCTTGGGCCCTTGTTTGCCTTGTAACTGTGTACAGAGCTGGGATGGCTATCTCCACCGGCACCCTTTCCGTTGAGAGTCATTAGAACTTGTGATGAAGACCTGGAGTGGCACCCAATGTTTTTACGGTGTATGGTTGTAGACATGGGCGTCTGCAGGAGGAGGCAAGGGGGTTCAAGTGCCCCCCCCTGGAAGCGGGTGCACAGGGTGCACTGCAGCCAGGTGCTGCAATCTGAGGCAGAGAAGGGGAGCTGAAGCTGTCAATGATGCTAGCTCCTATCACAGGATCTGCACACACAGATCCTCTCAGTCTCCAGGAGCTTCAGGCAGCTGTGTGGAGGAGGGGCGCTGACGTCATCCCCTTCAGCAGGAGCCCGGGAGGAAGAAGATCTACCATGCTGCTAAAATGAGGTCAGTAAACAGGGGGGGGGGTGGATAAACTGACCTTTGGGGGTGAAATGATTGTACTGGGGGGCAGGCTGTTGCTTCCCCCCATGTCATATGCAGTGCAGTGACCACCATGTGATGTATTGTTCCCACCATGTGCTATATTGTGCTTACCATGTGCAGTGACCACCATGTGATTTATTGTGCCCACCATGTGCAGTGACCACCATGTGATGTATTGTGCCCACCTAGGGCCGCCATCAGGGGGGTACAGGCAGTACACCTGTAAGGGGCCCGGATGGACCCCCCTTTTTTTTCTTTTGTAAGGGGCCCAGTGGTCCCCAGGGGCCTGGAGTTCCCCAGGGCCCCGAATGTCAACCTCCCTTCTTTTTTTTCTTTTTTTTTTATAATTGTAATATTTTTTTTTAGTAATTTTTTTTATTAAAATTTTTTTTTTATTTATTTATGTTATTTTTTTTTTGTTTTGTAAGGGGCCCAGAGGTCCCCAGGGCCCCGGATGGCAATCTCCCTTTTTTTTTTATTTTTTTTTTTTTTGTAAGGGGCCCCCAGAGGCCCGGGGGTCCCCGGATGGCAACCCCCCTGCTTCTCAATTCGTGGCCACCCCGCTTCTCAATTCGCAGCGGCAGCACCCCCCCCCGGTTCTCCTCTGCTCCAGGGGGCCCATGCCTGAATCTGTGTAAGGGGCCCCAAAATTCCTGATGGCGGCCCTGTGCCCACCATGTGCAGTGACCACCATGTGCTGTATTGTGCCCACCATGTGTAGTGACCCCATGTGATGCATTGTGCCCACCATGTGCAGTGCAGTGCCCACCGTCTAATGCGGAGTGGTGTGCTCTCTGTGTAATGTGCTGTGCCCACCATGTCATGTGCTGTGCTGTAAAGTGCCCACCGTGTAATGCGGAGTAGGGTGCTCTCTGTGTAATGTGCTGTGCCCACCATGTAATGCAGAGTAGAGTGCCATCAGTGTAATGTGCTGTGCCCACCATGTCACGTGCTGTGCTGTAAAGTGCCCACCATATAATGCGGTGTAGAGTGCCCTCCTTGTAATGTGCTGTGCCCACCATGTAATGCGGAGTAGAGTTCCCTCTGTGTAATGTGCTGTGCCCACCATGTCACGTGCTGTCAGTGACGGCTGGTGCTCAAAATTTTTGGGGGGTCGCAAACAAACTGCAAAAAAAAATCATCAATTGCCGCCACTGTGCCCATTAAACGCAGCCACTGTGCCCAAACGCCACCAGTTTGCACCCTCAAATGCAGCCAGTTTCCCCCCCAAATGCAGCCAGTTTCCCCCCAATTGCAGCCAGTTTCCCCCCAAAATACAATCAGTTTCCCCCCAAATACAGCCAGTTTGTCCCCAAATGCAGCCAGTTTGTCCCCAAATGCAGCCAGTTTCTCCCCAAATGCAGCCAGTTTGTCCCCAAATGCAGCCAGTTTCCCCCCAAATGCAGCCAGTTTCCCCCCAAAATACAGTTAGTTTTTCCCCCAAATACAGCCAATTTTCCCCCAAATGCAGCCAGTTTGTTCCCAAATACAGCCAGTTTGTCCCCAAATACAGCCAGTTTCCCCCCCAGCCCTGCACTTACCTTCCTCGGGTCAGCGCCGTCCTTCTTCCGTCCTCAATGTCTTCTCCCGCCCTCGATGTCGCTTCAGCCAATCAGGTTACCGGTAACCAGACCTGGTGAACCTGATTGGCTGAGACGCCTGTCAGTGTTAACCAAGGAACACACCCCCCGTGCGTGCCTGGGACTGTCCCGCTAATGACATATCTGTCCTGGGTCCCGGGCACCTTCATTCTGGGACAATACAATGTCCCGGAATGAAATAGAGGACACAGCCACCCCCTACTAACTAATAACTACATTTCCAGAACTGGTTGCTAGGGCCGGTGCTGCCTGGCATCTTGCAACCAGTGACAATTTACTCTCAGACAGTGAGACCGGGAGCGAGGCCTGAGCCTAGTGCAGCACTGCTGTCCCCACCCACCTTGGCACCTCCTCCTTCTCCGGCACCCAGCGGCAAGCAGCAGGGACTGGTGTGATCTTCACTCTCCAGATAGTGACGCCAATCCTTTCCTTCTACGCACGTGGCTCATGCAGAGGGAGTGACAGCAGCACTGCATCTGGTAGCAGGCTATGGGTGGCAAGCGGCACTGCATCTGGTGGCAAGTGGCATATTCACCTGACAAATAACCCGCCGCCAAATTCCCCATCAACCCCGAGACTACATTTCCCCCGCCCCCCCCCTCATGTTTTTTGGGGGAAGGTGAGAGAGGGGTGTGTCCCTGAATGGCAGTTAGGAAATGTGGTCACCCTAGTGTCCCCTGGTTAACTATTTGGAAGCCGATTACAGCCCTCAGGCTATTATCGGGAAGCCGCTGGCTCTGATAGGCACTTCCAAAAACCAACCAGCCGCTGTTATTCAGCGCCGTCCTTCTTCTCTCCTCGATGTCTTCTCCCGCCCTCAATGTTGCATCAGCCAATCAGGTTACCGGTAAACAGACTCGGTGAACATGATTGGCAGAGGAGCCTGTCAGTGTTTAACCAAGGAACGCACCCCCCCTGCGTCCCCTGGTTAACTTTTTGGAAGCCGATTACAGCCCTCAGGCTGTAATTGGCAAGTCTATCAGAGTCGCTGGCTCTGATAGGCACTTCCCTTAAAAACCCTGACGCTGTTATTCAGAATAGGGATGGACGAACATCTCCTGGGACGGTTCGCGAACGCGATCGCGGGTGATTGTTCGCGAACCGCGGGTTCGCGGCGGGCCCCATTCATTTCAATGGGAGGCGAACATTAAAAACCTCCAGGTCATATTTGCAGCCACAAAATAATTACTAGCTGTGCACACATAGTCCCACAACATGAACAATGACATAACAGAAGTATTAAGCAAATTTGAGATCGGCAACGACAAGCATTCTTTTCTTATCTGAACATTTTTGTCAATTCAGGAGCGCATGAAGGCCATGGAAGAGACGCAAGGCCAGGCTATGAAGGGGGTGCAGGAGATGATCTTGCTATTGAAAAAGTTGCCATAAATGTTTTTTTTTTTTTTATAAGTTATATAAATCGTTTATACAGTTATAACGTTTATTTCGTTTTTTGTAATATTGCTCGGTTTTATTGTAATAGCTCGGCCTAAATCAGCCGGAACTGACAGCAGCCGGTAAATACATGTCAAATACATATAGGGTCCATTCACATGTCTGTAAAATGGGTCCGCATCCGTTCCACAATTTAGCGGAATTGATTTTCAATTCCAGTCTGAAAAATTAGGCATTCACAGCCTGGATAAAGAAGTAAGTGTCGGCCAGTACAGGCCCCAAAAATTAGCCAACAGGCATTCATCTGACAGCAAAGAACTTTAAATTCTGTGGCTGGAGGTACATTAGGCATTCACAGGATAAATACATTTCGGGCACTACAGGCCCCAAAAATTAGGCATTCAACGGACATAAAAGGCCTTTTATGCCGCTGTATTTACCCAAGAAGACAAGGACCATGAATAATTGTTATAGGTGGTGGTGGATATTTGTGGCCTGTCATGAGGAATTTGAATGAAACATGGTCTACTGGTCACATGTGTTGAATTCCTCAGAGATCCATGCCTCATTCATTTTTATAAATGTGAGGTAGTCAACACTGTCGTGAGCTAAGCGAGTGCGCTTATCGGTCATGATCCCCCCTGCTGCGCTGAACGTCCTTTCGGACAGGAGACTGGACGAGGGGCAAGCCAACAGTTCCATTGCAAATTGTGTAAGCTTTGGCCAGAGGTCAAGCCTGCCCACCCAGTAGTCCAGGGGTTCATCACTTCTCAGAGCGTCCACATCGAGCATTAATCCGATGTAGTCGGACACCTGTCGGTCTAGGCGTTCCCTGATGCTGGATCCGGATGAGACCTGTCGATGTGTCAGCTGAAAGAATGATCTCATATCAGACGTGACCAAGACATCTTCAAACCGCCCTCTTCTTGCAGGCGCTGTTGGATTAGTATCCACAACTGTTCCTCTGGAAGTGGAAATTCCTCTGCCAGCGCACGCAAAAGCAGAATGCAGCATTTCTCGAAGCAAGGCCTGGAAGTGCTCCATTCTGACAGCCCTCTGTGATGGTGGTAACATTTCTGCCATTTTTTGTTTGTACCGGGGGTCCAAGTACGTTGGCACCCAGTAATGGTCCTTGCCCTTTATGCTTTTTATACGGGGGTCCCTCTTAAAACACTGGAGCATGAAGGCCCCCATTTGCACTAAACTGGAAGCAGTGTGGTGGCCTGGCTCCTGCTCGTCATCATCCAGGATAATGTCGTCCTCGATCTCCTCCCCCCATCCACGAACAACAACAGCAGGGATCCCAGAAAGGTTTAAAGCATGCTCTTCTTGCTCCTCCTCATCCGCCCCGGCACCATCCTCCTCTGACTTCTCTTTAGACTCCTGTTGTTGACTTGTCTCAGATAGAGTAGCCCCCCCTGGGAATTCATCCAGCATTGCGACTTCCTCATCTTCCTGCTCCTGCTCCTCGACGGCTTGATCAATGACACGACGCAATGCACGCTCCATAAAGAAGGCATAAGGTACGATGTCACTGATGGCACCATTGCTGCGACTGACCAGTTTGGTGATCTCATCAAATGGCCGCAAAAGTCTGCATGCGTCGCGCATGAGCAGCCACTGACGCGGTGAAAAAAAACCAAGATCCCCAGAACCTGTTCTGACGCAGAATTCGTACAGGTAGTCGTTAACTGCACGTTTCTGCTGGAGCAGCCTATCCAGCATATACAAGGTTGAGTTCCATCGCGTCGGGCAGTCACAAAAAAGACGTCTGACCGGCAGATTGTGTCGCTGCTGAATAGGGATGAGCTTCGAGTTCGAGTCGAACTCATGTTCGACTCGAACATTGCCTGTTCGCCCGTTCGCCGAACAGCGAACAAATTGGGGTGTTCGTGGCAAATTCGAAAAATCTATGGGAGAAATCTAAAGTGTTAATTATAAAGGCTTATATGCACGTTATTGTCCTAAAAAGTGTTTGGGGACCCGGGTCCTGCCCCACGGGACATGTATCAATGCAAAAAGAAGTTTTAAAAACGGCCGTTTTTTCGGGAGCAGTGATTTTAATAATGCTTAAAATGAAAAAATAAAAGTGAAATATTCCTTTAAATTTCGTACCTGGGGGGTGTGTATGATATGCATGTGAAGTGGCGCATGTTTCCCGTGCTTAGAACTGTCCCTGCAAAAAATTTAATTTTTGAAAGAAAAAAATGCATTTAAAACTGACTCGCGGCTATTAACAAAAGTTATTGATAAAAAAAAAAAAAAAAGCGTGGGGGTTCCCCAGAATTCAATTACCAGGCCCTTCAGGTCTGGAATGGATATTAAGGGGAACCCCGCCGCAAATTTTAAAAAAAATTGACGTGGGGTTCCCCCAAATATCCATTCCAGGCCCTTCAGATCTGGCATGGATTTTAAGGGGAACTCCACCCCAAATTTAAAAAAAAATGGCGTGGAGTCCCCCTAAAAATCCATACCAGACCCCTTATCCGAGCACGCAACCTGGCCGGCCGCAGGGGAAGAGGGGGGGACGAGAGAGCGGCCCCCCCTCCCTCCTGAACCGTACCAAGCCACATGCCCTCAACATGGGGAGGATGTCCCCATGTTGATGGGGACAAGGGCCTCATCCCCACAACCCTTGCCCGGTGGTTGTGGGGGTCTGCGGGCGGGGGGCTTATCGGAATCTGGAAGACCCCTTTAACAAAGGGGACCCCCAGATCCCGCCCCCCCCTATGTGAATTGGTAAGGGGTACATTGTACCCCTACCATTTCACGAAGAAAGCGTAAAAAAATGTTTAAAAAAACACACAAACACCTTGAAAAAGTCCTTTATTTAAAAAAAAAAAAAAAAAAAACATTCCAGCGGTGAAATCCAGTGTCCCGCGGCGATCCCGATGTCCAGCGCTGTCCTTCATTGGTTGTGCCTGAGCGGACCTGATGGGGAACTCCCTCTCAGTATTTTAAATGTATAGACCCGCCCCTTCTAAAGTTCCCCATCAGGTCCGCTCAGCGGACCAGATGCGGAACATGAGAAGGGGCGGGTCTATACATGTATTACCAAAGTGAGAGCAGTTCCCCATCAGGTCCGCCCCCTCGGTATGTCGGACCCGCCTACGTCATTGGCCTGGGCGGGGAACTTCCTTTACTGTGTAATTTAAATTTACATAGTGAAGGAAGTTCCCCGCTCAGGCCAATGACGTAGGCGGGTCCGACATACCGAGGGGGCGGACCTGATGGGGAACTGCTCTCACTTTGGTAATACATGTATAGACCCGCCCCTTCTCATGTTCTGCATCTCGTCCGCTGAGCGGACCTGATGGGGAACTTTAGAAGGGGCGGGTCTATACATTTAAAATACTGAGAGGGAGTTCTCCATCAGGTCCGCTCAGGCACAACCAATGAAGGACAGCGCTGGACATCGGGATCGCCGCGGGACACTGGATTTCACCGCTGGAATGTTTATTTATTTATTTTTTTAAATAAAGGACTTTTTCAAGGTGTTTGTGTGTTTTTTTAAACATTTTTTTACGCTTTCTTCGTGAAATGGTAGGGGTACAATGTACCCCTTACCAATTCACATAGGGGGGGGGCCGGGATCTGGGGGTCCCCTTTGTTAAAGGGGTCTTCCAGATTCCGATAAGCCCCCCGCCCGCAGACCCCCACAACCACCGGGCAAGGGTTGTGGGGATGAGGCCCTTGTCCCCATCAACATGGGGACATCCTCCCCATGTTGAGGGCATGTGGCTTGGTACGGTTCAGGAGGGAGGGGGGGCCGCTCTCTCGTCCCTCCCTTTTCCCCTGCGGCCGGCCAGGTTGCGTGCTCGGATAAGGGGTCTGGTATGGATTTTTAGGGGGACTCCACGCCATTTTTTTTTTAAATTTGGGGTGGAGTTCCCCTTAAAATCCATGCCAGATCTGAAGGGCCTGGAATGGATATTTGGGGGAACCCCACGTCAATTTTTTTTTAAATTTGCGGCGGGGTTCCCCTTAATATCCATTCCAGACCTGAAGGGCCTGGTAATTGAATTCTGGGGAACCCCCACGCTTTTTTTTTTTTATCAATGACTTTTGTATGTATTGCCGGGAGCCGACAATTCATTAATAGCCGCGAGTCAGTTTTAAATGCATTTTTTTCTTTCAAAAATGACATTTTTTGCAGGGACAGTTCTAAGCACGGGAAACATGCGCCACTTCACATGCATATCATACACACCCCCCAGGTACGAAATTTAAAGGAATATTTCACTTTTATTTTTTCATTTTAAGCATTATTAAAATCACTGCTCCCGAAAAAACGGCCGTTTTTAAAACTTCTTTTTGCATTGATACATGTCCCCTGGGGCAGGACCCGGGTCCCCAAACACTTTTTAGGACAATAACTTGCATATTAGCCTTTATAATTAACACTTTAGATTTCGAACGTTCGAGTCCATTGTATTTAATAGGGTTCTAAAGTTTACACGAACATTTTGTCTGTTCGCAGGTTCTGGTGCGAACCGAACAGGGGGGTGTTCGGCTCATCCCTGCTGCTGAATGTCAGAAAGGCGAGCCATGGCCGTGTAAGATCTTCTGAAATGGGCCGAGATTTTCCTTGCCTGCCGCAAGACGTCCTGTACCCCAGGGTATTTGACAACGAATCGCTGCACGACCAAGTTCAAGACGTGTGCCATGCATGGCACGTGTGTAATTTTGCCCTGTTTCAACGCGCTCAGCAGATTGGCACCGTTGTCGCACACCACTTTACCAACTGTCAAATTGAGCGGTGTTAGCCACTGATCTGCATGTGAACGCAAAGCTGAAAGGAGTGCAGGGCCAGTGTGGCTCTTGGCTTCCAGGCACAACAGACGCAGCACAGCATGGCAACATCTCACCTGGCATGTCGAATAGGTTCTGGGGATCTTGGGCGGCGCAGCGGAAGAGATGGTAGCAGCGGAAGAGGAGGAGTCAGCCGAGGAGAAGAGGGGGGATGGAGTAGGAGGAGGAGGAGAAGAAGAGGCAGGCCTGCATGCAATCCGTGGCGGTAAAACCAAATCTACACGAGTGCCACAGGTTACATGCTTGACGGCCGTCAGAAGGTTCACCCAGTGGGCAGTAAAAGTAATATACCTTCCCTGCCCGTGTTTGCTAGACCACGTGTCTGTGGTCAGATGTATCTTGGCACCGACACTGTGTGCCAGAGATACATTCACTTGCCGCTGAACATGGCCATATAGCTCTGGGATGCCCTTCTGGGAGAAATATTTCCTTCCTGGGACCTTCCATTGTGGTGTTCCAATGGCCACAAATTTTCGAAAGGCCTCCGAGTCCACCAGTTTATATGGCAGTAGTTGGCGGGCTAGGAGTTCTGACAAGCCAGCGGTCAACCGTTGGGCAAGAGGGTTATCCGGCGTCATCATTCTTTTACGCTCGAACATTTGGCCCACGGAAGCCTGCCTTTTTCCAGATAAACTTGGGGACAGGATGATGGAAGGTGGAGTGGAGGACAACTGTGAAGAGAGAGGAGAAGTAGTAGAAGAGGCTGGACGGTGAGAGCCTGGAGTTTGGCTTTGTGGGTTCTGAGGGCGTTGCTCCCACTGGGCTCGGTGATGGGAGTTCATGTGCCTTCTTAAGACGGTCGTCCCTAGGTGAGTGTTGGGCTTACCGCGACTTATGCGTTGACTGCAAAGGCTGCAGATGGCAACACTATTGTCAGCAGCGGACACGTTAAAAAAAGCCCACACTGCGGAGCCATGTGCCGGAGTCCTGGGAGCGCCAAATGTGACCGTACATGGTTGATGGCTCGCTCTGAGTCCTGATACATTAGCAGTCTGGTTTGTCCCTCCTGTGCAATGTAAGTTCCGCCTGCCTCTCCTCCCTATCTGCTGGTCCATCTCTCCCTCTGAACTCCCCTCCTGGTCCTCTCTTGTGGGCACCCACGTGACGTCCATAGACACATCATCATCTACGTCACCTTCCCCACCACTAACATCAAAGATCTCGGAGTAGGCAGCAACAGCGGGGACCAACATCCTTGGGCTGATCTGGGTACTGTCGTCAGACTGCTGAGTGGCGGTTGTTGCTACCTCCTCTTCCTGATCCAATGTCAAGAATGCCTGCGCATCAGAGAAGTCTTGTGATGGATCGGAAAATAATTCCTGTGACTCAAGCGGAGGGTATATGGTGGTGGTGATGTTGGTGGTGTTTCCAGCTATCACCAGCTGTGCCACGGGAGGTTAGAGCCGATTGCCAGGGGTTGACAGCAGTGCACTACAGGGCCCAAATCAATATCAGCGGCTCTCTTAACTGGGGGTAGCGCTACACGTGGGGGCTCGAGTCCGGGATCCTTGTACGTTGCACGCTGCAATCAAGCCGGTCAGAAGTACCAGCATGGACCCGCTGGCAATGTCACAGTGGTGCGCAGCGATTGGCGCCGATCCAACCGCGGCGGTAGTCATTGTACTCCCGGGGGAAAGATGGAAGGAAGAGGAGATAAAACAGCTCGTATTGTTACTGTCTCCGAGCCACAAAGCATGGGTGATGGATTTTAGGCCAGATCCAGTGATCTCGTTTACATACGCACTGGTAGAATGGAAAAACGAAATCCCAGAGCATTTTAAAAGTCAGAGTATACAAGCCATAGATAATCAGATCTATCACTTGATACATACGCTGCCAGTGAAGGAAGAATGGTTTCAGACACCAAAGCCATCACTCCCACAATTATCTCCACCACTATCCCCTAAAGCAGAAAAGCTTAAGGAACTATTAAGCCCGGGATCACCGCTGGCCGCTATAGGGCCTGAATTGTTGAATGCTCTAGGAGACCTTGTAATTAAGTGCCAGAAAAGCAGTACGGTGCATGTGGAGGCCGGTTACCGGAAGCTTAGCACCTTCTCAGGGAAGCTCCCCGTCCCTGCGGGGGAGGAAGATTTTGACACTTGGGTGGAACAGGCATTGCAGGCAGTAGAAGCATGGGAGGTGCCTGAGGCACAGAAGAGACAGCGAGTCTTAGAATGTCTGAAAAGTGCCGCGGCAGAAGCGGTGAAGAGCTTCCGGTTTGGAAATGAAAACTGTACAGCTCAAGATTGCCTGGCCATGCTGCAGGAAGAGTTTGGTCAGCTGGAGAAGGTGTCAGAGATGATTTATCAAATTGAACACACTCTCCAGCAGCCGAATGAGAAACTGTCAGAATATGTTAGAAGGCTGAACAGGCAGTTATGCAAGATTGTACTGAAGAAGGGAATGCTGCCCAAAGATGCAGATGAAGCACGCATGAAGCAGATCATGAGGGGAGCGCGGCGCTCAGACCCGGTCTGGCTGCACCTGAAAACCTCAGGAGGAGGAATGTCACTAACCTACTCTGATCTAATAAAAATTATTAGGGACGAAGAGGCGCTGGAGGAAGATCAGCAGGTGGCCAAGGCGAATGTCACACCTGTACCAGTGTTGGTCCATTCGGTCAAGAGCCCAGAAAGAGATGCGGAGGTTGACACTCTGAAATCGCAAATGGCCCAAGTGTTGGAGATGCTGACCTCTTTGATGGAGAAAGATCAGAGAAGACGAGAGAAACCAAGCCCAAGAAAGGAGTTGTTCCCGAACACCTCAGCACCGGCCTCCCTACAGGACCGAGAAGAGGTGATTTGCTATAACTGCGGAGGGAGTGGCCACTTTGCTAACGTATGCTCCAGCCCAAAGAAGAAGAGAACAGATAATTGCAAGCCGGCGGGAAACTCCAAAGGGGCCCCGGTGAAGGAGTCAACCGGGTGCCCATCATCTTCAGTGCGCTCCAAACTAAAAAAAAAGGCCAAGAATGGAGGAGACAAAACTCCTAGGAGGAGGTATAGTACACCCCCACCAAGATGTACCCCAGAGGGAGGGGGCAAGACCCCTCAGTGGAAGTACAGCACCCCAAAGAAGGAACATCCACCTAAAAGGAACAATAACATCCCTCAGCGGGTTTGTGCCCCCATTGAGAGGGAGAAAGTCAATGCATGCCAGGCTCAGGAAAAATTAAAGTCCAAAAGGAGCAGGGCAAGGGTCGAAAGCAAAAAAAAAGAGGTGACCCCAGTCCGGCCATACCCAAAGGAACTGGTGGGCCCGTCTCCTACTGTGCCCATTCAAGTGGAAGGAGTCTATACTAAAGCTCTTTTGGACACCGGAGCACAGGTGACTTTACTATACCAGGACTTCTATGATAGGCACTTGAGTCATCTGCCTATCCAGAAGATAGAAGAGCTGGAGATATGGGGACTTGGAACCCAGAGTTTCCCTTATGATGGGTACCTGCCCATAAAGATGACTTTCGACCCATCCGTGGCTGGGAAGGCTGAAGTGTTTGACACCCTGGCAGTTGTGTGTCCCCGGCCGCCTGGAGCCAGCAAGATTTCCCTGATCATTGGGACAAACACGGATCTAGTCAGGAGACTCCTGACCCCTCTAGTGAAAGAGAGAAACCATTCAGCCACCAAAATCCATCCCATGCTAAAGACGGCCTACCAACGACTGGTCTTAGAGCAGAAGACCCCGGGAGAGGGGATAGGGAAGGTGTGGAGACTTGGCAGAGAAGGAGTAGTGCTACAGCCCGGAGAAGTAACCTGTCTTAGGGCCACTGTGAAGCTTTCGTGGGAACAACCTGGCCCCTTTGTCATGCTGGAATCAGACCCAAGGGAAGAGTCCTCAGGCCTGGAAGTGATACCAGAAGTGATTCCGTTCAAGGCCCTGAAGAAGGCCCATGGCAGAGTTCCGGTGAGTGTTAGGAACACTACG
Source organism: Rana muscosa (assembly GCA_029206835.1). Lineage (NCBI taxonomy): Eukaryota > Metazoa > Chordata > Amphibia > Anura > Ranidae > Rana > Rana muscosa. The sequence continues at coordinate 50,929,150 of JARGYO010000094.1, read as the reverse complement.
GGAGGACCCATGGAGATCCCTGCCAGAGTGTTGCTTGGTCAGGTGAGCCCTGCTGCCCCGGTCACTTGGTCCAAAGTCAAGGGGACGGGTGACGGAGGAGATGTTTGGGAGAAACTGTCCGTGGAAAACCCGAACCTACCCAGGGCTTGGAAAGAAAGAGCCAAGGCCCAGCTGACCAGGTGGGAGAAGATCTTTTCCGAAGATGAATTCGATGTGGGGTGTGCAAGAAGTGCCACCCATCGGATCCGCCTCCAAGAAGATAAGCCCTTCCGAGAGAGGGTCAGGCGGGTCCCCCTGGCAGATCTGGAGGATCTGAGGGAACAACTTGTAGAACTAAAGAAGACTGGTGTTATCCGTGAGTCTAGAAGTCCCTATGCCTCCCCAATCGTGGTGGTCAGAAAGAAGAATGGGTCGTTGAGGCTTTGTATCGATTACAGGACTCTCAACAGGAGAACCATCCCTGACCAATACACCACGCCAAGGATAGAAGATGCCCTACAAAGTTTGTCTGGAGCCAAATGGTTCAGTGTGATGGACCTCAAGAGTGGGTACTATCAAATCCCTATGCACCCAGAAGACAGGGAGAAGACAGCCTTCATAACCCTGGTGGGATTCTTCGAATTCAATAGGATGCCTCAGGGTCTGTCTGGAGCTCCTGCTACCTTTCAACGCCTTATGGAGAAGACTGTTGGAGACATGAATCTTATAGAAGTCCTTGTGTACTTGGACGATGTCATTGTCTTTGGAAGAACCTTGGAAGAACATGAAGCCAGGTTGGAGAAAGTATTGAGAAGACTCAGCGAAGAGGGACTTAAGCTTTCCCCCGAGAAGTGTCGGTTCTACCAGTCTTCTGTGAACTATCTGGGGCACATAGTGTCTGAAGAAGGGGTGGCCACAGATCCTGAGAAGTTGGAAGCAGTCACTTCCTGGCCACGACCCACCACAGTAACAGAGCTCAGATCCTTCCTGGGGTTCTGCTCCTATTATAGGAGGTTTGTGGAGGGGTTTGCTCGGATTGCCCGCCCGTTGAATGAATTGCTAAAGGCAGAAGGGGAAGAGGATGACTCAGGGCCCAGGAGGCCTGGTGAGTCAGTTCAAGATCAGTGGAACCCAAGGTGTGAAGAGGCCTTTCATGCTCTGAAGAGGAGCTTAACCACTGCCCCAGTCCTGGCCTACGCCGACCCTACCAGACCTTATGAATTACATGTGGATGCCAGCCATGAGGGTCTAGGTGGTGTACTCTACCAAGAACATGAAGGACAACTGCGACCAGTGGCCTATATGAGCAGGAGCCTGACCCCCTCAGAAAAGAATTACCCCACTCATAAGCTGGAATTCCTGGCCCTCAAATGGGCGGTAGTAGACAAGCTAAAAGACTACTTGTATGGGGCAGAGTTTACTGTGAAGACAGACAACAACCCCCTGACCTACCTCTTCACCACCGCGAAACTAGATGCCACCGGACACAGGTGGTTGGCCGCATTGTCTGGATTCAACTTCAGTCTGAAGTACAGACCAGGAGCCGGAAATAGGGATGCAGATGCCCTGTCCCGGAGGTCTCATGCCACGACAAATGACTGGGAAGATTGGACCCAAGTGGCACCGGACGGGGTGCGGGCCCTTTGTCAAGGGGCTGAATTCCAAGCCAGAGGAGGCTCCAGAGCAGAAGAAATAGGGGTTACCATGGTAGGAGTCCCCAAACACTATTGTGGGGTAACTCAACTGGAGGAAGACAACCTACCGAGACTGTCCAAGAAGGAGTTGAGGTGTGACCAATTGGAAGACCCCATGGGGAGATTGGTCCTCGAAGCCCTGGAGAATCAGGATCCCAACAAATTCCTACATCACCCCTCAAAGGAGGCTCGCCTGTTGAGGAAGGAATTGGACAGGCTACAGATACATCAGGGAGTGGTCTACCGAAGGGGCCCCACTGATGACTCAGAAGATAAGTGGCAGTTATTTCTTCCAGAGAAGCACCGAGAGACTGTACTAATTGCCCTGCATGACCATCATGGTCACCTAGGGGCAGAAAGGACCTTCCAGCTCGTCAGAAATCGGTTCTATTGGCCCTGCATGAGGGCAGAAGTAGAGGAGTATTGCCATTCCTGTGCACGATGCATTCAGAGAAAGACCCTACCCCATCAAGCTGCCCCAATGGGCCACTTACAGAGTCAAGGCCCAATGGATCTGGTATGCATTGACTTTCTCTGCCTCGAACCCGACCTGAGTGGATTGGGGAATGTTCTGGTAATAACCGACCATTTCACCCGCTATGCTCAAGCTTTCCCAACCAAAGACCAGAAGGCATCCACCGTGGCCAAAATACTTATGGAGAAGTATTTTGTCCATTACGGACTACCACAGAGACTCCACTCAGATCAAGGAAGGGACTTTGAGAGTCGGTTGATCCGAAGACTTTTGGATTCATTAGGAATAAAGAAGACCAGAACCACGCCTTACCACCCACAAGGAGATGCTCAGCCGGAGAGATTTAACCGGACCCTGCTCAACATGTTGGGAACCTTAGAAACAGAGAAGAAGCAACACTGGAGTCAGCACATATCAGCCCTAGTACATGCCTATAACTGTACCACAAGTGACGCCACTGGCTACTCCCCTTATCGACTTATGTTTGGGAGAGAAGCAAGGCTACCTGTGGACCTGGCCTTTGGCACTTCTATAGACAATACCTCAGCTACATCCCACAAGGGATACGTGGACAGACTTAGACGTAGCTTGCAGGTGGCCTATGAACAAGCCCAGGCGGCTTCGGATCAAAGGGGGGCCCGCAACAAGAGAAATTTTGATCTGAAGGTTCGAGTGCAAGATCTGCAGCCCGGGGACCGAGTACTGCTACGCAATCTGGGGGTCCCTGGAAAACACAAGCTTGCCGACAGGTGGAGATCTGAGCCCTATGTTGTCTGTAGGAAGTTGCCCGGTTTGCCTGTCTACAAACTAAAGCCAGAAGGAAAGGTGGGTCCACTGAAGACGTGGCATCGGAACCACCTGCTCCCACTTGCTGAGGCAGTCAGAATACCTCCCGTGAGAGACTCCCCTGAACCGGCCTCTATCCTGGATATTCCTAGGCCGAACACTCGGTCCCAGACCTCTCGAGCCAAAGATGGGGAGGCCTCCCAATTGAGTACAGAAGAAGGTGGAGAACTGGACTGGCTGTGGCCTCCCTCGACTCTGGGAACGTCCGCCATAGATCTCCCAAATGGAGGGGATACCCCAGATGCAACGCTGAATCCGGAGGCTACTGAATTCATACCCTTCAGTCCCTCAGCTGATTACTGGGAAGATGTTCCTGACACTTGCGCAGAGGAGGACTCTAGAGATTCCATACGTCAGTCGACTTCTGAATCAGAGGTTCCAGAACCAGCAATGTTACCTGAACTTACTCCTGAAGAAGAGCCTGTGGTGCCAGAGTCAGAAGCACCAAGAGAGCAGAGGGCTCGCAGAGTCATCAGGCCTCCCAAGAAACTAACTTACCCCCAAATGGGGACGAGCTCAGAGGACTCTGTTGTAACGGCTAGGAGAAGTGTTGAACAACCTGATCCTTGCACCGTCCATTTGGTGGAGGGCAACCCCAGCTCACTCTCTGGCACAGTTAGGCAGGCCACTCATGGTAGTGTGACCTGTGGGCAAGAGAGTTCCATCCCAAAGTTTTGGTGGGAATTCCCTATGCCAACATCATGCTCGACATTGTCCAAAATGGTAAACAGTATTTGTTGAAGTTTATCTTTGGGGACCAAAGAGTTCAAGTGGGGGGAGTGTGTAGCGGGGTGTTCCCCTTTAATGCAGAGAGACAAGAAGTTCCAGGTGAGAGGTGAGTCGGGAGGAAGTAAAGAGACATTATGGAAGTGAAAGCAGAGGAGAGAGAGACTACATCTCCCAGTACATCTTGCAGCACCCAGGGTGCATTGCTCCAGAACAGAGACTGCTGGGGGAGACTTTATAAAGGGGAGGTGGAGTTTTGGTCGGTCTTTTTGGACACCCCTCTCCTAGCAAGAGGATGTCTGTGCTGAACTGCTGTGTGCACAAGGCCTGAAGCCTGGGCCGTGTGCTCCTTTCCAAAGAGCCCTCTGCCAGCCTAGCAGAGCCTTAGAGACATCTAATCCTCCTTGCTGCAGTACACCAGAAGGATTGAAGACTTGGATGTCGGTGGATTCCTGTTCCTAGACGAATCGATGGAGGAAATGGACTTTGACTTGCCCGGGTGGTGAGAGCTGTTTAAAGACAGATACCTTTATCTTTACTATTCGTTGGGATTACAAAGTTGTTCTTCAAGTGCACCACCGAAAAGATTGCTAGCGAATATTGTTTCACTGAACTTCCATCTAGATCAGTCAGGCCTGACTGCATAGGTAGACATTGCTGGGTGTTAGTCTACCCATGAGGGGAAGTAGCTGTAAAAGGGCAGCGCTAGAGTTGCATAGCAATACTTTATTATTCTGATTACTCTGTTTATCTTTATTACTGTTTATTGCAGGGATCTGCAACTTGTTATACTGTTGTTTATTAGACTTGTGCACAACGGAAAAATTCGTTCCGTTTCGGTTCGTTTCTTTCCGGTCCTGTTGATTCGTAATCATTCGTAATTTTGCTAGACGGGATTTTTCGTGTTCGGACTCATTCGTATTTTTGCAAGCGACATTTTTCGTTGAATTTTTTGTTGCTTTATAATTCGTACTTTCGGTAGAGTACGTTGTTTTTCGTTGATTCTGGACACAACTCCTACTTTCGTAACTTTTTTTGGGTTCGTTGATTCGTAATTTTCCGTGTCTCTCTCACAACGACGCTGCCTATTATGCCTAATGTGCTTCGAATGGATTTGTACTTTTCTAAATACATTGCGGTTATTTGTTACGATTCGAAATCTCGTATTTTACTTTCGTTTTTAACATGCGGCTATAGGCTCCGCCCCTGTACACCATTTTGAGAGGGTTCAGCACGGTGAGGGAGAAGCAGAGAGCAGAGCAGAGTGAGTGTTATTGTGCTTCGAATGGATTCGAAATCTCGTATTTTACTTTCGTTTTTTACATGCGGCTATAACCTCCGCCCCTGTACACCATTTTGAGAGGGAGTTCAGCACGGTGTGGGAGAAGCAGAGAGCAGAGCAGAGTGAGTGTTATTGTGCTTCGTATGGATTCGTACATTCGTAACTTTTCATAACGAATTATGCCGAAGACATTCGGGCATTCGCTATTTGCGGTATAATTTATTTCGGATCCGGTCTTATTCGTAATTGCTTTGTTCGGAAATTCGAATGCTTCCGAATGTCCGAAAGTTGCTAAATTCGGACGAATTTCAATTCGTTACGAAACGAATTGCACAAGCCTATTGTTTATTACTTGCCCATTAGCCTCAGTAAAATATCTGGGTAAAGTACATTTGGTGTCAGTTCCGCTTACTTTAATAGGAGTTTTAAAGTATATTCTGTGTATGTTTGTTATAGGACTGCGTCACCAACAGTTGCGGTCACGCGGTCCTATCCCTCTATCACCAGCTGTGCCACGGGAGGTTAGAGCCGATTGCCAGGGGTTGACAGCAGTGCACTACAGGGCCCAAATCAATATCAGCGGCTCTCTTAACTGGGGGTAGCGCTACACTAATATATGAGAGAGACTCATTACATGCAAAGCAAGATAGTTCAAGTCGTGATTTGTCATAATTGTGATGATTATGTCTTTACAGCTCATGAAAACCCCAAATCCACAATATCAGAAAATTAGAATATTACACACAATCAATAAAACAAGGATTGTACATAGAACAATATCGGACCTCTGAAAAGTAGAAGCATGCATATGTACTCAGTACTTGGTTTGGGCCCCACTTCTTTTGCAATTACCTTTTGAGGCTTTCCCTCCTTATGGAGGGTGTCAATGATGGTTTTCTGCACAACTGTCAGGTCAGCAGTCTTTCCCATGATTGTGATTCCTACTGAACCAGACTGAGAGACCATTTAAAGCAGGGATCCTCAAACTACGGCCCTCCAGCTGTTGCAGAACTACAAATTCCATGAGGCATTGCAAAACTCTGACATTCACAGACATGAATGTCCAATTTACGAATATTCGTTAAAATTGGTTAAACGAGTTTTCGTTAGTTCGGATGTTTCCGAATTAACAAATTTGTCGAAATTAGTTAAAAAACGAATTCGTAACAAAACGAATTGCACATGTCTAATGTTTTTCGCTGCTTCGTCTAATCTTCGTCGTTCGTGTTGAATGGTCTACCCCAACACTGTCTCTATAATGTCGAATCTTTTCTCTCTATAATGTCAAATCTTTTCTCTCTATAATGTCAAATCTTTTCTCTCTATGTAGAATAATCTTGGACTAATAGAGTTAAGGTTAGGCACATTCAACCACAGGTTCGATAGACACAGATTGTTATTGTCAGCCTCATGTCGAATCTCCTATCTATATAGAACTGTTGTCGCAACGAAAACAAAAATAAAGCATTTTTTTATGTTGAATGTTTCGGATTTCGGATTCTGCGCGTTCGTTTGTTAAAACAATAACGAAAATACCCGAAATTGCATTCGGACAAAAACGAATGCACGTGTCTACTGTCTACAGTGTGTGTGTGTGTGTGTATATATATATATATATATATATATATATATATGTGTGTGTAGCGGGGTGTTCCCCTTTAATGCAGAGAGACAAGAAGTTCCAGGTGAGAGGTGAGTCAGGAGGAAGTAAAGAGACATTATGGAAGTGAAAGCAGAGGAGAGAGAGACTACATCTCCCAGTACATCTTGCAGCACCCAGGGTGCATTGCTCCAGAACAGAGACTGCTGGGGCAGACTTTATAAAGGGGAGGCAGAGTTTTGGTCGCTCTCTTTGGACCCCCCTCTCCTAGCAAGAGGATGTCTGTGCTGAACTGCTGTGTGCACAAGGCCTGAAGCCCGGGCCGTGTGCTCCTTTCCAAAGAGCCCTCTGCCAGCCTAGCAGAGCCTTAGAGACATCTAATCCTCCTTGCTGCAGTACACCAGAAGGATTGAAGACTTGGATGTCGGTGGATTCCTGTTCCTAGACGAATCGATGGAGGAAACGGACTTTGACTTGCCCGGGTGGTGAGAGCTGTTTAAAGACAGATACCTTTATCTTTACTATTCGTTGAGATTACAAAGTTGTTCTTCAAGTGCACCACCGAAAAGATTGCTAGCGAATATTGTTTCACTGAACTTCCATTTAGATCAGTCAGGCCTGACTGCATAGGTAGACATTGCTGGGTGTTAGTCTACCCATGAGGGGAAGTAGCTGTAAAAGGGCAGCGCTAGAGTTGCATAGCAATACTTTATTATTCTGATTACTCTGTTTATCTTTATTACTGTTTATTGCAGGGATCTGCAACTTGTTATACTGTTGTTTATTACTTGCCCATTAGCCTCAGTAAAATATCTGGGTAAAGTACATTTGGTGTCAGTTCCGCTTACTTTAATAGGAGTTTTAAAGTATATTCTGTGTATGTTTGTTATAGGACTGCGTCACCAACAGTTGCGGTCACGCGGTCCTATCCCTCTATCACCAGCTGTGCCACGGGAGGTTAGAGCCGATTGCCAGGGGTTGACAGCAGTGCACTACAGGGCCCAAATCAATATCAGCGGCTCTCTTAACTGGGGGTAGCGCTACACGTGGGGGCTCGAGTCCGGGATCCTTGTACGTTGCACGCTGCAATCAAGCCGGTCAGAAGTACCAGCATGGACCCGCTGGCAATGTCACAGTGGTGCACAGCGATTGGCGCCGATCCAACCGCGGCGGTAGTCATTGTACTCCCGGGGGAAAGATGGAAGGAAGAGGAGATAAAACAGCTCGTATTGTTACTGTCTCCGAGCCACAAAGCATGGGTGATGGATTTTAGGCCAGATCCAGTGATCTCGTTTACATACGCACTGGTAGAATGGAAAAACGAAATCCCAGAGCATTTTAAAAGTCAGAGTATACAAGCCATAGATAATCAGATCTATCACTTGATACATACGCTGCCAGTGAAGGAAGAATGGTTTCAGACACCAAAGCCATCACTCCCACAATTATCTCCACCACTATCCCCTAAAGCAGAAAAGCTTAAGGAACTATTAAGCCCGGGATCACCGCTGGCCGCTATAGGGCCTGAATTGTTGAATGCTCTAGGAGACCTTGTAATTAAGTGCCAGAAAAGCAGTACGGTGCATGTGGAGGCCGGTTACCGGAAGCTTAGCACCTTCTCAGGGAAGCTCCCCGTCCCTGCGGGGGAGGAAGATTTTGACACTTGGGTGGAACAGGCATTGCAGGCAGTAGAAGCATGGGAGGTGCCTGAGGCACAGAAGAGACAGCGAGTCTTAGAAAGTCTGAAAGGTGCCGCGGCAGAAGCGGTGAAGAGCTTCCGGTTTGGAAATGAAAACTGTACAGCTCAAGATTGCCTGGCCATGCTGCAGGAAGAGTTTGGTCAGCTGGAGAAGGTGTCAGAGATGATTTATCAAATTGAACACACTCTCCAGCAGCCGAATGAGAAACTGTCAGAATATGTTAGAAGGCTGAACAGGCAGTTATGCAAGATTGTACTGAAGAAGGGAATGCTGCCCAAAGATGCAGATGAAGCACGCATGAAGCAGATCATGAGGGGAGCGCGGCGCTCAGACCCGGTCTGGCTGCACCTGAAAACCTCAGGAGGAGGAATGTCACTAACCTACTCTGATCTAATAAAAATTATTAGGGACGAAGAGGCGCTGGAGGAAGATCAGCAGGTGGCCAAGGCGAATGTCACACCTGTACCAGTGTTGGTCCATTCGGTCAAGAGCCCAGAAAGAGATGCGGAGGTTGACACTCTGAAATCGCAAATGGCCCAAGTGTTGGAGATGCTGACCTCTTTGATGGAGAAAGATCAGAGAAGACGAGAGAAACCAAGCCCAAGAAAGGAGTTGTTCCCGAACACCTCAGCACCGGCCTCCCTACAGGACCGAGAAGAGGTGATTTGCTATAACTGCGGAGGGAGTGGCCACTTTGCTAACGTATGCTCCAGCCCAAAGAAGAAGAGAACAGATAATTGCAAGCCGGCGGGAAACTCCAAAGGGGCCCCGGTGAAGGAGTCAACCGGGTGCCCATCATCTTCAGTGCGCTCCAAACTAAAAAAAAAGGCCAAGAATGGAGGAGACAAAACTCCTAGGAGGAGGTATAGTACACCCCCACCAAGATGTACCCCAGAGGGAGGGGGCAAGACCCCTCAGTGGAAGTACAGCACCCCAAAGAAGGAACATCCACCTAAAAGGAACAATAACATCCCTCAGCGGGTTTGTGCCAAGTCTTCTAGGGTGTGATCTAGGCAACGGCGCCTGCGCAGTGAGTGCAGGTTCAAGCCCCACCATCCAGGTGGACATACGGTAGCACATAGTAACAGGGCCCCTCACGGGCTCGGTTCGATCGACACACTTCGGGCACGGCCTCACTTGGCTCGGCTTGAACCACGGATGGTGTGGCCTTCACCTGAACTCACCACGCAGGCGCCGTTCGTCTTGGGAGATTTTCGAAATCCCCTTGTCCTACATACTGAGCAAGCGCAGTACAGGGTGGACACTATTTGACGGGGGACAGAATTCGACACATCACCGGCCTGTCAGGTCACCTATGGCCAGGTGACAGATGCACACCGTAGGGGGACAGGAGTGCACCTCAAGGTAGTGAACCCTATGGCTGACTGCTGCGGATAGGAAACTGGGTGGTTGTGGAAAGCGGGACCAGAGGAGCACAACCGGGATCCTATAGGAAGCTAGAGCCAAGATTCCCCAGGGCGCGGAGTCTAAGACCCAGCAGGTCTTCTCCAGAGCCTCTAGTGGTGAGGATGTTATGCTGCAGGCTGGGTCCAGGTCGCGGCCCCTAGAGTCTCCTAGCTCACGCCCCGTAGGATAAGGGGAAAAGAGGGGAAGCAGCAGCACAAGATATAAGAGTAACGAATAACAAGCTGAAGGTCAAGGGCCACAAGCAGACAAGGAAAACGAAGGACAAGCCGAAGGTCAAGGGTCACGAGCAGACAGGGATAGTCGGGGACAAGCCAAATGTATAACAGAGAGACAGACGTAGCACATGGCAGGCAGGAACCCAAACACACAATGCCTAACAAACACGTTGATCAGCAAAGCAGGCTTGCAGTGCACAGGTTAATATAGTGTTTTGTGATAGGGCCTGGGGTGGAGTCTGGCTGGGAGGAGATTATAAAGGAAGCCAGGTGAAGGAGGTCTGGTCTCTAAGATGAACACATGAGGAGGAAAGGTAAGATGGCAGACAGACATTAATGCATATCCATGACACGGCCTTACCCAGCCATTGTTGTATTTTTGAACCAGTGTTGGCTATCTCGTCCTCCTCCACCACCGCCACCTCAACCTCCTACTCCATATGGACCTCGTCCTCCTAGGTCAAGATTATAATTTTTATTTTATTTTTTTGTAGCGCACAGATCCTTTCCCCCTTACCTGCCTTTATGTTGTTGGCTCCTCGCAGGAGGGAGAAAGGCACACCGCACTACCAGCCCGTACCCTCCTATATAAAGAGGTTGAGCGGTGTACTTGACGGGCCGTGTCCACAGCCGGAGTCAAAACTCCTCCAGAGGATGATTCTCACCTCTACTGTAGGTAGAGGTAAGTCCTTTAATTCCCAGTAAAGTCAATGTCCACACCAGCTGAAATTACAACTCTTATTCTCTCATGGCAAATTAAACTCTACTCGGATAGAAAAGGTTAGAGCAAAGAAAGAGGACAGCTTAAGGTGTGGAGGAGGTCCAGGCACAAACGTAGCACATTCACTTCACTGCTTAGGTTTCTCAAACAGTTTTAGGTGCCCGGTCTCTGCCACAGACCTTGAGGTTGGTCTCTGCCACAGACCGGGTGTACAAGGCCCCTGTCACGGACCTGGAGAACTTTGGTCTCTGCCACAGACCAGGGTGTATAAGGCCCCTGCCACGGGCCGGGTGAATAAGGCCTCTGATACAGTCAAGATGACCTTGAGCTTCTCCTTCTACGAACCTAGCCCATATCAAGGGGAAGACATCTCTCCAGGGAGTCAACAGACCCTTCCTTCACCGTGACTCCCGCATCGGTCCATCAGAATGATCCTCCCTTCCCTGGAACATGGTCCCCTACACGAGGCGGCACCCTAAGACTCCTCGACCCTTAGCGGACTCTAGACGAAGGCTCTGGACTCCAGGCTTTACTCCCGCACCTAGGCCTCCATACCCAGGGCAGCAGGAACTCCAGGATAGTACCTCACCCCGGGCTAAAGGTACCCGAGATGGAACAGGAACACATGCACCCAGGCCGAAGGCACCTGGGCGTGGACCCCACTGGACATCAGCCCCCAGGCCAAAGGTCTGCCCCTTTTATATGCTCTCCCGGCATGCACAGCAGGTTCCCCGCCCCGCTGTACTACTGCCAAGAGGGGACACAAAAAGCACAGCACTGTATCGGCGGTTCAACCCTAGCCTACCATGGCAGCGCCACCTGTAGGCCGCAGGGAACTGCACACCAATACTGTCCCCCGAGGACAAAATGGTCCATGAATCCTACAGAATTAGGGTGTTTGAGCCTATTTACCACTCAAACACTTCCCTTAAATTTAGCACCCCGCTACATTTTTATTTCAAAGTATTTTATTTTCCCACTAGCTTATCCATTAAATTTAATAATTTATTCCAGAAAGGGCGTATTCTGGGGCATTCCCACCATATGCGTGGCATCGTGCCGTTGAGTTTCTGAGGTTCTTAATGACTTCCCGTACCTCTTCTGCTGAAAAGGGGGCCTCCAGCATATTTTTTTATTTTTTTTATGTTATTTTAAGTTATTTCCCTATCCACATTTGTTTGCAGAGCACTTGCCATGCTCTTAACAACATTTTGCTGCCATTTGCAGCCCTCTAGTTCTTTCCATTACTTTTTTAGAGCCTTTTTAATCCTTAGAAGTCCGGGTCCCCATTGACTTCAATGGGGTTCGGGTTCGGGTTCGGGTTAAAGTTCGGTCCCGAACCCGAACTTTTTTCCGAAGTTCGGCCGAACCTGTCGAACCCGAACATCCAGGTGTCCGCTCAACTCTAGTCATGAACGCACATTAACACACATGAACACACGTGGATGTACAAGTAAAAACGTGTATTTTTAACAGCTTCTTTTACCATGAGAAGCTCACAGTGTGCGGTGAAATCACAGTAAAGCCATTTCAGTAGAGGAGAGGAGCTGGTACAAGACTGAAGAGAAGGCCGGAGGCCAGATTTAACTCTTCCTATGGGAGGGGAGCCGCACAATACTTATTTTGAATACTTTGCTGGTCATCATGTACAATGCAGGACCAAGAGACTTGCACTGTAGGGGAGGACAACCAGAGGCCCCTCCATGATCCATAGCATCACAGAGAGAAGAGCGCCATCTGCTGGGATTGGGAGGGATAAGATAGGTAAAACTGTTTTTAATGTCCCCTGGGGGGGGGGGGCTTCATTGTCTGGGTAACTTTTTTTTCCCTCCGCAAAATCCATCTTTGCAATGATAGAAGATGGAGTTCTTTCACGTTACACGTCTTCTGTACATTGTGATAAATGTATTCCTGCGGACTTGTACACTTCACTCTAATTAGATGAGCATTTATCACCGGCTGGCTTTGTCGTCAGGCGATTTGCGCTGCCGGCGTGAGGTCTAAACATGTCATTCGTGTTCCTGAGGACATGCAAAGTATGTTTACTGTGGACTGATTGATTCTTTCTAGGAAGGCAATTACACGAGCGTCTGCTGGAAGAGGAGGATTACAGCTCAGCACTGGACCTAAAATAAAACAGGAATATGTTATAGGAAGTTCTAATACCCATCTGAAGTATGTCAAATTTTCAGGATTTAACCATCTCTGGCCACTGGACATGCTACACAGACCAAAAAATGTTATTGAATTGTACAGGCAGTCCGAAGCATGTCCTCTCCTTCTGCCCAGCTGCAGAGGTACAACGTAGCATTGTTTATAAACATTGATCAGACAGGAGATAGAGAGATACAAAGTAACATTGTTTATAAACATTGATCAGACAGGAGATAGAGAGATACAAAGTAACAATGTTTATAAACATTGATCAGACGGGAGATAGAGAGATACAAAGTAACATTGTTTATAAACATTGATCAGACAGGAGATGGAGAGATACAAAGTAACATTGTTTATAAACATTGATCAGACAGGAGATAGAGAGATACAAAGTACCAATGTTTATAAACATTGATCAGACGGGAGATAGAGAGATACAAAGTAACATTGTTTATAAACATTGATCAGACGGGAGATAGAGAGATACAAAGTAACATTGTTTATAAACATTGATCAGATAGGAGATAGAGAGATACAAACTAACATTGTTTATAAACATTGATCAGACAGGAGATAGAGAGAGACAAAGTAACATTGTTTATAAACATTGATCAGACGGGAGATAGAGAGATACAAAGTAACATTGTTTATAAACATTGATCAGACGGGAGATGGAGAGATACAAAGTAACATTGTTTATAAACATTGATCAGACGGGAGATAGAGAGATAAAAAGTAACATTGTTTATAAACATTGATCAGACGGGAGATAGAGAAATAAAAAGTAACATTGTTTATAAACATTGATCAGACGGGAGATAGAGAGATACAAAGTAACATTTAACTTTAAAGGGTAAGTTCACCTTTACAGAAAATCTGTAAGATCAACTTACACTGGACCCCCTCCCCATCCCCCCCAGTCCCGCAGTACCTGAGGCCGGCGATCACCTGCTAGGAGACATCGGGTCGCCGCTTTACCGGTCCGGGGAATTGAAATCCCTGCGGCTTAATCTCCTAGAATTACCCCGCAAAGGTACGTATAGGAGGCATTCTAATTGGTCGGCGCCGACCAATCAGAACTCGCCTAGCCCATCCTATCTGCAGGGGGAGAAGAAGAGAGAAAGCCGCAGGAATATCAAATCCCTGGACCGGTGAAGCGGTGACTCAATGTCTCCTAGCGGGTGATCGCCGGCCTCAGGTACTGCGGGACTGGGGGGGATGGGGAGGGGGTCCATCATGTCTATAGACAGAGTGCTGTCTATGACGGTCTCATCAGTATGTTAGGGACGTGCAGTAAACACGCTCTTAGCATAGAAACCTCAGCCATCAATACGTTGACGTTAAGGCCCATCATTTTTTTCTTTGCTCTTATACAGTGCCTTGAAAAAGTATTCATACCCCTGGAAATTTTCCACATTTTGTCATGTTGCAACCAAAAATGTAAATGTATTTTATGTGTGGCATGCATGTATATTCAGCCCCCTTTTCTCTGATACCCCTAACTAAAATCTAGTGGAACCAATTGCCTTCAGATGTCACCTAATTAGTAAATAGAGTCCACCTGTGTGTAATTTAATCTCAGTATAAATACAGCTGCTCTGTGAAGCCCTCAGAGGTTTGTTAGAGAACCTTAGTGAACAAACAGCATCATGAAGGCCAAGGACCACACCAGACAGGTCAGGGATAAAGTTGTGGAGAAGTTTAAAGCAGGGTTAGGTTATAAAAAAATATCCCAAGCTTTGAACATCTCACGGAGCTCTGTTCAATCCATCATCTGAAAATGGAAAGAGTATGGCACAACTGCAAACCTACCAAGACATGGCCGTCCACCTAAACTGACAGGCCGGGCAAGGAGAGCATTCATCAGAGGAGCAGCCAAGAGGCCCATGGGAACTCTGGAGGAGCTGCAGAGATCCACAGCTCAGGTGAGAGAATCTGTCCACAGGACAACTATTAGTCGTGCTCTCCACAAATCTGCCCTTTATGGAAGAGTGACAAGAAGAAAGACATTGTTGAAAGAAAGACAGAAGAAGTCCCGTTTCAGTTTTCAAGAAGCCATGTGGAGGACACAGCAAACATGTAGAAGAAGGTGTTCTGGTCAGATGATGATTTTACCTTTTGGCTAATAAGCAAAATGCTATGTGTGGCAGAAAACTAACACTGCACATCAATCTGAACACACCATCCCCACCGTGAAACATGGTGGTGGCAGCATCCTGTTGTGAGGTTGCTTTTCTTAAGCAGGGACAGGGAAGCTGGTCAGAGTTGATGGGAAGATGGATGGAGCCAAATACAGAAGAAAACCTTTTATGCCCTGTACACACGATCGGTTTTTCTGACGGGAAAACTGCTATGAGAGCTTTTGGTCGGGAATCCCGGCCATGTGTATGCTCCATCGCAGTTTTTCAAACGGGAAAACTGCCGGAGAAAAAAAGAGAGCAGGATCTCTTTTTTCCCGTCAGACAAAAATCCTTGCGGGGAAAACCGTTCGTCTGTATGCTTTTCCGACAGGGAAAAAAACACGCATGCTCAGAATCAAGTATGAGACGGAAGCGCGCTTTCTGGTAAACTAGCGTTCGTAAGGGAGATATCACATTCATCACGCTGCAAATTATTGCATCTTTTAATGCAGCACATTATTTTCTTCTTTATAATGCTACAATAATGAACTTGTTTTGCTGCTGATATTCACACAGAGTTCTGACAAACTTGTTTCTTTATTATATTTCTCGTGATCTCATGAATATATATATTTTTTTAAAGCTAGATCTCCATAATAATGTTTATTTTTGTTTTTAATTGTCTTTTTTTTTTTTAAATGTAATCAAGATCTGCATTCTTTGTGATTCTTTGAAAATTATTTTCTAGTGATCTCCATTTTTTTTTTTTCTGTATGTCAAGTTACCACAATAACATTATTATCTTGTATTTTGTAACACTGAAAAGCTTGAATCGTCTCTCACCAAACTTTTACTAACACGAGGATCAGCAAAAGCAGCCCAAAGGGTGGCGCCGTTGGAATGGAACTTCCCCTTTATACTGCCGTCGTACGTGTTGTACGTCACCGCGCTTTGGACGGGCGGACTTTTGTCTGAGCGTGTGTATGCAAGGCAGGCTTGAAGGAATTCTGTCGGGAAAACCGTTGGTTTTTGATCCGACGGAAAAACCGGTCGTGTGTACTAGGCATAGGAGTCTGCAGAAGACTTGAGACTGGGGCGGAGGTTCACCTTCCAGCAGGACAACGGCCCTAAACATACAGCCAGAGCTACAATGGAATGGTTTAGATCAGGGATATGCAATTAGCGGACCTCCAGCTGTTGCCAAACTACAAGTCCCATCATGCCTATGCCTCTGGGTGTCATGCTTGTGTTTTTCAGAGTCTGGCTATGCCTCATGGGACTTGTAGTTTGGCAACAGCTGGAGGTCCGCTAATTGCATATCCCTGGTTTAGATCAAAGCATATCCATGTGTTAGAATGGCCCAGTCAAAGTCCAGACCTAAATCACATTGAGAATCTGTGGCAAGACTTGAAAATTGCTGGTCACAGACGCTCTCCATCCAATCTGACAGAGCTTGAGCTATTTTGCAAAGGAGAATGGGCAAAAATGTCCCTCTCTAGATGTGAAAAGCTGGTAGAGACATCCCCAAAAAGACTTGCAGCTGTAATTGCAGTGAAAGGCGGTTCTACAAAGGAAAGGAGGTTCTACAAAGTATTGACTCCGGGGGGCTGAATACAAATGCACGCCACACTTTTCACATATTTATTTGTAAAAAATTGTGAAACTCATTTATCATTTTCCTTCCACTTCACAATTAGGTGCCACTTTGTGTTGGTTTATCACATAAAGTCCCAATAAAATACATTAAAATTTTCGGTTGTAACATGACAAAATGTGGAAAATTTCAAGGGGTATGAATACTTTTTCAAGGCACTGTACATTCCGTGGACGGCAAGAGGTTAACGGACTAAAAGGGATCAAATAAAAGATGCTCATTGTTAGGGTTTCAACACTGTACATGTGAAAGTGGAACATTCCATTCACTGTTGCATGCAAGACTCATCGGTGGGTATGGGCCCTATTGCAGGCAATGGATATTATCACATCATTGCATTTTACATGCACTGGAAACTGCATCAAAATGCACAAGAGAACCTCCAAGCATTAAGCAGCTTCGGTTTGAGAAATTTGCAGAAGCCAATAAATAAATGACACCATAGTACAGGCACGACCTTTTAATGATGTATCTGGAGCTTACACACTCTGCAAATTCTTAGTTTTCGGCCAAAAGTTCATACCTTATATGATGATATATTATCGTGAAAAAGAAAAAAAAAAAAACGTCCACAAAGCTACTTTGTTCGGTATAAATAGATATATTGTTGGAGAGGCTGCGACGGACCCAACATACACTGTACACTCACTTAAAGTAAAGAAAAAAAGGTTAATCCTTTAATAACATTAATTTACATTAGCAATTTAATTAGGAGGACTTAACGGATAAAAACAAGAGCTCATGCTTTCACCCATCACTGCAAATCGCTGTATTAAGTAGGAATGTTAAGTATGCTGAGAGAAATGACTGAATAAGGTACTGACTTTTTTGGCTATAATACAACCCCACATCCTATACAATATTAGGATTTAAAGGGTCAGTCAATCTAAAGCTGCCTTTAGTAGATGCTGGAGAGTTAAAGAGACCCTGTCATCTTGCCCCTTACATTGGCGGTCAGTGAGAAGAATGCCCCTTACATCAGTGGGAAGAATGTTCCTTACATTGGTGATCAGTGGGAAGAATGCCCCTTACATTGGTGATCAGTGGGAAGAATGTTCCTTACATTGGTGATCAGTGGGAAGAATGTTCCTTACATTGGTGATCAGTGGGAAGAATGTTCCTTACATTGGTGATCAGTGGGAAGAATGTTCCTTACATTGGTGATCAGTGGGAAGAATGTTCCTTACATTTGTGATCAGTGGGAAGAATGCTCCTTACATTGGTGGTCAGTGGGAAGAATGCTCCTTACATTGGTGGTCAGTGGGAAGAATGCTCCTTACATTGGTGATCAGTGGGAAGAATGCTCCTTACATTGGTGATCAGTGAGAAGAATGCCTCTTACATTGGTGATCAGTGGGAAGAATGTCCCTTACATTGGTGATCAGTGGGAAGAATGTTCCTTACATTGGTGATCAGTGGGAAGAATGCTCCTTACATTGGTGATCAGTGGGAAAAATGTTCCTTATATTGGTGGTCAGCGGGAAGAATGTTCGTTACATTGGTGATCAGTGGGAAGAATGTCCCTTACATTGGTGATCAGTGGGAAAAATGTTCCTTATATTGGTGGTCAGCGGGAAGAATGTCCCTTACATTGGTGATCAGTGGGAAGAATGTCCCTTACATTGGTGATCAGTGGGAAGAATGTCCCTTACATTGGTGATCAGTGGGAAGAATGTCCCTTACATTGGTAATCAGTTAGAAGAATGTTCCTTACATTGGTGATCAGTGGGAAGAATGTCCCTTACATTGGTGATCAGTGGGAAGAATGCTCCTTACATTGGTGATCAGTGGGAAGAATGTCCCTTACATTGGTGATCAGTGGGAAGAATGTCCCTTACATTGGTGATCAGTGGGAAGAATGTCCCTTACATTGGTGATCAGTGGGAAGAATGCTCCTTACATTGGTGATCAGTGGGAAGAATGTCCCTTACATTGGTGATCAGTGGGAAGAATGTCCCTTACATTGGTGATCAGTGGGAAGAATGTTCCTTATATTGGTGGTCAGCGGGAAGAATGTCCCTTACATTGGTGATCAGTGGGAAGAATGTTCCTTACATTGGTGATCAGTGGGAAGAATGCTCCTTACATTGGTGATCAGTGGGAAGAATGCTCCTTACATTGGTGATCAGTGGGAAGAAGGCTCCTTACATTGGTGATCAGTGGGAAGAATGTCCCTTACATTGGTGATCAGTGGGAAGAATGTCCCTTACATTGGTGATCAGTGGGAAGAATGTCCCTTACATTGGTGATCAGTGGGAAGAATGTTCCTTACATTGGTGATCAGTGGGAAGAATGCTCCTTACATTGGTGATCAGTGGGAAGAATGCTCCTTACATTGGTGATCAGTGGGAAGAATGTCCCTTACATTGGTGATCAGTGGGAAGAATGCTCCTTACATTAGTGATCAGTGGGAAGAATGCTCCTTAGATTGGTGATCAGTGGGAAGAATATCCCTTACATTGGTGGTCAGAGGGAAGAATGGTCCTTATATTGGTGGTCAATGGGAAGATTGCCAAAAACCAGTTCACAAGATAACGCAGGTTGAGTGATAAATCAATATATGCCCTTATAAAAATGTATAAGTCCAGTATAAGATAATCCACTTGTCACAGCTGCAGCACCTTATTGTTGCAGGAACTTGGGTGACTCCAACTAGCAGCCACATGAATTAAATGTAGCTGGCTGGAAATCAGAGCGGTGGCAGGCAGTGTAAGATGGAGAAGCATCCAGTGTTCTAAAGCTGGTGGATGACGTCACATGCTACATGCAAAGGGGACGTGGTAATGCGTTTTGGGGCAGTACTTCCCTTTCCACAACCGAGAAGATATATATATATTGTGACAGCAGGAAGGTAAAGTCACCTGGTTGCATCCAGGGGGGTAGGTATATTTCTCCCAGATTCAGGCTTTATGCCGACTTATACAACTAGTGAGAGAGTTGATGAAGCCCAGCTGAGGCTAGTGGGCTCATGGATGATTCATACCTCTAGGGAGAGTGCTGGGCGTCGTGCAGGCAGGGAGTTGATGAGACCAGCTGAAGCTTGTCAGCTCGTTTAAGGCCTCTATAAAAACTCCCAGCTTCATTAGGTGTTTGCTCATGCCTGGAACCAGACCTGTGTGGACTGTCTAGGGAGAGTGAACCCCTGTGCGGTGAGACAAAGCCTGTGTGGCTATTTGTTTGGACATTTACTAAACCAGGGACTTAGGGACTAGGACAGCACCAGGCTGATCCCAGTTGTTAGTTAGGAAACCTGCATGTTTAGTCAGAGGTCAAGCTGACCAGGGTTTATTTTGTTTATGTTTCTTTTTGCTTTGCTGTGTTTTTTGTCACTGTAAATAGAGAAATAAACCGCACCTTTTTGATCTTGAAAACCACAACCTCCGTCTGCTGGGCCTGTTTTTGTGTGGGGAGCCCATCCAGGGGATCACACACACCCGCTGCCGAGCTAACCCCCTCACAGTTGGTGGAGAACCAGTGGCAGTTTTTTTTTAAGCCAGCATGGAGGAGATACTGAAACAGCTGGCTCTAGCAAATGCCAATCAACAGCAGACAAATGCAGGCTTGCAAAAGAGCCTTGCAGCTCAACAACAGAGCTTCGCAGCCCAGCAGCAAGCTCATCAACAGAGCCTTGCAGCCCAGCAGCAATCTGAGGCCCGCTTCATGGACCTGTTACAGAAGCAAGAGCAGAGACTACAACAAATGGAAGCAGTAATGCAGCAACGTCCGCAGACCAGTGAGGAAAGCCGTCCCACTAATACCGCGTCCTTTGGGGTGAGTCGTTTATTGACAAAAATGACTGGAGAGGATGATCCAGAGGTATTTTTGACCACATTTGAAAGGACTGCTGAAAGAGAAAAGTGGCCTGAGGAGCAGTGGGCTGGACTGGTGGCTCCTCTGTTAACTGGTGAATCGCAGAAGGCTTACTATGACCTAGAGCCTGACCAAGCAAAAGACTATGTGATGCTAAAAGCTGAAATATTGGCAAGGCTGGGTGTCACCCTGGCTGTCCGGGCTCAGCGTGTGCATAACTGGACTTTCCAGCTTGGAAAACCCCCCAGGTCTCAAATGTATGATCTCATTCACCTGAGCAGGAAGTGGCTACAGCCAGAGACTTTGTCCGCACCAGAGATTGTGGAACGTGTTGTAATGGATCGGTTTTTGAGAGCTCTTCCTACTGCCATCCAAAAGTGGGTAAGCCATGGAGACCCAGAGACGGCCGGTGGTCTTGTGGATCATGTAGAGAAATACTTGGCTACAGAGAACCTGACGGCCTCTTCCAGAGACTCTCGGACTTTCCACCCTAAGAAAAGACCATCCCCAGGGGCGGATAAGAGGATTCCAAGGGGTGAGGGTGGAGAGAGTGAGAGGGTGGGAGCTCTACCCAAAGTTTGGCGAGAACAGCCTGGGAAGTCAGGGGCTCAAGAGGCAGCCAAATGGATTGTTTGCTACCGCTGCCGGCAAGCGGGACATATTGCAGCAAATTGCCCGGTTGTGGAGGAACCCATGCAATGTGACTTTCTGACGGACAGACGTCAGTCGCTGTGTGCGACAGTCGCATGCACTGCCATTCGGGGAACTGAGAAACATTTATGCAAAATGTGTATTAATGGTAGAAATGTTGTGGTATTACTGGATTCAGGTAGCCTTGTGACCCTGATAAAGGCTGAATTAGTTAAAACAGAGGTCTCTGGGAATAGCAAGGTAGCTGTTATTTGTGTGCATGGGGACACCCGAGAGTATCCAGTGACTACAGTGTGTTTCAAGACCCCCAAAGGTACCCTCTCTCATCCAGTGGGGTTAGTATCTCAATTACCGCATGATGCCATTGTGGGAAGGGATTTTCCGAAGTTCTGGGAACTGTGGGATGATCCTGAGCCCCCCACTGGTGCCCCTATGTACCAGGAAGGTGATAGCCAGAACTCCTCTGAGAGTGGTGAGGACTCTCCAGAATTTCCCTTGTCAGTATTGGCAGGCGAGACTCAAGAAACTGGAGAGGAGCCCACCTCCTCAGACGAAAACCTACCGTCTGTGGAGTTTTCTGATCTTGAGGTTCACAGGGAAAATTTTGCCACAGAACAGTTAAAAGACCCCGCCCTAATAAAGGCACGGGAAAACGTAGTGGAAATAGATGGCGAGTTAGTGAACCCAGATAATACCTGCACTTACCCATACTTCAGCGTAGAGAAGGACCTACTGTATCGGGTGGCAAAAAGGGCAGAAGAAACCGTTGAGCAGCTTGTGGTGCCCAAACCTTACAGGAAGTTGGTGTTGGAGTTGGCCCATGGGCACATTCTTGGAGGTCATCTGGGGACAGAGAAAACCAGAGAGAGGGTATTACAGAGATTCTATTGGCCTGGGGTGATGAAGGACATAGAAAATTATTGTTCCTCCTGCCCTGTGTGTCAGAGGTCGGCCCCGATGCCACATTTCCGTAGCCCGCTGGTCCCTCTACCCATCATTGAGGTCCCGTTTGAGAGGATCGCAATGGATTTGGTAGGTCCTATAATCAAGTCCGCTAGGGGGCACCAGTACATATTAGTTATAATGGACTATGCCACCCGTTATCCAGAAGCGATCCCTCTCCGAAATACCTCGGCCAAAACCATAGCCAAAGAGCTATCTCTTGTTTTTAGCCGGGTGGGTATTTGTAAAGAACTGCTTACGGACCAAGGTACACCCTTTATGTCCCGGGTTATGAAAGAGCTGTGTAAATTGTTCAAAGTGACGCAATTGCGTACGTCTGTGTATCACCCCCAAACCGATGGGCTGGTTGAAAGATTCAACAAAACCCTAAAACAAATGTTGAAGAAAGTGGTGGATAGAGATGGAAAGGATTGGGACTGTCTACTTCCTTATTTGATGTTTGCTATTAGGGAGGTGCCCCAATCCTCTACGGGATTCTCCCCCTTTGAGTTACTGTATGGGAGACACCCAAGAGGGCTGTTGGATATTGCCAAGGAAACTTGGGAAAGTGAGAGTTCTCCCCACAGGAGTGTGATTGAGCATGTCGCCCTGATGCAAGATCGAATTGCACAGGTAATGCCCATCGTGAAGGAACATTTGGCCCAAGCACAGTTGGCACAGCAGAGAGTGTACAACCGTGGAGCCAAGACCCGTACCTTTTCCCCGGGGGATAGGATATTGGTACTTGTCCCTACGGTTGAAAGTAAATTCCTTGCCAAATGGCAAGGCCCCTACGAGATAATGGAAAAAGTGAGCGAAGTGAATTACAAGGTCAGACAACCAGGAAGGCGAAAGCCCGAACAGATCTATCACGTTAATCTGTTGAAAGCCTGGAGGGATAGAGAGTCCCTAGTCGCAGAAACTTGGTCACCAGCTCAAACTGGTTGCGTGATTCCGGAGGTTGGAATAGCAGCCACCTTGTCACAACCCCAACAACAGGAGGTTAAGGAGTTTGTGCTTCGCAACAAGGAGGTGTTCTCTGAGCTGCCGGGACAAACATCTGGGGTAGAGCATGATATTATTACCCCGCCCGGTGAAAGGGTGAAGTTAAAACCCTATCGGATCCCAGAGGCCCGACGGGAGGCAATACGGGAGGAAGTACAGAAAATGCTGAACTTAGGGGTGATAGAGGAGTCCCAAAGTGATTGGTCTAGTCCCATTGTGTTGGTGCCTAAACCGGATGGGAGCTGGCGATTTTGTAACGATTTTCGTCAGTTGAACAAAGTTACAAAATTTGACACCTACCCCATGCCACGTATAGATGAGTTGATCGACCGGCTGGGAACAGCCCGATACATGACGACTCTTGACCTCACAAAAGGGTATTGGCAAATTCCCCTGGCCAAGTCGGCCAAAGAGAAAACCGCATTTGTAACCCCAGACGGGGCGTTCCAATATAAGAGAATGCCGTTCGGGTTACAGAATGCGCCGGCCACATTCCAGCGGAAAATGGACCAGATACTGAGGCCCCATCGGAAGTATGCTGCGGCTTACCTGGATGACGTAATTGTCCATAGCACAGATTGGGCCTCACATCTGCCAAAAGTGCAAGCAGTCCTAGACTCTATCCGGGAAGCGGGGTTTACGGCTAACCCCAAGAAGTGTACCATTGGGCAGGAGGAGGCCAAATATCTTGGGTACACCATTGGCAGGGGAGTAATAAAACCCCAACTCAACAAAGTCGAGGCCATCCAGAGTTGGCCACGTCCCAACAGCAAGAAGCAGGTACGAGCCTTTCTGGGAATCGCGGGTTATTATCGGCGCTTCATTCCCCACTTTGCTTCTAAGGCTGTGCCCCTAACCAACCTGACGAAAGGGAAAGGGTCGGTCATGATTAAATGGACCCCCGAGGCTGAGGCAGCGTTCCAATTCTTGAAACAAGCCTTATGTAGCCAGCCAGTGTTGTACTCACCCGACTTCTCTAAAGACTTTGTCGTACAAAGTGATGCGTCAGATGTGGGGTTAGGAGCAGTATTGTCCCAGGTCTGGAACGGGGAAGAGCACCCAGTCATTTACCTCAGCAGGAAGTTGAAGTCCCATGAGGTAAATTACGCCACGGTTGAAAAGGAGTGTTTAGCGGTGAAGTGGGCTCTAGATTCCCTTCGGTACTATCTGCTAGGTAGGCACTTTGACATGGTTACGGATCACGCTCCGTTAAAGTGGATGGCTCAAAACAAGAAGAGTAAATAGGTGGTTCCTGGCCCTACAGGAATTCAACTTCACAGTAAAGCATCGCCCTGGCGTTCAAATGGGGAATGTGGATGCTTTGTCTCGAGTACATGAATGCCTGATTGCTGGTGTTCCAACCCCAAGGTTAAAACAAGAGGGGGGGGTATGTGACAGCAGGAAGGTAAAGTCACCTGGTTGCATCCAGGGGGGTAGGTATATTTCTCCCAGATTCAGGCTTTATGCCGACTTATACAACTAGGGAGAGAGTTGATGAAGCCCAGCTGAGGCTAGTGGGCTCATGGATGATTCATACCTCTAGGGAGAGTGCTGGGCGTCGTGCAGGCAGGGAGTTGATGAGACCAGCTGAAGCTTGTCAGCTCGTTTAAGGCCTCTATAAAAACTCCCAGCTTCATTAGGTGTTTGCTCATGCCTGGAACCAGACCTGTGTGGACTGTCTAGGGAGAGTGAACCCCTGTGCGGTGAGACAAAGCCTGTGTGGCTATTTGTTTGGACATTTACTAAACCAGGGACTTAGGGACTAGGACAGCACCAGGCTGATCCCAGTTGTTAGTTAGGAAACCTGCATGTTTAGTCAGAGGTCAAGCTGACCAGGGTTTATTTTGTTTATGTTTCTTTTTGCTTTGCTGTGTTTTTTGTCACTGTAAATAGAGAAATAAACCGCACCTTTTTGATCTTGAAAACCACAACCTCCGTCTGCTGGGCCTGTTTTTGTGTGGGGAGCCCATCCAGGGGATCACACACACCCGCTGCCGAGCTAACCCCCTCACAATATATATATATATATATATATATATATATATATATGGGGCTGCTATAGAACTACATGGTGCAGCATGCCCTCATGAAAAAAAAGCATTTTTGGACCTCTCTAGACATCTTATAATGACATGTAATAAAACTATGCATGAAAAATATGAAGATAAGAAATTCATTATATTAATGAATACTGTATATAAAAATATGTACGTTAAAAATATATAAATACGGTATATACAATTTATATATTTATAACACAAATATACTGGGAGGGGCTGGGGAAGACCCAGCTGTCATGGTGCATGTTGGCACCAATGACAAAGTCAGAGGCAGATGGAGTGTCCTAAAGAACGATTTTAGGGACTTGGGAGCTAAATTGAGGAAAAGGACCTCCAAGGTAGTATTCTCAGGAATACTACCAGTACATCGAGCCACACCAGAAAGGCAGAGGGAGATTAGGGAAGTGAACAAGTGGCTGAAGAGCTGGTGTAGTAAGGAGGGGTTTGGGTTCCTGGAGGACTGGGCCGACTTCTCAGTCGATAACCAGTACTATAGAAGGGACAGACTGCACCTAAATGAGGAGGGTGCAGATCAGCTGGGAATAAGGATGGCCAAAAAGTTAGAGGGGTTTTTAAACTAGGCGACGGGGGGGGGAGGGTCCAGAGATAGTGAGAGTCAGTGGGGAACATATTCTAGAGGGTAGTATTAGGGGCATTAGTGGTAGGGTAACCAAAGCACATAAACCCAAGGTAAGTATAGTAGCAAGTGCTAGTTGTAATCTGGGAACACCCAAGAGGATAGTATGTGACCGGTCAAAATATATTAATGCATTAAAGTGTCTGTTCACCAATGCCAGAAGTCTGCCAAGCAAAATAGGTGAGTTGGAAGCTCTGGTGCATGAGGAGAGCTATGATGTAATCGGTATTGCTGAAACTTGGCTTCATTCCTCACATGACTGGGCTATTAATATTCCTGGCTATGCACTCTTTCGGAAAGACAGGGTAAAAAGGAAAGGTGGTGGGGTCTGTCTCTATGTGAGAAGTGATCTCAAAGCGAGTGTGAAAGAGGACCTGGTGGATGGAGAGTGGGATGAGTCTGAAGCATTATTGGTGGAACTGCATACAGATGTGCGTAGTTCAAAGCTAATCATTGGAGTTTTTTATAGACCACCCAATGTTAATGAGGAGGTGGAGACTCAACTCCTTGCACAGATGGAAAGGGCTGCAAGGGCTGGGACGGTGATAATATTGGGGGATTTTAACTACCCAGAAATTGACTGGAGTAATGGAACTGCTGGGACAGTTAAAGGGCAAAAATTTATAAACCTATTGCAGGCTAATTTTATGGTCCAGTTTAGTGAGGCCCCAACTAGGAATGATGCTCTGTTGGACCTGGTAATCTCAAACCATGCAGAGCGTATTACTAATGTTCAGATAAAGGAACACCTGGGTAGCAGTGACCATAACATGATTTCATTTGATGTTAGTTGTAAGCAAAAATCACATACGGGAAAGATAAAACACTTAATTTCAAGAAAGCAAATTTTCCAAGGATGAGCGCTGCTCTCCAGGACTTAGACTGGGAGGGAATATTGGCATCAATGGGCACAGAACAGAAATGGGAATTCTTCAAAAAGACTGTTTGTGAACTCACTGCAAAGTATATTCCCATGGGCAATAAGTTTAAAAGGCTAAAAATAAAACCTATGTGGCTCACTGCCAAAGTTAAAAAAGCTATAAACTATAAGAAAAGAGCTTTTAAAAAATATAAAAATGAGGGAACACTAGTGTCATTTAAATATTACAAAGAATATAACAGGATATGTAAAAAGGAAATCAAGGATGCAAAAATTCAAAATGAATGACAGATTGCAAAAGATAGTAGGACAAACCCCAAAAAATTCTTCAAATATATTAATAGTAAAAGGGTCAAGTCTGAGCATGTAGGCCCTTTACAAAATAATCTAGAGTGGGTGACTGGGGACAAAGAGAAGGCTAATTTATTAAATACTTTCTTCAGTTCTGTGTATACAAAGGAGCATGGGGGAGCTCATGTCCAAAATGAGGGTGGTAGTGACACAGCCCCAAATCCACAATGGCTCAAAAGTGATATGGTCCAGAAATATTTAGATGGAATAAAGGTGGATAAAGCACCTGGACCAGATGGCATACACCCACGGATCCTAAAAGAATTGAGCTCTGTAATTTCAAAGCCATTGTATTTAATTTTTAGGGACTCATTAATGACAGGAATAGTACCACTGGACTGGCGCAGGGCCAATGTGGTGCCTATATTTAAAAAGAGAACAAAGTCTTTACCAAGTAACTATAGACCTGTTAGTTTAACTTCTATAGTTGGGAAAATACTGGAGAGATTAATAAAATACCACATAGATGAGTTCTTGCTGGAAAAAAACTATTTAAGCAACAGACAGCATGGATTCATGAAAGACAGAAGTTGTCTAACAAACCTGATTTCTTTTTATGAAGAGGTAAGTAAGACCTTGGACAGAGGAGTGGCTGTGGACGTGGTATACTTGGATTTTGCAAAAGCGTTCGATACAATTCCCCACACACGGCTCATGTGCAAAGTAAAGTCTACAGGATTGAAAATATCAGTTTGTAAATGGATAGAAAACTGTCTAAAAGACAGAATTCAGAGAGTAGTGGTTAATGATTCTTACTCTGAATGGTCCAAGGTTATCAGTGGTGTACCCCAAGGTTCAGTGCTGGGACTCTTACTTTTTAATATGTTTATAAATGATATTGGGTCTGAGATCAAAAGTAAAATTTCTGTCTTTGCAGATGACACCAAGCTATGCAGTGGAATAACGTCCTTACAGGATGTCGCCAATTTACAAGCCGACCTCAATGCACTGTCTAATTGGGCGACTATGTGGCAGATGAGATTTAATGTTGATAAATGTAAAGTTATGCACTTGGGGGCTAAGAATATGAATGCATCATACATACTAGGGGGAGTACAACTGGGGGGATCCGTAGTGGAGAAGGATCTGGGGGTTTTGGTAGATCATAAGCTCAATAATGGCATGCAATGCCAAGCTGCGGTTTCCAAAGCGAGCAAAGTCCTTTCTTGTATTAAGAGAGGTATGGACTCCAGAGAGAGAGATATAATTTTGCCCCTGTTAAAATCATTAGTAAGACCTCATCTGGAATATGCAGTTCAGTTTTGGGCCCCAGTTCTCAAAAAGGATATTGGGGAACTGGAGAAAGTGCAGAGAAGGGCAACCAAACTGATAAGAGGCATGGAGGAGCTCAGCTATGAGGAAAGATTAGAGGAACTGAATTTATTCACTCTTGAGAAGAGGAGATTAAGGGGAGATATGATCAACATGTACAAATATATAAGGGGTCCATATAGTGAACTTGGTGTTAAGTTATTCACTTTACGGTCAACACAAAGGACAAGGGGGCACTCTTTGCGTCTAGAGGAAAAGAGATTTCACCTCCAAATACGGAAAGGTTTCTTCACAGTAAGAGCTGTGAAAATGTGGAATAGACTCCCTGCAGAGGTGGTTCTGGCCAGCTCAGTAGATTGCTTTAAGAAGAGCCTGGATTCTTTCTTAAATGTACATAATATAACTGGGTACTGACATTTATAGGTAAAGTTGATCCGGGGAATATCCGATTGCCTCTCGGGGGATCAGGAAGGAATTTTTTCCCCTGCTGTAGCAAATTGGATCATGCTCTGCTGGTTTTTTTTGCCTTCCTCTGGATCAACTGTGGGTATAAAATTGGGTATATGGGATTGTACGATATTTTTTTTTTATGGTTGAACTGGATGGACTTGTGTCTTTTTTCAACCTGACTAACTATGTAACTATGTAATACTGTAAATAAAAAAAATACATTGTATGAAATCAATAATGGGCATGAAGAAGGTTAATGATGACAGGGATTCCATAAATATTATAATTCACATACTATATGTAGATAATAGATTCATTATTATCGAATATATAAAAATATGTACGTTAAAAATATATAAATATAATATGTTTATTAAAAAAAATGTATTTTATGTAATCAATCATAAACATGAGGCAGGTAATGACAAAAAACTGAATAGATATGATAATATAATAATAACACATAACAAATGATAAAAATCTGTATCATAATAATAAAACGCCCAAGTGGTAGAAGGGGATCAAATTAATTACATGTAGGGTTAAACCTTAGTCCTATTCTACAAAATGATTACATGATTCCAAGATTAAAAATAGCGACATGGAAATGTAAATTTATAAATACCTGTATTTATCTGTAATTCCTTGTTTAATCCCATTGGTGATAATGTGTTATGATTAAAAATCCAATATGTTTCCCACTCACAGTGCCTCTTAAAGCGTTCACACTTTAAACTATTATTGGGAATATTTTCAATAATCCATACATTTAATTCTGTGGATTTCTCATCTTTATCTTTAAAGTGCTTAGGGGCACTATAACCAGTGCTGCTTTGTTCAATGGCTCGATGATGTTTGATAAACATGGCTCCTGGAATTCTAATCGTCCTGCCAACATACAACAGTCCTCGTGGGCATGTCAAATAATATGCAATGAACTATCATTATTATTTTCAGTTATAGAAACTAGAAATTTATTTTGGCCATGTTCGAAAAATTTGCGCATGAGGCATTTTACATTTTTGACACTGAAACATCTCTATTACGTTCCCAAATAAATTACCTACATTTTGATGTTATGGGCCCTCTGGAAGGCAAATTTAAGTTTCACAGGTAGGGTTGGGCCCAGAAGTGGACCTCGTACCAGGATGCCCCAATGTGTAGTAAAAATGTTTTTAATGTTTTTAAATCTGGCGTGGAACTGGGTGATAAACTGGATCGAATGTGAAGCGTCCTTTTCACCTTTCCTCTCAATTTTGTTTGGAGGAGCCAGGTAAGCGTTAAATGCCTCTTCAATAGTCTCCTGATGATTACCTTTCTCAATAAATTTCTTTTTTTAGTAACATACTTTATTGAAAATAATCTGTCTCCAGGGTGCACTTCTTACGGAGTCGACAAAATTAGCTCCCAGGAAAGTTGTGTTTCCATCTTGCGTGGTGACAACTGTTGACAGGAACATAGAAATTCCCTGCAGTAGCTTTGAAATGTTTTTTAGAGATGATTTCATTGTCCCAACTTTAAATCTGGAAGAATCGAGGATGTAGTGTTGCATACATGAGTAAATATTAACCCAAAGGTATTCTTATTACAATACTCCACAAATCCTATAGTCAAAGAAGTTGGGTCCTCCCAGATGACAGCAAGGTCATTGATAAACCTCCTGTAAAATATAATATGATAAAATTTGTTGATTACATGCCTAGTACTGGAATAAACTCTGTGGAGGCTCCAAGGCAGTCAAAACCTTGGGGTCTCCCTTGCAGGTTTCTGGAGGTTTTTCATGCGCGTGCTTTAGTGGGATAACATTGAGCTAAGTAGTGCGCATGTTGACCGCTAGATGGAGAAGACCATCACTACCAGGAGCAGCCCTCCATTAGGGGCGTCCCGCCCCCCTCTCCATGCGTTTAGCCGCCTAATCTACAATTAGGGTGCCGAATGCATGAATTCCAATGAGGTGGTGTTTTTTTTAAGCACGTGATTAGAGCCAGAGGCTTTAATAGCCTTCAAAAATTGGTGGGCTTGGGGGGCAGAGCACTGCGTTTCAAGCCCACCCAGTTGTGTGATAATAGCAAATTAATATTCACTATTGTCACACTGAATCTCCTCCCTGCCAATCAAGAAGCGAGTCCTGAGACCCATTTCCCGATTGGCAAAAACGACAAGTAATCCTATTGGATCACGATGAGGAGAGAGGAGGAGGGAAGAGACCTGGAGGCCGCCGGAGGACACGCAGGGGACAAAGCCGACGCCTGGAAGGGGTTCATCGACTGATTGATGGTTATGGTGGGTGGTGCGAGTAACCCAACAGACTGGGGAGGGGGGGTGGCTGTGGGTGAATTGTTTGCTGCCCCCCTTCCGAAATATACCACCAGCCGCCACTGATCACTACTGTACATTACACATACATAGGTTGCACCAATTTTTTTTACAAACTGGCAGCTGAAGAAAGATGAGCTTTTAAGCGTCAAACTGTAATGTAAACCTCATGGTTTATTACGTTAAGTTGTTATTAGGAACATTACATTAATACAGTATTTTCTCTATAGAGTCTTTAATGTAAAGTTTCTTTGAGCTGATTTTTTTTTCTATCTTTTGTAAACAATTTAAGAAAGCTTCATTGTAATTTTCTTCCAAGATCAAATCAATATCATTATGACTAAACCAAACTGGCTTAACCTCTTTAATAAGGTCTGTGCGCTCGGGAAGAATTGTTCAATCACTGTGATTGGTGGTCACATGATCAGGAGGTGGTCCTGCCATCTCATGATCATTGGTGGTGCAGACCGAGAGCTATCTTTGACAGTTCGATCAGTGTGCTCTGAGCTTGGAACCTACACAATGTATTCACGTACATACAGGACTAGTATACAAAATGACTGCCTCCTCTGTACCTCGGAGATGCCACAGGTTCCTTGTAAATTATCAGGATGTCATTCCATGAATCCTGGATTGCACTATATAGCACCCCTTACCCTTGGGCAGTTAAGAAGCTGGGTGGGTCAGCATTTCAACTCCCAGGGCAGAATCCTTGACTTATTATGGTGTATAAAGAACTTAAGCGCCAGTCACCTTAGTAGGTTTTAAAGATTTATTTAGTACAAAAAACTCAGAGAGAGTGTTATGGTACAAGATACCCTAAAAAACGAAAAAAGTCCCAGACTCCTCCTCTAGTAATGTAGATAGTGGGCCCTTAAGGAGCAACCAAGCAGAACCCAGGCCCTATGCAACCAACCATAGGTACCTTGTAAATGAGTGGAAATTATGTCAATTAGGTGCTGCCCCGGAAGGGAGGGTAAGGGTTAATGGCATTAATGCCTTTCTTTGGTTTTGGTGGGTTATCTTTGGGTCTGACCCACTGGTCCTGTGATATAAAAGAGGGGCAATGGCCTGGAGCAGAGAGCCCCCGAGCAGAGAGCAGAGAGACCCAGAGCCCATAAGAGAACTCTGTAAAGGAGAAGATCGAAGAGTCGCACGCAGGAGGAATGAAAGAATGTCACTTGCCACTGCCATATAGTAAAAGGTCATCAGGACCTGGGGCTCATCCCGAAGATTCCAACACTGGAAAATGCCACATTTGGATCATCAGATCATACATGGACTCTATCTTTGCAGGTATGCCAGGGCAGCACATAGCCTGAGTTAGTATTATGGGTATAGGAAAAAGACTGATCTTACATGTTGGACTTTGAGATGTCTTTTGCACTTTTCTAAGTAAAGCTTTGAAACCTTGTTCCCACCTGGTCTAAAGTTATTCAAGGGGTGTAGTGCAAGTAACCAGCACCTTTCTAAAGTTTGGGTCATTGAGGTACTTTGTGTCAGCAGGTTCCGGGCTCACTGGTGCAACCCACATCAATGTGTTTCGCACATCATCATGTGCTTCGTCAGGACCTGGCAATAACCCTAACCCTTCTCAGTGTCTGTACCAGCAATAACCCTTCTTCCAGCAACCCCCCCCCCTCCAGGCAGCAGGCCGTGAAGGTAAAGACCTCATCTCCTGGCAGGAACCCAGGAAGCAAAACATTTTCTCTCTACGCACGTGTCTTCTACAGGCAAAGGCCTGGGGTGGAAGAGACAAATTTTTATCTCCTACCATGACCTACATCACCGGCAGTAAAGCTCCTAGTGATTGACCAGAATTAAAAAAAATCTTCATAGTTCAGATTGTTTTTCCTTTCTTTATCTGATAGAGAATGCCAATGAACAATGATTATGATACAAAATGGCTGCCTCCTTTGTATCCCAGACATGCCACAAGTTCTAAATAACCTACAGAATTTCTTCTCATGCTTACTGAAGTGGGATACTAAATGGCTGCCACCCCAGATATTCTACTGGTTGCCTTCCCAATGGCTACCAGATTAGGATTCAAAATGGCCACCTCCCCTGTACTTCAGATATACCACAGGTTCCTAATGAATCGACAACATGCATTCTCAGGACTACTAGGTTAGAATTACATAGTTACATAGTTACATAGTTAGTAAGGTTGAATAAAGACACCAGTCCATCCAGTTCAACCTGAGTGAGTGTGGGTGCGTGTCTACAATTCTATTTATTATATTATTATTTATTTATGGTACCCATATAGCGCCGTCAATTTACGCAGCGCTCCACACATACATCGCACACTCACATCAGTCCCTACCCTCAAGGAGCCCACAATCCAAGATCCCCAACTCACATTCATATACTAGGGCCAATTTTGGACAGAAGCCAATTAACCTACCAGCATGTCTTTAAAATGGATAACTCCCCTGTACCCCAGATATACCACAGGTTCCTAATGAATCAATCAGATACTATCTCAGGACTACTAGATTAGGATTCAAAATGGCCACCTCCCCTGTACCCCAGATATACCACAGGTACCTAATGAATTGACAAGATACTATCTTTGAACTACTAGATTAGGATTCAAAATGGCAACCTGAGCACCTCCCTTGTACCCCAGATATACCACAGGTTCCTAATGAATCAACAAGATACTATCTCGGCACTACTAAATTAGGATTCAAAATTACCACCTCCCCTGTACCCCAGATATACCACTGGTCCCTAATGAATCAACAATTCCAATGCAGTTATCCCACAGCACACGTTACCGTAGAAATGGCTGTGCATATAAACAGGTGCTGTAGTGACCAACAGCTGGAACCGTGTCAAGTCAAGGAAAGAAAATGTCACCAGAGCACCAAGGATCTGCAGAGTGGGTCCAGAGATTTAATCAGTGATCACATCGTTACAGCAGATTGCAAAGTTTCAGAGCCATGCAGGACCCCAGTATCAGGCCTGATGAAGAAGTCCTGTGTGGCTCCGAAACGTTGCAATCTGCTGTAACGATGTGATCACCGATTAAAGCTCTGGACCTGCTCTAAAGATCCTTGGGGTGCTGGTGACATTTGTTTTCCTTAATGAATCAACAAGATATCAGGACTACTAGATTAGGATTTACAATGGCCACCATCCCTGTACCCCAGATAAACCACAGGTTCCTAATAAATCAACAAGATACATTCTCGGGACTACTAGCTCAGGATTCAAAATGCCCACCTCCCTGTACCCCGGGTTCCTAATGAATTTACAGAATGCCTTTCCATGAAAACCATGATACAAAATGGCTGCCTCTACTTTCTGAGGATAACAAGAACATTTTAAAAGGAAAAACAGAAGGTAGTTGTGATAATTTCAGCAGAGAAGTGCTCGTTAGCCGCTGTCACGGCACAGTGATGAGTTATTTACTGGCTGCCTAGCCTGCCTCTTTCAATGTGTGAAATCCACTCAACGATTACACTGGGGATTTTCTAAGAAAGAGAATTATTCATGGATAATGAATTAAAAGAAAACGGAATGGCTCTGCTTGGCAATGTACTTAGCCAGGTAACGTCATTTAAACAGTGCTTCAAGGGGTCTGATCATTGTACAGTAATCTCATTACAGCATCGCTGCTAATATCTCTGTATGCAGACTTCACTAAGTACCTAAGATTAGCAAGCAAAAAAAAAAAAAAGTCCTCCGACAGATCTCCCTGTGGAATGAACTTTCAATATTGATGAATCTCTGAGTGCTCAATGAGGCTTGCACGTCGGCCTTACAGTGCTGAGGTCTGGGATCAATTCACTATCTGCACTGAATTTATTTTTTTCATCCTCGTGTGTAGGTTTCTTCCAACCATCCAAAAAATCACTCAGAATTGGCCCTGGACTTTGTGTGCAGCTATAAGATTGTAACAATCCTTCTCATGTAGAATGAAAGTAGTCTAGCAGGGAACATCTATTAATTCTTCAATCTACCTACTTTTTTGAAGCTCTTGGGCAGGTCCACTCTCGGGGAGGGGGGGGGGTATCTTTGGCTTTAGCTGGTTTATTAAGTTGGGTGCAGAGATGGTTAGAAAAAAAAGACACCCCCAAAAAACAGCATCAATACGTCTGGCACACAGTCTAGGTGGGTGAATGTCAACCTCTTAAACCCAAACTTCTAGGGCAGGTCCACTCTCAAGGTGAGATAGATTCTTGGCTTTGGTGGGTTTATGAAGTTGCATGCCAATCACCTTAGTAATTTTAGTTTTTTTATTGCTAAAACCTCCTGGGAGAGAGGGTTAGTGAAAGGGCATACACCAAAAACGGTAGTAATACCTCTGGCACGCAGAGTCCAGTTGGGTGAATCTCAACATCCAAACTCAAATTTCTTTGGCAGGTCCACTCTCAAGGTAAGTTCCTTGGCTTCAGTTGGGTGAATCGACATTCAAACGCAAATTTCTTAGGCAGGTCCACGCTCAAGGTAGGATCCTTGACTTTAGTGGGTTTAATAAGTTGGGTGCCAGTCAACCTTAGCTGTTTTTATTATTTTATTGCTCCTAACTCCTGGGTAGTGATGAGCCGAACACCCCCGGGTTCGGTTCGCACCAGAACCCGCGAACGGACCGAAAGTTTGTACGAACATTAGAACCCTATTAAATACAATGGATGCGAACGTTCGAATTCTAAAGTGCTAATTATAACAACTATTATGCATGTTATTGTCCTAAAAAGGGTTTGGGAACCCGGGTTGTGCACCAGGGGACATGTATCAATGCAAAAAGAAGTTTTAAAAACGGTCGTTTTTCGGGAGCAGTCATTTTAATGATGCATAAAGTGAAAAAAAAAAAGTCAAATATTCCTTTAAATATCGTACCTGGGGGGTGTCTAAAGTATGCCTGTGAAGTGCCACGTGTTTCCCGTGTTTAGAACTGTCCCTGCACAAAATGACACTTCTAAAGGAAAAAAAAGCCATTTAAAACTGCTTGCGGCTTTAATGTAATGTCTGGTCCCGGTAATATGGATGAAAATCTTTAAGAAAAATGGCATAGCTACCCCATGACCCCCCCCCCCCCCTACCCCAGCCCATTACCAGCCCCTTTGGGTCTTGTATGGATATTAAGGGGAACCCCGCACATAAAATAAAAAAGGCCCTATATACTCTGAACAGCCGTATACAGGCGGTGCATACAAGACAGGGACTGTAGGTTTGTTCTTATGTAGAATCTGTTTGTAATTTTGAACAGGTACATTGTTGAAGTGTAGCTCCAGCCCAAAAATCTATTTTTAAACTTTTTGGAAAACATAGGTAAGGGTTATCACCCCTGTAACATTTGTTTTGCTGTCTGTGCCCCTGTTCAGAACATTTCACCTCACTTTCCGTCCCAATGACAACTGTTTTTGAAATGTGGTGTTTTTCTTGAAACAAGGATTGCTGATAAAGCATCAGTACAGAGGAGACACCTTTCTCCCATATTTATTCTTACAGGAGAGAATTTTCCTTCCTAGTGGTAGATTTCCTCTCACTTCCTGTTGTCTTCTTGCGTTTGCAAGTAGGAGTCGTTTGTAAGTTGGATGTTTGAAAGTAGGGACCTGCCGTATATACTCTGCAGAAATAGGCCCCTTAGTTGTTGGTGTTGGCACAACACTGTAAGCACTCACAGTTACTCTTGGTTGGTGCTGGAACGCCCTGCTGTCAACTATTATATCAGGAATTTTAATTACATATAATTGTTGAACAGTGGTAGTAAAAATTGGGCCTTTGATGGTGGTGCTGGTGCCACAACACTGTAAGCCCTGACAGTTACTCTTGGTGGGTGCAGCAATGGGCTCTGCTGTGAATTATTAGATCAAGAATTGTAATTACATGCCCCTTTTGAACAGGGGCTGAAAAATTGGGTCTTTCGTGGTGGTGGTGGTGGTGGTGGTGGTGGCGTTGCCACAACACTGTAAGCCCTCAGAGTTACTCTTGGTGGGTGCAGCAATGGGCCCTGCTGTGAATTATTAGATCAAGAATTGTAATTACATGCCCCTTTTGAACAGGGGCTGAAAAATTGGGCCTTTCGTGGTGGTGGTGGTGGTGGTGGCGTTGCCACAACACTGTAAGCCCTCAGAGTTACTCTTGGTGGGTGCAGCAATGGGCCCTGCTGTGAATTATTAGATCAAGAATTGTAATTGCATGCCCCTGTTGAACAGGGGCTGAAAAATTGGGCCTTTCGTGGTGGTGGTGGTGGTGGTGGTGTTGCCACAACACTGTAAGCCCTCAGAGTTACTCTTGGTGGGTGCAGCAATGGGCCCTGCTGTGAATTATTAGATCAAGAATTGTAATTACATGCCCCTTTTGAACAGGGGCTGAAAAATTGGGCCTTTCGTGGTGGTGGTGGTGGTGGCATTGCCACAACACTGTAAGCCCTCAGAGTTACTCTTGGTGGGTGCAGCAATGGGCCCTGCTGTGAATTATTAGATCAAGAATTGTAATTGCGGGGGGCGTGTCCGGATGCGAGCGGAGATAGACGTGCTTTGGAGGAGCTCCGCTAGGCTCGACGGAATCAATAGCCATCCTAAGCCAGCGCCCTACGACCAAGCCACCAAATCCTCCATCCCGACTCCTGGGCTTCCCCTCATCAGATCCCTACCTGTCTTGGGTCTCTGGGTGAGCCGAGTGCTCTGCATTCCGAGCCGGGCCGGCTCCATCCCCTGGTGATCCGCCGCCATCTTGCGGCCTGCGAGGCCTCCGAGGCCTCTGGATCCACCGCGCTACAGTACCGCGGCCGCGGGACGAACGGCGACCCTTCCGGAACCCATCTAAGGCAGCCTTCCAAGCCCGGAGGAGAACGGAGAGGAGTCGACAGCCGGCGGAGGCACCCTGCTGAAGACGGCGCTCTGTGTAAAGAGGTGAGAGGCGGCCATCTTGATCCACCCAAAGCCCCTCAATAGCCTTAGCAGCCTTACCATCCTTCCTGGGCAAGGGCAAGGGCAAGGATCAACCACCACATCCTCCGTCCCAGCCCTCAGTGTGTGCTCCGGACCCTAACCGCAGACTGATAGTCACCCCCGAAGGCCTGCAGGATATCTGGTGGTTCCTGGCCTACTGTACGGCGGCCATCTTGCTCCACCCTACTGAGGTTCCACGGCCTGTTTCTAGCCCTCGGGTCTCGCCACGCACATAATCCCTCAACTTACAGCCACTGGTGCTTACCCACATGCTACCCGCTGTCCGCAGTGCTTGGCGGTACCCCCTGTTTGAGTACTGTGGACCAGATTTAGCCCTGTGCTAGGCGGCCATCTTGCTGCACCCTAGAGTCCATCCTAAAGACTCTCCTCCATCAACTTGCCTCTGGAAGCCTAGGTGCGTTGGCTGGCCGGGCAATGGCCCCTGAACTAGAATGCTGCATATGTTGACTCTTTCTATGTACTAAACCCACAGCCCAGGGGGGCAGTCACGCAGAGTCGGGGATGATTACAGCTTGATCTCCCTGCTTTGCGCCGTCGGACCACACAAACTCGGCGAATAAGGCACATCTTGCTTCCTGACGCCACCACTGCAGCTCTCTGAACGACGAACAGTACCTGATATTACCTATGTACAATACACCCCGGAGCCGGCAGCGCTACCGCTCACAGCAGAAGGCCTCTCCTGCAGGGGGGAAAGGGAAGGGGAAGGGCAAAATGGCGCCCGAACCTCCGGAGCCAGATGACTCCACTCAGCATTCTGAGGACAGCCTACACCAGTTCCCCTCCAACTTGGTAAGCCCCACTGACGTTGGCTCTGATGCCTTGCTCCAGAAGTTCCGCGGTATAGTCCGAGACAAAATAAATTCTGCCTCCCGTAAGCTCTCAGCGGAACTGGTGAGGGGGCTTAAGGAAATAGGCCACCGCACCAATCAATTGGAGCAGCGGATGGACTTGACAACAACAGTCCTGGAGGGTCACGAGGACGAGGTCGAGAGGCTGAATGCTGAATTGTTGAGCCTACAGGATAAATTAGAGGACTCTGAGAATAGAGCTCGCAGGGATAACCTCCGCATCCGTGGGCTCCCAGAGACCATCACTGACTTGCAGGGGACGGCCACGGCTTTCTTTCAGGAGCTGGCGCCTGATGTCCCTCCGGAGCGCTTGGAATTTGACCGCATACACAGGTCCCTTGCTCCCAAACCCACAGAAGGTCCCCCCAGAGACGTCATCATTAAATTTCACTTTTACAGGACTAAGGAGCGGCTCCTGCAGGCTGCACGAGATCTCCCTAACCTCTCCCACCAGGGTAATCCCCTCCAATTATTTGCAGACCTCTCTCTGGTCACCATAGCCAAGAGGCGGAGTCTGAAGCCTTATCTGCAGATTCTACAAGCTCGGGGCATCCGTTATAGATGGGGGTTCCCCTTTAAGCTCTCCTTCTACCACCTTGGCCGCCAGTTTCATGCCTCCTCTTTGCCTGACTTACGGCGACATTTTCAGGATCTGCAGTTTGATCTCCCTCCCTCCCAACCGGAGTCTTCCTCGGCCCAACCAAGGCCATCCCGGTCACCTCACGGATCCTCGCAGAGGTCTCAGCAGGGCTCCCAGGCTCTTCGATCACTGCAAGCACAGCGATTCCAGGATGTCCCTAAGGGAGGTCAGCATTAATTCTCTTTCGACGCTCCAAAGAGGAAACCTGCCCGTTATTCTGAACTGATGGATATGTCTTACCTTGAACACCAAGTATGAATCTAAATTTCACTCTTGATTATTCATTGCATAGACCCGGTTGCAATGCATGGGCATTCCTGTCTCTAGGCCAATAGACCAATAAGGACCCTCTCTCCTCCCCTTTTTTATATAATTTTTTTTTTTTTTTTTTTACCCAGTTGAAGACTTTAATGATTTGATGCTCTGGGGAACTATCCTTGTGCTGCTCTGCACATTCCCACTAGTGTCGTGGGTGTGTGCTGTTCATCACAGACTGCAGTTATGGCCCTGGCGTGCGGGTCATGGGCAATGCATTTGCTGTGGACCGGCTTCGTGTCCTGGACTTCCCGTTCTTTCACTGGGGGCTACGGAGCGCGAGGTTGGCCATAGCCTACAGTTTACCGTTTACAGGTTAAGTCGATATGCTATATAAATTTGGTTAAGATTGCTTTAATCTTTGTTTCGGTGGGGTTTATGGGACATGTTTTGTTATACCCTGTGCCGTAGTTGATCTCAATATTCAGACTACATTGAAATCCAGCCGAGTGGTTTCCGACGGACCACTGCTCCCCCTCGGCTCGGAAGTTGACCGGAACAAGAGTTTTGGCTAACTTCCGACCCTCCAGTGGGATTCCAGTCCCACTACCAATTGCAACCTTGATGATTGGAATGTTTTTACTCCGAGCTCTACTCGGACTTTTTGTTTTTCTTGATCTAATTTTTTTAACTTTCTCTCTTTCTGACTCTCAGGTCTTTTATCCTTTTTTTTCCTCCACTAG
Organism: Rana muscosa; assembly: GCA_029206835.1. Taxonomy (NCBI): domain Eukaryota; kingdom Metazoa; phylum Chordata; class Amphibia; order Anura; family Ranidae; genus Rana; species Rana muscosa. The sequence goes on along the minus strand of JARGYO010000094.1, from coordinate 50,888,758 downwards.
GTCCGCGGGGTGTGTGCTTTGGGGAATGGTCTTCTATTTCTTGTTAGTTTTACTATGACGTTTAATTGGCTATCCCTGAATGTTCAGGGTATGAATTCTCCTCAGAAAAGGGTGAAGGTCTTCAAGTATCTTAGAAAGCAACAGATTGACATTGCCTGCTTACAGGAAACCCATTTTTCGGCAACTTCCTGCCCTAAATACTTTGACGCACAATTTCCTCAGGTGTTTTTGGCTGCTGCTCCAACCAAGCAAAAGGGGGTGCTCATAGCTTTCCGCAAGTCGGTCTCATTTAGTTGCATCAGACAGATCGCAGACCCCGAGGGTAGATATTTATTGCTACAAGGCACTATCCAAGGAAAGGAGGTCACCATTATGACCTACTATGCACCAAATTCTAATCCAGGACCCTTCTTGTCTCACGTCTGCACCCTGCTAGCATCCCACCACAAGGGTACCCTCTTTCTTGCGGGTGATTCGAATTTAGTTTTGAATCCCTCGTTTGATAAATACCCCTCGGAGCACATTGCTACCTCCCCTGACGCAAAAAAATTTGCTCGCTCTCTACAATCACATGATCTGGTCGACCTTTGGAGGGAATGCCATCCTCAGGGTAAGGACTATACGTTTTACTCCCACCCTCATCATTCTCACTCCAGAATCGATCATATGTTCATGCTACGTCGCCACCTTCCCATGGTGGTTAGGGCCTCTATCCTGGCTGTTCCGTGGTCTGATCACGACCCTGTTTTGGTGGTCTGCCACTCTGTTTTGGACAGACCCCAGTTCTCGCCTTGGGTGATGAACGATTCGCTTTTATCGCTTAAAGAGGTCCGGGAAGATATTTTCAAGGCCTCAGAGGACTACTTCCGCGAAAATCTAGGCTCGGTAGAGTCACCTGTAACGCTTTGGGAGGCTTATAAGGCGGTACTCCGTGGCCACATTATCAGGGTGGCGTCGACCCGTAAGCGAGAGCGGGGTCTGAAACAAAGGGCCCTGGAGACACGTCTGAAGGCATTATCAGGGCTTTTCAAACAATCCCCCACCTCTAGCAACCGCAAACTCTTGGAGCAGGCCCGTTCGGAGCTAGATCTTAGTCTCACCGAGGGGGCTGAACGTATCTTACGGTGGTCCCGCCAGAGATGGTATACCAGGGCGAACAAGCCAAATCGAACGCTGGCCAACAGACTCCGGACTTTCGCTCCTAAACCCGCCCCCATCACACTGCGCAACCGCCACAATGTCCTTACGGGTAACCCATTGCGCGTATTGAAGGAGTTTAGTTTTCGCCTTACTAAATTATACTCTGACCCAGAGCAGTTTAATGCTCACGACACTGCTGATTTCCTCAGCCGTCTCCCTCTCCCGGCCTTGACGGACGCGCATGTTGCCCTTATGGACCGGGACATACAAGTCTCGGAGGTCCTCCAAGGTATAAAAGATCTAAAAGTAGGAAAGCGACCGGGGCCGGATGGATTTACGGCACTTTACTACAGGAAGCTGGCCGCTGTGGTAGCTCCGCATTTAACGGCCATGTATAACTCTGTTAAAAATGGTCGCTCCCTTACCCCGGACCTCCTAAAGGCTAACATAGTGATGATTCCTAAGCCGGATCGAGACCACTCCTCTTGGGCCAACTTTAGGTCTATCTCCCTAATCAATATCGATATGAAAATTTTGACCAAAATTCTGGCTAATCGCCTAAACTCTTTTCTCCCTCGGTTAATCGGGAAAGACCAGGTCGGTTTCATACCTCAGAGGCAGGCTGGTGATGCTATTCGACGTATATTGCAACTCCAACACATAGCCCATACCCGCTCGCTGGAAACTATGTTTTTGTCCCTGGACGTCCACAAGGCCTTTGACACTCTGTCGTGGCCTTACCTCATGTCAGTTCTTCGGCATTATGGCTTTGGGTCTTCGTTTATGCACTGGATGTCTGCCTTATATGACTCCCCCCGGGCAAAAATCAAGTATTATGGGTTCGAGTCTCCTCTTTTTGATATCAAGAGGGGCACTCGCCAGGGATGCCCCCTATCGCCTCTTCTTTTTGTATTGGCTCTGGAACCCCTGGCGGAGGCGATTCGTTTGCATCCCAACATACAAGGCATCGAAATAGCGGGTTGCCCCCATAAAGTTTCCCTATTTGCCGATGATATCCTTCTTACTTTGACCTCCCCCAGAATTTCTTTACCAAATTTACAATCCCTTTTGGACACCTTTGCTGCCCTTTCGGGGCTCCGGGTTAATCCCTCCAAATCAAAAGCATTGTCGGTTAACCTCTCTCCTGGTTTGTTGGAGGATCTACAGTCGGCGTTCTCCTTCCAGTGGGTCTCCTCGCTACCCTACTTGGGAATCCACCTCACCCCTACGTACTCCGGATTGTATCAGGCTAACTTTCCGCCCTTGTTCAAAAGCCTAACGGACAAGCTGTTGTCTTGGTCTCATTTGCCTTTGTCTTGGTTCGGCAGAATAACAGCTGTTCGTATGTCCTATCTCCCGAAACTACTGTACTTTTTTCGTGTTTTGCCTGTTCGGGTTCCCCCACATATCCTACGCATACATCAGCGAAGAATTATGCAATTTATATGGGGTTCGACCCACCCCCGAATCAGCAAACAGGTTTTATTTGCTAAGCGAATTACTGGTGGTCTTTCGGTACCCAATTTACGGGCTTATTACATAGCCGCTAACATAGTCCCACTTTCGTGTCTTCATAAGACCTATCAGCTTCCGCTTTGGGCTATGCTTGATTTGGTCGACATCGACCCTATTCCAATCTCCTCATTGCCCTGGCTTCCTCCTGTGCACCGCCCGGCGGTTATGGGGCCTTGCTTAGCCCACTCCCTGCGAATATGGGACTCGGTAAAATACTCTGCGGGGTTGATCTCTTCTCACCTCCCACTCTTGCGACTCTTGCACTGCCCGCTATTCCCTCCAGGTTGTGACAATGCCTCCCAGTTCTCATGGTGGACCACGAATGGGTTCACAGATGTGCACTCACTGTTGCGGCCAACTAGGATTTTGGCATTTGACGCCTTACGCTCCTCTCACGATATTCCCTTGCGAGAGCACTATCGTTATTTACAACTTCGCCATTTTCTTCAGAGTCTTATTAAGTCTCAATCCACCCCTTATACCTTGACCCCCTTTGAGAGCCGTTGTAGAGCCAGGCCCCACTCACCGGGCCTAATTTCACTGATATATTCGGCTGTGATATCTACTAGGAGGCCCCTATTGAGGCCTTACCACCTACAATGGGAGAAAGAGTTGGGGAAGCAGTTGGACCCTGCGGATTGGCAGGCAATGACACTAACTCTGTCCAAATGCTCACGTAACGTGTTAATCTTGGAAAATGCCTATAAGGTATTGTATAGGTGGTACTACACACCGGCGAGACTGGCTCGCTTTATTCCAAATTATTCCCCGCTTTGTTTTAGAGGGTGTTCTCAGGAGGGCTCTATGGCACACATTTGGTGGTCATGCCCGCGGGCGTGCAGACTGTGGATTAGGGTATTTACTCTCATCCGCAATCTATTTCAGATTAATATCAAGAGGGACCCTTATGTAGCTCTCCTTGGTAAGCCCATCGTGGAACTACTGCGTCCAGAAAGGCAACTAGCCCAGCATCTTTTTACTGCAACTAGGATGACAATTGCGAGAGCATGGAAAACCCCCGCACTCAGCTTTGAGGCAGTCAAAAATCGCCTGAACGATGTCATGGTTAATGAGAAACTGACGGCAATCCTTTTGGATACGCATGACAAGTTTCTTGAGGTCTGGCAACCCTGGGTCACATACTACCACCCTTCTAGGTTTGATGCTACATTACTATCACTTTAGGACTCCCCTTGCGTACACCCCGTGGACCTCCTACTTCCCTCTTCTTTCTCTCCTTCTTCACATCCTATTGCTCTTCTTGTTCTGCTCCATCTCCCTTTTTTTTATTTCTCTTCCTCTCTTTCCTTTCCTTTTTAGGCTCTTATTTTACTGTTAACCCTGCATATCCTTCCTTGAGGATGCTAGCTTTCAGGTTCTATTGTTGTGTGTTGTTCACTCACTCTACAGGTTTGCAGACAGCCGGGCATGACCCGGGTCCTGGACCATTAGGTCCTAATGATTGTTTACATTTCTCCTTTATATTTGTGTATAGCATAAGATCACGACTCATGCCTCCTCTCTGCAGGTGAAGACTTCAAGCCCGGATTCGCCATGTATGTTACATGCTATAACACTCTATTGTAAACCTGTACTGTTGATTTATATGACAATAAAACTTTTTGTAAAAATAATTGTAATTGCATGCCCCTGTTGAACAGGGGCTGAAAAATTGGGCCTTTCGTGGTGGTGGTGGTGGTGGTGGTGTTGCCACAACACTGTAAGCCCTCAGAGTTACTCTTGGTGGGTGCAGCAATGGGCCCTGCTGTGAATTATTAGATCAAGAATTGTAATTGCATGCCCCTGTTGAACAGGGGCTGAAAAATTGGGCCTTAGGCACTGGTGGCACAACACTACAACCCCTCACAGATACTGTACTTGGAGCACAGCAATGAGCCCTGTTGCAAAGTATTGCTTCAAAAATTGTAATGACACGCCCCTGTTAAACAGGGGCTGAAAAATTGGGCCTTAGGCACTGGTGCCACAACACTCCAACCCCTCACAGATACTGTACTTGGAGCACAGCAATGAGCCCTATGGCAAATTATTGCTAAAAAAATTGTAATTACACGCCCCTGTAAAACAGGGGCTGAAAAATTGGGCCTTAGCCACTGGTGGCGGCACCCATAAACAAAAATGATCTTCCAAGCTATCATCATCAATCGTATCATTGAGGACTCGGAGGAGGAGGATAGCCAGTCAACATAACAGCACAGGCACTCAGCATCAGCATCAGTCTTGAAGGGATGTGACATGTTAAAATCAATTAGTCTGTTATATCAGCATCAGGTGTGTGGTAGCTGGTGGTGATCCAAGACTCGTTCATCTTGATGAAAGTCAGTCGATCAACCGAGTCGGTGGACAGGCGCACCCTGTGATCCGTGACAAATCCTCCAGCAGCACTGAATGTGCGTTCCGAAAGAACGCTGGATGCAGGACAGGCCAGTAGCTCAATTGCATACTGTGCAAGCTCTGGCCAGTGATCCATCCTCAAGACCCAGTAAGCCAGAGGATTTTCGGTGGGGAAGGTGTCCAAGTCTGACCTTGCCCCTAGATATTCCTGCACCATGTTTATCAGACACTGGCGATGGTTGCTGGAACCGATCATACTTTGGGGCTGCGGACTAAAGAATTGTCTGAACGCATCGGTCAGACGGCCACCTTCCCCACCGCTCCTTCTTTGACTGGCCGAAGCCTCAGCAACTCGTTGTCCAGGACCAGGAGTTTGTAACCTCCCAGTCTCTGGGAACGCGTTGCACAGACCTTTCTGCAAGGCCTCCCGGAGTTGTCTCATCCTCTGCTCCCTCTGCGACGGTAACATAAGGTCCGCAACCTTACCCTTGTACCGTGGATCAAGGAGAGTGGCCAGCCAGTAATGGTCCCTCTCCTTGATCCGAAGAATACGAGGATCCTTCCGCAGACTTTGCAAGATCAGGGAGGCCATGCAGCGTAGGTTTGCTGAGGCATTCGCTCCGGAGTCCTCTGGGTCACTAAGGACGACATGATCCGCAGCCACCTCCTCCCAGCCACGTACAAGTCCACTGGTTTCTTGGGACTGTAAATCATCCCTAAAAGACTGCTGCTGATGATGCTGAGTGCCAGCCTCCACCTCCATGCTGACACAATCCTCCTCCTCCTCCTCCTCCTCCTCCTCTTCCTGTGCGATGGGTGGGACAGAAGGAACACTGTCTGGGTAAAGGGGGCCTTGAGAGGCAAGGAAGTCCTCCTCTTCCTGCCTCTGTTCTGCCTCAAGTGCCCTGTCCATTATTCCACGCAGCGTGTGCTCCAACAGGTGGACAAGAGGTACAGTGTCACTGATGCATGCACTGTCACTGCTCACCATCCTCGTGGCCTCCTCAAATGGTGCCAGGACAGTGCATGCATCCCTGATCATGCCCCACTGGCGTGGAGAAAAAAAACCAAGCTCCCCTGACCCTGTCCTGGTGCCGTAGTCGCACAGGTACTCATTGATGGCCCTCTGCTGCGTGTGCAGCCGCTGCAGCATGGCCAACGTTGAGTTCCACCTGGTGGGCATGTCACATATAAGGCGGTTCTTGGGCAGGTTCAACTCCTTTTGCAGCTCAGCCAGGCGAGCACTGGCATTATAAGATCTGCGGAAATGCACACAGACTTTCCTGGCCTGCCTCAGGACATCCTGTAAGCCCGGGTACCTGCCCAAGAACCGCTGCACCACCAGGTTAAGGACGTGAGCCACACAGGGCACATGGGTCAGTTGTCCCTGTCGGAGGGCGGAGAGGAGGTTGGTGCCATTGTCGCAAACCACCATTCCTGGCTTAAGCTGGCGTGGCGTCAACCACCTCTCGGCCTGGCCCTGCAGAGCAGACAGGACCTCTGCCCCAGTGTGGCTTCTGTCCCCCAAACACACCAGCGCAAGCACGGCATGGCATATTTTTGCCTGCGTACTTGCGTAGCCCCTTGAACGCCTACGGAGCACCGCTGGTTCCGAGGACAAACCACAGGAAGAGCCCATGGAGGAAGAAGAAGAGGAGGGGGTGGAGGAGAGAGGTGTGTCACAACCAGTAGTAGCATTTTGGAGGCGTGGCGGTGGAACAACCTCCAACACTACTGCACCTTGTCCTGCATCCTTCCCAGCTGCCAAAAGAGTGACCCAATGGGCCGTGAAAGAAAGGTAACGTCCCTGTCCATGCCTGCTGGACCATGAGTCAGCGGTAATATGCACCTTACCGCTGACCGCCCTGTCCAGCGAGGCCAAGACATTGCCTTCCACATGCCGGTAGAGAGCCGGAATAGCCTTCCGTGAGAAAAAGTGGCGTTTGGGAACCTGCCACTGAGGAACCGCACATTGCACAAACTCACGGAAGGGGGCCGAGTCTACCAACTGAAAAGGCAGCAGTTGAAGCGCTAGCAATTTAGCCAAGCTAGCATTCAACCGCTGGGCATGTGGATGGCTGGGAGTGAACTTCTTTCGACGGTCCAGCAGCTGGGGCAGGGAAATTTGCCTGCTAGAATCGGACGTCGGTGTACTGCTAGCAGAGTGGCCGCAAGTACTTGGCTGTGACACACCTAATTCTACACCTTCATTCCTCTCAGTGCATGTTTCAGAGAGGACTGAAGTTATAGTGGGGTTGGAGATCCCAGCTGATGCGGTGCAAGGAGAGGTCCGCTTTGTTCTTTGGTGTGGGTCTTTGAGGTAGGCTTGCCAACGAGCTGCATGGCAGGTCAACATATGTCTGGTCAGGCATGTGGTACCCAAGCGGCTGATGTTTTGGCCACGCGATATACGCTTGAGACATATGTTGCAAACAGCAGCTGTGCGATCTGATGCACTAGCCTCAAAAAAGGCCCACACCAAAGAACTTTTTAAATGACGGGCAGAGGCAGCGCCCTGCACAGGCGGAGCTCTGCGGTGTGATTCCGTCGGTGTACTGCCCTTACGCTGGCCACCAAAGGGCATCCTGCCTCGTTGGAGATGTGCCTCCTCCTCATCCTCCTCCTCCTCCTCTCTCCTATTAGGCACCCACGTGGAGTCAGTGACCTCATCATCCCCTCCCTCCTCATCACTGGAGCCAATCTGGCAGTATGCTGCAGCTGCTGGAACATGACTGCCAGATTGGTGTCCTTCTTGAGCATCCCCTCTGTCTGCTCTCACGCTACTGCCTTCCTGTAGCTGGGTTTCATCATCAGACCCTTCGAAACGCTGGGCATCCTCCTGGAGCATGTACCCAACACTGTGCTCAAACAGTTCGGGGGACTCCTCAGGAGGAGGACATGGTGGGTCTAGGGAAGGAGTGACTGATGATGAGTCTGACATTGATACCAGGGAAGAGGACGCTTTGGCAGCTGCTTTTCCAGTACCCTGAGCCTGGGTGAGAGAGGATGAGGAGGAGGAGGAGGGCTTGGTCATCCACTCTACCAAGTCTTCGGCATGATGTGGCTCAACATGTCCAGCTGCCGAAAAGAAGGACAAGCGTGTCCCATGGCCATGTGCTGATGACAATGCACCGCGTCCACGACCAGCACTGTTGCCCCCAGACACAGAGCCTGCTTGCCCTCTTTTATTGCCTCCTGACTGTCTGCCTCTCCTTGTTTGCCTTCCAGACATTCTAATAGATGGCCTGCAGGGAGATGGGAAAAAAGCAATAAGGGCTACCTTCAGGTGTCCTTCTCTGTCCCTTTACTTAAGGATTTCTAAATATGGTTGAGGATGATTGCTTTTGCACAGAATAGCACAACGACAATTTCCCTGACTGTCCAAAAAAACAAGGATTTCAAAGATGGTTGATGAGGAATGCTTTAGCACACTATAGCACAAGGAGAATTTCCCTCACTGTCCTTCCCTGTCCCTAGAAACAAGGATTATCACAGTGAAAGAAACTGACACTCTTCCTACCTATAGTTTTCTGTCCCTTGAAAAAAAATTTTTTTAAAGCACACTATAGCACAAGGAGAATTCCCTCACTGTCCTTCCCTGTCCCTAGAAACAAGGATTCGCACAGTAAAACACACTGACACTCTCCCTACCTATAGTTTTCTGTCCCTAGAAAAAATGTTTTTTTAAAGCACACTATAGCACAAGGAGAATTCCCTCACTGTCCTTCCCTGTCCCTAGAAACAAGGATTCGCACAGTAAAAGACACTGACACTCTCCCTACCTATAGTTTTCTGTCCCTAGAAAAAATGTTTTTTTAAAGCACACTATAGCACAAGGAGAATTTCCCTCACTTTCCTTCTTTGTCCCTAGAAACAAGGACTATCACAGTGAAAGAAACTGACACTCTTCCTACCTATAGTTTTCTGTCCCTAGAAAAAATGTTTTTTTAAAGCACACTATAGCACAAGGAGAATTTCCCTCACTTTCCTTCTTTGTCCCTAGAAACAAGGATGATCACAGTGAAAGAAACTGACACTCTTCCTTCCTATAGTTTTCTGTCCCTAGAAAAAATGTTTTTTTAAAGCACACTATAGCACAAGGAGAATTCCCTCACTGTCCTTCCCTGTCCCTAGAAACAAGGATTCGCACAGTAAAAGACACTGACACTCTCCCTACCTATAGTTTTCTGTCCCTAGAAAAAATGTTTTTTTAAAGCACACTATAGCACAAGGAGAATTTCCCTCACTTTCCTTCCCTGTCCCTAGAAACAAGGATTATCACAGTGAAAGAAACTGACACTCTTCCTACCTATAGTTTTCTGTCCCTAGAAAAAATGTTTTTTTAAAGCACACTATAGCACAAGGAGAATTTCCCTCACTTTCCTTCTTTGTCCCTAGAAACAAGGATTATCACAGTGAAAGAAACTGACACTCTTCCTTCCTATAGTTTTCTGTCCCTAGAAAAAATGTTTTTTTAAAGCACACTATAGCACAAGGAGAATTCCCTCACTGTCCTTCCCTGTCCCTAGAAACAAGGATTCGCACAGTAAAAGACACTGACACTCTCCCTACCTATAGTTTTCTGTCCCTAGAAAAAATGTTTTTTTAAAGCACACTATAGCACAAGGAGAATTTCCCTCACTTTCCTTCCCTGTCCCTAGAAACAAGGATTATCACAGTGAAAGAAACTGACACTCTTCCTACCTATAGTTTTCTGTCCCTAGAAAAAATGTTTTTTTAAAGCACACTATAGCACAAGGAGAATTTCCCTCACTTTCCTTCTTTGTCCCTAGAAACAAGGATTATCACAGTGAAAGAAACTGACACTCTTCCTTCCTATAGTTTTCTGTCCCTAGAAAAAATGTTTTTTTAAAGCACACTATAGCACAAGGAGAATTCCCTCACTGTCCTTCCCTGTCCCTAGAAACAAGGATTCGCACAGTAAAAGACACTGACACTCTCCCTACCTATAGTTTTCTGTCCCTAGAAAAAATGTTTTTTTAAAGCACACTATAGCACAAGGAGAATTTCCCTCACTTTCCTTCTTTGTCCCTAGAAACAAGGACTATCACAGTGAAAGAAACTGACACTCTTCCTACCTATAGTTTTCTGTCCCTTGAAAAAATGTTTGTTTAAAGCACACTATAGCACAAGGAGAATTCCCTCACTGTCCTTCCCTGTCCCTAGAAACAAGGATTCGCACAGTAAAACACACTGACACTCTCCCTACCTATAGTTTTCTGTCCCTAGAAAAAATGTTTTTTTAAAGCACACTATAGCACAAGGAGAATTTCCCTCACTTTCCTTCCCTGTCCCTAGAAACAAGGATTATCACAGTGAAAGAAACTGACACTCTTCCTACCTATAGTTTTCTGTCCCTAGAAAAAATGTTTTTTTAAAGCACACTATAGCACAAGGAGAATTTCCCTCACTTTCCTTCTTTGTCCCTAGAAACAAGGATTATCACAGTGAAAGAAACTGACACTCTTCCTTCCTATAGTTTTCTGTCCCTAGAAAAAATGTTTTTTTAAAGCACACTATAGCACAAGGAGAATTCCCTCACTGTCCTTCCCTGTCCCTAGAAACAAGGATTCGCACAGTAAAAGACACTGACACTCTCCCTACCTATAGTTTTCTGTCCCTAGAAAAAATGTTTTTTTAAAGCACACTATAGCACAAGGAGAATTTCCCTCACTTTCCCTCTTTGTCCCTAGAAACAAGGATTATCACAGTGAAAGAAACTGACACTCTTCCTTCCTATAGTTTTCTGTCCCTAGAAAAAATGTTTTTTTAAAGCACACTATAGCACAAGGAGAATTCCCTCACTGTCCTTCCCTGTCCCTAGAAACAAGGATTCGCACAGTAAAACACACTGACACTCTCCATACCTATAGTTTTCTGTCCCTAGAAAAAATGTTTTTTTAAAGCACACTATAGCACAAGGAGAATTTCCCTCACTTTCCTTCCCTGTCCCTAGAAACAAGGATTATCACAGTGAAAGAAACTGACACTCTTCCTACCTATAGTTTTCTGTCCCTAGAAAAAATGTTTTTTTAAAGCACACTATAGCACAAGGAGAATTTCCCTCACTTTCCTTCTTTGTCCCTAGAAACAAGGATGATCACAGTGAAAGAAACTGACACTCTTCCTTCCTATAGTTTTCTGTCCCTAGAAAAAATGTTTTTTTAAAGCACACTATAGCACAAGGAGAATTCCCTCACTGTCCTTCCCTGTCCCTAGAAACAAGGATTCGCACAGTAAAAGACACTGACACTGTCCCTACCTATAGTTTTCTGTCCCTAGAAAAAATGTTTTTTTAAAGCACACTATAGCACAAGGAGAATTTCCCTCACTTTCCTTCTTTGTCCCTAGAAACAAGGATTATCACAGTGAAAGAAACTGACACTCTTCCTACCTATAGTTTTCTGTCCCTAGAAAAAATGTTTTTTTAAAGCACACTATAGCACAAGGAGAATTCCCTCACTGTCCTTTCCTGTCCCTAGAAACAAGGATTCGCACAGTAAAACACACTGACACTCTCCCTACCTATAGTTTTCTGTCCCTAGAAAAAATGTTTTTTTAAAGCACACTATAGCACAAGGAGAATTTCCCTCACTTTCCTTCTTTGTCCCTAGAAACAAGGATTATCACAGTGAAAGAAACTGACACTCTTCCTACCTATAGTTTTCTGTCCCTTGAAAAAATGTTTTTTTAAAGCACACTATAGCACAAGGAGAATTCCCTCACTGTCCTTCCCTGTCCCTAGAAACAAGGATTCGCACAGTAAAACACACTGACACTCTCCCTACCTATAGTTTTCTGTCCCTAGAAAAAATGTTTTTTTAAAGCACACTATAGCACAAGGAGAATTTCCCTCACTTTCCTTCCCTGTCCCTAGAAACAAGGATTATCACAGTGAAAGAAACTGACACTCTTCCTACCTATAGTTTTCTGTCCCTAGAAAAAATGTTTTTTTAAAGCACACTATAGCACAAGGAGAATTTCCCTCACTTTCCTTCTTTGTCCCTAGAAACAAGGATTATCACAGTGAAAGAAACTGACACTCTTCCTTCCTATAGTTTTCTGTCCCTAGAAAAAATGTTTTTTTAAAGCACACTATAGCACAAGGAGAATTCCCTCACTGTCCTTCCCTGTCCCTAGAAACAAGGATTCGCACAGTAAAAGACACTGACACTCTCCCTACCTATAGTTTTCTGTCCCTAGAAAAAATGATTTTTTAAAGCACACTATAGCACAAGGAGAATTTCCCTCACTTTCCTTCTTTGTCCCTAGAAACAAGGATTATCACAGTGAAAGAAACTGACACTCTTTCTTCCTATAGTTTTCTGTCCCTAGAAAAAATGTTTTTTTAAAGCAGTGTTTCTCAACTCCAGTCCTCAAGGCGCACCAACAGGTCATGTTTTCAGGATTTCCCTCAGATGAAACAGCTGTGGTAATTACTAAGGCAGTGAAACTGATTACATCCCCTGTGCAAAATAATGGAAAGCCTGAAAACATGACCTGTTGGGGCGCCTTGAGGACTGGAGTTGAGAAACCCTGTTTTAAAGCACACTATAGCACAAGGAGAATTCCCTCACTGTCCTTCCCTGTCCCTAGAAACAAGGATTCGCACAGTAAAACACACTGACACTCTCCCTACCTATAGTTTTCTGTCCCTAGAAAAAATGTTTTTTTTAAAGCACACTATAGCACAAGGAGAATTTCCCTCACTTTCCTTCCCTGTCCCTAGAAACAAGGATTATCACAGTGAAAGAAACTGACACTCTTCCTACCTATAGTTTTCTGTCCCTAGAAAAAATGTTTTTTTAAAGCACACTATAGCACAAGGAGAATTTCCCTCACTTTCCTTCTTTGTCCCTAGAAACAAGGATTATCACAGTGAAAGAAACTGACACTCTTCCTTCCTATAGTTTTCTGTCCCTAGAAAAAATGTTTTTTTAAAGCACACTATAGCACAAGGAGAATTCCCTCACTGTCCTTCCCTGTCCCTAGAAACAAGGATTCGCACAGTAAAAGACACTGACACTCTCCCTACCTATAGTTTTCTGTCCCTAGAAAAAATGTTTTTTTAAAGCACACTATAGCACAAGGAGAATTTCCCTCACTTTCCTTCTTTGTCCCTAGAAACAAGGATTATCACAGTGAAAGAAACTGACACTCTTCCTTCCTATAGTTTTCTGTCCCTAGAAAAAATGTTTTTTTAAAGCACACTATAGCACAAGGAGAATTCCCTCACTGTCCTTCCCTGTCCCTAGAAACAAGGATTCGCACAGTAAAAGACACTGACACTCTCCCTACCTATAGTTTTCTGTCCCTAGAAAAAATGTTTTTTTAAAGCACACTATAGCACAAGGAGAATTTCCCTCACTTTCCTTCTTTGTCCCTAGAAACAAGGATTATCACAGTGAAAGAAACTGACACTCTTCCTACCTATAGTTTTCTGTCCCTAGAAAAAATGTTTTTTTAAAGCACACTATAGCACAAGGAGAATTCCCTCACTGTCCTTTCCTGTCCCTAGAAACAAGGATTCGCACAGTAAAACACACTGACACTCTCCCTACCTATAGTTTTCTGTCCCTAGAAAAAATGTTTTTTTAAAGCACACTATAGCACAAGGAGAATTTCCCTCACTTTCCTTCTTTGTCCCTAGAAACAAGGATTATCACAGTGAAAGAAACTGACACTCTTCCTACCTATAGTTTTCTGTCCCTTGAAAAAATGTTTTTTTAAAGCACACTATAGCACAAGGAGAATTCCCTCACTGTCCTTCCCTGTCCCTAGAAACAAGGATTCGCACAGTAAAACACACTGACACTCTCCCTACCTATAGTTTTCTGTCCCTAGAAAAAATGTTTTTTTAAAGCACACTATAGCACAAGGAGAATTTCCCTCACTTTCCTTCCCTGTCCCTAGAAACAAGGATTATCACAGTGAAAGAAACTGACACTCTTCCTACCTATAGTTTTCTGTCCCTAGAAAAAATGTTTTTTTAAAGCACACTATAGCACAAGGAGAATTTCCCTCACTTTCCTTCTTTGTCCCTAGAAACAAGGATTATCACAGTGAAAGAAACTGACACTCTTCCTTCCTATAGTTTTCTGTCCCTAGAAAAAATGTTTTTTTAAAGCACACTATAGCACAAGGAGAATTCCCTCACTGTCCTTCCCTGTCCCTAGAAACAAGGATTCGCACAGTAAAAGACACTGACACTCTCCCTACCTATAGTTTTCTGTCCCTAGAAAAAATGTTTTTTTAAAGCACACTATAGCACAAGGAGAATTTCCCTCACTTTCCTTCTTTGTCCCTAGAAACAAGGATTATCACAGTGAAAGAAACTGACACTCTTCCTACCTATAGTTTTCTGTCCCTAGAAAAAATGTTTTTTTAAAGCACACTATAGCACAAGGAGAATTCCCTCACTGTCCTTTCCTGTCCCTAGAAACAAGGATTCGCACAGTAAAACACACTGACACTCTCCCTACCTATAGTTTTCTGTCCCTAGAAAAAATGTTTTTTTAAAGCACACTATAGCACAAGGAGAATTCCCTCACTGTCCTTCCCTGTCCCTAGAAACAAGGATTCGCACAGTAAAACACACTGACACTCTCCCTACCTATAGTTTTCTGTCCCTAGAAAAAATGTTTTTTTAAAGCACACTATAGCACAAGGAGAATTCCCTCACTGTCCTTCCCTGTCCCAAGAAACAAGGATTCGCACAGTAAAACACACTGACACTCTCCCTACCTATCCTTCTCTTTCCCTAAACTAAAGGAATCCAGGTTAAGCAAGAAAAAAATAAATGTCACTGTCCCTGCCTATGCTTATCTTTCCCTGCTCCGGAACACACTACACTAGGCCGCCGTGCTGGCGGCCTTTTATAGTGTGGGGCGTGTACTAAACACCCTCAGCAATAATTGGCCACAGGCATCCTGCCTGTGGCCAATCATTGCTCTCCTCGCTGCTGGCGCTGTGATTGGCCAAGCATGCGGGGTCACAGTGCATGCTTGGCCAATCACAGCGCCTGGATGACACTGCGATGGCGTAGTGCATTGTGGGCCGTTCGCGTCACTCGAATTTGGAGCGAACGGCCCAAATCGTTCGATCTTCGTCGAACGATCGAACAGCCGATGTTCGAGTCGAACGTATGTTCGACTCGAACACGAAGCTCATCCCTACTCCTGGGTTAGGAAATCAGGATACACCTAAAAACAGCAGCAAGACCTCTGGCACACAGTTTAGCTGGGTAAAGCTCAACGTCCAAACCCAAATCTTGGTTTATTTTTTTTATTTTTTAAGTTGGATGCCAATCATTTTAGTAATTTTTGTTATTTTATTACTCATAACTCCCGGGAAAGAGAGTTGGGGGAGCAGCATAACCCAGAAAACAGCAGTATTACATCTGGCGCACACAGTTGGGTGTATTTCAACATTCAAACCCAAACTTCTTGCACAAGTCCAATCTCAGAACCCCAATGTCTCACCTCCCTTACATTGAGGTCTTATAGATCCCTAATGTCTCACTGCCTTTCATTGGATTCTATTAGATCCCTGGTGTGTCACCTGCCTTCCACTGGAGTTTATCAGATCCCTGATTTCTCAACTGCCTTTCACTCGGGTCTATTAGATCTCTGATGTCTCACCTGCCTTCCACTGTGGTCTTTTCAAACCCCTGATGCCTTACCTGCCTTTGACTGGGGTCTGTTTGACCCATGATGTCCCACCTACATTCCACTGGGGTCTATTAGACCCCCAATGTCTCACCTGCCTTCCACTGGGGTCTATTAGACCCCTAATGTCTCACCTGCCATCAGTGCCGGGACAAGGTCAGTCCGCGCCCTAGGCAAAGATGCTAAACTGCACCCCCCCTTCCTTAGAGTTAGGGTCAGCGCGTCCCCATCCCCACAATAAAGCATTGCGCCCAGGGCAGCCGCTCCTCCTGCCCACCCCTTATCCCGGCCCTGCCTGCCATCCATTGTAGCTAATGGAGTGCAAATCATGCTCCAATAACTTCTTTCTTCGCCACAGGATAGTAAAGTGAAGTAACACAAGGCACGTTGCTTCCACGTTCGTAATAGATAGGGTAAATAAGCAAACGAATGTTTACTGTTCTACCTCCCCTCTACGTAGTGACACCTGCTATGGGGGTTCTGGGCCTGTAGGTGGCGCAGCAGAACCCAGTAAACATGGTGGGTAGGAAGCCACATAGGTTGCAAAGACTGAAAAAAGTTCATCCACCCCAACCAATAAAAGGGGAGACAAACATTATACAATCCTATATACATAATCCTATACCCACAGCTGATCCAGAGAAAGGCAAAACCTCAGAAAACCTAACCACACTATTAGAGGTTTGTGAAATAATTATACCCCCTCCCCCTCAGCTCTTGCTGTCATATAACAGAGATCGGTGGCAGTGAAAGGGTGAAAGCAGATCTGATAGGAGACCAGAAGAAGGAACCTAAATAGTCCCAAATAGTCTGGAAGCTTGCCTCTTTAATAACTTACGTTGGACAAAACAATGTATCACATAAACTCCAGACTTTCTTCATTAAAATCTGTTGCATATGACAATAGGGACAGTGAAGAAAAAACACTTCTTTCAATCATACAGGTGCAATTTTAAAGTCTGGCTTGATTTTTAAGTAGGGGTCCGCTGAAAGACCCACCACCATCTATGATAGCGCTGGATTTATTCCAAGAGTGACCGTGCTGGATTTGGCAGTCAAGGACTATAAGTATCTTGGCTCCATCCCTTCGTCTAATGTTCCCAATAGGAAACATAATCCGATGTAACCCTTATTTACTCACTACACTGTGACCGCAATCCCCTGGCCACCAGCCTGTGCCCCAGGCTTTATTTATTATTGACGCAGCAGAGGAAGTTGACCTGGCACGTCTGGCTCAGGGTGGCATCTGATGTTACATAATAACTGTTTACCCGCAACTAATTGTACTGGCAGCCCTGTCCTAAGGCAGGTGAGAATGGGATCCTTTATTTGTTAATTAAACTGCCAAGTATAAAATAACTTCTCCTCCTGACTATTCAGTAGGAGGTTGAGCCACCTGATCGCTTTTATGGTACCGTGAAGGTGGCATCCCCCCCACCTCCCCATCACACCTCCCTACTTTGGTCTCTGGGCTCCGCCTGCTCTTCTGGGGAAAAGGGGGTGGGGGGGGGGCTGGAACCATTGTAAACCAGTCCTTTATTTAAAAATAAAAAATAAAATCTAAAAAAAATCCTTTGTTGTAAATCCATAAATAATCATGATGGGCGCTAATTTGTCGAAAAGAAAAAAATAAATATTCCAACGCTACCCATAGCCTAATGACAGCTTCCTGAGCTGTCATCTGCTATACAAGGAGAAGGGCAGGGATAGTAGTGACATCATTGCCGAAATGTGGCCATGGCCATAGTTAGCCAATAGTCTAATGACAGCTCTCTAAACTGTCTTCGGCTATACAAGGA
The DNA here is from genome assembly GCA_029206835.1 of Rana muscosa. Classification (NCBI taxonomy): domain Eukaryota; kingdom Metazoa; phylum Chordata; class Amphibia; order Anura; family Ranidae; genus Rana; species Rana muscosa. The sequence continues at coordinate 50,871,264 of JARGYO010000094.1, read as the reverse complement.
ACAGGGCGGGGATAGTGGTGACATCATTGCCCAAATGTGGCCATGCCCATATTTGACCAGTAGCCTAATGACAGCTCCCTGAGCTGTCATCAGCTATACCAATGCTTTTGCCCAAATATGACCAAGTGGCCTTATTCAGACAGTGATGTAACCCCTCTGATTCCCACCCATTAGCTTATGTGGCCAGGGATTTCCACCCATGTAAGGGCCAGGTGACAGCCATGTAAGGTTGTGGGCAAGGTGACGTCAGTGGTTGGTAAGGACGTGGTGGGTGCATCACGGTAAACAAATCCTTTATTTCAAAAATAAAAATCCTCACAAACAAAATGTCCCTTTTTGTTAATCCATCATCAATGATGATGCCCGCTGACTCGTTGAAAAAATTTCCCAACCGATCCTGACGCTACCCATGGCCAAATGACAGCTCCCTAAACTGTCTTCGGCTATGCAAGTAACAGGGTTGTGATAGTGGTGACATCATTGCCCAAATATGGCCATGCCCGTATTTCACCAGTAGCCTAATGACAGCTCCCTGAGCTGTCATCAGCTTTACAAGGAAAGGGACGGGGACAGTGGTGACATCGTTGCCCAAATATGACCAAGTGGCCATATTCAGGCAATGATGTAACCCCTCCAATTCCCACCTATTAGCTTACGAACTCAGAGATTGCTAGCCATTGTAAATGAAAAAAGTTCAGGGTGATTTAAGGAACTGCGCCATAGTGTATACAATTTTAATTAAAAAAATACTTCAAATAATTAGAGCACAGCTGCTATCTTGTTGGCATATTCACCAACTCAAAGTATTTGGTTCTAAAGAGACAGCGCTCTACAAAATGTGCTATGTGTGATCAATCCTAATTCCAATATACACTATATTACCTTAAGTATTGGGACGCCTGCCTTTACACACACATGAACTCTAATGGCATCCCAGTCTTAGTCCGTAGGGTTCAATATTGAGTTGGCCCACCCTTTTGCAGCTATAACAGCTTCAACTTTTCTGGGAAGGCTGTCCATAAGGTTTAGGAGAGTGTCTATGGGAATTGTGACAGACTCACCCGGTACAGAGGCTTTTGAAGGGGACTGAATGCTAGCCTCTTGCCTTGCGATTATGGGCCCTGGCATTTTGGGGGAACGGTGCTATTTGTGAGCTGTATGCCTGGGGACCCTTGAGGTGGTGTTACTTTGGATTCAGGACCATGTCCCCCAAAACAGACTCTGGGAACCCTGTATACAGTATGTCATATTAGAAATAGGGACTTATTCATAATGTTGGGACACATCATGCTAATGTCATCAACTCCAGCCACCTGTCTGTCTGTTATAATGTAAATGAGTCTAGGATAACCCATTGTTGCTTGTGCTAATTGACCCGGCAATTGTATGAAGGAGTTCTGTGTTGATATGTATGATAATGTGTATTGTAGTTAGGGAGTTACAACAGCTGCTTTATGGGATTAGTTAATTAGCTCATGTTAATTTATGTTTCTGTGTATTGCTAGAGTAATATGAGCAGGATGTAGGAACCTCCTCTTTTACTGTATATAAGACTTGTATTCTGGTTCTAATAAACAGTACATGTTCAGCAATCAAGCAAGTATCGTCTTTTTTTATGCTTGTGAGCGGTTGGAATATCTGATATCTATATTCAGACTGATAGGAAGCGGTATATGACAAAAGCACTCAAGCGGAGTGTGGGACATTTTGTTACATTCTTCCAGAAGCCCATTTGTTGGACGAGAAGGCCTGGCTCGCAGTCTCCGCTCTAATTCATCCCAAAGGTGTTCTATCGGGTTGAGGTCAGGACTCTGTGCAGACCAGTCAAGTTCTTTCACCCCAAACTCGCTCATCCATGTCTTTATAAACCTTGCTTTTTGCACTGGTGTGCAGTCATTTTGGAACAGGAAGGGCCATCCCCAAACTTTTCCCACAAAGTTGGGAGCATGAAATTGTCCAAAATGTCTTGGTATGCTGACGCCTTAAGAGTTCCCTTCACTGGAACTAAGGGGCCAAGCCCAACCCCTGAGAAACAACCCCACACCATAATCCCCCCTCCACCAAATGATTTGGACCAGTGCACAAAGCAAGGTCCATAAAGACATGGACGAGCGAGTTTGGGGTGGAGGAACTTGACCTCAACCCGATAGAACACCTTTTGGATGAATTAGAGCAGAGACTGTGAGCCAGGCCTTCTCGTCCAACATCAGTGCCAGACCTCACAAATGCGCTTCTGGAAGAATGGTCAAACATTCCCATAGACACACTCCTAAACCTTGTGGACAGCCTTCTCAGAGGAGTTGAAGCTGTTATAGCTGCAAAGGGCGGGGCCAACTTAATATTGAACCCTTACGGACTAAGACTGGGATGCCATTAAAGTTCATGAGCGTGTAAAGGCAGGCGTCCCAATACAATATAGTGTATTCTCATATTATAATCAATTCCAATAGACATCTATCATCGTGCAATATGTCCACACACTGTATATCAAAGTGCCACGTGCAAATGTATTAATATCAATGCTTCAACAAAATGGCGTTTGTCTGCACACAGACACCAACTCCCTGTTGCATGAATGTGAATACAATGAGTAAAAGATGGCTTCAGCTCTTGTTCCCCACCTGTAGAGAACTCCTTACAACGCGTTTCACCCTTTGCAGGGCTTAATCGTAGAGGCCTACGACCTGGGACCTCACCGCCATTGCCGCTATCTTCCATCATGGGGCTTCTATCCTTGTTTCAGCATCCTATCGGATACATGCTTGTGGCGTTCCTTAAAGTTACATTGTTTCATCCTAGCACTTACAATGTTTCCAGCTCTGTGGACTACAGAATCCCTCCCCGTGCAATGAAGATAAATAGAGGGGAAAGTGTTATGCAGTTCTAGCACACTTTCTGTGCTGCTCCTCCAGTACAAGGAGTAGGATGGGAAGTTTGTCACTGAGAGGATTAGTGGGTGAACATAAGGCTGCATTCACACCTTGGCATTCTGAAAATGCGGGCAGAATCATGCATTTTCAGAAACACGGCAAAACAAGCTACACGTTTGCCGTGCCTTCACTTCTTAAGTAACACCCCAGACACAGTGCTATTTTGGAGTGTCACCAATCACGCTGGGCTCAGTGCCAAAATTTGGTACCTTAACACGCTGGGCTCAGCGCCAAAATTTGGTACCTAAACCCGCTGGGCTCAGCGCCAAAATTTGGTACCCAAACACGTTGGGCTCAGCGCCAAAATTTGGTACCCAAACACGCTGGGCTCAGCGCCACAATTTGGTACCTTAACACGCTGGGCTCATTGTCAAAATTTGGTACCTAAACACGCTGGACTCATTGCCAAAATTTGGTACCCAAACATGCTGGGCTCAGTGACAAAATTTGGTACCCAAACACGCTGGGCTCACTGCCCAAATTTGGTACCCAAACACGCTGGGCTCCTTGCCAAAATTTGTTACCCAAACACGCTGGGCTCATTACCAAAATTTGTTACCCAAACATGCTGGGCTCATTGCCAAAATTTGTTACCCAAACACGCTGGGCTCATTGCCAAAATTTGGTACCCAAACATGCTGGGCTCAGTGACAAAATTTGGTACAAAAACACGCTGGGCTCATTGCCAAAATTTGGTACCCAAACACACTGGTCTCATTCCCAAAATTTGGTACCCAAACACGCTGGGCTCATTGCCCAAATTTGGTACCCAAACACGCGCGGCTCATTGCCAAAATTTGGTACAAAAACACGCTGGGCTCATTGCCAAAATTTGGTACCCAAACACACTGGGCTCATTGCCCAAATTTGGTACCCAAACACGCTGGGCTCATTGCCAAAATTTGGTACAAAAACATGCTGGGCTCATTGCCAAAATTTGGTACCCAAACATGCTGGGCTCAGTGACAAAATTTGTTACAAAAACATGCTGGGCTCATTGCCAAAATTTGGTACCCAAACACACTGGTCTCATTCCCAAAATTTGGTACAAAAACACGCTGGGCTCATTGCCAAAATTTGGTACCCAAACACGCTGGGCTCATTGCCAAAATTTGGTACAAAAACACGCTGGGCTCAGTGCCAAAATTTGGTACCCAAACACTGGGCTTATTGCCAAAATTTGGTACAAAAACATGCTGGGCTCAGTGCCAAAATTTGTTACCCAAACACGCTGGACTCATTACCAAAATTTGGTACCCAAACATGCTGGGCTCAGTGACAAAATTTGGCACAAAAACACGCTGGGCTCATTGCCCAAATTTGGTACCCAAACACTGGGCTTATTGCCAAAATTTGGTACAAAAACATGCTGGGCTCAGTGCCAAAATTTGTTACCCAAACACGCTGGACTCATTGCCAAAATTTGGTACCCAAACATGCTGGGCTCAGTGACAAAATTTGGCACAAAAACACGCTGGGCTCATTGCCCAAATTTGGTACCCAAACACGCAGGGCTCATTGCCAAAATTTGGTACCCAAACATGCTGGGCTCAGTGACAAAATTTGGTACCCAATCACGATGGGCTCATTGACAAAATTTGGTACCCAAACATGCTGGGCTCAGTGACAAAATTTGGTACAAAAACACGCTGGGCTCATTGCCAAAATTTGGTACCCAAACACACTGGTCTCATTCCCAAAATTTGGTACCCAAACACACTGGGCTCATTGCCAAAATTTGGTACCCAAACACGCGGGGCTCATTGCCAAAATTTAGTACAAAAACACGCTGGGCTCATTGCCAAAATTTGGTACCCAAACACGCTGGGTTCATTGCCAAAATTTGTTACCCAAACACGCTGGGCTCATTGCCAAAATTTGGTACCCAAACATGCTGGGCTCAGTGACAAAATTTGGGACAAAAACACACTGGGCTCATTGCCAAAATTTGGTACCCAAACACACTGGTCTCATTCCCAAAATTTGGTACCCAAACACGCTGGGTTCATTGCCCAAATTTGGTACCCAAACACGCGGGGCTCATTGCCAAAATTTGGTACAAAAACACGCTGAGCTCAGTGCCAAAATTTGTTACCCAAACACGCTGGGCTCATTGCCAAAATTTGGTACCCAAACATGCTGGGCTCAGTGACAAAATTTGGTACCCAAACACGCTGGGCTCATTGCCAAAATTTGTTACCCAAACACACTGGACTCATTGCCAAAATTTGGTACCCAAACATGCTGGGCTCAGTGACAAAATTTGGTACCCAAACACGCTGGGCTCATTGCCCAAATTTGGTACCCAAACACTCAGGGCTCATTGCCAAAATTTGGTGCAAAAACACGCTGGGCTCATTGCCAAAATTTGGTACCCAAACACGCTGGGCTCATTGCCCAAATTTGGTACCCAAACACGCTGGGCTCATTGCCAAATTTTGGTACAAAAACACGCTGGGCTCATTGCCAAAATTTGGTACCCAAACATGCTGGGCTCAGTGACAAAATTTGGTACCCAATCACGATGGGCTCATTGACAAAATTTGGTACCCAAACATGCTGGGCTCAGTGACAAAATTTGGTACAAAAACACGCTGGGCTCATTGCCAAAATTTGGTACCCAAACACACTGGTCTCATTCCCAAAATTTGGTACCCAAACACACTGGGCTCATTGCCCAAATTTGGTGCCCAAACACGTGGGGCTCATTGCCAAAATTTGGTACAAAAACACGCTGGGCTCATTGCCAAAATTTGGTACCCAAACACGCTGGGCTCATTGCCAGAATTTGGTACCCAAACATGCTGGGCTCATTGCCAAAATTTAGTACAAAAACACGCTGGGCTCATTGCCAAAATTTGGTACCCAAACAGGCTGGGCTCATTGCCAAAATTTGGTACCCAAACACGCTGGGCTCATTGCCAAAATTTGGTACCCAAACACACTGGGCTCATTCCCAAAATTTGGTACCCAAACACGCTGGGCTCATTGCCAAAATTTGGTACCCAAACATGCGCGGCTCATTGCCAAAATTTGGTACAAAAACACGCTGGGCTCATTGCCAAAATTTGGTACCCAAACACGCTGAGCTCATTGCCCAAATTTGGTACCCAAACACGCTGGGCTCATTGCCAAAATTTGGTACAAAAACACGCTGGGCTCATTGCCAAAATTTGGCACCCAAACATGCTGGGCTCAGTGACAAAATTTGGTACAAAAACACGCTAGGCTCATTGCCCAAATTTGGTACCCAAACACACTGGTCTCATTCCCAAAATTTGGTACCCAAACACGCTGGGCTCATTGCCCAAATTTGGTACCCAAACACGCTGGGCTCATTGCCAAAATTTGGTACAAAAACACGCTGGGCTCATTGACAAAATTTGGTACCCAAACACACTGGACTCATTGCCCAAATTTGGTACCCAAACACGCTGGGCTCATTGCCAAAATTTGGTACAAAAACATGCTGGGCTCATTGCCAAAATTTGGTACCCAAACACGCTGGGCTCATTACCAAAATTTGGTACAAAAACACGCTGGGCTCAGTGCCAAAATTTGGTACCCAAACACACTGGGCTTATTGCCAAAATTTGGTGCAAAAACACGCTGGGCTCATTGCCCAAATTTGGTACCCAAACACGCTGGGCTCATTGCCAAAATTTGGTACAAAAACACGCTGGGCTCATTGCCAAAATTTGGTACCCAAACACGCTGGACTCATTGCCAAAATTTGGTACCCAAACACGCTGGGCTCATTGCCAAAATTTGGTACAAAAACATGCTGGGCTCATTGCCAAAATTTGGTACCCAAACACGCTGGGCTCATTGCCAAAATTTGGTACAAAAACACGCTGGGCTCAGTGCCAAAATTTGGTACCCAAACACACTGGGCTCATTGCCAAAATTTGGTACAAAAACACGCTGGGCTCAGTGACAAAATTTGGTACAAAAACACGCTGGGCTCATTGCCAAAATTTGGTACCCAAACACGCTGGTGTCATTCCCAAAATTTGGTAACCAAGCACACTGGGCTCATTGCCCAAATTTGGTACCCAAACATACGGGGCTCATTGCCAAAATTTGGTACAAAAACACGCTGGGCTCATTGCCAAAATTTGGTACCCAAACACGCTGGGCTCATTGCCCAAAATGTGGTACCCAAACACGCTGGGCTCATTGCCCAAATTTGGTACCCAAACACACGGGGTATCTTGTCAAAATTTGGTACAAAAACACGCTGGGCTCATTGCCAATATTTGGTACCCAAACATGCTGGGCTCAGTGACAAAATGTGGTACCCAAACACGCTGGGCTCATTGCCAAAATTTGTTACCCAAACACACTGGGCTCATTGCCAAAATTTGGTACCCAAACATGCTGTGCTCAGTGACAAAATTTGGTACAAAAACACGCTGGGCTCATTGCCAAAATTTGGTACCCAAACACACTGGTCTCATTGCCAAAATTTGGTACCCAAACACACTGGGCTCATTGCCAAAATTTGGTACAAAAACACGCTGGGCTCAGTGCCAAAATTTGTTACCGAAACACGCTTGGCTCATTGCCAAAATTTGGTACCCCAACAAGCTGGGCTCAGCGACAAAATTTGGTACAAAAACACGCTGGGCTCATTGCCAAAATTTGGTACCCAAACACACTGTTCTCATTCCCAAAATTTGGTCCCCAAACACGCTGGGCTCATTGCCCAAATTTGGTACCCAAACACGCTGGGCTCATTGCCAAAATTTGGTACAAAAACACGCTGGGCTCAGTGCCAAAATTTGGTACCCAAACACACTGGGCTCATTGCCAAAATTTGGTACAAAAACACGCTGGGCTCAGTGACAAAATTTGGTACAAAAACACGCTGGGCTCATTGCCAAAATTTGGTACCCAAACACACTGGTGTCATTCCCAAAATTTGGTACCCAAACACGCTGGGCTCATTGCCCAAATTTGGTACCCAAACACACGGGGCTCATTGCCAAAATTTGGTACAAAAACACGCTGGGCTCATTGCCAAAATTTGGTACCCAAACACGCTGGGCTCATTGCCCAAAATTTGGTACCCAAACACGCTGGGCTCATTGCCCAAATTTGGTACCCAAACACACGGGGCATCTTGTCAAAATTTGGTACAAAAACACGCTGGGCTCATTGCCAATATTTGGTACCCAAACATGCTGGGCTCAGTGACAAAATTTGGTACCCAAACACGCTGGGCTCATTGCCAAAATTTGTTACCCAAACACGCCGGGCTCATTGCCAAAATTTGGTACCCAAACATGCTGTGCTCAGTGACAAAATTTGGTACAAAAACACGCTGGGCTCATTGCCAAAATTTGGTACCCAAACACACTGGGCTCATTGCCAAAATTTGGTACAAAAACACGCTGGGCTCAGTGCCAAAATTTGTTACCCAAACACGCTTGGCTCATTGCCAAAATTTGGTACCCAAACATGCTGGGCTCAGTGACAAAATTTGGTACAAAAACACGCTGGGCTCATTGCCAAAATTTGGTACCCAAACACACTGGTCTCATTCCCAAAATTTGGTCCCCAAACACGCTGGGCTCATTGCCCAAATTTGGTACCCAAACACGCGGGGCTCATTGCCAAAATTTGGTACAAAAACACGCTGGGCTCATTGCCAAAATTTGGTACGCAAACATGCTGGGCTCATTGCCAAAATTTGGTAACCAAACACGCTGGGCTCCTTGCCAAAATTTGGTACAAAAACATGCTGGGCTCAGTGACAAAATTTGGTACAAAAAGACGCTGGGCTCATTGCCAAAATTTGGTACCCAAACACACTGGTTTCATTGCCAAAATTTGGTACCCAAACACACTGGGCTCATTGACAAAATTTGGTACCCAAACACACTGGTTTCATTGCCAAAATTTGGTACCCAAACACGCTGGGCTCATTGACAAAATTTGGTACCCAAACACACTGGGCTCATTGCCAAAATTTGGTACAAAAACACGCTGGGCTCATTGACAAAATTTGGTACCCAAACATGCGGGGCTCATTGCCAAAATTTGGTACAAAAACACGCTGGGCTCATTGCCAAAATTTCGTACCCAAACACGCTGGGCTCATTGACAAAATTTGGTACCCAAACACGCTGGGCTCAGTGCCAAAATTTGGTACAAAAACACGCTGGGCTCATTGACAAAATTTGGTACCCAAACACGCTGGGCTCATTGCCCAAATTTTGTACAAAAACACGCTGGGCTCATTGTCCAAATTTGGTACCCAAACACACTGGGCTCATTGCCAAAATTTGGTACCCAAACACACTGGGCTCAGTGCCAAAATTTGGTACCCAAACACGCTGGGCTCAGTGCCAAAATTTGGTACAAAAACACGCTGGGCTCATTGACAAAATTTGGTACCCAAACACGCTGGGCTCATTGCCCAAATTTTGTACAAAAACACGCTGGGCTCATTGCCCAGATTTGGTACCCAAACACACTGGGCTCATTGCCAAAATTTGGTACCCAAACACACTGGGCTCAGTGCAAAAATGTGGTACCCAAACACGCTGGGCTCAGTGCCAAAATTTGGTACATAAACTTCTCTTCCACGTTTGTCGTGCATAGGGCAGAACATTTGAGTGAGTTGACTGCCCTATGTGCAATGTGTGGAAATGCACATTTTTTTTTACCTAAGACTCCATTCACACCTGAGCATGGAGAACTCCACAGATGTGTTTTGTCTTTTTTGGGGCTTAAAGTGTAAACCTGAGTCATGGAATCTGAGCAAAGCTCAAATATCTGCAGTGTTTACTTATCTCCCTCTAAAGCTCTAAGTGTCGTTTCTCTCTGGTGCTCCGTTCCACTGTTACTTCTGAGAAGTGTTCCCAACACATGAGATAAAATGTGTGTTGGGTGGGGAGATCTCAGCATGGAGCTTGTCTATTCAGAACACGGATCTTCTGCTGTGTGGAGAGGGGTCTTCCTTTTATCCAATCAGCTTCCACACAAGCCTCTCTAACCCCTCCTCTGTGATGAAGAAAGATTTTTAACACGATCTACCCTTTTGAAGGGGTGTAGAGAGGAGAAGACTGCAGATAAACAGGTACGACTTTTGTAGGCGGATTTGTATCATCTCTGTGTAACACCTGAGGATAGTCCCTTCACTGGGTATACAGTATGTGAGGGTTTACAACCACTTTAATCATAGGGTCTACAACCCAGGGTCCTACTGCTATTTTCCAACTCGGGGCTTCCATCCATGTCCCAGCATCCTATCGGATATATGCTCATGGATTTCTTAACAGGTACATTGTTTCCAGCTCTGTGGACTACAGAATCCCTCCCCCGTGACATGGAGATGAGGAGTGGGGAAGGGGAAGGTGAAGGCAGCATTTCCTGTGCTGCTCCTCCATAGATACATTACAAGGAGTAGAACAGGAAGTTTATCACTGACAGGAAAGCTGGATGAACATAAGGCCACATTCAAACCTGTGCGTTCCTGAAAACGCGTGGAGAATAGCGCGTTTCTCCCCTTCTTTTCAGAAACGTGGCAAAATGTGTGACGCGCGTGTGACGTGCCATTATTTCTTAATGATACCCCAAACACGGTATGATTTTGGAGTGCTTGTCGGGTGACAAAATACATGAAAATTGTGGCAAAAGGCGCGTCGCCAAACACGCCCTACACGCACCAAATGCCCCAAAGTAGCTCTAGTGGCATTTTTGACGCGTTTGTAGCACGTTTTGTCGTGCAGCGAAACAAGCGTCTGGAACCTGTTTTTTGGGTGCTGTTACCATTAACAATTAATGGCAGTGCAAGCGCAACCTAGGATTAGGAAACGCGTGGCAAAACGCACTTTTTTTGCGTGTTTGGGAACCACAGAGCCAAAGTTGCGTGATTTTTAAATTGCATGACAAGCCGCACCCTATTGTCCGCAATAGAAGCGGTCAAATTGATGCGACTCCGACCCCCATCAGTGTCGCACCTATTTTGAAAGTAGTTCCTGCACTACTTTTTACAAGTTCAGGTGCGACTTGCATAGACATCTGTGCGTGAAGTCGCACAGATGTTTTCCAAGTCGCACCTGAAGTCGCACTAACATGTGGACCTTGAAATCGTGAGACTTCAAGTAAAGTTGCCCGATTTCAAAGCCGGATTCAGTTTGACCGATGTCTTACCCTCTTTGGCACTCAAGTCGCATCAAAGTAGTGCAGGAACCTTTTCAAAGTTGTTGCGACTTTAACCACTTGCCTACTGGGCACTTATACCCCCTTCCTGCCCAGGCCAGTTTTCAGCTTTCAGAGTTGTCACACTTTGAATGACAATTGCACGGTCATGCAACACTGTACCCAAATTAATTTTTATAATTTTGTTCACATAAATAGAGATTTATTTTGGTGGTATTTAATCACCACATGGGGATTTTATTTTTTGTTAAACAAACAAAAAAAAGACACAAAGTTTTGAAAAAAAAAAAACGTTTTTCATAGTTTGCTATAAAATTTTGCAAACAGGTTTTTCTCCTTCACTGATGGGCACTGATGAGATGGCACTGGTGGGCGCTGATGAAGCGGCACTGGTGGGCACTGATCAGGAGGCACTGATGAAGCTGCACTGATGGGTGGCACTGATGGGCACTAAAAGGCGGCAGAGAGGTGGAACTGATAGGCGGCACTTACGGGCACTAATAGGTGGCACTGATGGGCACTGATGAGGCAGCACTGGTGGGCACTGATCAGGAGGCACTGATGAGGCTTCACTGATGGGTGGCACAGATGGGGACTGATAGGTGGCACTGATGGGCACTGATAGGCGGCACGGGGGTGACACTGATAGGCACTGGCAGACACTGATAGGTGGCACTGATGATGAGGCACTGATTGGCAGCATTGATGGGAACTGATAGGTGGCACTGGTAGGCACTGATTAGCAGAACTGATGGGCACTGATGAGGCGGCACTGGTGGGCACTGATGAAGCTGCACTGATGGGTGGCACTGATAGGCGGCACAGAGAGGTGGCACTGATAGGTGGCACTGACAGGTGGCACTGATGATGAGACACTGATTGGCAGCACTGATGGGCACTGATAGGTGGCTCTGGTGGGCACTGATTAGCAGTACTGATGGGCACTGATGAGGTGGCACTGGTGGGCACTGTTTAGGAGGCACTGATGAACCTGCACTGATGGGTGGCACTGATAGGTGGCACTGATGGGTACTGATAGGTGGCACTGATGGGCACTAATGAAGCAGCACTGGTGGGCACTGATCAGGAGGCACTGATGAGGCTGCACTGATGGGGGGCACTGATGAGCACTGATAGGTGGCACTGATGGGCACTGATAGGTGGCACGGAGAGGTGACACTAATGGGCACTGATAGGTGGCACTGATGGGCATTGACAGGCGGTGCTGATGATAAGGCACTGATTGGCAGCACTGATGGGCACTGATAGGTGGCTCTGGTGGGCACTGATTAGCAGTACTGATAGGCAATAATAGATGGCACTGATCAGGAGGCACTAATGAGGCTGCACTGATGGGTGGCACTGATAGGTGGCACTGATGGGCATGGAGAGGTGCCACTGATAGGTGGCTCTGATGGGCACTGATTAGCAGTACTGATGGTCACTGATAGGTAGCACTGGTGGGCACTGATAGGTGGCACTGATAGATGGCACTGATTATCAGTACTGATAGGCACTGATAGATGGCACTGGTGGGCACTGATTAGCAGCACTGGAGGGCACTTATTTGCAGCACTGGTGATCACTAAGGGGACCGATGTCCCTCTAACAGAAGTCGGTTATCGGCTTGCTTCTTTTCCTCACACTGACAGCGTGAAGAAAAAAAAAACAGAACCCGGCTTCTGTTTACTTCCATGATCAGCTGTGATTGAAGGACATGACGGCTGAGTGGAGAAGGGTGCAGATGCGGAGAGATGAACTCCTTTACCTCTGGATCGGGAGGAGAGGTTCCTCTCACTAGTGATGAGCCGAACACCCCCGGGTTCGGTTCGCACCAGAACCCGCGAACGGACCGAAAGTTCGAACGAACATTAGAACCCTATTAAATACAATGGATGCGAACGTTCGAATTCTAAAGTGCTAATTATAACAACTATTATGCATGTTATTGTCCTAAAAAGGGTTTGGGAACCCGGGTTGTGCACCAGGGGACATGTATCAATGCAAAAAGAAGTTTTAAAAACGGTCGTTTTTCGGGAGCAGTCATTTTAATGATGCATAAAGTGAAAAAAAAAAAGTCAAATATTCCTTTAAATATCGTACCTGGGGGGTGTCTAAAGTATGCCTGTGAAGTGCCACGTGTTTCCCGTGTTTAGAACTGTCCCTGCACAAAATGACACTTCTAAAGGAAAAAAAAGCCATTTAAAACTGCTTGCGGCTTTAATGTAATGTCTGGTCCCGGTAATATGGATGAAATTCTTTAAGAAAAATGGCATAGCTACCCCATGACCCCCCCCCTACCCCAGCCCATTACCAGCCCCTTTGGGTCTTGTATGGATATTAAGGGGAACCCCGCACATAAAATAAAAAAGGCCCTATATACTCTGAACAGCCCTATACAGGCGGTGCATACAAGACAGGGACTGTAGGTTTGTTCTTATGTAGAGTCTGTTTGTAATTTTGAACAGGTACATTGTTGAAGTGTAGCTCCAGACCAAAAATCTATTTTTAAACTTTTTGGAAAACATAGGTAAGGGTTATCACCCCTGTAACATTTGTTTTGCTGTCTGTGCCCCTGTTCAGAACATTTCACCTCACTTTCCGTCCCAATGACAACTGTTTTTGAAATGTGGTGTTTTTCTTGAAACAAGGATTGCTGATAAAGCATCAGTACAGAGGAGACACCTTTCTCCCATATTTATTCTTACAGGAGAGAATTTTCCTTCCTAGTGGTAGATTTCCTCTCACTTCCTGTTGTCTTCTTGCGTTTGCAAGTAGGAGTCGTTTGTAAGTTGGATGTTTGAAAGTAGGGACCTGCCGTATATACTCTGCAGAAATAGGCCCCTTAGTTGTTGGTGTTGGCACAACACTGTAAGCACTCACAGTTACTCTTGGTTGGTGCTGGAACGCCCTGCTGTCAACTATTATATCAGGAATTTTAATTACATATAATTGTTGAACAGTGGTAGTAAAAATTGGGCCTTTGATGGTGGTGCTGGTGCCACAACACTGTAAGCCCTGACAGTTACTCTTGGTGGGTGCAGCAATGGGCCCTGCTGTGAATTATTAGATCAAGAATTGTAATTACATGCCCCTGTTGAACAGGGGCTGAAAAATTGGGCCTTAGGCACTGGTGGCACAACACTGCAACCCCTCACAGCAACTGTACTTGGAGCACAGCAATGAGCCCTGTTGCAAAGTATTGCTTCAAAAATTGTAATGACACGCCCCTGTTAAACAGGGGCTGAAAAATTGGGCCTTAGGCACTGGTGGCACAACACTGCAACTCCTCACAGATACTGTACTTGGAGCACACCAATGAGCCCTGTTGCAAAGTATTGCTTCAAAAATTGTAATGACACGCCCCTGTTAAACAGGGGCTGAAAAATTGGGCCTTAGGCACTGGTGGCACAACACTGCAACTCCTCACAGATACTGTACTTGGAGCACAGCAATGAGCCCTGTTGCAAAGTATTGCTTCAAAAATTGTAATTACACGCCCCTGTTAAACAGGGGCTGAAAAATTGGGCGTTAGGCACTGGTGGCACAACACTGCAACTCCTCACAGATACTGTACTTGGAGCACAGCAATGAGCCCTGTTGCAAAGTATTGCTTCAAAAATTGTAATTACACGCCCCTGTTAAACAGGGGCTGAAAAATTGGGCGTTAGGCACTGGTGGCGGCACCCATAAACAAAAATGATCTTACAAGCTATCATCATCAATCGTATCATTGAGGACTCGGAGGAGGAGGATAGCCAGTCAACATAACAGCACAGGCACTCAGCATCAGCATCAGTCTTGAAGGGATGTGACATGTTAAAATCAATTAGTCTGTTATATCAGCATCAGGTGTGTGGTAGCTGGTGGTGATCCAAGACTGGTTCATCTTGATGAAAGTCAGTCGATCAACCGAGTCGGTGGACAGGCGCACCCTGTGATCCGTGACAAATCCTCCAGCAGCACTGAATGTGCGTTCCGAAAGAACGCTGGATGCAGGACAGGCCAGTAGCTCAATTGCATACTGTGCAAGCTCTGGCCAGTGATCCATCCTCAAGACCCAGTAAGCCAGAGGATTTTCGGTGGGGAAGGTGTCCAAGTCTGACCTTGCCCCTAGATA
The DNA here is from genome assembly GCA_029206835.1 of Rana muscosa. NCBI lineage: Eukaryota > Metazoa > Chordata > Amphibia > Anura > Ranidae > Rana > Rana muscosa. Next base: position 50,856,042 of record JARGYO010000094.1, on the reverse strand, counting down.
TTCCTGCACCATGTTTATCAGACGCTGGCGATGGTTGCTGGAACCGATCATACTTTGGGGCTGCGGACTAAAGAATTGTCTGAACGCATCGGTCAGACGGCCACCTTCCCCACCGCTCCTTCTTTGACTGGCCGAAGCCTCAGCAACTCGTTGTCCAGGACCAGGAGTTTGCAACCTCCCAGTCTCTGGGAACGCGTTGCACAGACCTTTCTGCAAGGCCTCCCGGAGTTGTCTCATCCTCTGCTCCCTCTGCGACGGTAACATAAGGTCCGCAACCTTACCCTTGTACCGTGGATCAAGGAGAGTGGCCAGCCAGTAATGGTCCCTCTCCTTGATCCGAAGAATACGAGGATCCTTCCGCAGACTTTGCAGGATCAGGGAGGCCATGCAGCGTAGGTTTGCTGAGGCATTTGGTCCGGAGTCCTCTGGGTCACTAAGGACGACATGATCCGCAGCCACCTCCTCCCAGCCACGTACAAGTCCACTGGTTTCTTGGGACTGTAAATCATCCCTAAAAGACTGCTGCTGATGATGCTGAGTGCCAGCCTCCACCTCCATGCTGACACAATCCTCCTCCTCCTCCTCCTCCTCCTCCTCCTCCTCCTCTTCCTGTGCGATGGGTGGGACAGAAGGAACACTGTCTGGGTAAAGGGGGCCTTGAGAGGCAAGGAAGTCCTCCTCTTCCTGCCTCTGTTCTGCCTCAAGTGCCCTGTCCATTATTCCACGCAGCGTGTGCTCCAACAGGTGGACAAGAGGTACAGTGTCACTGATGCATGCACTGTCACTGCTCACCATCCTCGTGGCCTCCTCAAATGGTGCCAGGACAGTGCATGCATCCCTGATCATGCCCCACTGGCGTGGAGAAAAAAAACCAAGCTCCCCTGACCCTGTCCTGGTGCCGTAGTCGCACAGGTACTCATTGATGGCCCTCTGCTGCGTGTGCAGCCGCTGCAGCATGGCCAACGTTGAGTTCCACCTGGTGGGCATGTCACATATAAGGCGGTTCTTGGGCAGGTTCAACTCCTTTTGCAGCTCAGCCAGGCGAGCACTGGCATTATAAGATCTGCGGAAATGCACACAGACTTTCCTGGCCTGCCTCAGGACATCCTGTAAGCCCGGGTACCTGCCCAAGAAGCGCTGCACCACCAGGTTAAGGACGTGAGCCACACAGGGCACATGGGTCAGTTGTCCCTGTCGGAGGGCGGAGAGGAGGTTGGTGCCATTGTCGCAAACCACCATTCCTGGCTTAAGCTGGCGTGGCGTCAACCACCTCTCGGCCTGGCCCTGCAGAGCAGACAGGACCTCTGCCCCAGTGTGGCTTCTGTCCCCCAAACACACCAGCGCAAGCACGGCATGGCATCTTTTTGCCTGCGTACTTGCGTAGCCCCGTGAACGGCTACGGAGCACCGCTGGTTCATAGGACAAACCACAGGAAGAGGCCATGGAGGAAGAAGAAGAGGAGGGGGTGGAGGAGAGAGGTGTGTCACAACCAGTAGTAGCATTTTGGAGGCGTGGCGGTGGGACAACCTCCAACACTACTGCACCTTGTCCTGAATCCTTCCCAGCTGCCAAAAGAGTGACCCAATGGGCCGTGAAAGAAAGGTAACGTCCCTGTCCATGCCTGCTGGACCATGAGTCAGCGGTAATATGCACCTTACCGCTGACCGCCCTGTCCAGCGAGGCCAAGACATTGCCTTCCACATGCCGGTAGAGAGCCGGAATAGCCTTCCGTGAGAAAAAGTGGCGTTTGGGAACCTGCCACTGAGGAACTGCACATTGCACAAACTCACGGAAGGGGGCCGAGTCTACCAACTGAAAAGGCAGCAGTTGAAGCGCTAGCAATTTAGCCAAGCTAGCATTCAACCGCTGGGCATGTGGATGGCTGGGAGTGAACTTCTTTCGACGGTCCAGCAGCTGGGGCAGGGAAATTTGCCTGCTAGAATCGGACGTCGGTGTACTGCTAGCAGAGTGGGCGCAAGTACTTGGCTGTGACACACCTAATTCTACACCTTCATTCCTCTCAGTGCATGTTTCAGAGAGGACTGAAGTTATAGTGGGGTTGGAGATCCCAGCTGATGCGGTGCAAGGAGAGGTCCGCTTTGTTCTTTGGTGTGGGTCTTTGAGGTAGGCTTGCCAACGAGCTGCATGGCAGGTCAACATATGTCTGGTCAGGCATGTGGTACCCAAGCGGCTGATGTTTTGGCCACGCAATATACGCTTGAGACATATGTTGCAAACAGCAGCTGTGCGATCTGATGCACTAGCCTCAAAAAAGGCCCACACCAAAGAACTTTTTGAATGACGGGCAGAGGCAGCGCCCTGCACAGGCGGAGCTCTGCGGTGTGATTCCGTCGGTGTACTGCCCTTACGCTGGCCACCAAAGGGCATCCTGCCTCGTTGGAGATGTGCCTCCTCCTCATCCTCCTCCTCCTCCTCTCTCCTATTAGGCACCCACGTGGAGTCAGTGACCTCATCATCCCCTCCCTCCTCATCACTGGAGCCAATCTGGCAGTATGCTGCAGCTGCTGGAACATGACTGCCAGATTGGTGTCCTTCTTGAGCATCCCCTCTGTCTGCTCTCACGCTACTGCCTTCCTCTAGCTGGGTTTCATCATCAGACCCTTCGAAACGCTGGGCATCCTCCTGGAGCATGTACCCAACACTGTGCTGAAACAGTTCGGGGGACTCCTCAGGAGGAGGACATGGTGGGTCTAGGGAAGGAGTGACTGATGATTTGTCTGACATTGATACCAGGGAAGACGACGCTTTGGCAGCTGCTTTTCCAGTACCCTGAGCCTGGGTGAGAGAGGATGAGGAGGAGGAGGAGGGCTTGGTCATCCACTCTACCAAGTCTTCGGCATGATGTGGCTCAACATGTCCAGCTGCTGAAAAGAAGGACAAGCGTGTCCCATGGCCATGTGCTGATGACAATGCACCGCGTCCACGACCAGCACTGTTGCCCCCAGACACAGAGCCTGCTTGCCCTCTTTTATTGCCTCCTGACTGTCTGCCTCTCCTTGTTTGCCTTCCAGACATTCTAATAGATGGCCTGCAGGGAGATGGGAAAAAAGCAATAAGGGCTACCTTCAGGTGTCCTTCTCTGTCCCTTGAAACAAGGACTTGCAGAGTGAAATAAACTGACACTCTCCCTACCTACAGTTTTCTGTCCCTAGAATAAATGTTTTTTTTAAGCACAATATAGCACAAGGACAATTCACTCACTGTCCTTACAGGTCCCTGGAAACAAGGACTTGCAGAGTGAAAGAAAAAAAACACTCTCCCTACCTACAGTTTTCTGTCCCTAGAAAAAATGTTTTTTTTAATCACAATATAACACAAGGACAATTCACTCACTGTCCTTCCAGGTCCCTGGAAACAAGGACTTGCAGAGTGAAATAAACTGACACTCTCCCTACCTACAGTTTTCTGTCCCTAGAATAAATGTTTTTTTTAATCACAATATAGCACAAGGACAATTCAGTCACTGTCCTTCCAGGTCCCTGGAAACAAGGACTTGCAGAGTGAAATAAACTGACACTCTCCCTACCTACAGTTTTCTGTCCCTAGAATAAATGTTTTTTTTAATCACAATATAGCACAAGGACAATTCAGTCACTGTCCTTCCAGGTCCCTGGAAACAAGGACTTGCAGAGTGAAATAAACTGACACTCTCCCTACCTACAGTTTTCTGTCCCTAGAATAAATGTTTTTTTTAATCACAATATAGCACAAGGACAATTCAGTCACTGTCCTTCCAGGTCCCTGGAAACAAGGACTTGCAGAGTGAAATAAACTGACACTCTCCCTACCTACAGTTTTCTGTCCCTAGAATAAATGTTTTTTTTAATCACAATATAGCACAAGGACAATTCAGTCACTGTCCTTCCAGGTCCCTGGAAACAAGGACTTGCAGAGTGAAATAAACTGACACTCTCCCTACCTACAGTTTTCTGTCCCTAGAATAAATGTTTTTTTTAATCACAATATAGCACAAGGACAATTCAGTCACTGTCCTTCCAGGTCCCTGGAAACAAGGACTTGCAGAGTGAAATAAACTGACACTCTCCCTACCTACAGTTTTCTGTCCCTAGAATAAATGTTTTTTTTAATCACAATATAGCACAAGGACAATTCAGTCACTGTCCTTCCAGGTCCCTGGAAACAAGGACTTGCAGAGTGAAATAAACTGACACTCTCCCTACCTACAGTTTTCTGTCCCTAGAATAAATGTTTTTTTTAATCACAATATAGCACAAGGACAATTCAGTCACTGTCCTTCCAGGTCCCTGGAAACAAGGACTTGCAGAGTGAAATAAACTGACACTCTCCCTACCTACAGTTTTCTGTCCCTAGAATAAATGTTTTTTTTAATCACAATATAGCACAAGGACAATTCAGTCACTGTCCTTCCAGGTCCCTGGAAACAAGGACTTGCAGAGTGAAATAAACTGACACTCTCCCTACCTACAGTTTTCTGTCCCTAGAATAAATGTTTTTTTTAATCACAATATAGCACAAGGACAATTCAGTCACTGTCCTTCCAGGTCCCTGGAAACAAGGACTTGCAGAGTGAAATAAACTGACACTCTCCCTACCTACAGTTTTCTGTCCCTAGAATAAATGTTTTTTTTAATCACAATATAGCACAAGGACAATTCAGTCACTGTCCTTCCAGGTCCCTGGAAACAAGGACTTGCAGAGTGAAATAAACTGACACTCTCCCTACCTACAGTTTTCTGTCCCTAGAATAAATGTTTTTTTTAATCACAATATAGCACAAGGACAATTCAGTCACTGTCCTTCCAGGTCCCTGGAAACAAGGACTTGCAGAGTGAAATAAACTGACACTCTCCCTACCTACAGTTTTCTGTCCCTAGAATAAATGTTTTTTTTAATCACAATATAGCACAAGGACAATTCAGTCACTGTCCTTCCAGGTCCCTGGAAACAAGGACTTGCAGAGTGAAATAAACTGACACTCTCCCTACCTACAGTTTTCTGTCCCTAGAATAAATGTTTTTTTTAATCACAATATAGCACAAGGACAATTCAGTCACTGTCCTTCCAGGTCCCTGGAAACAAGGACTTGCAGAGTGAAATAAACTGACACTCTCCCTACCTACAGTTTTCTGTCCCTAGAATAAATGTTTTTTTTAATCACAATATAGCACAAGGACAATTCAGTCACTGTCCTTCCAGGTCCCTGGAAACAAGGACTTGCAGAGTGAAATAAACTGACACTCTCCCTACCTACAGTTTTCTGTCCCTAGAATAAATGTTTTTTTTAAGCACAATATAGCACAAGGACAATTCACTCACTGTCCTTCCAGGTCCCTGGAAACAAGGACTTGCAGAGTGAAATAAACTGACACTCTCCCTACCTACAGTTTTCTGTCCCTAGAATAAATGTTTTTTTTAAGCACAATATAGCACAAGGACAATTCACTCACTGTCCTTACAGGTCCCTGGAAACAAGGACTTGCAGAGTGAAAGAAAAAAAACACTCTCCCTACCTACAGTTTTCTGTCCCTAGAAAAAATGTTTTTTTTAATCACAATATAACACAAGGACAATTCACTCACTGTCCTTCCAGGTCCCTGGAAACAAGGACTTGCAGAGTGAAATAAACTGACACTCTCCCTACCTACAGTTTTCTGTCCCTAGAATAAATGTTTTTTTTAATCACAATATAGCACAAGGACAATTCAGTCACTGTCCTTCCAGGTCCCTGGAAACAAGGACTTGCAGAGTGAAATAAACTGACACTCTCCCTACCTACAGTTTTCTGTCCCTAGAATAAATGTTTTTTTTAATCACAATATAGCACAAGGACAATTCAGTCACTGTCCTTCCAGGTCCCTGGAAACAAGGACTTGCAGAGTGAAATAAACTGACACTCTCCCTACCTACAGTTTTCTGTCCCTAGAATAAATGTTTTTTTTAATCACAATATAGCACAAGGACAATTCAGTCACTGTCCTTCCAGGTCCCTGGAAACAAGGACTTGCAGAGTGAAATAAACTGACACTCTCCCTACCTACAGTTTTCTGTCCCTAGAATAAATGTTTTTTTTAATCACAATATAGCACAAGGACAATTCAGTCACTGTCCTTCCAGGTCCCTGGAAACAAGGACTTGCAGAGTGAAATAAACTGACACTCTCCCTACCTACAGTTTTCTGTCCCTAGAATAAATGTTTTTTTTAATCACAATATAGCACAAGGAGAAATCAGTCACTGTCCTTCCAGGTCCCTGGAAACAAGGACTTGCAGAGTGAAATAAACTGACACTCTCCCTACCTACAGTTTTCTGTCCCTAGAATAAATGTTTTTTTTTAATCACAATATAGCACAAGGACAATTCAGTCACTGTCCTTCCAGGTCCCTGGAAACAAGGACTTGCAGAGTGAAATAAACTGACACTCTCCCTACCTACAGTTTTCTGTCCCTAGAATAAATGTTTTTTTTAAGCACAATATAGCACAAGGACAATTCACTCACTGTCCTTCCAGGTCCCTGGAAACAAGGACTTGCAGAGTGAAAGAAACTGACACTCTCCCTACCTACAGTTTTCTGTCCCTAGAATAAATGTTTTTTTAAGCACAATATAGCACAAGGACAATTCACTCACTGTCCTTCCAGGTCCCTGGAAACAAGGACTTGCAGAGTGAAAGAAACTGACACTGTCCCTACCTACAGTTTTCTGTCCCTAGAATAAATGTTTTTTTTAAGCACACTATAGCACAAGCACAAAACACACTGACACTCTCCCTACCTATCCTTCTCTTTCCCTAAACTAAAGGAATCCAGGTTAAGCAAGAAAGAAATAACAGTCACTGTCCCTGCCTATGCTGCTCTATCCCTGCTCCGGAACACACTACACTAGGCCGCCGTGCTGGCGGCCTTTTATAGTGTGGGGCGTGTACTAAACACCCTCAGCAATAATTGGCCACAGGCATCCTGCCTGTGGCCAATCATTGCTCTCCTCGCTGCCGGCGCTGTGATTGGCCAAGCATGCGGGGTCACAGTGCATGCTTGGCCAATCACAGCGCCTGGATGACACTGCGATGGCGTAGTGCATTGTGGGCCGTTCGCGTCACTCGAATTTGGCGCGAACGGCCCAAATCGTTCGATCTTCGTCGAACGATCGAACAGCCGATGTTCGAGTCGAACGTATGTTCGACTCGAACACGAAGCTCATCCCTACCTCTCACAAAGCCCTTCTGATTTCCTCCTGAGCGGAGATCATCATTTTCCACAAACACACACAGGTGGACCAGCTGTCCTCCGGGCTTCGTTACTGACAGCCCTCCGAAGACCCTGACCCCTCCATTATCAGCTTTCCACACCCACTTCAGCTCCAGAATATTTACCCCCCCCCCCCCTTCATTAACAGGCCATTTTGGCAATACGGCACTGCGCTACTTTACCTGACATTTGCGCGGTCGTGCGAGGCGGTACCCAAATAAAACTGATGTCCTTTTTTTCCCACACGAATTGAGCTTTCTTATGGTGGTATTTGATCACCTCTGCATTTTGTTTGTTTATTTACACTATAAAAAAAAACACAATAAAAAAAATATATATATTTTTACTTTCTGCTGTAAAACAAATCCAATAAAAGAATTGAAAAAATCGAATTTCTTCGTCAATTTAGGTCAATCTTCTACATATTTTGGGTAAAAATCCCAATAAGTGTGTATTGGTTTGGTTCGCGCAAAAGTTATAGCGTCTACAAACTATGGGATATTTCTATTTATTTTTTTATTTTTTTTTACCAGTAATGGATGCGATCAGCGACTTAGAACTGCGATATTGAGGTGGACATTTGGACACTGACACTCAGCGCTAGAAAATATGCACTGTCACTGTACTAGTGACACTTGCTGGGAGGGGGTTAACAATCAAAGGGTTAAATGTGTGCCTAGCCAGTGTTTATGTGTTTTGTGTGCTGCTTTTACTAGGGGAAGACATGGATTCCAGTCCCTGCTTTGCAGGGACACAAAATCCATCCCTCCCCCCTGTCAGACCGCCGTTCTGCCTCTCTGCCTGATGATCGGCGGGTGCCAGCGGAGTCCACGGCACCCCCCAATCGGCTCTTGCTGTGTGTAATCAAAGCAGGAGTGAGCTGCCAGCTACCCGGAAAAGTCGGATCACGCAATCCAGCGCAGAGGTGTCCCCCTGTAGCAGTAAAACTGCTATAGGGTGCCCCCCGTGCAACCGCCCCGCCATGTTTGTCAGGCTTCACTATCCCACCTGCTGGCTCAGGAAATGTATGGCGGGCGTCGCCAGGTATTTTTTTGTATTTTTACTTAATAAAATTTAGAACTTAATTATTTTTTTTTTAAATACAAAAAAAAAAAAGGAAATTCAAATGGAAAAAATAAATAAAACTTTATTATTTTTTGTATTTTTTTTTGTATTTTAGCACTTGATAAACTGCTGCATTAATATCTTTTGACATAAAAAAAATGGAAGCTACCACCATTTTATTATCCAGGGTATCTCCTTACAGAAAATGTATACAGTACAATACAATCTCATTCTTTATATTGTACCAAAAAATTGGATCATATACTATACTGCATTTGTGTTCTCTAAAATTAACTTTACTGTTTTTTAGTATTTTTACATTATAAAATTTAGAAAAAAAATGTAAATTAAATTTTTTTTTTTTACTTTAATATTTTTTGTATCTTTTTAGTATTTTAGCATTTGATAAACTGTTGCCCTAATATCTTGTGACATATTTTTTTTTACTTATCACCATTTGTTTCTACAGGGTCTCTGCTTTCAGAAAATTTATAAAATTTACTCGATAAAAAAATATAAAACTTAAAAAAATTTAATTAAATGTGCTAAACTGCTGCACTAATATCTTGTGACATAAAAAAAATGGAAGCTACCACCATTTTATTATCCAGGGTCTCTCCTTAAAGAAAATGTATACAATTTACTCAATACAATCTCATCCTTCATATTGTACCAAAAAATTGGATCACTTGTATTCCCTAAAATAACTTTAGAATTATTTTGTATTTTTACTTAAAAAAAATTAAAACTTTAAAAAATAAAAATGTAATTAAAAAAATGTTAATTAAAAAATAAAAAAGTATTCGAAAAAATAGGACATTTTTTGTTCTCATGTCATGTTAGTGGGCACTCCCACCAAACGCACTTTATGTTGAGTTTGATCTGTTTCTTATTCAAAGGTTCTATATTTGTGACTATTTGAATGACTTGTACTACCTGAAGGTGGTCGATTTTCACTTTGGTTTTTGTCACTTGTGCCTTATACGGCATTGTTACTTCAATAAACATATTGAAATAAAAAAAAAGTAAAACTTCTGTATTTTTTTTTTTTTTTTTTTACTATTTTAGCACTTGATAAACTGTTGCGGTAATATCTTGTGACATAAAAAATTAAAGCTAAAACTATTTTATTCTCTAGGGTCTCTGCTTTCAGAAAATGTATAATGTTTTGGGGTTTAAAGTAATCTTCAGGCCTAAAAAAAAAAAAAAACTGCAAAAAACATAAAAACAGCAGAAGGGTTAAACACAAGGAAAACCAGAATTCCTTCTTCATTCTTAGAAAAAAAAAAAGAAAACAGTCTAATAAACAAAACGTGTTTGTAATTACAGGAGCCTTCTACCACACGGCAGCTAAAAGTCGGTTAAGTAAACACAATCGCAAATCTTAATTCCGCATCGCCCTAAGTGATGGAAAGGGAGAGGGTTGTGGTAAATGGGACGATTGCCCCTGTGAGAATGATAAAATAAAATAAACTACAAACCAGAGGCAGGAAGGATCAGCAACGCCACATCTCTGCAAAAATGAAAGGGAGGATTTGGACAGCCGCACTCCAAAAGTTTTTTTCTTTTATTGTAAAATCAAATCACAAAAAATACATGCCACAGCAAACCAGATACAAGCTGACGCGTTTCACACTGTAACTCAGTGCTTAATCATTATGATTAAGCACTGAGTTAGTGTGAAACGCGTCAGCTTGTATCTGGTTTGCTGTGGTATGTATTTTTTTGTGATTTGATTTGACAATAAAAGGAAAATTTTTTGGAGTGCGGCTGTCCAAATCCTCCCTTTCATTTTTGCATTGATATATGCATTGCCAGCACCCGCGGCTTAGGATCCAGTGAAAAGGTTCATCAATTACACCTGAGCGGTAACTCCCCTTCCAACGCCACATCTCTGCTTTCTTCTGTGTGAAATAATCCCTTGGGGCTCATTCACATTTGCGGCAGCCCTTGCCTCCCCTCTGAAAAGCAATGTGCCCGTTGACAGGCGGCTTGGGTGTGATATGCCGCGCTCTCATCACCTGTTTTAGCCCTGAAAAGCTTGCACCACTGTGCTGCAACCGTGTGCATTAAACGCAGTTGTAGGGGGGTTGCGTTGCAGCCCCATCCACCTAAATGGCTCGCGCTCGGCAGCAGTACTGCCCCCTCGATGGAGGTAAAAAATGGGGTAAAAATGGGGTAAAAAAATTGCCACGGCACGTATACAACCCCATATGGACGCCATGGCAGCTTAGGGGAAGCAGTCAAGAGGTGATGAAACTATGACCACAAAAGCCCATTTTTACCAACCCGCCCATGTGAACGACCCTTGAAGTATACCTGTCATTCCAAATTGCCGTTGATGGGACCTTTTTTTCCCCCCCTTTAAGTATTGTTGTAAAATTGCTGCTCCCTACCAAAAGAAATGACATTTTTTTTTTTGCTTTTTTTTTGCTTTTCACCGAACCTGCCTTGAAGTGAACCCAGGTGCCTTCAGCTCTTCCTTATGGGCTCTTCCAGATGGGCCGCCAGGCCGCCCTCCCGAATTGTAACAATACAGCCGGACAGGGCTGTACACATGCCATGGTTGTGATGCCTTGGCATTTTTAACTCGGGATGCAGAGTTCGACAGGTGGCACTGCCTCTCAAAATTGCCCATTGAGTTTATGGGTTTGAACCCCGGTGCCTTCAGCTATTCCTTATGGGCTCTTCCAGATGGGCCGCCAGGCCATCCTCCCGAATTGTAACAATACAGCCTGACAGGGCTGTACACATGCCATGGTTGTGATGCCTTGGCATTTTTAACTCGGGATGCAGAGCTCGACAGGTGGCACTGCCTCTCAAAATTGCCCATTGAGTTTAATGGGTTTGAACCCCGGTTCCTTCAGCTATTCCTTATGGGCTCTTCCAGAAGGGCCGCCAGGCAGTCCGCCCACCCAAATTAAAACAATACAGCTGGACAGGGCTGTACACATGCCGTGGTTGTGATGCCTTGGCATTTTTAACTCTGGGGGGGGAGTTTGACAGGTGGCACTGCCTCTCAAAATTGCCCATTGAGTTTAATGGGGCTGCACCGCAACCTGCGAGCCTAACGATTGGCTCGCAGTTGCGACACAGTCCAGTAATGGAAAATTTCCATTCCAATTTCAAAATAAAAGTAAGAAACAGGCATTCAGGAGCAATCCACTGGGAATCGTTTTTCAGAGGGTGGTAAGCAATACCCCAAGCCTGAAAGAAGCCTACCAGTAAGCAAAGTTGTAGGTAATTTTTGCTACAAAACAAGTTTTGCCCGTATCCAATCATCTAGAATCTGTGTGGTCACATGGAATGGAGTGTCATGCTCCCATACCTGGAAGTACCTGGGAGTTTTCTTTGCACCTGATGGAGTGGTGGGCTTGAGAAGGAAAGATGACCATGTCCTGCCCCTTGGGCCGCCATTAACCTGAACCTGGAGAAAAGACAGGTCCTCTTTTAAGGATCAAAGCACAGCGATTATTGTACATACTGGAGTTTTCAATGGTTTGTTAAGTCTAAAGCTTAAAAAATCGAGGAACCTAATATTTTTTGTTATGGAAGTTTCAGGAGCACGTAAGGTATTTCATAACTCTCCGTGCTGTTGTTGCTTTGCTTCATTTCCAGGGCTCGGTGCGTTCCTGGGCTGTGTTTATTTTCATTGCATTGAATGGATTAGATGGACTTTTACAGATGTTATTAGAAGGGTTTTAAAGGCCTTTCCAGGATAAATGAAAAGGAACGGCAAGCGGCCCCGGCGATATAGATTCTCTCCCACAGTTATCAAAAATACATTCCAGGGAGACATTCTATACAATCCAAGAGCCCTCACCCGGCAGCCAAAATATACATTTCCCGCTCAGCTTCGACGCAAGCAGGTTTATTTATTGAAAAGCTTTAATCAGATTTGATTGTAGCAGCTACATATTTTCGACGACTGGAAATAATACTTTACTGACAGCGATGACATATAGGTGACAGAAAAGCGAGATTAGGAGTACACCAGCATGAAATATGAAAAGCTTTCAATCAAAAATGAATTCCATCCAAAACTTTTCATTTTAATTTTGAAAAAAATGAGTTTTCCGTCGGAAAAATAGAGAACCTGCTCTCTATCTAAGTCCGTCGGAATTTCCGACAGAAAAAGTCAGATGGGAGCTTTTCGTCGGATATTCCGACCGTGTGTGTGCCCCATCGGACTTTTTCTGTCGGAATTTCCGACGGACTTAGATAGAGAACAGGTTCTCTATTTTTCCGACTGAAAAATTTTCTATCGGAAAATCAGTTCGTCTGTATGTAATTCCGGCGGGAAAAAAAAACACGCATGCTCGGAAACAATTTGACGCATGCTCGGAAGCATTGAACTTATTTTTCTTGGCTCGTCGTAGTGTTGTATGTCACCGCGTTCTTAACGCTCGAAAGGTCAGAGAACTTTTGTGTGACCGTGTGTATGCAAGCCAAGCTTGAGCGAAATTCCGTCGGAAAAACCATCCAACTTTTTTCCAATGGAAATTCCGCTCGTGTGTACAGGGCATAAGGCTTGAGAAGCTCTGTTATGTTTTTATAGCTGTTGAGGTTCCCTTTGGGGAGATTTCTACTTGTTTTCTGTGAAGCCCTGTACACACGGGCGGGAATCTCGTTGGGAAAAAAAACCTTGGTTTTCCCGACGAGATTCCTGGCAAGCTTTTCACACGGTACATTCAAAAGAACCGCCGTTCTTTAAAAGGCAAGAATGCGGTGATGTCATTGACTACGACGAGCATGCGCTTGTCACATTCGATGCCGTCGCCGCCATCTTGCTTCACCCTACACTACCCTTGTAAGCTACCGCACATGCGTTGAAGTCTCACCGCGAATGCGCGGGTTTACCTGGAGACAGGTAAGCATACACACACGCGGTTTTCTCGTCGGGAAACAGGCCAATGAGAATCCCGACGAGAAAATCAGGCCAATGAGAAATCCCGACGAGAAAATAGAGAGCAGGTTCCCTATTTTTCTCGTCGAGATTCCCGGCAGTTTTCCCGATGAGAAACCATACACACGGCCGGTTTTCTCGGCAAAAAGCTCTCCCAGCAGTTTTCTTGCCGAGAAAACCGGCCGTGTGGGCTTTACAGGTGTCACTGGGACAGGAAGTGAGCAGGTACTGAAAACAACAGAGAACAATCTAATCTTTTTATCGGGGAGTCAAAGAAGAATAGATCTTCTCAATAGTGCCGCATTATAGGATCCAGATGAAGAAGGCTCTTGGCACTTTTCTGGCTCTCCAACAACTTAACTTGACTCCAGCCACTTCCATACTTGACTTAATGTTGCCAAGGGAATCTTCCCTAATGGAGAGCCTGACTGCAAGGTTTGCTCATGTATTCAAGGTAGCCATCACACAAACTCAGCATCTTTTTAGGAAGTCCTGCTGTTTGGAGAAGAATAGACCTCCTCACTCGTGCCCCATATAGGATCCAGATGAAGTACTGGCTCTCCAACAATTTGACCTGGCTCCAGCCACTTGCATGCTCCTGCTAATGCTACCAGGGGAGTCTTCTCTCCCCTGACTGCAAGGTTTACTCGTGTCTTCAAGGTAGCTCTGATGAAAACACAATATTTTTTTTCGGATGTCCTACTGTTTGGAGAAGAAAATACCTCCTTACTTGTGCTCCATAAAGGATCCAGATAAAGGGCAATATGCTGGCTCTCCAAAAACTTGATTTGACTCCAGCCAGCTTGTCCTAATGATCCTACGGGATCCTTCTCAGAGGGAGAGCCTTAAAAACAAGGTTTGCTCATGCATTCAAGGTAGCCTTGATGGAAACCCAAACTCTTTTTAGGAAGTTCTGCTGCTTGGAAAAGAATAGATCTCCTCAATTGTGCCCCACTGTAGAATCCAGATGTAGGGGGCTCTTGGCATTGTACCAGATCTTCAACAACTTTACTTTGCTTCAGTTCCCCATGCTTGTCCTTCTTTGAGAGAGGGGCTGACCGCAAGGTTTGCTCGTGTATTCAGGGTAGCCCTAAAGAAAACTCAACCACTTTTTGTGAATTTCTGTTGTTTGAAGAAGAATAGATTCCCTCACTTGTGCCCCACTACAGGATCCATCTGTTGGGGGCTCTTGGCATTGTACCAGATCTCCAATACCTTGATTGGCTCCTGTACACCCTTGCTTGTCCTAATAGTGCTAAGAGATCCTTTTCAGAGGGAGAGCCTGACTACAAGGTTTGCTCATGTATTCAAGGTAGCCTTGATAGAAACGCAGCCTCTTTTTAGGAAGTCCTGCTGCTTGGAGAGGAATAGATCTCCTGGATTGTGCCCCGCTGTAGAATCCAGATGAAGGGGACTCTTAGCACTGTGCTGGCCCTCCGGCAACTTAACCTGGCTCCAAGCACTCCTATATTCATGTTCACAAGGTAGTCCTCACTAAAACTCAGCTTCTGTATCAGGAAGTCTGCTTCTTGGAGCATAGTGCTCCACTATATGCTCCAGGTGAAAGGGACTATTGGCACTGCAATGGTTCTCTGACAACTTTACTTGACTAAGGCCCTCCCATGCTTGTCCTAATGCCAAGAGATTCTTCTCTGAGGGAAAGTCTGACTGCAAGGTTTGCTCATTAATTCAAGGCAACCACTTGAAAACTCAGCCTCAGTTTAGAAAGCCATGCTTGAAGAAATAATTCCGGACGGCTTCACTTCCAAAAAATCCTTTTATTGAAGCTTCATGTGACAAGTAGTTGACAGATGGAGCAGGGGACAAAAAGGTAGACGTGTTTCGCGCAAATATCAGCGCTTAGTCATTTCAGGCTTACATGACTAAGCGCTGATATTTGCGCAAAACACGTCTACCTTTTTGTCCCCTGCTCCATCTGTCAACTACTTGTCACATGAAGCTTCAATAAAAGGATTTTTGGAAGTGCAGCCGTCCGGAATTATTTCTTCACGTTACAGAGCATGCGAGCTGGGCTAGCACCTGACTAGTGTGTGTGGGGATTAACCAGAGACTCACTCACCTGGAGCATCTTTTCTTGTTTCATTAGAAAGCCATGCTGCTTGGAGAAGAATAGATCTCCCCAACTGTGCCCCACTATAGAATCCAGATGAAGGGGCCTCCTGGCACCCTAGTGGCTCTTCAACAACTTTACTTGACTCCAGCCACTCCCATACTTGTCCTAATGTTAGCGCCTTCTCTGAGGGAGACTCTGACAACAAGGTTTGCTCATCTGTTCAAGGTATCGCTCACAAAAACTCAACACTTTGTTTTTAGTAAGTCCTGCTGCTTGAAGAATAATAGATCTCCTCAATTGTGCCCCACTGTAGGATCCAGACAAAGTGGGTTCTTGGCACTGTGCACGCTCTCCTACAACTTGACTTGGCTCCAGCCACTCCCATACTTATGTACACAATGTAGTCCTCACTAAAACTCAGCTTCTACAGAGTCCTACTGCTTGGGGAAGAATGGATCTCCTCACTTGTGCCCAACAACAGGATCCAGGTGAAGGGGGTTCTTAGTACTTCATTGGTTCTCTAACAAGCTGACTTGACTCCAACTCCCCTATGTTTGTCCTAATGCCACCAAGAGAACCTTCTCTGAGAGCCTGACCACAAGGTTTATTACCAGTAGGTTCCATCTGGAAAAGTCTTGATTGGTACTAAATTTTCAACTTCTAGAAAGACCTGCAGCATGAGGAGACAAAGGCAAAGGACCTATATTACAGGTAGATGGGATGCCAGACATATAGAGGATATAAGTTGCAATGGTGTACAAAAGGAGTAGGTATTTACCAGATAGATGGCTTGGTGATGGGTCTCTATAGGCTGACGAGTGAACAAGTTTCACTCACATGCTAACTGGGGATAAAGAAGTCTCCCACTCAACGGGAAAAAACCCTGGGAATCAATAACCCCATCCCTGAAGACCCTCCTTGGCTAGCCGTAAAGGATCGGGTCACATTCAAGACCCTCTGCCTCACTCACAAATGCACACAAGGAAACGCTCCTCAATATTTATGCGAGAAAAAAAAACACTACACCCCTAATCGCGCCCTCTGATCAACTAACCAAAACCTCCACCACATCCCAAAGACCCGCTACAAATCTAAAGGAAAACAAAGATTTGCAGTCCAAGGACCACGGCTCTGGAACGCTCTACCCACGAACATCCGCATGGAAGAAAACCATTGGGCCTTCAGGAAAAAACTTAAGACCCACCTCTTCTGAAGGATCTGGACGACACTGGATGCAAAAAGTGCCTTGAGGCGATTTAGTTCGCATTTGTAGCGCTATATAAGTTACTCACTCACTCCAACACCCTAAAAATTTTAATCCTAGGACTATATTTGCAGATCGAGCTATTCGCTGTAGCATGTAATGCAGGTTGAGGGGTCTTTGAAAGTGGTCAGGTTTGTCGAGAAAGTGGATGGAGACTCTTCTGAGGTGGAGCATCTCTCCTGTGAAGTGAGATTGATGTGTGTGTATCTGCAGTATGTTTTTGCAAACATCCGTGAGATGATGTACTCCGGCTGGTGGGCTATCAAATTGAATTTGGGCCACAGATACAGTGTTATATTTTGATGGTGTTTTAAAGACCATTGACCCAATTAAGTATACAGTATATTATTATTTATCATTATTTATTAGACTAGTTTGGAATATAGCTATTAGACACGTGCGATTCAGTTCATTTACATTTGTTTTTCAGCTGAAAATGTAATTTACGGCGATTCTGATGTTTCCGAATTTCCGAATGAGCATAGTAACGAATGTAAACGAATCAGAAAAAAGTTGAAATTAAATTAATGAATGCATTAGTTAATTTTGCTTCATTCTAATTTAGACCCCTTTCACACTGAACTCCGTTATTTTTACCGCCGGCGCTATGGGCGGATTTGCGGCGCATTTCGGCCGCTAGCAGGGCGCTTTTAACCCCCGCTAGCGGCCGAGAAAGGGTTAAAACCGCCCGCAATGCGCTGCTGCAGCAGTGCATTGCCAGCGGTATAGCCGCGCTGTCCCATTGATTTCAATGGGCAGGAGCGGTGGAGGATGGGTAAACACACCGCTCCTTTACTGCTCCAAAGATGCGGCTAGCAGGACTTTTTTTACCGTCCTGCCAGCGCAACGCTCCAGTGTGAAAGCCCTCGGGCTTTCACACTGGAATGAATGGTGCAGCTGTTTAAGGGCGTTTTGCAGGCGCTATTTTTAACGCTATAGCGCCTGCAAAACGCTCCAGTGTGAAAGGGGTCTTATTGAAAAGAACTGGTTGTTAAGGAGCGGGCGGATGCCACGTCCTTACCAACCATGACTCATGTGCTGTTAGCGGGGTTTTCCACTAGACATCAGAATGTAAACAAAAAATGCCAGCATTAAATAAATAAACCTGGCCAGGGTTGTGAGGAATAGGCTCTTGCCCTTATCAACATGGGGATAGGGTGCTTTGGGGGGGAGCCCCCCTCCCCCAAAGCACCCCCCACCATCCCACCATGTTGAGGGCATGTGGCCTGATATGGGTCAGGAGGATGGAGTGCTCTCTCAATCCCCCCCTTTCTTGGCCTGCCCATGCTGCTTGCTTAGCTAAGGGTTTGGTATGAATTTTAAGGGTAACCCCAAGCCAAATATTTTAAAAAAAATTGGCGTGGGGTCCCCCTAAAATCCATACCAGACCCTTAGGTCTGGAATGGATGTTAAGGGGAACCCTGCGCCAACATAAACAAAATGGAGTGGGGGTCCCCCAAAACCCACACCAGACCCTTATTAAAGCAAACAGCCCGGCAGGCCAGGAAAGGGGGGATGAGTGCCCCCCCCAAAATTCATACCAGGCCCTTATCCAAGCAAGCAGCCCAGCAGGCCCCCCCAAAGCACATTTTCCCCATGTTGAGGAGGGCAATGGCCTCTTCCCCACAACCCTGGATCAGTGGTTGTGGGGGTGCAGGGGGTGACTTATTAGAATCTGGAAGCCCCCTTTAACAAGGTGGCCTTTAGATCCTGCCCCCTCCCCATGTGGATGAGTATGGGGTACATACAAACAAGGGTCTGGTATGGATTTTGGGGGCGTGGGGTTCATCTTGTGAGGACGTGGGGTTGCCCTCAAAATCCATACTAGACCCGTAGGGATTGGCAAGGCATTGACTGGGTAATGGCCTAGTGGTTATAAGTGTAGTAATACCCCCGAAGGTTTAAGATTTGGGCCTGCCGTTACCTTACTGTTCACCACGTCGGTCATAGGTGTCTTCCTTGAAGAGTTGTTAATAAATGTCTGCACCAAACACTTGGTCTCTTTTTCTCAAGGGTTTATTTCAAGAACTTCAGACAGAGGGATGGAGGGTTGGGGGAGATTCAGGTACCTTAGGTTTTGCGGATAACGGGTGCTTTCCTTTATCCAGAGGACCAATATCTTCCACACTGGATATAGCATCCACCGGATAGGCCTCTCTCACTGACCTAGCAGCCGGTGCGAGCTCGTTCAAAAAGTTTCTGCCACAGACTCGTGTAATCACACACTCGGTAAAGTTCCGAAACACAACACACAGTGCCAGGATCTTTCAGCCAGGCCGGCAGCACTGTGAGGTAGATTTTTGATCCGGATGCGTCCTCCAATTGAGTCCTCAATTGCTCGGTCCCTTCCCGCAGGCAAGGCGACACAGGATCATCTCTGGATCAGTAGGCCCCAGAGACTCCTGAGCCTACTCTCAGTAACGGAGCCTCGGGGATCTGCAGGCCCCGAGGCAGAAAACTGCTAACACATCTCTGAGGCCAGGAGGGCTGTCAGGTCAGGATCGGAAGACCCCGAAAAAATGGTGTCTGCCCCTTAAGTACCCTCTCCCAGAATGCACAGCGGGGTGACCAATCCCACTGAGCTGCTTCTGGGCAAGAGGTACCCAATACATCCAGCCAGCTGCAGTTCCAACCTTGACCTGTGGTGACAGCGACACCCAGAGGAAGGTGGAAAATGTGCAGCTCAGCTGAACTGGAACAGAGACCCATAATTTGGTACAATTAACTATAACTCAGACAACTAAATTTACACTAGCGCCTACCCAATAAGAGCAGGGCGCTACATAAGTAAAGGATTTCCTCTGAAGTATCCACACCATGTGTCCATTATAAGGTGTGGAGAGATTGGGACTACCCCTTTCAAAGCAAAGGCCTTGCTGTACCCCTGCCTTGCCAATCCCTACATGCCCCAACTTTTTGGCTTAAAGTTGACAAAAGTTTTTTCCCCAGTTGCTCTTCCAACAGGAAAATCCTGTATAGTAGACAGACATCCACATAGCACTCACTTTCAAAAAGTGCAGTGGCACCGCTTATCTACAGAACAGAAGCAGGTAACAAATGCTAACATTCTTACAATTCGTACAGCCGACCTGCCCAGGGTTATTGTATTATTAAAATAAAAGGTGGATCTAGAAATGCCTTTTAAGAGCACCCCCCCCCCCCATGCTTGTTCCCAGAGGTGCTTGTGTTCTTTATGGTTGCTTTCTTGCCTGGCAGGGCATCTAGGCGATGTCATAGCAGCTCAGGTGTAAATGTGTGAATGTACAGATTGGCTGATCTGTAACTCTGGCTGTGAAGAGCATCACAAGTGCCTGCTTGACTCCCACGGCTTATCACTGTCACAGCATACAAGTACTGACAGCGGGAGGGTGGCCATTGTATGTAAGGCTAGTGATACAGTACCAAGCTTTCTCTAGTATAGAAGGTGAATATAAGCCTTCCTCTTCTTGCAAATTCATTTTCAAAAGTTCTTAAAGCGTATAAGCGTATAAGCCTAAAAAACTAAAATGTAACCACTTTCAATTTACCATTTCTGCTAAGGGCCCATTTTTTGGGCAATAATTTAGGATAAAGTAATACGTATATTTTTTTTTTTTTTTTTTTTGTGATTTTGCCTTACCAGACGATTTTATTTTTAATGCAATGCATAGACAAAACATAACAAAAAAAATAAAATAAAAAAAAAAAAAAAAAAAACAGTTTGTTTTATTTGATCAGTGTTAGTTGAAAACAAAACACATTATATCATTCTACCATTTGTCCCCTTTAAAAAGACACAAAAATTAGGATTCGGGTACATCTCAACGTTTTTTGCAAATGAAATACATGTTTTTTTGATTTTTGCATTTTTTAATGCAACAAATGAACTTACAAATGAATAAAAAGCAAAAAATTTAATACAAATTTATGTTTATAAAAATAGACAAAACATAACAAAACTAAAAAAAAAAAATGTTTTGTTTTATTTGATCAGTGTTAGTTGAAAACAAAACACATTATATCATTCTACCATTTGTCCCCTTTAGAAAGACACAACAGTTATGATTCGGGTACATCTCAAAGTTTTTTGCAAATTAAATACATGTTTTTTGACTTTTGCATTTTTTAATGCAACAAATTAACTTACAAATAAATAAAAAGCAAAAAAATAAATAAAAAGTTGTCCCCTTTAAAGAAAGCACTAAAATTCTGATTCCTCTACATCTCAAAGTTTTTTGCAAAGTAAATACATGTTTTTTGATGTTTTCATTTTTTAATGCAACAAATGAACTTACAAATGAATTAAAAGCAAAAAATTAAATACAAATTTATGTTTATAAAAATAGACAAAACATAACAAAACTAAAAAAAAAAAAAAAAAAAAAAAAACGTTTTGTTTTATTTGATCAGTGTTAGTTGAAAACAAAACACATTATATTATTCTACCTTTTGTCCCCTTTAAAAAGACACAAAAATTATGATTCGGGTACATCTCAATTTTTTTTGCAAATTAAATACATGTTTTTTGACTTTTGCATTTTTTAATGCAACAAATGAACTTACAAATAAATAAAAAGCAAAAAATAAATAAAAAGTTGTCCCCTTTAAAAAAAAGCACTAAAATTCTGATTCCTCTACATCTCAAAGTTTTTTGCAAATTAAATACATGTTTTTTGATGTTTTCATTTTTTAATGCAACAAATGAACTTACAAATAAATAAAAAGCAAAAAATTTAATAAAAAATTATGTTTATAAAAATAGACAAAACATAACAAAACGAAAAAAAAAAAAACTTTTTGTTTTATTTGATCAGTGTTAGTTGAAAACAAAACACATTATCGTATTTATCGGCGTATAACACGCACAGGCATATAACACGCACCCTTATGCCGCGTACACACGATCGTGATTCACGGCGGTGAAAACACCGCCGTGAATCACGACATGAAATAAAATGAAAAACGAGGGAACGGCATTTTCCCCCACACACGACCGTTTTTCCCGTAATTTTTTTCATTGTCGAGAAAAACAACCATCTGTGGGCTCCGCGGCAGTGTCTCCCTATGGGAAAACTGCCGCGGAAAAAAAATGATGGAAAAAACGATGAGAAAATTTAGAACATGTTCTAATTTTTCTCGTCGTTTTTTCTGCCGTTTTTCTCAACGAGAAAAATGACATAAAGCCCACAGACGATCGTTTTTCTCCGCGAAAAAAAAAAATGCCGTTTTTCTCGTCGAGAAAAGCGGTCGTGTGTACGTGGCATTACTTTAAGAGGGAAGTTTCAGGAAAAAAACTTTCCACAGCCCCCTGCGTATAACACGCAGGCACAGTTTATCCTCTATTTTCAGGGTAAAAAAGTGAGTGTTATACGCCAATAAACACATTATATCATTCTACCATTTGTCCCCTTTAAAAAGACACAAAAATTATGATTCGGTACATCTCAAATTTTTATGCAAATTAAATACATGTTTTTTGACTTTTGCATTTTTTAATGCAACAAATGAACTTACAAATAAATAAAAAGCAAAAATAAAATAAAAAATTGTCCCCTTTAAAAAAGCACTAAAATTCTGATTCCTCTACATCTCAAAGTTGCAAATGAAATACATGCAAAAATTAAAAAACGTATTGAATTTGCAAAAAAACTTTGAGATGTAGAGGAATCATAATTTTTGTGTCTTTTTTAAAAGGGAAAAATGGTAGAATAATATAATGTGTTTTGTTTTCAACTAACACTGATCAAATAAAAAAAAAATTTTTTTGTTTTTTTTTTGTTTTATGTTTTGTCTATTTTTATAAATATATATTTTTTTTTTGCTTTTTATTCATTTGTAAGTTCATTTGCTGCATTAAAAAATGCAAAAATAAAAAAACATTTTTTAATGCAACAAATGAACTTACAAATGAATAAAAAGCAAAAAAAAAAAAAAAAAATATGTTTATAAAAATAGACAAAACATAACAAAACTAAAAAAAAAAACACACTTTTTGTTTTATTTGATCAGTGTTAGTTGAAAACAAAACACCTTATATTATTCTACCATTTTTCCCCTTTAAAAAGACACACAAATTATGATTCCTCTACATCTCAAAGTTTTTTTGCAAATTCAATATGTTTTTTGATTTTTGCATTTTTTAATGTGACAAATTAACTTACAAATTAATAAAAAGCAAAAATAAAAAAAATAAAAAAAATGTGTTTAGAAAAATAGAAATTAAAGTAGTTCTAAGGCATAAGGTATATTCTCTGCGTTAACGTGTTACTAAACCCAGGAGTAGGGATGAGCTTCGAGTTCGAGTCAAACTCATGTTCGACTCGAACATTGCCTGTTTGCCCGTTCGCCGAACAGCGAACAATTTGGGGTGTTTGCAGCAAATTAGAAAAGTCTATGGGAGAAATCTAAAGTGCTAATTATAAAGGCTTATATGCAAGTTATTGTCATAAAAAGTTTTTGATGACCGGGGTCCTGCCCCAGGGGACATGTATTAATGCAAAAAAAAGTTTTAAAAACTGCAGTTTTTTCGGGAGCAGTGATTTTAATAATGCTTAAAGTGAAACAATAAAAGTGAAACATTCCTTTACATTTCGTACCTGGGGGGTGTGTATGATATGCATGTAAAGCAGCGCTTGTTTCCTCTGCTTAGAACTGTCCCTGCACAAAGTCTCATTTTTGAAGGAAAAAAAGTAATTTAAAACCACTCGCGGCTATTAGAGAACTGTCGGCTCCCGGCAATACATAGAAAAGTCATTGGTAAAAAAAAAAAAATGCGTGGGGGTCCCCCCAAATTCAATTACCAGGCCTTTCAGGTCTGGTATAGATATTAAGGGGAACCCTGCCGCAAATTTAAAAAAAAAAATGCGTAGGGTTCCCCCAAATATCCATACCAGGCCCTTCAGGTCTGGTATGGATTTTAAGGGGAAATCCACCCCAAATAAAAAAAAAATGGTGTGGAGTTCCCCCAAAAATCCATACCAGACCCTTTATCCGAGCACGCAACCTGGCAGGCCGCAGGGACGAGAGAGCGCCCCCCCCTCCTAAACCGTACCAGGCCACATGCCCTCAACTGTGTTTTTTTTTTACAATTTGTTACACTTTCTTTGTGAAATGGTAGAGGTACAATGTACCCCATTACCAATTCACATAGGGGGGGCGGGATCTGGGGGTCCCCTTTGTTAAAGGGGTCTTCCAAATTCCGATAAGCCCCCTGCCCGCAGACCCCCACAACCACCGGTCAAGGGTTGTGGGGATGAGGCCCTTGTCCCCATCAACATGGGGACATTCTCCCCATGTTGAGGGCATGTGGCTTGGTATGATTCAGGAGGGGGGGGCGCTCTCTCGTCCCCCCCTCTTTCCTGCGACCGGCCAGGTTGCGTGCTCGGATAAAGGGTCTGGTATGGATTTTTGGGGGAACTCCACGCCATTTTTTTTAAAAATTTGGGGTGGAGTTCCCCTTAAAATCCATACCAGACCTGAAGGGCCTGGTATGGATATTTGGGGGAACCCCACGCGTTTTTTTTTTAAATTTGCGGCAGGGTTCCCCTTAATATCCATACCAGACCTGAAGGGCCTGGTAATTGAATTTGGAGGGACCCCCATGCATTTTTTTTTTTTTTTTACCAATGACTTTTCTATGTATTGATAAAAGCCGACAATTCATTAATAGCCGCGAGTGAGTTTTAAATGACTTTTTTTCCTTCAGAAATGACACTTTGTGCAGGGACAGTTCTAAGCACGGGAAACAAGCAATACTTTACAGGCATACTATACACACCCCCCAGGTACGAAATTTAAAGGAATATTTCACTTTTAATGTTTCACTTTAAGCATTATTAAAATCACTGCTCCCGAAAAAACTGCAGTTTTTAAAACTTTTTTTGCATTAATACATGTCCCCTGGGGCAGGACCCGGGTCGCCAAACACTTTTTAGGACAATAAATTGCATATTAGCCTTTATAATTAACACTTTAGATTTCGAACGTTCGAGTCCATTGTATTTAATAGGGTTCTAAAGTTCACACGAACATTCTGTCTGTTCGCAGGTTCTGGTGCGAACCGAACAGGGGGGTGTTCGGCTCATCCCTACCCAGGAGTAGGGATGAGCTTCGTGTTCGAGTCGAACATACGTTCGACTCGAACATCGGCTGTTCGATCGTTCGATGAAGATCGAACGATTTGGGCCGTTCGCGCCAAATTCGAGTGACGCGAACGGCCCACAATGCACTACGCCATCGCAGTGTCATCCAGGCGCTGTGATTGGCCAAGCATGCACTGTGACCCCGCATGCTTGGCCAATCACAGCGCCGGCAGCGAGGAGAGCAATGATTGGCCACAGGCAGGATGCCTGTGGCCAATTATTGCTGAGGGTGTTTAGTACACGCCCCACACTATAAAAGGCCGCCAGCACGGCGGCCTAGTGTAGTGTGTTCCGGAGCAGGGAAAGAGCAGCATAGGCAGGGACAGTGACTTTTATTTCTTTCTTGCTTAACCTGGATTCCTCTAGTTTAGGGAAAGAGAAGGATAGGTAGGCAGAGTGTCAGTGTGTTTTGTGCTTGTGCTATAGTGTGCTTAAAAAAAAACATTTTTTCTAGGGACAGAAAACTGTAGGTAGGGAGAGTGTCAGTTTCTTTCACTGTGCAAGTCCTTGTTTCTAGGGACTGGGAAGGACAGTGAGTGAATTCTCCTTGTGCTATAGTGTGCTTAAAAAAAAAAAAATTTCTAGGGACAGAAAACTGTAGGTAGGGAGAGTGTCAGTTTCTTTCACTGTGATAATCCTTGTTTCTAGGGACTGGGAAGGACAGTGAGTGAATTCTCCTTGTGCTATAGTGTGCTTAAAAAAAACATTTTTTCTAGGGACAGAAAACTGTAGGTAGGGAGAGTGTCAGTTTCTTTCACTGTGCAAGTCCTTGTTTCTAGGGACTGGGAAGGACAGTGAGTGAATTCTCCTTGTGCTATAGTGTGCTTAAAAAAAAACATTTTTTCTAGGGACAGAAAACTGTAGGTAGGGAGAGTGTCAGTTTCTTTCACTGTGCAAGTCCTTGTTTCTAGGGACTGGGAAGGACAGTGAGTGAATTCTCCTTGTGCTATAGTGTGCTTAAAAAAAAACATTTTTTCTAGGGACAGAAAACTGTAGGTAGGGAGAGTGTCAGTTTCTTTCACTGTGCAAGTCCTTGTTTCTAGGGACTGGGAAGGACAGTGAGTGAATTCTCCTTGTGCTATAGTGTGCTTAAAAAAAACATTTTTTCTAGGGACAGAAAACTGTAGGTAGGGAGAGTGTCAGTTTCTTTCACTGTGCAAGTCCTTGTTTCTAGGGACTGGGAAGGACAGTGAGTGAATTCTCCTTGTGCTATAGTGTGCTTAAAAAAAACATTTTTTCTAGGGACAGAAAACTGTAGGTAGGGAGAGTGTCAGTTTCTTTCACTGTGCAAGTCCTTGTTTCTAGGGACTGGGAAGGACAGTGAGTGAATTCTCCTTGTGCTATAGTGTGCTTAAAAAAAACATTTTTTCTAGGGACAGAAAACTGTAGGTAGGGAGAGTGTCAGTTTCTTTCACTGTGCAAGTCCTTGTTTCTAGGGACTGGGAAGGACAGTGAGTGAATTCTCCTTGTGCTATAGTGTGCTTAAAAAAAACATTTTTTCTAGGGACAGAAAACTGTAGGTAGGGAGAGTGTCAGTTTCTTTCACTGTGCAAGTCCTTGTTTCTAGGGACTGGGAAGGACAGTGAGTGAATTCTCCTTGTGCTATAGTGTGCTTAAAAAAAACATTTTTTCTAGGGACAGAAAACTGTAGGTAGGGAGAGTGTCAGTTTCTTTCACTGTGCAAGTCCTTGTTTCTAGGGACTGGGAAGGACAGTGAGTGAATTCTCCTTGTGCTATAGTGTGCTTAAAAAAAACATTTTTTCTAGGGACAGAAAACTGTAGGTAGGGAGAGTGTCAGTTTCTTTCACTGTGCAAGTCCTTGTTTGTAGGGACTGGGAAGGACAGTGAGTGAATTCTCCTTGTGCTATAGTGTGCTTAAAAAAAACATTTTTTCTAGGGACAGAAAACTGTAGGTAGGGAGAGTGTCAGTTTCTTTCACTGTGCAAGTCCTTGTTTCTAGGGACTGGGAAGGACAGTGAGTGAATTCTCCTTGTGCTATAGTGTGCTTAAAAAAAACATTTTTTCTAGGGACAGAAAACTGTAGGTAGGGAGAGTGTCAGTTTCTTTCACTGTGCAAGTCCTTGTTTCTAGGGACTGGGAAGGACAGTGAGTGAATTCTCCTTGTGCTATAGTGTGCTTAAAAAAAACATTTTTTCTAGGGACAGAAAACTGTAGGTAGGGAGAGTGTCAGTTTCTTTCACTGTGCAAGTCCTTGTTTCTAGGGACTGGGAAGGACAGTGAGTGAATTCTCCTTGTGCTATAGTGTGCTTAAAAAAAACATTTTTTCTAGGGACAGAAAACTATAGGTAGGGAGAGTGTCAGTTTCTTTCACTGTGCAAGTCCTTGTTTCTAGGGACTGGGAAGGACAGTGAGTGAATTCTCCTTGTGCTATAGTGTGCTAAAGCATTCCTCATCAACCATCTTTGAAATCCTTGTTTTTTGGACAGTCAGGGAAGTTGTCGTTGTGCTATTCTGTGCGAAAGCAATCATCCTCAACCATATTTAGAAATCCTTAAGTAAAGGGACAGAGAAGGACACCTGAAGGTAGCCCTTATTGCTTTTTTTCCCATCTCCCTGCAGGCCATCTATTAGAATGTCTGGAAGGCAAACAAGGAGAGGCAGACAGTCAGGAGGCAATAAAAGAGGGCAAGCAGGCTCTGTGTCTGGGGGCAACAGTGCTGGTCGTGGACGCGGTGCATTGTCATCAGCACATGGCCATGGGACACGCTTGTCCTTCTTTTCGGCAGCTGGACATGTTGAGCCACATCATGCCGAAGACTTGGTAGAGTGGATGACCAAGCCCTCCTCCTCCTCCTCATCCTCTCTCACCCAGGCTCAGGGTACTGGCAAAGCAGCTGCCAAAGCGTCCTCTTCCCTGGTATCAATGTCAGACTCATCATCAGTCACTCCTTCCCTAGACCCACCATGTCCTCCTCCTGAGGAGTCCCCCGAACTGTTTGAGCACAGTGTTGGGTACATGCTCCAGGAGGATGCCCAGCGTTTCGAAGGGTCTGATGATGAAACCCAGCTACAGGAAGGCAGTAGGGTGAGAGCAGACAGAGGGGATGCTCAAGAAGGACACCAATCTGGCAGTCATGTTCCAGCAGCTGCAGCATACTGCCAGATTGGCTCCAGTGATGAGGAGGGAGGGGATGATGAGGTCACTGACTCCACATGGGTGCCTAATAGGAGAGAGGAGGAGGAGGAGGATGAGGAGGAGGCACATCTCTAACGAGGCAGGATGCCCTTTGGTGGCCAGCGTAAGGGCAGTACACCGACGGAATCACACCGCAGAGCTCCGCCTGTGCAGGGCGCTGCCTCTGCCCGTCATTCAAAAAGTTCCTTGGTGTGGGCCTTTTTTGAGGCTAGTGCATCAGATCGCACAGCTGCTGTTTGCAACATATGTCTCAAGCGTATATCGCGTGGCCAAAACATCAGCCGCTTGGGTACCACATGCCTGACCAGACATATGTTGACCTGCCATGCAGCTCGTTGGCAAGCCTACCTCAAAGACCCACACCAAAGAACAAAGCGGACCTCTCCTTGCACCGCATCAGCTGGGATCTCCAACCCCACTATAACTTCAGTCCTCTCTGAAACATGCACTGAGAGGAATGAAGGTGTAGAATTAGGTGTGTCACAGCCAAGTACTTGCGGCCACTCTGCTAGCAGTACACCGACGTCCGATTCTAGCAGGCAAATTTCCCTGCCCCAGCTGCTGGACCGTCGAAAGAAGTTCACTCCCAGCCATCCACATGCCCAGCGGTTGAATGCTAGCTTGGCTAAATTGCTAGCGCTTCAACTGCTGCCTTTTCAGTTGGTAGACTCGGCCCCCTTCCGTGAGTTTGTGCAATGTGCGGTTCCTCAGTGGCAGGTTCCCAAACGCCACTTTTTCTCACGGAAGGCTATTCCGGCTCTCTACCGGCATGTGGAAGGCAATGTCTTGGCCTCGCTGGACAGGGCGGTCAGCGGTAAGGTGCATATTACCGCTGACTCATGGTCCAGCAGGCATGGACAGGGACGTTACCTTTCTTTCACGGCCCATTGGGTCACTCTTTTGGCAGCTGGGAAGGATGCAGGACAAGGTGCAGTAGTGTTGGAGGTTGTCCCACCGCCACGCCTCCAAAATGCTACTACTGGTTGTGACACACCTCTCTCCTCCACCCCCTCCTCTTCTTCTTCCTCCATGGCCTCTTCCTGTGGTTTGTCCTATGAACCAGCGGTGCTCCGTAGCCGTTCACGGGGCTACGCAAGTACGCAGGCAAAAAGATGCCATGCCGTGCTTGCGCTGGTGTGTTTGGGGGACAGAAGCCACACTGGGGCAGAGGTCCTGTCTGCTCTGCAGGGCCAGGCCGAGAGGTGGTTGACGCCACGCCAGCTTAAGCCAGGAATGGTGGTTTGCGACAATGGCACCAACCTCCTCTCCGCCCTTCGACAGGGACAACTGACCCATGTGCCCTGTGTGGCTCACGTCCTTAACCTGGTGGTGCAGCGTTTCTTGGGCAGGTACCCGGGCTTACAGGATGTCCTGAGGCAGGCCAGGAAAGTCTGTGTGCATTTCCGCAGATCTTATAATGCCAGTGCTCGCCTGGCTGAGCTGCAAAAGGAGTTGAACCTGCCCAAGAACCGCCTTATATGTGACATGCCCACCAGGTGGAACTCAACGTTGGCCATGCTGCAGCGGCTGCACACGCAGCAGAGGGCCATCAATGAGTACCTGTGCGACTACGGCACCAGGACAGGGTCAGGGGAGCTTGGTTTTTTTTCTCCACGCCAGTGGGGCATGATCAGGGATGCATGCACTGTCCTGGCACCATTTGAGGAGGCCACGAGGATGGTGAGCAGTGACAGTGCATGCATCAGTGACACTGTACCTCTTGTCCACCTGTTGGAGCACACGCTGCGTGGAATAATGGACAGGGCACTTGAGGCAGAACAGAGGCAGGAAGAGGAGGACTTCCTTGCCTCTCAAGGCCCCCTTTACCCAGACAGTGTTCCTTCTGTCCCACCCATCGCACAGGAAGAGGAGGAGGAGGAGGAGGAGGAGGAGGAGGAGGATTGTGTCAGCATGGAGGTGGAGGCTGGCACTCAGCATCATCAGCAGCAGTCTTTTAGGGATGATTTACAGTCCCAAGAAACCAGTGGACTTGTACGTGGCTGGGAGGAGGTGACTGCGGATCATGTCGTCCTTAGTGACCCAGAGGACTCCGGAGCGAATGCCTCAGCAAACCTACGCTGCATGGCCTCCCTGATCCTGCAAAGTCTGCGGAAGGATCCTCGTATTCTTCGGATCAAGGAGAGGGACCATTACTGGCTGGCCACTCTCCTTGATCCACGGTACAAGGGTAAGGTTGCGGACCTTATGTTACCGTCGCAGAGGGAGCAGAGGATGAGACAACTCCGGGAGGCCTTGCAGAAAGGTCTGTGCAACGCGTTCCCAGAGACTGGGAGGTTACAAACTCCTGGTCCTGGACAACGAGTTGCTGAGGCTTCGGCCAGTCAAAGAAGGAGCGGTGGGGAAGGTGGCCGTCTGACCGATGCGTTCAGACAATTCTTTAGTCCGCAGCCCCAAAGTATGATCGGTTCCAGCAACCATCGCCAGCGTCTGATAAACATGGTGCAGGAATATCTAGGGGCAAGGTCAGACTTGGACACCTTCCCCACCGAAAATCCTCTGGCTTACTGGGTCTTGAGGATGGATCACTGGCCAGAGCTTGCACAGTATGCAATTGAGCTACTGGCCTGTCCTGCATCCAGCGTTCTTTCGGAACGCACATTCAGTGCTGCTGGAGGATTTGTCACGGATCACAGGGTGCGCCTGTCCACCGACTCGGTTGATCGACTGACTTTCATCAAGATGAACCAGTCTTGGATCACCACCAGCTACCACACACCTGATGCTGATATAACAGACTAATTGATTTTAACATGTCACATCCCTTCAAGACTGATGCTGATGCTGAGTGCCTGTGCTGTTATGTTGACTGGCTATCCTCCTCCTCCGAGTCCTCAATGATACGATTGATGATGATAGCTTGGAAGATCATTTTTGTTTATGGGTGCCGCCACCAGTGGCTAAGGCCCAATTTTTCAGCCCCTGTTTAACAGGGGCGTGTAATTACAATTTTTGAAGCAATACTTTGCAACAGGGCTCATTGCTGTGCTCCAAGTACAGTATGTGTGAGGGGTTGGAGTGTTGTGCCACCAGTGCCTAAGGCCCAATTTGTCAGCCCCTGTTTAACAGGGGCGTGTCATTACAATTTTTGAAGCAATACTTTGCAACAGGGCTCATTGCTGTGCTCCAAGTACAGTATCTGTGAGGGGTTGCAGTGTTGTGCCACCAGTGCCTAAGGCCCAATTTTTCAGCCCCTGTTCAACAGGGGCATGTAATTACAATTATTGATCTAATAATTCACAGCAGGGCCCATTCCTGCACCCACCAAGCAAGAGTAACTCTGAGGGCTTACAGTGTTGTGGCAACACCACCACCACCACCACCACCA
This sequence comes from Rana muscosa, assembly GCA_029206835.1. Lineage (NCBI taxonomy): Eukaryota > Metazoa > Chordata > Amphibia > Anura > Ranidae > Rana > Rana muscosa. Next base: position 50,824,863 of record JARGYO010000094.1, on the reverse strand, counting down.
CGAAAGGCCCAATTTTTCAGCCCCTGTTCAACAGGGGCATGCAATTACAATTATTGATCTAATAATTCACAGCAGGGCCCATTGCTGCACCCACCAAGAGTAACTGTCAGGGCTTACAGTGTTGTGGCACCAGCACCACCATCAAAGGCCCAATTTTTACTACCACTGTTCAACAATTATATGTAATTACAATTCATCCTGATATAATAGTTGACAGCAGGGCGTTCCAGCACCAACCAAGAGTAACTGTGAGTGCTTACAGTGTTGTGCCAACACCAACTAAGGGGCCTATTTCTGCAGATTATATACGGCAGGTCCCTACTTTCAAACATCCAACTTACAAACGACTCCTACTTGCAAACGCAAGAAGACAACAGGAAGTGAGAGGAAATCTACCACTAGGAAGGAAAATTCTCTCCTGTAAGAATTAATATGGGAGAAACGTGTCTCCTCTGTACTGATGCTTTATCAGCAATCCTTGTTTCAAGAAAAACACCACATTTCAAAAACAGTTGTCATTGGGACGGAAAGTGAGGTGAAATGTTCTGAACAGGGGCACAGACAGCAAAACAAATGTTACAGGGGTGATAACCCTTACCTATGTTTTCCAAAAAGTTTAAAAATAGATTTTTGGGCTGGAGCTACACTTAAACAATGTACCTGTTCAAAATTACAAACACATTCTACATAAGAACAAACATACAGTCCCTGTCTTGTATGCACCGCCTGTATACGGCTGTTCAGAGTATATAGGGCCTTTTTTATTTTATGTGCGGTGTTCCCCTTAATATCCATACAAGACCCAAAGGGGCTGGTAATGGGCTGGGGTAGGGGGGGTGGGGGTCATGGGGTAGCTATGCCATTTTTCTTAAAGATTTTCATCCATATTACCGGGACCAGACATTACATTAAAGCCGCAAGCAGTTTTAAATGGCTTTTTTTTCCTTTAGAAGTGTCATTTTGTGCAGGGACAGTTCTAAACACGGGAAACACGTGGCACTTCACAGGCATACTTTAGACACCCCCCAGGTACGATATTTAAAGGAATATTTGACTTTTTTTTTTCACTTTATGCATCATTAAAATGACTGCTCCCGAAAAACGACCGTTTTTAAAACTTCTTTTTGCATTGATACATGTCCCCTGGTGCAGAACCCGGGTTCCCAAACCCTTTTTAGGACAATAACATGCATAATAGTTGTTATAATTAGCACTTTAGAATTCGAACGTTCGCATCCATTGTATTTAATAGGGTTCTAATGTTCGTACGAACTTTCGGTCCGTTCGCGGGTTCTGGTGCGAACCGAACCCGGGGGTGTTCGGCTCATCACTACCCAGGAGCCTGCAGTCACTATATCTGATCTCCCACAGTACACAGAACATGGAAATGCAATAGTTTTAGTAAATATAAACTGCTAAATACCTTTTCTCATTAGCAGTATATAGCAGCCTTATGACTTCGATCAGTGTCTGGTTAAAGCTTGTAGGAGGAGTCTTCATTCTGCTCTGATCGTCCTATAAGGCTGTAGAACCCCTGACCCTCTGTCTGGACAGTGCTGATTGGCCCTGTGCTGATCACATGCACCCTCCTAAGAAAAAAATAATTATATAGCAATACACACCAAACTAAGCATGTGCAGCTTGTCCCTTAGCCTCTGTTCTATCAGGAGGTGATTTGGGGACTGTGGAAGAAGAGGAGGAACGGGGAGGCTATCACAGCGATCAGGTGACCCGGAATCGACCAATCCGGGTTCCGATCCTTAGAACGGGGCCTGGGGGGGCTCTAGGCGAAACCCCGGTCTCTGTGCTGGGAGCGCGCCGTGCACAAAGGAAGATACGCAAATATGCGGCCCGGCCCAATTGGGCCACATATTTGCATATTGTTGGCATTGAAAAGGTTAGTAGCACTTTAAAGTGGGAGTAAACTCCCATCTCTGACTTGTATCTATAGGTAAGCCTATAATAAGGCTTACCTATAGGTACTGCAAATACGTGCACCGTTTAGGAGATATTTAGGCCCCTTTCACACTGGGGCGGGAGGTGCGGTGGCGGTATAGCGCCGCTATTTTTATCGGTGCTATACCGTCAGAATTGCTGCGGAATTGTGGCAGTATTTGGCCGCTAGTTGTGCGGTTTTAACCCCCGCTAGCGGCCGAAAAAGGGTTAATACCTGCAGAGACGCATTGCCGGCGCTATTACCGCGGTTTCCCATTGCTTTCAATGGGAAGGAGCGGTGTAGGAGTGGTAAACACACCGCTCCTCTCACCGCTCCAAAGATGCTGCTAGCACGACTTTTGGAGCAGTCCCGCCAGCGCATCGCCTCAGTGAGAAAGCACTCGGGCTTTCACATTGCGACTGCAGGGCAGGAGTTTTTCAGGCGGTATTTAGGTGCTATTTTTAGCGCTAAAACGCCTGAAAATCTCCTCAGTGTGAAAGGGGTCTTACTGTATATGCAGCTGATGACATCTTCGGCACATGCGCTCTGAAGGAACGGCAAACCCATTGCCGTTCCTTCAGAGTCCTGTACCGTAAACGGCGGCACCCACGCGCAATGCGCGGAAGTGACGTCATCGCGGCCCAGGCCAGTCACACAGCCGAAGTCCACGGACCCGGAAGAAAGATGGGTGAACATGGAAGCGGTGACAGCGCTTCATTGGAAGGCTTTGTTTTTAGGTAAGTGTCACATAATGTGCTAGCATGCGATGCATACTAGCACATTATGATATTACCTTGCAGGTCAGAAAAAAAAAACTTGCCCAATGGTTTACTACCGCTTTAAAGTGGTTGTAAACCCTCTCTGACAACATTTACCTACAGGTAAGCCTAGATTAAGGCTTACCTGTAGGTGTTTGCAATATCTCCTAAACCTACATGGTTTAGGAGATATTTACCAAAAAGAATGCACAGATGTCTACGGCGCATGCGCGCCGTAGACAACGGCGCAGGCGCACTGAGCATGCCGGGTCTTGAATGGGATCTGCCGGGAATCTGCCGGTCCCGCACGCATGCGCGGGAGTGACGTCATCGCCGCGTCGGCCAGTCACAGTGCCAGAGCGGCGATATCCGGAAGGCACTCGGAGGAGACATGGCGGCGGCGTAGGAGGGGAACGAGGAGCGCTTCGGGGGCTTCGATCTCAGGTAAGTCATTCATAATGAGCTAGTATGCTATGCATACTAACTCATTATGCCTTTCTCTTGCAGGGGTTTATTTTTTAGGAAAATTTCTAGAGGGTTTACTTCCTCTTTAAAGTAAAACCCAGCCCCATCTTTTACGTACCGGAGCCCAATGTTGATCCAGCATTGTGCACAAGAGCAGCAGCTCTCTCGGCTCTCTCTCAACTTATTGGTTCAGAGACAGCAGCAGGAGCCATTGACTAATGCTGCTATCAATCACAGCCAGTGAGGAGGGTGCGGGACCAGGCCACGCTCCATATGTGTGCGCACAGGGTGTGCCAGGTGTGCAATCACCCCCATGCAGTGCTGATTCCCTCTGCTTTCTGGCACCCCCTGTCTCCTCCCTGCAGTGCTGCCAGCTTCCCTCCTCACCTGTCCCGCCAGCTGCTGCAGGGGATGCTTCAGGATGGAGGGCTGGGGAAGGGGCTGGTAAATATTTAATTTACCCCTTCCTTTTTCTGGATGAACACAGTGAGTGATCTGTACCGATCGCTCCTGTGTTCATTCATAACTGGAGCATAGTAAACTATCTTTGTTTATGAGACATCAGGGGTCTGTTTAGACCCTTGATATTTCACCAAAGCCCCCCAACGGGGCTCCTAAAAAAAAAAAAATATTACAAAAATAATATTGTAAATAAAATAACAAAAATAAAATTGTAAAAAATAATTACAAAAATAAAATTTTAAAAAATAATAAAAAGAAAAACTTCTGACACTGTCCACTGTCCTACTTGCACCAATCTCTGCTCTACTCACATCTTCCACTGCTCTGCTGATATACACACATGTGCAGTTGTGCTCTGGGGTGCACACCCTAATACAATAGGCTGTGCACACCAATGCCACGCTCCGTGTGTCAATGAACACACAGAGAGCAGGTTGGGAGCGAGGCGGCATGAGTACCCTCATAAGCAAGCGGCTTGCTATGGTGGCACTCAGCAGTGGGGAGGAGCCAGAAGTGCCAGGATAGGTAAGTATGACTTTTTTTTATTAAAAAACAAAAACAAAAAATCATTTACAATCACTTTAAATAAACAGCGAGGAAATAATGGTTTAGAAGAGAAGGGAAAGGAGGGTTTAATTTGGGCTGATTAGGGTAAACTAAGGGTTAATGAGGGTTTAAGAGGAAGAAATGTTATTAAAAAATATAATAATAAAACATATATCTGCAGATGGAGGGAACTAAGTAGGTACAAAAGTAACAGTGTTACTTTGTATCTCTCTATCTTAAATGTTTATAAACAATGTGTCAGATGGTGATGGATTTTGACATCAGCAGCTTCTGCAGTCCCAGCTCCTGGCTGTCATTTAACAGTTGGGAATTGTTTGCAAGGATGAGGATGGAGGGAGCAGGAGGACAGGGTGTACTACACACATCCGGTTTACTTTAACCACTTGCCCTTCGGAAGATTTACCCCCCCCCCCTCTTCATGACCAGGCTTTTTTTGCGATACGGCACTGTAATGCTTTAACTGACAATGGCGCAGTCGTGCGACGCTGTAACTAAATAAAATTTATGTCCTTTTTTCCCCCCCACAAATACAGCTTTCTTTTGGTGGTATTTGATCACCTCTGCGGTTTTTATTTTTTGCGCTATAAACAAAAAAACTAAAAAAAAAATATAAAAAAAAAAAAAATTATATTTTCTTTACTTTCTGCTATAAAACATATCCAATAAAAAAATTTTATAAAATGAATTTCTTCATCAATTTAGACCAATATGTATTCTGCTACATGTTTTTGGTAAAAAAAAAAAAAAAATCCCAATAAGCCTATATTGATTGGTCTGCGCAAAAGTTAAAGCGCCTACAAATGATGGGATATTTTTATGGAATTTTTTATTTATTTTTTTACTAGTAATGGTGGCGATCAGTGGCCTATTGCGGGACTGCGACATTTCGGCGGACAATTCGTATGCTAAGGGACACTTTTGATACTTTTTTTTGGAGACCAATAACACTAATACAGTGATCAGTGATAAAAATATGCACTGTCACTGTACTAATGACACTGGCAGGGAAGGGGTTAACACTAGGGGCGATCAAAGGGTTAAATGGGCCCCTAAGGAGTGCTTGCTAACTGTGGTGGGGGTGCTTTAACTGTGGGAAGACAGAGATTCGTGTTCCTGCTTAGCACCGTCTTGGCCACCGTGCTGCAGCTCAGTTTCAGGGTCTTGGCAATCTTCTTATAGCCTAGGCCAGTGATGGCGAACCTTGGCACCCCAGATGTTTTGAAACTACATTTCCCATGATGCTCATCTACACTGCAGAGTGCATGAGCATCATGGGAAATGTAGTTCCAAAACATCTGGGGTGCCAAGGTTCACCATCACTGGCCTAGGCCATCTTTATGTAGAGACAAAATTCTTTTTTTTTCAGATCCTCAGAGAGTTCTTTGCCATGAGGTGCCATGTTGAACTTCCAGTGACCAGTATGAGAGAGTGAGAGCGATAACACCAAATTTAACACACCTGCTCCCCATTCACACCTGAGACCTTGTAACACTAACGAGTCACATGACACCGGGGAGGGAAAATGGCTAATTGGCCCAATTTGGACATTTTCACTTAGGGGTGTACTCACTTTTGTTGCCAGCGGTTTAGACATTAATGGCTGTGTGTTGAGTTATTTTGAGGGGACAGCAAACTTACACTGTTATACAAGCTGTACACTCACTACTTTACATTGTAGCAAAGTGTCATTTCTTCAGTGTTGTCACATGAAAAGATAGAAGAAAATATTTACATAAAATGTGAGGGGTGTACTTACTTTTGTGAGATACTGTGTAGTTTGTGGACTCTATAACTTTCCTACAGACTAAATAATATACACGGATTTGGGTTATTTTTACCAAAAAAATGTAGCAGAATACATTTTGCTTGAAATTTTTGAAGAAAGATTATTTGTTTGCAAAATTTAATAACAGAAACTAAGAAAAATGTGTTTATTTTCACACCTTTCGGTATTTTTTATTTTTACATAGCAAAAATAAAATAAAACAAAACAGGGGTGATCAAATACCAAAAGAAAGCTCTATTTGTGTTTAAAAAAATTAAATACATTTAATTTGTGTACAGTGTTACATGACCACGCAATTACCAGTTAAAGTAGCGCAGTGCTCTACTTTATCTCTAGATCAACTGTGGGTATTGGATTATGTATATGGGATTTTATATATATATATATATATATATATATACTGTATATACCGTATATACTCGAGTATAAGCTGAGTTTTTCAGCACATTTATTTGTGCTGAAAATGCCCCCCTCGGCTTATACTCGAGTCACCTTTTTGCGCCTGATCTCCCGGACTTTGGGGACCTGGTACTGGCCGAAACTTGGCACACATGTAGCCCCACTCTTCCTCTACAAGTGTGCAAAGTTTGTTGTCCGGGGGACCTATGGCCGGGGAGCACCGATTTTTCAAAGCCGGGCACCCCTTTTATAGACTCCAATGTAAACGGTAATTTCTCTGGTGACTTTGGGGACCCGGTACCAGCCGAAACTTGGCACACATGTAGCCCCACTCTTCCTCTACAAGTGTGCAAAGTTTGTCGTCCGGAGAGACCTATGGCCGGGGAGCACCAATTTTTCAAATTCGGGCACCCCTTTCATAGACTCCAATGTTAAATGGTCATTTCTCCAGTGACTTTGGGGACCCGGTACCGGCCGGTCGTAGGTTCCCTGAACCCAGATCTTGGCACACATGTAGCCCCATTTTTCCTCTATAAGTGTGAAAAGTTTGTTGTCCGGGTAACCTACGGCCAGGGAGCACCGATTTTTCAAAGCCGGGCACCCCTTCCATAATCTCCCATGTTAAACGGTCATTTCTTCGGTGATTTTGGGGACCCGGTACCGGCCGGTCGTAGGTCTCCTGAACCCAGAACTTGTCACACATGTAGCCCCATTTCTCCTCTACAAGTGTACAAAGATTGTTGTCTGGGGAACCTACAGCCGGGGAGCACCGATTTTTCAAAACCGGGCACCCCTTCTATAGACCTCCCATGGTAAACGTCAGTCTAGTCATGGGCACAGTGAGGCATGGGCACAGTGAGGCATGGGCACAGTGAGGCATGCAGATGGACACTCTAGGCTTATACTCGAGTCAATACGTTTTCCCATTTTTTGGTGGTAAAATTAGGTGCCTCGGCTTATCGTATATTCGGGTCGGCTTATACTTGAGTATATATATATATATATATATATATATATATAATTTTTATTTTATTTTCTTTTATTTATTTTTTTCTTTTATTGGTTGAGCTAGATGGACTTGTGTCTTTTTTCATCCTGACTAACTACAGTATGTAAGTGCTGAATAGCAAAAAAAAAAATGCCCTGGTTATGAAGGGGGTAAAACCTTTTGGATGTCAAGTGGTTATTGAAGATTTGTTGGAGTACACCTAGTGTCCACAATAGGTTAACCACTTCAGCCATGGAAGTTTTACCCCCTTCATGACCAGGCCATTTATTTTTTGCGATACCGCACTGCGTTACTTTAACTGACAATTGCGCGGGCGTGCGACACTGTACCCAAATAAAATGTTTGTCCTTTTTTTTCACACAAATAGAGCTTTCTTTTGGTGGTATTTGATCACCTCTGCGGTTTTTATTTGTTTGTGCTATAAACAAAAAAAGAGCGTCAATTTACAAAAAAAAATATATATATATATATATTTTTTCATTTTCTGCAACACAACCAATAAAATTTTTAAAAAAATCGAATTTCTTCATCAATTTAGGCCAATATGTATTCTGCTACATATTTTTAGGTAAAAAAAAAATCCCAATAAGCCTATATTGATTGGTTTGCGCAAAGTTATAGCGTCTACAAATCATGGGATATTTTTCTTAATTTTTTTCTTTGTTTTACTAGTAATGGCGGCAATCAGCGACTTACAGTGGGACTGCGATATTGCGGCAGACAGCTAACTGACACTTTTTGGGGACCAGTGACACCAATACAGTGATCAGTGCTAAAAATATGGCAGGGAAGGGGTTAACATCAGAGGCGATCAAAGGGTTAAATGTGTCCCTGGGGAGTGCTTGCTAACTGTGTGGGGTCTACTTTCACTGTGGGAAGGCAGAGATCCATGTTCCTGCTTAGCAAAAACACAGGATCTCTACCTTCCCTACTTACAGAATGGCGATCTGCCTTGTTTACATAGGCAGACCACCGTTCTGCCTGTCTCACGAACGATCGGCGGGTCCTGGCGGACATCGCGTCCCAGACCCGGAAGTGTCAGATCAAATACTAGGTATGTGATCTGGGCTGGCACAGAGCGGCCGCCCTGCCGCAGTATATGTGCGTGGGGCGGTCACTAAAGGGGTTTGTAAACTGCAGCCTTAGATGTGGTGGCTGCATTCAATTGTTTGGTTTTTCTTTATTTTCACCTGGTGATCCTGGCAGTAATACACTTTCTGTCTATGGGTGGCTACACTCACTTCTCTACTGTGTCTCTGGGTGGAGCCATGGTTGTCACCTAGGATTAGGGTGACCACGTGTCCCGGATTGCCCGGGACAGTCCCGCATTTTGCAGGTCTGTCCCGGGCACCTTCATTCCAGGACAATACAGTGTCCCAGAATAAAACTGACACAGCCACCCCCCGGGCCAATCTGATGCCCCCATAAAAGGCTGCCACATCACCGCTTTACTCACTGACAGTACTGACAGAATGCCTGGAGGAGCACAATCCCGCCCCCTGCTTGTGATTGGAGAAATCATAAATCCCACCTCTTGTGTCCAATCACTTTGCTGTGATTCGTTACAGCACAAGCTGATTTTTGGGAAGGGAGGGTGTCCCTGAATGGTAGTTTGGAAATGTGGTCACCCTACCTAGGATGGACTTCAAACATGTCTGCCTATATCGATGCTTCCAGTTAATTTCACATAAAGTGACATGGACTCTGGCTTGAATCTATTGATTTTCCCATGGGCTGATTGAGAGATATCTAGCCTTGTAGGGCTAGCTTGTGCAGAAATTGTACAGCATAGGGCCACCTTTTAGATTTACTAAAACAATGTGAAGGCCTAAGCAATCGCTTTAGTGTATATCCAATCAGGCAGGTTCTTGCACTGCCTTTGGTAGTTGTTAGATCTAAAGTAGAGATTGTACAATGAGATTGTGTTATTTATGCTCAGCTTACCTAAAATTAAGGTGCAGTAGGCAGGACAAGGTAGCACATCCAGACTTTGCAGCTGAAGTCAATATTTGCATACTAGCTTTTGGGCTCCTCCTGGGATGCCCTTTGTGGGGGTATGTAGAAACGATTCTAATAGCCCAGACTGCATATAGCTCAGGGAACTGGTTGACTTTATTTTGGTGGAGTAACATCTCTCCCTTCCACCCCAAAAAAGAGGGAAAAAAAACTCTATGAATCAGATAAGGACTTATTCTTATGCCGCGTACACACGACCGTTTTTCATGACGAGAAAACCGGTCGTGTGTATGCTCCATAGCAGTTTTGTCAACGAGAAAACTGCCCCCAAAAAAATTTGAACCTGCTCTATTTTTTCTCGTCGTTTTTCCCCTCGTTCTTTTTCTCGTCGCGAAAACCGCTCGTGTGTATGCTTTTGTGAGGGGAAAAAAATGCGCATACTCAGAATCAAGTATGAGACGGGAGCGCTCGTTCTGGTAAAACTAGCGTTTGTAATGGAGATAGCACATTCGTCACGCTGTAATGGACTGAAAAGCACGAATCGTCTCTCATCAAACTTTACTAACACTAGATCAGCAAAAGCAGCCCAAAGGGTGGCGGCGTGGCGCCATTCGAATGGAATTTCCCCTTTATAGTGCCGTTGTACGTGTTGTACGTCACCGCGCTTTGCTAGAGCGTTTGAACATGTGTATGCAAGACAGGCTTGAGAGAAATCACGACGAATTACGTCAAGAAAAATTATGTTTTTTTGCATGACAGGAAAAACGCGGCATGAGGTCTCTTTAGATTTGAAAACTAACCTACAGATTTTAGGTGAATTAAACCCATCAGTCATGCTATGGTTTACTCTTTAAGTACCCCTTTACCCTGACAGATAAAGGAGGACTCCCAGGTGGCTCTGTGGGCAGGCAACTTCATAACCATGCCCATGTTTTATTAACAGGATGGCCAACAAGCTCATATAGGTGTGGTGATCTGGTATTCACATACATCTGGGCATATCATGTATTTGTGAAGGGCATCTGGATAGAATGTCTAGCAATCCTGGGTAGTTGGGTAGAGGTGGCTAGCAGCCGAATCTGGTAAATGTGAGATGACACACTCTTGGTTAGAAAATTGGAGGGGCTAAGCTCCTTGGGAGGAGTCTACACAGAATGTAGATAAGACAAATGGGGTGACAGGACCCTATAGAGTCAAAAGCTTCTAGATGAGATCTAGAGGAATCAGAGGTTACTGGGCAGACCATGAAGTTATTGGAATGTCATAGGTGGGGTTTAGCTCTAGGTTGGGGCTTGGTTCCCCATCAAGGCTGCATGAAGACCGATGCAAAGTAGTTGTATCTAAACATAAACGTTCAATGTTGCTGGGTAACCAAGCCTCAACCTAGAGCTAAATCCCACCTATGTCATTCCAATAACTTAATGGCCTGCCTAGTAACCTCTGGTTACTCTAGATCCAGGTCTCATCTAGAAGCCCGTTGACTTGATAGGGTCTTTTCACCCCACTTGTCCTATCGAGTCAACGGGCTTCTAGATCAGATCTGGATCTAGAGTAACCAGAGGTTTCTAGGCAGACCATTAAATTATTGGAATGACATAGGTGAGATTTAGCTCTAGGTTGGGGCTTGGTTCCCCATCAAGGCTGCGTGAAGGCAGATGCAAAGTAGTTGTATCTAAAACATCAACTTTCAGTGTTGGCGGAGAACCTCCTGGGTGTGAATATTGAAAAGAATGAGCCCCTTGGTAGGAGTCTACCCATGATGGAATGTAGATAGGGCAAGTGGGGTAACAGGACCCTATAAAGACAATAGGCTTCCTGATGTGCTCTAGATCTAGAAAAAACAGAGGTTTCTGGGCAGACCATGAAGTTATTGGAATTTCATAGGTGGAGTTTAGGCCGAAGTTGGGGCTTGGTTCCCCCATCAAGGCTGCATGAAGGTAGATGCAAGGTAGTTGTATCTAAAGCATCAACTTTCAGTGTTGGCGGAGAACCTCCTGTGTGTGAATTTGGGAAGGACTGAGCTGCTTGGGAGGAGTCTACCCACAGAATGTAGATAACATGTGGAGTGACAGGACCCCATAGAGTCAACAAGCTTATTAATGAGATCTAGACCTAGGCCTAGATGAACCAGAGGTTACAGGGCAGATCATGAAGTTATTGGAATGTAATAGGTGGGGTTTAACCCTAGGTTGAGTGAGAGGTGACACCTAGGTGACCGGACCCCATAAAGACAACAGGTTTCTAGATTAGATCTAGATCTAGGGGAACCAAAGGTTATTTGACAGATCATGAAGTTGTTGGAATGTCATAGGTGGGGTTTAGCGATAGGTTGGGGCTTGGTTTACTGTTAAGGTTGAGTGAAGATAGATGCAAGGTAGTTGTATCAAAAACATAAAATTTCAGTGTTTTTTTCAGAACCTCCAATGTGTTACTCTTGGAGGGACTGAGCCCTATGGGAGGAGTCTTCCCATGATGGAATGTAGACAGGACAAGTGGGTTGACAGGACCCCATGAAGACAACAGGCTTCTAGATGAGAACATTCCAGCCCATTCTGGTAGTTGTGAGACTATACATTCTTGGTTAATAAGCAACCAGAGGTCAATGGTCGAGTCAAGAAGATATTGGAATGTCTTGGTTGGGGTTTAACCCCAGGTTGCGACTTGGTCCCCTCCCAAGGCTGCATGAAGGTAGACATGGGAGAGTTATACCTTAAGCATCAACTATGATGTTACCTGAGAACCTTTTGTGTGTGAAAACTAGAGGAACTGAGCCCTTTGGGAGGGGTCTACTCATGATGATAGACAGGACAATTGGGGTGACGGGACCCCATGAAGACAACATGCTTCTAGATGAGAACATTCCAGTCCTTATGATAAAAAGTCATACATCTACCACCAGCAGCCTATTCTGGTAGTTGTGAGACTACACATTCTTGGTTAATAAGCAACTAGAGGTTACTGGTCAGGTCAAGAAGATATTTGAATGCCTTGGGTGGGGTTCAGCCCCAGGTTGCAGCTTGGTTACCTCTTAAGGCTGCATCAAGGTAGATGTGGGAAAGCTGTACCTAAAACCTCAACTGGGTGGACTGGTGTTCAGAGGCGTAGCTTGAAACTTGTGGGCCCCAATGCAAAAGTTGACCTGGCCCCCCTCCTCCAACTACCTCCCGCCACTTTCATTGTGCATGCAGATACACCCACCGCACGTCAAGATACTCAAAGTGGCTTAGGAGTTTTGAGTTCCCAGAGTTCCACCCTACATCAGAGGACAGGGATCACCTCTGGAGAATCAGAAGACAGGGATCACCGCTGGAGAATCAGAGGACAGGGATCACCGCTGGAGAATCAGAGGACAGGGATCACCCCTGGCAGGTCACTTGGCAGAGCTCCTTTCCCATCCAAACACTGTATACAGCTCCCCCCCCCCCCCACACCACACAGGGCTGAAATCTCATTCCTTTGCACACAGTCTGTCAGCCTTCACAAGGTGTATCTGGCTTTTATGTTGCTGTTCTGACCTGTGAAATTCTCTGGTCGGAACAGCAGTGTAGTTGCAGTAGGCAGACACACCCTGTGCAGATCTTGGCTGACTGGCTGTGTTGTAAAGGAATGTGATTTCAGCCCTGCAGAGGAGGAGCAGTATATAGTGCTGTAATGGGAAAGGAGCTCATAATTCAGGGTGGAGGGGGTGGTCAGGGGGTTTTGGCAGGGGCGCAACATAAATCTGGGGGGGGGCAAAGCCATGTGACACAAAGTCTGGGGCCTGCAGCCCCTTGGGAGGTGTTAGGGGATTTTTTTTAGAAATTTCTTAAGGTTCCTCTGTCAGTGTTGGGGGAAGGTCACCTCCCGGAGGTGTGTGCCTTTTCCCCAGTTGACAGGGAAGTGGGGTAAGCGGACATCCCTGGGTGGGGTGAGGGGTACAGAGAATCCCAGCTGGTGACTAGGAGATACTGAGCTGTGTCTTACCTCACCAGTGACATCTGTCCCATTGTGGCAACAGGACGGCACTCTCCTCCTCTTAACTCACTGAGCTTGGTTACCATTCCATGTTCCCAGCACTCAGCACAGACACTTCACCCCTTGCTCCTCTCCATTCAGGAAATGGCTCACAGCTTCTCCCCAGCCAATGAGAACAGAGGGGTGTGGACTATGGAAGGCAAAGTGGAAGCCCAGTACTGGAGCGTGGCTGTGGGGCCCTAGGGCAAAACAGAGCTGGACTTTGTGGAGGATATGAAATATGACAGGGAGGCTGCAGGGGCCCCCTGGAGCTAGGGGCGGGGTTTCGATTGTGACCCCTGCAACCCCTTATGCTACGCCCATGGGTGTCTTTATTCAACCTACCAACTTTGTAACTATGATGTTGCCAGAGAACCTCTTGTGTGTGAAAATAGGAAGAACTGAACCCCTTGGGAGGAGTCTACCCATGGTGATAGACAGGACAAGTGAGGTAATGGGACCCAATAAAGACAACAGGCTTCTAGATTAGATTTCTCCAGTTTTTATAGTAAAAAAGGTCATACATCTACCACCAAGGGAAATTTGAGTATGTCCAGGAGACATTTTGTCAATGCATATTCATTTCAGCCACAGAAAAAGCCACACTGGTGCCAAGACTGAGGAGCTAGAAGCATTGCTAAAGTGGAATCAACCCTACGCATACTCTGTGCCAAAATCATTCTTCACTCTCCTATTAATTTTAATGAATGGGAAAATATTTTTTTACTTTTAATGGAACGATGACATATTACCTGCATTAATTATTCTGAAGTACCTCTGTAATAACAAGCTCGGTAACTTTGGCAACTTTGGAAAACTTCATGGGCAAGCAGTGGTATAATGTCTGAGAGGTTTGTAAATGGCATGGGAAGTTACTGAACTTTGTTTTGTGAGTTCACCTCAGAAATGTATGTATTCAGTACACTAGTGCAGTATAAGGTTATAAAGGAGAAATTAATCATACTATGAAATCAAAGAGGCTGAGTTATTTTATTCTCAGAAGAGAATAGCGACAAGCAAGCACGTCTACTCAGGGGCTAAAGCATCTGGTAAAAGTAACAGACAATGAAGGCACATTGGTAAAATGTAAGCAACATTAAACTTTTAGGGCCTAGGGTAATGCAGAATATACAGGCCTTTTCATGGGCTTAAGATTGCAGGTCAGCGGCCCCGGCCTTTGTTTGGGGCCATAGGTCTTGAAAGAGGAAAAGAAGGGGATAGGGATAGTTATGGAGATGACTAATGAAATAAAGGAGCTGTAGAGACTTCCAAATGAAGGGGAATTTCAAAGAAGCAAAGAAAAGGGCCAAAGTTGGAGTAAGGGGTTGGGAATCTGTATGGGAGAGGGATACGTAGAAATGTATCTCCCCCACAAGTATGTCCAGGAACCAAATGGGTTAGCTTTAGGTAATGGAGGTTAAAAGAGTTCCAAAATGTAGCCCATGGATCATGGAGGCCATGGAGTGAGTCATGGGTCTCATATTTTAAGAAATTTAGATTGTGAATTATAAAGGATGCTAGAAAATTTCCCATTAACTGACATCATGTTTATTGCACCCTTTGATATCTTGAAAGTAGACTGTGAGCTTCTTCAACGCAGTCTACTCATGCTTTGTGGACTAAATGGCATATTACTATGTGACCTGAGAAGGTGTTAAATCAGTATGGAGTAACAAGGGCCATGTTTGCATGCTAACTAGTTTCTGCATGTTTGCAGTTTGAGTTGCATTCCTTTTTTCAGCAATAATATTTAAATTAATAAGACTAACAAAAAGACGGATAGGGCAAATGTCTAATGGCAATGTCCTCTAACACTAGTGGCAGCATCCCCTAACAATATTGGTGATGTCCCCTAACACTAGTAGTGGTATTTCCTAAGACTAATGGTGATGTCCTCTAGCACTAGTGAGGGTGGCCCATAACAGTAATGGTGATGTTCCCTAACACTAGTAGTGGTGTTCCCTAACACTAGTAGTGGTGTTCCCCAACACTAATGGTGATGTCCTCTAATACTAGTAGTGGTGTTTCCTAACACTAGTAGTGGTGTTCCCTAACACTAATACTAGTGGCAGCATCCCCTAACATTATTGGCGATGATCCTAACACTAGTAGTGGTGTTCCCCAAGACTAATGGCAATGTCCTCTAACACTAGCGGCAGCATCCCCTAACACCAGTAGCGGTGTTCCTTCAGACTAATGGTGATGTCCTCTAACACTAGTAGTGGTTTTCCCCAAGACTAATGGCAATGTCCTCTAACACTAGCGGCAGCATCCCCTAACACCAGTAGCGGTGTTCCTTCAGACTAATGGTGATGTCCTCTAACACTAGTAGTGGTTTTCCCCAAGACTAATGGCAATGTCCTCTAACACTAGCGGCAGCATCCCCTAACATTAATGGTAATGCCCCCTAACACTAGTAGTGGTGTTCCCTCAGACTAATTGTGATGTCCTCTAACACTAGTGGTGGTGCCCCCTAACATTTATGGCAATTTCCTTTAAACACCAGTAGTGGTGTCCCCTAACACTAATGGTGATGTCCTCTAACACTAGTGTTGGTGTCCCCTTAACACTAATGTTGCTGTTCTCTGAAACATCAATTTCTTTTTCGTACATCACGGGACACAGTGCGACTTAGTCATTACTAATGGGTTATATAGTTTACCTTCAGGTGCTGGCACTGGCAACTTCCAAACCGGAAGTACCCTCCCCTATATAAGCCCCTCCCATCCGGGAGCACCTCAGTTTTTTTGCCAGTGTCTAAGGTGTTGGCCAAAGAGTAACATGTGTTTTCCTGGGCTTGCATACAGGTTCTTTTACGGGCCTTAGTAAGCTATTCCGGATCCCACCAAAAAAGCTTCATAGCTAAACGGTCAGTACCGGGGCCTTGCAGCAGAAGAGCAAGGTTTTGCCTGTAATGCCTCTCTTAGGAGGGCTGGACCCTGGGATCCAGAGCTCTGGTCATACCCACGACCAAGATGTTTTCTGTGCAGGGTGCTATACAGGTCCAGGGGAGTGGAATCCTTGGGAACCCGGTCCCTGAAGGTTTAATTACAATGCCTGCCGTGATAGGTGAAGTTTGGGCTTCTGTGGACCAAACAGAGTCCTGCGGCGGGGAACAGGTAAGTGGGGGCCCCCAGGAACTTGGTTCTATTGGGGGACCCCCAAGCCTAATTTGTCTTTCTGTCTGTTACCTAACGGTATTCCCGCTAATATCTGTGTATGCCTGTAACTACTGAAAAATGTAAAATTTTAATAGTAGTCAAGAAAAAAAAAGAGGACCGCGGTACCTGTGTTAAACCACTAGAGGCCGCTGTGGTCCATTTTTTCTTGTCATGTGGATCTTTGGTTTTCTCAAGTCAAAAGATCCAGGCAGTTGGTAAGTTCTCTGTGGGAATCCACTTCCTCTGCCCTGTTGCTGCGCTCATCCACCGCACAGGCCCTCCGGCAAAAAGGGCCCTGGCTCCTAGTCCCTGTTTGGTTTTCGAAAAGGGCGCCAATGGCACACGGGCGCGCGCGCGGGCGCGTGCACGCGCCTCCTATGAAAAAAAAGGGGCGGGGCGGGTGGATGACGCTCGATGCGCGCCGCGGCGCTTCTGCGCATGTGCAGGCATCCCAACTTGTATAAAAGACACAGTACAAGTGTCAGCTGGATGCAAACAGAGCTAGCAACAAACAGTGGCACACAGAGGCGGTTGATGCAGGCATCCCCATAGAAAGGCACTTTAGTGGACACCAGCTGGTATATAGCAGCAACTGTGTTAGACTATTACCAGCAAAATTGGTGTATGACGACGGGAATACCTCAGCTTTGTGCTTAAAGGATATGTCGTCCAGACGCTCCGGAAATAAGTCTTCCAGGAAGCCAAAGGGGCCTCCATCGGGCTCTGAGGATATTGGGCATGCTTGTACTGCACCAATCTCCCCTGAGAATTCAGAGGTCAGTAGCCGTAGGAACCCCGCAGGAGTGCCTGGTGCTACGGCTGTCCCCAGTCCACCTGCTCCTGTATATATAACAGAGGAGGTTTTATCCTCAACTCTGGGAGGATTGGAAGAGAGATTAACAGCATTGATCGCTGCTTCCCTGTCACAGGGAAAGTGCGTCCGATCTCCGTCTCCTCCTTCAGAGTGCCTGTTAGTGGAGGAACAGCCCCACACAGAGATCGACCTACCTGAAGGGGATCAGGATGAGGTTGATTCAGTTATGGAGGAATCAACAGTGGAAGAACCTTTCTCAGCATCTCAGGCTGAAAGATTATGGGTTCAGTCTCTGACTAACATGGTCCGATCAGCATTTAAAATGCCTCTGGCGGAACCATCAACCACTACGGTTTCCTCGCTGGGGTCGCTAAAAGCTCCCCAGGCTGTCTGCATCCTGATAAAATATTTGCTCCCCCCAAGAGATTTCCGGTGATCTATCCCATGGAGGATAAGTTCATAAAAAAATGGAGGGTCCCTACAGTGGACGCAGCCATCTCTTCTGTGAACAAATCACTGACATGTCCAGTAGATAATGTTCCAATGTTCAAAGACCCAATAGATAAAAAATTGGAGTCTTTACTAAAATCTGCTTTCTCTACAGCAAGCATGGTGACACAACCTGCGGTAGCAGCGATTGGAGTCTGCCAAGCGGTGGAAGATCAGTTGAAACAAGTCTTAAGGGACTTACCAGATCAGCAGGCTCTTGCCCTAGCTGACCTGCCTAGAGCCTTGTGTTTTGCGGTGGACGCCATAAAGGATACAATCCAACAGGCCTCCCGCTTTACGCTGTCTGTAGTACATATGCGTAGGCTTCTATGGCTCAAAAACTGGTCTGCTGAAGCTCCCTGTAAGAAATTGCTGGTTAGCTTCCCATTTCATGGAGAACGCTTATTTGGAGAAGATCTGGACAAATATATCCAGAAAATTTCTGCCGGTAAAAGTTCACTCTTACCGGTTAAGAACAAAAGTAGAAGTCCTTCTTTTAAGAGGCCTACTTCTCCAGTCCCTGGCACATTGGCTGTGAAACAGTTCCGACGGCCTCCGCGGTCAAATTCAGGGGGCAGAAATCAGGGACAATCACAGGGTAACAAGAAACCCTGGATCAAGAGAGGTACAAAACCTCCCCCCAAGTCATGAAGCGTTGCCCCCACTCAATCGGGTGGGGGGAAGACTTCAGTTGTTCACAGAGACCTGGCGGGACACCATCAGAGACAGATGGGTGCTCTCCGCTGTAAGTCTGGGATACAAGCTGGAGTTAAAAGACACTCCTCCTGCCCAATTTATGAGGTCAAACGTGCCAAGAGATCCCCAGAAGAGAGGATCCCTCCTTCTGGCACTAGAACAACTATTGCTCCAAGGTGTAATCATGAAGGTTCCCCTGGAAGAAAGCGGATTCGGGTTTTACTCGAACCTTTTCACAGTCCCCAAACCAAATGGGGACGTGAGGCCCATATTAAATCTATAAGGGCTAAACAAGTTCCTAAATATCAGGACTTTTCGGATGGAGTCGATCCGATCGGTGGCCACCGCCCTACAAGGGCAGGAATGGTTAGCCTCGATCGACATAAGGGATGCTTATCTGCATATTCCCATCTTTCCGGCCCACCAGAAATTTCTACGCTTTGCAGTAGAAGGGCGCCATTTTCAGTTCAGAGCCTTACCTTTCGGTCTGGCCACAGCACCACGAGTGTTCACAAAAATTCTGGCCCCACTATTGGCCAATCTAAGAACACAAGGTGTAACGATAATGGCATATCTAGACGACCTGCTACTAATAGACCACTCAGTGGAAAAGCTGGAAGTAGCTATTCACAAGACAATCAAGTATCTGGAATATCACGGTTGGATTATCAACCGGGACAAGTCAGCTCTAAGACCAGTCAAAAGTCTGGAATACTTAGGGCTAAGGCTGGATTCAAATCAGAGAAAGATTTTCTTACCTCCAGAGAAGGTGTCGTCTTTAAAAGATTTGACCCACTTAGTGGGTACAAAAAGAAAACCATCCATACGCCTCTGCATGAGGCTGCTGGGAAAAATGGTGGCTTCATTCGAAGCAGTACCCTACGGTCAATTCCATTCAAGGAATTTGCAAAGGGCCATACTGTCAGCCTGGAACAAAAAAGTTCAGGCTTTAGACTTACCAATGTCCCTGTCCCCTTCCGTTCGCAAGAGCCTCCATTGGTGGTTGGTGCCCCAGAATCTGGAAAAAGGGAAACCCTTCAGTCCGGTTTCTTGGAAGGTGGTCACTACAGATGCCAGCCTCATAGGCTGGGGGGCAGTACTGGAGCAATGGTCTCTCCAGGGCAAGTGGTCAGAAGCAGAGAAGGCCCTGCCCATCAATCTCTTAGAGATACGAGCAGCCCGGTATGCCCTAGTAGCATGGACATCCAAACTCCAAGGGTCCCCTGTCAGAATTCAATCAGACAATGCCACAGCAGTGGCATATATCAATCACCAGGGTGGCACCAGGAGTCGTGCAGCCCAGAGGGAAGCGAATTGCATCCTGGAATGGGCAGAAAGATATGTCCCAGCCATATCCGCGGTTTTCATCCCAGGAGTGGAAAATTGGAAAGCGGACTTTTTAAGTCGCCAGCAATTATGCCCGGGGGAATGGTCTCTTCACCCCGAGGTTTTCCAGGCAATATGCCAGCGGTGGGGAACACCGGATGTAGATCTGCTAGCATCCAGATTCAACGCAAAGGTGGACAGATTTGTGTCTCGCACAAGGGATCCCCTAGCTTGCGGCTCGGATGCCCTAGTGTTCCCTTGGGATCAGTTCAAGCTGATATATGCATTCCCACCGCCACAATTGTTACCGCGATTAATCCGCAGAATCAGGGTAGAAAAGAAACCAGTGATTCTGGTGGCTCCAGCGTGGCCCCGAAGGGCATGGTACGCGGAGATTGTAAAAATGTCAGTGAGGAGTCCTTGGACCCTCCCACATCGTCCGGACCTGCTGTCGCAAGGACCGATATACCACCCTTCCTTACCAGCCCTAGGTTTGACGGCCTGGCTATTGAAGCCCACATTCTGAAAAAGAGAGGGCTCTCTAATCCTGTGGTATCTACCATGATCAATGCCAGGAAGCCGGTATCCAGGCAGATCTATTATAGGATCTGGAAGGCGTACATTACATGGTGTGAGGCCAAGAAATGGCATCCACGAAAGTACGTAATAGGTAGGATTTTGGACTTCCTACAGTGGGCGGTAGATAGGAAGCTGGCCTTGAGTACTATCAAGGGTCAGATTTCGGCCTTGTCAATATTTTTTCAAAGGCCCTTGGCTTCGCATTCACTAGTCAAAGCTTTCATACAAGGAGTGATGCGTATTAGCCCTCCGGTTAGTATTCCCATATGTCCATGGGACTTAAACCTGGTTCTGTCGGTTCTACAGAAACAACCGTTTGAACCATTGCAACACATTTCCTTGGTTCTTCTCACCAGGAAATTGATTTTCTTAGTAGCCATTTGTTCGGCTAAAAGAGTATCGGAATTAGCCGCCTTGTCCTGTAAGGAGCCATATCTGGTTGTCCATAAGGACAGAGTAGTATTACGTCCTCATCCAGCCTTTCTTCCTAAGGTGGTATCGAGGTTTCATTTGAACCAAGATGTGGTTCTTCCTTCTGTAGCGCTACCCCCAGTTAAGAGAGCCGCTGATATTGATTTGGGCCCTGCAGTGCACCGCTGTCAACCCCCGGCAATCGGCTCTAACCTCCCGTGGCACAGCTGGTGATAGAGAGATAGGACCGCGTGATCGCAACTGTTGGTGACGCAGTCCTATAACAAACATACACAGAATATACTTTAAAACTCCTATTAAAGTAAGTGGAACTGACACCAAATGTACTTTACCCAGATATTTTACTGAGGCTAATGGGCAAGTAATAAACAACAGTATAACAAGTTGCAGATCCCTGCAACAAACAGTAATAAAGATAAACAGAGTAATCAGAATAATAAAGTATTGCTATGCAACTCTAGCGCTGCCCTTTTACAGCTACTTCCCCTCATGGGTAGACTAACACCCAGCAATGTCTACCTATGCAGTCAGGCCTGACTGATCTAAATGGAAGTTCAGTGAAACAATATTTGCTAGCAATCTCTCGGTGGTGCACTTGAAGAACAACTTTGTAATCCCAACGAATAGTAAAGATAAAGTATCTGTCTTTAAACAGCTCTCACCACCTGGACAAGTCCAAGTCCCTTTCCTCCATCGATTCGTCTAGGAACAGGAATCCACCGACATCCAAGTCTTCAATCCTTCTGGTGTACTGCAGCAAGGAGGATTAGATGTCTCTAAGGCTCTGCTAGGCTGGCAGAGGGCTCTTTGGAAAGGAGCACACGGCCCAGGCTTCAGGCCTTGTGCACACAGCAGTTCAGCACAGAGATCCTCTTGCTAGGAGAGGGGTGTCCAAAGAGGCCGACCAAAACTCCGCCTCCCCTTTATAAAGTCTGCCCCAGCAGTCTCTGTTCTGGAGCAATGCACCCTGGGTGCTGCAAGATGTACTGGGAGATGTAGTCTCTCTCTCCTCTGCTTTCACTTCCATAATGTCTCTTTACTTCCTCCTGACTCACCTCTCACCTGGAACTTCTTGTCTCTCTGCATTAAAGGGGAACACCCCGCTACACACTCCCCCCACTTGAACTCTTTGGTCCCCAAAGATAAACTTCAACAAATACTGTTTACCATTTTGGACAATGTCGAGCATGATGTTGGCATAGGGAATTCCCACCAAAACTTTGGGATGGAACTCTCTTGCCCACAGGTCACACTACCATGAGTGGCCTGCCTAACTGTGCCAGAGAGTGAGCTGGGGTTGCCCTCCACCAAATGGACGGTGGAAGGATCAGGTTGTTCAACACTTCTCCTAGCCGTTACAACAGAGTCCTCTGAGCTCGTCCCCATTTGGGGGTAAGTTAGTTTCTTGGGAGGCCTGATGACTCTGCGAGCCCTCTGCTCTCTTGGTGCTTCTGACTCTGGCACCACAGGCTCTTCTTCAGGAGTAAGTTCAGGTAACATTGCTGGTTCTGGAACCTCTGATTCAGAAGTCGACTGACGTATGGAATCTCTAGAGTCCTCCTCAGCGCAAGTGTCAGGAACATCTTCCCAGTAATCAGCTGAGGGACTGAAGGGTATGAATTCAGTAGCCTCCGGATTCAGCGTTGCATCTGGGGTATCCCCTCCATTTGGGAGATCTATGGCGGACGTTCCCAGAGTCGAGGGAGGCCACAGCCAGTCCAGTTCTCCACCTTCTTCTGTACTCAATTGGGAGGCCTCCCCATCTTTGGCTCGAGAGGTCTGGGACCGAGTGTTTGGCCTAGGAATATCCAGGATAGAGGCCGGTTCAGGGGAGTCTCTCACGGGAGGTATTCTGACTGCCTCAGCAAGTGGGAGCAGGTGGTTCCGATGCCACATCTTCAGTGGACCCACCTTTCCTTCTGGCTTTAGTTTGTAGACAGGCAAACCGGGCAACTTCCTACAGACAACATAGGGCTCAGATCTCCACCTGTCGGCAAGCTTGTGTTTTCCAGGGACCCCCAGATTGCGTAGCAGTACTCGGTCCCCGGGCTGCAGATCTTGCACTCGAACCTTCAGATCAAAATTTCTCTTGTTGCGGGCCCCCCTTTGATCCGAAGCCGCCTGGGCTTGTTCATAGGCCACCTGCAAGCTACGTCTAAGTCTGTCCACGTATCCCTTGTGGGATGTAGCTGAGGTATTGTCTATAGAAGTGCCAAAGGCCAGGTCCACAGGTAGCCTTGCTTCTCTCCCAAACATAAGTCGATAAGGGGAGTAGCCAGTGGCGTCACTTGTGGTACAGTTATAGGCATGTACTAGGGCTGATATGTGCTGACTCCAGTGTTGCTTCTTCTCTGTTTCTAAGGTTCCCAACATGTTGAGCAGGGTCCGGTTAAATCTCTCCGGCTGAGCATCTCCTTGTGGGTGGTAAGGCGTGGTTCTGGTCTTCTTTATTCCTAATGAATCCAAAAGTCTTCGGATCAACCGACTCTCAAAGTCCCTTCCTTGATCTGAGTGGAGTCTCTGTGGTAGTCCGTAATGGACAAAATACTTCTCCATAAGTATCTTGGCCACGGTGGATGCCTTCTGGTCTTTGGTTGGGAAAGCTTGAGCATAGCGGGTGAAATGGTCGGTTATTACCAGAACATTCCCCAATCCACTCAGGTCGGGTTCGAGGCAGAGAAAGTCAATGCATACCAGATCCATTGGGCCTTGACTCTGTAAGTGGCCCATTGGGGCAGCTTGATGGGGTAGGGTCTTTCTCTGAATGCATCGTGCACAGGAATGGCAATACTCCTCTACTTCTGCCCTCATGCAGGGCCAATAGAACCGATTTCTGACAAGCTGGAAGGTCCTTTCTGCCCCTAGGTGACCATGATGGTCATGCAGGGCAATTAGTACAGTCTCTCGGTGCTTCTCTGGAAGAAATAACTGCCACTTATCTTCTGAGTCATCAGAGGGGCCCCTTCGGTAGACCACTCCCTGATGTACCTGTAGCCTGTCCAATTCCTTCCTCAACAGGCGAGCCTCCTTTGAGGGGTGATGTAGGAATTTGTTGGGATCCTGATTCTCCAGGGCTTCGAGGACCAATCTCCCCATGGGGTCTTCCAATTGGTCACACCTCAACTCCTTCTTGGACAGTCTCGGTAGGTTGTCTTCCTCCAGTTGAGTTACCACACAATAGTGTTTGGGGACTCCTACCATGGTAACCCCTATTTCTTCTGCTCTGGAGCCTCCTCTGGCTTGGAATTCAGCCCCTTGACAAAGGGCCCGCACCCCGTCCGATGCCACTTGGGTCCAATCTTCCCAGTCATTTGTCGTGGCATGAGACCTCCGGGACAGGGCATCTGCATCCCTATTTCCGGCTCCTGGTCTGTACTTCAGACTGAAGTTGAATCCAGACAATGCGGCCAACCACCTGTGTCCGGTGGCATCTAGTTTCGCGGTGGTGAAGAGGTAGGTCAGGGGGTTGTTGTCTGTCTTCACAGTAAACTCTGCCCCATACAAGTAGTCTTTTAGCTTGTCTACTACCGCCCATTTGAGGGCCAGGAATTCCAGCTTATGAGTGGGGTAATTCTTTTCTGAGGGGGTCAGGCTCCTGCTCACATAGGCCACTGGTCGCAGTTGTCCTTCATGTTCTTGGTAGAGTACACCACCTAGACCCTCATGGCTGGCATCCACATGTAATTCATAAGGTCTGGTAGGGTCGGCGTAGGCCAGGACTGGGGCAGTGGTTAAGCTCCTCTTCAGAGCATGAAAGGCCTCTTCACACCTTGGGTTCCACTGATCTTGAACTGACTCACCAGGCCTCCTGGGCCCTGAGTCATCCTCTTCCCCTTCTGCCTTTAGCAATTCATTCAACGGGCGGGCAATCCGAGCAAACCCCTCCACAAACCTCCTATAATAGGAGCAGAACCCCAGGAAGGATCTGAGCTCTGTTACTGTGGTGGGTCGTGGCCAGGAAGTGACTGCTTCCAACTTCTCAGGATATGTGGCCACCCCTTCTTCAGACACTATGTGCCCCAGATAGTTCACAGAAGACTGGTAGAACCGACACTTCTCGGGGGAAAGCTTAAGTCCCTCTTCGCTGAGTCTTCTCAATACTTTCTCCAACCTGGCTTCATGTTCTTCCAAGGTTCTTCCAAAGACAATGACATCGTCCAAGTACACAAGGACTTCTATAAGATTCATGTCTCCAACAGTCTTCTCCATAAGGCGTTGAAAGGTAGCAGGAGCTCCAGACAGACCCTGAGGCATCCTATTGAATTCGAAGAATCCCACCGGGGTTATGAAGGCTGTCTTCTCCCTGTCTTCTGGGTGCATAGGGATTTGATAGTACCCACTCTTGAGGTCCATCACACTGAACCATTTGGCTCCAGACAAACTTTGTAGGGCATCTTCTATCCTTGGCGTGGTGTATTGGTCAGGGATGGTTCTCCTGTTGAGAGTCCTGTAATCGATACAAAGCCTCAACGACCCATTCTTCTTTCTGACCACCACGATTGGGGAGGCATAGGGACTTCTAGACTCCCGGATCACACCAGTCTTCTTTAGTTCTACAAGTTGTTCCCTCAGATCCTCCAGATCTGCCAGGGGGACCCGCCTGACCCTCTCTCGGAAGGGCTTATCTTCTTGGAGGCGGATCCGATGGGTGGCACTTCTTGCACACCCCACATCGAATTCATCTTCGGAAAAGATCTTCTCCCACCTGGTCAGCTGGGCCTTGGCTCTTTCTTTCCAAGCCCTGGGTAGGTTCGGGTTTTCCACGGACAGTTTCTCCCAAACATCTCCTCCGTCACCCGTCCCCTTGACTTCGGACCAAGTGACCGGGGCAGCAGGGCTCACCTGACCAAGCAACACTCTGGCAGGGATCTCCATGGGTCCTCCCGTAGTGTTCCTAACACTCACCGGAAATCTGCCATGGGCCTTCTTCAGAGCCTTGAACGGAATCACTTCTGGTATCACTTCCAGGCCTGAGGACTCTTCCCTTGGGTCTGATTCCAGCATGACAAAGGGGCCAGGTTGTTCCCACGAAAGCTTCACAGTGGCCCTAAGACAGGTTACTTCTCCGGGCTGTAGCACTACTCCTTCTCTGCCAAGTCTCCACACCTTCCCTATCCCCTCTCCCGGGGTCTTCTGCTCTAAGACCAGTCGTTGGTAGGCCGTCTTTAGCATGGGATGGATTTTGGTGGCTGAATAGTTTCTCTCTTTCACTAGAGGGGTCAGGAGTCTCCTGACTAGATCCGTGTTTGTCCCAATGATCAGGGAAATCTTGCTGGCTCCAGGCGGCCGGGGACACACAACTGCCAGGGTGTCAAACACTTCAGCCTTCCCAGCCACGGATGGGTCGAAAGTCATCTTTATGGGCAGGTACCCATCATAAGGGAAACTCTGGGTTCCAAGTCCCCATATCTCCAGCTCTTCTATCTTCTGGATAGGCAGATGACTCAAGTGCCTATCATAAAAGTCCTGGTATAGTAAAGTCACCTGTGCTCCGGTGTTCAAAAGAGCTTTAGTATAGACTCCTTCCACTTGAATGGGCACAGTAGGAGACGGGCCCACCAGTTCCTTTGGGTATGGCCGGACTGGGGTCACCTCTTTTTTTTGGCTTTCGACCCTTGCCCTGCTCCTTTTGGACTTTAATTTTTCCTGAGCCTGGCATGCATTGACTTTCTCCCTCTCAATGGGGGCACAAACCCGCTGAGGGATGTTATTGTTCCTTTTAGGTGGATGTTCCTTCTTTGGGGTGCTGTACTTCCACTGAGGGGTCTTGCCCCCTCCCTCTGGGGTACATCTTGGTGGGGGTGTACTATACCTCCTCCTAGGAGTTTTGTCTCCTCCATTCTTGGCCTTTTTTTTTAGTTTGGAGCGCACTGAAGATGATGGGCACCCGGTTGACTCCTTCACCGGGGCCCTTTGGAGTTTCCCGCCGGCTTGCAATTATCTGTTCTCTTCTTCTTTGGGCTGGAGCATACGTTAGCAAAGTGGCCACTCCCTCCGCAGTTATAGCAAATCACCTCTTCTCGGTCCTGTAGGGAGGCCGGTGCTGAGGTGTTCGGGAACAACTCCTTTCTTGGGCTCGGTTTCTCTCGTCTTCTCTGATCTTTCTCCATCAAAGAGGTCAGCATCTCCAACAATTGGGCCATTTGCGATTTCAGAGTGTCAACCTCCGCATCTCTTTCTGGGCTCTTGACCGAATGGACAAACACTGGTACAGGTGTGACATTCGCCTTAGCCACCTGCTGATATTCCTGCAGCGCCTCTTCGTCCCTAATAATTTTTATTAGATCAGAGTAGGTTAGTGACATTCCTCCTCCTGAGGTTTTCAGGTGCAGCCAGACCGGGTCTGAGCGCCGCGCTCCCCTCATGATCTGCTTCATGCGTGCTTCATCTGCATCTTTGGGCAGCATTCCCTTCTTCAGTACAATCTTGCATAACTGCCTGTTCAGCCTTCTAACATATTCTGACAGTTTCTCATTCGGCTGCTGGAGAGTGTGTTCAATTTGATAAATCATCTCTGACACCTTCTCCAGCTAACCAAACTCTTCCTGCAGCATGGCCAGGCAATCTTGAGCTGTACAGTTTTCATTTCCAAACCGGAAGCTCCTTACCGCTTCTGCCGCGGCACCTTTCAGACTTTCTAAGACTCGCTGTCTCTTCTGTGCCTCAGGCACCTCCCATGCTTCTACTGCCTGCAATGCCTGTTCCACCCAAGTGTCAAAATCTTCCTCCCCCGCAGGGACGGGGAGCTTCCCTGAGAAGGTGCTAAGCTTCCGGTAACCGGCCTCCACATGCACCGTACTGCTTTTCTGGCACTTAATTACAAGGTCTCCTAGAGCATTCAACAATTCAGGCCCTATAGCGGCCAGCGGTGATCCCAGGCTTAATAGTTCCTTAAGCTTTTCTGCTTTAGGGGATAGTGGTGGAGATAATTGTGGGGGTGATGGCTTTGGTGTCTGAAACCATTCTTCCTTCACTGGCAGCGTATGTATCAAGTGATAGATCTGATTATCTATGGCTTGTATACTCTGACTTTTAAAATGCTCTGGGATTTCGTTTTTCCATTCTACCAGTGCGTATGTAAACGAGATCACTGGATCTGGCCTAAAATCCATCACCCATGCTTTGTGGCTCGGAGACAGTAACAATACGAGCTGTTTTATCTCCTCTTCCTTCCATCTTTCCCCCGGGAGTACAATGACTACCGCCGCGGTTGGATCGGCACCAATCGCTGCGCACCACTGTGACATTGCCAGCGGGTCCATGCTGGTACTTCTGACCGGCTTGATTGCAGCGTGCAACGTACAAGGATCCCGGACTCGAGCCCCCACGTGTAGCGCTACCCCCAGTTAAGAGAGCCGCTGATATTGATTTGGGCCCTGCAGTGCACCGCTGTCAACCCCCGGCAATCGGCTCTAACCTCCCGTGGCACAGCTGGTGATAGAGAGATAGGACCGCGTGATCGCAACTGTTGGTGACGCAGTCCTATAACAAACATACACAGAATATACTTTAAAACTCCTATTAAAGTAAGTGGAACTGACACCAAATGTACTTTACCCAGATATTTTACTGAGGCTAATGGGCAAGTAATAAACAACAGTATAACAAGTTGCAGATCCCTGCAACAAACAGTAATAAAGATAAACAGAGTAATCAGAATAATAAAGTATTGCTATGCAACTCTAGCGCTGCCCTTTTACAGCTACTTCCCCTCATGGGTAGACTAACACCCAGCAATGTCTACCTATGCAGTCAGGCCTGACTGATCTAAATGGAAGTTCAGTGAAACAATATTTGCTAGCAATCTCTCGGTGGTGCACTTGAAGAACAACTTTGTAATCCCAACGAATAGTAAAGATAAAGTATCTGTCTTTAAACAGCTCTCACCACCTGGACAAGTCCAAGTCCCTTTCCTCCATCGATTCGTCTAGGAACAGGAATCCACCGACATCCAAGTCTTCAATCCTTCTGGTGTACTGCAGCAAGGAGGATTAGATGTCTCTAAGGCTCTGCTAGGCTGGCAGAGGGCTCTTTGGAAAGGAGCACACGGCCCAGGCTTCAGGCCTTGTGCACACAGCAGTTCAGCACAGAGATCCTCTTGCTAGGAGAGGGGTGTCCAAAGAGGCCGACCAAAACTCCGCCTCCCCTTTATAAAGTCTGCCCCAGCAGTCTCTGTTCTGGAGCAATGCACCCTGGGTGCTGCAAGATGTACTGGGAGATGTAGTCTCTCTCTCCTCTGCTTTCACTTCCATAATGTCTCTTTACTTCCTCCCGACTCACCTCTCACCTGGAACTTCTTGTCTCTCTGCATTAAAGGGGAACACCCCGCTACACTTCTTTTTTCCCCAAACCTAGCTCGGTAGAGGAAAAGTTATTGCATTCTTTGGATGTAGTAAGAGCAGTTAAGGCTTATCTAAAAGCCACTGCTCAGATTCGCAGAACGGATACTTTGTTTATTCTGCTGGAAGGCCCCAGAAAGGGTCAGGCAGCGTCAAAATCTACTTTAGCCAAGTGGATTCGACAGGTCATAATACAAGCCTATGGCTTGAGAAAGAGACCGCCTCCATTCAAAGTTAGGGCGCACTCCACGAGAGCAGTTGGAACTTCATGGGCAGTGCATCACCAGGCCTCCTTGGCTCAAGTCTGTAAGGCCGCAACATGGTCTTCAGTACACACGTTTACTAGATTCTACCAGGTAGACGTTAGAAGTCAGGAGGATGTCGCCTTTGGGCGCAGTGTGTTGCAGGCCGCAAAAGATCCTCATGCCTGATGGCGCCCAGCTTATGTATCCCTCCCCTCATTTGGCATTGCTTTGGGACGTCCCATTAGTAATGACTAAGTCGCTCTGTGTCCCGTGATGTACGAAAAAGAAAAAGGGATTTTTATAACAGCTTACCTGTAAAATCCTTTTCTTGGAGTACATCACGGGACACAGAGCTCCCACCCCTCTTTTTGGGACACTTATTGCTTTGCTATAAAACTGAGGTGCTCCCGGATGGGAGGGGCTTATATAGGGGAGGGTACTTCCGGTTTGGAAGTTGCCAGTGCCAGCACCTGAAGGTAAACTATATAACCCATTAGTAATGACTAAGTCGCTCTGTGTCCCGTGATGTACTCCAAGAAAAGGATTTTACAGGTAAGCTGTTATAAAAATCCCTTTTTTCAATGCTGCCCGAAAGCCTCCCATGCGTGAACATTGAAGTGGGTGAACCCCTTTGTGAGGAGTCTACCTATGATGGAATGTAGACAAGACAAGTGGGATGACAGGACCCCATAAAGACAACAGGCTTTTAGATCTAGATATATATCTAAAATATGCTTTACGGTAAAAAGGTCATGCATCTACTACCAGCAGCCCATTCTAGTAATTGTGAGACTACACATTCTTGGTTATAAAGCAACCAGAGGTCATTGGGCAGGTCAAGAAGATATTGGAATGACATGGCTGGGGTTCAACGCCATCTTGCGGCTTGGTTAACTGTCAAGGCTGCATGAAGCTAAATTGTTGTATCTAAAACATAATTTATGATGTTGCCTGGGAACCTCCTGTGTGTGAAAACTGGAGGAACTGAGCCCCTTGTGAGAGGTCTACCCATAAGGCAGGGGCGGATCCAGAGTCTTTTCTCGGGAGGGGCACTGCCAAAAAATATGTTTTTTTTGTGGAAAATTTATCGGGGAAATGGCTGGTGTCGGCGCTTCAATCATCCCGGCACCATGGTTGTTATGGTGTCAGGATGATTGAAGCGCATTATTTCTATTATTACATTGTAATATAAAATTAAATAGTTCAATGCAGAATTAGTGGGAGCCCCGAGTGTGTCACTTGCCACCGTCGCCTGCAATTAGTGGGAGCCCTGAGCGTGTCACTTGCCATATGTTGCAGATTGTCACTTGCCGTGTCATCTGCCACATCTTGTGGATTGTCACTTGCCACACCTTGTGGATTGTCACTTGCCACATCACCTGCCACACCTTGCGGATTGTCACTTGCCACTCACCTGTCACACCTTGCTGATTGTCACTTGCCTGCCACCAGATGCAGGTTGTCATTTGCCACGTCACCTGACACAATTTGCGGATTGTCACTAATTTGCCTGCTAAGGTGTAGTTTTGGTTGTCTCTTGCTGTGTCCCAGAGTCCCAGAGTCAGGCAGCAGAGAGATAATGTAATCTCTCTGCTGCATGCACAGTGAGGGCGGAAGTCACTGCAGGAATGCAGGGCAGGCACGGGCGGTGAGAGATGAGCCTGCTCTCTCACTCTCACCTGCGCTGCCAACACACTGAGCAGCACGGTCTGCCCACGAACCGCGCCGCCCGCCCACAAACCGCGCCGCAAGCGGAGCCGCACGCTTTCTTACCCGTCTGTGGAGCCACACGCTATCGCACCTGCCTGCAGAGCGGCCCGACGTGACTCACTGACGTCACTCGTTGCTAGACGCCAAGCGGCCCAGGCGTTAGCAACGAGTGCAGGGTAGAGGCTGCACCCACCTCCTCCTCCGCTCCTGGTATCGTGTCAGTGCGCCGCGTAACTACATTGGACGAGTCTATCTCTCTGCGCCGCTGATCGGCTGATGTGAACTGAGAGAGAGACTCAGAGAGGCAGCGGCAGCCGCAGAACAAGTACTGTATATACTCGAGTATAAGCCGACCCGAATATAAGCCGAGGCACCTAATTTTACCCCAAAAAACTGGGAAAACGTATTGACTTGAGTATAAGCCTATAATGTCGATCTGCATGCCTCACTGTGCCTCACTTTGCCTCACTGTGCCCATGCCTGACTGTGCCCATGCTTCACTGTGCCCATGCTTCCCTGTGCCCATGACTAGACTGACTAGTCTATAGAAGGAGTGCCCGGATTTGAAAAATCGGTTCTCCCCGGCCGTAGGTCTCCCAGAAACCAAACTTTGCACACTTGTAGAGGAGACATGGGTCTACATGTGTGCCAAGTTTGGGGTCCCGGTACCGGGTCCACAAAGTCACCGGAGAAATTACCATTTAACATTGGAGTCTATGGAAGGGGTGCCCGGGTTTGAAAAATCGGTTCTTCCCGGCCGTAGGTCTCCCAGACACCAAACTTTTAACACTTGTAGAGGAGACATGGGGCTACATGTGTGCCAAGTTTGGGGTCCAGGGGACCTATGGCCGGCCGGTACCAGGTCCCCAAACTCCGGGAGATCAGGCGCAAAAAAAAAAAAAAACAGAGCAAGCAAGTGAGTGTGACAGATGGTCTGGGGGGGGCAATTGCCCTGTTGCCCCCCCCTGGACCCGCCCCTGCCATAAGGAAATGTAGACAGGACAAACAGGGTGATGGGACCACCATAAAGACGACAGACTTCTCAGTGAGATGATTCCAGTCTGTAATAGGTCAACAGACCGTAGCCTGAAGGGAGGAAGAGACTACCATTTATTAGGTCATGGCTTTGGAACACTTGCTTATGAGCCAGTTCTTCTTAGCCAACATCAGTACCTGACTGACCTCGCAAATGTTGAACAGGGTACCAAATGAATCAATTTATTGTGTGTCCAACATTTCAATGGGGCGTAGCCCATCAGTATCATTGCCTTGCTAAAGCTGGGCCATGCTGGACTTGCAATAAATTACTTCATTTGCTACTCTACTCCTGTGCCTTGATCAACATACATCTCTACTTATATATATCCCATATGCGATAACAACACCCAACTCAAGTTTCAGATGTCGAGCTCACAATATTAAATACACGGAAGAGTGGAAGTATATAAACATATAGAAGTTAATGAGGCTCAGTTGGTTGTGTATACATCTCACTGCTAAAAAGAAAAGTGAAAAATCTCTTCAGCTGTTGATGTGGTAGAACATAAATATTTTGTATCAGCGTAAGTCCGCCATCTGGACCACCTAGTTATTTCATTTCTCAATTCACGGGAAACAGAAAACGGCATTATAGTTTGGCAAGAGCGACTGAAGGGGAAAGTGTGTGAATTGTTTAGAAGTTTCAGAGTGTTAATATTAAATTAAGGCAGCAAAGGCGACAAAAAAATGTAAAATGTATCCAGAGTATGTATATATTTTATTGTAATGTAGCAGAAGGATCGTGCGGGAGCCAGGTAATGGCGGCATCTGGCCGGGGGAAAACCGAAATATAGAGACACACATCCAAAATGATACCAATTTCCCTCCTTGTGAACTGAAAATGATTTTGTCAGTGATTTATTTATTACAGGTATTAATAGCACTTTACGATCAGTATTCAGTCCCCGCCCTAGAGGAGCAGCTGAGTCATAAGTGTCATGTTCAGTACCCAAAGCAATCAATCAGAATCTATCATCTACTGGAATAGTAAAGTGAATTCTGATTGGATGTTGTAGGTCACTATGCTTTGCGCTCAGCACTTTTTACGAAAAGAGGGTTATCTAAAGTATGAGAATAAGTTCTAAAAATGAGCACTTGAACACACATTTATAATTAAGGCCCATCTCTAAGCAAAATTGGAAGTATCCCAATCTCTTGAACCTCCACAACTGGTGGTGTAGCATGGGTTACCAGCGCCCAGGGCAAGGCAAGTATTGCATCCCCAAACCGATGGACTGTTAGCACTCCCTGAGTCCCTTCCAGCCGAATATATGAAACATATTAGGAAAATCGATGCCTTACCTGGGTTACCCTTGAAAGGGGGCCTACGATTGGGTAGATGCTGGTGCCAAATTGTACAGTCCCCACACCATTTCTTCTCGGATAGAACAACCACCCACATGTTGTTGAGATACACTCTCCGTCATATTTCAGAGTATCACTGGCCAGAAGCCGTAATATTCTCAGAATAAAGGAATGTCCACACGCAAATGCATTTCTAGCACTTTACTGCAAATTCATATCTTCACATAACTTCCCATGGCATATCACATTTGACATACTAGCAGAATCTTTGGCGCAGAACGCCACATGTGAGGTTAGATATTCTGTAACATTCTATTTTGAGCAAAGCACAAATATACATCTTCAAATTAAGCCATCTTCCCTCTCGTATAATAATTCCACAGCCCTAGAATTCCATCACCAAGGCACAGGACCCGCAGCTGAAGGTTAAGGGGGCAAGGTGCGTTCCTTAGTATACTAGTCTCCCAATGTCCCGTCTATAGCTTTTACCTAGCCGGGCATGCTCCTGATTACATCTATTCTCAGGTTTTACTGCCACTCACTTTTAGAAGACTCTGTCCAGGCCCACAAGGCCTTATGTACCATGCTACAGGACCTGCGGAAGAAGGTCAGGTGTAGACTACCTCTAGTTCTCACACAATCTCTGCTACTTCTTCTGGGAATTCAGACCTGCACAGGGCTCTTTAGATTGCTCAGTACAGGATTATTTCTTTGAAGCTCTGGAGTGTCCTGTTCCCATATCCTGGACTCTCTAGGGGCCTTTCCCACAGTGGCGTTTACAAGGGCACTCACCCCACCCATTACATCACTAGAGAAGGGCTTTCTCTAAAAGGGGAGCTAACACCTGCTTATAACTTCCCCTTACCATATCACACTGGCAACAGAGCCATCTAGTGACAGGCAAACTAACAGCACCTGCCAACACCATGTGTGCCTGAACACCCCCCCACTCTATACCCCCACCCCCCATTATGCACCCCCACTCCCTTCATATCCTCATTGTGCCTCATACACTCCCTCCCATGGCACACCCCCAGTCCCTCCACCCGCTTATTGTGCAGCCCAGAACCATATAACACCTCTTACTTGCCAGAGTCACTGGTAGTTGGAGGTGTTCCAGTGCATGGCATGTCAGTGGGTGGTGGTCCCGGGAGGAGGGAGTAAGGGAGTAGGGGAGGGGAGAGGAAATAGAAAAGAGATATCACCTGGAGCGATATTGCAGCCTCTCTTTGTCTTATTGCACCGAGCAGCGCACTGCCACACACTTGCCGCTTGTTCTCCTCAACTCTGCCCACTCCCACTTAGAACGGCACAGACAGACCCACCCACACAACCAAAGAGATAGAGGAGGGAGAGCACCGCTCACAGGACCAGAATGGGAGCTTGCACAGACCAAATCTCCTGCCCCTTTTCACACTGAACCCTTACTGATTTTGTGCTCCTAAGAGTTTTGCACCCAGGGCACCCACCCCAGTAGTATGCCACTGACCACAACCCCTGCTCCAGTGGCGGCTGGTGCTCAAAACTTTTGGGGGGGCGCAAACAAACGAAAAAAAACCCATCAATTACAGCCTCACTGTGCCCATGAAACGCAGCTACTGTGCCCATCAATTGTCGCCACTGTGCCAAACGCAGCCACTGTGCCCATCAATTGTAGACACTGTAGCATCAATTTTCGCCACTTTGCCATCAATTGTCACCACTGTGGCATCAAACGCAGCCACTGTGCCATCAATTGTCACCACTGTGCCATGCCATCAATTGTCACCACTGTGCCATGCCATCAATTGTCACCACTGTGCCATGCCATCAATTGTCACCACTGTGTCATGCCATCAATTGTCACCACTGTGCCATGCCATCAATTGTCACCACTGTTCCATGCCATCAATTGTCGCCACTGTGCCATGCCATCAATTGTCGCCACTGTGCCATGCCATCAATCGTCACTACTGTGCCCATCAATGGCCACCAGTTTGCCCCCACAAAAACCGCCAGTTTGCCCCCACAAAAACCGACAGTTTGCCACACCCCCTGCCCGGCACTTACCTTTCTCGGATCAGCCATCCTCCTCCAGACCTCCACGCTCCCTCGATGTCTTCTCCCGCCCTTGATGTCGCTTCAGCCAATCAGGTTACCGGTAACCAGACCCGGTGAACCTGATTGGCTGAGAGGCGTGTGGCTGTGCGCCCTATGGCTCTGATAGGCACTTCCAAAACACACCCACCGCCGGCCACCGCTGTAATTCAGATGGTCGGCGACAATACATACATTCATGCAATGCATGAATGTATGTATTGATTGATGGGTGCAGGAGAGAGAGGGGGCGACACTCCTGCGCCCACTATGGCCACTGCCCTGCTCCCAACATTAGTTTTTGTTTTAGATCCTACAAAGCAGTTTTTACTTACCTGAGCCCATCATCACACGACATACCACGTCACCTTTTCTGAGAGTTGACCCAAGTGATTCAACACTGCAGTCCATGGTACCGTGGACTGGTCTCTCTGTCATGGCCCCATCTTGTCACTGCAGTCTTCTGGAGCTTGAGAGGACCCCACCACTGGACATCCCATCGGAAGTAATGTGGGCACACATAGAAGTGTCCTCCCACTCTGCAATATAGAAGTTAGGAGACTCAGAACCATGTCACATGACCACCAGATTTAGGTAAGTAAAAAGTTTGTCAAGATTCGTTGCTGCAATTAAATAGAATTGGATTTGTTTGTTGGGGAAAGTCAAGAAAAAGCTCCCCAATTCGATATAAAGATGGAACAAATCATGGAAGATCCAAACTACCAGTGACTTAGCAGTCTTGAGTCCATTACTCACTCGCAAGTGGATTCACATATTATAATTTTTTTTTTTAAAGAGGCCTTTTATTGACTGTTCCCATCACTGATGTCTTCCAACTGGTATTCATACAACCCTGACAATTTATGCATCGCTTTACATACTATACATTGAAATCAGTCCCTGCACTCAAGGAGCTTACAATCTAATGCCGCGTACACACGATCATTTTTCCCGTCGAGAAAAATTAAATTTTTTCCTTTGGACGAGAAAAACGACCGTGTGTGGGCTTTTTGTCGTTTTTCTCGACGGGAAAAACGGCATTAATCACGACGAGAAAAATTAGAACATGCTCTAATTTTTCTCATCGTGATTCCCGTCGTTTTTTTCCGCGGCAGTTTTCCCATAGGGAAACACTGCCGGGGAGCCTACACACGGTCGTTTTTTTCGACCAAAAAAAAAATATCATTTAAAACGGCCGTGTGTGGGGGGAACAAGCTGTTCCTCGTTTTTCACGTCGATTTTCTCGACGGTGTTTTCACCGTCGAAAAAAATCGATCGTGTGTACGCGGCATAAAGCCCCGTACACACGGGCGAGAATCCCGTCGAAAAAAAAACATCGGTTTTCTCGACGGGATTCCTGGCAAGCTTGTTTTGCCAAGCCCTGTGTACACACGCACATTCAAAAGAACCATCGTTCTTTTGAATGGCAAGAACTCGGTGACGTCATCGACTACGACGCGCCTGCGCTCGTCACATTCGATGTCGTCGCCACCATCTTGCTACACCCTACACTACCCTTGTATGCTACCGCGCATGCGTCAAAGTCTTTTCGAGCATGCGCGGGTTTACCTGGAGACAGGTAAGCATACACACTCATGGTTTTCTCATCGGGAAACAGGCCGACGAGAATCCCGACGAGAAAATAGAGAGCAGGTTCTCTATTTTTTTCGTCGAGATTCCCGGCAGTTTTCCCGACGAGAAACCATACACACGACCGGTTTTCTCGGCAAAAAGCTCTCCCAGCAGTTTTCTTGCCTGAGAAAAACGGCCGTGTGTACGAGGCTTCAAGCTGGACACACACTAGTAGAATTTCGCTCAACATTTTTCATTGTAAGAACGATTGATTTTCTAATCAATAGTGCAGTCACGTCGAATTTCGTTTTTAGTGAGCAGAAAATTTGAAGGAGAAGTAAGGAAATTTTTTTTTGGTTTCAATTTAATTTAAATTTTAAAAGCAAACAACATTTTTAACTACTTTTGATTTATATTTAAATGTTCTGAGAGTTTTCGTTCAAAATTCTAATAGGGACCTTATGTAGGCTATACACTATCTTAAATGCACTAGGGCTAATTCAGATAGGAGTCAATTCCGTGCAGCACCCTCCTAGGCAGGCTGCTAGGTGGAAGTTAAATTTCGATTTTACATTTTTTTTTTTGGTCTCACTGTAATCAGTGAATTGGCCTTCAATTGCTTTGGGCTGTTCTAGAGTTCAAAGGTTGCAGATTTAATTGCTCCCCCTTGCTTTCTGGGTGTAGAGAGTCAATTAGGTAGCCTTAATATCTATTCACCTCCAGCCAATCCCTGGGAGGTATGCCCAGCAGGTGGTTGGGGAGGCTAATAAATAGTGTGGGCTCTGAGGCAGCTGGTTCTTCCCACTGCAGGGATTCCACCAGCCATCTATTGATTCAAACCGACAGTCTTCAAGTTCCCAGTTGTGGCAGAGCTGGAGGGCCTGCACCTGGATCACCTCTAAGGCCCCTTTCACACTGGGGCGTTTTTCAGGCGTTTTGGCGCTAAATATAGCGCCTGAAAAACGCCTGAAAAAATCCTGCCCTGCAGTCTTCAATGTGAAAGCCCGAAGGCTTTCACACTGAAGCGGTGCGCTAGCAGGACCGCTCCAAAAGTCCTGCTAGCCGCATCTTTGGAGCAATGAGAGGAGTGCAGTGTGTTTACCGCTGCTGCCCATTGAAATCAATGGGACAGCGCGGCTATACCGCCCGCAATGCGCTGCTTCAGCAGGCGGTTTTAACCCTTTCTCGGCCGCTAGCAGGGGTTAAAACCGCACCGCTAGCGGCCGAATATCACCGCAAAAATTACAGTATGGCGGCGCTATACCGCCAGCGCACCTCCCGCGCCCAGTGTGAAAGGGGCCTAAGTGAGATTTCACCTGATGAATCTGGTCTGAACAACTCACCAAAAGGTCCCCAAACAAAGTCCTATCGCGACGAAACGTGCGTAGGGTGGGCTGTTGTTTCTGACGCCATCACGTTGTTTGAGGTCAATGGTCACGGCACCTAGCAGGCAGAGGAAGCCCGAGGAGACGCCGCTCCTATCTTATCACACACCGCGCATTGCCATTGCTTTCTTGTAAGTGTATTCTTTATATTCATTAAAACCAAATTTACAAAGTACTACACCATGAGAGTTTATCCCTTTTTATGTTTTCGAGTGACACCGAGCTCAGCTGTCTGAAACACCGGTTAGGTTTTTGGGAGACCTGAATTTCCCTTTCTTTCTGGTAAGCAGAATATTTGCTCACTTTGGGTGTTCACTACCTTGGATGAAGGATCTCACTTTCCACGATTCCCTCTTCACTAATTTTTCTGCACATATATGGAAGGACACTGATCAACTGTTTCCATTCATTTTGCCATTGGGATTCTTTTTGCTTATAGTCCACATTCACTTCTTGGACTTTGCCTTCGTTTTCCTATTTTGGATTTTTTCACCACTACTAACATATTTTGATATTATGGACAATTTATGGTTTTAAATTTCTCATTGCATTATTTTCTCAATTTTTGGATGTTTGATTAATTGCTATATGTAGTTTCACTGATTACCAATATATTTTCATCGATATTCATTTTTTGATGTTTATATATAGTGCCAGAGATCAATGATTAGAATTTATGCTATAGCTCATTTTATTCACTGCTTTTCACATTTAGCACTGTATATTATTTACTTTATTCAGTCATTATTAATTATTACATCACATTTCAGCGCTGCACATTTTATATATATTCTAGAGTGGAGTTTTGTATCACAAGCTTTTTTTGTGCTGGCAGCTTTATTCTACATTCATTTGTGTTTTTTTATGTTTTATATTTCCTTACTTATTCGAACGCAGCGTTAAACCTTTTTGGTTATTTTTGACAACTCGCCAAAAGGCACCAGCTCTGTGGCCTTGTGAGTACCAACTACCGTATATACTCGAGTATAAGCCGACCTGAATATAAGCCGAGGCACCTAATTTTACCACAAAAAAAATGGGAAAACGTATTGACTCGAGTATAAGCCTAGGGTGTCCATCTGCATGCCTCACTGTGCCTCACTTTGCCTTACTGTGTCCATGTGCATGCCTCACTGTGTCCATGCCTCGCTGTGCCCATGCCTCACTGTGCCCATGCCTCACTGTGCCCATGCCTCACTGTGCCCATGACTAGACTGACGTTTAACATGGGAGTCTATGGAAGGGGTGCCCGGCTTTGAAAAATCGTTGCTCCCCGGCTGTAGGTCCCCCAGACAAAAAACATTGCACACTTATAGAGAAGAAATGGGGATATATGTGTGCCAAGTTTCGGGTCCAGGGGACCTACGACCGGCCAGTACCAGGTCTCCAAACCTACCAGAGAAATTACAATTTAACATGGTAGTCTATTGAAGTGGTGTCCAGCTTTAAAAAATCGGTGCTCCCCGGCCATAGGTCCCCCGGACAACAAGCTTTGCACACTTATAGAGGAAGAGTGGGGCTACATGTGTGCCAAGTTTGGGGTCCAGGGGACCTACGGCTGGCCGGTACAGGGTCCCCAAAATCCTGGAGATCAGGCGCAAAAAGGTGACTCGAGTATAAGCCGAGGGGGGGGCATTTTCAGCACAAAAAAATGTGCTGAAAAACTCGGCTTATACTCGAGTATAATTATACGGTATATGCAAGATCCTGGTGGCCGTGTACTATAGGGTTATCAGTGCCAGTGTAGCTCTCTCCGGGGGACCGCTTGCACAGGATCCCTGTTTCTGGCCTTGCTGTAGTCCCTTGGGAACTTTATACTAATGCTCAGTAGAGAAATTGCCTTGGAGAAGCTTGGTTCAGAGAAGAGTGTCCTCTTGTTTTTGACCCCTATATCTTAATCACTTGCCGACCGCCTAATGACTATATACGTTGGCAGAATGGCTCGGCTGGGCAAAGCACGGTTTGCCCAGAATGGCTCGGCTGTACGTTGGTTTGAAAATCCCGCCGGCGGTGCGCGCCCGCTGCGAGCTCCGTCACCGTGCCCGCGGGCCCCGCGAACTCGATGTCCGTCGGTGTCCCGCGATCGTGTCACGGAGCTGCAGAACGGGGAGATGCCTATGTAAACAAGGCATTTCCCTGTTCTGCCTAGTGACAGGACAGTGATCTACTGCTCCCTGTCATCGGGAGCAGTGATCACTGTCGTGTCACTCGTAGCCTAGCCCCCCCCCCCACAGTTAGAATCACTCCCTAGGACACACTTAACCCCTTCATCGCCCCCTAGTGGTTAACTCTGTCCCTGCCAGTGTCATTTACACAGTAATCAGTGCATTTTTATAGCACTGATCGCTGTATAAATGACAATGGTCTCAAAATAGCATCAAAAGTGTCCGATGTGTCCGCCATAATGTCGCAGTCACGATAAAAATCGCAGATCGCCGCCATTATTAGTAAAAAAAAAAAAAAT
Organism: Rana muscosa; assembly: GCA_029206835.1. Classification (NCBI taxonomy): domain Eukaryota; kingdom Metazoa; phylum Chordata; class Amphibia; order Anura; family Ranidae; genus Rana; species Rana muscosa. Next base: position 50,783,901 of record JARGYO010000094.1, on the reverse strand, counting down.
TATAATAAAAATGCCATAAAACTATCCCGTTTTGTAGACGCTATAACTTTTGCGCAAACCAATTACCTTATATACTCGAGTATAAGCCAAGTTTTTCAGCACATTTTTTTGTGCTAAAAATGCCCCCCTCGGCTTATACTCGAGTCACCTTTTTGCGCCTGATCTCCCGGATTTTGGGGACCCGGTACCGGTCGGCCGTAGGTCCCCTGGACCCCAAACTTGGCACACATGTAGCCCCCCTCTTCCTCTACAAGTGTGCAAAGCTTGTTGTCCGGGGAACCTAAGGCCCAGAAGCACAGACTTTTCAAAGCCGGGCACCCCTTCCATAGACTCCCATGTTAAATGGTAATTTCTCTGGTGAATTTGGGGACCCGGTACTGACCGGTCGTAGGTTTCCTGGACCCAGAACTTGGCACACCTGTAGCCCAATTTCTCCTCTATAAGTGTGCAAAGTTTTTTGTCTGAGGGACCTACAGCCGGGGCGCACCGATTTTTCAAATCCGAGCACCCCTTCCACAGACTCCCATGTTAAACGTCAGTCTAGGCATGGGCACAGTGAGGCATGGACACAGTGAGGAATGCACATGGGCACAGTGAGGCATGGGCACAGTGAGGAATGCACATGGACACAGTGAGGCAAAGTGAGGCACAGTGAGGCATACAGATGGACACCCTAGGCTTATACTTGAGTCAATAAATTTTCCCATTTTTTTGTGGTAAAATTAGGTGCCTCGGCTTATATTCGGGTATATACGGTAGTATACGCTTATTGGGATTTTTTTTTTTACCATAAATATGTAGAAGAATACATATCGGGCTAAACTGAGGAAAAAAATATTTTTTTTATATATTTTTGGGGGATATTTATCATAGCAAAAAGTAAAAAATATTGCTTTTTTTTCAAAATTGCCGCTACTTTTTTGTTTATAGCGCAAAAAATAAAAACCGCAGAGGTGATCAAATACCACCAAAAGAAAGCTCCATTTGTGGGAAAAAAGGATGTCAATTTTGTTTGGGTACCACGTCGCACGACCGCGCAATTGTCAGTTAAAGCGGCTCAGTGCCAAATCGCAAAAAGTGCTCTGGTCAGGAAGGGGGTAAATTCTTCCGGGGCTGAAGTGGTTAAAGTATCTCATACCCTGCTCCCTCTCCCAAGTTATCAGCAATAAATCAGTAAAAAGACATTCTCCATGACTGGTTTTTGGGTTGGTGTGCTTGGAACTGATGATTTTGTGTGCTGGCAGCCTCTGCGCTATTGAGAAAGATCCCCATAGATGGGGTCATTATCAGCATCAATCAGCGTCCCATTCGGAGGTTGCACTACATAAGCTACCAGCATGTCTTTGAGGTGTGGGAAGAATCTGAAGTAATCAGAGGAAACCCATGCAAGCACAGGGGGAACATTATAGCTGCATAATACACAGATACCTACATGCCTATTGTGTACATTAATCACAGTGCTACACTAGGCTTGACACCTCATCTCTTTAAAGATGAACACATATTAATTACACAGGTTCTGGGTAGGGTGACCACGTGTCCCGGATTGCCCGGGACAGTCCCGCATTTTGCAGGTCTGTCCGGGGCACCTTCATTCCAGGACAATACAGTGTCCCGGAACTAAACTGACACAGCCACCCCCCGGGCCAATCTGATGCCCCCAAAAAAGGGCGCCACATCACCGCTTTACTCACTGACAGTACTTGTCCTGTCTGGGAATGCCTGAAGTAGCACAATCCCCGCCCCCTGCTTGTGATTGGAGAAATCATAAATCCCGCCTCTTGTGTCCAATCACTGTGCTGTGATTCGTTACAGCACAAGCTGATTTTTGGGAAGGGAGGGTGTCCCTGAATGGTAGTTTGGAAATGTTGTCACCCTAGTTCTGGGGCTAATTTAATGCAGATAAGGTATTAAGTAAGTTTAATTACCATCTTAATCAGCCATAGAGCCTGTGTAATTAATAGCTGTTCGGCTTAAGGCTGGGTTCACACTACTGCAACTTCAAAATCGCGCGATTTTACCACGATTTCGCAGCCGCAATTTTGCTGTGAATTTGCCGTGATCTTTCCGCAATTCGCGGCCGCGATTTAAGGGAATGCCTGTCTATAGAGCTGAATTTGCATCGCACACGGATCAAACTTGCACAGGACCCTTTTTGCACGCAGCTTAGATTCGCACCGCACTGATGTGAACGGCACTAATGGAAAACAATGTTATTTTAATGACTTGCAAATTTGAGCGATCACAACGGCTCCAATTCGCAAAAGAATTTGCAGCAGTGTGAACCTAGCCTTAAAGGGATGTGGTGGTAACCCTATGCTACTCATAACTTCATGGTGGGTCATCATGGTGTAATTATATGAGCATATATGTGAGCAAGCCAGGGGCCAGTAGTAGATATAGCAGGTTGGTATCAAGCAGAAGTGTAGTCAAGGAGCAAGGCAAAGGTTGGTAGATACGGACTGCAGCAGGAGTGACAAGAGTGAGATATTGGCTGAAGAGAGCACAATAATCTGGCAAACAGAAAGTGTAGAGACATGGCTCAAAGAGGAAGTAAACCCTGATGGGTTTTACTTCCTCTGTCGTTCCCTGCAAAGTAAAAGCATAATGGGCTCCATTATGTGGAACTTACCTGCAATTGAAGCTCGCTCTGTCCCCGCTGGTGGAATGATCCATCTTCTGCACTGTTCCTTCCAGGGGCCGCAGACTCCGGCTCTGTGACTGTCTGGAGTCGGAGCTGCGTGACGTCAGTCACGCCACATACGAGTGAAGAAACGGCACGAAGGGCCGTTTCTTCACTGCGCATGCCCCGATGACATAATTGGCGCACTACAAGGTAAATATAACCTAAACGGCGCACAAGATATTTTCACTACCTATAGGTAAGCCTTATTCTAGGCTTACCTATAGGTAAAAGTGACGCAGGAGGGTTTACAACCACATTAAATAGGAACTACATGGAAGGAGCAAAGGGTTCAAGAGAAACAAAATCTAATGCCGCGTACACACGATCATTATTCACGGCGGTTAAAAAACCGGGCAGGATACGAGCTTTGTGCTGACGTCACCCTCCACTGCTCGACTTCCACGGACGTATGTGTGTGACTAGCGCCTTTGACCGGTCGGCGCTGTCACACTTCTAAGGCTGTTTTTAAATTGCATTTTTGTAAGTATGTTTTCTTCTTTTAAATAAACATCCACCAAGGATTTTACACTATGTAGTGTCCTCCCTTCCTTTCATGTTCCGCATCGAGTACTGCATGATGGTATATGAGCGTTCTGGCTACCAAATTAATTGAGGCTCAACTTATACTGAAGCTTGGAGTCCTATTGATTACCATTTGAGGCTGTTTGGGGTCCTCCGTTATAGGGGACCATCGCTTTTTGGTAAGCAGGAATTTTTACTGGTGGTGGTGAAAGTCACGAATACAAGAAGATTTGGAATCGTTTTTGTTTTGTTTTCTTTCTTTTTTCCTTTTTTCTTTTTTATCTAGTATGGACACTTGATCACGGGTGTGTTTTTTTTTTTTGTATGGACTTTAGACTTGATCATTTAAGGGTCCTATACAAGCATGTAATAATATTATTAATTAAGTTTGTATTATTATTAATTTATATGCTTTGTTTACATTGTTTAGTTATTGCTCTTCACTGAGCACTCACATAATTTATCACTGTGGTGATTTGGAAACAATTTTTTCAATTACTCAGTGGTGGGCTTATGTTTATATTCATAAGTTAGCGCGACTATATATATTTTTTCTTATTTGTATGCACTGTTAGTTTTCAGAATAGTTGCTGTTTTTTCCCTTTGTTTGTTCCTAGGCATTTGATATATCTGCCTAGTTCCATACCTGTAGCGCAATTTCTTTTTTCACTTTCTAACCAATTATATAACAGACATGGTGGGCAGTATATAACAGGCCTATCTTGCATTCTGATCATGGTGCCCCACGTAGCTTATGGTGAGTCATCATGGTGTGATTATATAATGTGCATGGTAAATGGTATACCATAGTCCTATCTTGTACATTGACCATGGTGTTGCACATAGCTTTATGTCGAGTCATCATGGTGTAATTACAGTGGAACCTCGGATTGCGAGTAACGCGGTTAACGAGCGTTTCGCAATACGAGCACTGTATTTGAAAAAATCCTAACTCGGTTTGCGAGTGTTGTCTCGCAATGCGAGCAGGATTCAGGCCAAAGCGATGTGCACTACGGCGTTTGGACTGAGGTGGGGGGGGCGCCGGAGCCAAGCGGAGCGAACGGCGCCGATCGCAGCCGATCAGCACCGTTCAGAAATACTCGGAAAGACACGGAAACACTCAGCTTCCGAGCCTTTCCGAGGTTTGCCGAGGTCAGCCGAGGTGTCCTCGGGCCTTTCCGGCCGTTTCTCCGGTGCCCCCCCACCTCTGGCCGCATGCGGTATTGCATGCCATTGAAGTCAATGCGGAACAAATTATTTTTGTTTCCGTTGACTTCAATGGGGAAACTCGCTTTGATATGCGAGTACTTTGGATTACGAGCATTCTCCTGGAACGGATTATGCTCGTAATCCGAGGTCCCACTGTAAAAAATAGACATGGTGGTCGGTATACAGTATAACTGGCCTATTGCATACTTTGATCATGGTGCCACACATAGTTTTATGGTGAATCATCATGGTGTAATTATATAATGGGCAAGGTGGGCATAATTTAACAGTACTATGGTGTATATTAAACATGGTGCCACAAACTACTTTATGGAGAGTCATTGTGGTGTAATTATACTGTATAATGGACATGGTGGTCAGTATATAACTGGCCTATCTTGTACATTGATCATGGTGAAACACAGCTTGATGGTGAATCATCATTGTGTGACCATAAAAATGGACATGGTGGGCTGTATATAACAGGCCTATCTTGTACATTGATCATGATGTCGTTAGGGTGACCACGTGTCCCGGATTGCCCGGGACAGTCCCGCATTTTGCAGGTCTGTCCCGGGCACCTTCATTCCAGGACAATACAGTGTCCTGGAATGAAACTGACACAGCCACCCCCCAGGCCAATCTGATGCCCCCAAAAGAGGCCGCCACATCACTGCTTTACTCACTGACAGTACTTGTCCTGGCCCGGAATGCCTGGAGGAGCACAATCCCCGCTCCCTGCTTGTGATTGGAGAAATCATAAATCCCGCCTCTTGTGTCCAATCACTGTGCTGTGATTCGTTACAGCACAAGCTGATTTTTGGGAAGGGAGGGGTGTCCCTGAATGGTAGTTTGGAAATGTGGTCACCCTAGATGTTGTGCATAACCTTTTGGAGAGTGATCATGGTGTGATTATATAATGCACAGGCCTAGTGCATAATTTCATCATGGTGCGGCACATAGCTTCATGGCGAGTCATTGTGGTGTAATGGTATACCGGACACGGTGAGCAGTATGAACCGGCACATTGGCCTCCTCACCCATCCAAAGAACCCCTTTCACTTTTCTCTTCTAGAAGCCCTTCCGGGACCCGGTGTTGCCAGAGTAGTGGAGTTTGGATTGGAGTTCCGCATGAATGCATTAGCAGTGTGCTTTCTAAATGTTTCCAGCAGGTGGTGACACCATAACTTGTGTACGTGGGTGACCTGTGATACAATATGCTGAAGGCCTGAGCAGTGGTAATGGATTGTGCAGTGGGAAAGTGGCTTATTGTGTAACATTGCGTGTCTGTTCTTCATGCAGAAAATGATTGCTCATGAAACCAGTGATAATCGTTTCCTTTAAATCGGTTCCCCATTCTATTCTGAACTCCTCTATGGCTTCCATCTGTGGTTCCCCGAGATGAAGTATTAATGCAGAGAGGGGAAACAGTGCAATTATCCTGACTATCGCCGTGCCGCTCCATAGGCGTATAGCCATTATAAGGGATTTGTAATCATCCTCTACAAATGCACAATTTTGCAGACCTGTGTAGCCATATGCTCAAAGAACTATAACATAACTGCTCCTTAAATTACATCTAACCCCCCCCCCCCCACGAGATCTCATAAAATCGCCTTCAACATATTTTTTTGTATTTATTTCAATTACTTCTGGTAATCCTGCCATAAAGGCATATGTTCAGGTACTTCCTGTTACAAGGTGACAACGCTCTGTCCCTGGCTCACAATTGTTTTCTTGCGTTGTCACCAGTGTTGTTCATCTTACATTAAAAAAGTAATTAGTTACAGTTACAAATTACTTCTTCCAAAAAGTAATGGAGTTAGTTACTCAGTTGCTACATTGAAAAAGTAATTAGTTACTCAACAAAGTAACTATATTGGTTATATTATATATAGATGGGGGCGGTAGAAGGATGATATATATGTATGTAGCGGGTATGTACTTTTTAAACTGGTGAGGACACCAGTGATGCATAGTTCCCTGTGGCCCAGCAGGTGGCGCTGTCACTTTGGGCCGGGGCTGAACCATCACTGCAGTGCCGTACCCTTTGTGACCTCTCGCAGCAGTTGTACGGCGGGGCGGGGAACCCGCCGTGCATCCTGGGGGAGGGTATAAAGGGGGCGGACATCTTCGCCACGAGGTGGAGTCCCGGGCACCTTCAGTCTGAGGGCTGTTGTTGCGGTCGGTGTCCAGGCGGCCTAGGCCTGGACACTTGGAGTTCGTGTTCCATCCCAGACACCTTCAGTCTGGGGTGAGGTACTCAGCCGGAGGCCTAGGGCCCAGTACCTTCCGCTGGGTCCAGCGAGGGAGGGATCATCCTAGGGGGCCCCGGGAGTGGGGCACCCGAATCCAGAGGCGTAAGGGACCGGAGGAGGGACTCACCTGAAGACCTGGTGCAGCAGATTGCCAGTGTCGGGTGTACCTCTGGAGACCGCCCGGAGGGATATCTTTCCCGAACAGGGGCCAAATTCTAAGAGGAAGTTCAGTCCACGTTCAATGACCGGTGGCAGCGGTCCAACTATTTCACTCAGGTCAGTGGCAGGGGCCTGCTATTAGGCCCGTGGCAGGGGCCTCAACAGTTCATCCGGTCTGTGGCAGAGACCACCCTCACGGTCGGTGGCAGAGACCGTGCGCCAGGCCTATTCGCTAAAAAGGAATAGGAGAGCTTAGTTGTGCCTGGGCCTACTCGTTCCCACACCCCATGTTCGTCTGTTATTGGAAGTTCAACTGAGTGTGTTCATGGTACTGTATGAGAAATAAAGGAGTGTTGGACTTTTAATTGGTGTGGGGCTCTATTATTGGCAGACACATCTCCATGGGACAACTGAGGCTTCGTATGCAGTGCACAGACCCGGAGGTAATTCAACTAACTTTGCTCAACCCTCTTATACACACGAGGGAAGAGCTTGGCATAGTGTCCCTGCACTCTCCTCTCCCAGGTACCCCTAGACGCAAGCCATACACCGTAGGAAAGAGGGAGAGTGAGGGTACCGCTACACGTGGGGGCTCTGGTCCGGGATGTGTTTGTGCTACAATGGAGCTCAGTCGTTTGGAATTTGAAAGTGTCTGCCCGAAAGAGTACCGAGTAGGTCGGCCATATTGGCCACTGCGCCATCAGGCACACCCTCCCTGCTCAGTTCGTGGGCCTGACCCAGGGAAGGAAAAAGCCTGCGAACTGGAGTACAAGAAGGGAGGAGTCCAATCATGTGAAGGATTACAGGTGGAGACTTTGGCGCCAACAAGGCAGTGTGCAATGGATCAGCAGAGAGTCGCCATGTTCACTAACGCATCGTGGATTCCTATTCATCCCACTACCACGAATCTGACTACCGCTGCTCCAATAACGGATACAGGGATTCCGCTAAAGCCCCGGGGACGATTCGCCCCGTACTCATGCATGGAAGTTGAGGCCCTGGGTTTGATTTGTCCCGGGACTGGTGTGCCAGCTAAAGCCATTTGGAAGCTGCGAGGCCTGCGGAGAGTTCTTATTTGAGGTGGAGCCAACCAATGAAAAACCCAGAACCATCTACCTCAACCGCGCTACAGGCCACATCACTTATGAAGGAGGAATCGCTGCTTTTACCGCCATCCCTGTGCGCACTGCAGCGACCGAAGGGGAGGTCGCAATCACAGAGGTACGGGAGAAATCCGAGGATGCTGACTCGGTCGCCACTGCTTCCCAGCGTCCACCGCCAAAGAGGAAGACCAGCTTGGTTGCCCCGTCCAGCAGTCGCGGTGGATCACCCTGCTTGCCTACAATATACAAAAAATGTAGCGCTATGTGTAAAAATAAAAATAAAAATAACACCCAAGTGCAGTGCTCTAAATGACTTAAATCACAAAGATTATAAATGAGTCCAACTGTGAAAAATAGTAAGTTAGAAAAAGTCTCTGATGACCAAAACGTGGATGTTGCTGAAACTTCCAAAACAGAATGGTGACCTTTCAAAAAACAAGTGACTTGTAACGTAACCACCACCACATGGAGGGGAGGCTTACCGGATGAAATGGACCCAATAGACGTACGTCCGTAGGGTCAAACAGGCTTGGTATATGTATATCCGTACATATGGGATCCCAGTTGGCACTGCACACATGTATATCCAAAATCCGGAACAAGTGATGACACCAGATATCCAAGCCCGATGGATAGTAAAATGGCTCACATAGGAGTCTTGTAATGATTTCCTTAGAGTTTTTCGGCACATTAGATTGCATAAATCTAATCGAAAGAGGGATATGTGAACTTATCAGGACCGAGTGTGTGCTGAGGATTTTTGAAGGCTAATGACTTGATATCATTTTGTGCAATCTAATGTGCCGAAAAACTCTAAGGAAATCATTACAAGACTCCTATGTGAGCCATTTTACTATCCATCGGGCTTGGATATCTGGTGTCATCACTTGTTCCGGATTTTGGATATACATGTGTGCAGTGCCAACTGGGATCCCATATGTACGGATATACATATACCAAGCCTGTTTGACCCTACGGACGTACGTCTATTGGGTCCATTTCATCCGGTAAGCCTCCCCTCCATGTGGTGGTGGTTACGTTACAAGTCACTTGTTTTTTGAAAGGTCACCATTCTGTTTTGGAAGTTTCAGCAACATCCACGTTTTGGTCATCAGAGACTTTTTCTAACTTACTATTTTTCACAGTTGGACTCATTTATAGAATCTTTGTGATTTAAGTCATTTAGAGCACTGCACTTGGGTGTTATTTTTATTTTTATTTTTACACATAGCGCTACATTTTTTGTATATTGTTTGTTTTTTGCCCTTCTCCACAGGTATTGTAGCTGCTTATATGTGTTAGTAGCGCGAATATTGTTTGTATTTTTACCCTGCTTGCCTACGCCCGCCCCGGATGGATCCGGTAGGAAGAGTCCCGGACTTCCCTTCTCAGCTTTGGGCCAAGGTAAGCCGGACAAAGGGACTTGGTGTTGGGAAGGAGGTATCGGGGAGTCACGGCCCTGTGTGCCCGCGGGAGGTAGCAATTCAGCCTCCACTACAGGCTACTTGCCCGCGGAGGAGTGTGACACCTCCAACCTGGAATCGCTCTCCGATCCGGGAGACAATGTCATCATTGATGAACTTTTTGCTAAGAAGGGCTGGGACAAGATGCCTCTCTCCTCGTCCCGTAAAGTCAGGGATTCACCCATGTCTACAGGGGATAGTACACCCCGGGTGGAGGCACCAGCGCCTGAGGAGGGATCCAGTCCCCAGTCTGCCCTTCTACCTCCGGTGCCTCCTGCATCTGGCACCGGGGAAAAGAGACTGATGTTGCGGCCGCCGATGCCTAGAGTGGAGGTGGTCAAGGCACCTCGCCACCGAGACGCCATCGTCCAACCGGGTGAGGGAGACCGGGCCACTATGCCTCCGCTGGCAAGACTTCAGCGTCTGTTCGGTCAAAAAGTTGCTACCGAGTACGGGAGGGAGTACCCGTACTTACCTAAAGAGCTTCTGTATGAGGTCGAAGTCTGCCGGGACCGCTGGTACAATGAATTTGTGTGGACGCACCTTCAGGTCCCACACGCCCGCAGGTACCTCGCGTGCTCCCCCAAAGCCTCTCAGCGTTTCAAGGACTGTAAAGCAGAGTGGATGTTGGGTCGGCACATCCATGCTGACAAAGTGTTGATTCGACGGAAAGAAGGGGAGGATGTTGAATATCACATAGAGACTGTGGATAAGCACTTCAAGCCTCTTGTCTTGCCGCATCCCAGGTTCTACTTGTAGGAGAAAAGACTCCTTGCCTAGTGTTTGTTGCTGCTGAACTTTCCGGGGTTGTTTCCCGGGGGAACCCAGTGACTGTACCTGCGTTATGGGTGTTTGTGCTCTCTGGAAGAATTGAAGGACTGTTACCGTTGTTTGTTCTTCATTCTTCCATCCCGCAAAGTGATCATGGACTTTGGGGTAGTTAGAAAGTTCAAAAAGAGAAGATCTTCAACCAGTGCAGTAACCATGACACTGTCACCAGGTGGCAGTGTTGCGCATCGATATTCACTGTTCACTCACACACTAAAGCCCCGTACACACGATCGGTTTGACTGATGAAAACCGTCCGATGGATGGTTTTCATCAGACCAACCGATCGTGTATGGTACCCATCGATCTTTTTTCCATTGGTTGTAAAAAATAGAACTTGTTTTAAAATTTTCCGATGGATAAAAAACCGATGGGAATTTCCGATCGCCTATGGGCAAGTCCATCGGTTAAAAAACCCACGCATGCTTAGAATCAAGTCGACGCATGCTCAGAAGCATTAAACTTCATTTTTCTCGGCTCATCGGAGTGTTTTACGTCACCGCGTTTGGAACGGTCGGTTTTTTGACTGATGGTGTGTGGCCAAGACTGATGAAAAACAGTTTCATCAGATTTCCGATGGACAAATCCATCGGACGAAAATCCATAGGTTATCCGATCGTGTGTACGGGGCTTTAGAGAAGGAAAGGGTTTCTCTACGGAGAGGTTCTTTCGTTTTTACACAAACATATGTGTCAGGGATATGTGTGTTTAACGTTCTTTTCCCCTCTGCAGGAGAACATCTCATCAAGACCACTGAGAATGGGGTGGGTCTTAGTCAGGATGGGTGTAAGGGAATGTTGATGTGAACAAGTGATTCTGATAATGTGGTTTTGTGTTGTTTGTTTCCTTCCCGTCCCTTTCATGTCAGGTTCAGGCACAGCTGTTGGTTAGCTTAAAAAAAAAAACTTTTTATTTTTGAAATTCGTTAGTCGGTCTCTGGATCAGGCTATGATGGCCCTTTTTGGGCATGGTTTGCTCCAGACACTGGGGACCAGTGTCAAATAACAGGGAGAAGAGTGTAGCGGGTATGTACTTTTTAAACTGGTGAGGACACCAGTGATGCATAGTTCCCTGCAGCAGGTGGCGCTGTCACTTTGGGCCGGGGTTGAACCATCACTGCAGTGCCGTACTCTTTGTGACCTCTCGCAGCGGTTGTACGGCGGGGCGGGGAACCCGCCGTGCATCCTGGGGGAGGGTATAAAGGGGGCGGACATCTTCGCCACGAGGTGGAGTCCCGGGCACCTTCAGTCTGAGGGCTGTTGTTGCGGTCGGGGTCCAGGCGGCCTAGGCCTGGACACTTGGAGTTCGTGTTCCATCCCAGACACCTTCAGTCTGGGGTGAGGTACTCAGCCAGAGGCCTGGGGCCCAGTACCTTCCGCTGGGTCCCGCGAGGGAGGGATCATCCTAGGGGGCCCCGGGAGTGGGGCACCCGAATCCTGAGGAGTAAGGGACCGGAGGAGGGACTCACTTGAAGACCTGGTGCAGCAGATTGCCAGTGCCGGGTGAACCTCTGGAGACCGCCCGGAGGGATATCTTTCCCGAACAGGGGCCAAGTTCAAAGAGGAAGTTCAGTCCACGTTCAATGACCGGTGGCAGCGGTCTAACTTTTTCACTCAGGTCAGTGGCAGGGGCCTGCTATTAGGCCCGTGGCAGGGGCCTCAACAGTTCATCTGGTCTGTGGCAGAGACCACCCTCACGGTCGGTGGCAGAGACCGTGCGCCAGGCCTATTCGCTAAAAAGGAATAGGAGAGCTTAGTTGTGCCTGGGCCTACTCGTTCCCACACCCCATGTTCGTCTGTTATTGGAAGTTCAACTGAGTGTGTTCACCGTACTGTATGAGAAATAAAGGAGTGTTGGACTTTCGATTGGTGTGGGGCTCTATTATTGGCAGACACATCTCCATGGGACAACTGAGGCTTCATATGCAGTGGACAGACCCGGAGGTAATTCAACTAACTTTGCTCAACCCTCTTATATACAGGAGGGAAGAGCTTAGCGTAGTGTCCCTGCACTCTCCTCTCCCAGGTACCCCTAGACGCAAGCCATACACCGTAGGAAAGAGGGAGAGTGAGGGTACCGCTACATGTCATTTTTTCAGTGTATAAAAATAATAGGAGGGATAACAATAAATAATATTGGTTATGTGCCCATGCCTCACTGTGCCCATGCCTCACTGTGCCCATGCCTCACTGTGTCTATGCCTCACTGTGCCCAATGCCTCACTGTGCCCGTGTCTCACTGTGCCCGTGCCTCTCTGTGCCCCTGCTTCACTGTGCCCATGCTTCACTGTGCCCAATGCCTCACTGTGCCTGTGTCTCACTGTGCCCATGCTTCACTGTGCCCATGCCTCACTGCGCCCATGCTTCACTGTGCCCAATGCCTCACTGTGCCCGTGTCTCACTGTGCCCATGCTTCACTGTGCCCATGCCTCACTGTGCCCATGCTTCACTGTGCCCAATGCCTCACTGTGCCTGTGTCTCACTGTGCCTGTGTCTCACTGTGCCCGTGCTTCATTGTGTCCATGCCTCACTGTGCCCATGCCTCACTGTGCCCATGCCTCACTGTGCCCAATGCCTCACTGTGCCCGTGTCTCACTGTGCCCGTGTCTCACTGTGCCCGTGTCTCACTGTGCTTATGCCTCACTGTGCCCAATGCTTCACTGTGCCCAATGCCTCACTGTGCCCGTGCTACACTGTGCCTGTGACTCACTGTGCCTGTGCTTCACTCTGTGCCCGTGTACCTGTGATCGGTGGCGTCCCGGCGGCCATTGCAGTATTCAAAAGCCACGCCTCCTCCTCGTCTGTGATAGGCGGAACACTCAATTTCCCAGCATTCAGTGTTCCGCCTATCACGGACATACGCTCATCCTCATAACACAGACGAGGATGAGAGGATGTCCGTGATAGGCTGAACACTGCCTGCTGTGAAATTGAGTGTTCCGCCTATCACAAACGACGGGGACTCGGGAGGTGCGGCTTTTGAACACTGCAATGGCCGCCGTCTGTCTGCATGACACGCTGATCAGGTAGGCAGACGGCGGCTTGCGGTTAGTGTTACATCTACTCGCGGCGGCTGTGGTGAGTAGATGTAATTAGGGTAACGCCGCCCAAGTAATAAGAACGGCGGTGCCATGAGGGGAAGAGTAATCAGTTAGATTACTCGTTACCCTCAAAAGTGGCTACGCTACCTAACGCCGTTTATTTAAACCGCGTTAGTTACAACACTAGTTGTCACCCTGTCCAATGGACACTACAAGTGGCTGTTTCAACAAACATTAGACGGGCAAGGTTGTCACCATCAGGAATTCCGCTCAAGCTTGTCTTGCATACACACGGTCACACATAAGTTCTCTGAACTTTCGACCGTCAAGAACGCGGTGACGTACAACACTACGACGAGCCGAGAAAATTAAGTTCAATGCTTCCGAGCATGCGTCAAAGTGTTTCCGAGCATGCGTCAAATTGTTTCCGAGCATGCGTAGGAATTTTGCGCTACAGACGATCGGAACCTGCTCTCAAACTTTTCTTGGCGGAAATTCCGACAGCAAAAGTCCGATGGAGCCTACACACGGTCGGAATTTCCGACCAAAAGCTCACATCGGACTTTTCTTGTCGGAAAATCCTGACCGTGTGTACGCGGCATAACACAGAGAATTGCCATGCTGCCATCACCAGAGTGCATGTAGCACTACTGAAATGCAACCGAGGAGGAAGAATAAGTGCTAAGTATTTTATTAAGAACAAATTTCATTTTTTTTAAAGGCTTTTTACATTTTTTTAAATATTTTAGATTTGATGGTATATTTATATTTTTTATATTATTTATATTTATATATTATTATTTTTTATATACTAACAGAGTGGTTTTGGGGTGGTTTTGACTACAAAAGGAGGATATACATCAAAGAAATATACAAAATATCATGCAAAATAAACGAAATAAATAATAAAAAAAAAACAGCAACAGTTTTTTTGTTTTGTTTGTTTGTTTGTTTTTTTTTTTTAAGCTTTGAATAAAGTAGGGGAAATAGCGCAACTTATGTAAAGGATTGATGTCTTTGTCTTAGTTGAGAAATTTTCCGTTCTCTTCAATCCCAGTGAAAACGTGTTTGATAGGGTGTCACCTAGATAGGAAGTGATGGTAAATACACCCAATAAGGACACAGACAACAGTGTAAAAAAAAAAAAAAAACTCAGTCACTCTGTCTCTCATTGAGGGCCCAGTGACATATCTCTGCGGTGAGATAGCGTGCATTGTGTCGCCACATTACCATACATTTGCATTAGGGCAGCCCATTGACATGATTGAGCTAACTGCGCACTGCCTTGTTGGTGCCAACGTATCCTAACATTCTGAAATTTGCACATGACCCTTTGTGACCCCTTTTTTGTAACGCAAAACACTATTGTGCATTGCTATTGTACATTGCCCTACATTGCATCACATAGATGGGTTGCTTTAGTGCATTGGAGTGCCAATTTAAAATGAATTGCACAGCAACTCCGTAATGTATGTAACTTGTGTTACTGTGCATTGCATTATTATGTGGAAGTCTGAATGGGAGATGAGGGAGGGAAGGAAGGAAGGAAGGAAGGAAGGAAGGAAGGAAGGAAGGAAGGAAGGAAGGAGAGAAAGGAGGGAGGAAGGAAGGAAAATGAGATAGGAGCAAGGAAAAAAGGGGGGAGAGGAGGAAGGAAGAAAGGACAAGAGGTGAGGAAGGAAGGAAGGAAGGAAGGAAGGAATAACAAGAGGGGGAGAAGGAAGGAAGGAAAGAAAGGAGGGAGGAAGGAAGGAAAAGGAGATAAGAGCAAGGAAAAGAGGGGGGAGAGGAGGAAGGAAGGGCAAGAGGTAAGGAAGGAAAGAAGGACAAGAGTCACCTCTTGGAAGGAATAACAAGAGGGGAAGAAGGAAGGAAGGAATAACAAGAGGAGAAGGAAGGAAGGAAGGAGAGAAAGGAGGGAGGGAGGGAGGGAGGAAGAAAAAGGAGATAGGAACAAGGAAGAAAGGGGGGAGAGGAGGAAGGATGGACAAGAGGTGAGGAAGGAAGGAAGGAAGGAAGGACAAGAGGTGAGGAAGGAAGGAAGCACAAGAGGTGAGGAAGGAAGGAAGGACAAGAGGTGAGGGAGGAAGGACGGACAAGAGGTGAGGGAGGAAGGAAGGAAGGAAGAAGAGAGAGGAGGAAGCAGGTAAAAAAAGGAGAGAGTGGAGAAAGGAAGGAAGGATGGACGCAAGACAGAGGAATAAAGCAAGGAAGGAAGGAGGCAAAGAAGGAGAGAGAGGAGAAAAAAAAGGACAAGAGGGGAAGATGGAAGGAATGAAGAAGAGAAAGAAGGAAGGAAGGAAGGAAGGAAGAAAGAAGGAGAGAGGGGAGAGAAAGGAAGAAAAGAAGGAAGGGACAAAAAGATGAGAAGGAAGGAAGGAGAGAAGGAGGAAGAGACAGAAGAAATGAAGGAAGAATGCAAGAAAGGCAGAGGTAGAAAGAAAGAAAGGAAGGGGTGGAAAAAGGAGAGAGAGGAGTAAGGAAAGACAAGAGGGGAGGAAGGCAGGAACGAAGAAGAAAAAGAAGGAAGGAAGGAAGAAATAAGGAGAGAGGGGAAAAGGAAGGAAGGAATGAAAGAACAGATAAGATGGAAGGAAGGAGAGAAGAAGAGAGAGAGAGGAGAAAAGAAGAAAAGGAAGGATGAACGAAAGGCAGTGGAAGAAAGAAAGGAAGGAAGGAGGAAAGAAGGAGCGAGAGGAGAAAGGAAGGAAGGGGAAAAAGAGAGGAGGAGGAAGGACAAAAACAAGGAAGGAATAAACGCATTAGAGGAGAAGAAGGGAGTAAGGAAGGATAGAAGGAAGAAAAGAAAGGATGAAGGAAAGAGAGAATGAGGGAAAGAGAAGGATAGACAAGGGGGAGAAAGGAATGAAAGAAGTAAGGTGGGTAAGAAGGACAGAGAGGAGAAAGGAAGGAAGAAGAGAGAGAGAGGAGAAAGGATGGAAGGAGGGAAGGGACAAGAGGGAAAGAAGGAAGGAGAAATAGGAGAAAGGAAGGAGAGAAGAAAGGAGATAGAGAAGGAAAGGAAGGACAGACAAGAGGGGAGAAAGTGCCCCCTGTGTATTTTCCTTGATTTTACCTCTTGTCTTTGTCCAGTCAGAGTAGGTTGGAGGGAAAAAAAGCTTTTATTAAAGAAGTTGCTTGCCGCAGTGACTCCATTTACTCTCATTTCCTGTCTTAATATCACAGGGACAGGAGGTAAGTGAGGAAAGCCCCTCCCCGCAGTGGGATGAGAGACAGCTATAAAAGCCTGACAGAGTTACATTCTTTTATACGCCAAAACTTTATTTAAAATTATTTCTTATAAGTAGATAGATAGATAGATAGATAGATAGATAGACTATAGTGTCTTCCTGCCAGTCCCCTCCTTGTTAGTAGTGATGAGCCGAACACCCCCGGGTTCGGTTCGCACCAGAACCCGCGAACGGACCGAAAGTTCGAACGAACATTAGAACCCTATTAAATACAATGGATGCGAACGTTCGAATTCTAAAGTGCTAATTATAACAACTATTATGCATGTTATTGTCCTAAAAAGGGTTTGGGAACCCGGGTTCTGCACCAGGGGACATGTATCAATGCAAAAAGAAGTTTTAAAAACGGTCGTTTTTCGGGAGCAGTCATTTTAATGATGCATAAAGTGAAAAAAAAAAAGTCAAATATTCCTTTAAATATCGTACCTGGGGGGTGTCTAAAGTATGCCTGTGAAGTGCCACGTGTTTCCCGTGTTTAGAACTGTCCCTGCACAAAATGACACTTCTAAAGGAAAAAAAAGCCATTTAAAACTGCTTGCGGCTTTAATGTAATGTCTGGTCCCGGTAATATGGATGAAATTCTTTAAGAAAAATGGCATAGCTACCCCATGACCCCCCCCCCTACCCCAGCCCATTACCAGCCCCTTTGGGTCTTGTATGGATATTAAGGGGAACCCCGCACATAAAATAAAAAAGGCCCTATATACTCTGAACAGCCCTATACAGGCGGTGCATACAAGACAGGGACTGTAGGTTTGTTCTTATGTAGAGTCTGTTTGTAATTTTGAACAGGTACATTGTTGAAGTGTAGCTCCAGACCAAAAATCTATTTTTAAACTTTTTGGAAAACATAGGTAAGGGTTATCACCCCTGTAACATTTGTTTTGCTGTCTGTGCCCCTGTTCAGAACATTTCACCTCACTTTCCGTCCCAATGACAACTGTTTTTGAAATGTGGTGTTTTTCTTGAAACAAGGATTGCTGATAAAGCATCAGTACAGAGGAGACACCTTTCTCCCATATTTATTCTTACAGGAGAGAATTTTCCTTCCTAGTGGTAGATTTCCTCTCACTTCCTGTTGTCTTCTTGCGTTTGCAAGTAGGAGTCGTTTGTAAGTTGGATGTTTGAAAGTAGGGACCTGCCGTATATACTCTGCAGAAATAGGCCCCTTAGTTGTTGGTGTTGGCACAACACTGTAAGCACTCACAGTTACTCTTGGTTGGTGCTGGAACGCCCTGCTGTCAACTATTATATCAGGAATTTTAATTACATATAATTGTTGAACAGTGGTAGTAAAAATTGGGCCTTTGATGGTGGTGCTGGTGCCACAACACTGTAAGCCCTGACAGTTACTCTTGGTGGGTGCAGCAATGGGCCCTGCTGTGAATTATTAGATCAAGAATTGTAATTACATGCCCCTGTTGAACAGGGGCTGAAAAATTGGGCCTTAGGCACTGGTGGCACAACACTGCAACCCCTCACAGCAACTGTACTTGGAGCACAGCAATGAGCCCTGTTGCAAAGTATTGCTTCAAAAATTGTAATGACACGCCCCTGTTAAACAGGGGCTGAAAAATTGGGCCTTAGGCACTGGTGGCACAACACTGCAACTCCTCACAGATACTGTACTTGGAGCACACCAATGAGCCCTGTTGCAAAGTATTGCTTCAAAAATTGTAATGACACGCCCCTGTTAAACAGGGGCTGAAAAATTGGGCCTTAGGCACTGGTGGCACAACACTGCAACTCCTCACAGATACTGTACTTGGAGCACAGCAATGAGCCCTGTTGCAAAGTATTGCTTCAAAAATTGTAATTACACGCCCCTGTTAAACAGGGGCTGAAAAATTGGCCGTTAGGCACTGGTGGCACAACACTGCAACTCCTCACAGATACTGTACTTGGAGCACAGCAATGAGCCCTGTTGCAAAGTATTGCTTCAAAAATTGTAATTACACGCCCCTGTTAAACAGGGGCTGAAAAATTGGGCGTTAGGCACTGGTGGCGGCACCCATAAACAAAAATGATCTTACAAGCTATCATCATCAATCGTATCATTGAGGACTCGGAGGAGGAGGATAGCCAGTCAACATAACAGCACAGGCACTCAGCATCAGCATCAGTCTTGAAGGGATGTGACATGTTAAAATCAATTAGTCTGTTATATCAGCATCAGGTGTGTGGTAGCTGGTGGTGATCCAAGACTGGTTCATCTTGATGAAAGTCAGTCGATCAACCGAGTCGGTGGACAGGCGCACCCTGTGATCCGTGACAAATCCTCCAGCAGCACTGAATGTGCGTTCCGAAAGAACGCTGGATGCAGGACAGGCCAGTAGCTCAATTGCATACTGTGCAAGCTCTGGCCAGTGATCCATCCTCAAGACCCAGTAAGCCAGAGGATTTTCGGTGGGGAAGGTGTCCAAGTCTGACCTTGCCCCTAGATATTCCTGCACCATGTTTATCAGACGCTGGCGATGGTTGCTGGAACCGATCATACTTTGGGGCTGCGGACTAAAGAATTGTCTGAACGCATCGGTCAGACGGCCACCTTCCCCACCGCTCCTTCTTTGACTGGCCGAAGCCTCAGCAACTCGTTGTCCAGGACCAGGAGTTTGCAACCTCCCAGTCTCTGGGAACGCGTTGCACAGACCTTTCTGCAAGGCCTCCCGGAGTTGTCTCATCCTCTGCTCCCTCTGCGACGGTAACATAAGGTCCGCAACCTTACCCTTGTACCGTGGATCAAGGAGAGTGGCCAGCCAGTAATGGTCCCTCTCCTTGATCCGAAGAATACGAGGATCCTTCCGCAGACTTTGCAGGATCAGGGAGGCCATGCAGCGTAGGTTTGCTGAGGCATTCGCTCCGGAGTCCTCTGGGTCACTAAGGACGACATGATCCGCAGCCACCTCCTCCCAGCCACGTACAAGTCCACTGGTTTCTTGGGACTGTAAATCATCCCTAAAAGACTGCTGCTGATGATGCTGAGTGCCAGCCTCCACCTCCATGCTGACACAATCCTCCTCCTCCTCCTCCTCCTCCTCCTCCTCCTCTTCCTGTGCGATGGGTGGGACAGAAGGAACACTGTCTGGGTAAAGGGGGCCTTGAGAGGCAAGGAAGTCCTCCTCTTCCTGCCTCTGTTCTGCCTCAAGTGCCCTGTCCATTATTCCACGCAGCGTGTGCTCCAACAGGTGGACAAGAGGTACAGTGTCACTGATGCATGCACTGTCACTGCTCACCATCCTCGTGGCCTCCTCAAATGGTGCCAGGACAGTGCATGCATCCCTGATCATGCCCCACTGGCGTGGAGAAAAAAAACCAAGCTCCCCTGACCCTGTCCTGGTGCCGTAGTCGCACAGGTACTCATTGATGGCCCTCTGCTGCGTGTGCAGCCGCTGCAGCATGGCCAACGTTGAGTTCCACCTGGTGGGCATGTCACATATAAGGCGGTTCTTGGGCAGGTTCAACTCCTTTTGCAGCTCAGCCAGGCGAGCACTGGCATTATAAGATCTGCGGAAATGCACACAGACTTTCCTGGCCTGCCTCAGGACATCCTGTAAGCCCGGGTACCTGCCCAAGAAGCGCTGCACCACCAGGTTAAGGACGTGAGCCACACAGGGCACATGGGTCAGTTGTCCCTGTCGGAGGGCGGAGAGGAGGTTGGTGCCATTGTCGCAAACCACCATTCCTGGCTTAAGCTGGCGTGGCGTCAACCACCTCTCGGCCTGGCCCTGCAGAGCAGACAGGACCTCTGCCCCAGTGTGGCTTCTGTCCCCCAAACACACCAGCGCAAGCACGGCATGGCATCTTTTTGCCTGCGTACTTGCGTAGCCCCGTGAACGGCTACGGAGCACCGCTGGTTCATAGGACAAACCACAGGAAGAGGCCATGGAGGAAGAAGAAGAGGAGGGGGTGGAGGAGAGAGGTGTGTCACAACCAGTAGTAGCATTTTGGAGGCGTGGCGGTGGGACAACCTCCAACACTACTGCACCTTGTCCTGAATCCTTCCCAGCTGCCAAAAGAGTGACCCAATGGGCCGTGAAAGAAAGGTAACGTCCCTGTCCATGCCTGCTGGACCATGAGTCAGCGGTAATATGCACCTTACCGCTGACCGCCCTGTCCAGCGAGGCCAAGACATTGCCTTCCACATGCCGGTAGAGAGCCGGAATAGCCTTCCGTGAGAAAAAGTGGCGTTTGGGAACCTGCCACTGAGGAACTGCACATTGCACAAACTCACGGAAGGGGGCCGAGTCTACCAACTGAAAAGGCAGCAGTTGAAGCGCTAGCAATTTAGCCAAGCTAGCATTCAACCGCTGGGCATGTGGATGGCTGGGAGTGAACTTCTTTCGACGGTCCAGCAGCTGGGGCAGGGAAATTTGCCTGCTAGAATCGGACGTCGGTGTACTGCTAGCAGAGTGGGCGCAAGTACTTGGCTGTGACACACCTAATTCTACACCTTCATTCCTCTCAGTGCATGTTTCAGAGAGGACTGAAGTTATAGTGGGGTTGGAGATCCCAGCTGATGCGGTGCAAGGAGAGGTCCGCTTTGTTCTTTGGTGTGGGTCTTTGAGGTAGGCTTGCCAACGAGCTGCATGGCAGGTCAACATATGTCTGGTCAGGCATGTGGTACCCAAGCGGCTGATGTTTTGGCCACGCGATATACGCTTGAGACATATGTTGCAAACAGCAGCTGTGCGATCTGATGCACTAGCCTCAAAAAAGGCCCACACCAAAGAACTTTTTGAATGACGGGCAGAGGCAGCGCCCTGCACAGGCGGAGCTCTGCGGTGTGATTCCGTCGGTGTACTGCCCTTACGCTGGCCACCAAAGGGCATCCTGCCTCGTTGGAGATGTGCCTCCTCCTCATCCTCCTCCTCCTCCTCTCTCCTATTAGGCACCCACGTGGAGTCAGTGACCTCATCATCCCCTCCCTCCTCATCACTGGAGCCAATCTGGCAGTATGCTGCAGCTGCTGGAACATGACTGCCAGATTGGTGTCCTTCTTGAGCATCCCCTCTGTCTGCTCTCACGCTACTGCCTTCCTCTAGCTGGGTTTCATCATCAGACCCTTCGAAACGCTGGGCATCCTCCTGGAGCATGTACCCAACACTGTGCTGAAACAGTTCGGGGGACTCCTCAGGAGGAGGACATGGTGGGTCTAGGGAAGGAGTGACTGATGATTTGTCTGACATTGATACCAGGGAAGACGACGCTTTGGCAGCTGCTTTTCCAGTACCCTGAGCCTGGGTGAGAGAGGATGAGGAGGAGGAGGAGGGCTTGGTCATCCACTCTACCAAGTCTTCGGCATGATGTGGCTCAACATGTCCAGCTGCCGAAAAGAAGGACAAGCGTGTCCCATGGCCATGTGCTGATGACAATGCACCGCGTCCACGACCAGCACTGTTGCCCCCAGACACAGAGCCTGCTTGCCCTCTTTTATTGCCTCCTGACTGTCTGCCTCTCCTTGTTTGCCTTCCAGACATTCTAATAGATGGCCTGCAGGGAGATGGGAAAAAAGCAATAAGGGCTACCTTCAGGTGTCCTTCTCTGTCCCTTGAAACAAGGACTTGCAGAGTGAAATAAACTGACACTCTCCCTACCTACAGTTTTCTGTCCCTAGAATAAATGTTTTTTTTAAGCACAATATAGCACAAGGACAATTCACTCACTGTCCTTACAGGTCCCTGGAAACAAGGACTTGCAGAGTGAAAGAAAAAAAACACTCTCCCTACCTACAGTTTTCTGTCCCTAGAAAAAATGTTTTTTTTAATCACAATATAACACAAGGACAATTCACTCACTGTCCTTCCAGGTCCCTGGAAACAAGGACTTGCAGAGTGAAATAAACTGACACTCTCCCTACCTACAGTTTTCTGTCCCTAGAATAAATGTTTTTTTTAAGCACAATATAGCACAAGGACAATTCACTCACTGTCCTTACAGGTCCCTGGAAACAAGGACTTGCAGAGTGAAAGAAAAAAAACACTCTCCCTACCTACAGTTTTCTGTCCCTAGAAAAAATGTTTTTTTTAATCACAATATAACACAAGGACAATTCACTCACTGTCCTTCCAGGTCCCTGGAAACAAGGACTTGCAGAGTGAAATAAACTGACACTCTCCCTACCTACAGTTTTCTGTCCCTAGAATAAATGTTTTTTTTAATCACAATATAGCACAAGGACAATTCAGTCACTGTCCTTCCAGGTCCCTGGAAACAAGGACTTGCAGAGTGAAATAAACTGACACTCTCCCTACCTACAGTTTTCTGTCCCTAGAATAAATGTTTTTTTTAATCACAATATAGCACAAGGACAATTCAGTCACTGTCCTTCCAGGTCCCTGGAAACAAGGACTTGCAGAGTGAAATAAACTGACACTCTCCCTACCTACAGTTTTCTGTCCCTAGAATAAATGTTTTTTTTAATCACAATATAGCACAAGGACAATTCAGTCACTGTCCTTCCAGGTCCCTGGAAACAAGGACTTGCAGAGTGAAATAAACTGACACTCTCCCTACCTACAGTTTTCTGTCCCTAGAATAAATGTTTTTTTTAATCACAATATAGCACAAGGACAATTCAGTCACTGTCCTTCCAGGTCCCTGGAAACAAGGACTTGCAGAGTGAAATAAACTGACACTCTCCCTACCTACAGTTTTCTGTCCCTAGAATAAATGTTTTTTTTAATCACAATATAGCACAAGGACAATTCAGTCACTGTCCTTCCAGGTCCCTGGAAACAAGGACTTGCAGAGTGAAATAAACTGACACTCTCCCTACCTACAGTTTTCTGTCCCTAGAATAAATGTTTTTTTTAATCACAATATAGCACAAGGACAATTCAGTCACTGTCCTTCCAGGTCCCTGGAAACAAGGACTTGCAGAGTGAAATAAACTGACACTCTCCCTACCTACAGTTTTCTGTCCCTAGAATAAATGTTTTTTTTAATCACAATATAGCACAAGGACAATTCAGTCACTGTCCTTCCAGGTCCCTGGAAACAAGGACTTGCAGAGTGAAATAAACTGACACTCTCCCTACCTACAGTTTTCTGTCCCTAGAATAAATGTTTTTTTTAATCACAATATAGCACAAGGACAATTCAGTCACTGTCCTTCCAGGTCCCTGGAAACAAGGACTTGCAGAGTGAAATAAACTGACACTCTCCCTACCTACAGTTTTCTGTCCCTAGAATAAATGTTTTTTTTAATCACAATATAGCACAAGGACAATTCAGTCACTGTCCTTCCAGGTCCCTGGAAACAAGGACTTGCAGAGTGAAATAAACTGACACTCTCCCTACCTACAGTTTTCTGTCCCTAGAATAAATGTTTTTTTTAAGCACAATATAGCACAAGGACAATTCACTCACTGTCCTTACAGGTCCCTGGAAACAAGGACTTGCAGAGTGAAAGAAAAAAAACACTCTCCCTACCTACAGTTTTCTGTCCCTAGAAAAAATGTTTTTTTTAATCACAATATAACACAAGGACAATTCACTCACTGTCCTTCCAGGTCCCTGGAAACAAGGACTTGCAGAGTGAAATAAATTGACACTCTCCCTACCTACAGTTTTCTGTCCCTAGAATAAATGTTTTTTTTAAGCACAATATAGCACAAGGACAATTCACTCACTGTCCTTACAGGTCCCTGGAAACAAGGACTTGCAGAGTGAAAGAAAAAAAACACTCTCCCTACCTACAGTTTTCTGTCCCTAGAAAAAATGTTTTTTTTAATCACAATATAACACAAGGACAATTCACTCACTGTCCTTCCAGGTCCCTGGAAACAAGGACTTGCAGAGTGAAATAAACTGACACTCTCCCTACCTACAGTTTTCTGTCCCTAGAATAAATGTTTTTTTTAATCACAATATAGCACAAGGACAATTCAGTCACTGTCCTTCCAGGTCCCTGGAAACAAGGACTTGCAGAGTGAAATAAACTGACACTCTCCCTACCTACAGTTTTCTGTCCCTAGAATAAATGTTTTTTTTAATCACAATATAGCACAAGGACAATTCAGTCACTGTCCTTCCAGGTCCCTGGAAACAAGGACTTGCAGAGTGAAATAAACTGACACTCTCCCTACCTACAGTTTTCTGTCCCTAGAATAAATGTTTTTTTTAATCACAATATAGCACAAGGACAATTCAGTCACTGTCCTTCCAGGTCCCTGGAAACAAGGACTTGCAGAGTGAAATAAACTGACACTCTCCCTACCTACAGTTTTCTGTCCCTAGAATAAATGTTTTTTTTAATCACAATATAGCACAAGGACAATTCAGTCACTGTCCTTCCAGGTCCCTGGAAACAAGGACTTGCAGAGTGAAATAAACTGACACTCTCCCTACCTACAGTTTTCTGTCCCTAGAATAAATGTTTTTTTTAATCACAATATAGCACAAGGACAATTCAGTCACTGTCCTTCCAGGTCCCTGGAAACAAGGACTTGCAGAGTGAAATAAACTGACACTCTCCCTACCTACAGTTTTCTGTCCCTAGAATAAATGTTTTTTTTAATCACAATATAGCACAAGGACAATTCAGTCACTGTCCTTCCAGGTCCCTGGAAACAAGGACTTGCAGAGTGAAATAAACTGACACTCTCCCTACCTACAGTTTTCTGTCCCTAGAATAAATGTTTTTTTTAATCACAATATAGCACAAGGACAATTCAGTCACTGTCCTTCCAGGTCCCTGGAAACAAGGACTTGCAGAGTGAAATAAACTGACACTCTCCCTACCTACAGTTTTCTGTCCCTAGAATAAATGTTTTTTTTAAGCACAATATAGCACAAGGACAATTCACTCACTGTCCTTACAGGTCCCTGGAAACAAGGACTTGCAGAGTGAAAGAAAAAAAACACTCTCCCTACCTACAGTTTTCTGTCCCTAGAAAAAATGTTTTTTTTAATCACAATATAACACAAGGACAATTCACTCACTGTCCTTCCAGGTCCCTGGAAACAAGGACTTGCAGAGTGAAATAAACTGACACTCTCCCTACCTACAGTTTTCTGTCCCTAGAATAAATGTTTTTTTTAAGCACAATATAGCACAAGGACAATTCACTCACTGTCCTTACAGGTCCCTGGAAACAAGGACTTGCAGAGTGAAAGAAATAAAACACTCTCCCTACCTACAGTTTTCTGTCCCTAGAAAAAATGTTTTTTTTAATCACAATATAACACAAGGACAATTCACTCACTGTCCTTCCAGGTCCCTGGAAACAAGGACTTGCAGAGTGAAATAAACTGACACTCTCCCTACCTACAGTTTTCTGTCCCTAGAATAAATGTTTTTTTTAATCACAATATAGCACAAGGACAATTCAGTCACTGTCCTTCCAGGTCCCTGGAAACAAGGACTTGCAGAGTGAAATAAACTGACACTCTCCCTACCTACAGTTTTCTGTCCCTAGAATAAATGTTTTTTTTAATCACAATATAGCACAAGGACAATTCAGTCACTGTCCTTCCAGGTCCCTGGAAACAAGGACTTGCAGAGTGAAATAAACTGACACTCTCCCTACCTACAGTTTTCTGTCCCTAGAATAAATGTTTTTTTAAGCACAATATAGCACAAGGACAATTCACTCACTGTCCTTCCAGGTCCCTGGAAACAAGGACTTGCAGAGTGAAAGAAACTGACACTCTCCCTACCTACAGTTTTCTGTCCCTAGAATAAATGTTTTTTTAAGCACAATATAGCACAAGGACAATTCACTCACTGTCCTTCCAGGTCCCTGGAAACAAGGACTTGCAGAGTGAAAGAAACTGACACTGTCCCTACCTACAGTTTTCTGTCCCTAGAATAAATGTTTTTTTAAAGCACACTATAGCACAAGCACAAAACACACTGACACTCTCCCTACCTATCCTTCTCTTTCCCTAAACTAAAGGAATCCAGGTTAAGCAAGAAAGAAATAACAGTCACTGTCCCTGCCTATGCTGCTCTATCCCTGCTCCGGAACACACTACACTAGGCCGCCGTGCTGGCGGCCTTTTATAGTGTGGGGCGTGTACTAAACACCCTCAGCAATAATTGGCCACAGGCATCCTGCCTGTGGCCAATCATTGCTCTCCTCGCTGCCGGCGCTGTGATTGGCCAAGCATGCGGGGTCACAGTGCATGCTTGGCCAATCACAGCGCCTGGATGACACTGCGATGGCGTAGTGCATTGTGGGCCGTTCGCGTCACTCGAATTTGGCGCGAACGGCCCAAATCGTTCGATCTTCGTCGAACGATCGAACAGCCGATGTTCGAGTCGAACGTATGTTCGACTCGAACACGAAGCTCATCCCTACTTGTTAGCGGCCTGTACCTCCATTCATCAGCCGCATTGTCAGATCTATATTCTGGACGTCTCTGGTGTGCCGTTATAAAGAGAAATATTTTGCTTTGTAGCAACTTCTAGAACGTTTTTATGAGTCATTTGTCACTTTTACTATCACCGGTGTGACAATCGGCGCATAATCAACATCTCCATTTTGAGAATTAAACTGCGCCGCGTTGATCTGGAGATATGTATCAGACTAGACTAGATTATTTCTGAGAAGCAGACTTCCATCCAGAGTCACCTTTATCAGTAGAGATCCGTCACTCGCTGCACATTCGTTAGTCTTAGGCACTTTGTAAAATCTGCTTTGACATTGACTCTATCAAAGCTTTGTACTGATTATTTGCTTGAACTGGAAGTCATTATCTGTAGAATTTTTCTTTTAACTGCAAGAGATTGAAAAAAAGATTTAACACTCCCCCACCCTATCGAAAACTTGAATATGAGTATGCCCTAATTCTCTGACCTGGGGCCACTAACGGCAAAGGGCCAGGGTGTTAGTGGCTCAGGCAATACTGATAGAAAGAAGAAAGACCCAAGGTCGGGGAGACACCAAAGGGAAATCAAGAGGTAGAGAAGAAAGGGTTGACAAGAGAGGGGCAGGAAACAGTCTCACCCACGCTTCATCATAGAATGCTACAAACTCACAGCCTCTCAAGACCCAAGACTTTTAGGTCAATTACCACCTCTTGGAGAGGTTGACCTCTGGCCGTTTTTTTTTTAAAAGACACACCTTAAGAAACTATTTAATACTTAACTCACTCACTCCGTACGCCTCTTTCCTGACACTGTCTTTTCGCTGTAGTCTTCTCTATGCTGAAAGGGCCCTACCACTGGACAGCCACTAAGAAAGGCCCATGTCATCTAAAGACATTAACAACTAAAGGAGTACCCTCCTCTTCCTCAATAAAGAAGATAGAAGACTCAGGACCTGATGGATCTTGTGACGGATCCCCGTACTCAAGATGAGTCTGTCCGCCGTATTGCTCCTCTGTCTGGTACCACACAATCCAAGACCCCTTAGCTTTCCCATTCACTAGTCATAGTTAAGTGTAGGGTAAAACATCAGACAGTTTATTAGAACAAGAATACAGTTTTATATACAGTTAAAGAGGAGGTTCCCACCTCCTGCTCATATTACTCTAACAATACACCTGTAACCAGAAACATAAATTAACATGAGCTAATTACTGATCCCTTAAAGCAGCCGATGTGACTCCCTAACTACAATACACATTATCATACATATCAACACAGAACTCCTTCATACAATTACAGGGTTAATTAGCACAAACAATGGGTGAAAGACTCTTAGAAGCTGTGACAAGTCATACTAGACTCATTTATGCCCCATACACACGGCCGGTTTTCCCGTCCGAAAAAGTCAGATGAGAGCTTTTGGTCGGGAATTCCGACCGTGTGTATGCTCCATCGGACTTTTTCAGATGGGAAAAGGGGCAAAAACTGCCGGCAAAAGATAGAGAGCTGGCTCTCTTTTTTCCCGTCGGGATTCCCGACAGACTTTTTCCCATCGGAAATCCCGACCGTGTGTATGAGGCATTACATTATAGCAGACAGGTGGCTGGAGTTGACATAAGCATCTCCTAACAGTATGTGTCCCAACATTATGAATCAGTCACTATTTCTAATATGGCATATACAGGCTTCCCAGAGTCTGTGTGCCTTGGGGGGACATGGACCTGAATCCAAAGTAACACCACCTCAAGGGTCCCCAGGCATACAGCTCACAAAGAGCACCGTTCCCCCAAATGCCAAGGACCATGATCGGTAGGCAAGAGGCAGTGGCGTCACTAGGGTTGGTGTAACCAGGTGTGAAAAAAATTGGTGTCACCCCTCTCCACCAATTGTAGTTCCCCCTCAGTACAGACCCCCCTCTCTCAGTATAGACCCCCCACTAAGTATAGACCCCCCTCCATCAGTATAGACCCCTCCCCCCTCAGTGCAGACACCCCCCTTCCCCAGTGCAGACCCCCCTTCAGTGCAGACACCCCCCTTGCCCAGTGAAGACCCCCCTTCAGTGCAGACACCCCCTTCCCCAGTGCAGACCCCTTCAGTGCAGACACCCCTCTTCCCCAGTGCAGACCCCCATCAGTGCAGACACCCCCTTCCCCAGTGCAGACCCCCTCAGTGCAGACACCCCCATTCCCCAGTGCAGACCCCCTCAGTGCAGACACCCCCATTCCCCAGTGCAGACCCCCTCAGTGCAGACACCCCTCTTCCCCAGTGCAGACCTACTTCAGTGCAGACAGTGCAGACACCCCCCTCCCCCAGTGCAGACCCCCCTCAGTGCAGACACCCCCCTTCCCCAGTGCAGACCCCCCTTCAGTGCAGACACCCCCTTCCCCAGTGCAGACCCCCCTCAGTGCAGACCCCCCCTTCCCCAGTGCAGACCCCCTTCAGTGCAGACACCCCCCTTCCCCAGTGCATACCCCCTTCAGTGCAGACACCCCCCTTCCCCAGTGCAGACCCCCTTCAGTGCAGACACCCCCATTCCCCAGTGCAGACCCCCTCAGTGCAGACACCCCTCTTCCCCAGTGCAGACCTACTTCAGTGCAGACACCCCCCTCCCCCAGTGCAGACCCCCTCAGTGCAGACACCCCCCTTCCCCAGTGCAGACCCCCCTTCAGTGCAGACACCCCCTTCCCCAGTGCAGACCCCCCCTCAGTGCAGACACCCCCCTTCCCCAGTGCAGACCCCCCTCAGTGCAGACACCCCCCTTCCCCAGTGCAGACCCCTTCAGTGCAGACACCCCCCTTCCCAAGTGCACACACCCCCTCAGTGCAGACACCCCCCTTCCCCAGTGCAGACCCCCTTCAGTGCAGACACCCCCCTTCCCCAGTGCAGATACCCCCCTTCCCCAGTGCAGACCCCCTCAGTGCAGACATCCCCTTCCCCAGTGCAGACCCCCTCAGTGCAGACACCCCCTTCCCCAGTGCAGACCCCCCTCAGTGCAGGCACCACCCTTCTCCAGTGCAGACCCCCTTCAGTGCAGACACCCCCTTCCCCAGTGCAGACCCCCCTCAGTGCAGACACCCCCTTCCCCAGTGCAGACCCCCCTCAGTACCTGTGCTAGCAGACATTCCTCCCATAGCGCGCCCCCTGCACATGTCCTTCAACATTACAATACAGTGTACAGACCAAAGACAGTGCGGCACATACACAGCGGTGTGCCCCTCTTCGGACTCCCTCCTGTGTAGATGTAAACAGGGGGAGGCGGCTTCGGTTCGGTCCGCGGTGAGAGCAGGTCAGTGTAGGGGTATGCGCGTATGCGGTGTTAGCGCTGCACTGTTCACAGGTGTCACCCCTCTGGTGGGTGTCGCCCTGGTGTGGCCCCCGCACCCCATTAGCAATGCCACTGGCAAGAGGCTAGCATTCAGTCCCCTCTGTCCCGGCTAGGTCTGTCACAGATCTTATGACCATTGATTAAGGTGAGCATTAGGACTTTTAGATTTTTATTTCAAACAAACCCATCGATTACCTAAAGGAGGTATTACATAGATAGAGCTGAGTTCAGCTTTAAAGACCTCCCTGTGGGCTCCTTTCCACTTGATAATACACTACATAGCCAAAAGTATGTAGACACCTCTCCAAATTATTGAGTTCAGGTTTTTCAGTTGAAGGTTACTGTTCATGCTACAGCAAACAAAAACATTTTAGACAATTGTGTGCTTCCAACCCTGTGACAACAGTTTGAGGAAGACCCTTTTCAGTTGCAGCTTGACTCCAGTGTACAAAGCCAGCTCCATGAAAACATGGTTCGATGAGCTTGGTGCGAAGAACCTCGAGTGGCCTTACAGTGACCAGACCTCAACTCTACTGAACACCTTTGGTGTGAACTAAAATACCAGTTATGACCCAGGTCTTCTCATCCAACATCAGTGGCTGACCTCAACCCTACTGAACACCTTTGGTGTGAACTAAAATACCAGTTATGACCCAGGTCTTCTCATCCAACATCAGTGGCTGACCTCAACCCTACTGAACACCTTTAGGATGAACTAGAATGACAATTGTGACCAAGGCATTCTCATCCAACATCAGTACCTGCCCTAATCCCTACTGAACACCTTTGGAATGGACTAGATCGCCAACTGTGATTAAGGTATTCTCATCCAAAACAGATACACAACCTCATTCCCCACTGAACACCTTTGGGAGAAATTGGAACGCCATAGAGACATGGTTTGATGAGTTTGGTAGAAAAAGAAACCCTGGACTGCCGCACTCTGTATAGACAGTTATTTATTCCAAAATTTCAAGTAAAAAATCCAAATTCAAAATAAATCCATAGATCCAAAACAACAAATGCAGATAGTGTGCATGCAGGGAAGGGTGGCTAACGCGTTTCACGTCACGAATTGACGCTTACTCATAGCTAATGTGTGTGGGAATCAAAAGAGGTATAAATGAAAAATAAAGTAACTTTACACCAATCAGTACTGAAAGAACACAGCTGACTGGGATAACCTTATGTTTGATTCCGACACTCCCAAGAAAGGGAGAGGGGGGAAGGGAATAGCACTCTTTTGAAGACCATTCACAAAAATACAAAATGTGTATAAATTATAAACTGAACACTTAATGCTTAAACATAGACACACCAAAGTGTGTCTATATATTATTTAAAGTGAATGAATATAACAGTGATAAGTATGAATGTCAATTAATTAAGTTCAAAAAATGAACGAAAAAATCTTTTTAAATGAAAAAATAAATGAAAAGTGAAAATGTGAAAATGTTTTTTGGAGATGGTAAGCCATAGATGTAAATATATTCATGTATGTGAAATAATTATTATGTGATATTCGTGTGAATTGAAATAATAATAATAGTAATTTACAAATACTCCAAAAAACCATAATGGTGAATTAATTAATAAATACTAAATAATAAAATTTAAATGCACAAAATGTGCACAATGCGTGCTACTGCCAAACAGACTGTGTGACAATTACATAGGGAAATGTGAAGAATGATAAATATGAATAAATAAATGATAAGTGATCATAAAGGAGATATATGTGTGTGTATAAAGTGTAAAGAAATGTCCATATATGAATG
Source organism: Rana muscosa (assembly GCA_029206835.1). Taxonomy (NCBI): domain Eukaryota; kingdom Metazoa; phylum Chordata; class Amphibia; order Anura; family Ranidae; genus Rana; species Rana muscosa. The sequence goes on along the minus strand of JARGYO010000094.1, from coordinate 50,751,964 downwards.
TCTATAAATGTGCTATATAACATAATATAATCCACCTTGTAATGGGTCAATGGATATAATACAATATGCCATAGAACAAAATAAACATGGATAAATCAATAAAATTTAAATAAATATCATGTGTGAATATATGCATTTACCGGAAACACATGTCTCTCCTGTATGCACACATGAACCTTGGACTTTCAACTTTAAACATAAACATAAATAAGAAATGTATAATAAATGAGTATAAGAATGTACAAAGATATGCACGATAATATACAATAAAATCATGCAAGGGGGTACATGAAAATGTGTGTAAGGAAATTCGGATGTTCAGATCCATATAGGAAAATGGTATTGAACCACACACAATACTATCTAGCAAGATGACAATGCATCTTTGCATAGATGTACCCTCATCTCTGCGGTTTAAGATGTAAACCCAATATTCAAATAATGATAAAATCATGACATTAACCTTAATTGTCAAGGGAATCTGTTAAAATAGTGTGTATGCACATGTCAATCACCGCACTTATCCAAAATTAAAAATTAAATAATATATGAACATATAAAAGTGTGCATGGTGGCCGGGCATGTGCATAGACACTATGGTACCTAAGTACTGGAAGCCGATGCTCATAATCACGGAATTTCAAATATGTATTAAGAACGGAATTACTATTAGTCCGAGGACTGGTAGTTGATAATAGCTTGAAAATTGTCGTCGTGGTGTATGGGCATTTATAAAGAAACAAAAATGTAAAAAAATATCAAAATATAATATCAAAAATTGAAAAAAATCAAAAGGATATTTTTATCTTATATAGATATATTACATTAGAGTTAAGTCCATACAAACACGGCGACAAATGATTGGAGTAATTGGCCATCATTGGTTTGAAAATAAATAAATAAAATGTTTACAAATATGTGTTTACAAATATGTGTACACAAAGAGAAGGTAGATGTAAACAGAGGTAGAACAGATACAATGATGCTTGGCCTCACAATGATTGATCTCCGAAAATCCTCTGGAGGACAAGAAACACCAATGATACTCATTAAGAAAAAGGGACAGGACACTGTGCAGACAGGCTCATGTTTCAAGTCTAACGCACCAAAGGACAGGATATGTACTAAATTTGCAAAATTCCAATGCAATAAAGCACATCCTTGCAAATTATGCTATGAATCTCAAAAAAAAGGGTCCTCTGTGCGAAAATCTTGAAAACAAGTTATGGGAGAAAAAAAAAAAAAAAAACAACACTGGTACTCATTACAAAATGTGAATGGTCTTCAAAAGAGTGCTATTCCCTTCCCCCCTCTCCCTTTCTTGGGAGTGTCGGAATCAAACATAAGGTTATCCCAGTCAGCTGTGTTCTTTCAGTACTGATTGGTGTAAAGTTACTTTATTTTTCATGTATACCTCTATTGATTCCCACACACCTTAGCTATGAGTAAGCGTCAATTCGTGACGTGAAACGCGTTAGCCACCCTTCCCTGCATGCACACTATCTGCATTTGTTGTTTTGGATCTATGGATTTATTTTGAATTTGGATTTTTTACTTGAAATTTTGGAATAAATAACTGTCTATACAGAGTGCGGCAGTCCAGGGTTTCTTTTTCTCCCATGCATCAGTGCAGAGCCAGCACCTGTGTGAGTGACCGGGCGGAAGCAGCCATTTGGTGAATTCTTAAGCTTTTGAGCGGTACGTTTTTCCTTTCCTTTGATGAGTTTGGTGTGAAGAACATCAAGAGGCCTCACTGGGACCTGACCTCAATCGTACTGAACACCTTTGGGATGAACTAGAATGCCAATTGTGAACCAGGTCCTCTCATCCATCAGTACCTGCCTTCAGCCCTACTGAACATCTTTGGGATGAAGTAGAATTCCAATTGTCACCCAGGCATTCTCATCCAACATCAGTATCTGACTTCAACCCTACTGAACACCTTTGGAATAAATTAGAATGCCAATTGTGACCCAGGTCTTCTCATTCAAAATCAGTGCCTGACCTCAACCCAACTGAACATCTTTGAGATGAACTAGAATTCCAATTATTACCCAGGTCTTATCATCCAACATCGGTACCTGAATTCAACCCTACTAAACACCTTTGGAAACAACTAGAATACTAGTTGTGACTAGGGATGAGCTCGGTGTTCGAGTCGAACATACGTTCGACTCGAACATCGGCTGTTCGATCGTTCGACGAAGATCGAACGATTTGGGCCGTTCGCGCCTAATTCGAGTGACGCGAACGGCCCACAATGCACTACGCCATCGCAGTGTCATCCAGGCGCTGTGATTGGCCAAGCATGCACTGTGACCCCGCATGCTTGGCCAATCACAGCGCCGGCAGCGAGGAGAGCAATGATTGGCCACAGGCAGGATGCCTGTGGCCAATTATTGCTGAGGGTGTTTAGTACACGCCCCACACTATAAAAGGCCGCCAGCACGGCGGCCTAGTGTAGTGTGTTCCGGAGCAGGGAAAGAGAAGCATAGGCAGGGACAGTGACATTTATTTTTTCTTGCTTAACCTGGATTCCTTTAGTTTAGGGAAAGAGAAGGATAGGTAGGGAGAGTGTCAGTGTGTTTTACTGTGCGAATCCTTGTTTCTAGGGACAGGGAAGGACAGTGAGGGAAATTCTCCTTGTGCTATAGTGTGCTTTAAAAAAACCTTTTTTCTAGGGACAGAAAACTATAGGTAGGGAGAGTGTCAGTGTGTTTTACTGTACGAATCCTTGTTTCTAGGGACAGGGAAGGACAGTGAGGGAAATTCTCCTTGTGCTATAGTGTGCTTTAAAAAAACCTTTTTTCTAGGGACAGAAAACTATAGGTAGGGAGAGTGTCAGTGTGTTTTACTGTACGAATCCTTGTTTCTAGGGACAGGGAAGGACAGTGAGGGAAATTCTCCTTGTGCTATAGTGTGCTTTAAAAAAACCTTTTTTCTAGGGACAGAAAACTATAGGTAGGGAGAGTGTCAGTGTGTTTTACTGTACGAATCCTTGTTTCTAGGGACAGGGAAGGACAGTGAGGGAAATTCTCCTTGTGCTATAGTGTGCTTTAAAAAAACCTTTTTTCTAGGGAGAGAAAACTATAGGTAGGGAGAGTGTCAGTGTGTTTTACTGTACGAATCCTTGTTTCTAGGGACAGGGAAGGACAGTGAGGGAAATTCTCCTTGTGCTATAGTGTGCTTTAAAAAAAACTTTTTTCTAGGGACAGAAAACTATAGGTAGGGAGAGTGTCAGTGTGTTTTACTGTACGAATCCTTGTTTCTAGGGACAGGGAAGGACAGTGAGGGAAATTCTCCTTGTGATATAGTGTGCTTTAAAAAAAACTTTTTTCTAGGGACAGAAAACTATAGGTAGGGAGAGTGTCAGTGTGTTTTACTGTACGAATCCTTGTTTCTAGGGACAGGGAATGACAGTGAGGGAAATTCTCCTTGTGCTATAGTGTGCTTTAAAAAAACCTTTTTTCTAGGGACAGAAAACTATAGGTAGGGAGAGTGTCAGTGTGTTTTACTGTACGAATCCTTGTTTCTAGGGACAGGGAAGGACAGTGAGGGAAATTCTCCTTGTGCTATAGTGTGCTTTAAAAAAACCTTTTTTCTAGGGACAGAAAACTATAGGTAGGGAGAGTGTCAGTGTGTTTTACTGTACGAATCCTTGTTTCTAGGGACAGGGAAGGACAGTGAGGGAAATTCTCCTTGTGCTATAGTGTGCTTTAAAAAAAACTTTTTTCTAGGGACAGAAAACTATAGGTAGGGAGAGTGTCAGTGTGTTTTACTGTACGAATCCTTGTTTCTAGGGACCGGGAAGGACAGTGAGGGAAATTCTCCTTGTGCTATAGTGTGCTTTAAAAAAACCTTTTTTCTAGGGACAGAAAACTATAGGTAGGGAGAGTGTCAGTGTGTTTTACTGTACGAATCCTTGTTTCTAGGGACAGGGAAGGACAGTGAGGGAAATTCTCCTTGTGCTATAGTGTGCTTTAAAAAAACCTTTTTTCTAGGGAGAGAAAACTATAGGTAGGGAGAGTGTCAGTGTGTTTTACTGTACAAATCCTTGTTTCTATGGACAGGGAAGGACAGTGAGGGAAATTCTCCTTGTGCTATAGTGTGCTTTAAAAAAACCTTTTTTCTAGGGACAGAAAACTATAGGTAGGGAGAGTGTCAGTGTGTTTTACTGTACGAATCCTTGTTTCTAGGGACAGGGAAGGACAGTGAGGGAAATTCTCCTTGTGATATAGTGTGCTTTAAAAAAAACTTTTTTCTAGGGACAGAAAACTATAGGTAGGGAGAGTGTCAGTGTGTTTTACTGTACGAATCCTTGTTTCTAGGGACAGGGAAGGACAGTGAGGGAAATTCTCCTTGTGCTATAGTGTGCTTTAAAAAAACCTTTTTTCTAGGGACAGAAAACTATAGGTAGGGAGAGTGTCAGTGTGTTTTACTGTACGAATCCTTGTTTCTAGGGACAGGGAAGGACAGTGAGGGAAATTCTCCTTGTGCTATAGTGTGCTTTAAAAAAACCTTTTTTCTAGGGACAGAAAACTATAGGTAGGGAGAGTGTCAGTGTGTTTTACTGTACGAATCCTTGTTTCTAGGGACAGGGAAGGATAGTGAGGGAAATTCTCCTTGTGCTATAGTGTGCTTTAAAAAAACCTTTTTTCTAGGGACAGAAAACTATAGGTAGGGAGAGTGTCAGTGTGTTTTACTGTACGAATCCTTGTTTCTAGGGACAGGGAAGGACAGTGAGGGAAATTCTCCTTGTGCTATAGTGTGCTTTAAAAAAACCTTTTTTCTAGGGACAGAAAACTATAGGTAGGGAGAGTGTCAGTGTGTTTTACTGTACGAATCCTTGTTTCTAGGGACAGGGAAGGACAGTGAGGGAAATTCTCCTTGTGCTATAGTGTGCTTTAAAAAAAACTTTTTTCTAGGGACAGAAAACTATAGGTAGGGAGAGTGTCAGTGTATTTTACTGTACGAATCCTTGTTTCTAGGGACAGGGAAGGACAGTGAGGGAAATTCTCCTTGTGCTATAGTGTGCTTTAAAAAAACCTTTTTGCTAGGGACAGAAAACTATAGGTAGGGAGAGTGTCAGTGTGTTTTACTGTACGAATCCTTGTTTCTAGGGACAGGGAAGGACAGTGAGGGAAATTCTCCTTGTGCTATAGTGTGCTTTAAAAAAAACTTTTTTCTAGGGACAGAAAACTATAGGTAGGGAGAGTGTCAGTGTGTTTTACTGTACGAATCCTTGTTTCTAGGGACAGGGAAGGACAGTGAGGGAAATTCTCCTTGTGCTATAGTGTGCTTTAAAAAAACCTTTTTTCTAGGGACAGAAAACTATAGGTAGGGAGAGTGTCAGTGTGTTTTACTGTACGAATCCTTGTTTCTAGGGACAGGGAAGGACAGTGAGGGAAATTCTCCTTGTGCTATAGTGTGCTTTAAAAAAAACTTTTTTCTAGGGACAGAAAACTATAGGTAGGGAGAGTGTCAGTGTATTTTACTGTACGAATCCTTGTTTCTAGGGACAGGGAAGGACAGTGAGGGAAATTCTCCTTGTGCTATAGTGTGCTTTAAAAAAACCTTTTTTCTAGGGACAGAAAACTATAGGTAGGGAGAGTGTCAGTGTGTTTTACTGTACGAATCCTTGTTTCTAGGGACAGGGAAGGACAGTGAGGGAAATTCTCCTTGTGCTATAGTGTGCTTTAAAAAAACCTTTTTTCTAGGGACAGAAAACTATAGGTAGGGAAAGTGTCAGTGTGTTTTACTGTACGAATCCTTGTTTCTATGGACAGGGAAGGACAGTGAGGGAAATTCTCCTTGTGCTATAGTGTGCTTTAAAAAAACCTTTTTCTAGGGACAGAAAACTATAGGTAGGGAGAGTGTCAGTGTGTTTTACTGTACAAATCCTTGTTTCTAGGGACAGGGAAGGACAGTGAGGGAAATTCTCCTTGTGCTATAGTGTGCTTTAAAAAAACCTTTTTTCTAGGGACAGAAAACTATAGGTAGGGAGAGTGTCAGTGTGTTTTACTGTACGAATCCTTGTTTCTAGGGACAGGGAAGGACAGTGAGGGAAATTCTCCTTGTGCTATAGTGTGCTTTAAAAAAACCTTTTTTCTAGGGACAGAAAACTATAGGTAGGGAGAGTGTCAGTGTGTTTTACTGTACGAATCCTTGTTTCTAGGGACAGGGAAGGACAGTGAGGGAAATTCTCCTTGTGCTATAGTGTGCTTTAAAAAAAACTTTTTTCCAGGGACAGAAAACTATAGGTAGGGAGAGTGTCAGTGTGTTTTACTGTACGAATCCTTGTTTCTAGGGACAGGGAAGGACAGTGAGGGAAATTCTCCTTGTGCTATAGTGTGCTTTAAAAAAAACTTTTTTCTAGGGACAGAAAACTATAGGTAGGGAGAGTGTCAGTGTGTTTTACTGTACGAATCCTTGTTTCTAGGGACAGGGAAGGACAGTGAGGGAAATTCTCCTTGTGCTATAGTGTGCTTTAAAAAAACCTTTTTTCTAGGGACAGAAAACTATAGTTAGGGAGAGTGTCAGTGTGTTTTACTGTACGAATCCTTGTTTCTAGGAACAGGGAAGGACAGTGAGGGAAATTCTCCTTGTGCTATAGTGTGCTTTAAAAAAACCTTTTTTCTAGGGACAGAAAACTATAGGTAGGGAGAGTGTCAGTGTGTTTTACTGTACGAATCCTTGTTTCTATGGACAGGGAAGGACAGTGAGGGAAATTCTCCTTGTGCTATAGTGTGCTTTAAAAAAACCTTTTTCTAGGGACAGAAAACTATAGGTAGGGAGAGTGTCAGTGTGTTTTACTGTACAAATCCTTGTTTCTAGGGACAGGGAAGGACAGTGAGGGAAATTCTCCTTGTGCTATAGTGTGCTTTAAAAAAACCTTTTTTCTAGGGACAGAAAACTATAGGTAGGGAGAGTGTCAGTGTGTTTTACTGTACGAATCCTTGTTTCTAGGGACAGGGAAGGACAGTGAGGGAAATTCTCCTTGTGCTATAGTGTGCTTTAAAAAAACCTTTTTTCTAGGGACAGAAAACTATAGGTAGGGAGAGTGTCAGTGTGTTTTACTGTACGAATCCTTGTTTCTAGGGACAGGGAAGGACAGTGAGGGAAATTCTCCTTGTGCTATAGTGTGCTTTAAAAAAACCTTTTTTCTAGGGACAGAAAACTATAGGTAGGGAGAGTGTCAGTGTGTTTTACTGTACGAATCCTTGTTTCTAGGGACAGGGAAGGACAGTGAGGGAAATTCTCCTTGTGCTATAGTGTGCTTTAAAAAAAACTTTTTTCTAGGGACAGAAAACTATAGGTAGGGAGAGTGTCAGTGTGTTTTACTGTACGAATCCTTGTTTCTAGGGACCGGGAAGGACAGTGAGGGAAATTCTCCTTGTGCTATAGTGTGCTTTAAAAAAACCTTTTTTCTAGGGACAGAAAACTATAGGTAGGGAGAGTGTCAGTGTGTTTTACTGTACGAATCCTTGTTTCTAGGGACAGGGAAGGACAGTGAGGGAAATTCTCCTTGTGCTATAGTGTGCTTTAAAAAAACCTTTTTTCTAGGGACAGAAAACTATAGGTAGGGAGAGTGTCAGTGTGTTTTACTGTACGAATCCTTGTTTCTAGGGACAGGGAAGGACAGTGAGGGAAATTCTCCTTGTGATATAGTGTGCTTTAAAAAAACCTTTTTTCTAGGGACAGAAAACTATAGGTAGGGAGAGTGTCAGTGTGTTTTACTGTACGAATCCTTGTTTCTAGGGACAGGGAAGGACAGTGAGGGAAATTCTCCTTGTGCTATAGTGTGCTTTAAAAAAAACTTTTTTCTAGGGACAGAAAACTATAGGTAGGGAGAGTGTCAGTGTGTTTTACTGTACGAATCCTTGTTTCTAGGGACAGGGAAGGACAGTGAGGGAAATTCTCCTTGTGCTATAGTGTGCTTTAAAAAAACCTTTTTTCTAGGGACAGAAAACTATAGGTAGGGAGAGTGTCAGTGTGTTTTACTGTACGAATCCTTGTTTCTAGGGACAGGGAAGGACAGTGAGGGAAATTCTCCTTGTGCTATAGTGTGCTTTAAAAAAAACTTTTTTCTAGGAACAGAAAACTATAGGTAGGGAGAGTGTCAGTGTGTTTTACTGTACGAATCCTTGTTTCTAGGGACAGGGAAGGACAGTGAGGGAAATTCTCCTTGTGCTATAGTGTGCTTTAAAAAAACCTTTTTTCTAGGGACAGAAAACTATAGGTAGGGAGAGTGTCAGTGTGTTTTACTGTACGAATCCTTGTTTCTAGGGACAGGGAAGGACAGTGAGGGAAATTCTCCTTGTGCTATAGTGTGCTTTAAAAAAAACTTTTTTCTAGGGACAGAAAACTATAGGTAGGGAGAGTGTCAGTGTATTTTACTGTACGAATCCTTGTTTCTAGGGACAGGGAAGGACAGTGAGGGAAATTCTCCTTGTGCTATAGTGTGCTTTAAAAAAAAAAATTTCTAGGGACAGAAAACTATAGGTAGGGAGAGTGTCAGTGTGTTTTACTGTACGAATCCTTGTTTCTAGGGACAGGGAAGGACAGTGAGGGAAATTCTCCTTGTGCTATAGTGTGCTTTAAAAAAACCTTTTTTCTAGGGACAGAAAACTATAGGTAGGGAGAGTGTCAGTGTGTTTTACTGTACGAATCCTTGTTTCTAGGGACAGGGAAGGACAGTGAGGGAAATTCTCCTTGTGCTATAGTGTGCTTTAAAAAAAACTTTTTTCTAGGGACAGAAAACTATAGGTAGGGAGAGTGTCAGTGTGTTTTACTGTACGAATCCTTGTTTCTAGGGACAGGGAAGGACAGTGAGGGAAATTCTCCTTGTGCTATAGTGTGCTTTAAAAAAACCTTTTTTCTAGGGACAGAAAACTATAGGTAGGGAGAGTGTCAGTGTATTTTACTGTACGAATCCTTGTTTCTAGGGACAGGGAAGGACAGTGAGGGAAATTCTCCTTGTGCTATAGTGTGCTTTAAAAAAAACTTTTTTCTAGGGACAGAAAACTATAGGTAGGGAGAGTGTCAGTGTGTTTTACTGTACGAATCCTTGTTTCTAGGGACAGGGAAGGACAGTGAGGAAAATTCTCCTTGTGCTATAGTGTGCTTTAAAAAAACCTTTTTTCTAGGGACAGAAAACTATAGGTAGGGAGAGTGTCAGTGTATTTTACTGTACGAATCCTTGTTTCTAGGGACAGGGAAGGACAGTGAGGGAAATTCTCCTTGTGCTATAGTGTGCTTTAAAAAAAACTTTTTTCTAGGGACAGAAAACTATAGGTAGGGAGAGTGTCAGTGTGTTTTACTGTACGAATCCTTGTTTCTAGGGACAGGGAAGGACAGTGAGGGAAATTCTCCTTGTGCTATAGTGTGCTTTAAAAAATCCTTTTTTCTAGGGACAGAAAACTATAGGTAGGGAGAGTGTCAGTGTGTTTTACTGTACGAATCCTTGTTTCTATGGACAGGGAAGGACAGTGAGGGAAATTCTCCTTGTGCTATAGTGTGCTTTAAAAAAACCTTTTTCTAGGGACAGAAAACTATAGGTAGGGAGAGTGTCAGTGTGTTTTACTGTACGAATCCTTATTTCTAGGGACAGGGAAGGACAGTGAGGGAAATTCTCCTTGTGCTATAGTGTGCTTTAAAAAAACCTTTTTTCTAGGGACAGAAAACTATAGGTAGGGAGAGTGTCAGTGTGTTTTACTGTACGAATCCTTGTTTCTAGGGACAGGGAAGGACAGTGAGGGAAATTCTCCTTGTGCTATAGTGTGCTTTAAAAAAACCTTTTTTCTAGGGACAGAAAACTATAGGTAGGGAGAGTGTCAGTGTGTTTTACTGTACGAATCCTTGTTTCTAGGGACAGGGAAGGACAGTGAGGGAAATTCTCCTTGTGCTATAGTGTGCTTTAAAAAAACCTTTTTTCTAGGGACAGAAAACTATAGGTAGGGAGAGTGTCAGTGTGTTTTACTGTACGAATCCTTGTTTCTAGGGACAGGGAAGGACAGTGAGGGAAATTCTCCTTGTGCTATAGTGTGCTTTAAAAAAAACTTTTTTCTAGGGACAGAAAACTATAGGTAGGGAGAGTGTCAGTGTATTTTACTGTACGAATCCTTGTTTCTAGGGACAGGGAAGGACAGTGAGGGAAATTCTCCTTGTGCTATAGTGTGCTTTAAAAAAACCTTTTTTCTAGGGACAGAAAACTATAGGTAGGGAGAGTGTCAGTGTGTTTTACTGTACGAATCCTTGTTTCTAGGGACAGGGAAGGACAGTGAGGGAAATTCTCCTTGTGCTATAGTGTGCATTAAAAAAACCTTTTTTCTAGGGACAGAAAACTATAGGTAGGGAGAGTGTCAGTGTGTTTTACTGTACGAATCCTTGTTTCTAGGGACAGGGAAGGACAGTGAGGGAAATTCTCCTTGTGCTATAGTGTGCTTTAAAAAAAACTTTTTTCTAGGGACAGAAAACTATAGGTAGGGAGAGTGTCAGTGTGTTTTACTGTACGAATCCTTGTTTCTAGGGACAGGGAAGGACAGTGAGGGAAATTCTCCATGTGCTATAGTGTGCTTTAAAAAAACCTTTTTTCTAGGGACAGAAAACTATAGGTAGGGAGAGTGTCAGTGTGTTTTACTGTACGAATCCTTGTTTCTAGGGACAGGGAAGGACAGTGAGGGAAATTCTCCTTGTGCTATAGTGTGCTTTAAAAAATCCTTTTTTCTAGGGACAGAAAACTATAGGTAGGGAGAGTGTCAGTGTGTTTTACTGTACGAATCCTTGTTTCTATGGACAGGGAAGGACAGTGAGGGAAATTCTCCTTGTGCTATAGTGTGCTTTAAAAAAACCTTTTTCTAGGGACAGAAAACTATAGGTAGGGAGAGTGTCAGTGTGTTTTACTGTACGAATCCTTGTTTCTAGGGACAGGGAAGGACAGTGAGGGAAATTCTCCTTGTGCTATAGTGTGCTTTAAAAAAACCTTTTTTCTAGGGACAGAAAACTATAGGTAGGGAGAGTGTCAGTGTGTTTTACTGTACGAATCCTTGTTTCTAGGGACAGGGAAGGACAGTGAGGGAAATTCTCCTTGTGCTATAGTGTGCTTTAAAAAAACCTTTTTTCTAGGGACAGAAAACTATAGGTAGGGAGAGTGTCAGTGTGTTTTACTGTACGAATCCTTGTTTCTAGGGACAGGGAAGGACAGTGAGGGAAATTCTCCTTGTGCTATAGTGTGCTAAAGCATTCCTCATCAACCATCTTTGAAATCCTTGTTTTTTGGACAGTCAGGGAAATTGTCGTTGTGCTATTCTGTGCAAAAGCAATCATCCTCAACCATATTTAGAAATCCTTAAGTAAAGGGACAGAGAAGGACTCCTGAAGGTAGCCCTTATTGCTTTTTTCCCATCTCCCTGCAGGCCATCTATTAGAATGTCTGGAAGGCAAACAAGGAGAGGCAGACAGTCAGGAGGCAATAAAAGAGGGCAAGCAGGCTCTGTGTCTGGGGACAACAGTGCTGGTCGTGGACGCGGTGCATTGTCATCAGCACATGGCCATGGGACACGCTTGTCCTTCTTTTCGGCAGCTGGACATGTTGAGCCACATCATGCCGAAGACTTGGTAGAGTGGATGACCAAGCCCTCCTCCTCCTCCTCATCCTCTCTCACCCAGGCTCAGGGTACTGGCAAAGCAGCTGCCAAAGTGTCCTCTTCCCTGGTATCAATGTCAGACTCATCATCAGTCACTCCTTCCCTAGACCCACCATGTCCTCCTCCTGAGGAGTCCCCCGAACTGTTTGAGCACAGTGTTGGGTACATGCTCCAGGAGGATGCCCAGCGTTTCGAAGGGTCTGATGATGAAACCCAGCTACAGGAAGGCAGTAGCGTGAGAGCAGACAGAGGGGATGCTCAAGAAGGACACCAATCTGGCAGTCATGTTCCAGCAGCTGCAGCATACTGCCAGATTGGCTCCAGTGATGAGGAGGGAGGGGATGATGAGGTCACTGACTCCACGTGGGTGCCTAATAGGAGAGAGGAGGAGGAGGAGGATGAGGAGGAGGCACATCTCCAACGAGGCAGGATGCCCTTTGGTGGCCAGCGTAAGGGCAGTACACCGACGGAATCACACCGCAGAGCTCCGCCTGTGCAGGCCGCTGCCTCTGCCCGTCATTCAAAAAGTTCTTTGGTGTGGGCCTTTTTTGAGGCTAGTGCATCAGATCGCACAGCTGCTGTTTGCAACATATGTCTCAAGCGTATATCGCGTGGCCAAAACATCAGCCGCTTGGGTACCACATGCCTGACCAGACATATGTTGACCTGCCATGCAGCTCGTTGGCAAGCCTACCTCAAAGACCCACACCAAAGAACAAAGCGGACCTCTCCTTGCACCGCATCAGCTGGGATCTCCAACCCCACTATAACTTCAGTCCTCTCTGAAACATGCACTGAGAGGAATGAAGGTGTAGAATTAGGTGTGTCACAGCCAAGTACTTGCGGCCACTCTGCTAGCAGTACACCGACGTCCGATTCTAGCAGGCAAATTTCCCTGCCCCAGCTGCTGGACCGTCGAAAGAAGTTCACTCCCAGCCATCCACATGCCCAGCGGTTGAATGCTAGCTTGGCTAAATTGCTAGCGCTTCAACTGCTGCCTTTTCAGTTGGTAGACTCGGCCCCCTTCCGTGAGTTTGTGCAATGTGCGGTTCCTCAGTGGCAGGTTCCCAAACGCCACTTTTTCTCACGGAAGGCTATTCCGGCTCTCTACCGGCATGTGGAAGGCAATGTCTTGGCCTCGCTGGACAGGGCGGTCAGCGGTAAGGTGCATATTACCGCTGACTCATGGTCCAGCAGGCATGGACAGGGACGTTACCTTTCTTTCACGGCCCATTGGGTCACTCTTTTGGCAGCTGGGAAGGATGCAGGACAAGGTGCAGTAGTGTTGGAGGTTGTTCCACCGCCACGCCTCCAAAATGCTACTACTGGTTGTGACACACCTCTCTCCTCCACCCCCTCCTCTTCTTCTTCCTCCATGGCCTCTTCCTGTGGTTTGTCCTCTGAACCAGCGGTGCTCCGTAGCCGTTCAAGGGGCTACGCAAGTACGCAGGCAAAAAGATGCCATGCCGTGCTTGCGCTGGTGTGTTTGGGGGACATAAGCCACACTGGGGCAGAGGTCCTGTCTGCTCTGCAGGGCCAGGCCGAGAGGTGGTTGACGCCACGCCAGCTTAAGCCAGGAATGGTGGTTTGCGACAATGGCACCAACCTCCTCTCCGCCCTCCGACAGGGACAACTGACCCATGTGCCCTGTGTGGCTCACGTCCTTAACCTGGTGGTGCAGCGGTTCTTGGGCAGGTACCCGGGCTTACAGGATGTCCTGAGGCAGGCCAGGAAAGTCTGTGTGCATTTCCGCAGATCTTATAATGCCAGTGCTCGCCTGGCTGAGCTGCAAAAGGAGTTGAACCTGCCCAAGAATCGCCTTATATGTGACATGCCCACCAGGTGGAACTCAACGTTGGCCATGCTGCAGCGGCTGCACACGCAGCAGAGGGCCATCAATGAGTACCTGTGCGACTACGGCACCAGGACAGGGTCAGGGGAGCTTGGTTTTTTTTCTCCACGCCAGTGGGGCATGATCAGGGATGCATGCACTGTCCTGGCACCATTTGAGGAGGCCACGAGGATGGTGAGCAGTGACAGTGCATGCATCAGTGACACTGTACCTCTTGTCCACCTGTTGGAGCACACGCTGCCTGGAATAATGGACAGGGCACTTGAGGCAGAACAGAGGCAGGAAGAGGAGGACTTCCTTGCCTCTCAAGGCCCCCTTTACCCAGACAGTGTTCCTTCTGTCCCACCCATTGCACAGGAAGAGGAGGAGGAGGAGGAGGAGGAGGAGGAGGAGGATTGTGTCAGCATGGAGGTGGAGGCTGGCACTCAGCATCATCAGCAGCAGTCTTTTAGGGATGATTTACAGTCCCAAGAAACCAGTGGACTTGTACGTGGCTGGGAGGAGGTGGCTGCGGATCATGTCGTCCTTAGTGACCCAGAGGACTCCGGGGCGAATGCCTCAGCAAACCTACGCTGCATGGCCTCCCTGATCCTGCAAAGTCTGCGGAAGGATCCTCGTATTCTTCGGATCAAGGAGAGGGACCATTACTGGCTGGCCACTCTCCTTGATCCACGGTACAAGGGTAAGGTTGCGGACCTTATGTTACCGTCGCAGAGGGAGCAGAGGATGAGACAACTCCGGGAGGCCTTGCAGAAAGGTCTGTGCAACGCGTTCCCAGAGACTGGGAGGTTACAAACTCCTGGTCCTGGACAACGAGTTGCTGAGGCTTCGGCCAGTCAAAGAAGGAGCGGTGGGGAAGGTGGCCGTCTGACCGATGCGTTCAGACAATTCTTTAGTCCACAGCCCCAAAGTATGATCGGTTCCAGCAACCATCGCCAGCGTCTGATAAACATGGTGCAGGAATATCTAGGGGCAAGGTCAGACTTGGACACCTTCCCCACCGAAAATCCTCTGGCTTACTGGGTCTTGAGGATGGACCACTGGCCAGAGCTTGCACAGTATGCAATTGAGCTACTGGCCTGTCCTGCATCCAGCGTTCTTTCGGAACGCACATTCAGTGCTGCTGGAGGATTTGTCACGGATCACAGGGTGCGCCTGTCCACCGACTCGGTTGATCGACTGACTTTCATCAAGATGAACCAGTCTTGGATCACCACCAGCTACCACACACCTGATGCTGATATAACAGACTAATTGATTTTAACATGTCACATCCCTTCAAGACTGATGCTGATGCTGAGTGCCTGTGCTGTTATGTTGACTGGCTATCCTCCTCCTCCGAGTCCTCAATGATACGATTGATGATGATAGCTTGGAAGATCATTTTTGTTTATGGGTGCCGCCACCAGTGGCTAAGGCCCAATTTTTCAGCCCCTGTTTTACAGGGGCGTGTAATTACAATTTTTTTAGCAATAATTTGCCATAGGGCTCATTGCTGTGCTCCAAGTACAGTATCTGTGAGGGGTTGGAGTGTTGTGGCACCAGTGCCTAAGGCCCAATTTTTCAGCCCCTGTTCAACAGGGGCATGTAATTACAATTCTTGATCTAATAATTCACAGCAGGGCCCATTCCTGCACCCACCAAGAGTAACTCTGAGGGCTTACAGTGTTGTGGCAACACCACCACCACCACCACCACCACCACGAAAGGCCCAATTTTTCAGCCCCTGTTCAACAGGGGCATGCAATTACAATTCTTGATCTAATAATTCACAGCAGGGCCCATTGCTGCACCCACCAAGAGTAACTGTCAGGGCTTGCAGTGTTGTGGCACCAGCACCACCATCAAAGGCCCAATTTTTACTACCACTGTTCAACAATTATATGTAATTACAATTCCTGATATAATAGTTGACAGCAGGGCGTTCCAGCACCAACCAAGAGTAACTGTGAGTGCTTACAGTGTTGTGCCAACACCAACAACTAAGGGGCCTATTTCTGCAGAGTATATACGGCAGGTCCCTACTTTCAAACATCCAACTTACAAACGACTCCTACTTGCAAACGCAAGAAGACAACAGGAAGTGAGAGGAAATCTACCCCTAGGAAGGAAAATTCTCTCCTGTAAGAATTAATATGGGAGAAAGGTGTCTCCTCTGTACTGATGCTTTATCACCAATCCTTGTTTCAAGAAAAACACCACATTTCAAAAACAGTTGTCATTGGGACGGAAAGTGAGGTGAAATGTTCTGAACAGGGGCACAGACAGCAAAACAAATGTTACAGGGGTGATAACCCTTACCTATGTTTTCCAAAAAGTTTAAAAATAGATTTTTGGGCTGGAGCTACACTTAAACAATGTACCTGTTCAAAATTACAAACACATTCTACATAAGAACAAACCTACAGTCCCTGTCTTGTATGCACCGCCTGTATACGGCTGTTCAGAGTATATAGGGCCTTTTTTATTTTGTGTGCGGTGTTCCCCTTAATATCCATACAAGACCCAAAGGGGCTGGTAATGGGCTGGGGTAGGGGGGGGGGGGGGTCATGGGGTAGCTATGCCATTTTTCTTAAAGATTTTCATCCATATTACCGGGACCAGACATTACATTAAAGCCGCAAGCAGTTTTAAATGGCTTTTTTTTCCTTTAGAAGTGTCATTTTGTGCAGGGACAGTTCTAAACACGGGAAACACGTGGCACTTCACAGGCATACTTTAGACACCCCCCAGGTACGATATTTAAAGGAATATTTGACTTTTTTTTTTTTCACTTTATGCATCATTAAAATGACTGCTCCCGAAAAACGACCGTTTTTAAAACTTCTTTTTGCATTGATACATGTCCCCTGGTGCACAACCCGGGTTCCCAAACCCTTTTTAGGACAATAACATGCATAATAGTTGTTATAATTAGCACTTTAGAATTCGAACGTTCGCATCCATTGTATTTAATAGGGTTCTAATGTTCGTACGAACTTTCGGTCCGTTCGCGGGTTCTGGTGCGAACCGAACCCGGGGGTGTTCGGCTCATCACTAGTTGTGACTTTGGTCTTCTCATCCAACATCAGTACCTGACCTTAAGCCTACTGAACACCTCTGGGATGAACTAGAATGACAATTGTGACTCAGGTCTTCTTCATCCAAAATCGATAACTGACTGCAACCCTATTAAACACCATTAGAATGAACTAGAATGCCAATTATGACTCAGGTCTTCTCATCCAACACAGATACCTGACCTTTACCCTGAACACCCATGGGATGAATTGGAACGCTTATTTTAACCACTTCAATACCGCCCATAGTCATATGACGTCCACAGATGGGATCTCCCATCCTGGGTGGACGTCATATGACGTCCTGGGCTTTTTGGGGGGATATCTGAATGATGTCTGCAGCTAGAGGCATCATTCAGATATCCTTCTCTTCTGACGGCGATTCTGTGCACAAAAAGAATGATCATAGCAGCAGTTCCGCCGCTTGATCGTTCTTATAGGCGTCGGGAGGGGACATCCCCCCCTCCCGCCGCCATCCGGTGCTTCTCCGGGCTCTCCCGTGCCATCGGGGGCCCGGAGAATGAATCGTCCGGCGCCGGATGGGAAGCATAGAGATCACTGGTGACCAGATGGTCACCAATCATCTCTATGACCGTCTGAGACCCGGGCGCGATGTCATGACGTCACGCCCGGGTTCTCAGAAGTAAACAAAGCCGCGATTGCGGCTAGTAAGCATGAGATCGTGACATTTTTTTCACGATCTCATGCTTTCCAGCCTGGAGGAGAGATGTGGGGTCTAATTGACCCCGCATCTCTCCATAAAGAGGACCTGTCACACACCATTCCTATTACAAGGGATGTTTACATTCCTTGTAATAGGAATAAAAGTGATCAAAAAAATAAAATAAAATAAAAAAGTGTAAAAATAAAAAAATTAAGTAAAATAAAAAAATATATATATATATATTTTTTAAAACGCCCCTGTCCTCGGTAGCTCGCGATCAGAAGCGAGCGCACACGTAAGTCCCACCCACATTTGTAAACGCCGTTCAAACCACACATGTGAAGTATCGCCACGTGCGTTAGAGCGCGTGCAACAATTCTAGCACTAGACCTCCTCTGTAACTCTAACCTGATAACCTGTAAAAAAAAATAAAGCGTTGCCTATGGAGATTTTTAAGTACCAAAGTTTGGCGCCATTCCACGAGTGTGCGCAATTCTAAAGCGTGACATGTTAGGTATCTATTTACTCGGCGTAACATCATCTTTCATATTTTACAAAGAAATTGGACTAACTTTACTGTTTTTTGTTATTTTTTAATTCATGAAACTTTTTTTTTTTTCCAAAAAAAAGGCGTTTGAAAACTTATTGCGCAAATACTGTGCAAGATAAAAAGTTGCAATGACCGTCATTCTATTCCCTAGGGTGTCTGCTAAAAAAAAATATATAATGTTTGGGGGTTCTGAGTCATTTTCTAGCAAAAGAATGATGATTTGTACATGTAGGAGAGAAGTACCAGAATAGGCCTGGTATAGAGGTGGTATAAAAGACCCTGTATTGAAGTGGTTAAACAAGGTCTTCTCCCCCAACATCAGTTCCTGACCTCACAAAGGGGCACAAATTCTCATAGACACCCTCCAAAATCTTTTACAAAGTCTCCCCATAAAAGTGGCAGTTGCTATAGTCACAAGGGGTGGGCCAAAGTCCATGGTTTTGGAATGGAATGTCCAACAAGCTCCCAAGCTTATACAGGTGTGATGGTCAGGTGTCCACAAACGATTGGCCATAAGGCTACTTTCACATTTTTAGCTGCGTTTTACTGTCATGTTTGCCGCGATTTGCGGGCGCTAGCGGGGTGATTTTAACCCCCGATAGCGGCCGAAAAAGGGTTAAACCCGCCCGCAAAACGCTGCAAAGTTTTTGGAGGCGCTACCCCATTGTTTTCAATGGGCAGGGGCGCTATAGGAGCGGTATTTTTACCGCTCCTACCGCGCCTCAAAGATGCGGCTGGCAGGAGTTTTTTTACCCTCCTGCCAGCGCACCCTCGGGCTTTCACACTGGATACAAAAGGAGCGGCTCTTTCAGGGCGCATTTTTAGCGCAATAGCGCCTGCAAAGCGCCTCAGTGTGAAAGCAACCTAAAGGGTATTTAAAACAAAAAAGTCACCTTTATCATTCTGGCAAATTGGCAAGCATACCTGTAGATAAGTCATGCTACTTCACTCTGAAAAGCTTTTCTGTAGAAATGGCCCACAGAAATGGAGAGGAATAAAGCCTCGTACACACGATCGGATTATCCGACGGGAATTGTGTGATGACAGGCTGTTGTCGGAAAATCCGGCCGTTTGTACGCTCCATCGGACGATTGTTGTCGGATTTTCCGCGGACAAATGTGGGATAGCATGCTTTAAAACTGTCTGCCAACAAACGTCTGACAAAACTCCAAAGTACAAACACGCATGCTCAGAAGCAATGCTCACCATAACACAACATTAGCAGAAGTTGCCAAAAGGGTGGCGCTAAAGAGCTAAAAAGCCACGTAGTTTCGTGTTTGTTGGCCGACAATTCTTTGCCGTTTGTATGCAATACAAGTTCCTGGCCAGCGCCCTTCGGACAAAAGTCCTACGCTTTGTCCGAGGAAAATCCGATCGTGTGTATGAGGCTTTAGAGTCACTGCTGGGGCATTCTTTTGAAACCTATATTTTTGTGTGATGGTATCTTCTGTGGCTCATGGAAATCTCTCATCATAATTCTCCCCAGAAAGCGGAGAAGCTCACTCTGCATTTAAAGTGGTGTCAAACAGGTGCTTACCGTGGGACTTTCCAGTTGTTGATGTTAATTGGTTGCTTTTTTAATCATCTCAAATTTGTGTCCTGGGAAGTATGTATCATATAAACTAACAAGCGCCCTCTGAATTCTAGGTACATTCCACTCCCAGTCTATAGATTCCACTGTGCGATGACTCAATGATTCATATTTAAAAAAAAAAAAAGAGAATATTAGTTTTGTATTACAAATAATATCAAATTTTACATTTGTATGTTTCCTTTTATGCCACTTAAAGGGAACGTATCGTGATTATTGGCCAATTTTATTGGACAGTTTTTGTCCGTTTTTGAAGAACACCTATAAGCGGGAGGTGAAGGTCTTCTCATATACAACTGCATACTGTATTACATAGGTGTATGCAGCCTATAGCATTAGGGTTTGCACTCCAAAGCTCAAACACACATGCGTGTGTGTATGGGTTTATATATATATGGCCCCGGCACATTAATTTCCCTGCCAGCACAGTGAAAGAGGAGTGCTTAAGCACTTCTCTTATGGCAGAGGCAGTAAGAGGGAAAGCTTTCCCATCTCCCCGCTGCTACACAGAGCAATAGTGCTAATGTGCACTAGGTGATTAGGGTGTGCCCAGGCACATCCGGCACACCCTGTGCGCATGCCTATGCTGTATTATTATGGTTTCACAAGATTCTGGGCTGGCTGTGGACTTATCACAGGTTTTTTTTTTAAATGTTGGTGTTCTAAATTTCTTTTTTCACAAATTTTGATGTTTTTTCAGTTGAATTAGTTGATCACTGGACACTGAAATGTTCATGGATTTAATTAATGCAGAACGTATTCATACTAAATTGAACTTATAGGTCCTTAATTGTTTACTTCATATGTCTTCCCAGCCACCCTCCTTTAAACTCTGTCCTTTTGTATATAAACTTCCGTAGACTTCCAAAGGTGTCTAGCGGCCTCACCTCTCACTCCCTCCTTCTCTGTCAATGTCAATGGCTCTCGTCTAGGGGACCAGGGAGGAGGGAGTCAGGGGAGTCATCCATCCGGTGGTTCAACCCCGGCCTATGGCGACAGCGCCACCTATAGGCCGCAGGGAACTGGACACCATTGATATCCTCCACTGGCATAAAATGGTCCATGAACCCTAACAATTGCTGCATCTGAGCCTGTTATCACTCAGATGCCTCCCCTAAATGTAACCACCCGCTACACATCCCCCCCAGTAATTTGACACTGGGCCCCAGTGTCTGAAACCAATTTATGCCCTCTAAATAGAGTCCACATAAATCCGATCCAGAGACAAAATCAAAATCAAAGACAAAAAAATGGCAATTTAAAAATTGTTTTGTTTGTGCCTGAACCAAAGGGAAAGGAAAGGAGGGAAGGGAAGGAACAACAAATAAAACATACACAGGTGTAACAGCATAATTTTTTTTCCAAAAATTATATTTTCCCCCTCCCACGTCACTAACTAAGATCTGCCCCATTCCCAGCAGACTTGAATGACGTTCTCCTGCAGAGGGGAAAAGAAACACATTATCTAACACAGTATGTAATTTGGAGTGAAAAGGCTCCCCCTAGAGCAGTGGTTCTCAACTCCTGTCTTCAGGACCCACTAACAGGCCAGATTTTAAGTATTACCTTGGGGAGATGCAGACTAAAATCCTGCAATCCCTAAGCAGCAAATTATATCACCTGTGATGCATTTCAGTTATCTTGCAAACCTAGCCTGTTAGTGGGTCCTGAGGACTGGAGTTGAGAACCACTGCCCTAGAGGAAACCCTTTCCCTCCAAAAAGTCATGTGTGGTGTGTGTGAAAATCCGTTGCGCAACACTCCACCTAGTGGCCGTGTCGTGATCTGGAACACTTCTCTTGATCAGCAATCTCTTCATCTGTATCTTTGCCCTAACTTAACTAAACCCCAAAGTCCTCATTATCTTTGCGGCTAAGAACAGGGAGAACAAAAAAACAACTGCTATTAATTCTCCCAAGGCTTAGCCACCCCCTGCAAGGTAAAGAGTCCCTGAGTTCCGGCAAAGGCACTCCGGAATGTCCAGCAACAACAGAAAAAAAACACAGGAGTTTCCATATGGTACTCCACATCATCTCCATCCTTTCGACAAATAATCACCCTGTCAGCATGAATGTGCCGACCCAGCATCCATTCAGCGTTGCAATCTTTAAACCTTTTGGAGGCTACAGGAGAACATGAGAAGTACCTGCGAGCGTGGGGCACCTTGAGATGTGTCCAGATAAAATCATCATACCATCGCTGCCTGTGTGCCTCCACTTCATACAACACCTCTCTTGGTAAGTACGGGTACTCCCACCCGTACTCGCTGGCAACCTTTTGGCAAAACAGTCTCTGCAGTCTGGACAAGGGTGGCATTGTGGCACGGTCTCCCTCACCAGGCATGACAATTGACTCCGGGTGCCGAGGTGCCTTGACCACCTCCATACTGGGCATAGAAACCCGAAGCGACACTCGCTTCACCCTAGCTTCGGGCGCAGGTGACTCCGGGAGCAGAAGGGCAGGCAGGGGACCAGATTCCTCCTCAGGTGCTGGGGCCTCCACCCGGGGTGTACTATCCCCAGTAGATATGGGTTAGTCCCTTTGCATACGGGACGAGGCCAGGGGCATCTTGTCCCAGCCCTTCCGTTCAAAAAGTTTGTCTATGATGCCATCATCTCCAGCATCAGAGACCGATTCCAGGTCGGAGGTGTCACACTCCTCCGTGGGCAGGTAATTCCTTGTGGATGTGGAATCACCCCCTCCCTCGGGCCCCCGTGGCTGTGGATCCCCGACACCTCCGACAAAACACCAAGTCCCGTTCCCCGGCTTGCCTCGGCCTTTACTTGAACTGGGATGTCCGGGGCTTTTCCATCCGGATCCATCCGGGCCGGGCGAGCGCAGGGATGCTCCTCCATCACGGCCGCTGGAAGCTCTAACGAGACCGACCTTCCTCTTTGGCGGTGGGAGTAGGGAAGCTGTGGTGACCGAAGCAGCATCCTCTGATTTTTCATCCTCCAAACTTTTGATCGCGACTTCCCCGGAAGTCTCTACAGTGCACGTGGGAATGGCTGTCCAAGCTTTGACTTCTCCTTCACGAGTGGTGGCGCCTGTTAGGCAGTTGAGGTGGAAGGCCCGAGGCCTTTCTATGGATTGCTCCACCTCGAAAATGAACTCTCCGCAGGCCTCGCAGCACCCGAACGGTTTCAGCTGAACCACCAGTCCCGGACAGCCGGGACAAATCACACCGAGGGCCTCAACGTCCTTGCATACATACAGGGCGAATCGCCCTCGGGGCTTGAGCCTGATTCCCGTATCCGTAACCGAAGCAGCAATTGGGGTCATCCTGGTGGTGGGTAGGAACTGGAGCCCAGGAGGCATTGGTGAACACACTGACTGCTTGCTGCTCCATCGCGCACTGAACAACTGGCACCAAGTCCCCACGTGCATCCCCACACATGGCCGGACTCCTCCCCTATTCCACACCAGTTTGCGGGCTTTCTCCTTGGCACGCCCACGAACTGTGCAAGGAGGGTGTGCCTCGTGGCACGTTGGCCAAAAATGCCTGACCTCCTTGGAGCTCCTATGGGCAGCAAAGTTCAAACTCTTGAAGGCCTCGGCTCCGTTATTTGAGCACAAATCCCGGACCCAGAGCCCCCACGTGTAGCGACCTCACCTATCACTCCCTCCTTATCTGTCAATGTCAATGGCTCTCGTCTAAGGGACCAGGGAGGAGAGTGTGACGCACCACCAGCTTGTATCCTCTAGTGTGTAGAGGTGTGAGGTATAACCAATTACCTTTGGGCCTGTGCCCCTGTCCAGAGGCAAAACTTATCTTGAGAATGACCTTTAATTCCCAGAAAGCCAAGTTCCACACCATTGAAAGTCCAACACTTATTTATTCTTTTTGAGCAATAAATAGTCCTTTTAGAGCAGACTGGTTAGACAACGAACAGACAAGGTGAAGAGGAAGGTCCAGGCACAAACAAGAACTTGTTGCTCTCCTGTTTCAGTGTGCGCAAACAGGCTTGGCGCACGGTCGCTGCCACCGACCATGAGGGTGGTCGCTGCCACAGACCGGGTGAATTAGGCTTGAGGTCTCTGCCACTGACCTGGGTTTCAGTTGGGTCACTGCCACCGACCATGAGAACGTAGACTACCTTCTTGAAATGTGGCCCCTGTCACGGGAGTCATCCATCCGGACAGTCACCAGAGGCCTCCACCGTCACCAGCCAATGCTTCGCTGGATCTCCGGGAAGGTCACTTCTCTGGTCCCCCTCGCCCTAGATTCGGGTGTCCAACACCGGAGGACACCCTAGGAATCCTCCATTCCTTGCGGGACCAAGTCGAAGGTACTGGGCCCCAGGCCTTCAGAGAGTACCTCACCCAGGACCAAAGGTGTCTGGGGTGGAATCGCAGCTCCGTCTCCAGGCCGAGGGCACCCGAACCACCAGCACTCACATCCAGGCTGAAGGTGCCTGGGCGTGGACCCCGACCGGAAGATGTCCGCCCCCTTTATCCCCTCTCCCAGCATGCACAGAAGGTTCCCCACCCCGCCGCACCACTGCCGAGAGAGGACAAAAAGGCACAGACCTCCAATGGTGGTTCAACCCCGGCCTATGGCGACAGCGCCACCTATAGGCCGCAGGGAACTGGACACCATTGATATCCTCCACTGGCATAAATTGGTCCATTAACCCTAACAATTGCTGCATCTGAGCCTGTTACCACTCAGATGCCTCCCCTAAATGTAACCACCCGCTACAGGGGGTTAGAAGTACAGTTCACACTCTGAGGACCCTCAGATGCCTCGTACACACGACGGGTTTTCCCGGCAGGACAAAAAAATGACGCTTTTCCCGACGGGATTCCTCTCAAGCCTGCCTTGCATACACACGGTCACACAAAAGACCGCTGAACTTTTGAATGGCAAGAACGCGGTGACGTCAAAGACTACGACGAGCTGACAAAGGGGCGTTCTATGCTTCCGCGCATGCGTCAAATTGTTTACGAGAGTTTTTTTTCCCCTCGGGGAAAGCATACAGACGAACGGTTTTCTCTGCAAGATTTTTTCCTGACAGGAAAAAAGAGAGCTGGTTCTCTTTTTTTTCCCCGCAGTTTTCCTGTCGGGAAAACTGCAATGGAGCATACACACGGCCGGTTTTCCCGGCCAAAAGCTGTCATGGCAGTTTTCCCGACGGGAAAACCGGTCGTGTGTACGAGGCAATACGGGTGTGTCAGCAAACACTGCTAGAAACACTTATTTCAGGGTGAAGACTGGGGGAGGTTCATGTCCCAATGACCCATAGATATGAGATCGGCACTGCAAACTCTATCAGGCTACTCATGTCTATGGGAAGCTTTTTGTTATTCAGATTTTTTGTCCTTGTTCTATTGCAGGGATCCTCAAACTACGGCCCTCCAGCTGTTGCGGAACTACAAATCCCATGAGGCATTGCAAAACTCTGACATTCACAGACATGACTAGGCATGATGGGAATTGTAGTTCCTAAACAACTGGAGGGCCATAGTTTGAAGACCCCTGTTCTATTGTCTTCTTTCCTTAATCCCTTCCCCTGAACCTTCCCCCTCTCTTATTTCTTTATACCTTTCCCACATTCTTCCTCCCTGAATCTCTGCCTTCCTTACTTCCTCCCTCTCCTCTCTTCCCCACTCTCTTTTCTTCTTTTTCCCTCCTTCCATCTTTTTTCCCTTCCTTACTTCCCTCCTGATCATCGCTTCTTTATACATATCTCCCTTCTCACATACCTTATTTGTCTTCCTTCCTTCTTTCTTTGTCTTCCTTCATTCCTTTCTTTCAACCTCTTCTCTCTTTCTTGCTCTCTGTCAATGCCTTCTTCCCACCATTTTTTTCTTTTATCTACCTTTATCCTTCTTTCTTGTCTTTCCTATACCATTAATTCCTTCCTTCTTTCTTCACTTCATTTCTTTCCTTCACTCCTTCCATCCCTTGTGCCTCCCTCCCGCCCCTCCCTCCCTCTTCTTTAATTTTATGTCTCCTACTTCACTTCTTTTGCCTTCCTTCCTTCCTTCCTCCTTTCCATCCTCCTTCCCTCTCTCTCTTTCTTTCCTTCCAACTCTTCTGTCTCCCTTCCTCCCTCTCTTCCTTCACTTTATCTCTACTCCTTCCTTCCTTCCTTCCATTATTTTACATCAGCTCTAAAGTGAGATTGTAATCTTGGAAAACAAGTGGAACTGAGGTTGGGAGCATCTGCCATTGTAAGTTTGGAATGATATGACAGCTATACCAATACCCAGCAGGAGTCAGGGCAGGTGGCAGTCAATGGTGTATCGGTTATCCAAGCAAGGGTCAGAGCAGGCAGCCGTTAGTGGTCTATCTGTTATACAAGCAAGGGTTAGGGCAGGCAGCAGTTAGTGGTCTATCTGCTATCCAAGCAAGGGTTAGGGCAGGCAGCAGTTAGTGATCTATCTGCTATCCAAGCAAGGGTTAGGGCAGGCAGCATTTAGTGGTCTATCTGCTATCCAAGCAAGGGTTAGGGCAGGCAGCAGTTTGTGGTGTATACATTATCCAAACAAGGGTCAGGGCAGCCAGCAGTTAGTGGTGTACTCATTATCCAAGCAAGGCTCAGGGCAGACATGCCATTAGTGGTGTACCCATTATCCAAGCAAGGCTCGGGGATGTCAGCAGTGGTATATCCATTATCCAATCAAAGGTCAGGGCAGGCCACAGTCATCGGTACATAGATTTTCCAGGCAAAGGTCAGTGCAGTCAGTAGTAAGTGGTATTTTCATTATCCAAGCAAGGGTCAGAGCAGGTGGTAGTTAGTGGTGAGGTACTGTAAGAAAACAAGTAGAACTGAGGTTGGGAGCAACTGCTATTGTAAGTTTAGAATGATATGATAGAAATACCAATAAAGATACATTTCTATTACTCATATATGTGGTGGATGGAGTCCCCTGGTAGCTATGTTCTCCTATTTTAGTGGTGCAGACTCTCTCAATCAGATGAGATGAGTTAGCAGGGTATTTAAGACAGGCATGGTCAAAGTGTAGGGGTCAATGGGCATGTAAAATCAAAGAAGGCAGAAAGTAGGGCATGGAGCGCCCTTCGTTGGACCCTTAGATGAGAATATAGTGTAGGACTACAACCATCTGAGACTAGAACAGAATCTTGAGTATCGCATCACCCATTGTATAAAATCCAACAATGAGTTAAGCACAAGTTTAATATATATCTATTTGGAAAGATATATGGAGGCATTGAGTTTTTATCACGTTAACTCATGTAAAAGAAGTGAGTAAAGTCAGATGTCAAATAGGCCTTAGTGATGTGTTGCGTAGCAGCACAGGTAAGCCAAGCTCGGTGTGGCGGGAGTCTATATACAAAAGGGTAATAGGTTGAACTACTGTAATGGGCTGGTCAGGTATTCTTTCAAAGAGCCTTCCAATACAGCCAATACCCGAGTGGTACATTGTGGCCAGTTTGGGTCATGAATGAGTATTGGTCAAGACTAGTAGGGGTGTCCAGCTGCTTAGCAGTGGAAAAAAGATTCCATTGGGTGCACACGTGTAGTGACTTGGACCATAACAAATCAGGGGCCTTGGGTATTTTTCATGGCCCCCTGTGAACTAGGCCTGGAACCACTGGAGAGAGAGAGATGTCTCTTGCAAATGGTTAGTCTGTGATTCTCGATATGGCCAATACCTGAGTGGGACATTGTAACCGGTTCGGGTCGGGAATGAGGGTTAACCAAGAGTAGGAGTGTCCACCTGCTTGGCAGTGGAAAGAAGGTTGGGTGCACACATGGGGTGACCTGGAAACTCATGTCAAACATGCCTCAGAGATGTGTTTGGTAAGGTGTAGCAGCACAGGTAAGCCAAGCCCAGCGTGGCAAATACTTTGTACAAGAAGGGTAATAGATTAAACTGCTGTAATGAATGCTGGGCTGGTCAGGTATTCTTTCACAGAACCTTCCAATATAGTCAATACCTGAGTGGGTTATTGTGGCCAGTATAACTCAGGCATAAGTGTTGGTCAAGAGTAGAAGTGTCCACCCACCTGGCAGTGGAAAGAAGGTTCCCTATGGTGCACACACGTGGTGACTTAACCCCTTATGTCTCATGGGCCTTGGGTGTTTTGCAGCACCCCCTGTGAACTAGGCCTGGAACCACTGGAGAGAGGACTCTTGTAAGTGGTTCATGTGTGAGCCAAAACCTGAGTGGGACATTGTCGGGAATGAGTGTTGGCCAAGAGTAGGAGTGTTCACCTGCTTGGCAAGGGAAAGAAAGTTCCCTTGAGTGACAACACGGGTTGACCTGGACATTAATTTCTCATGGGTCTTGGGTGTTTGGCAGGGCCCTTGTAAACAAGCCCTGGAACCACTGGAAAGAGAGAGACCTCTCGTAAGTGGTTAATGTGTAATTCTCGATACAGCCAATACCTGAGTGGGACATTGTAGCCGATTTGAGTCAGGAACAAGTGTTGGCCAAGAGTAGGAGTGTCCACCTGCTTGGCAGTGGAAAGAAGGCTCCTTTGGTTGACCTGGAACCTAATGTCTCATGGTCCTTGTGTGTTTGTCAGGGAGTTATGCCAGGAACGAACCACTAGGAAACAGAGGGGCCTCTTGCAAGTGTGTAATGTGTGATTCTCCACATGACCTTAAAGTTGACTTTAGTTAAGAACCTGTAAAACATAGTGAACCAGACTGATCAGACCTATCATCTTTGACCATCATTACTAAAGACTTTTACTGTAGCCCACGACATGGGATCTGGCTTAACAACCCGCCGCAAAAGGCACTACATGTGATTCTTTGTAAATATTGTATTTTATGTATTTTCATTTCTGAATAATTATCTTTAAATTAAAAGAGGTGCTGATGTTTCCTCATTACACTGAAAAAGTGGATTTATTGCTCATCCTCTTGGGTTCGCGAGTTGTCCTCGGATTAGTTTGTTATTAGCACGTTCAGCTTAAAGTGTAAGTGTGAAAGTAGTTAATTGTAAAGTAGGGCATTCATGCGAAGCATGTACTTCATGCAGCGCGGGGCTCCAGGGCCTTGTTTAATTTAGGTTTGCAATCAAATTCCTGGTCGAAAGTCTGTTTCTTTTTTTCCTGCTAACTGACTCTGAGTATGGGGAAGTAGCCTACTTTTCACTCAATGCTTGTCACTTCAAGTTTGTTTGAGTTTTTCCCTTTTCAAAATAGTTTTAGGTATTTAAGCCCCTAAGGAACTAACTTCATGTTGCAGATTGTGTGTTGTATTTAAAGGTCAAGTATTGGGGGGCCTACTGTAGGGTTCACTGGTTTCCTTCCTGTTCTGAGTAAATTGTAAGACTTATGCGCATTTTATTTACCTATAGCGGTCACCTTTTTCTTAGCGTTAGTATACCTACTGGAACTTTGATTTCCCCCAGGATTTAAGATACAATGCTCTATGTGGTGGACCAGGATGCTCCCAGAAACCTTTTGAGAGAGAGAAAGTTCACATACCATGTCAGATGGTTTCACAAAGCGGGAAGCTACAAGGCAGGTACCATTTGCAGGAGTGACTAGGCCAAGGGCGCAGTGGTTAGGACTGGCTGGCCCTTGGGGCAAGACAAGGTAGGTGGCAGTCATTGGTGTACCAGTTATCCAAGCAAGGGTCAGAACAGGCGGCAGTTAGTAGTGTATCCATTATCAAAGCATAGTTCAGGGAAGGCCAGAGTCAGTAGTATACACATTTTCCAGGCAAAGGTCCAGGCAGGTAGTAGTATCCATTATCCAAGCAAGATTCAGGACAGGAGGCAGTCAGTGGTGTATCCATTATAAAAGCATGGCTCAGGGCAGGTGGCAATCAGTGGTATATCCATTATCCAAACATGGGCCAGGACATGTGGCAGTCAGTGATGTATTCAATTTCCAGGCAAAGGTCAGGGCAGGCAGTAGTTAGTGGTATATCTGTTATCCAAGCAAGGGTCAGAGCAGGTGGCAGTCAATGGTGTATCCATTATCCAAGCAACATTCAGGGCAGGCAGCAATCAGTGGTATATCCATTAGAAAAGCATGGGTCAGGGCAGGTGACAGTCAGTGGTATATTCATTATAAAAGCATGGGTCAGGGCAGGCAGCAGTCAGTGGTATATCCATTAGAAAAGCATGGGGCAGGGCAGGCGGCAGTCAGTGATGTATCCATTATCTAAACATGGGCCAGGGCAGGCGGTAGTCAGGGGTTTATACGATATCCAAGCAAGGGTCAGGGCAGGTGGTAGTCAGTGGTGTATTCATCACTCAAGCGAAGGTCAGGGCAGGCGTCAATCAGAGAGAGTAACCTATTATCCAAGCAAAGGGGTCAGCAACAGGAGAATCCAGAGATGGCAAGACAAGGCTTACAGGAACCGGCAAAGTTAAGGTACAGGAGCCAGGTAGTGAATTCTAACACAAGCCCAGAACCCTGGGCTTACGATGCTAAAATAGAGTGCCACAATCATTCACAGGAAAAGATGAGGAACAGGCAGGGCCTACCAATGAGGATGCCTCTGGCCACCAGCCAATAAGAGTAGAGGGGCATTGGCGTCAGTTCAGAGCCCATTGTTGGGTAACTGCCAATGCTCTGGCAAAGGAAGGAAGAGTGGCTAAGCAGCAACTGCAGATGGAGAGACAGTAGAAGCGTGTCTCACACTTCCGACATATACTCACCAGAGCAATCAGCTAGCTTTGACAGAAAAGGTACTTATGGAAACAGCCTATCATATTACTTGGAACAATGATATCATAAAACTGCACCTAAAACTGAACCATCAATCTCAGTAGACTTTAGTCTCTGAAGTATATTCAATGCCAAAACTTGAATGTGTTGTTAGAACCACTGTAGGGATGTGCAAAATCTGGTCATTTTGACAAAATGTAATCAAGAATTGGGACTTTGGAGAATATTCGGCATTGGCGTCAATGTGGATGTGCATAGCGTTAACATGGAAGATGAAATTAAGGTGGTTTTTTTAATGGTGAAATGGGCTTTAATGGTTCCTGAGGGTTAGGGAAGCTGAACTATCCTGGACCTGACCCTAGCACTCACCCTAACAGTATTCCCAATCCTAGGGCTAACAGTAACCTTAGTGCTATTCCAAAAAGTAAGCCTAACCGTGGTGCAAACTCTAAAGTAACCCTAACCCTAGTGCAGTACCTTAGTGCTAACCCCAGGGCCAGGACAAGGGGTGGGCAAGAGGGGCAGCAGGGGGCCCTCTCACCGCAGACTCGCTCCAGATCCGTGGCTTGCAACCAGCAAGTCATGGCTTCATGCCTACTCTGACAGCTACTGCTGTCACACCACAGTCCAACATGCTCCCTCTTTACCCCATCTGTCCACAGCTGATGCGAAAAACACATCCTGCATGTGCAACTACCTTCCTCATCTTTATCCTGAGAGCTGGACAAACCTTAACCCTAAATATAAGCCTGACCCTAATGAAAAACAGAGACCCTAAGCCTCGGTCATCTCCTAAAAGTAACCCTAACCCTAGTCCTAACAGTAACCCTAATGCTATTCCAAAACATAAGCCCAACCCTAATGCAGGTGTAGCACCCTCTAGTTTGTGCTACTAGAAGGGATACACCCTGAGTCACTAAATCTGGGTTAGGGTTACTAAAGGCCAGGGCTGGATGACTCATTCTGGCAGCTCTCTGGTGACTCCCCCTGATCCTGGGACATTGAAGAATGTTTTAGAGCTAGTGGATGGTGGTGAGGAGGAGCTGCCATGAATATTTAGGGGTCTTTAGCCAATCCCCAGGTTGGGGGCCTGGCAGGGAGCTAAAGAAGCCTTTAAATAGACATGGGCCATGCCAGCAAAAGGAGTCAGGTGGAAGATGAAGAAGCAGTGCTGAGGAGAGGCTGTCCTGGCCCTTGAGGGACTCCTTACTGGGAACTGGACGAACCTTTCGTGGTACTGGCTAACCCTAAATATAACTCTGACCCTAATGATAACAGAGACCCTCGGTCGTCTCCTAACAGCAAACCTAACCCTAGTCCTAACAGTTACCCTAATGCTATTCCAAAACTTAAGCCCAACCCTATTGCAGACGTAGCACTCTCAAGTGTGTGCTACTGGAAGTAAGAGTAGGTAAAAGCAATTTCTGGCCAGGGATGCACCCTGAGTGACTAAATCTGGGTCAGGGTTACTAGAGGCCGGGGCTGCATGACTCATCCTGGCAGCTCTCTTGTGCCCCCCCCCCCTTGATCCTGGGTCATTGGAGAATGTTCTAGAGCTAGTGGGTGGAGGTAAGGAGGAGCTGCCATGATGTCACGTACCTAGTGGACGAGCCCGATCTGCAGAGGAAGGCCTCTCCTACGGCTCCGACTCGAGGCCCCTGGTAGAGTGAACAGGAGGCGCCAGAGTCAGGAGTGGCACGAGTGCCTGGCAGGATCAACAGCAGGAGGCTGGTCTCGGGTTTGGGAGGCTCTGTGCGGAAGACAGAAGGGTGGAACTGGGTAGCAGACTGGAACCTGGAACAGCAGACTGGAACCTGGAACAGGCTGGATCAGCAGACAGGTGCAACAGACTGGAACTGGACAGCAGACTGGAACCTGGAACAGGCTGGATCAGCAGACAGGTGCAACAGACTGGAACTGGACAGCAGACTGGAACCTGGAACAGGCTGGATCAGCAGACAGGTGCAGCGGACTGGAGGCTGAACAGCAGACTGGAACCTGGAACAGGCTGGATCAGCAAACAGGTGTAACAGACTGGAACTGGGCAGCAGACTGGAACCTGGAACAGGCTGGATCAGCAGACAGGTGCAACAGACTGGAACTGGACAGCAGACTGGAACCTGGAACAGGCTGGATCAGCAGACAGGTGCAGCGGACTGGAGGCTGAACAGCAGACTGGAACCTGGAACAGGCTGGATCAGCAAACAGGTGTAACAGACTGGAACTGGGCAGCAGACTGGAACCTGGAACAGGCTGGATCAGCAGACAGGTGCACAGACTGGCACTCAGGAAGGTCAGGCAATCCGGGTTGGATATCAGGCGGGCAGTAGAGGGACCAAAGGAGCAGGCAGAAAAGAAGTCAGACAGGCCGGGGTCAGATGCAGGCAGATTACAAGGATGGTCAGAGGCAAGCCGAGTAAAGTACTGGAACAGGTTTCAGGTATCAAGAACACATGTAATGCTGTAGAGCAGAAAGCAAAGTCCCAGTGTGTCAGTCTGGTTTAAATAGCCCGCCTGGCGTTAGTGGGCGCGCTCACTTCCGTGCGTGCACGTGCGCACTTGCACATGCGCATTGGCGCCCACGATCGCGCACCAGCAAGTCCAGAATTCCTGTTACGGGCAGAATCTTCCTGACACATGAATATTTAGGGGCCTTTAGCCAATCCTTAGGTTGGGGGCCTGGCAGGGAGCTAAAGAAGCCTTTAAATAGACATGGGCTATCCCAGCAGGGGAGTCGGGTGGAAGATGGAGAAGCAGTGCTGAGGAGAGGCTGTCAGTGGCCCTTGAGGGACCCCTTACCAGAGGGGGGGTTACCTCAAGATGGGAGCTCAAGCTAGCTTGGAAGGATCCTACCACAGGAGGCAGTTGGAAGGATTCATGCCAGAGAGGCAGGGGGAAGGAGCAAGCAGGGACAGTGAGTAGATCATTATGGTGCAGGGACAAGACAAGGGGGAAGACAGGCAGCTGTAACAGTGCTTTCTTGAAGTTTGTGCCAAGTCTTCATCTAACCTTGTCCTGGGAGGACTTGGGAACCCTACGGGGGTAGTGCTACACGAACCCTAACATTAATCTTTTGCTTATAAACAAAGCCATGTGATTGGCATGCCTGTGCTGTCACATGGCTTTGTTAAGATTGCCATAGCTAGTAACACTGCGTACTCTGAGCTTTAAAGGGGACCTTTCTAAAAAAAATGGTATTCACCCAGCAGTGCCACATGACGAATTAGAGGAACATTTTAACAACGTTCAGATGAAAGCGCGATAGATAGTTTTGCTGCAAAGTTAAGTGGACTGTAATACATCTTGTCTAGCAATACCAAAGAATTGCGAGCATTTAATCAGGTGATCAAGAACAAATAGATGTATCTGGAGCACACGTCCGAGGCTCACGTACCACCCAGGGCTCTCAAAGTTTTAATTTGCCACCAACTGAGTTCTTTCATGTTAAAAGACACAATTGGTCTCTAAAGCGCAAGCTAATTAGAAATGTGTTTTTTTTTTTTTTGACTGACGCATTTTACAGGCAGCAATCAACGATAATTGTGTTTTTATACTGTATCTTCAAAAGTTCGTGCTATATGAAAGTGTCGCTATTTACCCTACAATGAGGTGGATTTTATGATGAACCTTAGCGTGGAAGAACTTTTTAACCTGAAATTCGAATGTCGTTGGGCGTAAAGACATGTTATTTGGCAGTGAACTACTGGACTTATACCAAGCCTGATATGTAACGATAGAGCGACTTTAACATAATTAAATCTTTAACACAAAGATTTCAGCCAACTTAAACAGCCAACAGTTTCTTGGTCTTCATACCCACCGTTGACATTTACAAAGGGCCCCCAGTCTTTGTGCTTGCATGGAGACCTCTTTATTTGACATTCCAAAAGTATAAGAAGAAGCTAGCAGCTCACCAGCCTCGGTATATAACTTGAAGTTGAACTCCTAACCCTAAGGCAGATATAAAACTTAACTCAATGTAGTTCTGTATTCATTAATACATCCTTAATTTCAGGGCTTTTTTTCTCAGACAATAGGTGCAGGAACTCCCCTTTTCCGAGTCACTTGTTTTCTCCGCCCCCTACCCACCTCTGAGCAACGTCCCTTGGTTCCATCCCCTACCCACCTCAGAGCAACGTCCCTTGGTTCCATCCCCTACCCACCTCAGAGCAACGTCCCTTGGTTCCATCCCTTACCCACCTCAGAGCAACGTCCCTTGGTTCCATCCCCTACCCACCTCAGAGCAACGTCCCTTGGTTCCATCCACTACACACCTCAGAGCAACGTCCCTTGGTTCCATCCCCTACCCACCTCAGAGCAACGTCCCTTGGTTCCATCCCTTACCCACCTCAGAGCAACGTCCCTTGGTTCCATCCCCTACCCACCTCAGAGCAACGTCCCTTGGTTCCATCCACTACCTACCTCAGAGCAACGTCCCTTGGTTCCATCCCCTACCCACCTCCGAACAACGTCCCTTGGTTCCATCCCCTACCCACCTCCGAGCAACGTCCCTTGGTTCCATCCCCTACCCACCTTAGAGCAACGTCCCTTGGTTCCATCCCCTACCCACCTCAGAGCAACATCCCTTGGTTCCATCCCCTACCCACCTCAGAGCAACGTCCCTTGGTTACATCCACTACCCACCTCAGAGCAACGTCCCTTGGTTCCATCCCCTACCCACCTCCGAGCAACGTCCCTTGGTTCCATCCCCTACCCACCTCCGAGCAACGTCCCTTGGTTCCATCCCCTACCCACCTCAGAGCAACGTCCCTTGGTTCCATCCCCTACCCACCTCCGAACAACGTCCCTTGGTTCCATCCCCTACCCACCTCCGAGCAACGTCCCTTGGTTCCATCCCCAACCCACCTCAGAGCAACGTCCCTTGGTTCCATCCCCTACCCACCTCAGATCAACGTCCCTTGGGTCCATCCCCTACCCACCTCAGAGCAACGTCCCTTGGTTCCATCCCTTGCCCACCTCCCAGTACCGCCCCTTTTAGACCATACAGAACCAAGTATCATTTTGTTGTGCTAAGTAAATTGTATGGAATTTGGTTTCCCCTTTCAGCCAGCAAAAACAGATCCCCCTAACAATGTACCACCCACAACAAAATTCCTACCCAGCAACAATAGACTTCCGGCAGCATCAACAGATCTCCGCACAGCCAGCATTAATAGACTCTCTGGCAGCCATCAACAATAGACCCCTCCCCCAACAGTAGATCTCCTTCAGCAACAACTGACCCCCCAGCAACAATAGGTCCCCCACCAGCAACACTAGACCTCCTCAGCAACAATAGACCCCCCTGCAAAAATAGATCCCCTCCAGCTAGAATAGATCCGCCAGCAGTGAGCATCAATACCCTGCAGCACACCCCAGCACCACTTGCCATTACATACAGTCAGTCCAGGAGGTGCCGGAACTGCGTTCCCCCGCGTTCCCGCTGAAAAAAGCCCTGATTAAATGTATTTTATTACAAGTAGTGTAAGTACCTGACTTCGACGTGGTCTCTTGCAGTCCCTATACAGCAGAGCTGGAGTGTGAGAAGACGAAACAGTTACCACTTCAATACCAGGCACTTATACACCTTCCTACCCAAGCCAATTTTCAGCTTTCAGCGCTGTCCTAATTTGAATGACAATTGCGCGGTCATGCTACACTGTACCCAAACACATTTTTTATCATTTTGTTCCCACAAATAGAGCTTTCTTTCGGTGGTATTTGATCGCCTCTGCGATTTTTATTTTTTGCACAACAAATAAAAAAAGAGCGAAAATTTTGAAAAAAACAAAGTTTTTCTTTGTTTCTGTAAATTTTTTTGGTAAATAAGTATGTTTTCTTCTTCAATGACGGGCACTGATAAGGCGGCACCGATGAGGTGGCACCGATAAGGTTGCACCAATGAGGTGGCACTGATGGGCACTAATGATGGGCACTAATAGGCGGCACTGATGGGCACTGATGGGCACTGATAGGTGGCACTGGTATGCGGCACTGATGGGCACTCATAGGTGGCACTGATGGGCACTCATAGGCAGCACTGATGGGCACTGATAGGTGGCACTGGTATGCAACACTGATGGGCACTCATAGGTGGCACTGATGGGCACTCATAGGCGGCACTGATGGGTACTTATGGGTGGCACTACCATGGGCTGAATGATGCTGGCCATCAGATGGAGGACATCTAGTGGCAGCAAAAAAGTATCAACAGGAAAATCTCTGGATTGAAGCTGAGTATTGCAACAAAAGCTGGCTATTTTATTCTTTAATGGGCTATTCTTTTTTTTTTGTGTTATTGTTGGTTCTAGTTTTTTTTTGCTTAATCAAATTTTATTAGATATTTGTATATTTACACAAGTTCCACTCACAACACATAGATAGCGTAATCATAAATATCTATTCTAAGATTAGGTTTTTCCCATAACATAGCTCACCATCTTCCTCTCTAAAGCCCTGTACACACGGGCAGGGAATCCTGTTGGAAAAAAAAAACGTTGGTTTTCTCTACGGGATTTCTGGCAAGCTGGTCTTGCCAAGCCCTGTGTACTGACGGCCATTCAAAAGAACCGTTGTTCTTTTGAATGGCAAGAACGCAGTGACGTCATCGCCTACGAAGAGCCGGCGCTCGTCACGCCATCTTGCTACACCCCACACTAACCTTGTATGCTACCGCGCATGTGTCAAAGTCTTATCGGGCATGCGCGGGTTTATCTTGCACAGGTAAGCAAACAGATGACCAGTTTTCTCGGTAGGAAACACTCTGCCGAGAATCCTGACGAGATAAATAGAGAGCTGGTTCTCTATTTTTCTCGTTGAGATTCCCGGCAGTTTTTCCGACGAGAAACCATACACACGGACGGTTTTCTCGGCAAAAAGCTCTCCCAGCAGTTTTCTTGCCGAGAAAACCGGCTGTGTGTACGAGGCTTCATTCATGACAGCTAGATAGGGAGAAATAGAACAAGAGAAAAAAAATTGTGGATGCGAAACAGAGAGAAAGAAGCAAATAGGAATAAAATAATCCTGAGTAATGAGTATTTTTACCTAATATTCCATAGTAATTTCTTAGTGCTGTCGCGTGTTCCTAATAAACATCTGCCCAAAAACAACAAAAAACTAAAAAAGGAAGGGTGGAAAAAAAAAACACGAAAAGACATATAGACATATACATACCTAAACAACCACTTCAGCCCCGGAGGATTTGGCTGCCCAATGACCAGGCCATTTTTTGCGATTCGGCACTGCGTCCTTTTAACTGACAATTGCGCGGTCGTGCGACGTGGCACCCAAACAAAATTGACGTCCTTTTTTTCCCACAAATAGAGCTTTCTTTTGGTGGTATTTGATCACCGTTGCCGTTTTTTTTTTTTTCGCTATAAACAAAAAAAGACCGACAATTTTGAAAAAAAGGCAATATTTTTTACTTTTTGCTATAATAAATATCCCCAAAAAATATATATAAAAAACAAATTTTTTCCTGAGTTTAGGCCGATACGTATTCTTCTACATATTATTGGTGTAAAAAAACCACAATAAGCGTATATTGATTGGCTTGCGCAAAAGTTATAGTGTCTACAAAATAGGGGATAGATTTATGGCATTTTTATTATTTTTTTTTATTAGTAATGGCGGCGATCTGCGATTTTTATCGTGACTGTGACATTATGGCGGACACATCAGACACTTTTGATGCTATTTTTGGACCATTGTCATTTATACAGCGATCAGTGCTATAAAAATGCGCTGATTACTGTGTAAATGACACTGGCAGGGAAGGGGTTAACCACTAGGGGGCAAGGAAGGGGTTAAGTGTGTCCTAGAGAGTGATTCTAACTGTGTAAGGGCTGGGCTACGAGTGACACGACATTGATCACTGCTCCCGATGACAGGGAGCAGTAGATCACTGTCCATTCACTAGGCAGAACAGGGAAATGCCTTGTTTACATAAGCATCTCCCCGTTCTGCAGCTCCGTGAGATGATCGCGGGCACCCGGCGGACATTGAGTCCGCGGGCATGCTCACCAAGCACGTGGTGGGGGCGCGCGTGCCCGCACAGCGGCAAATTCAAAGGGACGTACAGGTATGTCCCTTTGCGCTACCGTGCCATTCTGCCAACATATATATACATGAGGCGGTCGGCAAGTGGTTAAAGTGCATGTACAGTACCTACAAAATATTATTTTATCCCCAATGCCACCCCCTCAGCAGCCCTTTGAGTGGGTTTTAATGCCTGGGCGGCAGTACGGATTTTGTATCATGTGACTGTTGGGATTGGCTCTCACAGTGGTCATATGATCACCTAGATCAAGGTCACCCAGAGCCCATGGCGAACATGCCAAATTGTGCCCCCCCCCAAGATGTATGAGCATTATGTGTCAGCAAAAACCCCCCCAAAAACAAATTGGGCACTGATGCATGATTACCCCCATAGCATAAATTCCCCCTCCTCTCAGTACAAATCTGCCCCCCTGCTGAAATCCCCCCTTCCAGGACAAATCTCTGCCCCCACCATCCCCCAATTCACCCCAGCGCAAGTGCCTACCCCCCCCCCTCCCCCTGAAAAAAATCTCCCCTCCTAGCACAAATCTTCCATCCCTCTCAAATTTCCCCTTTGAGTACACATTCTCTCCCCCCCTACTCCAAATACAGCTCTTAGCACAAATACCCCTCCCCAATTCCCCATTTTTAGCACAGACATCCCCCAATCATCTTTACTAGCCCCCCCCCCTGAAAAAAAATTCCCCTCCTAGCACAAATCTTCCATCCCTCAAATTTCGCCTCTGAGTACACATTCTTCCCCCCCCCCCCCACTCCAAATACTGCTCCTAGCACAAATACTCCTCCCCAATTCCCCATTTTTAGCACAAACACCCCCCAATAATCCTTACTAGCAACCACCCGAAAAAAATGTCTCCTCCTAGCACAAGTCCCCCCCCCCTCTACCATATCACCTCTTCAAGCACCAATCCCCAAATGGACCCTCCTTATCTCCACTCAATAAAAGCTGGACTGAGGGTCTACTCCTTCCCCAATCTCTCCAAAATGGAAACAAAAAACTGGTTTGGCTGGACACACCCTTCAAGAAGACCCCGTCACCAGATCATTTCATTTCAACAAAAACGTTAACATGTTTTATTGATGTGATTTACCTGTAAAAGCCTCCTTTGTGTAGACAAAAGCCCTGAGACTGCTGTTGGGTACCGCCATCTTGCATGCGATGTTAGCAGCCCCGGCAGACTCAGAACTGTCACTTATGTGACCCCCATAGCAGTCTTTCACAACCTTTTTTTTACCCCAGGAGGACCCCTTAAAATAATTTTCAGGTCTCAGGGAACCCCTGCTAAAAATACTACACTGGGGGGGCTAGTGGGAAAATGCACCTTACCTTGATGATCAGAAGGGCCCCTTGCAGATGGCTCAAAAAATCATTGGTGTCATGCTGCTGGCTCTTCCAAGAGGCACAGGACCTGGAACTTTGCAGGCGCCATTAACCACTTCAGCCCCGGACCATTTTGCTGGTCAAAGACCAGGCCACTTTTTGCGTTTCGGCACTGCGTCGCTTTAACTGACAATTGCGCGGTGGTGCGACGTGGCTCCCAAACAAAATGTATGTCCTTTTTTTTCCCCCACAAATAGAGCTTTCTTTTGGTGGTATTTGATCACCTCTGCGGTTTTTATTTTTTGCGCTATAAACAAAAATAGAGTGACAATTTTGAAAACATTTTTTTTTACTTTTTGCTATAATAAATATCCCCAAAAAATATATAAAAAACATTTTTTTTCCTCAGTTTAGGCCGATACGTATTCTTCTACATATGTTTGGTAAAAAAAAATCGCAATAAGCGTTTATTGATTGGTTTGCGCAAAAGTTATAGCGTCTACAAAATAGGGGATAATTTTATGGCATTTTTATTAATAATTTTTTTTTTTTACTAGTAATGGCGGCGATCAGTGATTTTTTATCATGACTGCGACATTATGGCGGACACATCGGACACTTTTGACACCATTTTGGGACCATTGTCATTTTTACAGCGATCAGTGCTATAAAAATGCACTGCTTACTGTTAAAATGACACTGGCGGTGAAGGGGTTAAGTGTGACCTAGGGAGTGATTCTTACTGTTAGGGGGCGTGGCTTGGCGTGACATGTCACTGATCGCTGTTCCCGATGACAGGGAACAGACGATCACTGACAGTGTCACTGTGAAGAACGGGGAGATGTTTGTTTACACTTACCCCTCCCCGTTCTTCAGCTCTGTGACCCGATCGCGGGACACCGGCGGCGATCGGGTCCGCGGGTCCTGCGGGCGCGGTCATGGAGCTCCCGACAGGGTCGCATCTTAAAGGGGACGTACCTGTACGCCCATATGCACAGCCGGTCGGCAAGTGGTTAAGCAGGAGGTCAATCAGCTGTTGCTAAAGGAACCCCCTAGCAACCTCTGGAGGAACCTTAGGGATCCACAGAACCCTGGTTGAGAATGGCTACTCTGTAGTGTTCCCTCTTTGTTCTTCCCCCAGTAACTACATAACAGGTTAAGTAGGGAGGTGAGGGGAGGGACAGAGGAGCTGGGCCACCACCAACAGAAGTTAGACACCCCCAGAAGAGGAGAGGGCTATTATGTGCAAGGAGCTAGGGGACTGTGCTGTTGGGCAGTGGTTGTCAACTAGGGTGACTACGTGTCCCGGATTGCCCGGGACAGTCCCGCATTTTGCAGGTCTGTCCCGGGCACCTTCATTCCAGGACAATACAGTGTCCCGGAATGAAACTGACACAGCCACCCCCAGGGTAATCTGATGCCCCCAAAAAAGGCCGCCACGTCACCGCTTTACTCACTGACAGTACTTGTCCTGGCCGGGAATGCCTGGAGTAGCACAATCCCCGCCCCCTGCTTGTGATTGGAGAAATCGTAAATCCCACCTCCTGTGTTCAATCACTGTGCTGTGATTCGTTACATCACAAGCTGATTTTTGGGAAGGGGGAGTGTCCCTGAATGGTAGTTTGGAAAGGTGTCCTCAAGTACCCCCAACAGGCCATGTTTTGAGAATTTCTCTTAGAAAAAATAGCTGTCCAAAATGCCAAGCCATTGACTCTGATTTAAATGCAAACATGGCCTGTTGGGGGTACTTGAGAAGCACTGTGCTAGGGAATTGACTCTTCCTGGAGTAGTCAAATTTTCCAGCAAGCTCTAAGGCTCTGTAAGAAAGCTGTGCAGCTCCAAGCGACAGTGAGTATCCTCCCACAGACTCCAACCACTAAAA
Source organism: Rana muscosa (assembly GCA_029206835.1). NCBI lineage: Eukaryota > Metazoa > Chordata > Amphibia > Anura > Ranidae > Rana > Rana muscosa. The sequence goes on along the minus strand of JARGYO010000094.1, from coordinate 50,710,737 downwards.
GGGGCTGGTACCCAAGGGGCCCGTCCGGCCCAATATGAATGACTAACACTGAAGAGCGTGGAGCCGCACAAAATAAATCAGCCCGGTGGTAACATATGACGCCAGCCTCAGATAATCTCCTCCCATGCCATGCCATGCCACGTCCCCTCTGATGCGTTTCACCCACAAGACTGTTATGATTAACCACTAGCCGACCAGACGCCGCGGTTGTACTGCGGCAGGTTGGCACGGCTGCGTAAAACGCCCGTAGCTGTACGTCGCTCCTTTGAGACGTCACTGCAGGCGCACACGCGCCGCCGCGTGTCCCCGGAGCCGATACGCGTGACGGTGACATCTGGGCACCCGCGATCGCTCGTGACAGAGCGAGAGGTTCTCTCAGGGGAGAGGAGACAGATTGTGTGTTCCTAATAAGTAGGAACACCGATCTCTCTCCCCCCACAGTCAGTCCCACCCCCCCCCCCAGTTAGAACACACACAAGGGAACACAGTTAATCCCTTGATCGCCCCCTAGTGTTAACCCCTTCCCTGCCAGTGACATTTATACAGTAATCAGTGGCTATTTTTAGCTCTGATCGCTGTATAAATGACAATGGTCCCAAAATAGTGTCAAAAATGTCCGATCTGTGCGCCACAATGTCGCAGTCACGATAGAAATCGCCTCCATTATTTAAAAAAATTATAATAAAAATTACATAAATCTATCCCCTATTTTGTAGACGCTATAACTTTTGCGAAAAAACAATAAATATACGCTTATTGCGATTTTTTCTTTTTTTTTACCAAAAATATGTAGAAGAATACATATCGGCCTAAACTAAGGAAAACATTTTTTTTTTTAACCACTTTCAAGCCGCCACACGACTATATACGTCGGCACTTTAAAACGGGATATCTCTGTTATTGCAGCAGCTAGCTGCCATAACCCAGATATCCTCGTCTTCAGGCGGCGGTCTGGTTTACAATAATGGTGGTCTCTGTGGCAAATTTGCCGCAAGATCACCGTTATCAGCGGCGGGAGAGGGCCCCCGCCGCTTACCGGAGCCGTCGGTAGCAGCGGAGGCCATCTGGACCTGTCCGCAGCTGGGTATGGAGACGAGTGAGGGGAAGATGGCCTCCCCCCGTCTCCATACCATAGCAGGGCGGAAGCAATGTCAAAACGTCACTTCCACCCATAGCTCTTAGCTCTTAAAGGGACATTTTTTTTTGTCATTTTTTCAAATGACAACATTTATTTATTTTTTATTGTGTATTAGTCCAAATATGAGATCGAAGGTCTTTTTGACTCCCGATCTCATATTTAAGAGGACCTGTCATGCTTTTTTTCTATTACAAGGGATGTTTACATTTCTTGTAATAGGAATAAAAGTGACCCAAATTTTATTTTATTTTTTTAAAACAGTGTAAAAATAAATAAAATAAAGTAAAATAAATAAGAAAATGTTTTTTTTTTTTTTTTTTTAAAGCTCCCCGTCCCAACGAGCTCGCGCGCAGAAGCGAATGCATACGTGAGCAGCACCCGCCTATAAAAACGGTGTTCAAACCACACATATGAGGTATCGCCGCGATCATTAAGCCTCGTACACACGGCCGAGAATCACGTCAGGAAAAAACACGTTTTTCCTGACGGGGTTATTGACAAGAATCTTGTCCCGGCCGAGTGCACACACGCTCGATTCAAAAGAACCGCCGTTCTTTGGAATGGAACGAACGCGGTGACGTCATCGACTACGACGAGCATGCGCGTGTCACATTCGATGCCGCCGCTGCCATCTTGCTACACCCTACCTATGCCTAAGAAGCTACCGCGCATGCGTCAAAGTCATTTCGAGCATGCGCGGGTTTCCACGGCGACAGGTAAGCGTACACACTCTCGGGTTTCTCGTCGGGAAACGGGCCGACGAGAATCTCGATGAGAAAATAGAGAGCAGGTTCTCTATTTTTCTCGTCGAGATTCTGGCCAGTTTTCTTGACAAGAAACCTGAAAGCCTCGTACACACACACGGTTTTCACGGCAAGAAAGCTCTGCCAGCAAGTTTCTTGTCCTTTCTTGGCGAGAAAACCGGCTGTGTGTACGAGGCTTTAGAGCGAGAGCAATAATTCTAGCCCTAGACCTCCTCTGTAACTCAGAACATGCAACCTGTAGAATTTTTTAAACGTCGCCTATGGAGATTTTTAAGGGTAAAAGTTTGTCGCCATTCCACGAGCGGGCGCAATTTTGAAGCGTGACATGTTGGGTATCATTTTACTCAGCGTAACATCATCTTTCACAATATAAAAAAAAAAATTGGACTAACTTTACTGATGTCTTATTTTTTAATTCAAAAAAGTGTATTTTTTCCCAAAAAAGTGCGCTTATAAGACCGCTGCGCAAATACGGTGTGACAGAAAGTATTGCAATGACCGCCATTTTATTCTCTAGGGTGTGTGGGGGATCTAAGTAATTTTCTAGCAAAAAAACGTGTTTTTAACTTGTAAACACATCTGAAAAAGAGGCTCGATCCTTAAGTGGTTAAAAAAAAATTGGGACATTTATTATAGCAAAAACTACAAATTATTGTGTTTTTTTTTTTCAAAATTGTCGCTCTTTTTTTTTTTGTTTATAGCGCAAAAAATAAAAACCGCAGAGGTGATCAAATACCACCAAAAGAAAGCTCTATTTGTGGGGAAAAAAGGACATAAATTTTGTTTGGGTACAACGTCGCACGACCGCGCAATTGTCAGTTAAAGCGGTGCAGTGCCTTATCGCAAAAAAAAATCCTGGTCAGGAAGGGGGCAAATCCTTCCGGGGCTGAAGTGATTAAGACTGCGGGGGGGGGGGGGGTGAAACGCGTCAGTATTGGCTTGGGAGAGGAAAAGATGGGAAAGGATAGGATTTAAAATTTTACTACTGGCTGATGTATGGTGTGCGGCCCCACGTTCTTCATTGAAAATCGAAGGCACACTTCAAGCGATTAAAAAAATAATTTATATGGAAAATGCTGCAAGTAAGCATTAAATATACTTGATTTTTACCTTAATTTTTTTTAAGTTGGTGACAGGGTCTCTTTTTTTTAAATCACTTTTGGTTAGAATGACCATTTCACATTGAATTCTAGGGATGAAAAATCTGTTTGTGGCTTTCGTGGTCACATTCTATTTTAATGACTGCGTTCCTATGGGTGTAATCAGCGAGTACTTGGGGTCTCCTGTGCTACGGGGCTGCATAACTCGAAGCACGTGACTCACATTTCCAACCATGAAAATATTTCTCTGGAGAGTCTTTGCTCTACTTTCTGACATATGCGGCATGCCTGACCTCTCTCTGAACTCTGTGTGCTCCCTAAGAACTTGCTGAACTTCCCAGCACCTAGAGCATGACACCGTCGTAGCTCCAAACAAGAAAGACCTCATAAAAATGTCTATAATTTCCCATGACGGAGCTATTTGGATATCCATGTTACATATTCCAAATGTAATATCTCAGGATCTGTAGATGGGAGATTGCAGCTCATATGGAAAGGTGCTTATCTAGACTGGACACCCAGACTTATGTGTTGACTGTGTCTGCTCTGTGATTGGTGGGAGCCATCCAGTGCCTGAGCCTGTCCCCACCAATCACAGCTATCTCACACTAAAGCTGGCCATACACTGATTGGAGCTTGTTCAGTTCAGCAGGAAGATAGATACAAAGTAACATTGTTTATAAACATTGATCAGACGGGAGATAGAGAGATACAAAGTAACATTGTTTATAAACATTGATTAGATGGGAGATAGATACAAAGTAACATTGTTTATAAACATTGATCAGACAGGAGATAGAGAGATACAAAGTAACATTGTTTATAAACATTGATCAGACTGGAGATAGAGAGATACAAAGTAACATTGTTTATAAACATTGACCAGACGGGAGATAGAGAGATACAAAGTAACTTTGTTTATAAACATTAATCAGAAGGGAGATAGAGAGATACAAAGTGACATTGTTTATAAATATTGATCAGACTGGAGATAGAGACATACAAAGTAACATTGTTTATAAACATTGACCAGACAGGAGATAGAGAGATACAAAGTAACTTTGTTTATAAACATTGATCAGAAGGGAGATAGAGAGATACAAAGTGACATTGTTTATAAACATTGATCAGACGGGAGATAGAGAGATACAAAGTAACATTGTTTATAAACATTGATCAGACTGGAGATAGAGAGAAACAAAGTAACTTTGTTTATAAATATTAATCAGACGGGAGATAGAGAGATACAAAGTAACATTGTTTATAAACATTGATCAGATGGGAGATAGATACAAAGTAACATTGTTTATAAACATTGAGCAGATGGGAGATAGAGAGATACAAAGTGACATTGTTTATAAACATTAATGGAGGTGTGAGTTCTGGAAAATGTACAAAAAACTGCAGACATCCCTATAATATGTATAAAAGGATGTGCAACTAGTACACTTGGGGTTGCCCCATGGGACTTTTTAGGCAGAAAAAAAATTCAAGAGAGTAAATATATGTAAAAAACGCACATAAAGTGCTAATTTTATTTTAAGCAAGAAAAAATAATTATATGCATAAGAAAATACATCAATCAATTAAAATGGAATAAATGAATCGCTCATAGTGAAATAAAGAGAAACTAGAGAATAAAATGGCGATTGTTGCAATATTTTATGTCACACGGCATTTGTGCAGTGGTCTTTTAAACGCAACTTTTTGGGGAAAAATACAATTTCATGAATCTTCAAAAAACGAAACAGTAAAGTTAGCCCAATTTTTTTGTATAATGTGAAAGATAATGTTACGCCGAGTAAATAGATACCAAACATGTCACGCTTTAAAATTGCGCACATTCGTGGAATGGCGACAAACTACGGTACCTAAAAATCTCCATAGGCGACGCTTTAAAAACAATTAACGGTTACCAGGTTAGAGTTACAGAGCTGGTCTAGTACTAGAATTGTTGCTCTTGCTCTGACGATCGCGGCGATACCTCACATGTGTGATTTGAACACCGTTTACATATGCGGGCGCGACTTACGTGTGCGTTATTCTTTGCTGCGCGAGCTCGTGGGGACAGAGGCGCTTTAAAAAAAAAAATCGTATTTATTTTATTTATTTCTTTATTTTTACATTGTGTTTTAAAAAAAAAAATGTGAACACTTTTATTACTGTCACAAGGAATGTAAACATCCCTTGTGACAGTAATAGGTGGTGACAGGTACTCTTTATGGAGGGATCAGAGGTCTAAAAGACCCCAATTCCCTCCTTTGCACTTCAAAGTATTCAGAAAAACTGTGATTCTGAATACTGTGATTTTTTTTTTAAACTGGCGCCATTGGCAGCCGAGTAAACCGGGAGTGACATTGTGACGTCTCTTCCGTGTTTACATAATGGAGATAGAGAGATGCAAAGTAACATTGTTTATAAACATTGATCAGACGGGAGATAGAGAGATACAAATAAACATTGTTTATAAACATTGATCAGATGGGAGATAGAGAGATACAAAGTAACATTGTTTATAAACATTGATCAGACGGGAGATAGAGAGATACAAAGTAACATTGTTTGTAAACATTGATCAGACGGGAGATAGAGAGATACAAATAAACATTGTTTATAAACATTGATCAGATGGGAGATAGAGAGATATAAAGTAACATTGTTTATAAACATTGATCAGACAGGAGATAGAGAGATACAAATAAACATTGTTTATAAACATTGATCAGATGGGAGATAGAGAGATACAAAGTAACATTGTTTATAAACATTGATCAGACGGGAGATAGAGAGATACAAAGTAACATTGTTTATAAACATTGATCAGACGGGAGATAGAGAGATACAAATAAACATTGTTTATAAACATTGATCAGATGGGAGATAGAGAGATACAAAGTAACATTGTTTATAAACATTGATCAGACGGGAGATAGAGAGATATAAAGTAACATTGTTTATAAACATTGATCAGACAGGAGATAGAGAGATACAAAGTAACATTGTTTATAAACATTGATCAGACAGGAGATAGAGAGATACAAAGTAACATTGTTTATAAACATTGATCAGACAGGAGATAGAGAGATACAAAGTAACATTGTTTGTAAACATTGATCAGACAAGAGATAAAGAGTTACAAGCTATTATTGTTTATAGTATAGAGTTGGGCCGAACACTCCCCTGTTCAGTTTGCATCAGAACTCCTGAACAGGAAAAAAGTTTGGCCCCGAGCCGCAAACTCTATTAGGCCCCTTTCACACTGGCACGTTTTTCAGGCGGTTTAGCGCTGATATTAGCGCTGTTATACCGCCTGAAAAAATCGTGCCCTGTATTCTTCAATGTGAAAGGCCGAAGGCTTTCACACTGAAGCGGTGCGCTAGCAGGACCGCTCCAAAAGTCCTGCTAGCCGCATCTTTACAGCGGTGAAGGAGCGGTGTGTTCACCGCTCCTTTACCGCGGCAGCCCATTGAAATCAATGGGACACTGCGGGCGGTATTAACCCTTTTTCGGCCGCTAGCGGGGGTTAAATTCGCCCCGCTAGTGGCCGCATACCGAGGTGATAACGATAATATAGCTGCGCTGAAAATCGCGCCGCTATACCGCCACCGCACCTGCCCGACCCAGTGTGAAAGGGGCTTAAAGTCTATAGGACCCGAACATGAAAAATCAAAAGTGCCCATTTTGAAGGCTTATATGCAAGATATTGGCCATAAAAAAGATATGGGGGTCTGGATACTGCCTGGGGGGGTCCACTTACTCTGCCTGTAAAGTGGCGCATATGTCCCGTGTATAGAACCAGCTGCAGCAAACCTGACATTTCTAAAGAAAAAAAAAAAAGACATTTAAATTGACTCACGGTTACAAGCCAATGCCGACCATACAAAAAAAATATACAAAACCGGGGTGGGCCCCCCCAAAAAAATTGTCAAAAATAATAAATATAAAATAACAAAAATAAAAAACTACTGAGACCAAAGCACCTTGTCCCCATGTTGATGGGGACAAGGGTCTCTTCCCGACAACCCCTTTTCTGCGGACAGGGGACTTATCAGAATCTGGAAGCTCCCTTTGACAAAGGGAACCCCCAGATCCTGGCCCCCTCCTATGTGAATGACTATAGGGTACATTGTACTCATTCACCAAAAAAAGTGTCAAAATAACAAAAAGACATGAGCCAGTTTTTGATAATTCCTTTATTAAAAAATTTAAAAAAATTAAAAAACAATGTAGATCCATCGTCAATCACGATGCCCGCCGCACCCCCAAAAAACAAAAACAAAAAACACTCCGCCCACGAGGAAGGCTGACTACTGAAATGCCTGCTCCTCCAGGTGACCGTTGTTAAATAGGTAAGGGGTGGGGCCAACATGGGGACAAGGTACTTTGGGGTGGGGGGGGCATTCTTCCCAATTTTAGCAAAGGTTCCATGAGACCTGAAACTTATTTTAAGGGTTCCTCTGGAGTAAAAGTGTTAAAAAAAAAGACTGGTTTACCCTAAGCTGTTCAATTAACTTCTTCTACTTTTCCCCTTAACTACTATTTTCATGTTGATTTCTTTTTATATTTTACAACGCATAAATATTGCATTTTTTTTTTGTTTTGTTTTTCTGTTTTAGTATTGCATAAAAATAAATTGGAAAAAAAATGTTAATTTCTTTTGTAAATAACTGCCATAGGTGTGGGCAGCCTATTACATTCGAGTGTGCACCCCAAAGCTCAAACACACATGCGTGTATATATATATAGCAGTAGGGCAATGGACAGTGTCAGTAGAACAGTGGATGGTGTCAGTAGACAGGGACCGTTGTCAGTAGTTTATTTTTATTTATTTTTTATTATTATATTTTACAATTTTATTTTTTAGATAATTTTTTATAATATTTTTTTAGAAGAATTTTTTATTATTTTCTTTTACAATTTTTTTTAGGAGCACCATTGGGGTACTTTGGTGAGATATCAGGGGCCTAAACAGACCCCTGATATCTCACTTTTGAGACAGAGAAAGGGGCTGAGGACAGAGATTCCAGAGTCCCTTTCTCTGCAGCCAATCAGCAGGGGGAATCTGTGCAGCACAGGGTGATTAGGGTGTGCCTGGGCACACCTGGCACACCCTGTGCACACGCCTATGATAACTGCATTGTACAGAATCATAATTTTAGTGCAGTTTTTAAAAGGACAAATTATAGAATAAAATGTATACTTTTTATTTACAGAAACAATTGTTTTAACCATTTCCCTACCTGCCCATAGTCAAATGACGTCCACAGATGGGATCTCCCATCCTGGGTGGGCGTCATTTGACGTCCTGGGCTTTGTGGGGGGGATATCTGAATGATGCCTGCAGCTAGAGGCATCATTCAGATATCCTTTTATTCTGCCGGCGATTCTGCACACAATAAGAATGATCATAGCGGCTGTTCCGCCGCTTGATCGTTCTTATAGGTGGCGGGAGGGGACATCCTCCCCCTCCCGCCGCCATCCGGTGCTTCTCCGGGCTCTCCTGTGCCATCGGGGGCCCAGAGAATGAATCGTCCAGCGCTGGATAGGAAGCATAGAGATAACTGGCAACCAGATGGTCACCAGTCATCTCTATGACCGTCGGAGGCCCGGGCGCGATTTGATGACGTCACGCCCGGGTTCACAAAAGTAAACAAAGCCGCCATTGCGGCTAGTAAGCATGAGATCGATTAATTTTTTTTCACGATCTCATGCTTTCCAGCCTGGAGGAGAGAAGGGGGGGTCTTATTGACCCCGCATCTCTCCATAAAAGAGGACCTGTCACACACCATTCCTATTACAAGGATGTTTACATTCCTTGTAATAGAAATAAAAGTGATCAAAAAAAAAAAAAAAGTTAAAAAATGAAGTAAAATAAAAAAAATTATAATAAATTTTTTTTTTTAAAACGCCCATGTCCCAAATAGCTCACGCTCAGAAGCGAATTCACACGTAAGTCCCGCCCACATATGTAAACGCCGTTCAAACCACATATGTGAGGTATCACCACGTGCGTTAGAGCGCATGCAACAATTCTAGCACTAGACCTCCTCTGTAACTCTAACCTGGTAACCTGTAAAAAGTTTCAAAGCGTCGCCTATGGCGATTTTTAAGTACCGAAGTTTGCCGCCATCCCATGAGTGTGCGCAATTTTAAAGCGTGACATGTTAGGTATCTATTTACTCGGCCTAACATCATCTTTCATATTTTACAAAAAAATTGGGCTAATTTTACTGTTTTTTGTTATTTTTTAATTCATGAAACCATTTTTTTCCCCCAAAAAAAAGGCGTTTGAAAAATTATTGCGCAAATACCGTGCAAGAAAAAAAAGTTGCAATGACCGTCATTTTATTCCTTAGGGTGTCTGCTAAAAAAAAAAACATATATAATGTTTGGGGGTTCTGAGTAATTTTCTAGCAAAAGAATGATGATTTGTACATGTAGGAGAGAAGTGCCAGAATAGGCCCGGTAATGAGGTGGTATAAAAAGCCCGGGGTAGAAGTGGTTAAACTAATACCGATTAAAAATAGACAAAAGTGTGTTTTTTTTTTTTTAATTGGTTACTTTTTTTATCATCACAAAAAAAAAAAAAAATCATGTTTGCAAGACAAAATCAAGAAAGCCTTGGTAGTCCTAGAAAAAAATGGTATTACTTTATTTATGTTACTTATCTTAATGACAAAGTTATTGCTGGATCAATAGGTCCACAACAGAAATCTAAAAATTGCTGTGGTCCGTACGGGGGTGTACATGGGGGAGAGCTGGTGTGGTTAAATGACATTGATTGGTTCACTACCAGTGAATGCTTGATGAGAGTCACATTTACTGTTTAATAAATATACTTCATTTTTTTTTTTAAAGGGTTACTGTTTTTTTTAGGTTGTTTTATGCACTCAGTTTAGATGCATGTAATGTTTGTCTCGGGTCGTCTGTAATTGTTTTAACATAACAGTTGATTTTTCTTTTGGTATCGGAATAAAGTGGGTCTCATCTGATTTCTCTTCCTTTCTTTCCATAGATCTTGGTAATTGATGCACTCCCTCCTGCCGCAAGACTTCATTTAGAGCTTGTCAATGGCGGATCAATGAGCACGCTTCCTGGCGTTTTTACGATCTCACCTTTCCGCCATCCAGCTAATTTCCCGAGCAGCTCCATTCCCATGAGACTGGCCGCCATTCCAGAAAGTTAGAGGTACGTCTCACGTCCTGTGTGCTTCTTGGAATGTTACAATGGCATCGCGCCGCCTCCATTTAGTACCGCGCCGGGGAGCGGAAATACGTTCTGGGCAATGAAATGGGCTTCGCTGGGAGATCTGTTTCAGATTTTTATTGTTTCGGTTTGTAGCCCCTGTGGAAACGTTCTAATTTTTTGGAGTGGTTAGAACCTACAGTATGTCCTGTGAAAATTGAAATTTAAAGGCTTTTTCCACTTTAATATGTGATAGATTGGCATTTAATTGTGCTTGGATGCTGGCCATGGTCTCTCTCAGATTCAGAGAACAATACCCTACTATTTTACTGTAACCTCCTTATAACCCAGTCATCAAAAACATCAATATCCACCCCATAATCATACTATGATCATCAATTTAACCACTTCAGCCCCGGACAATTTTGTTGCTAAAGGACCAGGCCCCTTTCTGCGATTCGGCACTGCGTCGCTTTAAAGCGGAGCTCCACCCTAAAGTGGAACTTCCGCTCATCGGAACCCTCCGGTGTCACAATTGACACCTTTCAGGGGGGACAGGTATTTGCACCCACTTCCGGGAGTCCTCTCTGCGGGAAATCTGCGGGAAGCACATCACTTCCCGCAGAATACCCATTGTGTTCTGGGAGACACTCGGCTCCCAGAACACAGGGGGACCAGTCAGAACGGCGCAGCGCGGCTCGCGCATGCGCCGTAGGGAACCGGGCAGTGAACTGGTTCCCTCACCGAGGATGGCGGTGGGGGCAGCAGAGTGACGAGCGGTTGCTCGTCCTCCTGCTGCGGACGTCGCTGGACTCCAGGACAGGTAAGTGTTCTAATATTAAAAGTCGGCAGCTGCAGTATTTGTAGCTGCTGGCTTTTAATATTTATTTATTTTTGCCAGAGCTCTGCTTTAACTGACAATTGCGCGGTCGTGCGATGTGGCTTCCAAACAAAATTGACGTTTTTTTTCCCCCACAAATAGAGCTTTCTTTTGGTGGTATTCGATCACCTCTGCGGCTTTTATTTTTTGCGCTATAAACAAAAATAGAGCGACGATTTTGAAAAAAAATGACATATTTTTTTACTTTTTGCTATCCCCAAAAAATATATAAAAAAAACAAAACATTTTTTTCCTCAGTTTAGGCCGATACTTATTCTTCTACATATTTTTGGTAAAAAAAAATCGCAATAAGCGTATAGTGATTGGTTTGCGCAAAAGTTATAGCGTCTACAAAATAGGGGATAGTTTTATGGCATTTTTATTAATATATTTTTTTACTACTACTACTACTGCGATTTTTATTGTGACTACTTTTGACACATTTTTGGGACCATTGTCATTTTTACAGCGATCAGTTCAGTGCTATAAATATGCACTGATTACTGTGAAAATGACACTGGCAGTGAAGGGTTTAACCTCTAGGTGGCGCTTTAGGGGTTAAGTGTGCCCTAATGAGTGATTCTTACTGTAGGGGGGCAAGGCTTGGCGTGTGACGTCACTGATCGTCGTTCCCTATGACAGGGAACAGACGATGACTGACAGTGTTACTAGGAAGAACGTGGAAAGGTTTGTTTACACTTACCTCTCCCCGTTCTTCAGCTCTGTGACCCGATCGCGGGACACCGGCGGCGATCGGGTCCGCGGGTCCCGCGGGCGCGGTCATGGAGCTTCGGACCGGGTCGCAGCGGCACGCGCGCGACCCACGGCTGGGATCTTAAAGGGGACGTACCTGTACGCCCTTGTGCCCAGCCGTGCCATTCTGTCGACGTATATCGTCGTGCGGCAGTCCTTATGTGGTTAAAACCCAACTTCAGGAAATCTCAATATTCCTCCTTTAAAGGTTGACTGCTTGTTTAGGTCTAAGGGAGAGAAATCCGCTCCATCAGCAGATGTTGCTTCCCCATGCTCCAGAGGTAGACTGTCCTTCAGCTTTATCACCTCCAATGGAGAGCCACAGTATGGACCCTTGATGATGGTTTTGCTGACGTCAGGACCTAAGACCGGTGGAGCCGGGGGGGAGAAGAAGCTGCAGGGACTGGTAAAGCAGCACGGAGGAGCCAAGGATCAGGTAAGTAAATCTTGTTTTCTATGCTCCCCAGGCAGCTAACCCATGCAGTTCGGACACACCGCCATTTTTTTAAGTTTCCAGGAGCTAGGCATTAATAGATTCTAGAACGATCAATAGAGGTCAAGCTACAGTCCACAACTTAAGCCCTGTACACACGACTCCTGTCAGAAAACAAAACGTTGGTTTTCCCGACGGGATTCCTGCCAAGCTTAACGGGATTCTGCCAAGCTTGTCTTGCGTACAGGCTGATATTCAAAATCCCGTTGTTCTAAAGCTGATGTGTGCAAAAATAAGTACAGCAACCAATCAGGGCCCATCCTTTTTTTGTCATGTGACTACAGTAAATTGATATCCAGTTGACGTGGGCCATTGCACTTTGCCCTGTGTGCCTCCATTGAAGCTTACCTATTACAGAATTTTGGCTTTGTCATGGAAGAGAGAGTACAGTGGGTACAGGGAAGGAAGAGGACCAACTATTAATCATTTTTGAAAAAGTATTTCTTCCTGGGGTTAAATGGAATGCACAGACCAAAACCCCCAAACATAGATGGGACCCCTCAGATATGATGACAATTTTATTGCAGATCTCAGTTAGAGAGTAATGCCTAGACATGTGCACTGCCGAAAAATTTATTTTTTTTCGTTTTAGTTTTTTTTTAGTTTTTTTGCTTTTTACGGAAATTCGGGAAATTCGAAATATTAGTTTTTTTCGTTTTTGTTTTTCTCCTTTTTTCGGAAATTCAGGAAATTCGGAATTCGGAATTTCCGAATTTTCGAATTTCCAAAAAAACGAATAAAACAAAAACGAAAAAAAAAACTTTTCGAATTTCCGAAAAAAGCAAAAAAACGAAAAACAACGAATTTCCGATTTTCGGAAATTCAAAAAAATTCTGAATTCAGAAATTCAACTTTCCAAATCTCCCAAATTTCGAATTTTAGATTTTCGAATTTTGCAATTTCGAATTTTCGAATCTCAAATTTTCAAAATTTCCAATTTTCGAAAATCCGAATTTCCGAAATTCCAAATTTCGTAAATTCGAAAATCCAAAATTCCGAATTTCGGAAATTTGGAAATTCGGAATTTCGTAAATCCGAATTTCCAAAATTCTGAAATTCTGAAATTCGAAATTTCGGAAATCTGAATTTCTGAAAATTCGGAAATTTTAAAATTCGGAAATTTCGGAATTAACAAATTTCTCTAGTGTCTAGTTAATGCCCTGTACACACGATCGGAACTTCCGATGGGATAAAATCCGATGGAATTTTCCGTCGGAATTCCGTTCAAGCTGTCTTACATACACACTGTCACACCAAATTCCGACCCAAGAACGTGGTGACGTACAACACTATGACGAGCCGAGAAAAATGAAGTTCGATGCTTCTGAGCATGCGTCGACTTGATTCTGAGCATGCGTGGTTTTTTCTCCGTCGGAGTTCCACACAGACGATCGGAATTTCTGCTAGGATTTTTTTCCAGCGGAAAAAAATAAAACATGTTCTATTTCTAAACTCCGACGGGAAAAAAGTCCGATGGGGTCCACACACGGTCCGAATATCCAATGAAAAAAATCTGTCAGACTTTTTTCATTGGAAATTCCGATCGTGTGTACAAGGCATTAGAGATCACAGTGGAGTTGTCACCCTCAGGGCCTGCTGATAAGGAGGTAGCACCTCCTGTACTCCAGGCCCCATAAGTTCAACAGGGGAGCCCAGAGCAGCAGGAGTGGGCGCAATTACTGGAACCAATCCCCCTGTGGCCCTCCCTGTGTTGTTAATGCATCTGTTTGTGAATGACCAGGGAGCCTCTGTACAGAGCACTCCCTGTTCATTCACTCAGCAACTGAGGCTGCAAAGAAAGGATTGAGGAATCTGGGTCCTGAATCTCTTTCTTTGTCCCAAAAGTGAGATGTTGGGTATTTGCTTAGACCCCTGATATTTCACCAACCCCCCCCCCCCCACATAATTAGGGGTTCATTCTCACAGGTATTCTGGTTGCATAAATGAGTGGTTTGTTCATGCGACTGGAGCTGAATTGGTTCACTATTCCTTTCAGCTAGGCTGTACGTGGCCCTGGTAACCCTCCCAAGCGGTCCAACTGGATGGAGGGGGCTGGCTACTGAAACTTAGGTCGCACAGATACAATATTGGCAATCAAAATCTTCCAACACTCATGAGCTAAGGTTCAGGCCAAACCCAGTTCAGCCTAAGCACATGATAACAGGCCCAATCAGCTGCAGCCTGGGAATTCCCGGCCCCAATGGCACATGGAACAAAGGATGCCGGCAGCATCATTCATCTAAAATGGCCACATTTTGTCAATGATGATAATGCCATAATCCCCCTAAGGAAATCCCCAGCTGAAATTGATTGGACTGGTGGCCCGCATTGGATCGTTCCACAGAGAGGGCATTTGATAAGTGATTAGGAGGCGTTATATATCTTCACACCCGTTTTAAAACCTTAAACCCCTCACCAGCGAGCCACAGCCATGTGCACTGCAAAGGGTTGCGGGGCACCCACGTTTATTTGAATTGGTCGCGTTCGAAAATGCAACAGTGAGGATCACTTTTCTCTAATTTTGCATCATTTTGGCCTAATGTTTGGCATATAAACAACCTAGGGTGACCACATTTCCAAACTACCATTCAGGGACACTCCCCCTTCCCAAAAATCATCTTGTGCTGTAACGAATCACAGCACAGTGATTGGACACAAGAGGCGGGATTTATGACTTCTCCAATCACAAACAGGGGGCGGGGATTGTGCTCCTCCAGGCATTCCCGGCCAGAACAAGTACTGTCAGTGAGTAAAGCAGTGATGTGGCGGCCTTTTTTGGGGGCATCAGTTTGGCCCGGGGGGTGGCTGTGTCAGTTTCATTCCGGGACACTGTATTGTCCTGGAATGAAGGTGCCCGGGACAGACCTGTAAAATGCGGGACTGTCCCGGGAAATCCGGGACTGTCTCGGGCAATCCGGGACACATGGTCACCCTAGTACAACCCCTCCATTGTGTTTGCAGTTTGGGGGGGGGCAGTCGGAGTGCTATAAAAACACTGCACTGCCTCATGTTTTTACCACCCCTCCACCACAAGTGTAAAGTAGACCTAATGTTTGTAGCTGTTGTTCTGCTATGTGTAGAGACCCAACATGCTTTACGCCTATCAGAACCAGTACCGACATGAAAAAACCAAAATTTTTTAGTATCCCTCCCATACTCTACAATAAAGCTGGCATGTTTGGAGTTCATCTCATTTCTGTGCCACCAGGCACTTGCAGAAAATGTTATTATTGGGTATTGTGCGGGATGGGAGTTATGGGTTAATAAACTTTCTGGGACTTAAAGAATCAAAATAAACACATTTATCCCAGAGACCCATTGGGAACATTACCCCTTGGCTGTGCAATTTATATGCATACACCTAGACTGACGTCCCAAGACCCCCGATGTGAAGAATTAAACATTTGGCCTTCCTTTGACTCTGTATTGTTAACGTATCACGTATGTTCTGAACTAACGCTTCTCTGAAGCCCTGTACACACGGGCGGGAATCCTGTCGAAAAAAAAACCGTTGGTTTTCTCGACGGGATTCCTTGTCTTGGCCAAGCCCTGTGTACACCTGCGCCATTCAAAAGAACCGCCGTTCTTTTGAATGGCAAGAACGCGATGACGTCATCGACTACGACGTCACATTCAATGCCGTCGCCGCCATCTTGCTACACCCCACACTAACCTTGTATGGTACCGCGCGTGCGTCAAAGTCTCATCGAGCATGCGTGGGTTTCCCTGGACAGGTAAGCATACAGACGACCGGGTTTCTCGGCAGGAAACACTCTGCCGAGAATCCCGACAAGGAAAACCGAGAGCAGGTTCTCTATTTTTCTCGTCGAGATTCCCGGCAGTTTTCCCGACGAGAAACCATACGCACCTACGGTTTTCTCGGCAAAAAGCTCTCCCAGCAGTTTTCTTGCCGAGAAAACCGGTCGTGTGTACGAGGCTTGACTCGACATGATAGACATGCGTTGTGATCTCCAAAATATTTATGAAACTATGATCTAGTCCTGCCAGGGTTTTATGGAACCCTAATGTTCCTCCAGATGTTGCCTTTCAGATAAGTAATCAGACATCTGTGAAGAAGTTTGGCCTTCCTTTGACTCTGTACTGTTAAAACTGGCATGTATATTCTGAACTAGCAGCTCTCTGACTAGATCATGATAGAAATGTGTTGTGTGAAAATATGATCTAGGCCAGCAAGGGTTACCTAGAATTCCTTCAGAAGTTGCTAGGGTTCCTTGGGCAATTGGAAATTTCTGCCATTCAGATAAGTAATCTCTGACACCAATGATCTTTTTAGCTGTCATGTCAGATCAGGTGAGAACATTATGCCTACACTGTGCAATTTGCATGCAGACACCTAGACCAATGTTCAGTAGACATGTGCGATTCGTTTCGTACAAATCGAAAATTCGGACGAATTTCAGAAAATTCGTACATTCGTACATTTCGTTGACGAAATTCGTTTCGGGAGTGGGAGACGGCTCCGACTGGTACTGGTAGTCGATGGGAGATTCAGAATTGGACAAAATAAGTATGTGCGTTAATATCGTTTTATCATTGTCATAATAATTAGGATTGTTCGTTATGAAGTTAAAAACCCAGGAAGTCAGCACAGCACAGGGATGGTGGGAGACCCTCATAATGAGCACAGCACAGGGATGGTGGGAGACCCTCATAATGAGCACAGCACAGGGATGGTGGGAGCCCCTCATAATGAGCACAGCACAGGGATGGTGGGAGCCCCTCATAATGAGCACAGCACAGGGATGGTGGGAGCCCCTCATAATGAGCACAGCACAGGGATGGTGGGAGCCCCTCATAATGAGCACAGCAGGGGTACAGCCCCAGAAGGAAGTCAGCACAGCACAGGGATGGTGGGAGCCCCTTATAATGAGCACAGCACAGGGATGGTGGGAGCCCCTTATAATGAGCACAGCACAGGGATGGTGGGAGCCCCTCATAATGAGCACAGCACAGGGATGGTGGGACCCCCTCATAATGAGTCGACGACTGCCATATTGAGAAAGGTATTTTTTTTGCTTTTTAAATTCATCATGACGAATGTTCGTAATTGTTACGAAAAGTTAACGAACCTAACGAAAATTCGTATTTCGTACGAAACAAATCCAAATTGAATTTCGGACACGAATTACGAAATACGAATTTTCGTCTAACACAAAACGGAACGGAACAAAACTAAACAAATTTATTGACGGCGCACATGTCTAATGTTCAGAGACATCTGTGAAGAGAAGATTTAAACATTTGGCCTTCCTTGGACTCTGTATTGGTAAAATGTCATGTATATTTCCAAACTAACTCTTCTCTGACTCGATCATGATAGATCTGTGTTGTGTAAAGATATTATCTCGACCGACCAAGGTTTCATGGAACTCTAGAGTTCCTCCAGAGGTTGCTAGGGGTTCCTTTGAGCAATGGGCAATTTCTGCCTTTCATGAACAGCTACAATTGGAGATTAGGTGAGAAGGTCACGTCTAGACTGTGCAATTTACATGCAGACATCTACACCGATTCCTGGAGACATCTGTGAAGAGAAGAATAAAACATTTGGCCTTCCTTGGACTCTGTATTGTTGAAATGTCATGTATATTTCCAAACTTATGCCCCGTACACACGATCTGACCTTTTTCTGACCAAACTCCCATTGGAATTCCGACGGAATTTCATTGGAAAAAAATAGAACAGGTTCTATTTGAAAATTCTGATGGAATTCATCGGAATTTCTCCGATGGGGCCCACACACGGTTGGAATTTCCGATAAAAAAACTCCGTCTGACTTTTTTCATCGGAAATTCCTATCGTGTGTACACCGCATAACTCTTCTGGATCATGATGGACCTTTGTTGTGATCTCCAAAATATTTATGAAGATACAATCCAGACCTTCTCCCTCTTGGCTGGACCATAACAATTGGAGAACAGGGCCCTAAAGCAGCTACGCTAACCTTCAAGAGATATCAGTTCCCTTTACTTCTTGTGGTTTAATATGTCAAATAGAGAAGTAATTAGTTTTATTAGCTCCTTGTAAATACAATATCATTCTTCAGCTGTTGGCAAGCCATTTGTCTTTTTCGGTGGCAGCTCTCCAAAATACGGAAAAGTACTTGAAGCAGAAGTTGTGAGTTTATCCATTCTGCCAGAAAGAGGAAGAGGAATCCACCAAACAGTCCCAACATCCTTCCTTATTGTAGAAGAAGGGCCAGATGGTGGATGGAAACACAAACTGACAGAAAAAGAAATTGCAATGTCATACAATTCTGGTATAAAAGGCAATGACTGTATGAGATTTTACATCCTGCCTTTTATCCTAATAACAATAGACTGACTCAATTAAATTGGATCCCGGGGCTCGTGGTATAGACCTCTCGTGAGAATATGACTAGGGTCTACCATTGCCAATCTTCTGGAAATGTCAGTTGTTTGCCTGTTATGTTGAGCCAGTGGCTTTGGTATTTTCCAAACCACTCACCTGACACGAGTATGCAGATGAAGAGTACTCCCTCTAGTGGCTAACTTAAAAATATGTCTATTTAATCTGATAATAAATACGTGGATTAGCAACTTTATTAAAATCTAAAAGTAAAAGACCCAACTTTACATATATATTTTTCATGCATCTTTGGTGCCCTGTTTGAAAAAAAAAAAAAACACAGAAGAGGCACCTCCTATTGAAATGAATTGAAAACGCATCAAAAAAGCACTGTGGCTGCGTTTTTCATGCGCTTTTTGATTAACATGTCCATGTTTCACAGGTGCGTGGCAACCAGAAAATGCAACAAAAATGCAAATGGGTGCCGTACAGCTGAAAGACAGCTGCAGCTCTCAAAGGCCGAAGGTCCCCCTACCGGTGGGGTTTACAGGAGGTGAAAGGTTGCCATTTGTCCTCCTGAGATATCTCCGATTCTGCTGCAAGTAGTTTGCTAAAGTATGTTGTTAGTTCTCACCCAAAGCAGGACAGGAAGAGGTTGCACACACTGCACTGGGCCCCCGGTTCCCGTGCTGATTTGTTTGGGCTTGGTACTGCCTGCACTTCCCCCTACATCAGTGCCCCTGAGCCCAGCCCGGGTTGACAACGCTGCTTCTCCATAGATACAGTAGACTAGAGTGAGTGTTGTCACCCTAGGACAGGTGTGTTACATTAGCATATAAGCACTTAATATTACCTAACATTGGCATATAAGCACTTAATATAACCTGACATTAGCATATAAGCACATAATATTACCTAACATTGGCATATAAGCACTTAATATTACCTAACATTGGCATATAAGCACTTAATATTACCTAAGATTGGCATATAAGCAGGGCTCAAAATTTCAAGTCCTGAGCTACTAGCCAGGCCTCAAGGGTTACTCGCCACCAGTTGCCCTACCCAACCCCTACCATGCCCGCCCCTAATTCTGCCCCTAAACACGCCCTTATAAATTATCTCATGAAATTACACTTTTTTGCAGAATTAAGTTATAAAAATATTAACAACTTTATCCGTGCTCATCAATGCAGCCTCACCCGTGTCCACCAATGCAGCCTGCCCGTGTTCTCCACGCAGCCTGCCCGTGTTCTCCACGCAGCCTGCCCGTGTTCTCCACGCAGCCTGCCCGTGTTCTTCACGCAGCCTGCCCGTGTTCTCCATGCAGCCTGCCTGTGCCCACCTCACAGCCTGCCTGTGCCCACCATGCAGCCTGCCTGTACCCACCATGCAGCCTGCCTGTGCCCCCCATGCAGCCTGCCTGGGCTCTCCATGCAGCCTGCCTGTGTTCTCCATTGCATCCTGCCTGTGTTCTCCATGCAGCCTGCTTGTGCCCACCATGCAGCCTGCCTGGGTTCTCCATGCAGCCTGCCTGTGTTCTCCATGCAGCCTGCCTGTGTTCTCCATGCAGCCTGCCTGTGTTCTCCATTGCATCCTGCCTGTGTTCTCCATGCAGCCTGCCTGTTCCCACCATGCAGCCTGCCTGTGCCCACCATGCAGCCTGCCTGTGTTCACCATGCAGCCTGCCAGTGTTTACCATGCAGACTGCCTGTGTTCACCATGCAGCCTGCCTGCGTTCTCCATGTAGCATGCCTGTGTTCTTCATCCAGCCTGCCTGTGTTCTCCATGCAGCCTGCCTGTGCCCACTATGCAGCCTGCCTGTGTTCTTCATGCAGCCGTCCTGTATTCTTCATGCAGCCGAACTGTGTTCTTCATGCAGCCGACCTGTGTTCTTCATGCAGCCGACCTGTGTTCTTCATGCAGTCGACCTGTGTTCTTCATGCAGCCGGCCTGTGTTGTTCATGCAGCCGGCCTGTGCTCACCATGCAACCTGCCTGTGCCCACTATGCAGCCTGCCTGTGTCCTTCATGCAGCCAGCCTGTGTTCTCCATGCAGCCTGTCTGTGCCCACCATGCAGCCTGCCTGTGTCCACCATGCAGCCTGCCTGTGTACTCCATGCAGCCTGCCTGTGTTCTCCATGCAGCCTGCCTGTGTTCTCCATGCAGCCTGCCTGTGTTCTCCTTGCAGCCTGCCTGTGTTCTCCATGCAGCCTGTCTGTGTTCTCCATGCAGCCTGTCTGTGTTCTCCATGCAGCCTGTCTGTGTTCTCCATGCAGCCTGCCTGTGCCCACCTCACAGCCTGCCTGTGCCCACCATGCAGCCTGCCTGTGCTCTCCATGCAGCCTGCCTGTGCCCACCATGCAGCCTGCCTGTACCCACCATGCAGCCTGCCTGTGCCCACCATGCAGCCTGCCTGGGCTCTCCATGCAGCCTGCCTGTGTTCTCCATGCAGCCTGCCTGTGTTCTCCATGCAGCCTGCTTGTGCCCACCATGCAGACTGCCTGGGTTCTCCATGTAGCATGCCTGTGTTCTTCATCCAGCCTGCCTGTGTTCTCCATGCAGCCTGCCTGTGTTCTCCGTGCAGCCTGCTTGTGCCCACCATGCAGACTGCCTGGGTTCTCCATGCAGCCTGCCTGTGTTCTCCATGCAGCCTGCCTGTGTTCTCCATGCAGCCTGCCTGTGTTCTCCATGCAGCCTGCCTGTGTTCTCCATGCAGCCTGCCTGTGTTCTCCATTGCATCCTGCCTGTGTTCTCCATGCAACCTGCCTGTGCCCACCATGTAGCCTGCCTGTGTTCACCATGTAGCCTGCCTGCGTTCACCATGCAGCCTGCCTGCGTTCACCATGCAGCCTGCCTGCATTCTCCATGTAGCATGCCTGTGTTCTTCATCCAGCCTGCCTGTGTTCTCCATGCAGCCTGCCTGTGCCCACCATGCAGCCTGCCTGTGCCCACCATGCAGCCTGCCTGGGCTCTCCATGCAGCCTGTCTGTGTTCTCCATTGCATCCTGCCTGTGTTCTCCATGCAGCCTGCTTGTGCCCACCATGCAGACTGCCTGGGTTCTCCATGTAGCATGCCTGTGTTCTTCATCCAGCCTGCCTGTGTTCTCCATGCAGCCTGCCTGTGTTCTCCATGCAGCCTGCCTGTGTTCTCTATTGCATCCTGCCTGTGCCCACCATGCAGCCTGCCTGTGTTCACCATGCAGCCTGCCTGTGTTCACCATGCAGCCTGCCTGTGTTCACCATGCAGCCTGCCTGCGTTCACCATGTAGCATGCCTGTGTTTTTCATCCAGCCTGCCTGTGTTCTCTATGCAGCCTGCCTGTGCCCACCATGCAGCCTGCCTGTGTTCTTCATGCAGCCGGCCTGTGTTCTTCATGCAGCCGACCTGTGTTCTTCATGCAGCCGGCCTGTGTTCTCCATGCAGCTGGCCTGTGTTCTCCATGCAGCTGGCCTGTGCTCACCATGCAGCCTGTCTGTGTCCTTCATGCAGCCAGCCTGTGTTCTCCATGCAGCCTGTCTGTGCCCACCATGCAGCCTGCCTGTACCCACCATGCAGCCTGCCTGTGCCCACCATGCAGCCTGCCTTGTGTTCTCCATGCAGCCTGCCTTTGTTCTCCATGCAGCCTGCCTGTGTTCTCCATACAGCCTGCCTGGATTGCAGGCCGGATGATTAGAACACCGAGGAACACTGCTGAAACAGCTTTGATTTCAGCATTGTGTTCCCGCCGCTCGGCGTCACATACAGCCCCGCCCCCTGGGCAGAGAGCTGTGATACACGTCACTCATCCCTGGATTGGACGGGTAATCTGTCTATCACAGTCCCGGGAGCAGGGGGGCTGGGCTGTGTGCGACAGCGAGTGCAGGGTACACACTGCTGCTATTGAAAGCCGCTAGTGATGTTCCTGGCACACTGATGTTTCCGGCCGCCTGCTCTCCTCTCTTCACATCCACGAGCGCTGGGAGAAGGACTCCCATACAACCCCAAATGCCGGCGGTGCTCGCCCCCCCCCCCACTCCCTGGCAGCCCTCCCTCGCCAGCCCTCAAAATCCACCTAACATTGGCATATAAGCACTTAATATTACCTAACATTAGCATATAAGCACTTAATATTACCTAACATTAGCATATAAGCACTTAATATTGCAATTGAATAAAACATGTAATAATTATATTTCTTTATTAGGCGGGGTTCACAATGCTCCGACATGGAAGTTGGACGACTTCCGCTCCGACGTTGCCCTACGACTTCATGTCTGACTTCCATGCGTCTTCAATGAACGGGATCCGACTTTAATCCGACAATACCAGGCCCTTTGAGTCTGGGATAAACCTTGAGGGGGGACCCCACGCCAAAAAAAAAAAAAAAAAAAAACGTGTGGGGTCCCCCCAAAATCCATGCCAGATCCTTATCCGACCCGGAAGGTCAGGAAAGGGGAGGGGGCAAGTGAGCCCCCCACTTCTGGACCATACCAGGCCACATGCCCTAAACATGGGGGTGGGTGCTTTGGGACAGAGGGGGCTCTGCGCCCCCACCCCAAAGCACCTTCCCGACAACCCTGGGCGGTGGTTGTGGGGGTCTGCGAGCGGAGGTGGGGCTTATCGGAATTTGGAAGCCCCCTTTATGTGAATGAGCCCCCTTTAGCCCCACCCTATGTGAATGAGTATGGGGTACATTGTACCCTTACTCATTCACCCAAAAAAAAGGTGTCAAAAATAAATAAAACCAGTACACAGGTTTTTGACAAAGTCCTTTATTAAAGTAGCTCCAACGTGTCCTCTCCCTCCGATTGCTTCTTCCTCCTATTTCTTCTCCCTCTGAATCTTCTCGCTGCGCTGTCTTCTCAGCGAGAAGAACCGGAGGAAGAACCAGAGGAAGAAGAGATCAGCGCAGCGAGAAGAACCGGAGGAAGAACCAGAGGAAGAAGAGATCAGCGCAGCGAGAAGAACCGGAGGAAGAACCAGAGGAAGAAGAGATCAGCGCAGCGAGTAGAACCGGAGGAAGAACCAGAGGAAGAATAGATCAGCGCAGCGAGAAGAACCGGAGGAAGAACCAGAGGAAGAAGAGATCAGCGCAGCGAGAAGAACCGGAGGAAGAACCAGAGGAAGAAGAGATCAGCGCAGCGAGAAGAACTGGAGGAAGAACCAGAGGAAGAAGAGATCAGCGCAGCGAGAAGAACCGGAGGAAGAACCAGAGGAAGAAGAGATCAGCGCAGCGAGTAGAACCGGAGGAAGAACCAGAGGAAGAAGAGATCAGCGCAGCGAGAAGAACCGGAGGAAGAACCAGAGGAAGAAGAGATCAGCGCAGCGAGAAGAACCGGAGGAAGAACCAGAGGAAGAAGAGATCAGCGCAGCGAGTAGAACCGGAGGAAGAACCAGAGGAAGAATAGATCAGCGCAGCGAGAAGAACCGGAGGAAGAACCAGAGGAAGAAGAGATCAGCGCAGCGAGAAGAACTGGAGGAAGAACCAGAGGAAGAAGAGATCAGCGCAGCGAGAAGAACCGGAGGAAGAACCAGAGGAAGAAGAGATCAGCGCAGCGAGTAGAACCGGAGGAAGAACCAGAGGAAGAATAGATCAGCGCAGCGAGAAGAACCGGAGGAAGAACCAGAGGAAGAAGAGATCAGCGCAGCGAGAAGAACCGGAGGAAGAACCAGAGGAAGAAGAGATCAGCGCAGCGAGTAGAACCAGAGGAAGAACCAGAGGAAGAAGAAGAGATCAGCGCAGCGAGAAGAACCGGAGGAAGAACCAGAGGAAGAAGAGATCAGCGCAGCGAGTAGAACCGGAGGAAGAACCAGAGGAAGAATAGATCAGCGCAGCGAGAAGAACCGGAGGAAGAACCAGAGGAAGAAGAGATCAGCGCAGCGAGAAGAACCGGAGGAAGAACCAGAGGAAGAAGAGATCAGCGCAGCGAGTAGAACCGGAGGAAGAACCAGAGGAAGAAGAGATCAGCGCAGCGAGAAGAACCGGAGGAAGAACCAGAGGAAGAAGAGATCAGTACAGCGAGCAGAACCGGAGGAAGAACCAGAGGAAGAAGAGATCAGCGCAGCGAGAAGAACCGGAGGAAGAACCAGAGGAAGAAGAGATCAGCGCAGCGAGTAGAACCGGAGGAAGAACCAGAGGAAGAATAGATCAGCGCAGCGAGAAGAACCGGAGGAAGAACCAGAGGAAGAAGAGATCAGCGCAGCGAGAAGAACCAGAGGAAGAACCAGAGGAAGAATAGATCAGCGCAGCGAGAAGAACCGGAGGAAGAACCAGAGGAAGAAGAGATCAGCGCAGCGAGAAGAACCGGAGGAAGAACCAGAGGAAGAAGAGATCAGCGCAGCGAGTAGAACCGGAGGAAGAACCAGAGGAAGAATAGATCAGCGCAGCGAGAAGAACCGGAGGAAGAACCAGAGGAAGAAGAGATCAGCGCAGCGAGAAGAACCGGAGGAAGAACCAGAGGAAGAATAGATCAGCGCAGCGAGAAGAACCGGAGGAAGAACCAGAGGAAGAAGAGATCAGCGCAGCGAGAAGAACCGGAGGAAGAACCAGAGGAAGAAGAGATCAGCGCAGCGAGTAGAACCGGAGGAAGAACCAGAGGAAGAATAGATCAGCGCAGCGAGAAGAACCGGAGGAAGAACCAGAGGAAGAAGAGATCAGCGCAGCGAGAAGAACCGGAGGAAGAACCAGAGGAAGAATAGATCAGCGCAGCGAGAAGAACCGGAGGAAGAACCAGAGGAAGAAGAGATCAGCGCAGCGAGAAGAACCGGAGGAAGAACCAGAGGAAGAATAGATCAGCGCAGCGAGAAGAACCGGAGGAAGAACCAGAGGAAGAAGAGATCAGCGCAGCGAGAAGAACCGGAGGAAGAACCAGAGGAAGAAGAGATCAGCGCAGCGAGTAGAACCGGAGGAAGAACCAGAGGAAGAATAGATCAGCGCAGCGAGAAGAACCGGAGGAAGAACCAGAGGAAGAAGAGATCAGCGCAGCGAGAAGAACCGGAGGAAGAACCAGAGGAAGAATAGATCAGCGCAGCGAGAAGAACCGGAGGAAGAACCAGAGGAAGAAGAGATCAGCGCAGCGAGAAGAACCGGAGGAAGAACCAGAGGAAGAAGAGATCAGCGCAGCGAGTAGAACCGGAGGAAGAACCAGAGGAAGAATAGATCAGCGCAGCGAGAAGAACCGGAGGAAGAACCAGAGGAAGAAGAGATCAGCGCAGCGAGAAGAACCGGAGGAAGAACCAGAGGAAGAATAGATCAGCGCAGCGAGAAGAACCGGAGGAAGAACCAGAGGAAGAAGAGATCAGCGCAGCGAGAAGAACCGGAGGAAGAACCAGAGGAAGAAGAGATCAGCGCAGCGAGAAGAACCGGAGGAAGAACCAGAGGAAGAATAGATCAGCGCAGCGAGTAGAACCGGAGGAAGAACCAGAGGAAGAAGAGACCACGCAGCGAGTAGAACCGGAGGAAGAACCAGAAGAAGAAGAAGAGATCAGCGCAGCGAGAAGAACCGGAGGAAGAACCAGAGGAAGAAGAGATCACCGGAGAAAGAAGAACCAGAGGGAGAAGAAATTGGAGGGAGAAGAGACTTTTGAGCTACTTTAATAAAGGACTTTGTCAAAAACCTGTGTACTGATTTTATTTATTCTTGATTTTTTTGGGAGTGAATGATAGAGTACAATGTACCCCATACTCATTTACATGGGGTGGGGGGGCCAGGATCTGGGTGCCCCCTTCCAGATTCTGATAAGCCCCCCTACCTGCAGACTCCCACAACCTCCGCCCAGGGTGGTTGCCCCCCCTGCCCCAAAGCACCCACCCCCCCCCCCATGTTGAGGGCATGTGGCCAGGTATGGTCCAGGAGAGGCTGGGGGCGCTCGCTTGTCCTCCACCTTTCCTGACCTGCCAAGCTGCATGCCTGGATAAGGGTCTGGTGTGGATTTTGGGGGGACCCCACGCATTTTTTTTTATTTTGGCATAGGGTTCCCCTTAAAATTCCTACGGTCTTATATGGTCTCGTGGGGGGGGAGGCAACCCTGCACCCTTTTTTTTTATTTTGGCGTGGGTATTTCCCTCAAGATCCATACCAGACCTGAAGGGCCTGGTATGGAATTGGGGGGGGGGGAGACGGTAGACCGCACACCGTTTTTTTTCTTTTCTTTTATTATTTTGGTGTGGGGTTCCCCTTCAAGATCCTCAGAGCACAAGTCGCATGCCAAAGTCGGATCAGTTAAGATGATGATCCGAATTCAATGATATTGAATGGGCTGAAGTCGGACCAAAGTGCTAGTTCACACCGCATGCAGTCCAGTGCATTTCTTTTTTTTCTGCATCAAAAACGCATAGAAAGTAGGTTATACGGTTTTCAATGGTGTAGTTCATACCAGCGCTTGCAGTTCCAGTGCCAGAAAGAAAAAGTAGAGCATGCTGCATTTTTCCTGCACTGGACTGTACTGGAACGCTGTAAAACGCATTAAAAAAAATGCACTGAAACGCACCTAAATGCACCAAAAACTCACTGCAACACACACGTCCTTATTTGATATTATATATTATAACATATATATATATATATATATATATATATACAGTATATATATATATTATATAACTTTGATAATGATATTGAATGGGCTGAAGTCGGACCAAAGTGCCAGTTCACACCACATGCAGTCCAGTGCGTATTTGGTCTGCATTAAAAAACGCATGGAAAGTAAGATATATGGTTTTCAATGGCATTGTTCACACCAGTCCTTGCGAATCCAAAACAAAAAAAAAAGTAGAACATGCAGCATTTTTCCTGCACTGGACTGTACCGGAACGTTGTAAAACGCATCAAAAATGCACTGGAACGCACATGTCCTTATTAAGGGCCAGTTCACACCACATGCAGTCTAAGTGCGTTTTTGTTCTGCATCAAAAACGCATGGAAAGTAGGTTATATGGTTTCCAATGGCATTGTTCACACCAGTGCAGTCAGTCCCAGTGCTTTTCAGTTCCAGAAAAAAAAATAGTAGAACATGCTGCATTTTTCCTGCACTGGACTGTACTGAAACGCTGTAAAACGCATCTGAAACGCATCAAAAACGTGTCAAAAACGCACTGGACCCTAGTATAGTGGGAAAAAAAAAACTGGAAAAAAAGAAGAAGAAATAAAGCACTCGGAATGCATCCGGAAACGCATCAAGAACGCACTAGAACGCACAAAAGACGCGTTAAAAAAAATGCACATGCAAAAACGCATCCGCAACGGATCTGGAGTGCGTTTTCGTGGTGTAAACCCGCCCTTAGGCCCCTTTCACACTGAGGCGCTTTGCAGGCCTAAAAATAGCGCCCTGAAAAAGCCGCTACTTTGTATCCAGTGTGAAAGCCCCGAGGGCTTTCACACTGGAGCGTTGCGCTGGCAGGAGGGTAACAAAAAAAAACTCCTGCCAGCCGCATCTTTGAGGCGCGGTAGGATCGGTAAAAATAGCGCTCCTATA
The DNA here is from genome assembly GCA_029206835.1 of Rana muscosa. Lineage (NCBI taxonomy): Eukaryota > Metazoa > Chordata > Amphibia > Anura > Ranidae > Rana > Rana muscosa. The sequence goes on along the minus strand of JARGYO010000094.1, from coordinate 50,682,642 downwards.
GCGCCCCTGCCCATTGAAATCAATGGGGTAGCGCCTCCAAAACACCCGCAAAGAGGCGTTTTTGCGTGCCTTTTTAACCCTTTTCCGGACGCTAGCTGGGGTTAAAATCACCCTGCTAGCGCCCGCAAATTGCGGCAAAAATGATGGTATAGCGGCGCTAAAAATAGCGGCGCTATACCGTTAGCGCATCCAGCGCTTCAGTGTGAAAGTAGCCTTAAGTTTAAGAAAAAAGAGGGGGGGGGGAAGCACTGGATTGCATCAAAAACGCACCAAAACCGCGTCAAAAACGCACTGGAACGCATCAAAAACGCGTCAAAAACGCGCATGCAGAAAAGCATCTGGAACGCATCCGGACTGCGTTCCTATGGTGTGAACCGGCCCTTAGTCTGCTTTGTGTATTTCTTCCAAATCTGTGCAGTAATCCGGTGTGAGACTTTCCTGTAATAAAGACCGCTCACTGCTGCTCTCTCTCCTAGTGCAGGACGACTGGTCTAAGCTCCGCCCCCTCCTCCTCCTCCTCCTCCTGGATTCTTCTGTAGTGGGTGTGGCCTGCTGGCCTCCTCCCACAGGCTATGTACAGCCCAGTGATGATGTCACTGCTACTTTTACAAGGTAATGTCTGAGTTTGCAAAGGCGATTGGCTGCACACCAAGCGGATTTACCTCCTTTGTGAATACAGAGGAATTAAAAAGAAAGTTATTTGTGACTCCGGACTTTCCCACCAATCACAGCGCACGCTCCCTCCGCGGGAGCCCAGATCTGGTTACAAAGGTAAAAGCGTTCTCCCGCCGCTTTGTTCAGTAAACGGCGTCCCTCTGTACGGCAATTTACCCGCCCGCTGCTTTTATCCCGCTTTTTTTTTTATGGCTGGACGGCCGCTCAGGAGACTGGAAATGTAGACGTCATATACCATAGTGTTGTAGCTGGAGTGCATGTACACAGGAAGTGGCTGCAAAGAGGCTGCGGGAGATCAGCAGCGCCTGGCGAGGACCAGAACTGGAATGCATGTAGAGGAGGGAAGTGGCTACAAAGAGGACGCAGGAGATCAGCAGCGCCTGGCGTGGACCAGAACTGGAATGCATGTAGAGGAGGGAAGTGGCTGCAAAGAGGACGCAGGAGATCAGCAGCGCCTGGCGTGGACCAGAACTGGAATGCATGTAGAGGAGGGAAGTGGCTGCAAAGAGGACGCAGGAGATTAGCAGCGCCTGGCGTGGACCAGAACTGGAATGCATGAAGAGGAGGGAAGTGGCTGCAAAGAGGACGCAGGAGATCAGCAGCGCCTATCATGGACCAGAACTGGAATGCATGTAGAGGAGGGAAGTGGCTACAAAGAGGACACAGGAGATCAGCAGCGCCTGGCGAGGACCAGAACTGGAATGCATGTAGAGGAGGGAAGTGGCTGCAAAGAGGACGCAGGAGATCAGCAGCGCCTGGCGTGGACCAGAACTGGAATGCATGTAGAGGAGGGAAGTGGCTGCAAAGAGGACGCAGGAGATTAGCAGCGCCTGGCGTGGACCAGAACTGGAATGCATGTAGAGAAGGGAAGTGGCTGCAAAGAGGACGCAGGAGATCAGCAGCGCCTGGTGTGGACCAGAACGGGAATGCATGTAAAGAAGGGAAGTGGCTGCAAAGAGGACGCAGGAGATCAGCAGCGCCTGGCGTGGACCAGAACTGGAATGCGTGTAGAGAAGGGAAGTGGCTGCAAAGAGGACACAGGAGATCAGCAGCGCCTGGCGTGGACCAGAACTGGAATGCATGTAGAGGAGGGAAGTGGCTGCAAAGAGGATGCAGGAGATCTGCAATACTAAGATAGGTGAAAAGAAGCTTGTTGTTGTTTTGGATATATTGGATACAATACTAACCCTCAGAAGTAGAAAACATTCTGTATATACAATGAGAAAATGTTTGGTGAATACATTTCTGTCCCATAGGAAATAGGAAGCACGCTCCCAGTGTTATAGAATGGTCTGATACATTGTAACTGAACACTGAGATCTCATGGGATACAAGGGAATGGGGACAATAAGGGTGGATCTACACTTGTACTTTAGTTTGGACCCCAACACACTGATACAATGTATCCCAATGCAGCTGCACTGCAACACATGACAGCGGACGTACCGCACATTGTGTTAGGGTTACAGGGAGGGTTAGTGTTGGGGTTACAGGGAGGGTTAGTGTTGGGGTTACAGGGAAGGTTAGTGTTAGGGTTACAGGGAGGGTTAGTGTTAGGGGTACAGGGAGGGTTAGTGTTGGGGTTACAGGGAGGGTTAGTGTTGGGGTTACAGGGAGGGTTAGTGTTAGGGTTACAGGGAGGGTTAGTGTTAGGGTTACAGGGAGGGTTAGTGTTAGGGGTACAGGGAGGGTTAGTGTTGGGGTTACAGGGAGAGTTAATGTTAAGGTTACAGGGAGGGTTAGTGTTGGGGTACAGGGAGGGTTAGTGTTGGGGTTACCGGGAGGGTTAGTGTTAGGGGTACAGGGAGGGTTAGTGTTGGGGTACAGGGAGGGTTAGTGTTGGGGTTACCGGGAGGGTTAGTGTTAGGGGTACAGGGAGGGTTAGTGTTGGGGTTACAGGGAGAGTTAATGTTAAGGTTACAGGGAGGGTTAGTGTTGGGGTTACAGGAAAAGTTAGTGTATGGGTTACAGGGAGGGTTAGTGTTAGGGTTACAGGGAGGGTAAGTGTTGGGGTTACAGGGAAGGTTAGTGTTAGGATTACAGGGAAGGTTAGTGTTAGGATTACAGGGAGGGTAAGTGTTGGGGTTACAGGAAGGGTTAGTGTAGGGGTTACAGGGAGGGTTAGTGTTAGGGTTACAGGGAAGGTTAGTGTTAGGGTTCCAGGAAAAGTTAGTGTTAAGGTTACAGGGAGGGTTAGTGTTGGGGTTACAGGGAGGGTTAGTGTTGGGGTTACAGGAAAAGTTAGTGTATGGGTTACAGGGAGGGTTAGTGTTGGGGTTACAGGGAGGGTTAGTGTTGGGGTTACAGGAAAAGTTAGTGTATGGGTTACAGGGAGGGTTAGTGTTAGGGTTACAGGGAGGGTAAGTGTTGGGGTTACAGGGAAGGTTAGTGTTAGGATTACAGGGAAGGTTAGTGTTAGGATTACAGGGAGGGTAAGTGTTGGGGTTACAGGAAGGGTTAGTGTAGGGGTTACAGGGAGGGTTAGTGTTAGGGTTACAGGGAAGGTTAGTGTTAGGGTTCCAGGAAAAGTTAGTGTTAAGGTTACAGGGAGGGTTAGTGTTGGGGTTACAGGGAGGGTTAGTGTTGGGGTACAGGGAGGGTTAGTGTTGGGGTTACCGGGAGGGTTAGTGTTAGGGGTACAGGGAGGGTTAGTGTTGGGGTACAGGGAGGGTTAGTGTTGGGGTTACCGGGAGGGTTAGTGTTAGGGGTACAGGGAGGGTTAGTGTTGGGGTTACAGGGAGAGTTAATGTTAAGGTTACAGGGAGGGTTAGTGTTGGGGTTACAGGAAAAGTTAGTGTATGGGTTACAGGGAGGGTTAGTGTTAGGGTTACAGGGAGGGTAAGTGTTGGGGTTACAGGGAAGGTTAGTGTTAGGATTACAGGGAAGGTTAGTGTTAGGATTACAGGGAGGGTAAGTGTTGGGGTTACAGGGAAGGTTAGTGTTAGGGTTACAGGGAGGGTTAGTGTTAGGGTTACAGGGAAGGTTAGTGTTAGGGTTCCAGGAAAAGTTAGTGTTAAGGTTACAGGGAGGGTTAGTGTTGGGGTTACAGGGAGGGTTAGTGTTAGGGTTACAGGGAAGGTTAGTGTTAGGGTTCCAGGAAAAGTTAGTGTTAAGGTTACAGGGAGGGTTAGTGTTGGGGTTACAGGGAGGGTTAGTGTTAGGGTTACAGGGAGGGTAAGTGTTGGGGTTACAGGGAAGGTTAGTGTTAGGATTACAGGGAAGGTTAGTGTTAGGATTACAGGGAGGGTAAGTGTTGGGGTTACAGGGAAGGTTAGTGTTAGGGTTACAGGGAGGGTTAGTGTTAGGGTTACAGGGAAGGTTAGTGTTAGGGTTCCAGGAAAAGTTAGTGTTAAGGTTACAGGGAGGGTTAGTGTTGGGGTTACAGGGAGGGTTAGTGTTAGGGTTACAGGGAAGGTTAGTGTTAGGGTTCCAGGAAAAGTTAGTGTTAAGGTTACAGGGAGGGTTAGTGTTGGGGTTACAGGGAGGGTTAGTGTAAGGAGTTACAGGGAGGGTCTGTGTTAGGGTTACAGGAAGAGTTAGTGTTGGGGTTACAGGGAGGGTTAGTGTTAGGATTACAGGGAGAGTTAGTGTTGGGGTTACAGGGAGGGTTAGTGTTAGGGGTACAGGGAGAGTTAGTGTTGGGGTTACAGGGAGGGTTAGTTTTGGGGTTACAGGGAAGGTTAGTGTTAGGGTTACAGGGAAGGTTAGTGTTGGGGTTACAGGGAGGGTTAGTGTTAGGGGTACAGGGAGGGTTAGTGTTAGGGTTACAGGGAAGGTTAGTGTTGGGGTTACAGGGAAGGTTAGTGTTAGGATTACAGGAAGGGTTAGTGTTGGGATTACAGGGATGGTTAGTGTTAGGGGTACAGGGAGGGTTAGTGTTAGGATTACAGGGAGGGTTAGTGTTAGGATTACAGGGAGGGTTGGTGTTAGGGTTACAGGGAAGGTTAGTGTTAGGGTTACAGGGAGGGTTAGTGTTAGGGTTACAGGGAATGTTAGTGTTAGGGTTACAGGGAGGGTTAGTGTTAGGGTTACAGGGAGGGTTAGTGTTAGGATTACAGGGAGGGTTGGTGTTAGGGTTACAGGGAGGGTTAGTGTTAGGATTACAGGGAAGGTTAGTGTTAGGTTACAGGGAAGGTTAGTGTTAGGGTTACAGGGAAGGTTAGTGTTGGGGTTACAGGGAGGGTTAGTGTTAGGGGTACAGGGAGGGTTAGTGTTAGGGTTACAGGGAAGGTTAGTGTTAGGATTACAGGAAGGGTTAGTGTTGGGATTACAGGGAGGGTTAGTGTTAGGGGTACAGGGAGGGTTAGTGTTAGGATTACAGGGAGGGTTAGTGTTAGGATTACAGGGAGGGTTAGTGTTAGGGTTACAGGGAGGGTTAGTGTTAGGATTACAGGAAGGGTTAGTGTTAGGATTACAGGAAGGGTTAGTGTTAGGGGTACAGGGAGGGTTAGTGTTAGGATTACAGGGAGGGTTAGTGTTAGGATTACAGGGAGGGTTAGTGTTAGGATTACAGGGAGGGTTAGTGTTAGGATTACAGGGAGGGTTAGTGTTAGGATTACAGGGAGGGTTGGTGTTAGGGTTACAGGAAGGGTTAGTGTTAGGGGTACAGGGAGGGTTAGTGTTAGGGTTACAGGGAAGGTTAGTGTTGGGGTTACAGGGAGGGTTAGTGTTAGGGTTACAGGAAGGGTTAGTGTTAGGGGTACAGGGAGGGTTAGTGTTAGGGTTACAGGAAGGGTTAGTGTTAGGGTTACAGGGAGGGTTAGTGTTGGGGTTACAGGGAGGGTTAGTGTTAGGGTTACAGGGAGGGTTAGTGTTAGGATTACAGGGAGAGTTAGTGTTGGGGTTACAGGGAAGGTTAGTGTTAGGGTTACAGGGAGGGTTAGTGTTAGGGTTACAGGGAATGTTAGTGTTAGGGTTACAGGGAGGGTTAGTGTTAGGGTTACAGGGAGGGTTAGTGTTAGGATTACAGGGAGGGTTAGTGTTGGGGTTACAGGGAAGGTTAGTGTTAGGGGTACAGGGAGGGTTAGTGTTAGGGTTACAGGGAAGGTTAGTGTTAGGGTTACAGGGAGGGTTAGTGTTAGGGTTACAGGGAGGGTTAGTGTTAGGATTACAGGGAGAGTTAGTGTTGGGGTTACAGGAAGGGTTAGTGTTAGGGGTACAGGGAGGGTTAGTGTTAGGGTTACAGGGAAGGTTAGTGTTAGGGTTACAGGGAGGGTTAGTGTTAGGGTTACAGGAAGGGTTAGTGTTGGGATTACAGGGATGGTATAACTCTTCCTTAGGGTTACAGGGTGGGTTAGCATTGGGGTACAGTATGCATTAAGGTGACAGATAGGATAGGTGTTAGGCAGTGGCGTATCTAGGGTATGGCAAGCCATAGCAAGTGCCATGGGCGCTACACATGAAGGGGGCGCTAGTGAGCAGGGAATCCAGCATAAAAGTTCTTCACTGAAGTTAAAACTAGAGCTTTTTAAACTTCTCCCCTTCCTACTTGCTTATGGGGAGAAGCAATTACAGTTTCCTGGGTCCCATCAGGTCAAAATAGGGGCCCAGGAAGTGAGCGTAAAGGAGGGACTTTTTCTTCATTTTCGGGGCGCATGTACATAATTCCGCCCCGCTACTCAAATAGTCCCGGCTCATTGGCGGAGTGATTCTCTGCCCTGCTCCCGTCCTCAGGTGCTGAGATGCGAGTGCTGTGCTTCTGAGAAGTAATAGCCGGAGGGGGGCGTGGCTGCATGTGCCGAGCTCCACACAGATTGGCTGTGGAGACTGTCAGTCTGCAGAGTGTCCTGGGCTGCTGGAGAAAAGTTATAGAAGGCGCTGTGTGTGCACTGCAGGAAGGCTGAGGTCGGAGGAGGGGAGGTAATAAATCCGGGGTCTGGCATTCCAGCACACAGAGCAGCAGGACGGGACAAATCACAATAACACTGGACAGCTTATATGGAGCTTGGCATCCCCGGGATCCCTGTAGATGTGCCTGCTTATCGCTCCCACTCCATGGCTGAGGCTGCTCTGTGCATCGGTGAGCATCAAAGTGTTTACATAGAAAGATCCCCCCACAGATATGACTGAGCCATGGGCATAGACCAGCTGGAACTCAGCTTCCTACAGGTGGAAGAAGCTAGCAGGATCCTGGAGGTCCTGAAGTGAGGAGGACAGAGAGGGATAGAGAGTCATGTATGCAGATAGGATCAGAGCTCACATTCTACCTCCCAGTCTGAATGAATGCATTTCTGTTTTGTCACAATATCATTTTTCAGAGAAGCCCCTTCCTCTCAGGCTGATGTCAGGTGGGAGACTCTGTTGCTAGTGACAACGCTTCAGTGGCAGAGAACCTCCCACCTACCTCTATGGAATTGCTTCCTCTCAGAATACTACAGAATGTTGATCACTAGGGATGGGAGTGATTCCAGAGGGACCAACTGGCAGCCTTGTTGCTACCCTGCAGATGGCCGTTCATTTTGACTGGGATAAAGGCGCATGCATTAGAGGGAGGATGGTGATGGGGAGCTCCGGGGAGTGGCTGAGGTCACCAAACAGGAGTTGTTAGGCCTGAAGGAGCTGAGACCCGAAGCATGTCCTAGGCCTGAGCCGGGTCACAGAGAGTGAGTTACGCTGCTTTCACACTGGGGCACGGGCCGTCATTTTTGCAGAGGTATTACGCCGCTGGTGGGGTGATTTTAACCCCCGCTAGCAGCCGAAAAAGGGTTAAAACCACCCGCAAAGCACCGCTGCAGCGGCGCTTTGCCAGCAGGTCGGCCGCGCTGCCCATTCATTTCAGTGGGCAAGAGCGGTGGAAGAGGTGTACACAGCGCTCCGAAGATGCTGCTTGCAGGACATTTTTTAACGTCCTGCCAGCGCATCACACTGACACTGCAGGGGAGCCATATTTCAGGCGCTTTACAGGTGCTATTTTTAGCCCAAAAGCACCTTAAAAAATGCCCCAGTGTGAAAGGGGTCTTACTGTCAGGAGACCTGTTACCGGCCTGTGCTAGACGCTGTGGGGTTGATTTATTAGAGGAAAATCCACTTTGCACTTAAAAGTGCACATGGAAGTGCAGATGCTGTAGATCTGAAGGGGACATGCAAGGAAAATAGCATTTTAGCTTGCACATGATTGGATGATAAAATCAGCAGAGCTTCCCCTAATTTCAGAGCTTCCCCTCAGATTTACAGCGACTGCACTTCCATGTGCACTTCCAAGTGCAAAGTGGATTTTCCTTTAGTAAATCAACCCCTGTGCGTCATTAACGTCACTTGTCTTCTGTCATCAGATTATCTGTGCAGACCTAAGGAGAATGTGTTCAGGATTGACTTCACTTGCTTCAAGATCCAGGACCTGGAGACTGACACTGTGCTCTTTGAAACCTCCAAACTCTGCTCAGGTACCTGTCATGGAGGGCACCTTTCCTGGGGCAGGGGCAGGGACAGGTCTCCTTCATACTTCAAGTAGAACTAGAGTTGTTGGATGGAGTAAGGGAGGGTTATTGTTACCAATTTGACATCCATTTGGGTGCTGGTGCGTGTCTTTGAATGCACACTATCTGTGCTCAGGGGCATTTTTCTGCACTCAAACAGATATCAAGGTGAAAGCAGGGGCTGTGTTCATGAAGCTGCTGCATCCCAATTGATTTGAATTGGTCTGCCTGCCCGTGCATGTACTGCACATCTGTGTGCTTTTCATGCAGTGAAAACATGGCCCTGTACACTTAAAATGTTTTGACAGGGGCGCAGTTTCAGTGCTTGCCATAGGCGCCATTTTCACTAGATACGCCTCTGGTGTTAGGGGTACAATATGAGTCAGTGTTAGGGTTAAAGGAAGAGTTTGTGTTGGAGTTACAGGGTGGGTTAGCATTGGGGTACAGTATGTGTAAGGTGACAGATAGGATAGGTATTAGGGGTACAATATGAGTTAGTGTTAAGGTTACGGGAAGAGTTAGTGTTACAGGGTGGGTTAGTATTGGGGTGCAGTATGCGTTGGGGTGACAGAATAGGTGTTAGGGGTACAATATGTGTTAGCGTTAGGGTTGCAGGAAGAGTTAGTGTTAGGGTTACAGGGTAGGTATTAGAGAGAAGGTTAGTGTTAGGGTTACAGGGTAGGTATTAGAGAGAAGGTTAGTGTTAGGGTTACTGGGAGGGTTAGTGTTAGGATTGCAGTGAGAGTTACTTATAGAGATTACAGGGAGGCTTAGTGTTAGCGTTTTTGTTAGATTTTCAGGGAGGGTTAGTGTTAAGGTTACAGGGAAGAGAAGTGTTAGGATTACAGGGAGGGTTAGTGTTGGATTTACAGGTAAGATTAGTATAGGGGTTACATAAAGGTTAATGTTACATTTACAGGGAAGATACATGTTAGGGGTACATGGGAGAGTTAGTGTTGGGGTTACAGGGAAGATAAGCTTTAGGGCTACAGGGATGGTTAGTGTTAGGATTACAGGGAGGGTCAGTGTTAGGGTTATGGGGAAGATAAGTGTTGGGGATACAGAGAGCGTTAGTGTTAGAGTTACAGGTAAGATACGTTTTAGGGGTACAGGGAGGGTTAGTGTAAGGGTTACAGGGAGGGTTAGTGTTAGGATTACAGGGAGGGTTAGTGTTAGGATTACAGGGAGTTTTAGTGTTAGGATTACAGGGAGGGTTAGTGTTAGGATTACAGGGAGGGTTAGTGTTAGGATTACAGGGAGGTTTAGTGTTAGGATTACAGGGAGGGTTAGTGTTAGGGTTACAGGGAGAGTTAATGTTAGGATTACAGGGAAGGTTAGTGTTAGGATTACAGGGAGGGTTAGTGTTAGGGTTACAGGGAGGGTTAGTGTTAGGATTACAGGGAGGGTTAGTGTTAGGATTACAGGGAGGTTTAGTGTTAGGATTACAGGGAGGGTTAGTGTTAGGGTTACAGGGAGAGTTAATGTTAGGATTACAGGGAGGGTTAGTGTTAGGATTACAGGGAGTTTTAGTGTTAGGATTACAGGGTAGGTTAGTGTTAGGATTACAGGGAGTTTTAGTGTTAGGATTACAGGGTAGGTTAGTGTTAGGATTACAGGGAGTTTTAGTGTTAGGATTACAGGGTAGGTTAGTGTTAGGATTACAGGGAGGGTTACTGTAAGGATTACAGGGAGGGTTCAGTGTTAGGGTTACAGGGAAGATAAACATTTGAGGTACAGGAAGGGTTAGTGTTAGGATTATGGGGAAGATAAGTGTTAGGGATACAGAGAGCTTTAGTGTTATTGTTACAGGGAAGATAAACATTTGGGGTACAGGGAGGGTTAGGGTTACGTGGAAAATAAGTGTTTGGGGTACAGGGAGGGTTAGTGTTAGGGTTACAGGAAGGGTTAGTGTTAGGATTACAGGGAGGGTTAGTGTTAGGATTACAGGGAGGGTTAGTGTTAGGGTTACAGGGAGGGTTAGTGTTAGGATTACAGGGGGGGTTAGTTTTGGGGTTACAGGGAGGGTTAGTGTTAGGATTAGGCATGAGCTTTGTGTTCGAGTCGAACATACGTTCGACTCGAACATCGGCTGTTCGATCGTTTGACGAAGATCGAACGATTTGGGCCGATCGCGCCAAATTCGAGTGACGCGAACGGCCCACAATGCACTACGCCATCGCAGTGTCATCCATGCGCTGTGATTGGCCAAGCATGCACTGTGACCCCGCATGCTTGGCCAATCACAGCGTCGGCAGCGAGGAGAGCAATGATTGGCCACAGGCAGGATGCCTGTGGCCAATTATTGCTGAGGGGGTTTAGTACACGCCCCACACTATAAAAGGCCGCAGCGCGGCGGCCTTGCGTAGTGTGTTCCGGAGCAGGGAAAGAGAAGCATAGGCAGGGACAGTGTCATTTTTTTTCCTTTACTAATCCTGGATTCCTTGTGTTTAGGGACAAATAAGGATAGGTAGGGAGAGTGTCAGTGACAGTGTGTTATTCTGTGCTAAACCTTGTTTGTAGGGACAGAGAAGGACAGTGAGGGAAAGTGTCAGTGTGCTATTCTGTTCTAAACCAATCTTGCTGAACCATATTTGAAATCCTTGAGTTTAGGGACAGAGAGGTACAGTGAGGGAAAGTGTCAGTGTGCTATTCTGTTCTAAACCAATCTTGCTGAACCATATTTGAAATCCTTGAGTTTAGGGACAGAGAAGGACACTCGTGGAAACTATCAGTGTGCTATTCTGTGCTAAATCTTGTTTGTAGGGACAGAGAAGGACAGTGAGGGAAACTGTCAGTGTGCTATTCTGTGCTAAACCAATCTTGCTGAAGCATATTGCAAATCCTTGTGTTTAGGGACAGATAAGGATAGGCAGGGGACAGTGTCAGTGTCATTGTTGCTAAGCCTCCTGCACAGTATACACCTGAAGGTAGCCCTTATTGCTGTTTTTCCCATCTCCCTGCAGGCCATCCATTAAAATGTCTGGAAGGCAAACAAGGAGAGGCAGACAGTCAGGAGGCAAAAAAAGAGGGCAAGCAGGCTCTGTGTCTGGGGGCAACAGTGCTGGTCGTGGATGCGGTGCATTGTCATCAGCACATGGCCATGGGACACGCTTGTCCTTCTTTTCGGCAGCTGGACATGTTGAGCCACATCATGCCGAAGACTTGGTAGAGTGGATGACCAAGCCCACCTCATCCTCCTCATCCTCTCTCACCCAGGCTCAGGGTACTGGCAAAGCAGCTGCCAAAGCGTCCTCTTCTCTGGTATCATTATCTTCATTAGTCAATCCTTCCCTAGACCCACCATGTCCTCCTCCTGAGGAGTCCCCCGAACTGTTTGAGCACAGTGTTGGGTACATGCTCTAGGAGGATGCCCAGCGTTTGGAAGGATCTGATGATGATACCCAGCTAGAGGAAGGCAGCAGCGTGAGAGCAGAGAGAGGGGATGCTCAAGATGGACACCAATCTGGCAGTCATGCTCCAGCAGCTGCAGCATACTGCCAGATTGGCTCCAGTGATGAGGAGGGAGGGGATGATGAGGTCACTGACTCCACGTGGGTGCCTAATAGGAGAGAGGAGGAGGATGAGGAGGAGGCACATCTCCAATGAGACAGGATGCCCTTGGGTGGCCAGCGTATGGGCAGCACACCGACGGAATCACACCGCAGAGCTCCGCCTGTGCAGGGCGCTGCCTCTGCCCGTCATTCAAAAAGTTCTTTGGTGTGGGCCTTTTTTGAGGCGAGTGCATCAGATCGCACAGCTGCTGTTTGCAACATATGTCTCAAGCGTATATCGCGTGGCCAAAACATCAGCCGCTTGGGCACCACATGCTTGATCAGACATATGTTGACCTGCCATGCAGCTCGTTGGCAAGCCTACCTTAAAGACCCACACCAAAGAACAAAGCCGACCTCTTCTTGCACCGCATCAGCTGGGATCTCCAACCCCACTATACCTTCAGTCCTCTCTGAAACCTGCACTGAGAGGAATGAAGGTGTAGAATTAGGTGTGTCACAGCCAAGTACTTGCGGGCACTCTGCTAGCAGTACACCGACGTCCGATTCTAGCAGGCAAATTTCCCTGCCCCAGCTGCTGGACCGTCGAAAGAAGTTCACTCCCAGCCATCCACATGCCCAGCGGTTGAATGCTAGCTTGGCTAAATTGCTAGCGCTTCAACTGCTGCCTTTTCAGTTGGTAGACTCGGCCCCCTTCTTCTCACGGAAGGCGATTCCGGCTCTCTACAGGCATGTGGAAGGCAATGTCTTGGCCTCGCTGGACAGGGCGGTCAGCGGTAAGGTGCATATTACTGCTGACTCATGGTCCAGCAGGCATGGACAGGGACGTTAGCTTTCTTTCACGGCCCATTGGGTCACTCTTTTGGCAGCTGGGAAGGATGCAGGACAAGGTGCAGTAGTGTTGGAGGTTGTTCCACCGCCACGCCTCCAAAATGCTACTACTGGTTGTGACACACCTCTCTCCTCCACCCCCTCCTCTTCTTCTTCCTCCATGGCCTCTTCCTGTGGTTTGTCCTCGGAACCAGCGGTGCTCCGTAGGCGTTCAAGGGGCTACGCAAGTACGCAGGCAAAAAGATGCCATGCCGTGCTTGCGCTGGTGTGTTTGGGGGACAGGAGCCACACTGGGGCAGAGGTCCTGTCTGCTCTGCAGGGGCAGGCCGAGAGGTGGTTGACGCCACGCCAGCTTAAGCCAGAAATGGTGGTTTGCGACAATGGCACCAACCTCCTCTCCGCCCTCCGACAGGGACAACTGACCCATGTGCCCTGTATGGCTCACGTCCTTAACCTGGTGGTGCAGCGGTTCTTGGGCAGGTACCCGGGCTTACAGGATGTCCTGAGGCAGGCCAGGAAAGTCTGTGTGCATTTCCGCAGATCTTATAATGCCAGTGCTCGCCTGGCTGAGCTGCAAAAGGAGTTGAACCTGCCCAAGAACCGCCTTATATGTGACATGCCCACCAGGTGGAACTCGACGTTGGCCATGCTGCAGCGGCTGCACACGCAGCAGAGGGCCATCAATGAGTACCTGTGCGACTACGGCACCAGGACAGGGTCAGGGGAGCTCGGTTTGTTTTCACCACGCCAGTGGGGCATGATCAGGGATGCATGCACTGTCCTGGCACCATTTGAGGAGGCCACGAGGATGGTGAGCAGTGACAGTCCATGCATCAGTGACACTGTACCTCTTGTCCACCTGTTGGAGCACACGCTGCGTGGAATAATGGACAGGGCACTTGAGGCAGAACAGAGGCAGGAAGAGGAGGACTTCCTTGCCTCTCAAGGCCCCCTTTACCCAGACAGTGTTCCTTCTGTCCCACCCATCGCACAGGAAGAGGAGGAGGAGGAGGAGGAGGATTGTGTCAGCATGGAGGTGGAGGCTGGCACTCAGCATCATCAGCAGCAGTCTTTTAGGGATGATTTACAGTCCCAAGAAACCAGTGGACTTGTACGTGGCTGGGAGGAGGTGGCTGCGGATCATGTCGTCCTTAGTGACCCAGAGGACTCCGGACTGAATGCCTCAGCTAACCTACGCTGCATGGCCTCCCTGATCCTGCAAAGTCTGCGGAAGGATCCTCGTATTCTTCGGATCAAGGAGAGGGACCATTACTGGCTGGCCACTCTCCTTGATCCACGGTACAAGGGTAAGATTGCAGACCTTATGTTACCATCGCAGAGGGAGCAGAGGATGAGACAACTCCGGGAGGCCTTGCAGAAAGGTCTGTGCAACGCGTTCCCAGAGACTGGGAGGTTACAAACTCCTGGTCCTGGACAACGAGTTGCTGAGGCTTCGGGCAGTCAAAGAAGGAGCGGTGGGGAAGGTGGCCGTCTGACCGATGCGTTCAGACAATTCTTTAGTCCGCAGCCCCAAAGTATGATCGGTTCCAGCAACCATCGCCAGCGTCTGATATACATGGTGCAGGAATACCTAGGGGCAAGGTCAGACTTGGACACCTTCCCCACCGAAAATCCTCTGGCTTACTGGGTCTTGAGGATGGATCACTGGCCAGAGCTTGCACCGTATGCAATTGAGCTACTGGCCTGTCCTGCATCCAGCGTTCTTTCAGAACGCACATTCAGTGCTGCTGGAGGATTTGTCACGGATCACAGGGTGCGCCTGTCCACCGACTCGGTTGATCGACTGACTTTCATCAAGATGAACCAGTCTTGGATCACCACCAGCTACCACACACCTGATGCTGATATAACAGACTAATTGATTTTAAAATGTCACATCCCTTCAAAACTGATGCTGATGCTGAGTTCCTGTGCTATTATGTTGACTAACTATCCTCCTCCTCCTCCTCAATGATCCGATTAATGATGATGGCTTGGAAGATCATTTTGGTTTATGGGTGCCGCCACCAGTGGCTAAGGCCCAATTTTTCAGCCCCTGTTTAACAGGGGCGTGTAATTACAATTTTTGATGCAATACTTTGCAACAGGCCTCATTGCTGTGCTCCAAGTACAGTATCTGTGAGGGGTTGCAGTGTTGTGCCACCAGTGCCTAAGGCCCAATTTTTCAGCCCCTGTTCAACAGGGGCATGCAATTATAATTATTGATCTAATAATTCACAGCAGGGCCCATTGCTGCGCCCACCAAGAGTAACTGTCAGGCCTTACAGTGTTGTGTCAACACCACCACCATCACCACCACCACCACCACCAAAGGCCCAATTTTTCAGCCCCTGTTCAACAGGGGCATGCAATTATAATTATTGATCTAATAATTCACAGCAGGGCCCATTGCTGCGCCCACCAAGAGTAACTGTCAGGCCTTACAGTGTTGTGGCACCAGCACCACCATCACCACCACCACCACCACCAAAGGCCCAATTTTTCAGCCCCTGTTCAACAGGGGGATGCAATTATAATTATTGATCTAATAATTCACAGCAGGGCCCATTGCTGCACCCACCAAGAGTAACTGTCAGGGCTTACAGTGTTGTGGCACCAGCACCACCATCAAAGGCCCAATTTTTACTACCACTGTTCAACAATTATATGTAATTAAAATTCCTGATATAATAGTTGACAGCAGGGCGTTCCAGCACCAACCAAGAGTAACTGTGAGTGCTTACAGTGTTGTGCCAACACCAACAACTAAGGGGCCTATTTCTGCAGAGTATATACGGCAGGTCCCTACTTTCAAACATCCAACTTACAAACGACTCCTACTTGCAAACGCAAGAAGACAACAGGAAGTGAGAGGAAATCTACCCCTTGGAAGGAAAATTCTCTCCTGTAAGAATAAATATGGGAGAAAGGTGTCTCCTCTCTACTGATGCTTTATCACCAATCCTTGTTTCAATAAAAACACCACATTTCAAAATCAGTTGTCATTGGGACGCAAAGTGAGGTGAAATGTTCTGAACAGGGGCACAGACAGCAAAACAAATGTTACAGGGGTGATAACCCTTACCTATGTTTTCCAAAAAGTTTAAAAATAGATTTTTGGGCTGGAGCTACACTTCAACAATGTAGCTGTTCAAAATTACAAACAGATTCTACATAAGAACAAACCTACAGTCCCTGTCTTGTATGCACCGCCTGTATACGGCTGTTCAGAGTATATAGGGCCTTTTTTATTTTGTGTGCGGGGTTCCCCTTAATATCCATACAAGACCCAAAGGGGCTGGTAATGGGCTGGGGTGGGGGGGGGGGGGGGTTGATGGGGTAGCTATGCCATTTTTCTTAAAGATTTTTATCCATATTACCGGGACCAGACATTACATTAAAGCCGCAAGCAGTTTTAAATGGCTTTTTTTTCCTTTAGAAGTGTCATTTTGTGCAGGGACAGTTCTAAACACGGGAAACACGTGGCACTTCACAGGCATACTTTAGACACCCCCCAGGTACAATATTTAAAGGAATATTTGACTTTTTTTTTTTCACTTTATGCATCATTAAAATGACTGCTCCCGAAAAACGTCCGTTTTTAAAACTTCTTTTTGCATTGATACATGTCCCCTGGTGCAGAACCCGGGTTCCCAAACCCTTTTTAGGACAATAACATGCATAATAGTTGTTATAATTAGCACTTTAGAATCCGAACGTTCAGAGTATATAGGGCCTTTTTTATTTAATAGGGTTCTAATGTTCGTGCGAACTTTCGGTCCGTTCGTGGGTTCTGGTGCGAACCGAACCCGGGGGTGTTCGGCTCATCACTAGTTAGGATTACAGGGAGGGTTAGTGTTAGGGTTACAGGGAGGGTTAGTGTTAGGATTACAGGAAGGGTTAGTGTTAGGATTACAGGAAGGGTTAGTGTTAGGGTTACAGGGAGGGTTAGTGTTAGGATTACAGGGAGGGTTAGTGTTAGGATTACAGGAAGGGTTAGTGTTAGGATTACAGGGAGGGTTAGTGTTAGGATTACAGGGAGGGGTAGTGTTAGGATTACAGGGAGGGGTAGTGTTAGGATTACAGGAAGGGTTAGTGTTAGGGTTACAGGAAGGGTTAGTGTTAGGATTACAGGGAGGGTTAGTGTTAGGATTACAGGGAGGGTTAGTGTTAGGATTACAGGGAGGGTTAGTGTTAGGATTACAGGGAGGGTTAGTGTTAGGGTTACAGGAAGGGTTAGTGTTAGGATTACAGGGAGGTTAGTGTTAGGATTACAGGGAGGGTTAGTGTTAGGATCACAGGGAGGGTTAGTGTTAGGGTTACAGGGAGGGTTAGTGTAAGGATTACAGGGAGGGTTAGTGTTAGGATTACAGGGAGGTTTAGTGTTAGGATTACAGGGAGGGTTAGTGTTAGGATTACAGGAAGGGTTAGTGTTAGGATTACAGGGAGGGTTAGTGTTAGGATTACAGGGAGGGTTAGTGTTAGGATTACAGGGAGGGTTAGTGTTAGGATTACAGGGAGGGTTAGTGTTAGGATTACAGGGAGGGTTGGTGTTAGGGTTACAGGGAGGGTTAGTGTTAGGATTACAGGGAGGGTTAGTGTTAGGGTTACAGGAAGGGTTAGTGTTAGGATTACAGGGAGGGTTAGTGTTAGGATTACAGGGAGGGTTAGTGTTAGGATTACAGGGAGGGTTAGTGTTAGGATTACAGGGAGGGTTAGTGTTAGGGTTACAGGGAGGGTTAGTGTTAGGATTACAGGGAGGGTTAGTGTTAGGATTACAGGGAGGGTTAGTTTTGGGGTTACAGGGAGGGTTAGTGTTAGGATTACAGGGAGGGTTAGTGTTAGGGTTACAGGGAGGGTTAGTGTTAGGATTACAGGGAGGGTTAGTGTTAGGGTTACAGGGTAGGTTAGTGTTAGGGTTACAGGGAGGTTTAGTGTTAGGATTACAGGGAGGGTTAGTGTTAGGATTACAGGAAGGGTTAGTGTTAGGATTACAGGGAAGATAAGCATTTGGGGTACAGGAAGGGTTAGTATATGGATTACAGGGAGGTTTAGTGTTATGGGGAAGATAAGTGTTAGGGATACAGAAAGCGTTAGTGTTATTGTTACAGGGAAGATAAACATTTAGGGTACAGGGAGGGTTAGTGTTAGGGTTACAGGGAAGATAAACATTTGAGGTACAGAGAGTGTTAGTGTTAGGGTTACAGGGAAGATAAGCATTTGGGGTACAGGAAGGGTTAGTATATGGATTACAGGAAGTGTTAGTGTTATGGGGAAGATAAGTGTTAGGGATACAGAAAGCGTTATTGTTACAGGGAAGATAAACATTTAGGGTACAGGGAGGGTTGGGGTTACATGGAAAATAAGTGTTTGGGGTACAGGGAGGGTTAGTTTTGGGTCACAGGGCAGATTAGTGTTAAGGTTACAGGGGGAGGGAGAAGATTAGTGTAATGCCCCATACACACGGACGGACTTTTGCCTGGCCAAAATCACATCGGAATTCCGACGGAATTCCATCAGAGTAAAAGAGAACATGTTCCGACGGAATTTATCAGAAAAAAGTCCGATGGGGCACACACACATGGTCGGAATATCCAATGGAAAAAGTCCATTGTGTGTAAAAGGCATAACTGTTAAAAGCAAAGTTAGTATTAGGGTCGGACATTACATTACTTATGACATAATCCGACCAGCGCTGATCTCCCAGCACTATATACTAGGGGTATCAGGAGAAGGAAATGTCTCCATTAATCAGCTCCTCATATATTAGCATCTATGAGATGGATACATGTAGTGGTGGGGGGGTGGGGGATGGGTTTGCTGTGTGGCAGCATGCGGGCTCCCAGAACCTTCTCAGTAAGTGAGCGTCCAGGAAGGGTTAGTCTGAGGACAGCACACTTATCGATTCTGGAAATGAGATTAGTATTTGATAGAAGCTTCTCTTTTTATTTTCCAAGTGTCCGTCCCCCTCCTGAGAACCAGGCAGGAGCTTAATGCATGCTCTCCATCCGACTGATGGGCTTAAGTGCTCCTGGGACCCTCTGTCCTAGAGTAACCGAGTCCATGGAAAGACTCAGATGGTGCAATTGGCAGCACTGGAGTCCTGAGTCTAATGAAAATATTTATGAAAAGAATAAGGACCAGGGATGGGGGGGTGGGGGGGGGGGGGTGACACTATTCACTGTCCTATTCACAATGGTCCATGGTCATATGATGTCCTTATTCTTCTTCCTAAGGCACCAATAGGTGGTCCTCAATGTCACCAAGAAATGTCCTCAAGTGGACCCGTTCTTTCGGTCATTCTAATGTAAATCCAGATTGGCAGGATGATGCCCCCCCAGAGGGTGGGTCCTTGACACCCTGGGTTTACAGGAAGGAAGTGGGTTGAAGGACCCTGAAGAGGAATAATGAAGTGGACAGGAGGACTACTTTGGGACGTTTGAGTATTTTTTTTCTTGGAGTAGACCTTTTATAAACCATTAAAAGACCATAGTTAATGAAGCTGATAAAGAATCATGTTGCTCCGAGGACCTTCACTCCTCTGCGGTACCCTGGTCTTCATTGGTTTCCCTCCCCAGAGCGAAGCAACGGGAGTCGGGACCGGAAGGAAGAAAAGGGCCTCATGCCAATGACTTCACAGTGGTTAGAAAGTTTTATTCCAGTAACATATATCCACCAAGTAATTTGCTGCCCTTCATTCACCCGCTCCAACACGTTTTGTCCAAGAGGGCCTAATAATGGAGACACTGTGATGTCATTAGTGTACGACCCTTTCCTTCCCTCCAATGAAAAGACCATGGGTTACCTTTAAGATGTTGGCTCATCATTGGAGAAGACCCTTTTGTCCTAGGAGTAAGTAGTCTTGACAACACCTCCGTATTCCCATTCACTTTGTAGAAGGCACACAGGTTCTGGTTGCACCTGGTTTGATCGTTGTCTATTAGCGGTTGTGGAGGAACGTTATCCTCCGGGAATGGTGATAAGCCTTCTGTCATCCCGGTAATTGCTACCTGTGTGAGTTTTTCAGGGAAGTGTATAATGAGAAGCCATCCTCCCAAATCTCCCTTGCATCTCCCTAAACGTGTTGAGTAATCCCAGCACAGACCAGTGACGCCTGCCTCTCCGAAACCACTCAAGAGCTGATGTTAGATAAACCTTTATTTTAAAGATCTTGAAAGCTGATCTCTGGCTGTGCACCCATCCACACTAAAATGTAACCCATCCTCTAGCTAATTCTCCAGGAGATGAAAAAAAGGAATATAAAATATAAAATTTACCTGAAGCAATGGTCACGTCCTACATCTTTTCCCTTCTGAGTTGTAGAGTAGAAGGATGTCCACATCACTGCCAGATGAAATGGACACTTCCAACTGGCTTTCCATCCTCACAGGTCCTGCAGACTCCAAATTGGGCCCTGTGGTGGAGCACCGGTATTTGCTCCTGGAAGAGAAGAGAAAGGTTTTATAAGTTGGTTGGTGGATAGGAGTGGGATCGGTGCCCCTGTCAGAGTTTTTTCTCACATCAGGGCCCCCATTAGAGTCCCTCTTACATCAGGGCCCCCATTAGAGTCCCTTTTACATCAGGGCCCCCATTAGAGTCCCTCTTACTTCAGGGCACGATCAGAGTTCCCCCCTTACATCAGAGCCCCCATCAGAGTCCCCCCTTACATCAGGGCCCCCATCAGAGTCCCCCCTTACATCAGGGCCCCCATCAGAGTCCCCCTTTACATCAGGGGCCCCATCAGAGTCCCCCCTTTACATCAGGGCCCCCATCAGAGTCCCCCCTTTACATCAGGGCCCCCATCAGAGTCCCCCCTTTACATCAGGGCCCCCATCAGAGTCCCCCCTTTACATCAGGGCCCCCATCAGAGTCCCCCCTTTACATCAGGGCCCCCATCAGAGTCCCCCCTTTACATCAGGGCCCCCATCAGAGTCCCCCCTTTACATCAGGGCCCCCATCAGAGTCCCCCCTTTACATCAGGGCCCCCATCAGAGTCCCCCCTTTACATCAGGGCCCCCATCAGAGTCCCCCCTTTACATCAGGGCCCCCATCAGAGTCCCCCCTTTACATCAGGGCCCCCATCAGAGTCCCCCCTTTACATCAGGGCCCCCATCAGAGTCCCCCCTTTACATCAGGGCCCCCATCAGAGTCCCCCCTTTACATCAGGGCCCCCATCAGAGTCCCCCCTTACATCAGGGCGCCCATCAGAGTTCCCCCCTTACATCAGGGCCCCCATCAGAGTTCCCCCCTTACATCAGGGCCCCCATCAGAGTTCCCCCCTTACATCAGGGCCCCCATCAGAGTTCCCCCCTTACATCAGGGCCCCCATCAGAGTTCCCCCCTTACATCAGGGCCCCCATCAGAGTTCCCCCCTTACATCAGGGCCCCCATCAGAGTTCCCCCTTACATCAGGGCCCCCATCAGAGTTCCCCCCTTACATCAGGGCCCCCATCAGAGTTCCCCCTTACATCAGGGCCCCCATCAGAGTTCCCCCCTTACATCAGGGCCCCCATCAGAGTTCCCCCCTTACATCAGGGCCCCCATCAGAGTTCCCCCCTTACATCAGGGCCCCCATCAGAGTTCCCCCCTTACATCAGGGCCCCCATCAGAGTTCCCTCCTTACATCAGGGCCCCCATCAGAGTTCCCCCCTTACATCAGGGCCCCCATCAGAGTTCCCCCCTTACATCAGGGCCCCCATCAGAGTTCCCCCCTTACATCAGGGCCCCCATCAGAGTTCCCCCCTTACATCAGGGCCCCCATCAGAGTTCCCCCCTTACATCAGGGCCCCCATCAGAGTTCCCCCCTTACATCAGGGCCCCCATCAGAGTTCCCCCCTTACATCAGGGCCCCCATCAGAGTTCCCCCCTTACATCAGGGCCCCCATCAGAGTTCCCCCCTTACATCAGGGCCCCCATCAGAGTTCCCCCCTTACATCAGGGCCCCCATCAGAGTTCCCCCCTTACATCAGGGCCCCCATCAGAGTTCCCCCCTTACATCAGGGCCCCCATCAGAGTTCCCCCCTTACATCAGGGCCCCCATCAGAGTTCCCCCCTTACATCAGGGCCCCCATCAGAGTTCCCCCCTTACATCAGGGCCCCCATCAGAGTTCCCCCCTTACATCAGGGCCCCCATCAGAGTTCCCCCCTTACATCAGGGCCCCCATCAGAGTTCCCCCCTTACATCAGGGCCCCCATCAGAGTTCCCCCCTTACATCAGGGCCCCCATCAGAGTTCCCCCCTTACATCAGGGCCCCCATCAGAGTTCCCCCCTTACATCAGGGCCCCCATCAGAGTTCCCCCCTTACATCAGGGCCCCCATCAGAGTTCCCCCCTTACATCAGGGCCCCCATCAGAGTCCCCCTTACATCAGGGCCCCATCAGAGTCCCCCCTTATATCAATACCCCATCAGAGTCCCCCCTTATATCAATACCCCATCAGAGTCCCCCCTTACATCAGGATCCCCATCAGAACCCCCCCTTACATCAAAGTCCCCCCTTACATTAGGGCCTTTATCAGAGTCTGCCCTTGCATCTGGGCCTGCATTAGAGTCCCCTCATACATCAGGGTCCCCATCAGAGTCCCTTTTAAAACAGGGTTCCTATCAGAATCCCTCTTACATCACGGCGGCCATCAGAGATCCCCCCTTACATTAGGGCCCCCATCAGAACCCCCTTTACATCAAAGTCCCCTCCTACATTAGGGCCCCTATCAGAGTCCACCCTTGCATCTGGATCCCATCAGAATCCTCCTTACATCAGAATCCCCCCTTACATCAGGGTCACCATCAGAGCCCCCTTAGATCAGAGTCACCCCTTTCATCAGGGCTCCTATTAGAGTCTCCCTTTTGCATCTGGACCCCCATTAGAGTCACCCAATACATCGGGTCCCCATCAGTGTCCCCTGTTACATCAAGGTCCCCATCATAGACCCCCCCTTATATATTTTTTAGACCTTTTTTGGATTTATAAATGTATATACTCTCTTTTTTTGTGTTGTACCCCCTGATGAAGAGGGAGTGTGTGAACCCTCGAAACGTCTTGGCTTCCACTGATTATTGAAAAAAAAAAACACTCTGGATTCATGCTTAGTGCTATGATTAAGCACTAAGCTTTAGTGCGAAACGCGTCAGTTTGTACCCTGTTTGCTGTGGCATGCATCCTGTGTTTTTTTTATCTACAATAAAAGCAACAAGTTGTTTGGAGTGCGGCTGTCCAGAAATTCTTCCTTCTTTTTGCATTATCCTATGCATTGCCAGCACCCGTGGCTTCAGATCTGGTGGAGAGGTTTTTGCAATCAGTATCCTTGAGCGACTCCCTTTCCCACTCTGGATTCACTGTTGGTGGGGCACCCTTACTGCTTCTTACACATCAGACCATCCCTACGGTCTACTGTGTTTCCCCAAAAATAAGACCGGGTCTTATATTAATTTTGGCAACAAAGGACACAGTAGGGCTTATTTTCGGGGTAGGTCTTACCATGTAATGTGCTGTCTTCTCTCCCCCACTCTCTCCCTGCCTGTCAGGAATCCCCAGTGTGAACCAAGTTAAAATGCTTGTAAAATCCTATAATCCACTCTATTACAGTATTATATAATGTACAATGTGTGTGTTTCTGTAATATAATTGTGCCAAATACCTTCGTTATAGGGCCACTCTGCGCTTCTGTGACCCGCCGGAGCTCTCTTCTCCGCAATTATATTACAGAAACACACACATTGTACATTATATACTCCTGTAATAGAGTGGGTTATAGGATTTTACAAGCATTTTAAACTAGGGATTATTTTCGGGGTAGGGCTTATATTGCAGCTCTCCTGGAAAATAACGCTAGGTCTTATTTTCGGGGAAACACGGTACAAGAAAGTATTTTTCTACACTAAACTTTTCATCCAGCAGATGCATTTTATCTCAATTCAGATAGGAAAAAAAAAATAGGAGCTAAAAAAAAAAAGGAGCGGAAAAAAAAAAAAAAAAAGAAGCCATAATCCCATAGCGGGGGTTCATAGCATGGCGGCGTCCTTTGCCTACATCCATAGCACTAAATCCAGTCCTTGGTTCCTGTTTCTAAAGGTCGCGTGGCGCGCACATGTATGGCAGAGGCAGACAATGTTTGTCCTTGTACCTAGTTTGTAGCAGCAATTAATTCTGCTGACTTTCGCCCTGCGTGAAGAAAGGCTGCGAGGAGCCGTCTTTCATGTAATAAAGACAATACGTTTTCTCCTTCAACAGTTCCTCATTTGTGCCAGCATTGATAATTGTCCCCCTGGGGACCCGCTGCACCTTATTACAAGTAATACTATCAACAGCACGACTCACGCGGCTTAATGTGATTCATATCTGCGGCGGGCGCGTCACATGACCGCGGCGTGCGATCCACGCTGTAAATACAAAGGAGCCGGCACCCAGCTCACCCTCTCTAGTATAAGTAACAGAAGTAACAGAACATTCCAGCAGAGCAATTCCATGAAGCATGAGGATTATACATTTAAAGGGGGGCGTACAATCAAATGTATCGGTATCTGTCTTCCTCCGGTATAACGGTTCATTTATAATCAGTACTCACTCCAGCCCTGAAGTGATTTCATACAGTGCCTTGAAAAAGTATTCATACCCCTTGAAATTTTCCACATTTTGTCATGTTACAAGCCAAAAATTTTGGGGGGGATTTTATGTGATAGACCAACACAAAGTGGCACATACTTGTGAAGTGGAGGGAAAATTATAAATGGTTTTCAATTTATTTTTACAAATAAATATGTGAAAAGTGTGGCGTGCATTTGTATAGCGCCCCCCGGAGTCAATACTTTGTAGAACCACCTTTCACTGCAATTACAGCTGCAAGTCTTTTTGGGGATGTCTCTACCAGCTTTGCACATCTAGAGAGGGACATTTTTCCCCATTCTTCTTTGTAAAATATCTCAAGCTCTGTCAGATTGGATGGAGAGTGTCTGTGATCAGCAATTTTCAAATCTTGCTACAGATTCCCAATTGGATTTAGGTCTGGACTTTGACTGGACCATTCTAAAGCCTCGTAGACACGGTCGGACTTCAAACAAACTTTTCCGTGGATTTTTGTCCGAAGGGAGTTGGCCAGGAACACCCATAGCATACACACGGCAG
This sequence comes from Rana muscosa, assembly GCA_029206835.1. Lineage (NCBI taxonomy): Eukaryota > Metazoa > Chordata > Amphibia > Anura > Ranidae > Rana > Rana muscosa. Next base: position 50,658,089 of record JARGYO010000094.1, on the reverse strand, counting down.
GACTTTTCTGCAAACTTTCCCAAAACTTTCCTAACATCACGTGGTTTTTCTGCTCTTTACCGCCACCCTTTGGTCAACTTCTGCTATTGTTGGTTGATTTTAACATTGGTTCTGGTCATGCGTATTTGTACTTCGGACAAAAGTCCGATGGATTTCTGTACACACGGTCGGACTTTTCCCCGTAGGACTTTTGTTGCCGAAAAAGTTGTCCGTTTGCAGAGCGAACTTTTGTCCGATCAAAACCGAAAAAGTTTGTCCGATGGAGCGTACACACGGTGGGATTTTTTGGAAAACTTGCTCATTTTGAAGTTTGTTGTCAAAAAGTCCTACCGTGTGTATGGGGCTTAACACATAATTATGCTTTGATCTAAACCATTCCATTGTAGCTCTGGCTGTATGTTTAGGGTCATTGTCCTGCTGGAAGGTGAACCTCCGCCCCAGTCTCAAGTCTTTTGTAGACTCTAAAGCCTCGTACACACGACCGGATATCCTATGGATTCTAATCCGATGGTTTTGTCCATCGGAAAACCGATGAAGCTGACTTCCATCAGTCTTGCCTACACACCATCAGTCAAAAAACCGACCGTTTCAAACGCGGTGACGTAAAACACTCAGATGAGCCGAGAAAAATGAAGTTCAATGCTTCTGAGCATGCGTCGACTTGATTCTGAGCATGCGTGGGTTTTTTATCCGATGGACTTGCCCATAGACGATCAGAGTTTTCGATCGGTTTTTTATCCATCGGAAAAATTTAAAACATGTTCTATTTTTTAAAACCGATGGAAAAAAGACCGATGGGTCCCATACACAATCGGTTTGTCTGATGAAAACAATCCATCGGACGGTTTTTATCGGTTAAACCGATCGTGTGTACAGGGCTTGACAGGTTTTCTTCTTAAGCCTCATACACACGGTTGGACTTCAAACAAACTTTTCCGTGGACTTTTGTTTGAAGGGCGTTGGCCGTGAACTTGGTATGCATACACACGGCAGGACTTTTTCAGCCAACTTTCCCAAAATCACGTGTTTTTTCTGCTCTTTTCCGCCACCCTTTGGTCAACTTCTGCTATTGTTGGTTGATTTTAACATTGGTTCTGGGCATGCGTATTTGTACTTTGGACTAAAGTCCGATGGATTTCTGTACACACGATAGGACTTTGCACCGTCGGACCTTTGTTGCCGAAAAGTTTGTCCGTTTGCAGAGCGAACTTTTGTCTGATGAAAAACGAAAAGGTTTGTCGTATGGAGCGTACACACGCTCTGATTTTTTTGAAAACCTGGGAATTTAGAAGTTTGTTGTCAAAAAGTCCTACCGTGTGTATGGGGCTTAAGATTGCCCAGTATTTGCCATCCATCTTCCCATCAATACAAAAACATATTTGGGGGGGCACACCCTAAAATGCGTTTAAATTCAAGATGGTGCAGCCATAAGACCAAAAGACAGTACAAAACAGATTATAGCGCACACATTCAAGAGTGAAATTTATCCTGCAAGGCTAGTTAAAAGCACCTGAACATATACATAAAAATATATACGGGGGTTTGGTCACACTATATGGTCATATAGTGCTAAGCCCAAAAACTGCGACAAAGTACCCCGAATTTCCTGGGTCCTACCCTAGTAAAAGAATGAAAGAACTTGCGTCTCAACCATGGGAGCCAAACTCCTCTATGTGGGAGAACTGAAGGGATTCCCCCTATGAACTGGTGGCCACTAATAAGAGGTAATGAGGAGGGGGAGGGGTGCTCCAGCCCAAAAAAAACTGGTCTGGGTTTGCTACAATACAAAAACATATTTGGGGGGCACACCCATCTTCCCATCAACTCTGACCAGCTTCCCTGTCCCTGCTGAAGAAAAGCATCCCCACAACATGATGCTGCCACCACCATGTTTCACAGTGGGGATGGTGTGTTCAGGGTGATGAGCGGTGTTTAGTTTTCTCACTTTTAGGGCAAAAAGTAAAATTTTGGTCTCATCTGACCAGAGCACCTTCTTCCACATATCACCACTAGCACCCCAACTAATGAAGACGTATTTTTAAATTAATTTTACTTAGTCAAAACATATATGAATTCTTTAATATTTCAATATATTCTTTGATATAGATCTATGTGTATACCAATTCACTATTATATATTGAGATGTCAGGGAACGGATATTTATTCTATATTTCACGTTTTCTGTCTATTTGCATTTATTTATGCGTATATACACACAGATAGCATTTTATTTTACTTCACATACTTTCTGCCTTATGCAAAGTATTTAATCTTATAATTTCATGCATATCTCCCACTAAGAATCTTATTTTTGACATACATTTATTGTCCATATGTCTACATTATATATGCTTCACACTGTTTCACATTCCCACACATTTTTTAAGCCTCGTACACACGGTTGGACTTCCATCGGACTTTTCCGTGGTTTTTTTGTCCGAACGGAGTTGGTCGGGCACACCCATAGCATACACACGCTCGGAGTTTTCTGCAAACTTTCCCCAAACTTTTGGCAACATCACGTGGTTTTTCTGCTCTTTTCTGCTTTTTACCGCCACCCTTTGGTCAACTTTTGCTATTGTTGGTTGTTTTTAACATTAGTTGTTTAGTCCATCGGACAAAAGTCCGATGGTTTTCTGTACACACGGTCGGACTTTGCTCCATCGGACTTTTGTTGGGCAAAAGTTTGTCCGTTTGCAGACCCAACTTTTGTCCGATGAAAACAAAACCAAACGAAAAAAAGTTTGTCCGATGGAACGTACACACGGTCGGATTGTTGGTCCAACTTGCTTAAAATTAAGTTTGTTGGGCAAAAGTCCGAACATGTGTACGGGGCTTTAGGTGTCTTTAGGTGTTATTACTCACTACTTATACTCAGGTTCAATAACAATAACAATACATATTATTTATGTGTCTATATTGTCTTTTTGAATGGTTTTCTTTTCCTTCTCATACAGGTGTGTGTTTCCTTTTCAATTACATCACTTACCATTATCACTTTCACAAGGAACATATATCAGCCCACTAATTAACCAATTAGAGCTTGATTATCTTTCCATTAGTCATGTGAATAGGAGTATAAATTTGATGTGTATTTTGTGTATGTTAGCTATGAATAAGCACTGAATCGCAGTGTGAAACGCGTCAGCTCCCTTTGCTGTGACATGTGTCCATGTGACTTTGTTTCTTAAATAAAAAATCTTTTTTTGGAGTGCGGCTATCCAAGCATTTCTTCAAATTCCTGCATTATCATATGCAATTGCCTGCACTGCACCCACGGCTGTGGATCCAGTGAGCAGATCATTCGTCACATCTGAGCGGTAACTCCCCACCTTCTTCCACATGTTTAAATAAAGGGGAAGATTTGGACAGCCGCACTTCAAAAAATTGTTCCTTTTATTGTAAAATCAAATCACAAAAATACATGCCACAGCAAAACCAGATGCAAGCTGACGCGTTTCACACTGTAACTCAGATTAAAGCGGAAAAATATATTAAAAGCCAGCAGCTACAAATACTGCAGCTGCTGACTTTTATTAAATGGACACTTACCTGTCCTGGAGTCCAGCGACGTCGGCAGCAGAAGACGAGCGATCGCTCTTCACTCTGCTGCCCCCACTGCCATCCTCGGTGAGGGAACCAGGAAGTGAAGCCTTGCGGCTTCACTGCCCGGTTCCCTACGTAGGGTTGCCACCTCATCCCTTTAAACCCGAACACATATGAATTACACAGGTTCTGTGGCTGATTAATGTGATAATTAAACTCACTTGGTGCCTCATCTGCATTAAATTAGCCTCAGAACCTGTGTAATTCATATGTGTTCGGGTTTAAAGGGATGAGGTGGCAACTCTATCCCTACGGCGCATGCGCGAGTCGCGCTGCGCCGCTCTGAATGGTCCCCGTGTGTTCTGGGAGCCGAGCGTCTCCCAGAACACTACGGGTATTCTGCAGGAAGTGACGTACTTCCCGCAGATTTCCCGCAGAGAGGACCCCCCGAAGTGGGTGAAAATTCCTGTCTTAGACAGGTATCTGCACCCCCCTCCCCCCCCTGAAAGGTGCCAATTGTGACACCGGAGGGGGGGAGGGTTCCGATGAGCGGAAGTTTCACTTTAGGGTGGAGTTGCGCTTTAAGCACTCCGTGAGATGTTCAAAGCTTGGGATATTTTTTTTTTTATAACCTAACCCATGCTTTAAACTTCTCCACAACGTTATCCCTGACCTGTCTGGTGTGTTCCTTGGGCTTCATGATGCTGTTTGTTCACTAAGGTTCTCTAACAAACCTCTGAGGGCTTCACAGAACAGCTGTATTTATTCTGAGATTAAATTAAACACAGGTGGACTCTATTTACTAATTAGGTGACTTCTGAAGGCAATTGGTCCCACTAGATTTTAGTTAGGGGGTATCAGAGAAAAGGGGGCTGAATACAAATGTACGCCACACTTTTCACATATTTATTTGTAAAAAATTTGAAAACCATTTATCATTTTCCTTCCACTTCACAATGATGTGCCACTTTGTGTTGGTCTATCACATAAATTCCCAATAAAATACATTTACGCTTTTGGTTGTAACGAAAAAATTTGGAAAATTTCAAGGGGTATGAATACCTTTTCAAGGCACTGTATTTGTGTAATTTTGTCCTTGTATTATATTACAGTCAGGGGCGTCTGCTGCGTCTGCTGCATTTTATCACGCTGACGTGGAGTATAACTCTTCAGTGGATTGTATAAATCATTGTTTATATACTGAATGTAATAGAATATTACGTCAGTACATAGTGTTTTGTGGTATATTTCTTATATTTCTATACACGCGCTTATTTTTAATATGTATCTTTTATCTGTTAGTGATATTTATAGTTCCCCTTTGATTGAATCAGCTATACCAGGCAGAAAATGGTGCTTATGTTTTATCACCTGCTGCCATGTGCTATTATGGCTTCTAAAGTGCCTGAAATTGTGAAGAATCTGTGCGACAGATGATATAGGACGCTCTTGCTTGCTGGAAAAACGATACATTGGCGCTACTCTGGCTCCCTCTTCTTGTTCACAGGGAAGGCCATTATAGATGGGAGCCCCCCCCCCCCCTCTAGCAATGCACCTTGTCACCATGTTGACGAGGACAAGGGCCTCCTACCCACAACCCTGGCCGGTGGTTGTAGGGGTCTGAGGGTGAGGGGCTCATGTAAAGTGCCTGAATATAGCCATCTAAGTTAAAGTGGACTTGTCATGTTAGGTGCATGCATGCTCATTAATCTCCTCCCAGCTATTTATTACATCTCAATGGTCACAGTACTGCCCCAGTGAATGCTTTCATGTGCTTTTCTCTTCAGAAGGGTGGTACCAATTTTGTTCAGGCATATTCTTCAGGATCGGGAGGGTAGGTTCAGATTCAATGGATTCCTGGCAGAGCCGATCCCACAACATTTGATCATAGGCCCATAGTACTGATCCATATCCTCCCTCCTTCCCGGGTGCTTCTATTACATCACCTTGTTGACATCGGAAGAATTGCTAGTTCCCCACTATGGGTGATAAAAAGTCCCCAAAATTATATATTTTCCAAATGCTGACACTCTAGAGTAGGGGTCTCCAAACTTTCTAAGCAAAGGGCCAGTGTACTATCCTTCAGACTTTAAAGGGGCCGGACTGTGGCCAGTGAGTGTAGAAAATATCCTGGCACCAGTAATAATGCCCCATTATTCTAGCATCCCGTTGTTGATTTCAGTGGGCAAAATAGTCCCGCATCATTGGTTTAAGTGGGCGAAATAGTCCCCCATTGTTGATGTAAGTGGGAAGAAAAGTGCCCCATCGTTGGTGTCAGTGGAAGGAATAGTGCCCCATCATTGGTGTCAGTGGGTGGAAAAGTCCCCCATCATTGGAAGGAATAGCTCTCCATTATTGGTGTCAGTGGGAGGAATAGTGCCCCATCATTGCTGTCAAGGGGAGGAATAGTGGGTGTCAGTGGAATAGCTCTCCATTATTGGTGTCAGTGGGTGGAAAAGTCCCCCATCATTGGAAGGAATATCTCTCCATCATTGGTGTCAGTGGGAGCAATAGTGCCCCATCATTGCTGTCAAAGGGAGGAATAGTGCTCCATCATTTGTGTCAGTGGGTGGAAAAGTCCCCCATCATTGGAAGGAATCTCTCTCCATCATTGGTGTTAGTGGGAGGAATAGTGCCCCATCATTGGTGTCAGTGGGAGGAATAGTGCCCCATCATTGCTGTCAAAGCGAGGAATAGTGCCCCATCATTGCTGTCAAAGGGAGGAATATTCCCCTATCATTTGTGTCAGTGGGTGGAAAAGTCCCCCATCATTGGAAGAAATAGCTCTCCATCAATGGTGTTAGTGGGTGGAAAAGTCCCCCATCATTGCTGTCAAAGGGAGGAAAAGTGCCCCATCATTTGTCAGTTGGTGGAAAAGTTAGTGGGGGGAATAGTGCCCCATCATTGGTGTCAGTGGGAGGAAAAGTTAGTGGGAGGAATAGTGCCCCATCGTTGCTGTCAAAGGGAGGAATAGTGCCCCATCATTGCTGTCAACGGGAGGAATAGTGCCCCATCATTTGTCAGTTGCTGGAAAAGTCCCCCACCCTTGGAAGGAATATCTCTCCATCATTGGTATCAGTGGGAGGAATAGTGCCCCATCATTGGTGTCAGTGGGAGGAATAAGTGCCCCGTCATTGCTGTCAAAGGGAGGAATAGTGCCCCATGATTTGTGTCAGTGGGTGGAAAAGTCCCCCATCATTAGAAGTAATAGCTCTCTATCATTGGTATCCGTGGGAGGAATAGTGCCCCATCATTGCTGTCAGTGGGAGGAATAGTGCCCCATCATTGCTGTCAAAGGGAAGAATAGTGCCCCATCATTTGTGTCAGTGGGTGGAAAAGTCCCCCATCATTGGAAGTAATAGCTCTCCATCATTGCTGTCAAAGGGAGGAATAGTGCCCCATCATTGCTGGCAGTGGGACAAATAGTGCCCCACTGTTGGTGTCAGTAATTAAGTCCCATTGTTAATGTCAGTGGGAGGAATAGTGTCCCAAGGGCCAGGTAAAGGCAAGAAAAGGGCCGCATCCGGCCCCTGGGCCGCAGTTTGGAGACCAGTGCTCTAGAGAGTAAAATAGTTGAAGTTCCAAATTTGTATGTCACACAATATTAGTGCAGCGGTTTATAAAACCCCAAATTTCAGTAATAGATACCCAACATGCCAAACCTTAAAACTGCGTGCGCCCAAAATATTTTTTGGTGGGGGATTTAAGTGCACACACTTGTTTACACTTTTTTTTAACAACTTTTTTTTTTTTTTACTAAACTTTTTTTTTTTCATCACATGATGGACAAGAAGCTCCCTATGTGATGCATTTTTGGTGGCAGGTTCTCTTTAATGAGACTTCAGGGGTCGAATAAAACGATTGGAGTGTTTTGTTTTCTTCCCCAGCCATACTGATGGGACGAAGCCCAGGAAACATGGCAGGGTCGCCCGCGGGGATGGAAACTGACATATATGAGGGTGTGCGGAAGCAATCGGGCGGCTAGATTGCTTCCATCTGACAGCCGACAGGCATCTTGTCAGATTTATCTACGGCAGTGGCTGTAAAAGGGTTACAAGGTTTAAAATCAGGGAATGTCCCTGGAATCTGGAGATATCTGCTCACGTAAGTGTGAATTTTGTGCTTTCTTGAAACGCAAATGTAGCGGGTATGTACTTTCCGGGGTGTAATTTGAACTTGGCAGAGACATTAGTGATGTGTAATTCCCTGCAGCCCAGTGGGTGGCGCTGTCGCCCTGGGCTGGGGTTGAATCATTGCTGTGTGCTGTGCCTCCTTTTTGTCCTCCCTCGGCAGCGGTGTGGTGGGGCGGGGAACCCACCGTGCTTGCTGGGAGAGGGTATGGAGGGGCCGGCCATCTTTGTCGCGGGGTCGAGTCCCAGGCACCTTCAGCCTGTGGACGGTGGTTCGTGTCGGTCCTCTAGGTGGCCTAGGCCTAGAGGACAACCGGAGGTCGTGTTCCATCCAAGGCACCTTTAGCCTGGGGTGAGGTACTCGGATGGAGGTCTGGAGCTCAGTGCCCAACACTGCGTTCCGCGAGGGAAGGAGATCCTAGGGGACCCCGGGAGTGGGTACCCGAATCCGGAGGGCATAATGGACCGGGGGGAGCTCCTCACTCGAAGACCTGGTGCAGCATATTGCCAGTAACGGGTGAGCCTCTCATCGGAGACCGCCTGGAAGGAAATTCCCCCTCGCTCGGAGACCGCAACCCACTTTTAGGGAGGAAAGTGGAGAACACATTGTGTCTGGGCCTACTCGCATTCCACACCTCCTTTCCTGTTCTGTTTCTACCAAGGGAGTTCAACTGATTGTGTTCATTCGCAGAAGAATAAAGGAGTGTTGGACTTTAATGGTGTGGGGCTTATTTCCTGACAGACATTGTTCAAGGTGACTCTTGGTGGAGGACCCAGGTGCACAGCACTGACCCGAAGGTAAAAGAACTTTGCTTATACCGCACTGACATCTGTGGTAAAGGCCAGGCATAGTGTTCCCCGCTCCCTCCCCTCCAAGGTACTCCTAGACAAGAGACAGACGAGCGTGTGAAAAAGAGGGGAGTGAGGAGGGTGCTACATGTGGGGGCTCGGGTCCGGTATAGTGTTTGTGCACCACGGAATTGAACGTGTCTGCTGGAGGAGTTACGCGAGTAGGCAGGCCTTCATTGGCTGAAGTGCATCCCTGCTCGAAGTCGTGGACATGACCTAATGAAGAGAAAGACCGGTATGGTAGCCCCGACCAGCGGTTGTGGTGGACCGTCTCGCCCGCTTATGCCCGGCCCGGATGGATCCGTCGACGAGAGTTCCGGACGTCCCGCTTCAATTGTAAAGGCCGAGGTAAGCCAGGCGGAGAGATTTGTTGTGTGGGCGGAGGTGTCGGGAAGTCATGGCCCAGTAAGTCCATGGGAGGTGGTGGCTCCGTTTCTACAACCGGCTACATACCCGCGGAGGAGTGTGACACCTCCGACCTGCAGTCGCTCTCGGACATGGGAGACGACGTGGCAATAGACGAGCTGTTTGCTGAAAAGGGCTGGGACAAAGTACCTCTCGCTTCATCCCGGAGGACCAGGGATCCACCCATGTCTACAGGGGAAAGTACACCCCGGGTGGAGGCACCAGCGCCTGAGGAGAGGTCCCGTCCCCAGCCTGCCCCTACATCCCCGGTGCCATCTGTACCGAAGGCCGGGGAAAAGAGACTGTTACTACGGGCACCTATGCCCAGACCAGATGTGGTCAAGGTCCCTCGCCACCCGGACTCAATAGTTTTGCCTGGTGAAGGGGACAAAGCTACCATGCCTCCTTTGGCGAGACTACAACGCCTATTTGGCCAGAAGGTTGCTGCAGAGTACGGATGGGAGTATCCGTACTTGTCGAAGGAACTACTTTATGAGGTGGAAGTGTGCCGGGAGCGCTGGTACAATGACTTTGTGTGGACCCATCTTCAGGTTCCCCACGCCCGCAGGTACCTGGCATGCTCCCCAAAGGCTTCTCAACTTTTTAAGGACTGCAAGGCAGAATGGATGTTGGGACGGCACATCCATGCAGACAAGGTGTTGATCCGGCGCAAGGAAGGAGAAGATGTGGAGTATCATCTGGAGACTATGGATCAGCACTTGAAGCCACTTGTTCTGCCACATCCCCGCTTTTACCTGTAGGAGAGAAAAGACTCAGTTTGTTATGCTGCTGAACTTTCTGGGACCGTTGCTTTTGTGCCCAGAGGAATGAAGAACTGTTCCTGTTTTGTTCTTCACTTTTCCCGCAAGAGATTATGGACTCTGGGGTAGATAGGGCCCAAAGAAAAGAGGAAAAGTTCCACGAGTACAGTTACCGCGATGCTGTCACCAGGTGGCAGTGTTGCGCAACGTTAAACACTTTTCACGCACTCACTCTTTGGAGAAAAGGGATTTCTTCCCGGAGAAGTTTATTTTCCCCTCACACGAATACATGTGTCAGGGTTATGTGTGTTAATTCTCTTTCTTTTCCCTCTGCAGGAGAACATCCCATCAAGACCACTGAGTATGGGGTGGATCTTAGTCAGGATGGGTGGGAAAAGTATAATGTGACTCAAAGTTATGGTTAAATGCTGTTGTTTCTTTGTTCCCTTTTTATTTCAGGGCTCAGACACAATTGCTCCAGTAGGGTAGTTTTTCTAAAAGTTTTATTTTTGTACAATGGGTGCCGTTACAAATTGTTAGTCAGTTTCTGGATTGGATTATGTCAGCCGTTGAGGGCATGGTTTACTCCAGACACTGGGGACCAGTGTCAAACCACCAGGGGGAGAGTGTAGCGGGTATGTACTTTCCCGGGTGTAATTTTGAACTTGGCAGAGACATCAGTGATGTGTAATTCCCTGCAGCCCAGCGGGTGGCGCTGTTGCCCTGGGCTGGGGTTGAATCATTGCTGTGTGCTGTGCCTCCTTTTTGTCCTCCCTCGGCAGCGGTGTGGTGGGGCGGGGAACCCGCCGTGCTTGCTGGGAGAGGGTATGGAGGGGCCGGCCATCTTTGTCGCGGGGTCCAGTCCTAGGCACCTTCAGCCTGTGGGCGGTGGTTCGTGTCGGTCCTCTAGGCAGCCTAGGCCTAGAGGACAACCGGAGGTCGTGTTCCATCTCAGGCACCTTTGGCCTGGGGTGAGGTACTCGGATGGAGGTCTGGAGCTCAGTGCCCAACACTGAGTTCCGCGAAGGAAGGAGATCCTAGGGAACCCGAATCCGGAAGGCGTAATGGACCGGGGGGAGCGCCTCACTCGAAGACCTGGTGCAGCATATTGCCAGTGATGGGTGAGCCTCTCATTGGAAACCGCCTGGAAGGAAATTCCCCCTCGCTAGGAGACCGCAGCCCACTTTCAGGGAGGAAAGTGGAGAACGCATTGTGTCTGGGCCTACTCGCATCCACACCTCCTTTCCTGTTCTGTTTCTACAAGGGAGTTCAACTGATTGTGTTCATTCGCAGAAGAATAAAGGAGTGTTGGACTTTAATGGTGTGGGGCTCATTTCCTGACAGACATTGTTCAAGGTGACTCTTGGTGGAGGACCCAGGTGCACAGCACTGACCCGAATGTAAAAGAAAAGAACTTTGCTTATACCGCACTGACATCTGTGGTAAAGGCCAGGCGTAGTGTTCCCCGCTCCCTCCCCTCCAAGGTACCCCTAGACAAGAGACAGACGAGCGTGTGAAAAAGAGGGGAGTGAGGAGGGCGCTTCACAAAAAAAAAAAAAAACAAGTACAGTGGAACCTTGGATTACAAGCATAATTTGTTCCAGGAGAATTCTCGTAATCCAAAGTACTCGCATATCAAAGTGAGTTTCCCCATAGAAGTCAATGATAATGAAAATAATTTGTTCTGCATTGACTTCAATGGCATGTAATACCGCATGTGGCCAGAGGTGGGGGGGCGCCGGAGAGCCTCATAAACACTCGGCTCCGGCGCCCCCGCACCTCAGGCCAAATGTGGTACTGCACACCCCATTAGCTTGAATTCTGCTCGTTTTGCGAGACAACACTCGCAAACCGAGTCAGAATTTTTAACAAAAAGTTGCTCGTCTTTCAAAATGCTCGTTAACCGCGTTACTCATAAACCGAGGTTTACTGTATTACACAATTATTGTTAATGGCACCCCAAACGTGGCAAAGAGGCAAGCTTTTTTGTACTTGAAAAAAAAAATGCATAGCGAAGCCATAACAAAGCTTAAAATGGTGCATAATATACTTTGCCACGATAGTTGCCCATAAGGCGGCCCATTAAAATAGGTGCGAAAAAACTTGCCTGCCATCACGCAACATACTCTGAATGGGGCCTTAGGGGTTGGTTGGTTCAGATAAACATCCCTATGCTAAAGATTGCCCTTCCCACGCTGATTACTGAAAGCTCCTTCGCAGAAGCACTGAACTCAGGAGAACTATCAGACTTTGAAAACCATAAAAAGAGCTTAAGCTGGATACAGCTGTAGCGGGGTCTTTAAATTTAGTTGGGGTACACCTGGGGTAGTGTGACCCAGGTGTGTAATTGTGAAGGTTCTGGACCCCTTTTGTAATTCGTGGAGGATTGGGTGGTGTATTATTCTCCTTGGCCTGTGGGTGGCGGGGTACCTACAGGCTCAAGGTAGAATCACTGCCGCAGTGCTACCCTTTTTGTCCCATTCCGGAGATGGTACGGCTGGGGCGGGGAACCCGCCGTGGTGTTGAAGGGAGGAGATAAAAGGGGGAGACGCCCTCGCCACGAGGTCTTGGAGGATTTTCTCTTCACGCACCCAGGCACCTTAGGCCTGGGTGCGGGCGGTTAAAGGTTCCGGCCCAGGCGCCCTAGGCCTGACCGGAATGAAGTTGGGGTCCATCATAGGCACCTTCAGCCTGGGGTGAGGTACTATATCGTAGGCCTGGGGCCCAATAACTTCGACTGGGTCCCGCGAGGGCGAAGTGATCCGAGGGTGCCGCCTTGCGAGGGGACCCGCATCTGAGGTGAGGAGGCCGGGGAGGTCACCCGTCCGGAGATTCCGGAGCAGCATCAACCCGGTGACGGATGGGCCTCTGGTAACTCCCTTAGAGGGACATCTTCCCCTGATAGAGGCCGCAACGCAGCGAAGGTACTCCCATCTATGTTCTATGGAGTTGCTGGTAGAGACTCACAAGTTCTATGTTCTGTGCTAAGCAAAGTTGCTATAACCCCTGGTGAAACCACAGGGGTTTAGATTGAAATCAGGATAGTGCCTCGGCCTGCTCATCCCACCGTTTGCATTATGTTATGGGTCGCAACTAATCGGCTGTGAAAGAACTGTTTGTTGTGGAAGTATAATAAACAAGTGTTGGACCCTGCATCAGTGTATGGACTCTGGTTAATGGGAGCAAGGGAGGTTTCAGCATAGCAAGACTGAGCTTCATAACTAACACACATTGGCCCGAGGAATATACTGATACTGGCCTTCACCTCACCCACAGCTATGGGGAGGACATGGGCCGTAGCGCATCTCACCCTGTCACGTGACATACCCCTAGAAAAAGGAGATGGGGTGAGGCCGCTACACGTGGGGGCTCGTGAGTCCGGGATAAAATGTGTGTTGACTTTGAAATTTGAAATGGCTGTGTCTGGACTTTGCTGCCCGGAGGAGGTCCGAGCAGGTCGGCCATGTGATTGGCCAAAGTGCGTCCCTGTGCTCGAAGTCGTGGAAATGACCCCAAGACGGGAAAGGCCCATTCAGAAAGAGCGGGAAGAGGGAAAATCCCAGCCGTGTGACGTACTACATGTGGGGGTGTTTGCTGCACTGCGCCATGAGGCACCCCATGACTGCGCAATTCGTGGGCGGGGACTGTGGGAAGCCCGCAAAAATGTGCAAGTCGTGGGAGGAGTCTGGCCATGTGTGGAGATGCACGTGGAGACTCCGGCGCATGGTCAGCGCGTGATGGAGCAGCAGGTGGTCGGGATGGCCTCAAGCTCCCCGTGGATGCCGGTATCATACCCCACGAAGATGACTACTTTTGCTGCTCCCCTTACAGACACGGGGATAAGACTCAGGCCCCGAGGACAGTTGGCTTTGTACTCATGCAGAGACACGGAGGCCCTCGGCATGATCTGTCCCGGATGCTCGGGACTGGTGGTCCAACTAAAGCCATTTGGGCGTTGTGAAGCGTGTAAAGAATTTCTGTTTGAGGTTGAATCATCCACAGTAAGGCCCCGGGCCCTTCGCCTCAATTGCATCACAGGTACCGCCACTCCGGAAGGGGAGATCCAGGCCTTTGCGGAGGTCCCCGTACGCACTGACCAGGGCGATGTGACTGCCCGACCAGAGACTGAGAGAGAAAAATCCGAGGATGCTGCTTCGGTCACCACAGATTCCCTGCTGCCACCTCCGAAGAGGAAGATAGGCCTGGTGCAGGCCTCCTGTGGTCGTGGTCGAGCTTCACCCCGCTGCTTGCCGGACCTGGATGGATCCGGTTGGAAGAGTCCTGGACATCCCAGTGCTGAAAAAGGTCCAGGTGAGCCAGGGGCTGGGACTGTGGTGGTGGTTGGAGGTGTCGGGGGTCCGCTGGAGGTGGAGCCCACAAGGGAGGGTAGTTCTCCGTCTACTAAAGACTACCTTCCCGCCGAGATGTATGACACCTCCGACTTGGAATCGCTGTCGGACTGTGGGGATGACGGGGAAATAGATGAACTGTTTCACCGGAAGGGCTGGGACAAACGCCCGCTACCTGTGCTATGCAAACCGCAGGATTCCCCTATGTCTATAGAAGACAGTACACCCTGGGCGCAGGCCCCGGAGCTCAGCAGGGAGTCTAGTCCTCCGACTGACTTTCCACATTCCACAACATCACCTGCTTTGGTTGTGGGGATGCAGCGCGCGTCATTGCGTGCGCCAAAGGCAAAGCCACCCGAGGTAATGAAGGTACCTCGGCACCCGGAGGCCATCGTGCAGCCGGGAGAAGGTGAGCGGGATGTCATGCCTCCTTTGGCCAGATTGCAACGACTTTTCTCCCAGAGAGTCGCCCGTGAGTACGGATGGGAGTATCCCTACTTGCCTCGGGACTTACTTTATGAAGTTGAGGTCCTGCGATAGAGATGGTACAACGAATTTGTTTGGGAGAAGCTCAAAGTGCCTCAGGCCCGGCGATACTTGTCCTGTTCGCCGCCTGTGTCCAAGAAATTCAAGGACTGCAGAGCGGACTGGAAGTTGGGGCGCCATATTCATGCTGATAAAGTGCTTCTCTGCAGAAAGGAGGGAGAGGATGTTGAATATTCAGTCAAAGTGTTTGATAAGCATCTGAAGCCGTTGTTCTTACCTGATCCGAGGTTTTACTTGTGAGGAGAGACTCATGAGTATGTTTTCAGCTACAAATTTTCCTGGAAGAGCCTTTTGCTAGAACGTCTGAACAATACCCTGTTTTTTTATTTGTTTTTTTTTTTTCTTCCCACTCTCTTTTCCTATGAATCAAGGACAGACTTTGGGGTAGAATTAGTGTAGGGACGCATGAAGAATGAAGGAGCACCAAGTGTCATTACCACAGCGCTGTCACCAGGTGGCAGTGTTGTGCAACGTTTGTTTTTCTGCACACTTTTACACCACACTTGTTGGAGCAAATGGGTCCCTCGGCTGATGGGCCCATTCATTCCAAAATTTTCACATGATGTTAGGATGTTGTCTGTTTTTTTTGTTTTCCTTCCTCAGGAGATTCGTCGGTCAAGACTACTGAGTATGGGGTGGTTCTTAGACAGTGACGGGAGGGATTGTATATGTGTACATGATAGATGTTTTATACAAAAGTTTTATTGTTTTATGGTTCCCTTTCCCCTTGAGCAGGTCTTGGCACACACGGGATTCAAAATTTTAGGGATAGCCTCTGAGGCTCGCTCCATGTCATCACTCCTTGGGAGACATGGGGTTGCACCAGACGCTGGGGACCAGCGTCAAATCACAGGGGGAGTATGTAGCGGGGTCTTTAAATTTAGTTGGGGTACACCTGGGGTAGTGTGACCCAGGTGTGTAATTGTGAAGGTTCTGGACCCCTTTTGTAATTCGTGGAGGATTGGGTGGTGTATTATTCTCCTTGGCCTGTGGGTGGCGGGGTACCTACAGGCTCAAGGTAGAATCACTGCCGCAGTGCTACCCTTTTTGTCCCATTCCGGAGATGGTACGGCTGGGGCGGGGAACCCGCCGTGGTGTTGAAGGGAGGAGATAAAAGGGGGAGACGCCCTCGCCATGAGGTCTTGGAGGATTTTCTCTTCACGCACCCAGGCACCTTAGGCCTGGGTGCGGGCGGTTAAAGGTTCCGGCCCAGGCGCCCTAGGCCTGACCGGAATGAAGTTGGGGTCCATCCCAGGCACCTTCAGCCTGGGGTGAGGTACTATATCGTAGGCCTGGGGCCCAGTAACTTCGACTGGGTCCCGCGAGGGCGAAGTGATCCGAGGGTGCCGCTTTGCGAGGGGACCCGCATCTGAGGTGAGGAGGCCGGGGAGGTCACCCGTCCGGAGATTCCGGAGCAGCATCAACCCGGTGACGGATGGGCCTCTGGTAACTCCCTTAGAGGGACATCTTCCCCTGATAGGGGCTGCAACGCAGCGAAGGTACTCCCATCTGTGTTCTATGGAGTTGCTAGTAGAGACTCACAAGTTCTATGTTCTGTGCTAAGCAAAGCTGCTATAACCCCTGGTGAAACCACAGGGGTTTAGATTGAAATCAGGATAGTGCCTCGGCCTGCTCATCCCACCGTTTGCATTATGTTATCGGTCACAACTAATCGGCTGTGAAAGAACTGTTTGTTGTGGAAGTATAATAAACAAGTGTTGGACCCTGCATCGGTGTATGGACTCTGGTTAATGGGAGCAAGGGAGGTTTCAGCATAGCAGGACTGAGCTTCATAACTAACACACATTGGCCAGAGGAATGTACGGATACTGGCCTTCACCTCACCCACAGCTATGGGGAGGACATGGGCCGTAGCGCATCTCACCCTGTCACGTGACATACCCCTAGAAAAAGGAGATGGGGTGAGGCCGCTACACAGCCTAGCTGCAAAACACACTATATTTAACGAGGGGCACTCCAGCTCCGGGTAGCGTCCCTTCACCAGTGGTGCTTGCGAAACACCTTTTTTTTTTTGGACAAAACCCATAGCTCTCAGCCTCTCAGCATAGCTTTAACCCTTCCGGATCTATTTCCGGCTTTCCCAACCGGTGAAACGTCTTAGGTGGGCAGTTGGTCAACTTCGAAGTCGTGACTTCAACTTTGTTTTTTTTTTTAAAAGACGGATCCACTTCTCTAGCCTACATACAAAATGAGTCATGCCAAGAGCCATTGCATAACATTAGGATGATTTATGCCTTTAAGCTGCATAAAAAAATTCCTCTTGTTTACCGTATGAATGGTTTAAATGGTTACCACGACAACGGCGGTCTAACGGGTGAGCAACAATCATATACGAGGTGTCTGCTCATAGTGAGTGTGGTTGGCTGACTGCGCTCATCAACAAATATAATCTACTGGTGTTCCTTGAAAACCCATGAAAACAGCTGTGAAAGCTCTCATTGGAGGATGGTGCACTCCTCAGAACATGGAGGGGGATCATGTACATGGGAGGTAGGGCTGGGGAAAAAAATCGATTTTGAATCTTGAATTCTGTTGAGAGGTCAAATCGATTCAGATTTTCAGCAAATCGATTTTTTCGTTGTTTTTTTTTCCACCAGGATCGGCGCTGACACCGCGGACTAGGCCGAAGCCTCGACCTCGCCTAAAAACTCCTGCATGCAGCTCCCCAGGACCGGCGCTGACACTGTGCCGGTCCTGTGGAGCTGCGACAGGAGTTTTTAGGCGAGGCCGCGGCTTCGGCCTAGTCGGCGAGGCCGGACTCCGTGGACTAGGCCGAAGCCACGGCCTTGCCTAAAAACTCCTGCCCGCAGCTGCTCAGGACCAGCGCGGTGTCCATAAAAAATAAATAAATAAAAAACTTGATTCGAATCATGAATCTATTTTTTTTTTTTTTTAAATCGCAGATTTTTTTTGTAGAAAATCGCCCAGCTCTAATGGGAGGGGGATCATCTACATGGAGGGGATCATTTACATGGGGGTGGGGGGGGGCATATGCATGGAGAGGGGTCATGTACACGGGAGGTGGGTCATATACATGGAGGAGGATCATCTACATAGAAGGGGAATAATTTACAAAGGGGAGAATCATGTACTTGGAGGAGGATCATCTACATGGGGAGGGATCATCTACATGGAGGAGGATCATCTACATGGAGGAGGATCATCTACATGGGGGGGATCATGTACATGGGGGATCATCTACATGGAGGGGGAT
Source organism: Rana muscosa (assembly GCA_029206835.1). Lineage (NCBI taxonomy): Eukaryota > Metazoa > Chordata > Amphibia > Anura > Ranidae > Rana > Rana muscosa. Next base: position 50,640,268 of record JARGYO010000094.1, on the reverse strand, counting down.
CATCTACATGGAGGGGGATCATCTACATGGAGGGGGATCATCTACATGGGGAGGGATAATCTACATGGAGGAGGATCATCTACATGGAGGAGGATCATCTACATGAGGAGGATCATCTACATGGGGGGGGATCATGTACATGGGGGGATCATCTACATGGAGGGGGATCATCTACATGGAGGGGGATCATCTACATGGAGGGGGGTCATCTACATGGGGAGGGATAATCTACGTGGAGGAGGATCATCTACATGGAGAAGGATCATCTACATGGGGTGGGATCATGTACATGGAGGGGGATCATCTACATGGGGTGGGATCATGTACATGGGGGGATCATGTACATGGAGGGGGATCATCTACATGGAGGAGGATCATCTACATTGAGGGGGATCATCTACATTGAGGGGGATCATCTGCATGGAGGAGGATCATCTACATGGAGAGGGATAATCTACATGGAGGAGGATCATCTACATGGGGAGGGATAATCTACATGGAGGAGGATCATCTACATGGGGTGGGATCATGTACATGGGGTAGGATCATGTACATGGGGGGATCATGTACATGGAGTGGGATCATCTACATGGAGAGGGATCATACATGATGGGGTTGTGTACGTGGAGGGGGGTCATCTACATGGGGGGAATCATGTACACGGGATGGGGATCATATACATGCAGAGGGATCGTATACATGGAAGGGGATCATGTACATGGGGTGGGGTAAAGGCCAGGCATTGCTTCAATCAAAGTGAAGGACAGTCTGAATCAAATCTGCAGGAATGTCACCGGTGAATAATGAGTTTGATATCAATAACTATCAATCCTGTGTTACCTGTAAAATAGCGTTCGGGTTTATTCGTTAATAAATACTCAGAAGATAATATTTTAATCAGGGGGAGAACTTTGCATTTAAACCGACACAAAGGTCACAGCTATCTACTAAATGGGTGAAAGGGTCATCCCAGAGTTCAAAACAAGAGTCAGCAGAGTCCCCAAATCTAGGATAGCCAAGACTCTGAGCATATCATTATAACCAAAGATGAGTGCTCCCTGAATCCATACACTGAGAGACAAAATAATGAGATAACGATAGATAGATAGATAGATAGATAGATAGATAGATAGATAGATAGATAGACATTGTCCCCCCTTACACCAGCATCTCCACTTACCTCAAGGTCTTAATCAGAGTGCCCTCTTACATCACAGCCCCCATCAGAGGTCCCTCTTACATCACGGTCCCAATCAGAGGCCTGTCTTACATCATGATCCCCATCAGAGTCCTCCCCTGCATTATGGTCCCCATTAGAGTTCCCCCTTATATCATGGTCCTTATCAGAGCTCCCGCTTACATCACAGTCTCCATCACAGTTCCTTTTTTACGCCAATATCCCGATCACATTTCCCCCTTACATCATGGTCCCCATCAGAGTTTCCTCTTACATCAAGGTCACCATTAGATTTCGCTCTTACATAAAGGTCCCCATCAGAGTTCCCCCTTACATCATGGCCCCCATCACAGTTACCGTCAGAGTTCCATCTTACTTCAAGGTCCCCATCACAGTTCCCTCTCACATCAATGTCCCTATCAGAGTTCCCCCTTACATCATGGTCACCATCACAGTTCCCTTTTACATCAATGTCCCTATCAGAGTTCCCCCTTACATCATGGTCCCCATCACAGTTCCCTTTTACATCAATGTCCCTATCAGAGTTTCCCCTTAGATCATGGTCCCCATCACAGTTCCCCATTACATCATGGTCCCCACCAAAGTTCTGCCTTACATCAATGTCCCTATCAGAGTTCCTACTTAGATCATGGTCCCCATCACAGTTCCCCATTACATCATGGTCCCCATCAAAGTTCCCTCTTACATCATGGTGCCCATCAGAGGCCTGCCTTACATCATGATCAGAGTTCCCTCTTTCATCAAGGTCCCCATCAGAAATCCCTCTTAGGTCAAGGTCTCAATCAAAGTGCCATCTTATATCAAGGTCCCCATCAGAGTTCCATCTTACTTCAAGGTCCCCATCACCATTCCCTCTTACATCGATGTCCCTATCAGAGTTCCCCCTTAGAGCATGGTCCCCATCACAGTTCCCCCTTACATCATGGTCCCCATCACAGTTTCCCCTTACATCATGGTCCCCATCACAGTTCCCCCTTACATCATGGTCCCCATCACAGTTTCCCCTTACATCATGGTCCCCATCACAGTTCTGCCTTACATCATGGTCCCCATCAAAGTTCTGCCTTACATCATGGTCCCCATCAAAGTTCTGCCTTACATCATGGTCCCCATCAAAGTTCTGCCTTACATCATGGTCCCCATCAAAGTTCTGCCTTACATCATGGTGCCCATCAGAGGCCTGCCTTACATCATGATCCCCATCAGAGTTCCCTCTTTCATCAAGGTCCCCATCAGAAATCCCTCTTAGGTCAAAGTCCCCATCAGAATTCTTCCTTACATCATGGTGCCCATCAGAGGCTTTCCTTACATCGTGATCCCCATCAGAGTTCCATCTTACATCAAGGTCCCCATCAGAGTTCCCCTTTATATCATGGCCCCCATCTGAGTCCCCCTACTTTATGGTCCCATTAGAGTTCCCTCTCACATCAGGATCCCCATCAGAGTTCCCCCTTACATCATTGTCCCCATCAGAGTTCCCCCTTACATCAGGGTCCCCAGAGTAGACCAACTGCTCTGAATCCCCTGTCTGTGCACTGTTTCTGAGGATCTGCCACTGACCCTAGATGTAAGCTGGATAAAATCTCATAGCGGGCTGGATGGGGCACGTGGGCTCCAGTTTGGGGACCCCAAAATAAAAAACAGTGGCTGGAGTTTCACTTTAAAATTTGAATATGTTTCAGGTAATTATTATACATGTGCACACTGAAATATTTTGTTTCGGAATTTCATTTTCGTTTGAAAAATAAATTTATTTAGTTACTCCCGAAATTTGTTTTTATTTATTTTGTTTCGTTAAAAAATGCATTCGTCTGAAAATCCAAATTAATTAAGGTTGAATCTGTCATTGAGGCCTGGTTCACACTGGGGCGACAAACGCTCCGACATTAGGAGCTCATGTCGCATGACGTGTGAAAATCAATGTTTCCCTATGGGAGCCGTCTTAACTGGTCCGACACATGTCGGTCCGACATTAAAAATTCTCCCTGTACTACTTCTGTCCGACTTTGATCCTACTTCAGTCCATTGACTATCATTGAAGTCGGATCAAAGTCGGATCCTTGTCCTAACCATACGACTTTGGCATCCGACATTGTGATTACAGCAGCAGTAAAAGGAATTTATCTCACCCTGGGATTGTTTTGATTGGTCAAAGGACAAGTCAGACTAGCACAATGTCGGATCAAAGTAGTATCCTGTTCATGAATGTCGGATGGATGTCGGACCAATGTCGGACCAATGTAGGACAGATGTCGCAGAGCAAAGTAGGATGAAAGTCGTGTCGTATAGTGTGAACCCAGCCTGAAGGCTTATGGTGTCTGTCGAATGTTCTAAGAAGATTCGACGAAGCAGCTAAACTTTACGACGCTGCAATCGTACATTTCCGGTCGAATGCTCCGCCCACAAGCTATAGAAGAATTCTAATGTTGTATGACTAGTAATAATTATATTTATTAATTATTATTACTAGTCAACCAACATTAGAATTCTTCTGTAGCCTATGGGCCGAGCATTTGACCGGAAATGTACGATTGCAGCGATCGTATGTTTGTAGCTGCTTCGTCGAATCTTCATGTCTCTATAATGTCGAATCTTTTCTCTCTATGTCAAATCTTTTCTCTCTATGTCGAATCTTTTCTCTCTATATAATGTCAAATCTTTTCTCTCTATGTCAAATCTTTTCTCTCTATGTCAAATCTTTTCTCTCCATGTCAAATCTTTTCTCTCTATGTAGAATAATCTTAGAATAATAGAGTTAAGGTTAGGCACATTCGACCACAGGTTCGATAGACACAGATCGCTATTGTCACCGTCATGTCGAATCTTCTATCTATATCGAACTGTTGTTGCAATGAAACGAAAATAAAGCATTTTTTATGTCGGATCTTTCGGATTTCGGATTCTGCCCGTTCGTTATCGTTTGTTAAAATTAAATCCCCGAAATTCGGACGAAAATGCATTCGGACGAAAACTAATGCACATGTCTAGTAATTATATTAATCTTATGAAAACCATACTGTGGATAAAAAACATACGTAAAATCAAATAGGTCTATTCACACCGGTGTCAACAAAACTGAAGAGCGGAGGATTATGACATGGGAATTGCGGTAAAACAAGCGCCCATCCAATATTGATGTCACAAGTCAGGAATAATAATATTATTGGCAGCTAGAGGGAGAATGGAGGAGTGACAAGTGGTAACGGAATACCCTGCTGGAATATGTAGCAGGCCACAAAATGTAGCTCTGAATAATTATCTGGATGGGTCCCAGCAGAATGTTGGCTGCCAATTAATTAACACTGTATCAGAATGCAGCCGACTCTAATAATAGCATGGAGCTGAGTGGCAGCGCCTAACACTTGACGTTAAGAATGCAGTGGAGTGCCGAGACTGCCCGGTAACGTCTGGTCAGGGGGGTTGAAGCAGAGGACGTGTAGACTACATACATGAGGTCCTGTATCAGCCTTGAATAGGCTCACCAAGCTGGAGAACCCCCCAAGGTTTGGATGGTCACACAAAGCTTAGAATTAATGACTTTCGCAAAACAGTTAAAGACCAACAGTTGGTCAGTAGAGATGAGCTAACTTCTGAAAAGTCCAGTTTGTTGTGGTTCTGCTGACCTTCAAAAATCCACAAACCTCCCTAATTCTATCCAAATGGGCAGACCCAATGATGTCAGTGGAAATTGGAACCATGCTCCAAAAACGTGTGTATGACTTTAGCATAAGATGATGTCCATGTCATGGATGGTGGTCTGTATTTACTGAGAGGTGGACAATCCATTGAAAGCGCGTACCTGGGGGTAGAAAGGTAGCAGAGGGGACTGATGGTGGAGTGTAATGCCGCGTACAGACGATCGGAATTTCCGACAGCAAAACCGTGGATTTTTTTCCGACAGATGTTGGCTCAAACTTGTCTTGCATACGCACGGTCACACTAATGTTGCCCGGAAATTCCGAACGTCAAGTACGCGGTGACGTACAACACTATGACGAGCCTAGAAAAATTAAGTACAATGATTCCAAGCATGCGTCGAATTGATTCCGAGGATGCGTAGAATTTTTGTGCGTCGGAATTGGCTACTACACGATTGGAATTTCCGACAACAAGCTCACATCAAACATTTGTTGTCAGAAATTCCGACCGTGTGTATGCGGCATAAATGTCACAGATAGAGGTGAGTATCCATCAGGAGAAGGACAGTGCAGGTGATTGCTGGAGTGTACCAGAGGCCACATGGAGATACAGGTGTCATGGAGGTACACGGCATGCATTGTGAGCACTGGAGGCACACAGGGGCACACTGCAGACAGAGAAGCAGACTTGGTGACACAGGGATGCACTGGGGATGCAGTAGCACACTTGATAGACACAAGGGCAATTTGAAGGAGACACAAGGGCCACTTGGTACCATGGGGCCCACTTAGAGAAAAAGGGGTGCATAGGGGCCCACTGGAGACATGGGAGCACACCTGGTGACACACTGGAGATATGAGGGCACTCAGTGGCATGCGTGGAGACACAAGGGCACACTTGGCAATGTGGGGCACACTTGGAGACATGGGGATGCATGGGAGCGCGCTGGAAACACACAGTAGCACACTTGTTGTCAGTGACACAGGAGGGACTGGAGACACAGAAGCACACTTGATGACAGAGCACATTGGAGACACAAGGGCACCTTGATAAAAAGAGGCACACTTGGAGAATCAGGGGCACACTGGAGATTCAATGGCACACTTGGTGACAAGGAGCTCACTTGGGGTGCATGGGAGAGCTCTGGAAACACAGTAGCACACTCGGTGACCCTGGGCACACTTGGAGACATAGGGGCTCACTGTAGACGCAGTAGCATGCTTGGTGACACAGGGCGCACTGGAGACACAGTAGCACACGTGGTGACACAGGGCAGACTGGACAGACAGTAGATTACTTGGTGACACAGGGCACACTGGAGACACAGTAGCACGCGTGGTGACACAGGACAGACTGTACAGACAGTGGAACATTTGGTGACACAGGGCACACTGGAGACACAGTAGCGCACAGTGGCACCCTTGGAGACCCAAGGATGTACTTGGCAACATGAGGCACACTTGGAGACAAGGAGCGCACTGGAGACACAGTAGCACACTTGGTGACACAGGGCGCACTGGAGACACAGTAACACAATTAGCGACACAGGGCACACCGGAGACACAATGGCAACTTGGTGACAAGGGGAACACCTGGATAAAAGGGTGCACTAGAGACCTAGGGGAGCTTTTGGTGACAAGGGGCACAGTTGGAGACACAGGAGTACACTTGGTGACACATAGCACACTGGAGACACAAGGGCAACTTGATGACAAGGGGAACACTTGGAGAAATTAGTGCACTTGCGACCCAAGGGGACACTTGGTGACAAGGGGCACACTTGGAGACACAGGAGTACACTTGATGACACAAGACACACTGGAGACTTGGAGGCACACTGAAGACACAGTAGCACACTTAATGACACAGGGTGCACTGGAGACACAAGGGCAACTTGGTAACATGGTGTGCACTTGGAGAAACAAGGGTGCACAGAGGCCCACTGGAGACACAGGAGCACACTTGGTGACACACTAGAGACATAAGGGCACACAGTGGCACGCTTCGAGACAAAGGGTACACTTTGCAACATGGGGTGCACTTGGAGACACAGAGGCGCACAGGAGTGCACTAGAGACACAGTAGCAAACTTGGTGACACAGGGCACACTTGGAGAAACAGTGGCACACTTGGTGACACAGGACAAACTGGAGACACAACAGCACACTTTGTGACAAGGAGCACACTTGGAGACACAGAAGTACACTTGATGACACAGGAAACACTGAGGACTTGGAGACACAAGGGTGCACTTGGCAACATGGGACACACCTGGAGACATGGAGGCACACAGAAGACACAGTAGCACACTTGGTCACACAGGACACAATGGTGACACAAGGTGACACGGGGCACATGTGGAGAAACAGGGTGCATTGGAGACAAGAGGGCACACAAGGGCACACTTGAAGGCATAAGGGCACATTTGGCAACATGGACACACTTGGAGACCCAGAGATGCACTGGAGGCACAAGGGCACACTTGGCAATGTGGGGCACACTTGAAAACATGGGGGTGCATGGGAGCGTGCTGGAAACACACAGTAGCACACTTGGTGTCGGTGACACAGGAGGGACTGGAGACACAGAAGCACACTTGATGACAGAGCACATTGGAGACACAAGGGCAACTTGATAAAAAGGGGCACACTTGGAGAATCAGGGGCACACTGGAGACTCAATGGCACACTTGGTGACAAGGAGCACACTTTGAGTGCATGGGATAGCACTGGAAACACAGTAGCACACTCGGTAACCCTGGGCACACTTGGAGACACAGGGGCTCACTGTAGACACAGTAGCACGCTTGGTGACACAGGGCGCACTGGAGACACAATAGCACATTTGGTGACACAGGACAGACTGGACAGACAGTAGATTACTTGGTGACACAGGGAACACTGGAGACACAGTAGCACACGTGGTGACACAGGACAGACTGTACAGACAGTGGAACACTTGGTGACACAAGGCACACTGGAGAAACAGTAGAGCATAGTGGCTCCCTTGGAGACACAAGGACGTACTTGGCAAAATGAGGCACACTTGGTGACGACACAGGGTGCACTGGAGACACAGTAGCACACTTGGTGACACAGGGTGCACTGGAGACACAGTAACACAATTAGCAACACTGGGCAAACCAGAGACACAAGCGCAACTTGGTTACAAGGGGAACACCTGGAGAAAAGGGTGCACTAGAGACCCAAGGGAGCTTTTGGTGACAAGGGGCACACTTGGAGACACAGTAGTGCAATTGATGACACATGGCACACCTTAGACACAAGGGCAACTTGATGACAAGGGGAACACTTGGATAATTTAGTGCACTAGCGACCCAAGGGGACACTTGGAGACACAGGAGTACACTTGATGACACAAGACACACTGGAGACATGGAGGCACACTGAAGACACAGTAGCACACTTGGTGACACAGGGCACACTGGAGACACAAGGGCAACTTGGTAACATGGTGGGCACTTGGAGAAAAAGGGGTGCACAGAGGCCCACTGGAGACACAGGAGCACACTTGGTGACACAATAGAGACATGGGGGCACACAGTGGCACGATTCAAGACACAAGGGCGCACTTGGCAACATGGGGTGAACTTGGAGACACAAAGGTGCACAGGAGTGCACTAGAGACACAGTAGCAAACTTGGTGACACAGGGCACACTTGGAGAAACAGTGGCACACTTGGTGACACAGGACAAACTGGAGAAACAGAAGCACACTTGATGACACAGGGTGCACTGGAGACACAACAGCACACTTGGTGACAAGGAGCACACTTGGAGACACGGAAGGACACTGGATGACACAGGAAACACTGAGGACATGGAGGCACACTTGGAGACAAAAGGGTGCACTTGACAACACGGGACACACACCTGGAGACATGGAGGCACACAGAAGCACACTTGGTGACACAGGGTGCACTGGAGACACAACAGCACACTTGGTGACAAGGAGCACACTTGGAGACACGGAAGGACACTGGATGACACAGGAAACACTGAGGACATGGAGGCACACTTGGAGACAAAAGGGTGCACTTGACAACACGGGACACACACCTGGAGACATGGAGGCACACAGAAGACACAGAAGCACACTTGGTGACACAAGACACAATGGTGACACAAGGTGACACAGGGCACATGTGGAGAAACAGGATGCACTGGAGACAAGGGGGCACGCAAGGGCACATTTGGCAACATGGGCACACTTGTAAACACATGGGCACACTTGGAGACCCAGAGATGCACTGGAGGCACAAGGGCAAACTTGGTATTATGGGGCAAACTTGGAGACAGGGAGATGCACAGGGGCTGACTGGAGACACAGAAGCATACTTGGTGACACAGGACACACTTGGAGACATGGGGCACACAAGGGGTGCACTGGAGACACAGGGCGCAATGATGATACAAGGGTGACTTGATGACATGGGACACACTTGGACACACAGGGGAGCACTGGAGACACAAGGGTGCATATGGTGACAATGACCATACTTGAAGACACAGTGGCACACTTGGAGTCATGGCAGCACACAGGGGTACACTTGAGACATAGGGGAACACAAGGTGCAATTGTGGGGGTATAGGAGGCACACTGAGGGCTGGAGACAGGCAGGCAGGGAGGACACAGGCGGCACTGGTATGCAGGTAAGATACTGCAATGGGAGGCTCCACTTAGGCTCAGCGGGGCGCACATTGCCATTTAGGGAAACGCCAACTGGGACATCTGTCTCCTGATTGGCTGTGGTGTTGGAGTAGTGCACCCTAGAGGGGATTACGGTGCTAGAACCCAGCAACCTTGGTGGTTTAGTGGTTAGGACTTCTGTCTTGAAGCACTTTGAATCCCAACCACAACCCTGGATGGAGGTGCATGTTCACTCTAGGTTTGGGGTAATTTAATGTATTTATTAATAATGGAATGGGCAGGTACGCACCACAACGTAGCCTTGGTACACAGCATGTCCCAGTATAGCAATGTCTTCTCCTCTGATCTCCATGATGAGACGTGGCTACATCCTAACACCAGACTAATGAGCCAGCAGCTGGTATTCCATTGGGAAGGATCCAGTTTATTATTCATAGCGGATTAATTCTAATAAATATCTTGTTTTTACAATTCTGGATCTGAGAAGGTGCTTTGATTGATCGCGAATTCAGACAAGCTAAGCACTTTTTTCCCCTTAGTTTAAAAGAGAATCAAGATTAAAATCAGTATTTGGTAATGCTCTGTATAAGTTATGGGTTCAGTCTTTATAGTTATATACGGTGCCTGGAATACATGATTACACTTTGAAATGATCTGTCTTGATATTCTCTCCCTGCAATTCCCAGTCACAGCCACAGGGGGAGCCAATTGATGCAGAAACAATAAGCACAAAGTACAGTGACTGCCTACAAGGGTGGAGCATAGGGATGACCTCAGAGGTTTGTTGCTGCTCCTTCCTAATGCCTTGTACACACGATCGGATTTTCCGTCGGGATAAACTCCGACTGATTTTTTCGACGGAATTCCGTTCAAGCTGACTTGCATACACACTGTCACACCAAATTCCGACTGTCAAGAACGCGGTGACGTACAACACGCCGAAAAAAAGTTCAATGCTTCAGAGCATGCGTCGACTTGATTCTGAGCATGCGTGTTTTTTTCTTCGTCGGAGTTCAATACAGACAAACGGAATTTCCAAAATAATTTTTTTTTCGTCGGAAAAAAAGAGAACATTCTCTTTCTAAATTCCGATGGAAAAAAGTCAGATGGGGCACACACACGGTCGGAATATCCGATGAAAAAATTCCGTCTGACTTTTTTTATTGGAAATTCCGATCGTGTGTACAGGGCATTAGAGTACAGTGACTGCCTACAAGGGTTGAGTACAGGGATGTCATCAGAGGTTTGCTGCTGCTCCTTCTTAGACCAATTACAGGCTGGGATGGGTCCTGAACCAGGCTACATTACCAAATCGTATATCAAGTCCAGCTTTTCATGCTTGGTTTTGAATAGACTGGGGAAGAGTTACAACCCCTGTCACCCCCCCCCCCCCTTCCTTAGATCCAGGAGTGACCATCAGAGTTTCCCCTTAGATCCTGGAGGGACCATCAGAGTTCCACTTTAGATCCTGGATTGACCATCAGAGTTCCCCCTTAGATCCTGGAGGGACCATCAGAGTTCCCCCTTAGATCCTGGAGGGACCATCAGAGTTCCCTCTTAGATCCTGGAGTGGCCATCAGAGTCCCCCCCTTAGATCCTGGAGTGCCCATCAGAGTTCCCCCTTAGATCCTGGAGTGACCATCAGAGTTCCCCCTTAGATCCTGGAGTGACCATCAGAGTCCTCCCTTAGATCCTGGAGTGACCATCAGAGTTCCCTCTTAGATCCTGGAGGGACCATTAGAGTTCCCCCTTAGATCCTGGAGTGACCATCAGAGTTCCCTCTTAGATCCTGGAGGGACCATTAGAGTTCCCTCTTAGATCCTGGAGTGGCCATCAGAGTCCCCCCCTTAGATCCTGGAGTGCCCATCAGAGTTCCCCCTTAGATCCTGGAGTGACCATCAGAGTTCCCCCTTAGATCCTGGAGTGACCATCAGAGTCCTCCCTTAGATCCTGGAGTGACCATCAGAGTTCCCTCTTAGATCCTGGAGGGACCATTAGAGTTCCCCCTTAGATCCTGGAGTGACCATCAGAGTTCCCTCTTAGATCCTGGAGGGACCATTAGAGTTCCCTCTTAGATCCTGGAGTGACCATCAGAGTTCTTCCTTAGATCCTGGAGTGACCATCAGAGTTCCCCCTTAGATCCTGGAGGGACCATCAGAGTTCCCTCTTAGATCCTGGAGTGGCCATCAGAGTCCCCCCCTTAGATCCTGGAGTGCCCATCAGAGTTCCCCCTTAGATCCTGGAGTGACCATCAGAGTTCCCCCTTAGATCCTGGAGTGACCATCAGAGTCCTCCCTTAGATCCTGGAGTGACCATCAGAGTTCCCCCTTAGATCCTGGAGTGACCATCAGAGTTCTCCCTTAGATCCTGGAGTGACCATCAGAGTTCCCCCTTAGATCCTGGAGTGACCATCAGAGCTCCCCCTTAAATCTAAGAGTGCCCATCAGAGTCCCCCTTAGATCCAGGAGTGCCCATATGAGTCATCCCTTAAAACTAGGAGTGCCCATCTGAGCCCCCACTTAGATCCTGGAGTGACCATCAGAACTCCCCCTTAGATCCTGGAGTGACCATCAGAGTTCCCCCTTAGATCCTGGAGTGACCATCAGAGTTCCCCCTTAGATCCTGGAGTGACCATCAGAGTCCTCCCTTAGATCCTAGAGTGACCATCAGAGTTCCCTCTTAGATCCAGGAGTGACCATCAGAGTTCCCCCTTAGATCCAGGAGTGACCATCAGAGTTCCCCCTTAGATCCTGGAGTGACCATCAGAGTTCTCCCTTAGATCCTGGAGTGACCATCAGAGTTCCCCCTTAGATCCTGGAGTGACCATCAGAGCTCCCCCTTAAATCTAAGAGTGCCCATCAGAGTCCCCCTTAGATCCAGGAGTGCCCATATGAGTCATCCCTTAAAACTAGGAGTGCCCATCTGAGCCCCCACTTAGATCCTGGAGTGACCATCAGAACTCCCCCTTAGATCCTGGAGTGACCATCAGAGTTCCCCCTTAGATCCTGGAGTGACCATCAGAGTTCCCCCTTAGATCCTGGAGTGACCATCAGAGTCCTCCCTTAGATCCTAGAGTGACCATCAGAGTTCCCCCTTAGATCCAGGAGTGACCATCAGAGTTCCCCCTTAGATCCAGGAGTGACCATCAGTGTTCCCCCTTAGATCCTGGAGGGACCATCAGAGTTCCCCCTTAGATCCTGGAGGGACCATCAGAGTTCCCTCTTAGATCCTGGAGTGGCCATCAAAGTCCCCCCCTTAGATCCTGGAGTGCCCATCAGAGTTCCCCCTTAGATCCTGGAGTGACCATCAGAGTTCCCCCTTAGATCCTGGAGTGACCATCAGAGTCCTCCCTTAGATCCTGGAGTGACCATCAGAGTTCCCTCTTAGATCCTGGAGGGACCATTAGAGTTCCCCCTTAGATCCTGGAGTGACCATCAGAGTTCCCTCTTAGATCCTGGAGGGACCATTAGAGTTCCCTCTTAGATCCTGGAGTGGCCATCAGAGTCCCCCCCTTAGATCCTGGAGTGCCCATCAGAGTTCCCCCTTAGATCCTGGAGTGACCATCAGAGTTCCCCCTTAGATCCTGGAGTGACCATCAGAGTCCTCCCTTAGATCCTGGAGTGACCATCAGAGTTCCCTCTTAGATCCTGGAGGGACCATTAGAGTTCCCCCTTAGATCCTGGAGTGACCATCAGAGTTCCCTCTTAGATCCTGGAGGGACCATTAGAGTTCCCTCTTAGATCCTGGAGTGACCATCAGAGTTCTTCCTTAGATCCTGGAGTGACCATCAGAGTTCCCCCTTAGATCCTGGAGGGACCATCAGAGTTCCCTCTTAGATCCTGGAGTGGCCATCAGAGTCCCCCCCTTAGATCCTGGAGTGCCCATCAGAGTTCCCCCTTAGATCCTGGAGTGACCATCAGAGTTCCCCCTTAGATCCTGGAGTGACCATCAGAGTCCTCCCTTAGATCCTGGAGTGACCATCAGAGTTCCCCCTTAGATCCTGGAGTGACCATCAGAGTTCTCCCTTAGATCCTGGAGTGACCATCAGAGTTCCCCCTTAGATCCTGGAGTGACCATCAGAGCTCCCCCTTAAATCTAAGAGTGCCCATCAGAGTCCCCCTTAGATCCAGGAGTGCCCATATGAGTCATCCCTTAAAACTAGGAGTGCCCATCTGAGCCCCCACTTAGATCCTGAAGTGACCATCAGAACTCCCCCTTAGATCCTGGAGTGACCATCAGAGTTCCCCCTTAGATCCTGGAGTGACCATCAGAGTTCCCCCTTAGATCCTGGAGTGACCATCAGAGTCCTCCCTTAGATCCTAGAGTGACCATCAGAGTTCCCTCTTAGATCCAGGAGTGACCATCAGAGTTCCCCCTTAGATCCAGGAGTGACCATCAGAGTTCCCCCTTAGATCCTGGAGTGACCATCAGAGTTCTCCCTTAGATCCTGGAGTGACCATCAGAGTTCCCCCTTAGATCCTGGAGTGACCATCAGAGCTCCCCCTTAAATCTAAGAGTGCCCATCAGAGTCCCCCTTAGATCCAGGAGTGCCCATATGAGTCATCCCTTAAAACTAGGAGTGCCCATCTGAGCCCCCACTTAGATCCTGGAGTGACCATCAGAACTCCCCCTTAGATCCTGGAGTGACCATCAGAGTTCCCCCTTAGATCCTGGAGTGACCATCAGAGTTCCCCCTTAGATCCTGGAGTGACCATCAGAGTCCTCCCTTAGATCCTAGAGTGACCATCAGAGTTCCCCCTTAGATCCAGGAGTGACCATCAGAGTTCCCCCTTAGATCCAGGAGTGACCATCAGTGTTCCCCCTTAGATCCAGGAGTGACCATCAGAGTTCCCCCCTTAGATCCTGGAGTGACCATCAGAGTCCTCCCTTAGATCCTAGAGTGACCATCAGAGTTCCCTCTTAGATCCTGGAGGGACCATTAGAGTTCCCTCTTAGATCCTGGAGTGACCATCAGAGTCCTCCCTTAGATCCTGGAGTGCCCATATGAGTCATCCCTTAAAACTAGGAGTGCCCATCTGAGTCCCCCCTTAGATCCTGGAGTGACCATCTGAGTCCCCCTTAAATCTAAGAGTGCCCATCAGAGTTCCCCCTTAGATCCAGGAGTGCCCATATGAGTCATCCCTTAAAACTAGGAGTGCCCATCTGAGTCCCCCCTTAGATCCTGGAGTGACCATCAGAGTTCCCCCTTAAATCTAAGAGTGCCCATCTGAGTCCCCCTTAGATCCAGGAGTAACCATCAGACCCCCCCCCCCCTTAGATCTAGTAGTGCCCATTAGAGTCCCTCCTTATATCAGGGAGTGACAATCGGAGTCCTCCCTTCCAATCAAGAGTGCCGATCAGAGTCGGGGGAGGGTGGGGGAAGGGGGGGGTTTCATGACTGGCTCACAGATCACTGCCAGCCAGCCGGGATGTTGTCGTGGACAGTAGATGCTGCTGTACCACCGCGCTGCAGTTTGCGGCGTTGCCCCCTTACACTTAAATGGGTCACGTTCAGCAGCAGTACTGCCCGCCGATTGCTACATGCGATTTAAAGCAAAGCACTGCAGCTTGGATACTTGACGAGTCCTGAGTGGCCGAATGTCTGTCTTTAGGTGGATGGTCGGAGAAAGGTGGGGGGGGCGTTAAAACTGTGGCTCAAC
The DNA here is from genome assembly GCA_029206835.1 of Rana muscosa. Taxonomy (NCBI): domain Eukaryota; kingdom Metazoa; phylum Chordata; class Amphibia; order Anura; family Ranidae; genus Rana; species Rana muscosa. Next base: position 50,625,100 of record JARGYO010000094.1, on the reverse strand, counting down.
CACCTGCTTGCCCATGTAAACAAGCCCCAAGTGCAGTTGTCAATGGAATTGAAAGATTTACCCTCTGTTCCCATTACGTTCGACAACGGTCCGGGGCTGATCTGCGTCAAACATTTGCGCAGAACTGTTGAGGCACCAGGACCTACATGGCTGTGTCATCTCTGAGCCGGCATCTCAATCCCGAAAGCAGAGGGTGACCCTGGAGGAGGCCTGAACAGAGATGGTGCCGGCCTTCTGGAGGGAAGCGAAGGCCCGGGATCTCTGTGGTAGGAAGTGTTACACTAAGCATGCATGCACAAATATTCCCGGTGACGGGTCCACTTTAAGGATGCTGTGAACCTTTCCGTGTAGGGTTGCCACCTCATCCCTTTAAACCCGAACACATATGAATTACGCAGGTTCTGAGGCTAATTTAATGCAGATAAGGCACCAAGTGAGTTTAATTACCACCTTAATCAGCCACAGAACCTGTGTAATTCATATGTGTTCGGGTTTAAAGGGATGAGGTGGCAACTCTATTTCCGTGTCCGGTTGGGTTCATGGCATTCATGGCGTCGCAGGCCCCCGAGGGTTAAATCCAGTTTGTGTCCAGTACAGTGAATGTACAGTGCAGTGACACGCCCCCCCCTCCTTCCTCGCACGCCCGAGTTGGCTGTTCCGTGCTGCCGCCGCCCCTCCCTCCTCGCCGTTGTGACGGCTCCTCGCTCTATCTCCGGCTGGGGCGGCTTTGTTGTGTAACAGATCCTGCCAGCGCTTCTGTATTATCTAATCTTATGTAACAATTCTCAGGCCGGGGAAGAAGCGATAATCGCAACACGCCGGGGCCGGGGGGAAGCCGGCATCTGGGGGGTGGGGGAATGCCGCGTGCTTATTGCAAACTGCGCAAAAAAAAAATGAAACCGCCGCGAGATTATCATCATCCGCCACGTTAACCACTTCAATACCAGGCACTTACGCACCTTCCTGCCCAGGCAAATTTTTAGCTTTCAGCGCTGTCGCAATTTGAATGACAATTATGGGTGGCACTGATATGTGGGCACTGATGGGCATGGATGGGCACTGAGAGGTGGCACTGATGGACAATGATGGACACTGATGGGTGGCACGGATGATTCTGATGGGTGGCATTGCTGGGCATTACATTTTTTTTTTCATCCATAATATTGCCAGTCAGTGCCCATTTGTGGGCACTGATTGGCATCTGTTGCACTTATTTTTTTATATGTGGATGACCATGGGGTACATACCTGGCCCATCCACATGTTTCCCGCTTCCCTGGTGGTCCTAGTGGCTTCCCTGGTGGTCCAGTGTGAGCATCCGTGGGGGGGCTGCGCTGATAAACAATCAACGCGAACCCCCCCCCCCTGTCAGGAGAGCCGCCGATCGGCTCTCCTCTACTCGCGTCTGTCAGACGCGAGTGAGGAAGAGCCGATCAACGGCCCTTCCTGTTTACATCGTGGTCAGCCGTGATTGGACACGGCTGATCACGTGGTAAAGAGCCTCCGTCGGAGGCTCTTTACCAAGATCGGTGTTGCGGTGTGTCAGACTGACACACCGCACCACCGGGCCGGATCCGGGCGCGCGGCGGCTGTTATCCTGCAGGACGTCATATGATGCCCAGTCAGGATAACGCAACCACCGCCGCCCGGCCGTCATTTTGCTATAGGCCGGGCGGGAAGTGGTTAAAGTGGAACTCTGCTAAAAAGGTGCAAGCTAAAGCGGAAAACGTTTTTTGGAGAGCGTGGGGGTAGGGTTAGAACTTGTAGCCTGTAAATCTACAAACAGAGCATCCGGAAAGTATTCACAATGCTTCACTTTTTCCACATTTTGTTATGTTACAGCCTTATTCCAAAATTGATTAGATTCATTATTTTCTTCAAAATTCTACAAACAAAACCCCATAATGACAACGTGAAAGAAGTTTGTTTGAAATCTTTGCAAATTTATTAAAAATAGAAAACGATAAAAACCCCATTTACATAAGTATTCACAGCTCAATACTTTGTTGAAGCACCTTTGGCACCAATTACAGCCTCAAGTCTTTTTAAGTATGATGCTACAAGTAGGGATGAGCTTCGTGTTCGAGTCGAACATACGTTCGACTCGAACATTGGCTGTTCGATCGTTCGACGAAGATCGAACGATTTGGGCCGTTCGCGCCAAATTCGAGTGACGCGAACGGCCCACAATGCACTACGCCATCGCAGTGTCATCCAGGCGCTGTGATTGGCCAAGCATGCACTGTGACCCCGCATGCTTGGCCAATCACAGCGCCGGCAGCGAGGAGAGCAATGATTGGCCACAGGCAGGATGCCTGTGGCCAATTATTGCTGAGGGTGTTTAGTACACGCCCCACACTATAAAAGGCCGCCAGCACGGCGGCCTAGTGTAGTGTGTTCCGGAGCAGGGATAGAGTAGCATAGGCAGGGACAGTGACTGTTATTTCTTTCTTGCTTAACCTGGATTCCTTTAGTTTAGGGAAAGAGAAGGATAGGTAGGGAGAGTGTCAGTGTGTTTTGTGCTTCTGCTATAGTGTGCTTAAAAAAAACATTTATTCTAGGGACAGAAAACTCTAGGTAGGGACAGTGTCAGTTTCTTTCACTCTGCAAGTCCTTGTTTCCAGGGACCTGTAAGGACAGTGAGTTAATTGTCCTTGTGCTATATTGTGCTTAAAAAAAACATTTATTCTAGGGACAGAAAACTCTAGGTAGGGACAGTGTCAGTTTCTTTCACTCTGCAAGTCCTTGTTTCCAGGGACCTGTAAGGACAGTGAGTTAATTGTCCTTGTGCTATATTGTGATTAAAAAAAACATTTATTCTAGGGACAGAAAACTCTAGGTAGGGACAGTGTCAGTTTCTTTCACTCTGCAAGTCCTTGTTTCCAGGGACCTGTAAGGACAGTGAGTTAATTTTCCTTGTGCTATATTGTGATTAAAAAAAACATTTTTTCTAGGGACAGAAAACTGTAGGTAGGGAGAGTGTTTTTTTTCTTTCACTCTGCAAGTCCTTGTTTCCAGGGACCTGTAAGGACAGTGAGTTAATTGTCCTTGTGCTATATTGTGCTTAAAAAAAACATTTATTCTAGGGACAGAAAACTCTAGGTAGGGACAGTGTCAGTTTCTTTCACTCTGCAAGTCCTTGTTTCCAGGGACCTGTAAGGACAGTGAGTTAATTGTCCTTGTGCTATATTGTGCTTAAAAAAAACATTTATTCTAGGGACAGAAAACTCTAGGTAGGGACAGTGTCAGTTTCTTTCACTCTGCAAGTCCTTGTTTCCAGGGACCTGTAAGGACAGTGAGTTAATTGTCCTTGTGCTATATTGTGATTAAAAAAAACATTTATTCTAGGGACAGAAAACTCTAGGTAGGGACAGTGTCAGTTTCTTTCACTCTGCAAGTCCTTGTTTCCAGGGACCTGTAAGGACAGTGAGTTAATTTTCCTTGTGCTATATTGTGATTAAAAAAAACATTTTTTCTAGGGACAGAAAACTGTAGGTAGGGAGAGTGTTTTTTTTCTTTCACTCTGCAAGTCCTTGTTTCCAGGGACCTGTAAGGACAGTGAGTTAATTGTCCTTGTGCTATATTGTGCTTAAAAAAAACATTTATTCTAGGGACAGAAAACTCTAGGTAGGGACAGTGTCAGTTTCTTTCACTCTGCAAGTCCTTGTTTCCAGGGACCTGTAAGGACAGTGAGTTAATTGTCCTTGTGCTATATTGTGATTAAAAAAAACATTTATTCTAGGGACAGAAAACTCTAGGTAGGGACAGTGTCAGTTTCTTTCACTCTGCAAGTCCTTGTTTCCAGGGACCTGTAAGGACAGTGAGTTAATTTTCCTTGTGCTATATTGTGATTAAAAAAAACATTTTTTCTAGGGACAGAAAACTGTAGGTAGGGAGAGTGTTTTTTTTCTTTCACTCTGCAAGTCCTTGTTTCCAGGGACCTGTAAGGACAGTGAGTTAATTGTCCTTGTGCTATATTGTGCTTAAAAAAAACATTTATTCTAGGGACAGAAAACTCTAGGTAGGGACAGTGTCAGTTTCTTTCACTCTGCAAGTCCTTGTTTCCAGGGACCTGTAAGGACAGTGAGTTAATTGTCCTTGTGCTATATTGTGATTAAAAAAAACATTTATTCTAGGGACAGAAAACTCTAGGTAGGGACAGTGTCAGTTTCTTTCACTCTGCAAGTCCTTGTTTCCAGGGACCTGTAAGGACAGTGAGTTAATTTTCCTTGTGCTATATTGTGATTAAAAAAAACATTTTTTCTAGGGACAGAAAACTGTAGGTAGGGAGAGTGTTTTTTTTCTTTCACTCTGCAAGTCCTTGTTTCCAGGGACCTGTAAGGACAGTGAGTTAATTGTCCTTGTGCTATATTGTGCTTAAAAAAAACATTTATTCTAGGGACAGAAAACTCTAGGTAGGGACAGTGTCAGTTTCTTTCACTCTGCAAGTCCTTGTTTCCAGGGACCTGTAAGGACAGTGAGTTAATTTTCCTTGTGCTATATTGTGATTAAAAAAAACATTTATTCTAGGGACAGAAAACTCTAGGTAGGGACAGTGTCAGTTTCTTTCACTCTGCAAGTCCTTGTTTCCAGGGACCTGTAAGGACAGTGAGTTAATTTTCCTTGTGCTATATTGTGATTAAAAAAAACATTTATTCTAGGGACAGAAAACTCTAGGTAGGGACAGTGTCAGTTTCTTTCACTCTGCAAGTCCTTGTTTCCAGGGACCTGTAAGGACAGTGAGTTAATTGTCCTTGTGCTATATTGTGCTTAAAAAAAACATTTATTCTAGGGACAGAAAACTCTAGGTAGGGACAGTGTCAGTTTCTTTCACTCTGCAAGTCCTTGTTTCCAGGGACCTGTAAGGACAGTGAGTTAATTGTCCTTGTGCTATATTGTGATTAAAAAAAACATTTATTCTAGGGACAGAAAACTCTAGGTAGGGACAGTGTCAGTTTCTTTCACTCTGCAAGTCCTTGTTTCCAGGGACCTGTAAGGACAGTGAGTTAATTTTCCTTGTGCTATATTGTGATTAAAAAAAACATTTTTTCTAGGGACAGAAAACTGTAGGTAGGGAGAGTGTTTTTTTTCTTTCACTCTGCAAGTCCTTGTTTCCAGGGACCTGTAAGGACAGTGAGTTAATTGTCCTTGTGCTATATTGTGCTTAAAAAAAACATTTATTCTAGGGACAGAAAACTCTAGGTAGGGACAGTGTCAGTTTCTTTCACTCTGCAAGTCCTTGTTTCCAGGGACCTGTAAGGACAGTGAGTTAATTTTCCTTGTGCTATATTGTGATTAAAAAAAACATTTATTCTAGGGACAGAAAACTCTAGGTAGGGACAGTGTCAGTTTCTTTCACTCTGCAAGTCCTTGTTTCCAGGGACCTGTAAGGACAGTGAGTTAATTTTCCTTGTGCTATATTGTGATTAAAAAAAACATTTATTCTAGGGACAGAAAACTCTAGGTAGGGACAGTGTCAGTTTCTTTCACTCTGCAAGTCCTTGTTTCCAGGGACCTGTAAGGACAGTGAGTTAATTGTCCTTGTGCTATATTGTGCTTAAAAAAAACATTTATTCTAGGGACAGAAAACTCTAGGTAGGGACAGTGTCAGTTTCTTTCACTCTGCAAGTCCTTGTTTCCAGGGACCTGTAAGGACAGTGAGTTAATTGTCCTTGTGCTATATTGTGCTTAAAAAAAACATTTATTCTAGGGACAGAAAACTCTAGGTAGGGACAGTGTCAGTTTCTTTCACTCTGCAAGTCCTTGTTTCCAGGGACCTGTAAGGACAGTGAGTTAATTGTCCTTGTGCTATATTGTGATTAAAAAAAACATTTATTCTAGGGACAGAAAACTCTAGGTAGGGACAGTGTCAGTTTCTTTCACTCTGCAAGTCCTTGTTTCCAGGGACCTGTAAGGACAGTGAGTTAATTTTCCTTGTGCTATATTGTGATTAAAAAAAACATTTTTTCTAGGGACAGAAAACTGTAGGTAGGGAGAGTGTTTTTTTTCTTTCACTCTGCAAGTCCTTGTTTCCAGGGACCTGTAAGGACAGTGAGTTAATTGTCCTTGTGCTATATTGTGCTTAAAAAAAACATTTATTCTAGGGACAGAAAACTCTAGGTAGGGACAGTGTCAGTTTCTTTCACTCTGCAAGTCCTTGTTTCCAGGGACCTGTAAGGACAGTGAGTTAATTGTCCTTGTGCTATATTGTGATTAAAAAAAACATTTATTCTAGGGACAGAAAACTCTAGGTAGGGACAGTGTCAGTTTCTTTCACTCTGCAAGTCCTTGTTTCCAGGGACCTGTAAGGACAGTGAGTTAATTTTCCTTGTGCTATATTGTGATTAAAAAAAACATTTTTTCTAGGGACAGAAAACTGTAGGTAGGGAGAGTGTTTTTTTTCTTTCACTCTGCAAGTCCTTGTTTCCAGGGACCTGTAAGGACAGTGAGTTAATTGTCCTTGTGCTATATTGTGCTTAAAAAAAACATTTATTCTAGGGACAGAAAACTCTAGGTAGGGACAGTGTCAGTTTCTTTCACTCTGCAAGTCCTTGTTTCCAGGGACCTGTAAGGACAGTGAGTTAATTTTCCTTGTGCTATATTGTGATTAAAAAAAACATTTATTCTAGGGACAGAAAACTCTAGGTAGGGACAGTGTCAGTTTCTTTCACTCTGCAAGTCCTTGTTTCCAGGGACCTGTAAGGACAGTGAGTTAATTTTCCTTGTGCTATATTGTGATTAAAAAAAACATTTATTCTAGGGACAGAAAACTCTAGGTAGGGACAGTGTCAGTTTCTTTCACTCTGCAAGTCCTTGTTTCCAGGGACCTGTAAGGACAGTGAGTTAATTGTCCTTGTGCTATATTGTGCTTAAAAAAAACATTTATTCTAGGGACAGAAAACTCTAGGTAGGGACAGTGTCAGTTTCTTTCACTCTGCAAGTCCTTGTTTCCAGGGACCTGTAAGGACAGTGAGTTAATTGTCCTTGTGCTATATTGTGATTAAAAAAAACATTTATTCTAGGGACAGAAAACTCTAGGTAGGGACAGTGTCAGTTTCTTTCACTCTGCAAGTCCTTGTTTCCAGGGACCTGTAAGGACAGTGAGTTAATTTTCCTTGTGCTATATTGTGATTAAAAAAAACATTTTTTCTAGGGACAGAAAACTGTAGGTAGGGAGAGTGTTTTTTTTCTTTCACTCTGCAAGTCCTTGTTTCCAGGGACCTGTAAGGACAGTGAGTTAATTGTCCTTGTGCTATATTGTGCTTAAAAAAAACATTTATTCTAGGGACAGAAAACTCTAGGTAGGGACAGTGTCAGTTTCTTTCACTCTGCAAGTCCTTGTTTCCAGGGACCTGTAAGGACAGTGAGTTAATTTTCCTTGTGCTATATTGTGATTAAAAAAAACATTTATTCTAGGGACAGAAAACTCTAGGTAGGGACAGTGTCAGTTTCTTTCACTCTGCAAGTCCTTGTTTCCAGGGACCTGTAAGGACAGTGAGTTAATTTTCCTTGTGCTATATTGTGATTAAAAAAAACATTTATTCTAGGGACAGAAAACTCTAGGTAGGGACAGTGTCAGTTTCTTTCACTCTGCAAGTCCTTGTTTCCAGGGACCTGTAAGGACAGTGAGTTAATTGTCCTTGTGCTATATTGTGCTTAAAAAAAACATTTATTCTAGGGACAGAAAACTCTAGGTAGGGACAGTGTCAGTTTCTTTCACTCTGCAAGTCCTTGTTTCCAGGGACCTGTAAGGACAGTGAGTTAATTGTCCTTGTGCTATATTGTGATTAAAAAAAACATTTATTCTAGGGACAGAAAACTCTAGGTAGGGACAGTGTCAGTTTCTTTCACTCTGCAAGTCCTTGTTTCCAGGGACCTGTAAGGACAGTGAGTTAATTTTCCTTGTGCTATATTGTGATTAAAAAAAACATTTTTTCTAGGGACAGAAAACTGTAGGTAGGGAGAGTGTTTTTTTTCTTTCACTCTGCAAGTCCTTGTTTCCAGGGACCTGTAAGGACAGTGAGTTAATTGTCCTTGTGCTATATTGTGCTTAAAAAAAACATTTATTCTAGGGACAGAAAACTCTAGGTAGGGACAGTGTCAGTTTCTTTCACTCTGCAAGTCCTTGTTTCCAGGGACCTGTAAGGACAGTGAGTTAATTGTCCTTGTGCTATATTGTGATTAAAAAAAACATTTATTCTAGGGACAGAAAACTCTAGGTAGGGACAGTGTCAGTTTCTTTCACTCTGCAAGTCCTTGTTTCCAGGGACCTGTAAGGACAGTGAGTTAATTTTCCTTGTGCTATATTGTGATTAAAAAAAACATTTTTTCTAGGGACAGAAAACTGTAGGTAGGGAGAGTGTTTTTTTTCTTTCACTCTGCAAGTCCTTGTTTCCAGGGACCTGTAAGGACAGTGAGTTAATTGTCCTTGTGCTATATTGTGCTTAAAAAAAACATTTATTCTAGGGACAGAAAACTCTAGGTAGGGACAGTGTCAGTTTCTTTCACTCTGCAAGTCCTTGTTTCCAGGGACCTGTAAGGACAGTGAGTTAATTTTCCTTGTGCTATATTGTGATTAAAAAAAACATTTATTCTAGGGACAGAAAACTCTAGGTAGGGACAGTGTCAGTTTCTTTCACTCTGCAAGTCCTTGTTTCCAGGGACCTGTAAGGACAGTGAGTTAATTTTCCTTGTGCTATATTGTGATTAAAAAAAACATTTATTCTAGGGACAGAAAACTCTAGGTAGGGACAGTGTCAGTTTCTTTCACTCTGCAAGTCCTTGTTTCCAGGGACCTGTAAGGACAGTGAGTTAATTGTCCTTGTGCTATATTGTGCTTAAAAAAAACATTTATTCTAGGGACAGAAAACTCTAGGTAGGGACAGTGTCAGTTTCTTTCACTCTGCAAGTCCTTGTTTCCAGGGACCTGTAAGGACAGTGAGTTAATTGTCCTTGTGCTATATTGTGATTAAAAAAAACATTTATTCTAGGGACAGAAAACTCTAGGTAGGGACAGTGTCAGTTTCTTTCACTCTGCAAGTCCTTGTTTCCAGGGACCTGTAAGGACAGTGAGTTAATTTTCCTTGTGCTATATTGTGATTAAAAAAAACATTTTTTCTAGGGACAGAAAACTGTAGGTAGGGAGAGTGTTTTTTTTCTTTCACTCTGCAAGTCCTTGTTTCCAGGGACCTGTAAGGACAGTGAGTTAATTGTCCTTGTGCTATATTGTGCTTAAAAAAAACATTTATTCTAGGGACAGAAAACTCTAGGTAGGGACAGTGTCAGTTTCTTTCACTCTGCAAGTCCTTGTTTCCAGGGACCTGTAAGGACAGTGAGTTAATTGTCCTTGTGCTATATTGTGATTAAAAAAAACATTTATTCTAGGGACAGAAAACTCTAGGTAGGGACAGTGTCAGTTTCTTTCACTCTGCAAGTCCTTGTTTCCAGGGACCTGTAAGGACAGTGAGTTAATTTTCCTTGTGCTATATTGTGATTAAAAAAAACATTTTTTCTAGGGACAGAAAACTGTAGGTAGGGAGAGTGTTTTTTTTCTTTCACTCTGCAAGTCCTTGTTTCCAGGGACCTGTAAGGACAGTGAGTTAATTGTCCTTGTGCTATATTGTGCTTAAAAAAAACATTTATTCTAGGGACAGAAAACTCTAGGTAGGGACAGTGTCAGTTTCTTTCACTCTGCAAGTCCTTGTTTCCAGGGACCTGTAAGGACAGTGAGTTAATTTTCCTTGTGCTATATTGTGATTAAAAAAAACATTTATTCTAGGGACAGAAAACTCTAGGTAGGGACAGTGTCAGTTTCTTTCACTCTGCAAGTCCTTGTTTCCAGGGACCTGTAAGGACAGTGAGTTAATTTTCCTTGTGCTATATTGTGATTAAAAAAAACATTTATTCTAGGGACAGAAAACTCTAGGTAGGGACAGTGTCAGTTTCTTTCACTCTGCAAGTCCTTGTTTCCAGGGACCTGTAAGGACAGTGAGTTAATTGTCCTTGTGCTATATTGTGCTTAAAAAAAACATTTTTTCTAGGGACAGAAAACTCTAGGTAGGGAGAGTGTTTTTTTTTTTTCACTCTGCAAGTCCTTGTTTCCAGGGACCTGTAAGGACAGTGAGTTAATTGTCCTTGTGCTATATTGTGCTTAAAAAAAACATTTATTCTAGGGACAGAAAACTCTAGGTAGGGACAGTGTCAGTTTCTTTCACTCTGCAAGTCCTTGTTTCCAGGGACCTGTAAGGACAGTGAGTTAATTTTCCTTGTGCTATATTGTGATTAAAAAAAACATTTTTTCTAGGGACAGAAAACTGTAGGTAGGGAGAGTGTTTTTTTTCTTTCACTCTGCAAGTCCTTGTTTCCAGGGACCTGTAAGGACAGTGAGTTAATTGTCCTTGTGCTATATTGTGCTTAAAAAAAACATTTATTCTAGGGACAGAAAACTCTAGGTAGGGACAGTGTCAGTTTCTTTCACTCTGCAAGTCCTTGTTTCCAGGGACCTGGAGAGACATTGAGTGAATTGTCCTTGTGCTATATTGTGATTAAAAAAAACATTTATTCTAGGGACAGAAAACTCTAGGTAGGGACAGTGTCAGTTTCTTTCACTGTGAAAGTCCTTGTTTCAAGGGACAGAGAAGGACACCTGAAGGTAGCCCTTATTGCTTTTTTCCCATCTCCCTGCAGGCCATCTATTAGAATGTCTGGAAGGCAAACAAGGAGAGGCAGACAGTCAGGAGGCAATAAAAGAGGGCAAGCAGGCTCTGTGTCTGGGGGCAACAGTGCTGGTCGTGGACGCGGTGCATTGTCATCAGCACATGGCCATGGGACACGCTTGTCCTTCTTTTCGGCAGCTGGACATGTTGAGCCACATCATGCCGAAGACTTGGTAGAGTGGATGACCAAGCCCTCCTCCTCCTCCTCATCCTCTCTCACCCAGGCTCAGGGTACTGGAAAAGCAGCTGCCAAAGCGTCGTCTTCCCTGGTATCAATGTCAGACAAATCATCAGTCACTCCTTCCCTAGACCCACCATGTCCTCCTCCTGAGGAGTCCCCCGAACTGTTTCAGCACAGTGTTGGGTACATGCTCCAGGAGGATGCCCAGCGTTTCGAAGGGTCTGATGATGAAACCCAGCTAGAGGAAGGCAGTAGCGTGAGAGCAGACAGAGGGGATGCTCAAGAAGGACACCAATCTGGCAGTCATGTTCCAGCAGCTGCAGCATACTGCCAGATTGGCTCCAGTGATGAGGAGGGAGGGGATGATGAGGTCAATGACTCCACGTGGGTGCCTAATAGGAGAGAGGAGGAGGAGGAGGATGAGGAGGAGGCACATCTCCAACGAGGCAGGATGCCCTTTGGTGGCCAGCGTAAGGGCAGTACACCGACGGAATCACACCGCAGAGCTCCGCCTGTGCAGGGCGCTGCCTCTGCCCGTCATTCAAAAAGTTCTTTGGTGTGGGCCTTTTTTGAGGCTAGTGCATCAGATCGCACAGCTGCTGTTTGCAACATATGTCTCAAGCGTATATCGCGTGGCCAAAACATCAGCCGCTTGGGTACCACATGCCTGACCAGACATATGTTGACCTGCCATGCAGCTCGTTGGCAAGCCTACCTCAAAGACCCACACCAAAGAACCAAGCGGACCTCTCCTTGCACCGCATCAGCTGGGATCTCCAACCCCACTATAACTTCAGTCCTCTCTGAAACATGCACTGAGAGGAATGAAGGTGTAGAATTAGGTGTGTCACAGCCAAGTACTTGCGGCCACTCTGCTAGCAGTACACCGACGTCCGATTCTAGCAGGCAAATTTCCCTGCCCCAGCTGCTGGACCGTCGAAAGAAGTTCACTCCCAGCCATCCACATGCCCAGCGGTTGAATGCTAGCTTGGCTAAATTGCTAGCGCTTCAACTGCTGCCTTTTCAGTTGGTAGACTCGGCCCCCTTCCGTGAGTTTGTGCAATGTGCGGTTCCTCAGTGGCAGGTTCCCAAACGCCACTTTTTCTCACGGAAGGCTATTCCGGCTCTCTACCGGCATGTGGAAGGCAATGTCTTGGCCTCGCTGGACAGGGCGGTCAGCGGTAAGGTGCATATTACCGCTGACTCATGGTCCAGCAGGCATGGACAGGGACGTTACCTTTCTTTCACGGCCCATTGGGTCACTCTTTTGGCAGCTGGGAAGGATTCAGGACAAGGTGCAGTAGTGTTGGAGGTTGTCCCACCGCCACGCCTCCAAAATGCTACTACTGGTTGTGACACACCTCTCTCCTCCACCCCCTCCTCTTCTTCTTCCTCCATGGCCTCTTCCTGTGGTTTGTCCTATGAACCAGCGGTGCTCCGTAGCCGTTCACGGGGCTACGCAAGTACGCAGGCAAAAAGATGCCATGCCGTGCTTGCGCTGGTGTGTTTGGGGGACAGAAGCCACACTGGGGCAGAGGTCCTGTCTGCTCTGCAGGGCCAGGCCGAGAGGTGGTTGACGCCACGCCAGCTTAAGCCAGGAATGGTGGTTTGCGACAATGGCACCAACCTCCTCTCCGCCCTCCGACAGGGACAACTGACCCATGTGCCCTGTGTGGCTCACGTCCTTAACCTGGTGGTGCAGCGCTTCTTGGGCAGGTACCCGGGCTTACAGGATGTCCTGAGGCAGGCCAGGAAAGTCTGTGTGCATTTCCGCAGATCTTATAATGCCAGTGCTCGCCTGGCTGAGCTGCAAAAGGAGTTGAACCTGCCCAAGAACCGCCTTATATGTGACATGCCCACCAGGTGGAACTCAACGTTGGCCATGCTGCAGCGGCTGCACACGCAGCAGAGGGCCATCAATGAGTACCTGTGCGACTACGGCACCAGGACAGGGTCAGGGGAGCTTGGTTTTTTTTCTCCACGCCAGTGGGGCATGATCAGGGATGCATGCACTGTCCTGGCACCATTTGAGGAGGCCACGAGGATGGTGAGCAGTGACAGTGCATGCATCAGTGACACTGTACCTCTTGTCCACCTGTTGGAGCACACGCTGCGTGGAATAATGGACAGGGCACTTGAGGCAGAACAGAGGCAGGAAGAGGAGGACTTCCTTGCCTCTCAAGGCCCCCTTTACCCAGACAGTGTTCCTTCTGTCCCACCCATCGCACAGGAAGAGGAGGAGGAGGAGGAGGAGGAGGATTGTGTCAGCATGGAGGTGGAGGCTGGCACTCAGCATCATCAGCAGCAGTCTTTTAGGGATGATTTACAGTCCCAAGAAACCAGTGTACTTGTACGTGGCTGGGAGGAGGTGGCTGCGGATCATGTCGTCCTTAGTGACCCAGAGGACTCCGGAGCGAATGCCTCAGCAAACCTACGCTGCATGGCCTCCCTGATCCTGCAAAGTCTGCGGAAGGATCCTCGTATTCTTCGGATCAAGGAGAGGGACCATTACTGGCTGGCCACTCTCCTTGATCCACGGTACAAGGGTAAGGTTGCGGACCTTATGTTACCGTCGCAGAGGGAGCAGAGGATGAGACAACTCCGGGAGGCCTTGCAGAAAGGTCTGTGCAACGCGTTCCCAGAGACTGGGAGGTTGCAAACTCCTGGTCCTGGACAACGAGTTGCTGAGGCTTCGGCCAGTCAAAGAAGGAGCGGTGGGGAAGGTGGCCGTCTGACCGATGCGTTCAGACAATTCTTTAGTCCGCAGCCCCAAAGTATGATCGGTTCCAGCAACCATCGCCAGCGTCTGATAAACATGGTGCAGGAATATCTAGGGGCAAGGTCAGACTTGGACACCTTCCCCACCGAAAATCCTCTGGCTTACTGGGTCTTGAGGATGGATCACTGGCCAGAGCTTGCACAGTATGCAATTGAGCTACTGGCCTGTCCTGCATCCAGCGTTCTTTCGGAACGCACATTCAGTGCTGCTGGAGGATTTGTCACGGATCACAGGGTGCGCCTGTCCACCGACTCGGTTGATCGACTGACTTTCATCAAGATGAACCAGTCTTGGATCACCACCAGCTACCACACACCTGATGCTGATATAACAGACTAATTGATTTTAAAATGTCACATCCCTTCAAGACTGATGCTGATGCTGAGTGCCTGTGCTGTTATGTTGACTGGCTATCCTCCTCCTCCGAGTCCTCAATGATACGATTGATGATGATAGCTTGGAAGATCATTTTTGTTTATGGGTGCCGCCACCAGTGCCTAACGCCCAATTTTTCAGCCCCTGTTTAACAGGGGCGTGTAATTACAATTTTTGAAGCAATACTTTGCAACAGGGCTCATTGCTGTGCTCCAAGTACAGTATCTGTGAGGAGTTGCAGTGTTGTGCCACCAGTGCCTAAGGCCCAATTTTTCAGCCCCTGTTTAACAGGGGCGTGTCATTACAATTTTTGAAGCAATACTTTGCAACAGGGCTCATTGCTGTGCTCCAAGTACAGTATCTGTGAAGGGTTGCAGTGTTGTGCCACCAGTGCCTAAGGCCCAATTTTTCAGCCCCTGTTCAACAGGGGCATGTAATTACAATTCTTGATCTAATAATTCACAGCAGGGCCCATTGCTGCACCCACCAAGAGTAACTGTCAGGGCTTACAGTGTTGTGGCACCAGCACCACCATCAAAGGCCCAATTTTTACTACCACTGTTCAACAATTATATGTAATTAAAATTCCTGATATAATAGTTGACAGCAGGGCGTTCCAGCACCAACCAAGAGTAACTGTGAGTGCTTACAGTGTTGTGCCAACACCAACAACTAAGGGGCCTATTTCTGCAGAGTATATACGGCAGGTCCCTACTTTCAAACATCCAACTTACAAACGACTCCTACTTGCAAACGCAAGAAGACAACAGGAAGTGAGAGGAAATCTACCACTAGGAAGGAAAATTCTCTCCTGTAAGAATAAATATGGGAGAAAGGTGTCTCCTCTGTACTGATGCTTTATCAGCAATCCTTGTTTCAAGAAAAACACCACATTTCAAAAACAGTTGTCATTAGGACGGAAAGTGAGGTGAAATGTTCTGAACAGGGGCACAGACAGCAAAACAAATGTTACAGGGGTGATAACCCTTACCTATGTTTTCCAAAAAGTTTAAAAATAGATTTTTGGTCTGGAGCTACACTTCAACAATGTACCTGTTCAAAATTACAAACAGATTCTACATAAGAACAAACCTACAGTCCCTGTCTTGTATGCACCGCCTGTATACGGCTGTTCTGAGTATATAGGGCCTTTTTTATTTTATGTGCGGGGTTCCCCTTAATATCCATACAAGACCCAAAGGGGCTGGTAATGGGCTGGGGTAGGGGGGGGGTCATGGGGTAGCTATGCCATTTTTCTTAAAGATTTTCATCCATATTACCGGGACCAGACATTACATTAAAGCCGCAAGCAGTTTTAAATGGCTTTTTTTTCCTTTAGAAGTGTCATTTTGTGCAGGGACAGTTCTAAACACGGGAAACACGTGGCACTTCACAGGCATACTTTAGACACCCCCCAGGTACGATATTTAAAGGAATATTTGACTTTTTTTTTTTCACTTTATGCATCATTAAAATGACTGCTCCCGGAAAACGACCGTTTTTAAAACTTATTTTTGCATTGATACATGTCCCCTGGTGCAGAACCCGGGTTCCCAAACCCTTTTTAGGACAATAACATGCATAATAGTTTTTATAATTAGCACTTTAGAATTCGAACGTTCGCATCCATTGTATTTAATAGGGTTCTAATGTTCGTTCGAACTTTCGGTCCGTTCGCGGGTTCTGGTGCGAACCGAACCCGGGGGTGTTCGGCTCATCACTAGCTACAAGCTTGTGTAGCACCCTCTACCATAGGTAGGTGCTAGAAGTGAGGATTTTTGTGTGGTAAGCTCATAGTTGCCAACAGTCCCGAATTTCCCGGGACAAGCACGATTTTTGGACCCTTGTCCCGAATTGGGCTTGCCCCGATTCGGGACAAGCCCAAATTCTTTTTGTCCCGTTTTGTCCCGGTAAATTCGGGAATGCTTTAGGCTAAAAACTGCAGCGGCTACACAAAAATGGCCGCTGCCGCCGCCATGATTGTTTACTGTTTCCCCTTGTGTTCAGTGCAGAGACTGGGGCAGCCAATCGGCTTCTCTCCTCAGTGTACAAATAGAAATATTCTATTGTACACTGAAGGCTATTGGCTGCAGGGATTGGCGACTCCTCCCCGCTCTCCACTGAACACAAGGAAGCCTGCTGCACCCGCCGCAGCCGCCGTTGCTGCTGCTGCTAACGACCCCCCCCGTGTGTCCGACGAGGAGCGGGGACACTGATGGAAGGACCGGCGCTCCGCTGGCTGGGGGACACTGACGCCTATCAGCACCAGCCGCCGCCGCTGCCAACAACCCTCCGCCCCGCCCCTGTGTGTCCGACGAGTGGGGACACTGATGGAAGGACCGGGGCTCCACTGGCTGGGGACACTGTGATGGTCCTGGCTCACTCCATTTGGCAGACCCCTCGGACCACCAGCACATCCTCACGCACCGCAGGTACCGTACTATTGCAGTGTAGTGTAGAAATTAGTGTGGCGGGGTAATCAGTGTAGTGTAGTGGGTGGCGGGGTAATCAGTGTAGTGGGTGGCGGGTTAATCAGTGTAGTGTAGTGGGTGGTGGGGTGATCAGTGTAGTGTAGTGGGTGGTGGGGTGATCAGTGTAGTGTAGTGGGTGGCGGGGTAATCAGTGTAGTGGGTGGCGGGGTAATCAGTGTAGTGGGTGGCGGGTTAATCAGTGTAGTGTAGTGGGTGGTGGGGTGATCAGTGTAGTGGGTGGCGGGGTAATCAGTGTAGTGTAGTGGGTGGTGGGGTGATCAGTGTAGTGTAGTGGGTGGCGGGGTAATCAGTGTAGTGGGTGGCGGGGTAATCAGTGTAGTGGGTGGCGGGTTAATCAGTGTAGTGTAGTGGGTGGTGGGGTGATCAGTGTAGTGGGTGGCGGGGTAATCAGTGTAGTGTAGTGGGTGGCGGGGTAATCAGTGTAGTGGGTGGCGGGTTAATCAGTGTAGTGTAGTGGGTGGTGGGGTGATCAGTGTAGTGGGTGGCGGGGTAATCAGTGTAGTGGGTGGCGGGGTAATCAGTGTAGTGGGTGGCGGGGTAATCAGTGTAGTGGGTGGTGGGGTAATCAGTGTCGTGGGTGGTGGGGTAATCAGAGTAGTGTAGTTTAGTGGGTGGCGGGGTAATCGGTGTAGTGTAGTGGGTGGCGGGGTAATCAGTGTAGTGGGTGGCGGGATAATCAGTGTAGTGGGTGGCGGGATATTCAGTGTAGTGGGTGGTGGGGTAATCAGTGTAGTGCATAGTTGCCAAACAGTCCCGAATTTCTCAGGACAATCATGATTTTTGGACCCTTGTCCACAAGTGTGGAGGGGGCTCTGCTGGGGAGGCACCTGATGCAAGGATGGACTTCTGGGGAGGCACCTGATGCAAGGACGGACTGCTGGGGAGGCACCTGATGCAAGGACCGACTGCTGGGGAGGCACCTGATGCAAGGACCGACTGCTGGGGAGGTATATACTGAAGGGGGTCTGCACTGAGGGGGTGTCTATACTAAGGAGGGGGTCTATACTGAGGGGGGTCTGCACTAAGAGGGGGATTCTATACTGATGGGGAGGTCTGCACTGAGGGGGGTGTCTATACTGATGGGGGTCTGCACTAAGAGGGGGGATTCTATATTGATGGGGAGGTCTTCACTGAGAGGGGGTTGCTATAGTGAGGGGGGTCTCTAAACTGAGGGGGGTCTATACTGAGGAGGGTCTACACTGAGGAGGGTGTCTATACTGAGGGGGTGTGTCTGCACTAAGGGGGGTCTATACTGAGGGGGGTGTCTGCACTGAGGGAGGTGTCTATACTGAGGGGGGGTCTATACTAAGAGGGGGGATTCTATACTGATGGGGAGGTCTGCACTGAGGGGGGGTGTCTATACTGATGGGGGGTCTGCACTAAGAGGGGGGATTCTATACTGATGGGGTGGTCTGCACTGAGGGGGGGTGTCTATAGTGAGGGGGGTGTCTAAACTGAGGGGGGTCTATACTGAGGAGGGTCTGCACTGAGGGGGGTGTCTATACTGAGGGTGTGTGTCTGCACTAAGGGGGGTCTGCACTGAGGGGGATGTCTATACTGAGGGGGGTCTGCACTAAGAGGGGGGTCTGTACTAAGAGGGGGGATTCTATACTGATGGGGAGGTCTGCACTGAGGGGGGTGTCTATAATGATGGGGGGTCTGCACTAAGAGGGGGGATTCTATACTGATGGGGAGGTCTGCACTGAGGGGCGTGTCTATACTGATGGGGGGTCTGCACTAAGAGGGGGGATTCTATACTGATGGGGAGGTCTGCACTGAGGAGGGGGGTGTCTGTACTATGGGGGGGTCAGAACTTAGTGAGGGGGGTCTGTAGTTAGTGGAGGGGGGTCTGTACTGAGGGAGGACTATAGTTGGTGGGGGGGGGCACACACCAATTTTTTCCGCATCGGGTGACACCAACCCTAATGACGCCACTGCACTCTACCATACAGGCCTGATTGGTGGAGAGCTGAAGAGATGGTTGTTCTTCTGGAAGGTTCTCCTTTCTCCACAGAGAAAATGGTGGAGCTCTGTCCGAGTGACCATCGTGGTTCTTGGTCACCTCCCTGACTAAGGCCCTTCTCCCCCGATCACTCAGTTTGGCCAGACGGCCCGCTCTAGGAAGAGTCCTGGTGGTTCCAAACTTCTTCCATTTATGAATGATGGAGGACACTGTGCTCATTGAGACCTTCAGTGCTGTTCCCTTCCCCAGATCTGTGCCTCCATACAATCCTGTCTCAAAGATCTACAGACAATTCCTTGGACGTTTGGTTTGTGCTCTGACATGCACTGTTATCTGTTGGGCCTTGTATAGACAGGTGTGAGCCTTTCCAGATCATGTCCAATCAACTGAATTTACCACAGGTGGACTCCAATCAAGCTGTAGAAACATCTCAAGGATGATCAGTGGGAAAGGGGATGCACCTGAGCTCAATTTTGAGTGTCATGGCAAAGGCTGGGAATACTTATGAACATGGGATTTTTTCATTTTCATTTTTTATTTTTAATAAATTTGCAAAGATTTCAAACAAACTTCTTTCAGGTTGTCATTATGGGGTATCGTTTGTAGAATTTTGAGGAAAATAATGAATTTAATCTATTTTGGAATGCGGCTGTAACACAACAAAATGTGGAAAAAGTGAAGAACTGTGAATACTTTCCGGATGCACTGTATTAAAAAAAAAAAAAAGAGGGCGCCATGTTATGTGTCAGAGGAACACGCATCCTATCACTCCTGGGACGTATGCCGTGGCGTCTAGACAAGTGCGGTTGGTTTCATTCCGAATCCAAATTCTGCCAAATTTTTTGTTTTTCCGATTTTCGGATGTATCCGAATTTCCAAATGACAATAATAAGGAATTAAAACGAATCTGAAATAACGAAATAAAATTTTGGACGAAATTCTAATAGTTTTCTAATTCTATTTTCCGAAGAGAATAAAATAGAATAGAAAATAAAGGAATAGAAAAGAATAGAATAGAAAAGAATAAAATAGAAAAACGAATAGAATAGAGTAAAAAAGAACAGAATACAAAATAAAGGGAAAGAACAGAAAATAAAGGAATAGAATAAAGTAAAACAGAACAAAAGAAAATAGAAAATAAGAGAACAGAATAAAATAGAAAATAAAGGAATAGAATAGAATAAAAAATTTGAATAGAAAACAGTAGAATATAACTATCTTCTGAAATTCGAATTTCAAATAGAATAAATTTGAATAGACTAGAAAAGAATAGATTAGAAAAAAAAGAATAGGATAGGAAAAAAAACAATATAATAAAATAGATAGAATAGAACCTTCTTTTGAAATTCAAATCTCAAATAGAATAGATTTAAATAGAATAGAAAATAAAAGAATATAATAGAATTAAAAAAACAATAGAATTGAATGGAAGAGAAAACAATAGTAAAAATATAACCATTTCCCAAAATTCAAATAGAATAATATCGAATTTGATTAGAATAAAAAGAATAGAAAGAATAGAACCATTTCCCAAAATTTGAAAAGAATAAATTGGAATTGGAATAGAATAGAAAAGAATAGATTAGAATAGAATAGAAAAGAATAGAACCATTTCCCAAAATTTGAATAGAACAAATTTGAATTGGAATAGAATAGAAAAGAATCGATTAGAATGGAAAATAAAAAAATAGAATAGAAAAGAACAAAATAGAATAGAATAAAACAATAGGATAGAAAGAATACAGCCATCTTATGAAATTCGAATTTTTAATAGAATAAATTTGAATAGAAAAGAATAGCAAATAAAATAGAATAGAAAAGAATAAAAAGGAATATAAAAAATACAACCATATTACAAAATTCGAATTTCAAATAGAATAAATTTGAATTTGAATAGAATAGAAAATAAAAGAATAGAATAGAAAAGAAAAAATAATAGAATAGAATAGAAAAAAACAATAGAATAGAATGGAATAGAAAGAATATACCCATCTTCCAAAATTCGAATTTTGAATAGAATAAACTCAATTTTGTATGGAATTCGAATCGATTTGATTCTTCTGAATTCAAATCAAATCAAATTTGAATAAACTAAATGAATTCCGAAAACAAATTAAACATATTTAACTAAACAAATTAATGTAAATAACGAAACAAAACACATTTTTTTCGTTCTGCACATGTCTAATGGCGTCATCTTTGCTTTGTCCTGCATGGCTCTATTACAGGATGGTTATTGGTCGCTTCTCTGGCATTAATGTCAGATGCCCCAGAGTGAGCATGTAGGGTCATTGAGCAGGTGGAATCAGGGTTGCCATCTTCCTTAGGGAGGGGGGATAGGAGCACAGGCAAGGGGTAGTGATTACTGGTAGGTGTGGCCAGATTGCACTAACAGAAGGAGGGGCTTAAAGGGATATGGTTCAAGAAAACCTAAGTCTATTCTGCTCTGGGTCAGGAGTGCATAATG